>CM064420.1:2500000-3750000 GCA_032690845.1 Eleusine coracana subsp. coracana
AAACAAAACACCTACATATCATGAAGGTGTAGTCATCTAGAACTAAAACAGAGTCTACCAAATTATCAAAAAAAAAAAAACAGAGACTACTAAAATGGCTCATAGTACTTCGAAATCAACATAACTTACAGAATCACGGCCGCTAAACTCAAAGAAAGCTTCAGGTCCTTTTTCCTTGAGCATGTGACTAACACTTGTCAGAAGCAATGAACTGTGTTTTTGCTTGACAGCAATCTCTTCACCACGCAAGAGAGCAAAGATTTTCCGAATATCCTTTCCACAAATACTATGTCCACCAATGATCTGAATCAACTCCGCAATTTGGACAACAATATCATCCCCTTCCTCTACTGAAAACCAATCAAGAAGGAAACTAAGCAATCCTGCTCTGAAACAAGAAGTTCTATTTGTAATGGACCCCTTGAGCAACTGTTGTAACACCATAAGACCATAATGCTGAAGCGAAGTGCTGCTCTGCCAATTGGAAATCACCGGTTTTACAAACACATACAAAAGGAATCAAAGGGAGGGAACGGGGGAGGGAGAATTGAACCTTTTGCAGAACATTTAATAGAAGTATGATCACATCTTCATTCTGAGGAAAAATAGAGCAAATATCATATGACAGCACGAAACGAAAACAGGGGCACAATTGAGAAAAGCAATCAAGTACACATACAATGATGACGTTACTTCTAAAATCATGAAACCACTCACCTTTATTGTTGTTTCTTCATTTATGTCAAATGTCCCATCAACAAGCATGCAAAGTAGGGCATCCAGGAGTTTGCGACTTGGGATCCATTTACAGAAGTCCAACAGCAAGCTTTGCAATGTCTTATAACCGGCACCAACCAGCATTCTGAAGGTAGCCTAGATGAGACAAACAAGGATTTTGAAACCTCATCAAGCAAATAACGATAGAAATCAGAACTGGAAAGACAGTCATTCAACCCAACTATCCCATTTTAGAGATTCAGCAAATGTAGTTATGTTCTAAATGGTGCTTTCACATAAACATAGTTTCTCATGCAGGAAAGAAAAAATACGGGAGATTTTTATCTTGATTCAAACCAGCTGCTAACACAGTGGAGTATAGAAGTAGATTCCACATTGTGGACACTAATTCACAATAAGAGAACTATACCGTAGAGAGGAAGACTAGGATTCTAGAAGGCAAGGCTTGAAGAAGATTAGGATTTTACACAGGATGGATAATATAGGATACAAGAGAACTTCAGTTTGAAGGATTATTTTTTTCCTTAAACATTAAACATAAAAGATACGGGCTCCTGAGATAATGTACGTTAGACATTGAGTATACAATCAAATCTTAGACGACAATACACTATGAAGAACAATCCTACATTTAAGTCAAAAAAAAAAAAGAACAATCCTACAAACAAGAAACTAATCATACTTGTGTAGCTTCTACAACGAGAAGTATGCCAATACACAACAAACCACGACTTAACTTGAACATGCTGGCCCAGGAATCCATGAAAACAAGAAGGTATAGGTAGCTATATAAGTATGACCAAAACTAGTAATAGCAGCTCTTCAAATAATGGGCTAGATAAAGTCTATGTCGCACATGCGAGAACTATAGCTATTAACTACTTTGTTACCTTGGACTCGTCATTTTCAGCAAGTAAAGCTGTCAACGTCTGAAGGACATTAAGGACCAATTGCTCGCCAATTGCTTCATCAAAAGTTCCATTCAACAAAGAGACTATATGCAGGAAGCACTCCCCATCCCGAAACAGATTTTGATAATACTACAAGAAAAAAGTCGTGAAAAATTGTCAGCAATGGTACAGATTAATAAGAAAAAGAGAAATACAAAAACACAAAGGTACTAAGAGAAAACCATCTTTTCATAGAAAGAACATACCGCACGATCTATCGATATGATTGCCCTCATGTTAACTAATAGATCAATTGATAATTCTGCAAAGCCCTTCTCCTTTTCTTTTACACGTGTGAAGGTCTCTAAATATTTTGAGCATAGATGCAACTTTGCAGCATGATCTTGTACTGATGATGGAGGCAACTGATAGTAAGAAAAAACAGGAAACGGTCTAAGTTCCTGATGTCAGTACCAAGAACAGTAAAGGTAAAGAGGGTGGATATAACTTACCCTAAATAGGGCAAGTACTTGCTCCAGTATCTGTTTTCTCAGATTTTCTTCTTGGAACAAGTCAAATAAACACTCAATACAACTGTCATTATGTAAAACCGCAATCCTTCCAAGGTCAGATATTGTGACATATTCCTTGAAAAGGTTGAAAGCCAATTCCACACATGCAAGAGAATTCTTAATTCTCTCATGAGAAGGAGTCTGAGCATTTTTGGATTGAGAATCATTTCCATTTAAGTCATCTTGAGGAGTAGACAGCTTCCTTAGTTCGTCTGCTTGAATACATGCAACCCTCAGTACTTTAGTAAGCACATCTATTGACTTGAAAGAAACTAAAGTTTGCTCAGTTGCAAGTTGTAGGATAACATGAAAGCTCTTAATAATAGCACCAGACAATCCAGGATCATAAGTGCAATGATCAAGTGCTCCAACCAATGCTGAGCATTCTGGCTACAAACAAAAACAAGACTTTTAAGATAAGTTGAAATCAAAAGACAAGACACTGGTCAAAACATATAATGAACACACCATAGCTAAGGAAGGAGAAAGTTTGGATACCAGGTTATTTGAATTTTCATCAAGTGTTGCAGCGAACTCCAAAAAAAAAATAGCTTCGGCTTGAAGAATGCTGGCATCAGCTTGATTAATACTTTTGGATCCAGTTGATTCAGAAGCATCAATAAATTGATCATTCTGTGTTTCATGAATGATTGGGTTAATGTAGTCCACAGGTGACCCAAAGTAGAAAAATTTCTCTGAGAATATCAGATCCCAGAGACCCTCCTCCCGAAAAGATTTAAGTAGAGCTGGTGCTGAAATTAGAACCTTCCTAAACGTGCAAAGCATGTAATGCTGCAGGGTATTTGCTAAACTCCTGGAACATTTGATAACACACAGATAATAATTCACCAGTTAAAAAAATGTAATAACAGCATGATAAAGTTAAATAAATAGATGTTCAGTAAGCAGTAACTTACAAGCACAAATCAGTATTTTATGCCCAAACAGTTATTGTCCCAATAATGAACATGAGAACCAGAACAACAAATAGTTTGAAGTAACTGGAAACCATTTGAAATCAGAAAATGGCAGACCAACAATTTTTACTACATCCAAACTTTTTGTTTTTTTTTAGTTGCTGATGTTAGGGCAGTAGTTAAAGTTTAATTTTGAATGTGGCTATTGACCTAACTTTAAGAAAAAAAATCTGGAGGAAGATTGGTCACATGTTGAAAATTACAGAATGTTGCAATTGTCAAAGGTCAATTTTCTGATAATTTATTTTAGTAAATTGGTGTTTCTTCAATATATCTATGCACTCATCTTGAGAAATTAGGTGTGTATTACAGTCGACAAAATGGCATATCAAATGAAGGGGAAAAGAATTTACCTTATATGGCTCGGTAATTCAGTTTCACTAGCACAAGCTTCAATGCATGGGAAAACTGTTGAAAGAACCTTTATAATCCACCTTACACATTGCTCCCAGTATGCCAATGAGATGGATAGTGAAATCTGGCTAACATCAGATGAAACAGGGCAGTACTTGATTTCCTTTGGGGGGAGGAGAAAAGAGCAAAGTGCTACACTTAACTTTACAGAGTACTCATTCCATTCTGCAGTATCAAGAAAATCTACAGGATTTGAGAAAGATTCTGATGCAGGTGAAGTCCCAGTGCTTTCTTCATCAAGTTTCAGGCTGGCCTCTTTTTGAGGATGAAGAAACTTTTGCTGATGAAACTCCTGAACCATAAAGGCAGGCCAACAAATGCTGTTCGCAAACTTATGTATCCGCCCATTTTCACACAAGAATTGCAAATTATTGACATTACCAAAACTGAATTAGTTAAGGACACAGGATTACTCATGCAACAAGAAAATTAGAACTGGTAGTATGCGCTTGCTCCCCCAAATGGTAGAACCAAGCAAAAAATCATTAAGAGGACGAAATTAAGCATTTCTGGTTATGAATCTGTACAAATGACTGTCCCGAGTTATAAAAAGAAATGCTTACATTTTGGGCCGGAGGCAGGGTAACCAGAAGCACTCCTTTTGCTGCCTCCCCCCCCCCCCCCCCCCCCCCAAACCCACCCACACATGGGAAAAATTGCAGTCAATTCCATACTTAAAAAAAATGCAGAAAGGATACACTGCCTCTCTCAGTATTTCCAGTGACAGTATCTGGAGTTGGAGAATGCCATTCCTGCAGGAGCATGTCATATTAGATCAAATAACAAGACAGAAAGGAAAACACACAAAGACGATCAGGTAAATGTAGCTGTATCTCTGGCAGATTGTTGCTGCAGTGCATCAACTTATCATGGCAAAAGCTCACCAGATTGTCATTGCTATCTAGTTATTTTCCTTCAGCCAAAAAGTAAACAGAGGATTTAATCTAACGTAGTCCCTCCAATAAAAACATCGTTATGGAATATGGTTGGTCAACTTTCAAAGATCGAGCTGTATCTTATGGATATTTGGATTGGCTACATGAAGATAAGCTCTGCAGATTTACCAGAAAAGACCTTCTGCAATAAAATTAATTCTCTCCAGCCATCTACATTTTATGTTGGGACAGCGACTTGCATGCAGTAGAGTGACAGCAGTAGCTGTTCTAAACGAAAATTACAGAGATTAACCTTGATACCTGGCAGAACAACTGGAACAAAAGGACATGAAAGAGTGACCCATATAACCATAACAACACAATGGCACCATATAAAGGACCCCGTTCGGAAAGGGGGGTTAAGATTTCTAACAGAACCTTTTTTCCCATCAAACAGATTTCTAACAGAACTAACTCCTAAAATTTTCAATAGCAACTCCTCCATTTTTCAAATAACCTCTAAAAGAGGCAAATCTTCCCAGACTTGAGCATGACACTGTACACAAGAACAAAGAAAATTGTGCAGGATAAGCATGTACAATTCAGTGTTTGTGTTTCTTCACATCGATCATAATTACTGCTACTATTTTCCAATTTCAGGACTACATAAGTTAACAGTCTGGTTTTCCACTGAAGAAACCCATACCTTTCATCACTGGGTACAAAAGATTGTTTCGAGACTGAAAATTTGCTTGAAGGTAGTCCCAGTCCATCCAACAGAACCTCCAATCCTCCTATGCTTCTGAAATGATTTTGTGCACGAGTATTTTCAGATATTGTTGATCTCAGGGCGTACAAAGTTAGAAAGTGGAGTAACAGGTCCGTCCATTGCTCTTTCAAATTAAGTCTGCGAATGACCCTTAAAAGTTCTGCAAGAGAAAAATCCAAAACTGTAAGATTAGCAATTGAACTATTCTATGCCCAAATTTACCACAATGTTAATCTATTATTTGGTAATTCCTCCCAAAACATGTTTTTAGAAAATATGAAGCGCACTTGAAGCGAGCAACATATTTTGAGTAAAGTAGACTTATGCAATTGACAATCTAGCCAAACAAAGATCGTGTATTCATGTATGAAGTTATAAAGATTGAAAGATAACTTTACCTACTAACCAGTTGACACCACCAGCTTCCATAACTGAAACAATGGCCTTTTTTTGCCAATTTCTGTCAATGATTTTTGTAGTATTTTGAGTTACTGTGGCCAAAAAATTGCTAGATAAGGTATTCCCAGAGGTACTGATACAATGTGAAATCTTCGCTGCAGTTGGCTCCAAACCCATGAAGTTTGAAATAATTGTAACAATGTAAACAAGTATCTTCTGCATCATCTTCATGTTCTCTACAGTTTTATTAGACAGCTGTTCGTCTGCTGCAAGCAAGCTGGTTAAGGTCTTCAGCTTTACAACCGCGGCTGAAAATACGAACAGGAAGTTTGCGTTAAGACAAGATTTATACAAAAAAAATAAATGTATCATTAGCTATTACAATCTTAGCTATAAGTGAAATTGATATAAAAGGAAAACAGGAAAAAAGAGTATAATTATTGACAATAATACTCAATTAAATAAAGTATATACCTTTCAAAAGAGCGGTGACTTTCTGGACACCTCCATAATAGTTAAACACTCTACAGTTATGTGCTGAGCGAGTAATAATTGTCAAGCACTCCAGAATTGTCAATCCTTCAGTGCTTAATCCCGTGTCATTCAATAGTTCTGAAATATTAGCAGAGGAATCTGGACAGCTGCTGCCTGCTTATGTAAGGGGGGGAGGTAAGATCTCAGATTTTCACTGTAGTAACCAAACCTAAAAAAACACTAAAAAATGTCACAGAATTACAATTTCAGACTAGGTTTAGTTAGTCTTTTCTTCCTTGGTCAAGCTCATCTTTTGTGTTTTATTTAAGTAAACGTGCCATGTAAGTTCAACCCCTCACAGCTCGGTTCGGAGTGAGGTGGTGGTGTTTGTAAGGGACTGGTTTTCTCTATTCTTAATACAAAGATACACAGCTCTTCTGCGTATTCAAGAAAAAAAAAGAAAGAAAAAGAAAGAAAGAAAAAACAATTTCACAATGTTCAATCTGATATCAAAGAATGTAATTGCACTATTGAGTTAGCAGCAGAATGCATTTCCACATCAAAAGAACAAGAAAGTATTCAATAAAAAGTTTGAAGTTCAAATAAGTTGCTTAACTCGCTGCCTACTTGCCTAGCACCACTTGTCATGTTAGTTTCTTTAGGTGCCTACTTGACTACACCTATAAACAGGGCTTAATGGGTGAACCAGAAGAACAAAACCCAAGGTACCAAAACATTATGAGGCTTTCCTGTTCAGTGAAAAAAAAAAACAGAATTCCGCTGATTTCCAGAAGTCTTCTAAGAACTTTTCCAGCTTAAGAGCACCTAGCAATAGTTAAAAAAAAGGCACCTAGCAAGTATCAGAGCATTCACTAATTACTGTACCAATTTCACTTGTTTAAAATAAAAGTCCCTCACATAAATGCTTTGAATAGGTAAATCAATCATTTGTCCTTGAAGATGCGCCATTAACCCTTCATCCCTACTAATTGGTGTACCTGGATACAGCTGCTTCCTAAGTCAGATGTAAGCCAAGACTACCAAAGTTTTATAGTCTGTCCTATATGCAAATCCAGATTTTCTACTACATATTGAGTTACTGTTTACCATGCAACCTGGTACCTCCTAGGGTGATGCGGGGGGTCATTAAAGTCAGGCAGAAATGTTGCACTCCTTTTCTTTTAATAGTAGTTATTTCAAATCACTCATTTACAATAATATGCACAGTTATCCTGATAAAAATACGAACAAAGCTTGGCATTCTCAATTCTTGTATGATATAGTACAGAAAACGTAGAAATGAGAACTGTAGTTTGTTCAGTGAATCTACTTACTTTCTGTGATAGATGAAGTTATTTGAGAAATCTCTTGAACAAGTATAAGGATAACCTCAGAGGGATGCCCCGTATAACATCCTAAAACTATATCACCCGTTAATGATTCTTGATCAACTGATTGCTCAGTATTGCCTGCCTCCCAATCTTGAAATACTTTTACAAAATGCAGGACAAATATTTGCAGAGATTTCTTCTTCTCGGCCTACAACGTGTTGACAGATATATGAGGAATATTATACTTATAGTCAAACATTTAGGTGCTTCCAATAAAAATAACACTGAAAAGTTGTAATACCACATGTACTTATGCTCATTTTAAAAACATAAAATACCTGTGATTCCACCCTTAAACAAAGTTGTACGGTCTAAAAATACAGGTTTCAAAAAATTGGGCAACAGATAGGTTTATTAATGCATTCATGTCTGACGCTATCCCTCTCCCTACATAGAATTCCAGGTGAGGAAACTAGTCAAGTTACTTGTTTGATTGTCATTTTATGGGAAATTTCAAAGAAAGGATGGAGTATACAAAGTATAGTGTTGCACCAAAATCAGAAGAAGACTGCAAAGACTGTTAATGTTGAGAAGTACTTGTTAACCATGTATTCTGAGGTACTATCTGTGATCCAAGCAAAGGTCCGTAAAGTCAAACCAGCATGCTCAAACAGTACCTTGTCAATGGCACTCTCGTACTTCTGCCAAAGCGTATTTAAGACCCCTTCCTCACCATTGTCACTGGAACAACATAGAAGATGATTAAGAGGGAAATGGACATATCAGAATAACTGTAATAGTACTAAGAGCACTCAACGGTCCAGTTTGATATGATGTAAGCAAGCAACAATGGTGAATTAACCTCAATAGAAAGAATTTAGCTACTTACTTAAATTTTAAAATCTCAGTACAATCAAGCTCAGAGTCTTAATAGTGTGTGTAGGCATAGCTAAAACCAGAATCCACTCAACTAACTAATTGCCGGATTTATTGAGCCCAGAAAAATACTATTCATCCATATGACTATCATATATTTGTTATAACAGTATTTGCTACAGTGCAAGCCATGCTGCTACATTTGAAACACGTGCAGTAGCCAGTGACTTCAACTTAACTATCCATGTAATGTGACTATATCGCACACTGAAGTGAAAAGAAGGGTGAGAAAACTAACCAGCACCTACATCTACTACTAAGTTGCATTGGTTGCCGCTTAGCGTAGCAATTGAAATGTGAAGTTAGCCAGTTACTTAATTGTTGCTTATAGCATCAATACTTAGCCAACAACAGCTGAAATGTCTAGCACGCTGAAGCAAACAACTAGAACAATGCAACACGAGCTCCAGCAACAACACATCCGTCAATGCAACCTAACCAGTCACAGACACCACGGTTCACACAATCACACGTAGCAACCCGCATTCCCCACCAGCAAACGAGCCACTCAAGGCTGGCACGAGGTCGGGTAGCGTACCTGAAGAGGACCCTCGGGGAGGGCGCGGCGGCGACCCTGTCAGCGGAGGGCGAGCCACGGTCGCCACCCCCGCCCCCGCCTCCACCGCTCCCGCCGGCGCCGCCGCCCCCGGGCGCGGCGGTCGCCGACTTGCGGAGGAGATCGGCGACGCCCTTGACGATGTTCATCGCCTCCGATCCAGAGCTAGCAGCAGAAGCGCATCACCGCCGCGCAGACGGCGACCAGGATGGCGCGAGGCCGTGATGCCGCGGGGTTGGATTCGAATCCAGCCCAAACCGATCCCCAGGTAGTGACGGAAGTGGACAGGACGAGATCGCGTGAGGGGAATCGGGGAAATGTTCTAGCGTGCGCCGGTTCGGGGCTCTTTTTTATTTATTTTTCCTTTTTCTTTTCTGAAGAACAGTCGGATCGAGGAGGAGTGCAAGAGAGCGAGGGATCTGGATTCTGGAAGGAAAAGTGGCGGAACAGTTGTAAAGATGGCATAAGTTTTGGGGGCAAATCAAAATGTTGCAAAGGCAACTGGGGCCTATTTCTGCGAAAATGGTCATCCGCTTACTCTCATTATTGCGCTTGTGCAATTAGAACCCTGTCATATTAGAGTATTGCTCCTGAGAATGAAGAGTTGACTTGTTATCGAGAACGTAACTTCTTATTCTTTCTTCAGAAGTTTTTTTATTATTCTTTTTCTGTACGTCTACGATTCATATCTCATCCACACGATCCTCGCAAGAGAAAAATGGTCCATCCTCGGAAGCGAAATGAGAATTTATAATGTTTTTGTTTGGTACTCCAAATAAGGAGAAAAATGATAGACAACCATTAGACAACATCTCGTACCAAATTATTACATGTTTTCTAGTTTTTAATCAGTTGAAATCTTTTAATCAATAATTTGTTACTTTATGTTTTGATTTTTTTAGAATTATCTATATAATAATTATAAATTATTGAATCTAAATTTAATGGCTCTATGAGGTGATTGAAAGTTAGCAAGTCCCAAATTATTATTTACATTTAAATTTCTTTTAAAATAGTAAAGTCAATGTCTTTGGAAAACAAAAGTAAAGGCAATATTAGTCCATGAATGATATACCTGATATGTTGATGGTATAACTCACGCGACACAATTGGTGAGACTAACCCGCACCTTCCGTGCACTCATGTACGATTTTATTTTATTTTTTGGTTTTTGTTGATGATAATAATGCTGTAACAATCGAATTTCTTGGAAGCAACTTTATCTATAAGGCTCGTTATCAAGTTCGCTGTTGGTTGTGAATCATCTTCCTTTTCTTGCTTGTTTTTTTACAGCTCTTGATAGAGAAAACACTGTAATCTGGTCTATTTGATTTTAGTTTATTTCTCATTGGAGTTTTGCAACGTGTTTGGTGTCACATACCTTCGCTAGGTAAACAAATCATTGGTTTATTGCCATGTCGTTTGAGTGAAAAATCATAATAATTTTTAACTTATGGATCTTTTTACTACCGGGATCCCTGAAGTTCATCATATGTTTACGACCCACGATGAAGAATTTCGTGATGTGCGACCCACGACAAAAAAGTGACGACGAAGGCATATTCACCGTGTGCCAACCATCATGCACAGTAAATAAGTTGGTCGTGCGCCTCCGACATATTTTAAAGTTTTTGAGCTTTATTAGAGATTTTTGTAAATGGTTGCAAGATTAGAAGAAAGCTTTGAAATAGACATGTTACCAATTAGGCAAAAGGCTACCGCTGTTGTGGAAGAAAAATAACATAACATTAACACATAGTTTATATAGTTGATCTTGTGATAGTGACAAAGACCAGTTTAGGAATGCAATCCATGTTAAACAGGCTCGTTGGGAATTATATACACCGTGCACGTGGTTAAGTGGTCTTCAAGCTCCGACCGATGATAGACGCATGTGGTGCGGCAATGAGGTGCGTCATCGGTGGTTGAAGAGGGGCGAGGTTAGAGTTTTGGGGTTTTCACGTATGGTGGAGAGCTCCAACAATTCTTGACAGCTATAGAAGAAGATTTGGATGGCGGTGACCGTGACCTGACGGTGAGCGGCAGTGCAGCGGGGCATCGTCGTAGCCATGAGTGGCTAGTGAGCAGTGGCGGGATAGATGGTGGGGACGTCGCAACCGAAGAATTTAGCAATGACGGTGCGAATCACGCCATGCTAGATATCCAATAACTAGTTATGAGTTAAATCTTTAATTTATTTATTATACTAATTTCATAAGGTAGGAAAAATTATAGTTTATTTTTAAAATTTTTGAGCTGATGTTATCAAATATAAAACTTACATCCCTAATAAACAACCCTTGATGCTGATCATGTGAGGGGAATAAGGTAGAGTCGTGAGTTCATTGGATCAAGCGGGCAAGCTTGGTGCAGTGGCGAGTCCAGTCAGGGGGATCAAATTTGGCTCAGTTCTTTTTAGCACTGTAACAGTTGCCATAATACAACTTTTTTTCTTATATTTTTTTGTTTTTCTAGCCCATACTTCAGTTTAGTTTGGCTTTCAGTTCACCCTCATTTCATGGGCTGTCCTCGCCACTGATTTGGTGAGGTCAAGGGCCGCCGATGAACGGGAACACGGGAGCAGCTCACGTGCCACGGTGACGCGAAACATCCGAGCGACGCCGGATAAAGGACGACCTCTCGCTCACGCTCGGCCTCCGACGGGTACAACAGGAGGCCAGCGCACTCACGCCGGCTCATCAGCGACTAGTGTGTTCTCTTTCCAGTGCCGCCCTTCCCTGACTCTCGTTTCAACAACCTTGTTGTTGTTAATTGTCGAAAAAAAGAACTTGCTAATTTTTAGCTAACTGAAAGTTAGGAGTAACTTTTAGTCACCTCTTTAAATCATTGAATTTAAATTTAATAATTTATAATTATTATATAAATAATCTAATAAAATAAAAATCAAAATGTAAAAAAATAAATCATTGATTGAAAGTTTTCAATCACCTGAAAGCTAGAAAATATGGAAAAAAAATACTTGTTGTTGTTGGAGTGGCACGCCGGCGGCAGAACCGGACAAGCGTGCACGCCGGCGGTGGCAGGTGGCGCGAGCCGCGACTCGACGTGGGCCACATGCAGGTTTGGAAGTTTTGTGGGCTGAAACCATATGTACATAGTCTGTTCTGTTTTGTTCCTGGGTTCGGCTTTAGCAGGTGATAGGCCTTATCCACAAGGAAAACACAAGGTCCAGACAGGCTGTGGGCCTGTTCGATGTCCCGGGTTCGGCGGCAGTTAGGGAAGCTTATCTATCTATCCGCAAGACCGCAAGGACCACGTAACTGTACATCGCGGGCCCAAGGCATCATTAGCAGCTTCAGGGCCTTTTATTCCCTCTCTAATTCTAATCCGGCCCAAAACGACCCGTTAAGAAGTCATCATCCACATCACAATGTCTACTTGTTACCTCTCTTGGTAGTTAGTACTGACTTACCATACATCCATGATGGACGGTCCATCCATAACGCCATAGCGGCACCCGGACAACCAGGCAATACCTTAATCGACCAACCTAATCTAATCGCGTCATCAAAGCGATGGGCTACCCGCATTTTAATCTCTCTCTTCTCCGGCACATGTTGTTGTTGTTGCGCGTTTACGCGTCTGCGTATAATAACCCCTTAATTATATTCGGACGATTAATCAGCCACACGCGACGTCTGCAAATTCGCAAACGCAAAGCATACGGCTACTTTTGCCGCGACGTGAACTAGAATACCATTTCCCTGATGCCTCGCGTCTGCGTGCGGGTGCGGGCCAAGGCCACCACTGGCCACCGACGACGACCCGCTGCAGGCGCGCGAGACCGAGCTGGACCACCCCGAAAGCGATGCCACACCCGCCGCACATCGCACAGCTGCAGGGGCGGTTGGTTGGGCCTTCACCTCCGGAGGGCGCGAGGTGGAGCGACGAAGGAACCCAACTCACTCTTCGTGCTGCTGGCCGTGGCCGCCCACGTGAACGGTGCAGCAGCAGCAGCAGCAGCAGGGGGCTCCGACTCCGAGCCGAGATCTCAAACAATTAAAAACAGCGGATGATAAACAGTACAGTACCACTACTGCGGAAGGATCTGGATTCCTGATCCCCCGATGCGGTGCGTTTGTTTTTTACCCGCGCCGTGGTTTCGTTTCGGTTGTCGTCTTCACTCTCACTAGTCACTCCTTGATGAGATCGTACGGCGTCCGTTGCTTCGCGGTTACTGCAGCTGCCAGATCGTAATAAGGTGAGTTTTTAGTTTAAGGCAGATGGCGTGCGCCGGTGGACTGACTGACTGACCGTCGGTTGCTCCGCGCGCATCCACCGACCGCCCCCACTTGGAAAGACAGCCAGCCGTGGAGGCGACTGTGACTTGAGGGAGGCGGGCGGGGGGACTGAAAGGCCAAGGACTTTCTCCTTCCTCCGTCCGTCCGTCCGTCCATGGCCTCGATCTGAGACTGAGAGGAGGAAGAGGAGGAGGAGGGAGGAGTACCCCGTAGCGTCAGCCATGAGCTGGAAGAGAGCGGGAGGCGCGGATGGAGGAGTGTCCAGGAGGTGGGCCGTCCTGCTCTGCGTCGGCAGCTTCTGCCTCGGACTGCTCTTCACAAACAGGTGTGTCCTAGCTGCTGTTTCGATCCTCGTACTACCTGCTTCTTCTTCTTGTCCTTCATTTGTCTGCGCGTGTGCCATGATTCTCCAATTCGAGTTTCGCGGCTCAGTTTTGCTGCGTCGGAGCTGGAGCTTGTCCGAGATCCGTGGTGTTCGATGGGGAGCTGGGTTGTCGTCTCTGTCTTGTTGTGCCTCCATGAATTTTGAGTTCTTGCTCGGGGACGTTCTTTGATTTGGATGCGTCTTTTGAGCGTTTGAACTAGGACTGTGATTCCCTATGGATTAAACTTCATTTGATTGTCAATTGGGGCTGATCACGAATCATCCTGTAGGCCTGTGCTGTGCTCAGTCAGTGTAGTTTTTCAGATGACTTATTGTGGAATTGCTGTATGCTCGTTGAACACTGAGCATCTGTACTCTGCACCGGCTTCCGTTTTTAGCAATACATGATATGGACATGTCGCTCTGTTTTCGCAATTTGACTAGACTTTCTCTTCCCCGCTTATTACTTCCATTTTGGTACTCTCTGACTGGCGAACCAAATGATCCTTACGCTATCCTGATCGTCTGTCTGTTCCAGAATGTGGACGCTGCCTGAGGCAAGTGAGATCGCTAGACCAAACGAAAAGGTACAGGAAGGGAACTTGCCGGTTGCTGCAGAGTGTGGTTCTAAAAAGGTACTAGTGTTTTCCTCCACCTAACCTCTCCTAGTATCCCACATTCGTAGACTTGTAGTCTAATTCACACCTTGATTTTTTACGGTTGCCGCCATTAGAATTCAATATTAGAAGCCAAAACTCTATATCTTTACACTACCGTATATATATTTCAGTATTTGTTGATGTAACATTCCATTATGTCTTTTTTTAGGAAATACAGTAACCCCTACTGTCGTATTAACTTTTTAATATGTCAGTGTTAAAGTTGAATAGTCTTCAAGTCTTTGCGATGCCCTATACATTTTCAATATGCTAATGCACTTTATTATTATTATAATGCCCCACCAGGTTCAAGAAGAACAAGTTTACAAAGATATTATACATGTTCAAGATACTCATCATGACATACAGTACGTGCTGATCTTGTCATTCTTGACCTTGATAATATTGGTTCTCATGGTCGTCATGATTATTCTAACTGGCATTACAAATGCTTTGGATGTAGAACACTAGATAAGACGATAGCAAGCTTAGAGACCGAGCTGTCAGCTGCTAGATCGCTGCAAGAATCCTTGCTCAATGGTTCCCCTGTCTCTGAAGACTTCAAAATTTCAGAACCTATTGGGAGGCGGAAATACCGAATGGTGATCGGAATCAATACTGCCTTCAGCAGTCGCAAGAGAAGAGATTCCATACGCTACACCTGGATGCCTCAAGGTTTTGACACTAAAATATGTTGATTTCCCGGTTTTGTGTAGAATGTTCATTTTGTTATGGTGTGCTGAAAAACTAATGATAAAAGTACAAAAAAATAGGAGAAAAGAGGAAAAAACTTGAAGAAGAGAAGGGGATCATAATCCGTTTCGTCATTGGCCACAGGTAGAATATGACATTTATACAAAGTTCTGGTTTCATTTGTTTCTTCAACTAGGAAAATAACTTGTCATTAACTGTGTGCTCTTTGCAGTGCTATATCAGGTGGAATTGTTGATAGAGCAATTGAAGCAGAGGACCGGAAACATCAAGATTTCATGAGGATAGTAAGTGGTTTCCTTAATTGTCAGTTAGTTTCATATAAGAATGAAGTGATTGGGTGATTGTTGCTCTCAGTTTTGCTGGGAATGATGTTTTGTTTCCCCTACTCACTGCTGTAACTATTTTATTCAGGATCATGTTGAAGGATACCTCGCATTATCAGGCAAAACCAAGACCTACTTTGCTACAGCTGTCTCATTATGGGATGCAGATTTTTATATAAAGGTTGACGATGACGTGCATGTAAACATAGGTAAATCTCCTTGCAAGTACTTTATGCTCCTTTTTGGCTCAATTTTAGGAACCAAGTGATCAAGTGTTCAAGTTTCCTCAATTGTTCCTCTATGATAACCAGCATTGTACTTTTTGTGTTTATAGGAAATTAGGTCGAGTTGTGAATATGTTTCACACTTTAACATAGTAACATATGGACAAGTTTTGGCAAAATGTCTTTGCATCGCTATATTTTAAAAAGAATGGGAAATGTATTCTTACTAACTAAAGTTTTAATTTGCAGCAACGCTTGGACAAATTTTGTCACACCATGCTTTGAAGCCACGAGTATACATTGGATGCATGAAATCTGGACCTGTCCTATCTGAAAAGTAAGTGCATTGCGTGGCTAAAATCTCTTTCTTGAGCATAATAAGTTAGTGCTTTTATTCAGATTTATTTCCGCCTTTCCTCCAGGGGCGTGAGATACTATGAACCTGAACACTGGAAATTTGGGGAAGCTGGAAACAAGTATTTCCGACATGCCACTGGACAGTTGTATGCTCTTTCGAAAGACCTGGCAACCTACATATCTATAAACAAGTGAGATAACATGTCTTCTGCTCCTTTTTTCCTGGATATGGCTCGACTTGGAACCTTTCACTGACTACTTGTTTCTGTTCCAACTACGCTAGGCATATCTTGCACAAGTATATAAATGAGGATGTTTCACTAGGTTCTTGGTTCATCGGATTGGATGTTGAGCATATCGATGATAAAAGGCTTTGTTGTGGTACTCCGCCTGGTAAGCTTGCACTACTTCATGTCTTGCACTTCCACTTGTTTTCTGTTTAGTAATAAACATAATATTTGAAACTACTTCATGGATATAAGAAGACCTAATGTGTTTCATGGAGGATTTTGTTTTTGTCTTTTAATCACAGATTGTGAATGGAAAGCTCAGGCGGGGAACATTTGCGCCGCATCATTCGATTGGCGATGCAGCGGCATATGCAACTCCGAGGGGAGGATCTGGGAAGTGCACAATAAGTGCGCCGAAGGCGAGAAGGCGCTGTGGAACGCCACTTTCTAGAGAAGAACAAACATCACGGAAGAGAAGACTCTCCTGTTGTAGTAGCTGTATAATAGGTCATCCCCACTTTGGCTGTTGTTTGTACATTCCCAACGGTGTGTGTGATATTCATTTGTAGGTAGCTGTGATTTTGTGACTGGCTAACACCGACGAAGCGGACCACAGTTTTTAGGTAGTGTCTGTCTGCCGGTGGCGGTGAAGATGAAGAAGGGTGATGCATTCTTTTGCGCGATAAAAATGGTTAAGGTGGTCATTTTGTACCGATCTCCTGTACTGTATGTATGGCTGCCAACATGTGAGACCAAAATAAATACTCCTACTGCTTTCCTGGTTCCGCATTTTCCAGTGATAATTTGTCAAAGTGTTTATTGTCAAATCATCAACCTTTATTCCGGACGTCTAATCTGGTACCAACTTTATTCCAGAAAAGAAAGTGTTTGCATAACTCATCTCACTTTAGCGGTAAATTCAGTCCGAAGCAGCCACCGAACAACCTTCTGCGAGCTGTGAGAGCTACACACTTCTCCGAGTAGAAGCAGTTGGCTTCTTTACACACACACACACAAAAACTAGACCCACCTGTCAGTGACGCGGCGCATCCGCGTGTCCCACCAACCAACTCAGCCCGTACGCGCAAGTGCCAATTACCTTTTCCGATTTTCGCCGCGCTCCTATTCCCTTCCCGCCATGGTTTCCCTCCACTGCTCCCCCCTCCCGCCTCTCGTTAAATCTCCTACCCCTCCCCCGCCAATCCCACCACACGAATCCACATCTCATCTGCTCCGCCGGTCAGCGCCACATCCCACTTCCTCGCCTCCTCCGCCCGGCCATGGACCGCCGCCTCCGCGCCAGTCCGCGCAAGGCCGAGTGCGGGCACTACCACCACCAGCAGCAGCAGCGGTTCCTCCGCCCCGGCGCTCTCGCGCGGCTCCGGGACTCCAGGATCGTCGCCCGCTCCATCCGGTCGTCGGCGTGCCTCCTACTGCCTCGGTCCGTCCCCGCGGCCCCTGCGCCGCCGCCAGTCAGAGCGGCGGAGCAGGGCGGCGTCCCGCACTTCCTGGGGACGACGGGTGGGCGGGGACTGGGGCGGTACCCGCTGCGGCGAAGGGTGGCCGCGGCCAGGGGCGTGGCGTTCTTCTCGCCGCCGTCGCCGAGCGCGGAGTTCTAGCTAGCCGGATCTGTCTTGTGGCGCTGAGAGTAGCTCGGGGACCTTAGATTGGCGTTTAGTTCTTGTGCAGATTGTTTGTAGCTTATCGCTTGAGATGTTAGATTTGAGGAGGAGTAATTGCATCAAAAGCTTCTTGTTCTGATTCGACTGTAGACTTAATTAATCCCTACTTGTCAATGCAACGAAGATGCTAATTCCTGTACCGTTTGTGACTAGGCAAGCCAGGTGCTTCATTGTTCATTCCCTTTCGATCCTGCCTTTTTGTTACGAACCTAAGATATTCAGAACAAGTGTTAGCCTGTTAGGGAGATGGATTGGGAATCTATAGAGGGATTAGATCAGACGGTACAAATTAATGTTACACGGCACTGGATAGTGGAAACACATGATGTATCCTTTTTTTTTTTGGAGATCAGATGGCTTGTGTGCTTGATCTGATCGAAATAGACCAAATCCAATTGTGAAAGGCGTGATGCTGGCTAGGAGTAGACGGTGGTGGAAGTTATTGAAAGTGAACTCTGCCTCTAGCTATCATGTGAACCAGTGCTAATGCATCGGCGATTCAGACGTATGCAGCCGCAGATCATGTTGAGTCAGAATGCACGCACGTCATTTCCCTTGATGATGAAAGCGATAAGCACGAACTGGTATATGGTTTGACGCACGGTAAAATCAGGGAAGGACAGAGTTGGGCAGGGAAAACCAAGGAAGAGGATGTTGACGAGGTCCGTTAATTCGTATCCCTGGATCAATCTAGACAGCGGATGGCACATGTGAGTCACGCTTCTATAGCAACGGAGAGACGTTAGAGCAGAATTTGATTTCGTGTACTGAACATATGGAAACTCGCCGTGACAATTTTGGCCATTCTCAATCACCCAGTCTGCCTTCCATGCATGCATCCACCCAATCACTCAAATTTTGTACTGCTCAATCAATCAAACAGTCACAATTTTTTGTGATACCTGCTGTTCCTTTCCATGCACGCACCGTCCCTGCTCTCTATATATCCACGACCGGCGTACACTGTACAGCTAGAAACCAACCTCTCTTGGCCTATGAACATGGCAGCCATGATCGAGCAGGAGGCGAGCTTCGGCGAGGCCAGCAGCAGGAAGAGGAAGAAGACCATGGGGCGGCAGAAGATCGAGATCAAGCGCATCGACAAGGAGGAGAAGCGGCAGGTATGCTTCTCCAAGCGCAAGGACGGCCTCTTGAAGAAGGCCTCGGACCTCGCCGTGCTGTGCGGCGGGCACGTCGCCGCCGTCGCCTTCTCCCCCGGCGGCAAGCCGTTCTCGTTCGGGCACCCCTCCGTGCAGGCCCTCGTCGACCGCTTCGTGGGCCCCTCCGCGCCCGCCATGGGCCTGGCGCCTGTGAGCCCGGCGCTCCTCGATGAGGTCCACCGCGAGGAGGAGCTTCTCGCCAAGGCCCTCGATGCCGAGGCGGGCCGGAAGAAGGCGCTCGAATCGGCGATGGGCCAGGCCGGCGTGTGGACCGGCGAAGTGGACGGCAAGTCGGCGCCGGACCTTCTAGCCTTGCACAGCGCGCTCGAGAAGGTCCAGGCTGACGTGGCGGAGCGTCTTCATCAGGAGTTCATGGCTAAGGAGGTGATGATGACGCAATACACGGCGACGGGGACAGACGTCAGCGGTGTCTTCCACTACCCCGGCACCGACACGTTCATGGCCGATGATGGTGGGGTCAACAGCCATGATCACGATCAGGCGGACAGGGAGATGATGATGACGATGGGCGGCAACGTTGACGTTGACCACAATGCGCTGCCTTTCGCTCCGTTGATGTTGCCGTTGCCGCCCTACAACCATTGCTTTGACCTCAATCATGGCCCGGGCTATGGCCATGACCCCGTATTTGGAGTGGAAGGTATTTACGGGGCAATGACACACAGCCTTTTTTAGTAGTAACGAGTTCGTTGAAATTCTTGTGGTCTCAACTTTGTCTATTGCTTAATGAAGTGTGTGGGTTATTAACAGTGATGAATAATGACATTGTGCCTTAGTTTACATATTGATGAAAAGTGGAGTTGGTATGCAATTAATTTTGTAGGAGAGAGACGTTAGGTTTCATTTTGATGACTGATGCCATTGTCCCATAGGATCCTCCTGTTGCTAACAGGAGAGACGTTAGAAAAGAATTTGGCGTCATGCCAAAACATGGAAACTCAGGGTCAGATTGTTTGCCCCTTTATCAGCCTTCCATATTTGATTTTGATGGATTCAAGTTTCAAACTACTATCAATCAATGAATCAGCAATCATGAGTCATCCTGATTTCCATGCATGAATACTCATTGCTCTTATATACTCCTTCTATCCTAAATTACTTGTCATCCTGACTTTCTATTAAATTCATCAAACATTCTCTAAATTTAAACAAATTATACATTCAAATTAATTATATATTCTATGAATCTAGACACTTTAAAAGCCATACAGTATGACAAGTAAATTGGAACGGGTCCTCCTCTGCCTAGGGTAGCACCGTAGGAGAGCAGCACTTCGAGCTCTTCCATAAAGACACCGTAACCAAACAACCATTTCGATACTCTTATCTCACGAACTTTCCAAATACTTTTATTTGCACCGGAGTAGATCAGAAGTCATAATAAAAGCTAAATCAACTGACAAGCGACATGAAAGAGAAAGCAACATTTTAGAAAACAGGAGCAAATAATTGTACAAAAACAAAAGAATTGCTCTCTTGGCAAGGTGGGCTGCACAGCTAGTGGGCTAGGATACAATTATCAGGACCAGCCCACGAGCACATCATCTTACCGCTCGCGCCATAGGAGCTCCTCCGCCCCCGCCGCCACCAAACTTTGACTCGGCGCGGGGAGGAGCTCGATTCAGCGGCGGTGGCCGTCGATTTCACCTGCCGCCGAGCGCTCGATTCCGAGGTCCGCCGCCGTCGAGTTCGTACGCGGGCAACCCGGTTCCCGCGGGGAACAACCAAACGGCTTCGCGAGGCGAGGCTTTGCCGAAGAACCCAATGCCATTGCCATTCGCATGGCGCCGCCGCCGCTCCCTTTCGGCCTCCTTCCGTCGTGGGCGGCATCCAACGACCTTTTCCGCCGGAACCGCCGGCTCCTGCCGCTCCTCCTCCCGCCCACCTCCCTCCGCGCCCTCCTCCCGATCCTTTCCCACTGCGTCGTCTCGGGCCTCGCCCGCAACCCCTTCGTCGCCTCCCGCCTCCTCCTCGCCTCCTCCCGCCTCTCCCTCCCCTTCACCCTCCTCCTCCTCTCCAGCCTTCCCGCTTCCTCCCTCCCGCCCTTCTCCTTCAACTCGGTCATCCGCGCGTCCCCTCCACCCCTCGCCCTCCGTTTGTTCGACCAGATGCGCCGCCGAGGCGTTCCGCCGGACCCCTACACCCTCCCGTTCTTGATCCATGCCTGTTCCGGCAGTGATCCTCCGCTGTGCCAGTCCTTACACGGCCATGCCTTCCGTACCGGCTACGGCCCCCACCTCTTCACGCAGACGGCGCTGATCAACATGTACTTTGCGTGCGGGTCAGTGGCTGGCGCTCGCAGAGTGTTCGATGAAATGCAGACGAGGGATGTGGTTGCGTGGACGGGCATGGTGTCCGGTTATGTAGACTCCAGGATGTACATGCAATCTGTTGAGGTTTTTAGGGAGATGAGACGTGCTGACGATCTCGTTCGGCCAAATATGGCAACAGTGGTGTCAGTTGCTTCTGCTTGTGCCGGGCTAGGTTCCCTGGAGTGTGCCAAGGGACTGCATGCATATGTGGAGAAGGTGGGTTTGGAGAGCGAGCTGATTGTCAATAATGCATTGATTGATATGTACAACAAGTGTGGCAGCATTGAGTCGGCTCGTGGTTTGTTTGGTCTGATGCGTGAAAAGGACTTGCATTCGTGGACTGCGATGATTTCGGGGTTGGCGTCTCATGGTCATGGTGAAGAAGCAGTTGCTTTGTTCTTCAGCATGCAGGAGGAGGGAGTAGTCCTGGATTCAACTACCTTCATTGTTGTTCTGTCTGCTTGTAGCCACGCTGGATTGGTGGATGAGGGGATCAGGATCTTCAATTCCATGGAGACTGAGTACAATGTATCGCCAGATATCAAGCACTATGGCTGCATGGTGGACCTTTTCAGCAGGGCAGGGCTTATTTCTCGAGCTTATGAGTTAGTTAGAACCATGCCTTTTGAACCAAACTTAGCAATTCTTGGGGCATTACTGAGTGCGTGCAGTACCAACAATGAACTAGAGATTGGAGAGCTCGTGCTCAATAAGATTGACTCTGTTTGCTCCTACAGAGGAGGTGCTGATGTGCTTCTGTCCAACATGTATGCTAACCAGAACCTCTGGCATGAAGTTGATGCCATCAGAAGGAAGATAAGGAGTGAAGCAACCCCCAGAAAGCCACCTGGTCAGAGTTTGATTGCAGCAGAAGTTACTTTCATGAGTTCATAATTGCAGATTTGAGCATGTCCGCTCAGTGGAGCAACTATTGTACTGCACAGGTTAGAGAACTTGTAACAAATCTAATATTACCTTGCACATGAATGCTGATGACAGCTTTACACTTAACTTGTTTCAAGATGTGAATTCTCTCATTTTCTTCAATGAAACGACACAAGATGGTGCCGATTTCATTAACTAAAGAAGAAGAGATGCTGCTACTCGTGGTTGAAATGTTAGAACATAAATGTGAGATCCCTCATTTAGTGGCTTTACCCTTCTAGATTCTAAGTGTATGGATTCCATAGTGTAAAAAAAATATTGTCTGCACCACATAGAGCATAGTGGCTTTACCCTTGTTGACATTAATTCATGTACAGTTTGCTTGGGTTGTTCCATATCAGGGGAAAAAAAATATGTTGGCTACCAGATTTGTCTGCACCACATAGAGATAATATAATGTTCATTCATATGGCAGTTGCTTACTGAGGGGATCCAAAGCTTGATTTTTGGTGTACTGTTTCTGTTTGATCAGCGTCAAGATTTAAAAATGCTTTTGAAATATTCTATCTTGTCCCATGTTTCTGTTCCTGTTATTTGCTCTTCTGCCTGTGTTTTGTAGCCTATGACAAAAATTTTCAGGTTTTTTGTGTTGGAGTTGTATTAGAATTTCTTTCAGGTATTATTCTCATCTCTATAAAGAATTCTGGTGATCTAATATATAGTTTTTATTCCAAATGCAGCTATGCGAAATCTGATTAGGATTATCGCTTTCAGGTCCCATTGTCACCACCCTTGCAAAATGAAATGGCAGATCTTTTGTGAAGAACTGGTGAGAAACTGTCATTTTTGTTTTCAGATAAGTGATAACGCCATGCACCTTTCTGCAATAAAGTGGACATCACATAGACATGGTTGAAAACATTTTTGAGTTGATATGATGCTCGAGAATCTCAACTGAACCTTTTGTTTGCTTTATGAGACAGGAAAAAGGCTATTTGGGAATCGACTTTTCTGAAATAGTTTCCCTTTACGCCCATGCAACATTGTATAGTCAATCTGAGATATGTAGCCCCTCCTTCGCTGCCACCGAAGCAGGCTGGTGACTGGTCAGAACACCAACTTCCCCATCCGTTTTTCTAGAAACAAATGAATCATCATCATAATGAGTCATCTTATTGTCTTCGTGCAAATCGTCTGCAGCTTGGGACAAGGGCGTCGCCCTTGACTACACACCTTCAGCTAATGCAGCTGCTGTATAAAATTGCTGTCTTTTGTGGTACAAGTTCAAGATCTTTGCAGCGGTGGATGCTGGTTCCTGGGACAATGAACAGTGGTTTGTGGCAACGAAGCTGCTTTGTTCTCTCTGGTGTCTGGTCATCTGGTGGTGGACGGGAACCCGCACGCAATGTAACGGGTGCTTTGCTTTGCTTGCCTGTCTGGGATCGGATTCGGCCCCGTCCCACGCCAGTCGAGGTAACAGACATGAGGTACATGCCTTGGCCTTGGACTCATTTCTGGGGCAGATCACATCGCATGTCGGCTGTTCGCGTCGACATAGAGGGCTTGTTCTGTTTCCCTACAGCCTTATCTTAATCTAAAATAACTCCCGGTGGCTGGCAATAGTTGGTGTATTTTTTCGAAGAAAAGGGTTGTTGGACAGATCGATCTTGAACTTGAACCAACTTGAAGTGATTTCACTCTATCAAAGTGTTCAAAGATGCACGGCAGAAGACTTGAACAGAATTTGGTTGCACTCGACAGCATTTTAGGAATGCACAGTGCTTACGCAAGCGCGTATTGCTACTGACACATCAAGGCAGCTGAGCGGAGCAGGTGGCAGACGACACAAGGGGACCCCGCCGTTTTTGCCTCTGCTACAAAGGGTCGTCCTCGGTTTCTTTCCCCAATCAGATCCGGCTCCCCTGTCTCGTCCTTTCCCATTTCTGATTCGACATCCTCACGCCTCGCGGCTACGCTACGTACTCGCATTCCCCTTCGATTTGCCTCCCTCCCTCCTATCCGATTCGGAGCTCGCAGAATTTGGGCAGACAGCGCCCCTTCCCGAGCCCGGACCGCCCCTTCCCCTGCAACAATCCCGCGCGGCGCGGTTTCTCCTGCTTCTTCCCGGTGCGTACTCTCTCGCTGCCACGCCCACGCGTGTGTGATTGATTGGTCGCGGTTTTGCTGGTTGATGTTGGTCGCCGCGTGGTGGCTTGCGACCGTGGGAACCCGTCTGTGCTTTGGCTTGGGATTGGTAGGTGGCTTGGAGCAGAGCACCAGTTGCCGGGTTCGAATTGCAGCGTGCGATTCTGCCTGTTTCTAGCTAGCCTGGGATAGAATCAGTCTCTTCTTGCCCATTTCTTGGTGACCTTCAACCTTTCATACACTTTGGCACTTTGCTCATATGCAGCGTGCGCCATTCTGGAACCTGTGCATTCCTTTTTTTTTCCTTGGCGTGATTTCTTGGTTTGAACAGGGAGACAGACTCGTAAACGCAGCGAGCCTTGCCTTACCTCTTTTTTTTTTCCGTGTAAAGTAGTGATAGATTCTAGCAGCCAACATCGCCATCCTGTGTTGAGCACAGCAGCGCGGTTGTTAATAGAGTATCTTGTCAGCAACTGCAACTTGTACTTCTCTTGACAATAGATGCTTCGTTCTCTAGGTGAAACGAAATGGAAGGTGTTGTTGTGAGGAGGGTGATCCCTTCGGACAACAGCTGCCTCTTCAATGCTGTGGGGTAAGTTTGTCATAGTACAGTAACCATACTATTGAATCATTGATGATTATGCAAACTGTGTTTCTTATTATGACCTCGTAACACAATTTTGTTACAGCTATGTGATGGAACACAACCGAAGTAAGGCTTCTGAGCTCAGACAGGTAACTTAAACTCCTATCGGTTTGGTGTCTTAACTGCACATTCCTTGCTTAGGCTTTGATTCAAAATGGTAGTGCCTATGCTACTGAAAGGGGAAAAAAAGGTTCAATCTTAGTCATTATCTGCAAACTGGGTTCAGTACATGTGTTGTCACATTGTGTCAATTAGTAAGTTTCTTGTACATTTGTACCTGTAATAGGTAGACAGGCATATTGCTGTTATGATTTGGTCTTTCTACTGAACAAGTTCCACATCATATGCTGCTGGATGCTAACCCATATTGATAGGCTTCTTTGAGAACTGGTCTCATGCCATGTGCTGATTGTGTTAAGCGATGAGATTGTTAGACCCAAGTGTATGTTAGCTAGTTGAGTGTTTCTTCATTATAAGCTGTAGCAATTCTATATCTTTAGAAGGGTTTAATGTAAGATATGATGGTTCGCCCACCAGCATTGTGATCTTCACTCCAAACAAGACTTATGGCAATAGTTAACCTCAGTGGAGCTATGAAAAATTGACTGTTGACTTATACCCCCATGGTCTTCCTTTTTCAGTATTGCTGTGTATATAGTCTAAATCTGTGCATGTTATCGCATTTTGCCTCACTCTGTGAACCTCTCATTTATGTAACTCTGTTACTTTCTCTTCTTTCTTCGCTTGAAGGTCATAGCAGCAACAGTTGCTAATGATCCAGAAAAGTTCAATGAAGCATTTCTTGGCAAACCGAATGAAGCATACTGTGCTTGGATTTTGGATCCTGAAAAGTGGGGAGGTGAGTTTCTCCTTTGCTACTTTCGTACAACAACAATGACTCTTGGTCTCAAGTGCTTCCATGCTAATATGTGGACCTTATATGGTCATATGAATTTCCAGATTTTTGCATTAGTACAACCAGGTCTTCCTTTTTCCAAGTACTGACAAAATGAGATATATTTGTATTCCCTGTTAGGTATCTCCACCACAAATAGACAAACTTCGAATAGAATCCTACTATTTGGTTTCATAACTATGTTTGTGCAGAAGAGAAAGTCATTTCTTGATATAGCATCCCTCCTCATCAATAGAGTGGTTCTGTTGAGGAGCTGTCAGCTTGAAATCATAAACTACTAGCAAAATACCCGTCCTTTGCCACGGGTCTTTGTTAAAAAAATTTATAGTTAGAATGTTTTTTTGTAACTGTAAAAGGTTTTCAATTAATCAATTTTTTTTGGTTTGAGCATTTGCTCTATTTTTATTTTGCTTTACATTTTTTAGTTTTCAAAAGAATATCCATTATAATAATTTTGGAGTGAGTTATTATTGGAATTCTTGTTATGAGTTTCCATCCAAAATATGATGTTAAAACAATAGATGATTAATTGTTAGTATAGAATATCGAATTGAAATCGGAGTCCAATTCAACAAATGATTAGAAAATGATTTAAAAATGACTCAAACTGATTGGTGAATCATTGTAGGATACAAACTGAATACGACAACGTTACGGACACATCTGGACACGAAAAAAGTTGTCTAGACGACCTCACCTCAATTAATAAGTTGTATAGATTAACAATCAAATAACTTTCCCTAAAGCCACTTCGCCTACTTTGTGAGCCACTAATTTCAACTCTCCTTATATTTGTTCGGACAGGAGCTATTGAGCTTGCAATTCTGTCGGAATATTATGGGCGTGAAATCGCTGCATATGACATTCAGACCACCCGCTGTGATCTGTATGGTCAGGTTAGTGATCTATGCCTGTATTTGCTTGTGCTATAAAGTTTAGTTAGTTCTCAACTTATTGTCGAAACCTTTTATACAGGAGAAGAAATATAATGAAAGGGCCATGCTCATTTATGATGGGTTGCATTATGATGCTTTGGCTGTAAGTTTATATAATAATTTTGTGCTAATTTATTATAGCGGGTATTAGCTGATTTTATCTGCACTTGATTAACAAAAATTCAGATGTCTCCATTTGAAGGAGCACCAGAAGAATTTGATCAAACCATCTTTCCTGTTGATCATAGCCGTTCAATTGGTCCAGCAGAAGGTCTTGCTCTCAACTTAGTTAGGGAGGCACAGAGGTATTCAACTGTTGTCACTTCAACTGTCTGTTTATAAATTATTAACAGTGCACATAAAGTTTCCAGCAGTCAATAATTCCTCAATCAGAATGCTTAGCACGCTGGCTGCATCTGACCTCTCTCTCTGAAAATGCTTAGCATAGTGCATCATGTAACTCTATATCCTAATTTGGTGAAACTTAAGTGTGTGGATAATTGTCAGTACTCTACTTGAACAGCATTAGAACTAAGATGATAACCTGATTTTGTGAAAATTTATACATCTTGTTTTCTGATGGAACCTTTTTTGTCAAACGTTATCATGTACCAGCATTAGAACTAAGATCAGGGTAAAGTTGCTGCATGTTCTGATGGAACCTTTTTTGTCAAACATTATTTATGGCTGAAAGTTCTCAATAATAATTAGAATGTAAATCAAGGACTTAAACAAAACTCTATTTGTTGCAAAATCGCTGAAAAAATCGAGTGGAAAGATTGCTAACTATTAGTTGGACATGCATGATTGTAGGAAGAGGAGCTATACGGACACCGCAAACTTCACTCTGCGCTGCGGGGTGTGCCAGATAGGTGTCATCGGTCAAAAGGTGAGGCTTCAAGCACACAAGGTTGACTTAAAATCTTCAAAAATCATTTTAATGGAACACCATAATGCAGGAAGCCGTCGAACATGCGCAAGCCACTGGCCATGTCAACTTCCAAGAATACAAATGAGAGTAGAATAATTGTTATGTTTTAAACTTTTCATTATTTGTTCTCGATTTGATATTCTTGTTCTGGATACGGCCCACATGCTGTATTGCAACATTTGTTATGGGGCAAACATAATAATAACGATCTATATGGATTATGAATTATGATATCAATATCGTCTGCCAATTAAGGCCGAGATGTCAAGTGTCGTTCTGCTTAGTGGCATGTGTGTAACAGCCTTACTGATCAGTTTACTGCAATCTTCATTCCCGTTTGGCACACGTGTAACTGTTGCACCTCGCCCTACGGTCGTCACCATTATAAAAAAATCACTAGAGGATAAAAGTTCGTTGATGAATGAGTTAGCAGGTCCGTTGGCCCATGGGTTGAACCCAGATTTGGCTATGCGTAGCCCAGTTCATGACTGATTTTTCTCTCCGCTGAGAAAATTACATTTTAGTTCTTCGTTCGAGGGATTGTTCCATAGGCAGTTTGTTTGAGTCAGAACGCGTACTAGATTCTTGAAGTACACTGATGATACGGCAAAGATATCTATGAGCTGGCCACTGGTCAAACTTTCTTCGGTACTCTAGAACATACACATGTCAACACTGAACCGTAGTTTAGAAAATCATACTTGCTCTTTTTTTTTCTAGCACATGCTAAATTCCTTGAGAGCAAATTAAATTAACGTTGGGCTGATAAAATAGCGCATAAATATGTGATTTAAGACGAACCATGCATGGAGCATATGCCACATGATCCGGGCGGAGAAGATTTGCCATTACCTGATGAATCAAAACAGTCGCTTTTTTAGAGCATGGGCGATTAGTGCCAAAAATATTTGCTTCTTCAGCCCGCACTCAGTTACCATGAACAGTTACTTGGCCCATGCTCAACCGTATTACTGTTCCTTGTTGCAGAAGTGTATGGGCCCTGAAAAATGCATAACTAATTCTTTCTCCGTGTGACCGTGTCATGGTTTGACCGTGTGTGTGTAAGAGAGAGAGACAGAGACAGACACACACACACACAGAGAGAGAGAGAGAGAGAGAGAGATTATGCATACACATGGTCACCCAATAGATCTCATCGACTCATCCTTTAGTCGCTGTCATCACTTTTCTCAACCCAATTCGCGATTTCCATGTGACACGTCGATCAACTGGATCGGAAGATCCATTATTTTTCTAGCTTCACTTTCTTATCCCACGTTCAAATACTAAATTATTACGCCCCCTTTAATGTCGTATCATATATTGTGTCAATCAACACAGTGAGTCTACTCGACCACTATAAAAATGAAATGCTCGTGGCATCAGACTGAAAGCAACTGGAGATACATTTGTATGTTGGAAGATAGTGCGTGATACGTCCGTGTGTTCTCATTACTCAACACTAAGGATAACTTCTGGATAAGAATGACAGTGTATAAAAGATAATGCATGTGCGTCAGCATTGCTTCTGGGTTAAATTACTGTATGATGGTGAACCGAGCGTAGTTTACATAGTTATGTTTCATTATGATGAAGGCTAATATCCAGCTATAGGATTGAAGCTTCAGGATGCATGAAATCGAGCTAGTTACCCTTTCAGTTGTAAACAATGTACCTGTCATCGTGAGGAACTATTGCGACTTTGTCATTCTTAAAAAAAAATAATACTGATATAGTTTTTTGTAGGTGTTCATATAACGCTAGGTTGAGTATGCTATATGCACCATGTTTTCAATTAAAAAAAAATCACAAATGAGGCACAATACCACGTTTGATTAGGCATATTAATTCAAAGGATCAAGCTCGTGTATATTCTTCTATACTATAAATAATCCTGGCCTATTCAAAGGAGTACTAAACAAAGGCACACTTACATGTTTTCCTTTTTGACGAGAAACAATACTCTAATCCTGGCCAGGCTTTTAGCTGCTGAGTCGCTCTTGATTAGCTGATACGCAAATAGTGTATTAATTTATCTCATGCTGTCGTGCGGTAATATGTATGTATCATCAAGAGAGACGGGTGAGCTAAGACAAGGCCACAGGAGAAACTTTGCTTGCATATGCATCTCTCTGCATGGCATGACATTGGTAATCATGTCCTTTTGTCTTTAACGACATGCATGCAAGTAAAAGCTTTGCTAGACCCAGCAGGAGACATCGATTCCCATCTAATCATCATCATTTCTCCCTCGTCCCTCTCTGAGCCTAGACCAGTCCTGTACAAAGCAAACCAGAATACTCTTATGTTTTAAGTATTTTGTAGATGCTATATATTATATACACGTCTTATAGTGTCAACCTCTGAATAGGCCACATGCATGACGTATCATATCTATGTATTATTATGATATTAGGCAACTAGAATAATTATGGACCATCCAATTATCACTTAGGAGGTAATGCTTTTTTTATCTTATTTTTGGAAAGCTAAATTTTTATTCCAAAGTTGTTATGATTTTGCATTGGACAGAATCTGGAAAGAATAGAATTGATACGATCTGCATATATCGTCGTGCGTGGGAATAAATTGTGAAAAAAAAAACGTGACAACACATGAACTTATTAGGTGCATGTGACAACAAGGCTTGAATATGTTTGTGTACGTGTGTCTACGTGATATATGTACGTTCCTGCCGTTGAATTCTTGAGCATTTTCGTTCAGGACATCAAACACATATGTGATCTCGGTCTTAGATGGGTGTGGCAATCGGATCATTCATTACTTTCTCCGTCTCAAAATAATTGTCATTTTAATTATTTTTAACTTTTCTACAATAATTATCATTCTTATTTTCCCATACATTTATTTCTACAATATGGTATATTTTTTTAAAAAATGAGTAGTACTAGTACATGTTAGCCCGCATGACATTTGAAAAAAAAGGACATGTTAATCCATCTATATCTTCATGAAAATCTGCAATCTCCATGCAAATCAGGACTGCCAGTACCAGTGGCCTTTCCATTTAACCTTTTATGTTTCCTCATTTTTTTCTATTGAAATCAACATCTAGTATTTATTCAATCTCTTACCTTTCAGGACGGGTACAATGCTACACGTAGATGGTCTTAGGCCGTACGTCTCATGCACTATCACGTAGATTTTTTTATGATGTAAAAGAGAGAGAGAGAGAGAGAGAGAGAGAGAGAGAGAGGATGGTGAGAGAAAGAAATGGTTGTTTCACAAGGCAACCACCTCATGCACTGAAATGTAAAAGTATGAAATGACTCTCACACCATTATACAAGTTCTAATTATCTTTTAACCTAGAAATATTTTTTTACATCCATAAATTAAGGAGTCATATAATTAATATGAAACAAACAGACCACCACTCATTGTATAAGTTATCTAATAAAGTCATCTCAAGATTGTGTGTGATGCATGAGATGATCTATAACACATTATAGAGGAACTGTAACACAAAGCTTATCCTTATATTGGATCTGGTCCTCATGGTTATTTGTGCTAGCTAATAAGTTATTTCAATTGCCTCTCTAAGATAAAGATCAATAGTACCCAGATTGAGGTCATCAGGCCTAACTTTTTTGTTAAAGCAGCATGTAAGATGTCAGTCTAGAGAATATGCATATGCTCATACGAACGTGACAGTGATTAGTATACATAATTAACCTCATGATGAGTTCCATGTAATCAAGCTTGAACAAATGGTGAGTACGTACTTTGTAGATTTGGCGAACTGTACTGCTATGTTTCTAAGCCACCCTTACTGATATATACCTGTGTTTGCACAAAACTTAGCTATAGAGTAGGATTAGATATTAGGGTAATCCCAATGGTAAGTGATGAGTAGTACCGGGATGGTTAGGCTCAAGGAGTCCCTGCCTATCAATGTGAGGACCTAATTAACCTAGTTTTGAACTGGCATAGTATGTTTCTGCACAATGAAGGAATGAAATTAGCTAGTGTATGTATTGTGTGTTTGATATTATTATGCTACTAGTAGAATGTTAGTATTTTTTAAGTATTTATATGCAACCAATAATCAATGGGCCTGCATGCTACACCCAGCGAGCATGGTTTGTCATCATGGATTCATCTACCAAGCAGAGATCCTAACTATATGCATGGAGATCTTTGCAAATATTGAATGACGGTTCAGAGTTTAGGGTTCACCAAGCGAATACCCTAATTTGGGTTTTAAGTGAGTCTTAATGAAAAACGAACTATATCTACTGGTCGATGTAGAGATTGGAATAATAATTAATGTATCCTTCTCTACTAGCTAGTAGCATAATAAGTACTGCATTTTCACGCAGTTATGCATATACAGAAGCAGTACGTATAAAAGTGAAACCATTACAATTGCGAAACCTTCGTTAAAAGAGATTATATATATTTACACACATGACATACACTTCGAGTTAATATATTGTAATATGTTATTAGAATCAATGCTCGAGAGTAGTAGTCTTTATTGATTCCTATTTCTAGCCATTGTGCTTCCTATATATTTTATCTTACTAATGATACCTAAGCATCCAATATTTTCTTTGGTGATTGAGAGAGTGGGAAAAGCTAATTAAGGACTTTGCCCTAGTAACTTGGAGAAGAACAAGGTCACTCTTAGAAGGAATCATTGGATGCCTTTTCTGGCCACTTTTGACAACACACATACACTATAGCTATGATCAATGAAATTGTCTTGTCATGCTTATGCTTTTTCCGCCATATGTATTTCCTTGCCCTCACCAGCCTAAATCGCTACTACCAACAGTAGGTTTGCCCCAAGCACATAAAATAGGGTCTACTTGTCATGGTAGTGGCCCTACGGATTTATTGAGTGGACGAGGACGGTGTGGGGGTGCATATGCATGCAATGCAAAGAGTGGGAGGGAGACTATTCAATTGTCGTCAATTGCTACTACGCGCTACGTACAATGTGTCGGTCTATGTGATCGATCCGTCATTAATTCAGAAGGTTGAAATTATACATGCAGTTGAGTCCTTTAGTAAGGGACCGTTTGGCACAGCTTATAGGTGCTTTTATCTTAATAGTTTATGTATTTTTTTGTACTATTGCTACAGTAAAAATACTATTTAATACAGACATAAGTCAAAATAAGCTGGTTTTTTGTAGCTTTTTCTGGCTTATAGTCCTGCTGCTACAATAGAAACACTATTGCAATATCATAAGCCATCTCACCATAAGAGCAACAGCAATGTTTGATACCGAACTCAGTAGTAAGCTACTCTTTATGCGTCAGACGGTCATAGTTGTTTCAGTTCTCACAGTGTGAACGTATTAATGCGGGGTCCACAGTTCCAGTAAAAAATTGAGTCTGAACGATCGTGTGGTGCAGCTAGGTGGAGCGAGAGTTCAACATGCAAAGCAAAGGATGATGTGAGAGAGAAACTATCTTTCTTTACTCGCTATTACTGGTAGTAGCACTCTTACCCGGTTTTAGCTATTACATGTTTGCACAATAGTTATGACCGGGTAGTAAGAAATATTTATTGCTTACTACCGGCTTTATCACCACATTGTGGTTGCTCTAAGCCCTCTCAAACGGATCCTAAGTTGCTGTTGATGATCATAATTCTACCGCAAGAAAGTAATTGTGCAGCACACATAGTGTATGCATGACAGGTCTGTAAATCCATTCATATATAATGAATGATCAATGCATCCAGTGCAACAACAGTTCCTGAATCCTGACGCAAGCTATTGGTCACTAGCGCGAGCATTTTGTCAGGCCATGAAGAAGTCTGCACCACGGATTTCATCAGGCCTTCACCTGCTAAATCCTGAGTAGTAATATATCAGCATGTCCGATATAGGAGTAGTACTACATATAGTAGCTAGATCGTTGACAGTAAAGTGCAAAATGCATCAGACCAGCTGCTATATGTGTGGGTATTATATATGAGCATATTAACTGGAGCTAATCATTCCATATCATTACCCTTAGGAGTTTCAAAGGTCACCGACAAAAAACCAGGGCTCCGATCCGAGCAATGTGTACTTGCGCGCGGCAGGGCTCATCAGTCAGAGTTGTTACTTAATTATTTCTGTACTCCAATTTGCCACGAGTAGTTAATACTATATATTCCAATTCGTAACTACTATTGGCCAGTCCACGCTCACAGTGCAGCTTCTGGGTGATTAGTTGATGCCAATTAATTTCCCTGGATTCATTTCATTCAACCGGTGACAATTGTACAGCGCCACCGGTACGGTCACACAGTCGCCTAGCACGATTCCACTGTTCATTGACGCAACAAAGGAATGGAAAAGGAGACGAGACCACACACGGTACATGTGCGTGCAGTAATGTGCGTCGTTAATGCAGAGGCTGGTGGTACGATATATGGGTGAATGGATTGGACAGGCCGTTGCAGTAATGTGCATCGATCGATCGTCCTTGCAGAAATTTCCAATGGCTAGTAACGATGGTACGCAGTACAGGTAGCTAGTGAAAAGATCGACCAGCGCTCGCTCACACGGTCACACCCTATACGCTGATGAAACATTTGTTCTGTCTGTGGTAGATCGTAATAATGAAAAAGGTTGATTTAATTAATTTACCTTGCATAGAAATGTCAATGTCAAACTCCTACCCCACCCCCTGTTTCATGAAAAAATATTATTATCATTCAGTAAGTTTTTACCACAGCAAGGTTAACAAGTACTTACAATTTCGCAGCACCCACATGGAACCTACCGTTTGGAGGCGTTGCGTACTTAAGAGCACGTTGCAACTCTCTGTCCCTCCTAGTCTTAGAGCATTCCCCACACTACCAATGAAATGGGCCTGTCTCACTGTTGCCAATGCAAGAAAACAAAATAGAGGATAATTACACTTGGTTCTTTCGTTGGATTTGTACATAGTTTCGCACCAAGAATCAATAGTGGTCATAGAGGGAGACATATGGAGATAAGACTTAGGAGAGAGAGAGAGAGAGTCGATGGACCAGTTTTTAGGTGATAGGTACCACAACATGAGCAATAATATGGTCCTAGCGAGCTCCACCGTACTGTGGATTGCCTGCATGGATGGATGTGAGCAGATAGGCACAATTCATAAGAAAGTTTTACTGTGGTATGGCGAGGTCCCAAAAAACGGTGTCATCGTCCTTTACTTCTCTTCATTCCTTAGCCAATTATAGAAAGGGATTTACTCAAGCTTGCAGCGTTCTTGTGTTACAGTTTCTAGCTTGTGGTATGGCCACAGGTTGATTCATTGATTTGCAAATGACAATACTTTCTTTTTCAGGCTGATATCGTAGCGGACTTCAATATGTAAACAATATTTGTAATTAAATAAAACATATCACGATTTATCACGCCATTCTGGAAAAGACTATCTGCTCCTGTGGTAGTTGGACGGAACATTTTTTTAGCCTAACCAAACTTTTCAATATAAAATGTATAAATAAAATATTCCTTCTGTTTTAAAATATAAGCATTTGAAGGATGAGTCAACATTCATTGTTATGAATCTGAATAACATATTGGGACAGAGGAAGTACATTAGGATTAACTAGCATTATTGTACCCATTAATTCTACAAATGTTTATCTGCTCGTGCTCCTTGCTGTGTAAGAGCAGGGCTAATAATACAGCTAGCTGCCGGCTATATCCTTGTGCCATATCAATGAACTGGCTCACTAAAATGTAGTTGTATAATGGATGGGCGATTTAACTAGCTGATAGTTTGCCTTTACTTGAATATTTAAATACTAATTGCTTGCATGCATTGGTCGGAGTCAGCACTTTTCTCGGGTCTGCTGCTTTGAGCCGACGACTCAACAGTCGCTAGCATTTTTCTCTTTCTTCGCCTCTCACTCTTCCACGTCGAATTTGTATGACCTGGCTAATGTTTTAGCCTGCTGAGTAGGCTCCACTATACTTGCTCTAACAGTACTAGCAGCCCAACAGCGGAGGATTTAGGTTAGAGCAAGTATAGTGGAGTGTAATCAGCCAGCTAAATCCTAGCTGGAGCATTGGGCAGATGAGAGAGAGAAGCGAGTGAGCACTTGGTGAGTCGCCGGCGGGAGCTAGCTAAAGCAGCCGGATCAAGGCAGCATGACACTTTCAGCCAATCAAATTGCTACCAATGTATTTAAATATTTCAAAAGAGGACTTTTATTATCCAAAATACTGATTTTAAAATTACTGACCAGTAGTTTGATCCAATGGTATAGATTTCATAATCTAAAATCATAACTACTGGTCAGTAGTTTCTCAATTTAAGGGCATTATCGGGAAAAATAAGCGTTGTAGATTTATAATAATTAGTTATTATTATTAATAATAAAGTTATATTAATAATCTTATTAATAACTAATATATATATATATATATTTAAGATAAATTAACATTTTAATAATTTTGTAGAATTAATATTCTATCATAAAAATAAATATAAATTTATTTATTAATAGTATAATTACGAAATTACCCTCAAACTACTGGCCAGTAGTTTTAAAGAACTACTGACCAGTATTTTGGACAATAAAACTCCTCTTTCAAAAATATCAGACGAAATAGTCCATCTACTATACAACTATTTGTCGATGTCAACGGTAGATGAGCATAGAGCCGGCTGCTGGCTGCACCATTAGCCCTGCTCTCAGTGTGAAGGAAAAAAAGGAACAAAGGAATGAACTTAATAAATTTGCTGCTTGTGACACACTTCTACATAGCAGGATTAGTTAAGATGTCATTAATGGCTACTGCCAGGACCAGACCAATTATCCTCCTTAATCTGCGCCCTAACAGTCGGTTTCCAGTGATCAACTGATCCATCAAGACTTGCTTTGAAAATTTGTGCAGAGACAAGATGTCGTTGCTTGGTACGACGACGATGAGCTGTTCTTTTCGTTTCATGCATGCATGGCCAGTGAAAGCATGGCCTACTACACTTTGCCAATTATTTAGCACCAGCTGGAAATTAGTTTTCTTATACTAATAATTCTTGAGCATTTTTTTTGACGTGTTCCGTTCTTGTGCACTGGCAGCCGTTAGATTGGGCATGTGCTAATTGGGGAATGGACCTAGAATGCCTTTCGAGGTCTGCTGCATGCTCTGTTGCGAGCAGGAAGGAAGGATAGGGGCGTAGTACAGTACAGCCGTGGGGCGCGTCGTCGGTCAGGTCGCTGTCCGAGCGGAATCCAACTATCCAAAGCCCTCGCTGGATCCGTGTACGTTCCGATGCTTCTTGCTTGACAGTGGCAATGGGCATCGGTCACCATGTTTTCGCCATGTGAAAGTTGAAAACTCAAAACCGGCTAGTGCCGCGTTCAAAGGGCAAATCGCTTTATCGACGGCTTTCTCACGAAGTTTGGCTTGCCTGGGCCATTTTTCGTTCCGTGGATGCGTGGATTTGTCCCGATTTCGTTCTGCTGGATTCAAACCGTTTCGATTTTTTTGTTAAATTTGGCTCGATCGTTTCACAGATCAGCGCTTTATGAATAGTCTCAATTGGGGAAGTATATGAAGTGCCCTACCGTTTGGTCTTTACGACATAAATTGGTGTCGGCAATGCGACGATAATGCGAGCTTTTTGTGAACTTGGGATGGTCAGCTCTGCTTTTTGTGCGAACGTGCAGGTATAGTGACGCTTGGATTCGGCGTGGTCCTCCTTTGATGATGAACAGCTGTGTGAATAGTTCGAAAGGCCGCCGCTTTCGTACGTACTGTACCAAAAAAAGGTGAGAATTAATCCGACCTGACTGAAGAATCCTTCTGATATGCAGAGAATTACTCATGGTCTGTTTCATTTAATTCTTGATTTATACGGGAGGAAGACAGAGTATGTATAAGGTATTCCGCGTATCTATACGACAATCCATGCGTGTTGTGTGGAGTTGGCGTACATATGTACGGTACTGTCTATATATGGATTATTATGGAGTGTGCCATTCGATGTGGATGCTTTATTTTTTCACCATCCCATTCGAGAGTGGATACAGTATTGACCATCCTGTATGTTACTGTACTTCACTAGTGGTAAGCTGCAATTAAAAGAGTTCAATAAGTCTAGTCGGAGTCAGACTAACTTCCAAGAGCGTGATTGCACATTAAACAGCACTTATAATTACCATCGCATGTCTTTCGGAAAAAAAAATTACCATCATGATTTGCTCTGTTTTCCCTGTCCACGCTGCCAATCTTTAGTGACCAGCTGGACGAAACGAAAGCAAGCTAATCTCAATCAGAGTGAATAAACACAGGTCAAAAAAGGCCAGATCATGGAGAATCCATGAAACGGAGTCCACTCGATGACCGTCGCTGAAACTCGCGCAACCCGGCGGCGCCTTTTTCGTCTCAACACGTTTCGATCCCACGCCATTGGTGGTGGTGTGGTCGTGGTCTCGTGGAGCAGCCGGACACGGGCAGGAACCAATGTCAAACCACGCCATGTACATACATTTCCAGTAAAACAATAAAAGAAGAGGTGCAAAAACTTACCAGAAACATGTAGTTGTGCCATCAGAGAGGGAGAAAAAAAAAGTTGGTTTAAAGCGCATAGGGAAGGAAGGAGAGAGAGAGAGAGAGCGCATTTCCTTCCACTCGTGGGGTTAGAACTTAAAACCCCGAGGCGAGGAGGAGGCGCGGCAGCACGAGGTAGACGAAGCGTAGCAAGCAAGAACCAAGAAGCACATTTCTCCCTGCAGGCTACTTCAACTACTTTCTGGAGCTCGGTTCCAAGCACAGGCAGGGAGCTGTGGCCTGTAAGGCGAGAGGCAGCAGCAACAGTTGCGTGCTCTGCTCTCTGTTCTCCCCTCCGGCGGCGGCGGCCGGATCTGTGGTGCGGTGGCGGCCGGGTCGCCTGGAGCTTGGAGCTCTACTTCTGAAGCTCGCCGAAGCAAGATCTGAGGCCACGCGTATTTCATTCGATTGGGAGCTCTCGGTGTCCTGCTGTTTATCCTGGTGCTGCTGGTGCCTCAAAGGCGGCGCCTTTGCGCATTTCCTCCCCATCCCCACAAGCTCTGAAGCTGCCCGGAGTTACGACTGGGTTCCTGGATCGACAGGCTCCCACCGTGATGTAAATTTGAGCTCTCCATTGTTCGATTTTTTTAGCTCTCGGATTGAAAAAAGGAAGAAGAAAGATTGCGCCTTTGCGCCGGTTGGCCAAGCAAAGTGAGAGGTTTGGCGGGTTCGGCGGAGGAGAAAGCGATGGAGCTTGGCGGCTCTGCCCGAACAGCGCACATGCTTGCAAGGCCGCGTGATTTGGTGTAGACACAAGGAGCCTTGCTTCTGTTCTCCCTCCCTTTTCACTCTTCATTTCGAGAGCTACTGTGTCGGGTTCTAGATCGGTCGGCGGGTGGTGGCTGAAGAATGGAGCTCTCGCCGTCGGCCGCCGGGGACCTACCGGAACAGCCGGCGTCGCCGGAAGGTAAGGCGTCTTGTATTGTCATCATTTCACGGCTTGTACCAGATTTCCGTGCTGTATGTTTAACTCGTTAGTACTGTCCTCATCACTCATCAGTGAGTAGTTTAAGTTCCTGAGATAAGTTGGTTTACTCCCTCTCTTGCTTTAAATTTCTTGCCAATAATTATTTGATCCGATTCAGTCCAATGTGGCAAGCTATCAGTTCAGTCTTTGCTTGGTTGATTTGTACTGTTAGCCATAGGACCTCAAATATTCAGTCAGCTACTCAATCAACACCTTTCCAAAAAAAAAAAAAAGCTACTCAATCAATAAAACACATGATGGTACCGTTTTGATTCTTCTCGAGCCCCCTCCCTGGTTCAGTCAGTGGAACGAAGTTACTAGTAATATGCGACTTTTCTTGTTGTTCAGCAAAAATATAGTTTTTCTATAACCTTCTGCTTGTTAAAATCCCTTTGATATTCAAAAGCAGTTTTGTTACTATATTGCTTGCAAGTCTCGATAAATTATTAAGATCATTTTTAAAACTTGCTAAACTTATAAAAAGCTTCCAAAGAGCATATTCTTGCAAAAGTTTATGAGATATTATACTTATATAACTGTTATGCCTTCTGAAATGATTTTGGATTTTTAGCAGCAGAAGAGCACAAGTGCCTAAATTCTGAGTTGTGGCATGCATGTGCCGGCCCCCTTGTTTCGTTGCCTGCGGTCGGTAGTAGAGTGGTTTATTTTCCTCAAGGCCACGGTGAGCAGGTTATTCTTCTTCCCTGGACTTCAGATTCCCACGAAAATTAGACATAGTAGCAAAAATTATCTAGGTATTGATTCTGTACATCATGAGCTTTCTGTGGTCCTGAATTCGCTAACCTGCTACAGCTTGTCAGATCTTAACTCGTTCTGCCAGAACTATAGTCTTTTTCTTTCTTCTTTTGATATGCCGATGAACATATAAATATCTTCTACTTCAGGTGTCAGCATCAACAAATAAGGAAATGGAAGCTCAGATCCCCAACTATCCTAGCCTGCCTCCGCAGCTTATATGCCAACTACACAATGTGATCATGCATGTGAGTTTGGAGCTATATAGTTCATCTGTACCAATCAATTATTGTTGCTACTTCTATGTTTAATCATCTGTGTTGCATTTCTTCCTTCAGGCCGACTCAGAGACAGATGAGGTTTATGCACAGATGACACTGCAGCCACTCAGTCCAGTAAGACAGGAATTCCAAGCCTTTCCCACTGATTTCTGTATACTTTTGCTTTCTATAATGGAGGAATTTATTTTTGGTTTGATTTCTTTTTCAGCAAGAGCTCAAGGATTCATTTCTACCTGCTGACTTGGGCACTGCCAGCAAGCAGCCAACAAATTACTTTTGCAAAACGTTAACTGCAAGTGACACAAGTACACATGGTGGATTCTCAGTTCCTCGTCGAGCAGCAGAGAAGGTGTTTCCACCACTGGTACGTGTTCTCGGTCAGTTATGCCATTTGAACGTACACTTTTCCTTTTCCATGTCAAGAAAACCAAAATATAAGTGATTTTAAAGGTTCATCTGATAATTCTGTAGGATTTCAATCAGCAGCCTCCAGCACAGGAGTTAATTGCAAAAGATCTCCATGGCAATGACTGGAAATTTCGTCACATCTTTCGTGGTTAGTTTCCACTTCCCAGTAAAATTTGTTGGTTCTTTTAATATTATGTTTTTTTTTTCATACATCCTTGTATCACACTATTAATGTAAGAGTCACAGTTGTTTCAGTGACATTCTTCTGTATTCAAGTGTGAAAGTAACCTCAAGTTGAATATGTGCACCAGGGCAACCAAAGCGGCATCTTCTGACAACAGGCTGGAGTGTCTTTGTTAGTGCAAAGAGACTGGTTGCTGGAGACTCTGTCCTTTTTATCTGGTATGACATTCCTGGAGCTTTTTAGAACAATCAGTAGTTCGCTTCCTTAAGCCTTGTATCCAGCAGTTTTTTCTGCAGATGATTGTATTGGTACAATCATAAATGCCTGTCTGAACAGGAATGACAACAATCAGTTGCTTCTGGGAATTCGTCGAGCAAACAGGCCACAAACTGTCATGCCATCCTCAGTACTGTCTAGTGATAGCATGCATATTGGTCTGCTTGCTGCAGCAGCTCATGCTGCATCAACAAATAGCCGGTTTACTATTTTCTATAATCCAAGGTAAGCACAGTTTTTTACAGATATGATCGTTTACCTCTCAAATACTCAATATTTTCCATCGTATTTCAGGGCAAGCCCTTCAGAGTTTGTCATACCATTGGCTAAGTACGTAAAAGCTGTGTACCATACACGTATATCTGTGGGCATGCGTTTCCGGATGCTTTTTGAGACAGAGGAATCCAGTGTTAGGCGGTATGTCAAACCTGTATTTATCTCGCACTATTTGTTATGTGAGCATTATATTTGGACTTGTTCGTCGATATGTCATTTGATGCCCTCTGTATATCAGATTCCTGTGTGCTGGTGCATTGTCTTATATGCCCATTATGTTTTTGTTTTCTAAATTGCCCAAGTGTTCGTGCAGATATATGGGAACAATTACAGGAATAAGTGATCTAGATCCTGTTCGCTGGCCAAACTCGCATTGGCGTTCTGTAAAGGTAGGTCAAGAAATATTTACTTCTCTCTGGTTCAGTAACCCTTTCTACATGTGCTTTCATGCTTTACCTGTATTCTGCTCAAATGTCCTCTTTGATGTTGTGTTTTACTTTCATACATCTGGTTTAAGAATGGAGTTATGTTTTTCGTTGAACCATATAGGTTGGATGGGATGAGTCAACTGCCGGAGAGAAGCAGCCTAGGGTGTCTCTTTGGGACATCGAGCCACTTACAACTTTCCCAATGTATCCATCTCCTTTTGCTCTTGGACTAAAGAGACCATGGCCTACAGGCCTGCCTTCTCTATATGGTACAAGTGACAGTTGCACACTTAGCAATTCGTAACACTGAACATTCGATTGTGTTATAAATGCTTATGCTCTAATACTGCCATTTCCTATTTCTGACTGTTTTTGTAGGTGGGAAGGGTGATGGCTTGACCTCTTCTCTTATGTGGCTCCGAGACAGCTCAAACCCCGGCTTCCAGTCATTGAATTTTGGCGGACTTGGTTCTAATCCATGGATGCAACCTAGGCTGGATAATTCCCTTCTTGGTCTTCAACCTGACATGTACCAGACCGTAGCAGCAGCAGCAGCTTTACAGAGCAGTGCAAAGCAAATATCGCCTGCACTGATGCAGTTCCAGCAGCCTCAAAATACTGTTGGTAGGCCTGCTTTTCTATCTAGTCATATTCTGCAGCAAGCTCAGCCTCATTTCCAGCAACTTTACCATCAGAATGTCAATGACAAAACAATTCAAGGTCATTCTCAGCCTGAATATATCCAACAACAGCTGCAAAGCTGCCAATCATTTAATGATCAGAAGTCTCATCTGCATCCACAGCAAGAGCAACATGAATCGCACCATCATCACCACCAGCAGCAAGGTGTGCAAAGTCCACAGAATCAACAAATCCAACAAGATAAGCAGTTGCCCGACTATCAGTCCTTGCCGAATGGATTGACGTTTTTTTCTCAGTTCAATTCGGCCAGTCAATCTCCCGCTTCCACATTGCCAACAGTTTCAGCATTCTCACACCATGAAAATATTGCAGACACAAACAACAGCTCTTTCATACCATCTGATCTCTCTGCCATGCATGAAATGTTGAGACCGTTACCTTCAGAATCAGCTTCAAGCATCCCTGGAGTGGCAAGAACCACCCCTGTACCAGTATCTATCGCATTGTCCTCTAAGCGAGTTGCAGTGGAGTCTGTTATCCCTTCTCGACCTAATATTGTTTCTCCGCAGATTGAACAAATGGATATGGCATCTTGTAATGTGCAACATAGCTCTGCATTAGCACCATTACCTGGACGAGAGTGCTTAGTAGATCAAGATAGGAGCTCTGATCCCCAAAATCACCTCTTGTTTGGTGCTAACATAGACTCACAGTCACTTTTGATGCAAGGTGGCATTCCAGACTTTCAGAATGATATTGAGTCAAGCACGATTCGATATTCCACTTCCAATTTCATGAGCCCTTCTCAGAATGATTTTTCTCAAGCATTAATTAATTCAGGCTGCATAGATGAATCAGGATATGTTCCGTGTGCAGATAATTCTGAACAAGTTAATGAACCATCTGCTACCTTTGTGAAGGTGAGTGATTTGCCAACATTGTGGATCATTCTGAACAAATATTTACATTCTGTGTTACCCAAAAAACTTCATGGTAACAAATCTCTAATTCGGTAGGTTTACAAATCTGGAACATATGGAAGGTTGCTTGATATCACTAGATTTAGCAGCTACGATGAACTTCGTAGTGAGGTGGGGCGTCTATTCGGCCTTGAAGGTCAGTTGGAAGACCCTTTGAGATCAGGCTGGCAGCTTGTATTTGTTGACCGAGAGGATGATGTCCTTCTCGTTGGTGATGACCCGTGGCAGTAAGTTCTGCCGTACCTGATGAAAATCCTGATCATCTTTTCATTTTTATTGTTTGTTTTCTCTCTTACATTCATTGAACCTGTGATATTCAGGGAATTTGTGAACAGTGTATCTTACATAAAGATACTTTCTCCAGAGGAGGTTCAGCAAATGGGAAAGCAAGGAATTCAGCTGTTGAGCTCGGTTCCTGCAAGAAGGCTCGCCAATGGTTGTGACAGCTATATGAGCAGACAGGAATCAAGAAGTCTAAGCACTGGAATGGCTCCAGTGGGTTCAGTTGAGCTCTGAGATAGGAGCTCATGGTCCTCAGTTTTATGATGACTGTTCTGAATGTTTCCACAGTTCATCCTAGTTTTGTGACTTGGAAGCAAGCACATAGATCAAACGCAGTTCTATGTTATGTGACGTAAGATAATTATGTCATATGATAGACTGTTAGTAGTTAAGAGTTACTAGTACTACATTTTGTATACCTGGCAGCATTTTGTTTCATAGTATACTAATCCTGCTAATTGACCACATTTGTTCATCACCATACTCTTTGTTTTTGCATAGTGAATGTGACACGTAGTACGTCTTGTCACATTCTGTATATTTTTAACAATTATTAAGGATGCTTTGGTTCATCACATGCTATCGAAGAATGAAGAGAGGAATGCAGCAGTTGCAGAATTTATCCATTGGAATTAGGGGGTATTTCAGAGTTCAGACAAGTGACAACTGACAAGTATACTGATCCTTTTTTTCTGTTATACAAAAACTGACAAGCAGTAATCATGGATGTTATTGTTATTGTTACAGTTGCTGTCCTGATGATTATGGATCTATTCAGTAAAAAGCAGTTTGGTATGATACTGGAAATCTCATAGATGAATTCAAGAGGGAATTCACCTGAAGCATTATGCTTGAATAATTCGGCACCGCTGCTTGCTCTTGTAGAGACATGAACAGGCAGTGCCTCCTGGGTCCCCATCCGACTGAGAAAAAAAAAAACGACCAGTAAGAAAAAAAGTGATGGTCTCACTTTTCCTCCTGAGGTCAGTGGTGCATCTGGAGCTGAATGCGATGCCTCTATCACCATCACAGAAAAATCATCCATTTCTTCAGTCCCTGTTTCGATCCGCACCTTCTGGCGCTGCTGCTGATGTGTCACGGCTGGCGTGGTTTGGTTTGGTTTTGGATAATGACAGATTTAAGTGGAAGCATGTGGAGTGTTACGGCAGTGTGACACACGAACGGCACCCACCTCTCCTCTTTTCAGAAGAGAGATATGACCATCATCTTCTTCCTCAACCCTCAACCCCGTCACTTTCTCGAGTGATTCCTCCGTCGCATTCAGATCATTGGCTGGGGCCACGATTTGGATCCCAGATCTTTCCATTTCAACGCCTTGACCGGCTTTTCAGCAGTGGTAGATCCAAACATGGCGGCTGAAACGGAGTTGGTGGCGTATTGCCTCACATTTCTTTCTTTTCAGCAACAATTTCGTTTTCTCGACGAACTACTCCATCCATGATCGCGGTCGCCGCCAGGGCAAGGACAGTGGGCCGCCATGACGGCACTTCCTTCGATTGGCCCGCTTTGTGAGAAACGGCGCGGGGCCTAAAATGGACCTAAGACTCATAAGGCCGTGCAAGTTGGAGCTCTCTCCCTAAACTAAAGCGCTTAACTGGCCTACGGACTACGGCCCAACTTCGAGTGGAGGCCCAAGTGCACAAGTAAGAAGACTTCCCGTGAAGGCTCGAGCTCGGCGTGTCAAAATTTTCGTGAGCCGGGTTCTGTTAACCAAACGAGAGCCGAAGGTCAAATTTTACTTGGTCACGAAACCAACCAGCTTCCCTATTTTCAGAATGACCGAGCGGTTTAATATGCATTTGGTCGTTGAACATATGCTCATATAGTCATATAGTCATCCATAAGGCTGTGTGAAAAACGAGAAATCCATTCGAGTAAAGCGAGAACGAAAGGAACCATATCATATTGCAAAATGAATGTGATTTCTATATGGAAGACCCCACCATCAGTTGATAGCCATGGAATTCAACACGGACCATTTGAACTGGGCGACCAACAAGAAGACAGAATCCCAAGATGTGCAAGAGTGCAAGACCAGTGTCTCGAGTCTACACGTGCACACGCCAAGGGAAGTCGCCCGCGGACCAAACCTGAACGCTGGCCCGGTCAATTCAGTTCAACTCAATCAATCGGGTTCACCCACCCCGTGCGCATCCATGCGACGCGGTTGGCCGCCGCGTCGAACCCGACCCAGCCAACCAGTCAACCACACGTCGGTCTGGTTCGACTCCGAACCGGCTGTTGCGCCGCGCCGGGCCGGACCGGACCGGCCTACACGCCACGCGGTCAACGATTTGACCACTCCCCTACCTTCTTCGTCTTCCTTTTCAAGGCCAGGTGACCAGTCTCCTCTGCTTCTCTTCCTCTCTCTCCCTCTGCTCAGCGGAGAAGTCAAATACTACAGCACGCCACTTGGAGCCATCGCCCCAAGAGTCATCAGATCACACAGCCCAGCGCGGCATTCTTCTCCCCCGCGAAAGCTCGTCGCTGCTGCGTCCCTCGGGTCCTCCAGGGAGGGGCTTCGTCGAGCCTTCGAGGGTTGCTGGGGAAGGGAACCGGAGACGGTTGTTGGGGGCCGTTTCTGCTGCGGGTCGATAAGTCGCCTGCGTTATTGAGTCGCGGTGCTGGATTGGATTTGGTTCGACCTCCCTAGGCGGCGGCGGCGGTAGTTCAGGTGAGTTTGGTTGGTTTTTTCTGAATATATATGAACGAGAGGTTCTAAGATTGGATTTTTACCCCTGTTCTTAGCACCTAATTTCTGTTCTTGGTTTCGCTGTTGACTAACCAATGAATTAGCCGGTTTGGGGATGTTGGTCTGTTTCAACTTTCAATTCCTTTACTGATTGATCGATGCTCTCTGAATTATCCGTGAGATGATCCTCTGAATTGAAGAGCTTCTTTATCCATCGCGCTCTTAGGCCATTTTACTGACTTTAGTTCATCAAATTTTAATTGGTTCAAGGATGATGGACTGATGGCATAAATATGGCAAAACAGAAATGTGGAAAGATGTACACTATGCTGACTATGAAATTTGGACTATAAGAGGTTACGTGTAATCAGGGGCTAAATCTTATTGGTTGCATGATAGATTAGGTATAATCATAGAATACATTTAGTGTATCGGAGTTAGTTAGATCATATCATCAATCTCTAACGACAAAAGTGCATCATTGTTTACTTCTGGAATATAAATTAGTTGGATGGCGGCAATTATTGGTGGGGCGATCTTGTCCATAATGGCGTCTATCTGAATAAATACAGTTAACCGAAACTGTCATTATCTTTTTACAGGACATTGTAGCAGTCAATGAAGATCGAAAAAATGCTTGTGCTGGTATCATAAGTGCAAGCCGCCAATATTTCGCTGACAGTACGAAGACATATATAGTAGTTTGATAATATCAGTAATGAGTTGCCTTTTTATCTTGTGTAAGAGAAGGGCAAAAGGACAACAAAGTTCTCGTCATACTGAAGGTATAGGTCCCATGCACGTTGTTACATTATAAAATATCACTGTTTACATAATGCCATATGGAGTAATCGTCCTTGGTATGTTCTTCATTCTGACATTTAACCCTGTTTGTGCAGACGTCATTGGTAATACAAGTATAAAAAAATACACTTACAAGGAGATAGTAAAGTCGACAGATAACTTTAACCAATCTAATAAGATTGGTGAGGGTGGTTTTGGTTCCGTGTACAAGGTAATATTTCATTTTCAACAAAGAAAATGCAGAAATTATTTGTTGCTGCATACATGTTTGACATGGGAACTTAATGGTATAGGGAAAGCTCAAGAATGGAACAATTGTGGCGGTCAAGGTTCTCTCATCAGACTCAAGACAAGGATTAAAAGAGTTCCAAAATGAACTCATATCAATTTCCGACATTTCACATGATAATCTTGTGAAACTTTATGGGTACTGTGTAGAAGAAGAACAAAGAATCCTTGTTTACAATTATCAGGAAAATAATAGCCTATCACAAACACTTCTAGGTATGTCTGGGTTACTTGAATGCTTTTGCCATTTTTCTTTTATCCTGAGAGGTACTGTGATTTCTTTATGTACATCATATAGTTCAGCTATAATAGCTGTGATCATTCTTATATGTTCGAATTGTTTATAAAAATACACATTATTACTGATATTTCAAAACAATGTCACAACAAATGTGTTCCTAATAAGTGCAACTTAAATATGTGTCCTAATGTTTCTTCTGTCCCTTCAGGTTCTAGACGCAGTAATATCCAATTCAACTGGAGAACTCGAGTAAAAATTTGCCATGGCATTGCACAGGGACTAGCATACCTCCATCATGGTGTCAATCCCCACATTGTTCATCGAGACATCAAAGCAAGCAATATACTTCTTGATAAGGATCTTAATCCAAAGATCTCTGATTTCGGTTTAGCAAAGCTTCTACCACCAAATGCAACACATATTAGCACAAGAGTTGCAGGAACCCTGTAAGTAAATTATCTTATATGAAATTGTCTTCACTTTTTTTTTTCCTGTTTCTTCATTTTGTTTCTATAGCCTATGAATACCTTTTCATCTTTCCTTACTCGGGTTTTAACTGACAGTGGTTACTTGGCTCCTGAGTATGCCATTCGAGGACAAGTGACACGCAAGTCAGATGTTTACAGTTTTGGCGTTCTTCTTCTAGAAATAGTTAGCGGAAGATCCAACACCAATACTGTATTACCTTATGAAGATCAGATACTTCTACAAAAGGTTAGGGGAAGTGGAATATTCCTTTATTCGTTGCATAGATAAATTGTTGTTTATGCTATCATTTATTAAACTGGCAAACTGCAGTTCTCTGCAAATGAATATGATATGTGATGCATGATTTTGTTATTTATTTTTTAAAAAATGCATGATTTTGCTATGCATAAGAGTAGTCACATTGCCTGTGAGAGAACTCGTGTAGAAATATGCAGTTGTTGAATTTCGGAATCCTAGCCATGACAGTGAATTTTTTTTCCCTCAAACTTATTATAGCATAAAAGAAATGGTGATCATTTTCATAAACTTAATCTGTTGATATGCACTGCCCAGCAAAGTCATTTTCTACCTTTTCCCCTTAAAAAAATTCATTGCATTACAGAAAGAAGAGCAAATGTTCTAAATCGAGGTGTTTGTTCTTTACTGATACAGTTCCCAGAGGGCACAAATGGGATTCTCCTCTTGCAAACGTGGATGTATTATGAGCAGGGAGATCTGGAGAAAGTTGTAGACAGCTCTCTGAGTGATGATTTGGATGTTGAAGAAGCATGCAGAATTCTCAAAATTGGGCTTTTGTGTACACAAGATGTCACAAGACATCGACCCGACATGAGAAAGGTTGTTGCCATGCTTAAAGGCGAAACGGATGTGGACGCAGAGAAAATCAGTAAGCCGGCTATGATTAGCGACTTCATGGATCTTAAGGTGAGGAGCATGAGGAAAGTGAACGAAATAGCTTCATCGTCCACTTTCCTGTCGTCCATCATGGCACACTCTTCTCCAATGCTGTCGAACGAGACAACACAAGCATCCATTACATGCACTGAAGTATCAGATCGTGAGTGATCATATGGTGAAAGAACTGAGCACATGTAGAGTAGAAGTAGCATAGGCTTGTTCCTTTTTTTTAGGGGAAAGTTTACCTGGTTGTTTGATTTTTCTTGTATAGATCCTCTTTATCTGTAGTTTGAGATTCAAAGGAGTACATACGACGAAAAGGCTTCTGTATGTACACAGTAGTGAATTGATGAGACATTCTCATTGCACATGTGCGTCTTACAGTTGATTTTGTCTCTGGAAAAAATAATCATTTTCCGTTAACATCAGTTAATGTGAAATGCCTTGTCAGCTGCAGAACGTAGTAAAATCCACCCAGAAATCCAGATCACAAATCTTTATTATTGGACTACTGCGCTGCCCTGTACTTTTTTTACCCCAAAAATAGTAGAAGAAACTTGCTGCCTCTGCTTTGCTGATCTAAAGCACGTCTTGTAACCGGAAGTGTGTATCTTGCAGCCGTGCTCTGCTTCGGACCAGCGAAGCAGCATCTCCGGGCGGGCTAAAGTCGCTGGGAGCCTAGGAGATGCTCTCATAAAAAAAAAAAGTCGCTAGGAGATCTCCATAACCTCACGGGCGCAGGCACTGGAATGTGCGGTGGCGACTCGACATCGCCGGGCTGCCGGCTGAGATATTTTTCACTTAATCCTCGTATCGCGATTATTAATCGCGATCCAAATTTGGGGGCTAAAGGAAACTGTTTGTAACCGGGAATTCGGGATCCAAATTCTTACAATTTTCCCCTCTGATTCTTCCGCCGCCGTCTCCTCCTCCCACCCACCGCCACCGTCCTCCCACACGGGCAACCCGTATCCGCTAAATCCTAGAACACCATTCCTTCAGGCTGTTGACGACAGACTTGATCAGTCCTGACGAAGGAAGAAGCAGCCATTGCCGGCAAACCAAGCTCTCGGCATCAGTGGCGGAGCAGGGCAGGGCAGGACATGGGCGAGAAATCGAAATTGAGGATCCATGGCCGCGGCAATTCGTTGTCATTGCTGACCAATCCATCGAAAATTTCGTGCCAAACTGAACATCGATGCTTCATAAGAACAATGGCCGACTTCGGCCTCGCCGCGGCGGCAGCGCGCCGAGTTTTGTAGAACGAACGGCGACGGAGCGGGGAAGAAGGATCTGGCTATGTACGGGCAATTATGCGTTGATCCTGGCCCTACATGTTATATCCAACGGCCAAAAGCGACCTAGGGGGTGGTCGGGGAACGAAATACCGACCACCCGGTCGGTAATTCGTTCCCCGACCACCCCCGATTCCGGCGTCGCGGACCAGAACCACGCCGCCGCGGCCTCCACCGCGAGTTCCAGAAGCTTCTACGCGAGCCGGAGAACATATCGGCGCAATCATCAGGGCGCGGGGCTCTCCTCAACCTCAAGCTTGGACGTTCTGCTACGCGCACGGGCGCTCTCGCGTTCGTCGGCGCACTCTGCCCACGCACACGCGAACGACGGCGGCGCTCTCGCGTTCGTCGGCGCGCTCTGCCCACGCACACGCGAACGACGGCTCGCCGCCGTCGTGGACGCCGAGAAGCAAAGACTCCCGATCGAGCAGCGCAGGGGTGTTAGTTGGCATCACAACGGGAGGGTAGAGATGATCGTCACACGAATGGTTCTTTTTTTTCCCCCCATTTTTGTGTATGTTTGCGAATGGTTCTTCAGATATCCTGTGCAGGATGCTCGAACGGTGGCATGCACAGAGGCAGCAGTTCAATCTTTTTTTTTTCAACCAAGGGAAACCCACTGCATTTCCTTTCTTGAAAGAAAAAAAACACACACAATTACATGGTCATTTTGAAGTTTCAAAGTGCATTCTTGCCTAAAAATGTAACCTATATATCACCTTTTTGGCAAAGCTACTGTGTTTGGCTGGAAACACGTTCAGCATGTGCTAATTAAGCACTAGTACAAAAAGCTAGATGGCGATCTTATTACATATATAGCGCACAAATCACCTACTACTGAATGAATTAAAACAAATCAAACCAATTCTCTGACTGGATTCACCGATTCAGGGCAGGGTAGATCAAGCTGATGATCGAGGGCCAGCAGCACTTTTCAGACAAAAATCTGTCATGAGCTGCACAGCCAAAGAACAAACGTTCATAACTGCAGGACACATCACTAATTCTCCGGACCAAGCTCTGGTTGGTCAATCGAGGGGCGACAACAAAAACAATGCGTTCAGATCAGCCTTTCATCAGCATGCACCTGCAAGTGCAAACCAGACATGAAATGTGGCGTGAATGAAATACAATAATATGCCAATGAAAATACAGCAAGATGATGGCCTAGATGGACCAAGCAGTAACCATATGCATGCATGCTTGGCCCCTTGCACGCCACCCACAGCAGGCAACCACACCGTGGGTTGATCTACATGTGTGGCATACAGGGAGCCAGGCACGCACGCCAACTCAATTTGATCAAACCTATCATTCGTTCACGTTGTAACGGGTGCTTAAACGACCAATGCGAGAGAACAAAAGAAAGAGAAGGGAGATGCCGTGTTTCTCTTTCCGCATACACCTATAGAACTGTCAACTGTGTAATGTTAAAAACAAAATCAGAGCTCGATGGCATGCGATGCATGAGCACAGTGAGAGAAGGACGAGAGGAATGCTATACTAGCTGATAAATGAATGAAAATAGCTGGGGTTAGGGGAAGAATAGTGCAGAGGTGCGAAGGATGATGGTAGAAGAAGACATAGCAGGAGGATGATTTATAGAGGGGACGGGGAAGAAGGTGTTGGTGTTGCTCACTATACACTAATGTATATGATCCCCGACACACAACAACTCCATTGCGACTTGCTCTCGTCCAGCTCACTGGAAAGCTGAACAAACCAAGAGCAAAAGGTCATGGAGCACAAGACACTAGCAGCTAGTACTAGAATATTTCCCATGGGTGCTGAAGGATGAAGCTTTTCATGCCATCAGACACTCGCCGATCGATCGACTAGTCTGCACGCTACAAATAGTACCTTTGCAAGTTTTATATTGCATTCTAATAAAGTGCTGGCCAAAGCTGCCTTCCCGGCAGCACCGCCCAAAGTAGCCAATAGCATGCAAAAGCATGTTTCAGTTCAAGCTTTTCTACCCCTGGCTACTGATGACCATAGCACTCGATCTTCTTTCAATTCCGGCTCTACTCTGCCATGTGATCGTTTCTAGGCTTTGATTAGAAAGAATACTAGGCCTAGCTAGAGTCGCCATTTTTCCTTTCCCAAGCTTGCAGCGACTCAGGCTGCTGGCTACTGCACTGCGGGCAGCACGCAGGAGAGGAAGATGTGGAGTTGATGGCTCTGACTTGTGAAGTGGATTTTGTCCGGAGCGTTTGGCCGAGCTTCAGATTCTCTTACCAGAGTCAGGCAGTCGGGCGCCATGGTTCTGAACCTTGCACGTTCATAACTAGTACAGTAGTATGTTGAATTAAATTTGTTTAACAACTTGGGTGAAACATGTCTGTGACTGGCCAGGGATGAAGTATAAACTACAGCTCCTCTATTTAATCCACCAGACAGAGATCATCAGAGCTAACAAAGTTCTCTGTTCACTCTGGCTTGTCTGCTCCAAACCGTTATGTACACACATTGCCATTTTTAATCATGCTAACCACTGCACTTGCTTAGTGCACACGATCTCACATCTTTTGACCAGTTGGCCGGAGAGGAGAATGGGGTGGCTAGCTCCAATCCAATGGCCAAAAGATGGGTCCATTTGACATGAAAAGATAGGTGCATGTCACCCCTAGCTAGCTGTTTTGGGCTGCATGCGTGCCGCTGCAGGTGCAGTGCAGGTTGATGGATGGTTCATCGTTGGATGGTTGTTGCAGAGGAAGCAGCGCGTGCACGGCCTCCGTGTCTCGTAGCACTTGGGGCCTCTCTCCCATGGAGAGGACATCCGAATGTCCTCTGAATTTGCAGTATTACTTGTCGCCTTGTCGGATACCAACCTGTCTGTCACCCACCATTTGACAGCAGATGGTATTTTTATTTCATCAGTTAAGAAAAGCTACTCTCCCTTTGCCTCTTTCCGTTCCCAAAAAGCTGAGGACGGTGTCGTCGTCGTCATCATTCCACGCCTTTTCGAGTTCTTACGTGCCCACCATTCGTGCAAAGGGAGCATATGCATGATTCTAATTTCAATTGCCTAAAAGTACTCTCAACTACTGCCGAATTTGAACTGCAATAATCTGTTCTTGTTAACTGATGAAAGATGAAGCGACGCGACACGCAAGATTTCTGGGCAGCGCGCACGGTGATTCATATAGGCCGTACTTAGAGGGCTCGAACGCCGGCCGTACTTAGAGGGCTCGAACGCCGGCACATGATCAATCAAAGCCCAAAAACGTTCATGTTGGAGCCCACGTGCGTGACGTTTGGTAGGAGCTGCGAAGCCTGGCCCAGCTGTGATTTTTCACCGAAGATACTGCTAGGTGTCCGTCCATGTCACGGGCTCTAGACGCGTGGAGAATTTGATGGTTTGCGATTTTTTTAACTATATATATATACTTGTTAAATGCGAATTATTTCATGCTGGTGTAGCACCCAAGGGAGAGAGGCTAGCAACACAAGGGACATTGCTTTTGTCAGAAGTATACCGTTTTAATGGAAAAACACCCCGTCCATATCTTCCGCTTCCAGTTCATATATGTAGAAACTGAATTTCTATAGCAAGGCACTGCAGGTTTCACGTGAAGACGCTCCAGATTGTCTCGTATTAGGACAGGACAGGGGAGACATCAACGCTGGGCTGCTGACTAATTTGTTGGGTGATGGCGCTTCAAATGAAGAAGGGGTTTGCTTCCTCTAGCAGATATTCCAAGTAAAGATTGGAGATTTAAGCTTGCTGCAGAGCCCCGGTTGAGTGTGAAAACTCTCTGCTGCCTGCCTTCGCAAACCTCATCATGCTAATTCGGCCTGCACAGCGAGTATACCATCAACGTCAGTAGTGCTGCTCTGCCTGGACTGTACTACAGGCTGAGTTCGTTTCTCTTACGCTAGAGTTTGATCTATGTCAACGCTGGTAATCCCAAATTCATCGCCAACGACAGTCATACACTAGCTCATACTAGAGATGATTACTGATTACAAAAACTATATATGCCGATTACAGAAACTTTTACAAACAATTGGAGGGCACAAGTTCCCTAAAACTCGTGTAACTCGCTTCATATAACTGCTGCTTACCCCTAGAACGATGATGAGACCCCTAAATTTTGACCATCCAAGAAACAGAGAGCACAGCAGTTCAGTCGTATAGCTCTATGCGTTTAACCTTTTCCTAATGTCCAACCAAAGTACCATATACTGTTCCACAAGACCAAATAAGGAGACTTCCCTACATACTAAGTTACCTTAGGGAAAGTCTGAGAAACAAAGCAAAATGCTCTCCTCTTAATTTGTCTTTGAGGTTATAGCGTCTGACTAGCTGCCTGGTTGAGATGAGGAGTCCAGCCTGCAAGCTGCATTGCGTGTTAATTAAGACGAGTGCGTCCTAGGAATGGATGCCACTGTTGGCCTCTGGAACTGACCAAAGTTCAGGACTGTGACAAATCTTGTCGTGAGGAGTTAATCATCAGTCAGATGGGAAGGAGCACAGGCGAATAAGGAACTGATGTCGGAGGGGCTAAGGAAGGCCGTCTGCATATGCACTGTGCTCGATCGCTTGGATGATGCGGTTGATTGATTTCTTGTTGCCGGAAGCAACAATGGTTTTCTGGACAGAACAATGAAGAGAGTCGTCTTGAGCAAGTTGTACCATTCAATGTGAGATCGATCACCAAAGATGGCCACGCGGCCACGCCATGCTGTTTTTCAGTGGAACTCCAGTCTAGTCTTGTGCTGCTGTTATGTTACTGGAAATAATCACACTATAACAAAAATATCTTCTAGACACAGTTATATTGCTACGTTTTTATAAACGTCTCTATATTAATAACTAGAGACACTTTTCAATACGATTTTAAGAACATATCAATATGATATGATTTTAGATACGCTTTAATATAAAGAATATAATAAACATGTTTTTTTACACTTTTTTTGAAACATCACAAAATATTACGATTTTAGACACGCTTTGAACCATTGGTAGCCACAGAAAAGACACATTTTGACATGTTTCTAAAGGCATCAGAAATTTAGATACGCTTTAATCGTATCTAGCCATATCAAACATTCTTCTTGAGATGTTATTGAAAACATATAAAATATGAGATAATATTAGACACATTTTGATTGTATCAATCCTCTCTAGAGACATTTTTGGCACGCTATATAAAATTCTAGGAACATCAAAACACTAAAAAAATATGGGTATAAAAGAATGAATATCTCAATCTAATCAAGTTTCCTTCAAAGGTGAGCTGGTTAGATGAGTATGTAAAAAACAAGGAGGTCTTAGGTTCGACTCTTGCTAACTACGTAAAAAAGTTAATCACTTAGAAAAGGTTCTAAAACAATAATATGCTAGTAACAACACAATAGAAACATATCAATAAATTGTGTCTAAACTTTTTAACACATTATAAAACGTGTCTACTCTAATACCTATGTCATATAAACATATTTATGAAAACGTATCTACAAACATATGTATCATTTATAGCATCTCAAGCAACACATCTTGTTTGTTGGTAGACACGTTTTCAAAAAACATATCAACCAAGCTCTAACATAGTACGTGCGGAGACGCCTCGGACACGAATTATGAAAACATATCTATATTTTAATAAAGACGGTATAAGCATATCTAAACCCAAAATAAAAAATATCTATAGGGGGTGTTTTCTAGTAGTGTCAATCACATCATACTCATCATGCATATAAATAAAACAATTTGTTTACACATTATTCGTGAACATGTTCCATTAAGATACCCCAAGTTATCTTGACCACACACATCTTCCCGCTTTTGTCCACTGTTGTGAAACTGAAGTTCATTAAGCCCAGATCGTGTGTCAGAGGTTTCGTGATCCATAAAGATAAGTAGGTCATCTTGATCATATTGTCATGGAGAATGATTATCCCCTAAAAAAAATCATTGGTTCATATATAGAGTTTTTTTAAAACTCATATATAGATGTTGATAGAGGTAAAGATGAGTTTTAATGTTATGGAGTTTGAATGAACTTAGAAGATGGCCGAATGATACTAAGGTACTAGTCAATAAGCACGCTGCTTAATATAAGAAAAAGCAATAGGAGAACCATGATTTTTCAACACACAAGAAAAAGACAACTAAACATGATATTGTTGTTTTCTGGGAAACCACAAAGCCTTCCTTTATATGTTGCAGATATGATGCTAGGAAATGTGCGAGAATCACACATCCAACACATCAAGTACACATTATGTTATTCTTTAATATTTCTACACACTAGCTAGTCTTTTTGTTCTTGGAGTCATATGCATATACCAAACGAATAATTAGGACTGAGTTTTTGTATTGTCAAGACTGCCAAAACACAATTGACCTCAGTCAAGAAAGATCACCTTTGACCAAAAGTACTATATATGGACAGTATCCTGCAAAATATTCTGAACATGAAGCCAACCTCATAGCAGAGAAGGTGATATATACTGGACTGTAATAAAACTAAAAACAAGTAATGAAATATGAAAATGACATTCAGGCTAAACACACTGAGTTCAGATGAGGAGAGCTAAGGCGCAACTCCTATAAATACCTCGTAGTGCCTCCCCTTCTCTCCATATCAACAAGTGGTACAACCAATCAGAGTTTCAGAAGAGTGGCACACGCACAAACTCCTCGATCGAGGACTCGACCCTCCTGGTCCCTGCAAGGCTGCGATGGCTGCCCGGTCAGCGTCGATCGCCAGCTTCGTGCTCCTGCTCCTGCTCGTTGCTGTGCCGTCTTCTTCCAACCTGCACGTGAAGTTCGATCTGCGTGGCTCTGTCTACCCTCATGGGTACGTGAGGAATCTCTCATTTCTATGTTCCCTTCCCGAGTTGGATTAGTAGCTTGTTTGCATACATATTTCGGAGTTTGTATAAAAAAAAACTGTGCCTTTGATTTTGTCTAAAACGTTAACATAGATGATAATACAAACAATTTCATTCATTTTTTATATACTCAAATGCAATATTTTCCCGAGAGTTGCTGCAAGTTTCCTGCAAATTTATGAACAGTTTCCGTATAACTTCATGCCTGCATGCACGGACGAAAGCGCATTCTTTACTTATTAGTTTATTTATGCTTTTCTTCTTTGTAAAAACCTTTTCTTCTCGGTGCATTCAATTATTCCTGTTGAAAACTGTTTACTGAACTAAAAGAAACTGTTACGTGACCAGTTTTTTTTTATTGTACCTCTGCAGCGAAATCTATGCTATCATGAAAATTGGGGCGCCAGCATTAGAGTACAACCTTCACGTCGACACTGGCAGCGTCCTCACCTGGGTACAGTGCACTGTCCCTCGACCTACTTACTGCAAGGGCCCATGCAATACGGTATGTATATGAACTTAACATCATTAGAGCATTGAGTACTTTTTTTTCACAACGTTTTGTTTATTCGATGGGTCACTTTCATCACAAGTATTAAATTTTACTGTCCTTTTTCCCGTTGAAAACAAGAAACAAAATAGTTTACTTTTGCCAACTATTTCTTTACTTATGGTCATGGTCCCATGGAAAAGAAATACAACAAACAATCTATTTAGTTATCTTCACTGTGCGCATCAAGGATTGACACATGATGTTTTGAAAGAAAAAAAAGTTTGGCACATGATTCAATTTATTTTGGTGATTGTTGTCACAGTGGCACCAGATCCTACACCAGTATTATTACAATCTAATACCAGCGAAGGTGGTGAAACGCACGGAGCCACTCTGTGTGGAGTGGCTTCACGGACACCGGGGTACTGCCAGTGAACCTGGATGCAACTACAAAATATCTTACGCGGGGGGGGGGGGGGGGGGGGGGGGGGGGGGGGGGAATCTTCGCATGGTTATCTCGTCAACGACGAATTCACACTCAGGACGAGCAATGACCGTCACACCTTCGCCTTCGGGTACTTTCCCAAACTGAACCTGCTACTGCATTTTTCGTTTCAGTGAAAACCAAGGGCAGAGGCAATTAACTCTTTCTACGGTTTGTTTAGGTGTGGATACAACCAGGTAGGTCCGCATCTCCCACTCCCACCATCCAATGTTGATGGCGTGCTTGGACTTGGAAGGGGCGGCGGCTCCGTTGCCCTGACCTCTCAGCTCAAGCAAAAAGGTGTCATCACAAAGAATGTGATCAGCCATTGTTTCAAATCCAGAGGAGAGGGCGGATTTCTCTTCATTGGGGAAATCCCGCACTATTCAGTCGGCATATCCTGGATCGAAATAGACACGAATGGGTAAGCACCATTTGCTTATTATCGTGCTCATTACAGTTCGAGTTTATGTTTACGATAAAATGTACTCACCGTTGCATGTCCAGGCCATCTGATCACTACTCACCGACTGTCCAAGCAGCGCTACACTTCCATGGGAATTTGATAAGTAAAAATCTGATGAAGGTGGTGTTTGACAGTGGTACCACATACACCTATTTTGATAAGGAGCCATACCAAATGACTGTAAATGCGGTATAGTTCAATAACAATGCTTTAATTTCAATAGAAACATTGCACAAACGAAATCATTGATACGTACGGATCTTGCAGGTGAAACACTCTCTCCACCCGTCACTTAGAGAGGTGAAAGATCCACACATGCAGATGGATGATCTGTGCTGGAGAGGGGCACGCGGTTTCAGATCCGTGGATGAAATTAAGCCGTTGTTCAAAAACTTGGCCCTGGTGTTTACGAAAGCTGATAAGAGTTCCACCACCTTGGAGATTCCTCCAGAAAACTATCTAATCATCACTGTAAGTGACAACGAACTATCCTCCCAAGAAAACTACAATGGCTAATAACATGCCTTTTTCTGTGTTTTGTTTATGCCAGGGAAATGGAAATGTATGCTTCGGCATCTTTCAGACTCCTATTCCGGGAACAAACTTAATTGGAGGTAGTTTGAAGTTCTCAGAGACAGACTGTCAAATTTTTACAAATTAGAGCCATCAATCGTTTTTATAATGGTTTCCATCTGTTTTTTTTTTTGTAGCCGTCACCATGCAAGATCGTATTATGATATATGACAACGAGGAAGAGAAAATCGGATGGGTCCATGGTCCGTGCAGGATCGAATCTGAATCTGAGATCACTTCGCGTCTCTGAGTACTTGAACTATCATATGCTCAGTATACAAATTGCATATTTTCCCATGTCTCAATAAATTATTAATTTTACATTACACCTTCTGATTACACTATAATATTTTAAGAACTAAAAAAACTTCTAAATTTATATTTGAAAAAAGCACTAAAATCCAAGGTTTTCACCTTTCCTTTTTTTATAAGTTCAACCAACATTATTGTAAAGTTTAGAAGGGCCAATTCACATAATGCTAGTGAATTGGCCCTTCTAGACTTTACAATAATGTCGGTTGAACTTATATATAAAAAAAGAAAAGGTGAAAGCCTCGGATTTTAGTGCTTCTTCAAATCTCTACAATCTATTAATTTCTCTACAATCTATTAATTTAGGTATGGTCATCTATACAATTTTTTTGTGTCCGCTTGGTTGAAAGTTTATGTACGATTTGTAATCTCTACAATCTAGTAATTTAGATATGGTCGTCTATACAAATTTTTCGTATCCGCTTGGTTGAAAGTTCATGTACGAACTGTATGTTTTATCTTCTTCCGTCAGTTCTTTTCCTTGGTAAGTCACATAATCGGACTCGGTAGAACCAGTCGATTGGGCTTCCGCTAACTAATGGGCTTCTCAACCTAGAATGAGTGGGCTTCTGCTAATTAATGGGCTAGACCTACCTAATAGGCCGAGAAGCACCCTACAACAGAAAGCCTTTCCGTTTCCGTGTGCTTATTTCTGAGAACAAGCCATCGGGAAAGACTAAAAAGGTGGAAAGAAAAATCTGATACTTTTGATGAGAATTAAAAATATGGAACAAAAAAGAGGACCAACTCCACCGAAAAAATGTTGTGTTGTATCCCTCAGAGTGTCTGCCTTGCTGTTGGTCATGTTCATGCAGCCACGACACTTGCTCGAAGCTAGCTATTTCCACTTTTGTACGGTAAAACAGCGACATGAAATGCTAAGAGTGTAAAGCGTACAAGTTCAAACTTTCAGGTTCATAAGTGTAAAGCGTCAGATCAAGCTGTTTAGGACTCAGATCTGCAAGAGACAGAGTAAAAAGTTCAGATGAATTATGAACAACAAACGTCTCAATCAGGAACAAAATTTGTTGACATTTAAAGCTACGATTGATCGATGACAATATGTACTACTGCTGAGAGGCCAGTTAGTTTGTCCTTTTACATGGACATGAAATGCCAAGATTCAGCATGCCTGAAATGACATAGATGTGTTGCAACTTCAGAACTGCAGTTTTAGAGTACAATGCGCAGAGTTCCAATTGAGAACGGGACTAAATCGTGAGGAAATAAAAGATATCTTGAGTAAGAAGACATGTAGATTGAAATGTATGCAGAACTGGCACTGCAATCGAACACTAGCAAGTCTCAGCTCTACTTTACACTATGGAAAACCGTCGTTTGCCGAGTGTAGATTATCGGGCACTCGGCAAATAGGCTGTTTGCCAAATGTCACTACAAAGATACTCGGTAAAAATAAAACACCCGGTATAACCCAACTTTACTAAGTGCCCGACCACGTGGCACTCGGCATAATTGGCCCTTTGCCGATGCTAGTCCACGTGTCAGAAACAGACACTCGGCAAAGGTATAACCCAACTTCACCATCAAAAAGTTAGCCGGATGTGAACTGTTTGCCTAGTTCCACTAACATACACTCAGCAACGGTAATATTTTGCCGAGTGGCAGTAATAGGCACTCAGCAAAATATTTTTTTTCACATTTTGCCCACCATTTTTTTATTGAGATCAAGACTATTAATGGTACATCATTATGAAATTTGCTATATTTCTTGATATGTTTGCTATATTTATTTATTTTCATTAATTGTATTTTCTGGTGAAAAATTAAATTTGAACTAGGTGTGTTTTGAATTGTGGAATAAAGTGAATAGAAAATTAATATTCATGTTAATTAACAGAACTACGGTTGCATCAATATTTGCAATGTCTGAACCTGTAAAATGTTCAGACAAGCTTATGCTAAACAGAAAATGAAGGTCGTCCGATCCTCTAACATGGTCATGTGTAGACGCCCGCAGCGCAGGGTATAAATTTAAAAAAGTTTCTTTAGTTCTTAAAATATTATAGTGTAATGAGAAGGTGTAATGCATTCTCCATGACTGCCAAAGGCGAGATGTTGTCTACGGCAGGCAATAGAAGTGATAAGACGCGCGCCCAGAGCTGAAGCTATGCGTACATGTGCGTGTTGTTCGTTCCGGCAACCCGTATCATCATCAATCAAAGGTCACCTATGACGCTGCCGACCCATAGTGATCGTCTCGACGACTAGCTCACTTCTTCTTGTACACCACTCCAACCAATCACGACCCTTACGAAGAAAATTCTATACATGCGCGCTGTAAATAGGATCTTGTGCAGCACCGCTTTGATTGCTGCCATCTGTACACCCAACTAATCTCCAACGTCCACAACTCACACGATGTATTGGAGCCATGCTTGGGGAAAAAAAAAAGCCACGAAGGGAAACGGCGAATAAAGCGAGCCATCAAAACCAACAATAGAAAATCGGAAAAGGAAACTCTCATCAAAACATGCAAATCGGAAAAGGAAACTCTCATCAAAACATGCCGTATGCAATCTTATCCATTCTAGCCATCCAGCTTGCTTGGAGGAAAATAAAACAATGTTGTGGCATTCACGGTACCACCCATGATCAGGAGGATATAGCAGCCGTGGCTAGGAAAGGGTGAGCAACCGCTGTTGTCGCTACGTACGACTACGGGGAGGAGAGTGCACTCTACGGCTGTGACTATGGGCACGTGCCTATCATCGTCGCCCAATATCAGGAAGAGGAGGCTCCCGTGGCCATGACTGTGAAGAAAGGGAAGGGGAAGAGTACCATGAATGTCCGAGACTGGGTCTGGGAGGAAGAGCACCATCGCCACTGCCGCTAGGAAGGGAAGACCGGAAGAACGCCATTATTGCCATCTACGGCTGAGGAAGGTGTTGCATCGGCTCGATCTGATATTCTGATTTGTGGAGGAGTCGGCTCACTCGTCGGCTCCGTCAAGAGGCACTAAAATCCGAGGCTTTCACCTTTTCTTTTCACCTAGAGCCGACTGGCGGGATGAATGTGCTTTCAGATCGACTAATAGGACACGTGTCGTGAATCTAATAGGTGCTGCACAGGATCGTGTTTACAGCACGCATGCATAAAATTTTCTTCCGACCCTTATGCCGTCCACGATCGACGAGGAGGTCGGTTGGCAACAAAGCGGGCATGCTGTTGGATTGACTGTGTCCCTATAAATGACACCATGTTCCGACGAGGCCATAGATCACGCCTAGTTCTATCCCATATCAACACCAATATCATCATTCATCAACTCCCTTCAGATTTAAATTTTTGACACAGTTAATTTTTTTAATTATATTTGACGATTCGTCTTATTTAAAAAATTTGATTTTTTTTAAACATTTTATTATAATTTGTTTTATTCTAAAGAAAAATAAAATCTATCTTTTCTCTACACCTTAATAAAATATGTGCGGGCGTCTCCACCGTGATTTTTGTGTCGCCCCTCACCGATTACTCACGTCATCGATTCTGGTTCCTTTGTTTCAGCCGAAACGAACGCGGGCGACGTGACGCGTGTTTTCCGGATCGTAGTCTATACGCGTTTCAAACTTGGCCTCGGGAACCAATGATATCACGTAATAAATAAAGAGTTTTACGCAGAGGGAATCGTGAGTTTTAGTGTTGCTTCGACCGGCCAAAGAAATTGTGGTGTCGCGCCTCTGCCCTGCCCCGATCCCCGTCGTGTTCCATTGGGACTCTTGAGTCAAGACAGGTTGTCGCGTTGAGTTGCCATGAAGACTTGAGTCAGACGCCGCCAGAACATCACGTTGAGTTGAAAAGGAAGGCCACACAGTAGGAGTAGCCTCGCCTGCAAGTTTAAGACGCATGCGAAGAGTTGCGAGATCAAGTAGAACGAGACACGGCCCGCGGGGTCGGCGATCTCGGCGTCTTGGTGGAACACGCGAGGGGAGCCAAAGATAACGGCCATGGCGTTGAGGAGGATCCACGAGCACTGCAGGTCGATGTCGAGCAAGTGCAGCTGCGGCGCTTCATGCCAATCCCGACAGTAGCTAACACAGGAAGCACAATTATATTTGATGTGCTGTTCTATGCATTCTGAACTTGAGAAAAATGTAGGTCGATGTCGGACAGGGAAAGTTTGGTGAAACAATAAGAACTTCCAAACGATCTCCAGGTGAAAAGTTCCAAATAACCAAGGCTCTCGTCGATGCTAATTCAACTACTCCAACTCAGCCGGTTGAATTAGTTGAACTCGTGAACCAGTGAAAGTACGCAGACAAGGCTGAGCAACTTATTAAAAGAGCGATATCTGAGGTACACAAATAAATATGTGTAGTTGATAGTTCCTGTCTTGATATATTTTCTTTTGAACCACATATCGATCCATGCAATAGAGCCATTTTTTATTGCGCAGGCAAAGTCTGCATGTAGTTGGAAATTTCAAAAAATTCTTGATTCTATTTCTTAGCTTCAGGCAATAAAGTTGTTGTAGATGAAGCTCAAAAGATATCTAGAGAAGTTGTTTATGGCCTCTACTTTATTCCGAAGAGACCAAGATTTTCTTGGACATTCCATCTGGTGGGAGGAAGGTTGATGCTTCCAAACATTACTGGATCAGAGAACATTGAGTGGCATTCAAAATTCTATTTAAAGCTAAAAAATAGAGAAGTTTTACTATTTAAAATATTACCCATTAGTTTTGAAAAACTATTGATCAATAATTTGATCCAATGGTAAGTACAGTTTGATCTAATTAGTTAGCTCAGTCAAAGTATATAGTATCATTTGACATACAAAACATTATGTGATGTTATTATTTTTTTTTATAAAGACGTGCATATTATCTTACGAGCTCTCTTTAACATGATCTTAGAAATTTGTATCCTCTCGGACTGCTCTGATTTGATTTTAGATGGGCAGCCTACTTCAATTTCCCAAGAAAGACACTTGCCATGACCTTTGAAATATAATACCTGTAATATTATTTTTATAATTTGTGTTATCTTTTTTAAAAGCCCATAACAACGCACGGACACATTGTTAGTAATTTATATATTTGATAGAAGACACTGACAAAGTCTTCTGATCACGTACAGTTGAATCAGAGGTGCCTCACGGTTCGTCTACAAGGATAAATAATTAATGGGGAGCTTTATGATCACGTACAGTTGAATCAGAAGACGCGGACGCAGAAGCAAGCTCTTCAGGAGAGACGAATTGGTGGTAGAGGTGAAGCGAATCGTAGGTGGCAACCGAGGTGGAAGCTCCGGGCGCTATCTCGTACAGTTTGCAAGCGGCGGCGGTGATGACAAGGCGCACGCGAAAGGAGGTGGCAGTGGCGCGGAGGTTGGAGGAGGCGAGTGTTGGCCCAGCTCTCTTTTTCTCTCTTAATGGAACACACGCATACACACAAATAGCAAGCAATACTAAGACCAAGAAGATGAACAGATCAACACAAAAGAGTTTAGGCGCTGCATACCAGCGCACACAACACAAGCACTTGTATTGCACTAATCACCACCCGATACCGAACACAGAATGATTACAAGATTAAATAGCCACACACTGCCATGACCGGCACTCACCACTCACACACAAACTCAGCAACGGTGGTCGCATGACCCGGCCAACACTTCTGTCACAACATTAATCACTTCTTACATGCAAGGCATAATCCTATCTGCATGCAGATCACCACTAACATATGCATGCGGAGTATTAGCTGAGCCACTCGCCTTGGACTTGGTCACAGGTCAAATTCGGCAACGAGCAACTGCATGTAGTCACTTGCATGTAATTCAACCAACCTGTGCATACACCTAAACCAGCATGCACACACTGACATGACTAAACAACTCACATGAAAACAAGATTAACTCTAACAATCTTCCCCTTAATCTTGTTCCCTTTATTCTTCAACACCTTCTCGTCAGACTTCGAAGCAGCGCAGGTTCATCATCCCAATCAACAATGCCAAGCTGCGCCACACCCATGATCACTCTTTTTTCGGCATCGCACTCATCTGCGAAGTGTCCAAGCTCACCACACCTGCGACACTCAATCTTTGACTTGTCGAACTTGCCGTGATACTTTTTCTTCTCCCCATTCTTCTTCGCTTCAGCAACCTTGGCCTCACATTCTGCACGTGTGAGCCTTGGCTCATCAGCTTGTGCGATCAACAGCTGTGGCCCTCCTTCCTTGTCACGTCTCCGCCCCTTTGATGACTCTTCGAATGCCCGAAGGCACCCGATTGCCTCCACCACGGACATTTCTGTCATGTCACCCCATTGCTCCATGGTGCCAATGATAGGAAGATACCTATGGACAGCGCTGAGCAGTTTCTCCACCACATAACAGTCCTTCAACTTGGCTCCAAGAGAGCACATCTCCCCCACAACTCTGGTGAGCTTCTGAGAGAATTCTGCAATTGACTCAGAATCCTCCATGTACAGGCGATCGAACTGCCTCTTCAGTGCTTGCACTCGCGCCTTTTTCACTCGATCTTCCCCGATGCTCATCTCCTTTATGGCCTCCCAAGCTTCCTTCGTCGTGTCCTTGTCTGCAATGGCCATCATCACAGCATCGGGCACTGCCTGAGAGATGGCAGCGAGAGCTTCATTATCCTTCTCTTCACTAACAGGATCTTCACTCATGATCGCTGCCCACACGCCAAGATGACGAAGAATAATCTTCATCTTCACCGCCCACACACCATAGCTGGTGTCGCTCAGTATTGGATAATGCATCGCGACCACTCTTGCCGCTGGTCGTGCATCGCCGGCAGCTCCTTTGCCCGCTCCATCTCCCCCATCGTCGGCAGGCATGATCTTCAGCTTCCAAGGAACAAGGCTCTGATACCAATTGTTGGTCCAGCTCTCTCTTTCTCTCTCAATAGAACACACACACACACACATAAATAGCAAGCAATACTAGGAGCAAGAAAATGAATAGATCAGCACAAGAGAGTTTAGGCGCTGCACACCAATACACACAACACAAGCACTTGTATTGTACTAATCACCACCCGACACCGAACACAGAATGATTACAAGATTAAATAGCCACGCACTGCCATGACCGGCACTCACCACTCATACACAAACTCAGCAATGGTGGCTGCATGACCCGGCCAACACTTCTGTCGCAACACTAATCACTTCCTACATGCAAGGCACAATCCTATCTGCATGCAGATCACCACTAACAGATGCATGCGGAGTATTAGCTGAGCCACTCGCCTTGGACTTGGTCACAGGTCAAGTTCGGCAACGAGCAACTACATGCAGTCACTTGCATGCAATTCAACTAACCTGTGCATACACCTAAAACACAACACTGACACAACTAAACAACTCACATGAAAACAAGATTAACTCTAACAGCAAGGTGCGCCTTGCAGGCGGTGACGACAATGGGTCCCATATGGCGGCTGCGGTTGCTCTTCCTCCTTGGATTGCAGGACGCGTCCTCGGTTCCTCTCGTTGGTGAGTAACAGTTGCAGAGGGGGGGGGGGGGGGGGGGTGCAGGTGCTGGCGGAGGCTCGCTCGCTCGTGCGGCGTAGATGAAGGCGAAGTCTTGGTCGTCCGTGCAGAACCTATGGAGGAGGTGGATCGGGAGAGGAAAGTGTGATGAGAGAGAGAGAGAGAGAGAGAGAGAGAGAGAGAGAGAGAGAGAGAGAATTGGGGTCACGGAGGTTCAAAGCGGATATGAAGAACGTGAGGGTGATGCGGTTCGCAGATGGTGGGTGCAATTCAGTTGTAAGTGGTACAATTGATCATAGGGGGTGAAAGATAATAGGTTGAATGAAGATCGCAGGTAAAAGATAGAATGTATTTAAGATTTTTTAAGTAGTAGAGATTTAGAGCCTTTTTTCATTATTTGTCCTCGCTCCACCATAAGTTGCATTCTATACTTTCCTATAGACAGGTTATAAGGTAAACAAAATTACAAGTGTCATGGACTGTACACCTCTCCTTCTATATATAATAAAACAGCAGAGCACCTGCCTTTTATTGTAAAAAAAAATGGACTGTACACCTCTCATGCATGAGAACGGCCGGGTCTTTTTGATGGATGGTGACGGTAGACGAAGCGAGGAAGCAGACCAAAGACTCTGCTGAAGAAACTGGTGGTGAACACACCACATCTTTCTACGTTTTATTTAAGTACGAGATGAAAATAGAAGAGAAACTGGTGCTGAAGAAACTGGTAGTAATGTTTCTCTAAGATGATTACGCTATATAGATTATAAACGCATTTAAGATATGATCCTTGGACTAAAATATCCTTTTATATATAGTCATCATTATTTTTGCTGATGATCCGGTCAAATATTAAACATATCACTACCATTGAGAATTACTATCACCCTTGCAGTTTGTGGTCAACTCCATCAAACCCCAAGTGAGACTTATGTACTTGACGACCTCCAAAAGTCATCTGTGGACTCTGGATAATGCCAGTTTTCTAGCAAGAGGGCGCTGTACCAGGCTGTCCCGCCTAACCTGTGCATACACAATAGTGCCTCTAAGGCATCTGCCTCCTTGGCTTTCTTCCCCAGTGGCTTCAAGTCAAGGAACATGTCACGACACACAGGGAGCGTAAGCGACATGGACGCATAGTTTGCACCACAAAGTTGGACTGCACGTTCGGGCCAGCTATGTACCGGAAACTTATAGGAGAATGCTATCAATCTTTTTTGCTGTATCATTGATGCGACGATCTAGCAAGTCAAAGGCGACCATCGCCAGGTCACCGTGGTCCTTGGCCACCGCGCTCCGCTTGTCAGAACGAAGCGTTGACACACAGGGTTCCTCGTCGAAGTGTGGCTTCTTGGTTCTCAAGAGGCCATCCTCATCCGACATGGTCTTGCATGCCTCGACCACCAGGTCCACCGCCTTATTTGAATCTCCATTTCTGTTAGTGTTGGTAGGCCTGGCTGCTTGGGCAATGACGATGGCCGTAGTTGCATAGAGGAGCGCAACAGCAAGAGCGACAGATGTCGCCCACTGCACTGCCATTGTTCCTGTTAAAACTTCAAACTATGTGTGTGTGTATTGGATTGGGGGTTGGAGACGGTAGCTGTTGGATTTATAATAAGGGAGTTTTTATGGTACTCCCGGATAACTATGGCCATCTATTTGAGTAGATCTTGATGGTCACAATTAAGTCTTGCACGCTTTTTGGTCTAGCAATCTACTAGAGTATATTGTATTGATAGCAACAATATATCATGGATCTTTTTTTTAAATTGAAGGTGGGGTTTCATCCATGAACCATAGTATCAACAAAGATACATTCATGCTCAGTTCGGATTTCCACCTATTAATATCAGTAAAAAAATGCTTAGTGTAGCAACATCTGCAGCAATAATGTAGAGAAGATCCTCCTGATCCCCATCAAATTAAACGACATCCAATGTATGTGCTATCCCACGGATGTTTAAACATTAACAACAAACATATATATGGAGATTACTTTTCTAATATCTTTGTAGCATGATCATTACTCATTAATATTCAAACAGAACCTGAATAAATTGCACCACACAATGAACAATTTGGATGCTTTCACATTAATATTGATCTTTTGTGCATGTAGGGGAAATAAAAGAGTAATGATCCAAATGCTCATGACTACGTAAGCATAATCTCCACGTGCATTATTGCTGACTACTAATCAACACGTTCTGGTGAGATCGCATGGATGGCGATATGGCTCAAATATGTGGCAGCCAGGTTTCGCAACTTTAGTAGTCATGCACCGTTGGGGTGTGTTTGGTTGGTCGACTTAGGCTGGATGGGAGATGGTGGCCAGTTTTTTGAGGATGTTTGGCTGGCAAACAAGATTAAATTTGGTGGCCATCCAAAGGAATATTCGTCCCAGTTAATGTATAACTCCATCCGTGCAAATCTGCCAGATAAGGACAGCCCGCGCCTGGTCACGTATGCCTGTCACCCCTCACCGTGTATTGTTTCTCTCACCCTCTAAGGCCAGACCTCGGGCCACCGTCGCTGCGATGCGAGCAGGCCAGCACATCTGCACGTTGACTCTTCCTCTGCACATGCAGGTCGAATCCTCACGGCAACAACACAGGACAAGATGAGCATCCGGTCCTTGCCATATTTTTTTAATCCAATTGGATTTTGTAAGTCATTGCAGCTAATTAGCGCCTAGTTACAAGCTACCTTAACATTATCCTAAAAACAATGAGTTATTCAATACACCTGTTATGTTTTTTTTGTATGACTCTTAATTAGAATCTTTAATTATATGACTATTAGTAATTTATGTGTGAGATACTCAATAGGGTGATTTTATCATGGTGACTACATCAAACTCATTCATGTCAACCAATCAACCAAACAAAAAACTTGACCGTCATAACCCACAAAACAGTGGCCGCCATCTCCCATCCACCCTTAACCTTCAACTAAACGCACCCTAGCATGTGTGTTTTCCTGCAGACTGGAAGCAACTCAAGTAACTAGGTCGAAGTGGATGACATGTGTCATGGCCTCTCATACATGAGAACAACCAAATCCTTGTTATTCATGGGCGGTAGATGAAACGAAGAAGCACATAAAAGACTCATTAGAAGAAACTGGTGGTGAACGCACCACGTTTTTCAGTGTTTTAAGTACCAGGGAAATAGGAGAGAAGGAGATAATCTGATCTGTATACTCATGTTCCCTAAGTAGGTTATGCTGTCGATGACAATCATGTTTAAGATATTATCCTTGGACTAAGATGTTCTCTAAGCAGATTATTTTTGCTATGATCCGGTCAAATCCTAAAAACATATCTACCATTGAGAATCACTATCATCCTTGCAGTCTGTGGCTAATTCCATCAGGCCCCAAGTGAGACCTATGTACTTGATGACCTCGGAAAACTCATCCGTCGACTTTGGATACTGCCAGTTTAGAAGCACCTTGTTGCAGTCCGTAGCCGCTACAGCCAACCTATGCAGACACAATAGTGGCTCCAGGGAATCGATATCCTTGGCTTTCTTCCCCAATGGCTTCAAGTCAAGGAATATGTCACGGCACACAGGGAGCGTACGTGTCATGGACACATAGCCTGCAGCACAGATATGGACTGCACGTCCGGGCCAGCTGTGTACCGGAAAATTGTGGAGCATGCTACCAATCTTTGTTCTCATATTATTGACACGATGGTCCAACAAGTCAAAGGCGACCATGGTCAGGTCACCGTGGTCCTTCGCCACTGCGCTCCGCTTGTCAGAGCGGAGCGCCGACACACAGGGCTCCTCATCAAAGTGTGGCACCTTGGTTCTCAAGAGGCCATTCGACATGTTCTTGCATGCCTCCACCACCAGGTCCGTCGTCTTGTTGGGCTCTCCATTCCCCTTGGTGTCAGCAGCCCTAGCTGCTTGGGCAGCGACGATAGCCATAGTCGCAGACAGGAGCATAACAGCGAGAGCGGTGGATGTGGTCCGGTATACTGCCATTGCTCCGGTTAAAACTTAAAACTATGTGTGTATCCTATTGAGGGTTGGAGATGACACCTGTTGGATTTTTTATAGTAGTTGTTTTCTGTCTAGCAATCCACAAGAGTTTATTGCATTGGTAGCAATGATTATCGTAGATCTTTTTTTAATTCTTGGTACAGTTTCATCCATGAACGACAGTATCAACAAAGATATGTGCATGCTCAATTCGGATATCTACCTACTAATATCATAAGAAAATGCTTGGTGTAGCAACATCTGTAGCAATAATGCAGAGAAGATCCTCCTGAGCCCCATCAAATTATAATTAAATGGCACCCTAAGCTATCTGCTATCCCATATATTAATGGCGAGCATGTATGTAGATTACATTTTTTTTCCTTGAAAGAGCCGGGGTTCTGGCATTCTATTAATAAAAAGAAGATATAGATTACTTTTTTCAATATGAATGTTGCATAATCAATTGACCATGTATAAATCACACCACCTAGACCCAGTGAACAATTTGGATTCTTTCACATCAATATTGATGAGCAAGATCATGGCATGTGAGGGTGAGATATTGCACTGCACCAGCAAGGCTCCGGTACTTGGTAGGATCAGCAATGGGAGAACGATATGTGGCTGAAAGCTTGGCCCGAGTGTCAGCAGGTGTAGCAGTGGGATGACATTCCCGCATGCAAGCGCATTGAAGCAAGTGGAACACATACTGATGCTGGGAGAGATGCAAACCATCATCACCACACCGAACGTCATGCCCAAGAAAAAGTGAAGATCACCTAAGTACGTCATGGAGAACTCAGAGTGAAGACACCCTATGATGTCATGAAGAAGTTCTTGGGAGGAGGCAGTGAGCACGATGTCGTCAATATAAAGAAGAATGTAGGCAAGATGACCAGCAACATGAAGAACGAACAGAGACACATCCGAAGCTGATGACAAAGATCCTGTAGCGTGGATGTGAGAAGAAAACCGTTGATACCAGGCACGAGGTGCTTGTTTGAGGCTATAGAGTGATTTGTGCAGATGACGGACATGCATGGGGTTAGCAAAATCCATAAAGCTGGAGGGTTGTTGATAGTAGACTTCTTCAGAAATGTTGCCATAAAGAAAGGCATTTTTGACATCAAGTTGGTTGATAGGCCACGACTAGGCGACTGCAATACTCAACATGATGTGGATAGTGGCGGGTTAGACAAATGGAATGAACGTTTCATCAAAGTCGATGCCAAGGCGCTATGAAAAACCTCAAACCACCCAGCAAGCATTGTACCAAGCCAAGGAGCCATCACAATGGTATTTGTGCTTGAAAATCCACTTGTCAGAGACAACATTAGCACCAGTAGGTTTGGGAACCATAATCCACGTGGAGTTCCCGATGAGAGCATCAAATTCCTCTTGCATAGCTTGTCACCAAAGTGGGTTCACGAGGCCACTATGGCAATTTATTAGAAAAATTGGGGATACCGAGGTGTGTTGAACATTGAGGTTGAGGCGTTGCATGGGCTTCACCACATGCATGTTGCGGGTGACGTGAAGAGGTGGTGGTGGCGGAGATGGAGATAGATCACGTGCTGAGGTCGTCAAGGAGGAAGCACGACGGATGTAGACCGGGTCAGTGTTGGCCGTGGTCAAGAGAGCGACGGAGTCGCGTGTGGCTACGTTGATGGAGGAGAGTTGGGCACAGGCGTAGGTGCCGGTATGGTGGAGCCAGGAGTAGTAGAGGAGCCAAAGGCCCTAGGCGACTGCAGCAGGAAGTGCGCGATTGCCAGTATGAGGGCAATGGTCGACACATCGTGGTCATCTGGGGTACCTGCATCTGGTGAAGAGCTTGTCCATGGGGACATGTTAGATAGAAAGTCAAGGGAGGAGGCATCAGTTGGTGTCGAGGAGAGGTGAAAGGGAAAAATAGACTCATCGAACACGACATGACGGAATGTGATGACTTTCTTGGTTATGGGATTGTAGCACCAGTAGCCTTTGTGATCGAGGGGATAGCCAATGAACACGTAGGCGGTAGACCGGGGTGAGAGTTTGCGATCAGCGGTGGAGGCTAGGTTGGGGTAACACAAGTGACCAAAAACACAAAGATGTGTGAGGTCGGGTGATGAGCCAAAAAGGGTAGCGAAGGGAGTGGCGAAGGCAATTGGTGCAGCGGGTCGCCTATTGAGGAGATAAGTGGCGGTAGAGAGAGCTTCAACCCAAAAAGAAGGGGGCATGTGAGCATGAAACAGCAGGGTACGAACAACGTCATTGGTGGTGCGGATGGCGTGCTCCGCCCGGCCATTTTGTTGAGAGGTGTGGGTGAAAGAGAGGCAGAGGAAGATGCCATGTTTCTAGAAAAGGCGACATTGACACAACTGTAAAACTTGCGACTTTTGTCGGATTGAAAAGTGCCAATGTTGGTGCGAAATTGATTCTATACATAGGCAACAAAAGCAACGAGCATGTCATGAACATCAGATTTGAGGCATAGAGGAAAGGTCCAAGTGCCAGAGGGGCTAATAACGGGGAATGTCCAAACATCATATTGAACTATAAGTGAATTGCTCACCCTTCCCCATCAGCTTAGGCTTTTGGGTGCAATCGATTGGTGCATAGTAGCTTAACATGGTATCAGGCTAGAGGTCTTAAGTTCAAGTCCTAACGACCGTATTTTCCGCTACGCTACTCATATTTCCATGTTTGCGCCCCAAGGGAATTGCACGTAAGTGAATTGCTCATCCTTCACTATCATCTTAGGCCTTTGAGTGCAACTGGTCAATGCATAGTAGCTTAACATGGTATTAGAGCCAGAGGTCTTGAGTTCAAGTTCTGGCGGTCGTATTTTCCGCTGCGCCGCTCCTATTTTCACGTTTGCACCTCGAGGGAGCTGCACGTGAGTGGGAGTGTTGAACCATAAGTGAATTGCTCACTCTTCCCCATCAGCTTAGTCTTTTGGGTGTAGCTGGTTGGTGCATAGTAGCTTAACATATCGCAAAACACGAGTTGAGAAAAACACAAGTTGAAATGGTTGAGTATAAACTGAAGAGGACCTAGCAAATGGTAAACAAACATGTTTTCCTAGCTGGCAGGCATGACAAGGGGAACTGCCAGTTGGTTTATTACAAGATATGAGTCCTGATTTATTGAGGGCGGTAAGGACATCTCGGTTGGGATGACCAAGACGTTGATGCCAGACATCAGAGGAGGTGGCGGTGATGAGGAGAGTGGCTGCAAAGGCATGGTTGCAAGCTTTAAAGGTGTAGAGGTCGCCCACACTATTGCAACACAGAATCATGCTCCGGGTGTGAAGGTCCTTAGCAGAAAAACCAAAAGGATCAAAGGATCAACTATGAAGCAATGATGGAAACGAGATTCTTAACAATGGAGCGAACGAGAAGACTGATGTTGAGTAAAAAGTTGGAGGAAGGTGTAGAAAAAGAAGAGGAGCCTACACGGGTAACAGGCAGGGATGCACCGTTGCCCACTATCACTGAGAGGGGCAGGGAGGTGGGGTGGGAAGCATGAAGGATACCTTTATTGGAGGCCATGTGAGAGGTGGCACCCTAGTCCATGACCCAATTTGTAGAGGAGATCAGGTGTTGCATGGAATTGAGGGCGACGATTAGGTCAGATGTGTTAAACTGAGGGCCAAGAGGCTCGGTGGAAGATGTCTATAGTGGTGCGAAGAATATGAAGGCCTAAGCCGATGCCGATGCAGGGTGCGTACCCAAGATGCCAACCTGGCTGACAGGCCGACCGCGCCCGTGACCAGTGGAAAGCGGCAGCCCTGGTGTGGGAAAGCCACGGGTGACGACCATCAGAAGGGGACCCTCGGGAGTCATATACACCCAGGGAGTCGAGGGAGTAGGGCTCGAGCTATTGGATGAATGTGGCGCAGGAGAACCGCTTGAACTGGTGGGTCGTCCGCCTCGGTCGCGACCATGACCACGCCCACACGTAGGGTTGGACGGGGCGAAGGTCAAGGGCAGGCGAGAGGAGTCCCTAGTCGAGGGTGAGGCATAGTAGACAGAACCGGTAGGAGATTGGTGCCCCTTGGAGCATGCCTGCTCACGGATGAGAAGCATGTTGCGTGTTGTAAGGAAATTGGGTAGTGGGTTGGTGAGGGCGATGATGTCCATGGCATTCCTAAAGTCGTCATTCAAGCCACTAAGGGTGTTGAGGACGATATTAGATTCCTTCACGGAGTGACCTGTATCCCGGAGGGCATCCGTCATGGCCTTCAGGCGCTGGAAGTAGTCAGTGATTGACAACAATCCCTGCATCAAGGAGTGAAACTCATTGCTGAGGTAGATGGCGTGGGAGTCACTGTTGGCGGTGAAGTTGTTAGCGATCCGGTGCCAAAGATCGTCGACGGTCTGGTCGGGCTCGACGACGATGACAAGGACATAGTCGACGAGGGAGGTGAAGAGACAATAATGGATGGTGTAGTCCGCCTGAGTCCAAGCAGGGTCGGTGGGGAGTGCCAGAGAGCCATCAATGTGATGAAGGAGCTCGAACTTGCTGCAGGAAGCCTTGAAGAATATGGACCAACGAGAGTAGTTGTTGGCCTTGAAGCTAAGATGGATCGGGACGTGGGATTTGATGGAGGTGACAGAGAGGGCTGCCAAGGCGGGAAAGGAAATGGTGGCAAAGGCCATGTTGGTGGTGAAGGCAGCCATGGCATTGGTGGCACTGGAGAGGGAGGCGGCGCTGAGCCTAAAAGAGGTGTTGGGAGTAGTCATGACGGTGGCGTGCTAGGGTTTTGGTGCAAGAGTAGCGGAAGAGGGAGGCCTAGGAGGAGAACTCGGTGTCTGATACCATGTAATAGAGATTGGAAAGCATGACACACATAGCGGCGGCCTTCGGGTTTTATTATATAGGCAATGTATAGGATACAAAGGGAATGTAAACCCTGAATAATAGGAGAGCACACAAATAGTCCCGCTATACAAAGGGATCCCTAATATACAATATATGATTTCATTAACAGATTCCTCCAGAAAACTATCTTATCATCACTGTAAGTGACAGCGAACCATCCTCTCAAGAAAACCTACAATGGTCACTAATATGTCTTTGTGTGTTTTGTTTATTGCAGCATAATGGTTATGTATGTCTTGCCATCCTTCAACATCCTTCTATTGGGAAAGGGAACTTAATTGGAGGTAATATGAAGTTCACTAGTTTAGAGACACATTGTCAGGTATTATGTCAAAAGCAAGCTGAAAAAAAAAACACATAACTACGTGGAGGAGCAAGGGACCATTTGCCCCCCCCCCCCCCCCTCTTTTTTCTTTAAGAAGGTTTATTGTGCAAAATATCGATCAGTAGTTTTAAGAAAGTAATGGTTTATATTCGATAATCTAAAAGCACAACTAATGACTAGTAGTTTATCAATTTAAGGGTAATATTGAAAAAAATTAAAAGCATTAGATTTATAATAATAATTTTATATTATCATAAATAAAATAAATCATGTGATTAATAATTGATGTTTTGCTTTTTCAATGTTAATTAATATTTTTGTGATTTGGTAGAGTTAGATTTCTATTATAGAAAAAAGATAAAATCATTTGTGCAATTATGAAACTATTTTTAAACTACTACACAATAGTTTGTCAAAACTACTGGCAAGTATTTTGAATAGTAAAACTTCTCTCTTTTTTAGCATAATCATGACAGTTCTCCTGCCTTTTCATTTCAATAAGAGTTTGAAGAAAGCACCAGGCTACACTCCAAGGTAGTGGCATGGCTCGGTTGCTTGTACCACGATGGCAAGGAAAGCATGGACGGATCGGAGAAACACGGTTGCTGAGTTTTGTTGACGCTGATAGCGGTGGGGCGAGGTTGATGCACGAGCCATGGAGTAATGGAGCTGTCTATCTGGAGCCTGAGGACGATGTCGGGGTGACGACCCGGTCCAACATGGAGGAGGCTGTGACCGATGGTTGTTGTGTAGGGGAGGCCAGTACCACCGGTGGCGGCGTGGGGCAGGTTGCGACCAACGACGATGTCATGAGGGAGGCCAGAACCGACAACGCCATGGTGGGGGAGCCCGTGACCGGCGGCTCTGCCATGCAGAGGCCACAACCGGTGGCAGCGACGTCGAGGAGGCCGAGACCAAGGCCACGGCCTGTAGCTGGGTCAATGGCTCAGACAAGGTGGTAAGCTAGTGGGATGCGGCATGGCGGCCAGTGGGCGGGGTGGCGGCCAGCGGGCGGGGCGCAGCGTGGCGGTCGGTGCGCGAGGCGACAGGCTGGGGAGAAGAGGTGATCATTAATTATTTTTGCTGATGATCAGGTCGATCAAAGCCTAAATGCGTAATCATTTGTTTAGAGTGTAAAAGGGTGGTAACCCCCCTGTCCATTATATATTGCATACACAGGACAAGAACGTTTATAGTCCAGACACCCTTTGGTGTAGAATTCGGAGGTATTAAGACACATACTCCTTAGCGTACCCAAAACCACAGGCTTACAAGTGTAGCTGGGAACGCCTTCCTTCATGGCTCACGTGCCATTTCCTTCGGGTACTTATCCATCTGCTCCGATAACCTTGCAAGATCATCTTCCATCTTGTTGCCTCCCCAGATCTTCATCCATCGGATCCCTTTCCACATTTGGGTCTCCATCTCGCCTGGAAACTTTACGTTCTCCTCCGCTTTCATCAGCTCAATCTCTCCGGTTGTTGGGTTATGACCTTCAGCTTTTTCATCTAGGCACCATACTGCTCCACATGTTTCGTTGGACAAAAAATTATCCAGTTTCTCAAGGCACATATTCCTCAAAGGCACATATTCTATAAGACCTCAGAACTAAATCATTCACTACTTTACTAGCAATGTACCCGCAGGTTGCTATGAGCTTTTTTAAAATAAATAAATTATAGACATTATATATTTTATAGATATAATATGATTAAAAAATACATACTAAAATACCATATTTAGTTTACATATTTTCATCCATTTTTGCTCCCGAGCATTGTATCTAGAAGTTTTCTGAAACTCGATATAAATGTAGATACATATATGTCAAGTTTCAGAATTTTTGAAAATTTCTTAATACGCCATACAAGCGCCACACCGTGGAGCACGCCGGCGAGCTCTGCGTGCTCGCTGCTTCGACGTGGCCATGAAGGAGCTCCGCGAGGCCAACGTCCCAACGTCGAAGCAAGCTCCCGATGTCTAAGATGCACCTAGTCGAGCTCACCGAGCGGTCATCCACCATCACCATGGTTCAGAGCACATGCCACGACGACCTGCCCTTCTTCAACAACATCAACTTCAGGATTGTCTTTCACGACAGCTTGGTTCACCATCGCCGGCGGCGGCTAGGGTTGGTGTGGCGCTTTGCGGACGTTGCGGTGTTGCGGGCAGCCGCGGTTTGTCTAAGCAGGCTGATCGCGAGTTGTGGTGTGGGACGGCCCAGCGGCGATGCAGCCAGTCCCGTGTCGCTTGCACCCTTACATGCAATAGGAGCCAAGGCACGCGCTATGGGAATGCAAGTGGAGGAAGCAACACACGAGCTAGGACACATGCTGGTTGGTGAAGATACCGACTTGCTGGCGCACGAGCAGGTGGTGGGTTTGGTTCATCAGTTTGTAACGCATTCTGATTACAGCTGAATGTGACTCCGTTAAAACCTGTTTGTTTGAGCACACACCGTAATCAAGTCCCCGTAATCAGGTCCGGACTTGTTCAAACCCGATACACCACATGATGCTCCGTTATCAGATATCGTTCCACTCGCCACCGCTATCGTATTTCTTCCCCGCCTTCTCTTTCCCATCGACTCCCACCGGACACCGCTCGTCGCCACCAGCGTGTTTCTTCCCCACGTGCTTTGTCTCTTCCTCATCGACTCCGACGCAGCAGCCACCTCCAACCGCTACAGCCTCCAATCCCTTTCTCTCTCTATTTCAAGTTCTCTGTATAAGGGGATGAATTTGTCCAGGGATTGATTCCGGCGTGGAGTGAGGCCATGAATGGATTCACACTTGCTCTACACAATGCGCCTGACATCACAGCTCTGGGGATCTCATGGGAGAGCTGTGCACATCTGATGTGCTTCAGAACTTTTTGATGCGTTCTGATTTTTTTTTAGTGTCGATGCGTTCTGAATTCTAATACGATTCCAGATGGAAGCCAAACAAAACAAGGATTTGACCATTCCCTTTGTAGTCACAGCGCATTCTGATACCAATTACGTTTGCGTTATAATTTTTCAACCAAACACTTCTCGTCCATGTTTATAGGTGATAAGCCCTAGATTGCGACAGTATCTCGACGTGTCGATCGGATCCCTAGAGTGCAGCGATCTCTCGACGTTTGGTTGCAGCCGACAGGTAATGGAGCTCTAGATCATGGGGTACAGAATGCATGATCTTTACATGGGATGGATAAAATAAAAAAGAAAACGATGTGCTGGGCTATCCAAATGAACAAAGTATAAGTTAAACTGGGCGTTATTTCTCCTTTGGTCCATTGAGCCCACTGCCAGGCTGTTATTCTTTTGGACCTTTTGGTCCACTATGACTAAAACATCTTATTCTTCCTCTGGCTCGATCAGCATCTCGTGCCCGCCATGGCTAGAAACATAAGCTTCGATTCAGCACCATCAATACACACCAACGATCAGAAACAAGTAAAATGAAGCTCCTTCAGCCTCCTCTATCAAAACTTTAAGATTTTTGAACTGGAATGTACGTGTTGTTCTTTCCTGTTACTTTATAAAAACGTAAGTTTTCTTCTCAGCTTTAGATACAGACATATGAAATCTAAGAGTTATTCCCTGTCATGAAAACTATGTCATGGAACCGTTTTGAATAGGATTCTATGTCTATGTGGTTTACGAATCAGAAGTTCATGATTTTGTTGATGAAATGGAACCGTTTTGAATAGGACTCTATGTCTATGTTCCATCCTCGTTGGAACGGCGTATTCAAATGAGGTAAAACAGCAAGTTACAGGGGCTCTGGATGTACAACATGTTACACTGGAGGTGCGGTATCTTAGCCTGCCCACTCCAGAAGGAAGAATGACAAAGGAAAAGTACAAGTCCACGAAAGAAAGACTAGCTAAGAGATTCAATAGCTGGGCAGAGAAGTACATGTCGGCAGGTGCGAAAGAAGTGCTTATAAAATCTATGGCCCAAGCCATACCAACTTATGTGATGGGGGTGTTCAAGCTTCCGGACTCACTTTGTGAAGATATGTAGCAAATGATCAGATACTTTTGGTGGGGAGACGACATGGGCCATCGTAAGGTACATCGGATTGCATGGGAATAGATGATCATGCCTAAGTGCTTCGGACGAATCGGCTTCCGTGACATGAAGATTTTTAATCAGGCGCTGCTAGCTCGGCAAGCATGGCGTCTAATTGAAGTGGCAGACTCTTTGTACGCAAGATTACTCAAGGCAAGGTATTACCCAAATGGTGAGTTGGTGGATACTGTATTCTGTTCAAATGTTTCTCCAACCTGGTGGGCGATAGAACATGGCCTCAAACTACTGAAGACGGGTCTAACTTGGAGAATAAAATCAGGGCGGTGCAGGTTTGGCGGGATAACTAGATTCCTAGGCCTCCATCACTACACATAACCATCCAGAAAGGCCTCCATGACGGATTCGGTGACCTCGGCAACCCCCTCCACCACGCGCTCCCATCCCTCCCTCATCAGATCCGGCAGGCTGGGGCTCCTCCCTCGTCGTATCCGGCAAGTGGATCTCGGACTCGGCCGGACCGGGCTCGGCCTGCTTTTTTTTATTATTCAGAATACTCTATAGAGACGGGAATACATTCCGTTCCTATAAAGAATTAGAGACGAGGATATATTACGTCTTTGTATGTATAGATTTAGTGACGTCTAAATCTCCGTCTCTATAGATGTTAGATTTAGTGACATAAAAATTAAGACGTCTTCCTTTTGCGTCTCTATAGGGGTTAGATACCCGTCACTAAATCATGATTCTGTAGTAGTGGTATCCGATGGGTTAGCCAGCTCATGACAGCAGATGGGAAAGACTGGGACTTAAACAAGCTCCAGACGTGTATGTTTGAACATGATATTGCCGAGGTGCGGAAGATCCAAATATCAACAAGGATGGAGGATGGTATGCTGGCATGGCATTATGAGACGACTGGTATCTTTACCGTCATGACTACAATTAATATAGATCATTCATTTCTCTTAATCTAACGGTTTAGATACATTTATACTACATTAATCTTTTAAGTAATATGAAGTAGTATTTTAAAGTAGTATGAAGTAGTATGGGTATTATAGGAAAATAAAAATAATGACAAATTGTAATTTTATGGGTCTTTTACCATAAATTGAGACACTATTTTTTTTGTCAAATAAAGAAAAAACTATTTTCGATTTTTCCAATCGTTTCCCTTATCTCGAAAAAAAATGTTGACGTTCATTTTATTTGTGCCCCATTCTTCTGTTCTCGTGTTCTTCGGCTCCGACTGCCAGCGGATCGGCAACTGGGTGACAGCGCAGCGCGTGAGATAGGCATGACATGCAGTCAAAGAAGTCGTAGCCGCTGCTATCGATTTGGATTTGTCGGAGCGGATCCCACCGACGCCTGGGCGTGGAGTCCGTGGGCGGCGTCAGGGGGCTATGGCGGCGCGGGCCTCCAATGTATTGAGCATGTCATCCTCTCCGTCATGGCGCCATCCCTTCCTAGTCCCCACTGCGTAGCATTCGAATGGCGGCCTCTACCAGTTCATCAATCAAATGCCGCCCTGATGTGCCCCGCTTTGTTTGACGATCAAATCACCTGGAATCCGTATTTAGTTCATTGTTTTATCTCAAGTCAGAGAAGAATGATAAGGGCACTATGCTGCTTCATATGGATCGTTGTGTAGATATCCACTCAATTGATTATGAGATACATATTGTAAATGAAATTTTCCTGATAATTCAGAGATAAATATCTTCTAGGTATTTGATTCAAGGTAGCACTTGTTTACAGAAACAACTGATTATGCTGCTTTTGTCGAGCATTCATCACTTCGCCTGTACGCAAACTGCTCATCAAGGTGAATCTTGCGGCCGCTAGTTGCAATGGATGCGGAGGGAGACAAAATCGAACGAGGTCGAATTGCTGATTGAGATGGTTCCCACAGGGAGACGAAATCGCACCCGAAATCACGAAATCGACCGCCTGTACGCGCGAAGCCTCGGCACTGTAAGGATGCGCATAGGGGCGAACTGATGTGGACAGCGGCGACGGTGCCATCCCTGCTGAGTCGTAGGTGCATTGTGTTTTTGTCCGATGGATAATGTTTCGATGATAAAGAGTAATCACAGTGGTGCCGTGCCGTGGCATTAGACGTAAATAACTGTTTTGGCTAGTTAATTATAATTATATCCCTATGAATGAACGGTTAGATCAAGTTTATACTACTTTAAGGTTTAAAGTAGTATAATCCACCATATTAAGTATCTAGGGCTAAGCCAGAAACAAGCAAGCGGAAGACAATACAGTACCAGCGGCAGAGCATATGGCAGCAGAAATATATGACAAAATATATGGAAAGCAGTAGTCCCTCAAAAGGTGAAGGTATTCGCATGGAGGCTAGCACGGGACGGTCTAGCGACATAGCAAAAGAGGGTAAAAAACAAGATGGCATCCCTAGCACAATGCCAGATATGTGGATGCGAAGAGGAGTCAGGGCATCATGCTGTAGTTCGGTGTACAAAAGCAAAAGCTCTCAGGTCGGAGCTGAGAGAGATATGGGAACTTCGCTTGAGCAGGAGTTTAGGTACACAGGGCCAGACTGGTTGCTGGTTCTGCTCAACTCAGTGTGTGAAGAGGTCGGTGCAAATATCCTACTGCTATTCTGGAGAGCATGGCACTTAAGGAATCCATATATGCGAAGGGCAAATGCACGGTTAGGGGATCAGTGTTGTTTTTTTTAGATGAAAGGGAGAGATCCCCTAGTTTCTTGATTGAAACCCTCAGTCGCGAGTTAATTATCTGTTACAATCTCCATGGACATCAACTTGATTGTTGGCCCCAAAGCAGAAACAGAAACATCAGCGCTATCAGTAGCTACTAACATCACCGTGGCCCTCAGTTGTTGTCCATCCTCTGTCTGTCCTTCTGATTGCATCTCTCCAATTCTTCGTATCGTCCCAGGCCATTCCAGTCTTTCCGGGTCCCTTAGCTTCCTCTCGGTACTGGAAATAAACTCTTCCACACTTCTTTGCATGTCTTCCATGTACAGCTTGGTCCAGGTCTTCAGCAGCGTCACCAACTTTCTCCATATCTGCTTCAGTCCCATCCACACCTTTCTCGGTACTGGATCAGTGTTGTTTCTCCAAAGCTATGCAACAACACTGCGGACCAAGGTGGATGTCGAAGGGAAACGCGTTGCGGAAGAGAGCTCGCGCATGAAACAGTGGCAGAAGGAGAGCCTCAAAGATCATAGTGGCACAAGGGCTAAGTGGGAACCACCCCCTAGAGGGTGGCTGAAAATTAATGTTGATGCTGCTTTTCAGGTTGAGACAGGTAGAGCAAGTTCCGGTGTGATCATTCGAGATGACGCAGGCTCAGTGATACTAGCGGCCTGATCCCCATCAAATTAAACAGCACCCAAGCTATCTGTTATCCTATGGAAGTTTACACATTAACGGCAAGATTACCTTTTCAATATCTTTGTAGCATGATCATTAATTCCTTTTTTTATGAATATGATCGCTAATATCTAAACAGGACCCTTTATAAATTGCACCACACAGCGAACAAGTTGGATGCTTTCACATTAATGTTGATGAGCCATGCAATCTCTTTTTTGCAAGTAGGGGCTTCAGACGCTCATGAGTAGTACGTAGTAAGCATAATCTCTATGTGTGGGCCAGTTGTAAAAGCCCAGTAAAGTTCTGCTCGGAAGTGGAGTATGTTAGATGCTGCTGGCCCAGAAAGGCATCGAAGCCCACCGGCGGAGCACACCAGCAGCGCGGAGACCTTGCAGTGAAGTTCTATTGAGCGGGAGCAGGGCACGGCTTTAAAAGAAATGTGATGTGACAGGGCACACAAGACATAGGCTGTTGATCCGTTGACTCGCACGCAACACAGGATCCTCGGCAGTGGCGGAGCTAGAGCTCATCGGAGGGGGGTGCAACACTGTAATTTTAGCTGCTTTGTCTTGTAATTTTGGTCTTGTGGGTGCATAATTATAAGTTAAGGGGAGTGAATATGTGATAAATATAGAGCTAATAGCACTGATTTTTTCTAAAAGTATGGGTGCATCCACAATTCTATATGTAGCTCCGCCACTGATCCTCGGTGCGGTAGCATAGCCTCGCCAGTCGCCATGGAGTTCACACCTACGACCCCAGCAACCCTGGCTTGAGGCGGCTAGTAGTGTATAGACCTACAACATAATCATGTCCGCAATGCTGTGACCGTGGACACGCTAAGCATCGTACCAGTTCTGCAATTGCACAAAAATTAAAGGTATGGGCTTAGCGTCTTTGGATCCTTTTGTGTCCGCAATGTTTCTTTTTTTTCGAGGAAAAGGGACTTTCATTACTCAGAAACATGATTATAGTCCGGAGCTATCAGGTGTTCCACACAAATTGGCACCTGCTGATGTCACACCGCCGTGTGCGATGTTTGCTTGGCAAGCTCGTGTGCCACACCGTTCCGTTCCCTTTTCGTGAGCTTGATTACAAACTCCGGCAAAACTCTACTTGCCTCAATACCCTTCATCACTATAAAACTAAGACACGACTTCTGACTAGACCCTAACTGAAATAACTTAACCACCGAAGCACAATCTGTCTCTAAAATGGCCTTCTTTCTACACCATTCTGCCGCAATGTTTCGACCGTCCATAATTTTTTGTGTCCGCAATTTGGATCCTTTCCGATCAATATTGATGTGCCATTCGACTTAGTTTTTGCATCTAAGTGAAAAAACAAAATAGTACAAATGGTCCAGACGACTATGTTAGAGCAACTCCAACCCTTTCACTATAATCCCATCATCTAAAAGAGGTTAAATGAGATCTCTTCAATCTAATTTCTGAATTATAGGTGATGGTATTGTAGTAGTTCAACTATTCCATCACCTAAAAGGGTAGTGTCCACCATTTAGATGAGGGAAGGTGATCCACTTCATAAAGTGAATGGTGGAATAGATTTAGGTGATCACCTAACCAAGGGGATAGGAAAGTAAAACTGATAAAGAAGTTTTTTTCATCTCCATTCCCTATCTGATAGATTTTTGTGTTTAGATGATAGGAAAGGAAAATGATTGAAGTTGCTCTTAGCATAATCTCTTTGTGCATTGTTGTTGACTACTGACCAACGTGTGAGGCCGCAAGATGGCGGTATGGGCTCAAACCGTGTGCCAAACTGACACGTATCGTAACTTCAGCAGTCGTGCACAATACAGAGCACCTTGGCTTGGCATGTGTTTTCGTACACTAGACGCGGCCCAAGTAACACGGTCGAGCCGTTAAAGCCTAGTAAAGCTTTGTCGAGAAGTAATAAGGTCTCAGAAGTGGATGTTTGGTTTGCTGGTCCAGCAAGGGATCGAGGCCTATACTGAAACAGTGAAGGCTGTAAAGTCGCATGCTGCATGCCGGGGCCCGGGAGCAATGCGCCGCTTAAGAAACGCCACATGAGACGACACGACAGACAGGCCATGGCCATTCCAAGGTCTCTAGGGGGTCGTCCAAAGTTGGTTTGCCCCTGATATGGATGCGTCCCGTGGCCAAGCAAGGTCTCTAGTACGATGATTCGTTGACCCCTCGCACGTAGTGCAGGACCCTCCCAACTTCATTCAGCTTTCGGACGGGTAGCATAGCATAGCCACACCATGGAGTTCACACCTAGCTAGTCCCCTGTCTCCCCAGACCTGAAAGCAGAGACGTACACCGGGTGAAAATGCAGCATGATCATGTCTCCGCCATGTTGCGACCGCGGTGCCGGCATTGTGTACTCTCAGTCATCGTAGCATGGAAATGTCGTTGCGGTAGCATCTCTGGCTTGGATTTGGAGCACACAATTCAATCTCCGGCCGATTCCAGACCAGGTATGGCACCAAAATGAATGTTAGCACGACTGATCGACGATATCTGAAGAAAAAGGGTACACAAAGTAGTCGTAATTGTGGACAGCACTGCAGACGCATGCAGAAGCAGAAGGCTGCAGTCGAATGAGCTTACAGGTTACAGCTAACCGGAAGAGTAATACGTACACGTACTCCTTCTGAAAAAGAAAGATTCAATATAACAGAACCATGATAATTGGGTTTCATGATAATCACAACTTTTAAAACTAGTTTACAGAAACACATGTATTTATGTCCTTGGTATTACAGATCCACATCCAGAATGATATAAGAATGGATAATAGATATTTTTTATGGGAAACTATTATGACTTTGTTTAGTAACAACGCGATTAATTATAAATGATGTCCTAGATGTGCATCTACTCCTCGAACGAGTCAGATTGTATCAACCTCAGAATAGTAAGTGCGTAAACGGGCATGGAATATTTTTAGCTATTTTTATTAGAAAAAGAAATCTTTATTAAGATTCCAACTGATGTATCGATGAATATATATAAAATCATTCGTTATTATAATTTCTCGTACAATTCGAGAAACCATGAAATCACAGTGATAAAGGTTTGAGCCATATGAAACCATACTAGGAACAACACAAAAAGTGTTTAACGACTGATGCAATTTGAAAATCGCCATTCATTTTTTGCGAAGACCTCAATTGATGCAGATCTAATCACTGTACATATCGTCTTCCACATAGTACCGTCTGCCTCCTTTCGTAGTAAGGATCATTTGTGCGCCCAATATGTCCACGTAAAGATAACCAACATGAATGATAGTGTGGTTTCTTATCAAACACCATGCTATTAAGATACGGTCAAATTGTCCAACACGACATGCATACACCACCTAAAATCAAATTATTTAAATAATGATCAGTTCCTCTCAATCAATCAGTAAACATATACTGAAAATTATTAGAAGGGGCAATACCAAGAAAACAAACAAAAAAATGTCAGATAAATTTAGCTAGATGACAGTCAAAGAATAAATATTGAATGGCCTCGTTTAGATTACAGAAACAAGATTTTTTTAACACAACCATGCCAATTACGCTTTGCTAGATTATATTTTATTAAAGTAATCATTTACATAAATTTTACTAATTTAATTTGAAGTAAAACTTTTATTTTCCAAATATTAATTACGTCAAGAGTCGAGCTTGATAAATGGACTTACATAGAAAGACCCATTTTTGATGTGAAGCCCACATAAAACAGAATCATTTTGATCTCTCAAATTTGTATTCATGACAAGCGCAACCAGTTGTCTCCAATTATTAAGAAAGATCATCTCCTATGAGAGACCTCCTGAAACTAACATTTATCGTAACTATAATTTCTGCTATACAAGTTGGTGTTTTGAGTTCGACCGTCTCGAGAGGCCATAGGGCCGAGCAGTCGAGCAGAGGGTGTGCCAGGCATTGGGACTGCTGGTGATTAGCGAGACAATGAATAACGTATTGGGTTAGATTATGTAGTACTACACCGGATGGGGCACATGCCAAAGGAAGGCTAGATCACATGGCACATGGACAGGATGCTAGAGGTCGCGTGTTGTCTTGGGCACGAACCTTTATTTGATCGCTGCTGCTTAGCTAATCTTTCATGAGAAAGGACAAGTTGCCCCGCCCCAGCGGTTAATATGTCGCGGTAGTGTAACGGGAGCGGCGAGTGGGTTTTTGAACTACTCCACCTCTCTACTTGTCGTATTCCACACTAATTCGTGTCACATGGAGCAGGAAACGGCGGAGTGGTTGTATTTAGCTACAGGATGCCTACTCAGAGCGGTACTGTTGAATCATCAAAGTTTTTTTTTACAAAAAAAAAAAAAGGAAAGTAGAATTCCGGTCCATGGATGGAGAGGCCGTAGTCAAAATCAGGAAGCTCAGTAAGTACTGTATTCGAAAGCAGAGGCGGAGAGACCGGTCAGAGAGTAGATGGGCGCGCATTGACGGAGCACGGAGAGTACGGTAGCGGCACATGCTTCCCGCGCCGGATACACAAGACAAGAGAATACAGCAGGCACTGGTGTCGTGGTGATATACTATGCGGTGGGCCGTGCTCCGTCCACGTCCCCTCTCCCTGAACTGAAAAGCTTGGCAGAGGCAGCCAGGCGCATCTTTGTGTTGTGTTCACCACCGGTCACGGAGGCACATGGATGTGCGGTGAGAGCACGAAGAAGATATTCGGCGGCGTCGGTGTAGATATGCCCCACAGTTTATAGGTAGGCCGCCTAGGGCCGATGCGGATAGTACGAGCCTAGTGTAGGATTGCGATCCGTGGTTTCCCTACGACACTAGGAGGAGCATTTTGCTTTTTACTAGCCAGCAGAGGCACCTCCTACGCATGTGGTCTCGTAGTAGTGGAAAATGGAGCGTTGCCCGGAACGGAAAAGAGGGACATTGTCGCGCGAGAGGCCGGACAAGTGAAGTGAAGAGGAAGGGGACGTACTAGTACACAACACAAACACGAGCGTGCAAGTAAGGAGGGTGCGGACAAAAGGGTTGGTGCGAACTGCGAAGCGAAGTGTTGGAGTTGGAGTACGGCCCCCCGTATCCCGGCATGAGCGACGACGAGGCAACCTGCGTGCGGGTCACGCGAGCTGACAAAACCCGCCGCAATGTGGAGGTGGGGGCGTACCATCGATCATTTTTCGAACAATAAATGACCCCACGCGTATGGATCGATCGTATTCGTATCTGGAGGGAAGGGAGAGGAGAGGAGAGGAGAGGAGGATGGGCGCCGCATGCGGATACGGCCGCGTCGTGGCATGGCGTGTCGCGTCGCGCGCCGACGCCAAAACTGCGACTCACAGTAGCAGGGGGCAGGCAGCCTGCAAGCTGCGACTGCATGCAATGCAACCTGGCAGTGGCAGGTGATGGGTTGAATGAATGAGTGAATGGGCGATAGCGACGCCCACCACCTTTTTTTTGCGGGTTCCTCCTTCCCTTTCCTACTTACACTATTAAATACTACCTTCGTTTCAATAAAAAAATGTCAACTTTTGATTTAAGATATTATTTTTGATCTTCTGTGCACATGCATATGGCCTGCTCCAATGAAACGCGTCGATCCCTTTTGCGATGCTCATCATCATCATCATGGCGCTGCAGCAGCAGCTGATACAATACTCGCGAACGGAAACCACAATGCTTACTACGGGACCGTCGCAATAATGACCAAACTGGCGCGGCGCGCCACCTGCGGTGAAAGAAGGCCATTACAAAATCGCCTCACACAGTACACAATGTTTATTATTACTCGTCATCCATGTTGCTGCTACGCCTACTTGTGCTTGACAAACTCAACTTTTTCACCAAAGACTGCAGACCCAGAAGGTGCCTTGAACCTTCGTGCTACACATGCCCCCGGTGCCGACCTTATCCCCTGTCACAGTAAATTACATATATCCGTGCAGCAACACGACAAAGCGCACAACCAAAGTAGGAGTAGGAGTACTTGTATTATACTATCTCCACTCACCACCGTTGCTTAACAACCAAACGGCAACGGAGCGCGCATTGTCTCATCAACGAAACACGCCGTCCTTATCGTACGGCCAAGAATCACCCATATTCACCCACCACCCGACGGCAAAACATTTGTAGAGATGTACCCGAAACACCCCTGGTGGAGCCCACGAACCTGACAGTTTTGACTGCTACAGCACCCACCCGGAACACGACAGCCCACGAATCTGGCGGGACAAACGGACGGACGGCCGGATCGCGGTCGTTCCGCGCCGCTCGTGCCGTCCGATCGTGTCGGATTTAAGTTCCCTCCCGAAACTCTGGTCTTGGCGGCAAAAAACTCCCCTCCCTCCAGCTCCAGGGTTTGGCATCTTTTGCGCGGACGCCCTTCCGGAAACGGAGACTTTTGAGTTGAGTCTTGTTGAACGCGGCTTCATTTGTTTCTGGTACCAAAGCCGTACAAGGATTGAATCGTCGATTTATAGCACATGTTATACGGATTGTAGTACTACACCTTGTCTTCCAACATGGATTCAGTCAACACACTTATTAGTATCCTTAAAAGTTGGTACGAATACAGTTCTAGTTCTGACAAGTCGTAGTAGTACTCTAAATGTCAAAAAATACAAAAATAATCAGCTAGTGTTAAGAATGTGCACCGAGTCCCATTAGTTATAGTACTAGTAGTACTTAATCGTCAACTCGTGTGGTTACACTAAACCACCGAGTAAATAAGCGAAGTATGCGCTCCGGATAGAAGGTGATTTCTTCGAGTTTAGAGTAACGTGAAGGCTGCTGCCGGTAAAAACAAACAAACGGTACTGTTGAAAAAAAAAAAAGGGAGAGCAGGCTATGGCCTGCAAATTTTTCACGTAGCACGTGACTCACAAACGCAAAGCCCACTTTCCGCAACCAACTTTTGTGCAGGGCGGGGCGTGGAGAGGGAGGTCCCGGAAAAAAAAAAAGAATCATTCGCGCGCTCACTCGATGCCACTACTGCACATCTCCGTCGCGGGATAATTAAAGGGCAAAACGGGGATACTGTACGTCGCTCGCCGCTGTCTCTCACTTCCACGAGGGGGCGGCAGCGCCTCGCGGCCCAGGCCTGTCGGAGTTAACTCCGGCCGCAACGTGGCGCGTCCGGGAGCGGGAGCGGCGGGGCCAGACAGCTGGCCGTCACGTATGCGATGAGCGGCCCTGATCGCCCTTCCGAAAGCGTCAAGCCCGGGAATTTCTCTTTTCGGCTGTGGGGTGTGGAGATTTGGAGATGGGGTTGGTGGTGGTAGTGGAGCGTCACGTGAGCGGTGGGTGGGGACTGGGATGGCCTGCGCTCTGCCGTGCCCTCGAGTCTCGACGTGGTCAACGTGGGGCGTCGCACAGCACAGCTCTCCTCTCCATCCACAAGGTTGATGAACCCCCTGGGTGTGGTGGTGTGGGAAGGAGCGGGATCTAGTGGTAAATTGTTTAAGCCAAAGATAAGATATGATAGCCGTTACCGCAGTAGTAGAAAACAACCTTCGATGTTGCAGCAAGAAACGAGTTTACAATTCGAGGTTCGAGAGAACAAGGGAAAAAAAAATACTATTAAGAGGAAAGAAAAAACGCTTTATACCTGGTGAAAGCGATGCCGCAACTGAACCGGTGGTGATTGGAGTGGCCGCAGGGCGCACTAGGCCACTAGTAGCGTAAAGCAGCAGCTTTCTTGCACGAACGTCACGGTCACCGGTCACCACTCACCAGGCGCCGCGCCGGCGCGGAGGAGAGGAGAGAGGGAGGACGGCGTCACGTCGCCGACGCACTTTGGGCCGCCGCCGCCCGGTCGCAGCCAAACGAGGCACGGATCACAAATCTAATCGCCCGTGTCGGCACTGTTCTGGGCGGGCACTCGCCTCACACTCATCATCATGATAGCTCTTGCTACAGAGAGAAGAGAGAAACAGAGAAAGGACTCTCTGCTGTGCCGGGGGGCCAGCAGCAGCCCAACCGGTCCGAGATGCCTTGACGGGACTTCAACTTGGACCCAACACCTGTCTGCAGGATCGCAGCACTGCCGGGACGACGGATGCCACGGTTTAATGGTTATTTTATCTGTCTGTGTTTTTTTATTTATTTATTCTCTGTCTGTGTTTTCGTCAAAAGAATTAATGGCGATTTTTTTTTTTTTGCGAGGAAGGAAAGAGAACGGTGGTTTCTACAGCGTGTCCGAAATCGTTGAGCTACGTACAGCGCGCCAGTTTGTTGTGTACTCCTATAGGCCCGCAATCCGCTAGGCTTTTCATCGCAAGAGTAATAAAAGGCCCCTGGCCTCGTTTGTCGCGGCACGGTAAAGTTTGCAACGTTACGCTGCTGCGCAAACAAGTACTGCAGGAGGATCAGCGCGAAAACGGCATTTGTTAAGCCTAGCCACTTGCCTCTGCCCATGTTTAGCGCCAAGACAAGCGCCACGCCAAAAATCTCTCTCTGATTCGGAGAGAGAGAGAGAGTACCACTGCTGCAGTACCACCATTACCACAACCCACCACCTGTCGAAAAATATTAACCACGGATTAACCCTTGTCACCGCCCGCTCCGTGACACGGCGGGGACAGCCGCGGTCCCACCTGCCATTGGCGGCGGAGGAGCGCCGGGCCCACGTGGACAGGAAATTTACCGTGCCCGGTTATATAAACGACGCGCGTCGCTTTACCGGAGAGGCCTGGCCATTCACTCACTACTCCTGCTGTCCCTTGCCTGGTTATCGCGTGGCGAGCCCCAGCCAAGTACAGTACTCGAGTGTACCGCTCCACCCGCGCCCCGCCGCTGGATGCGCCTCGCCGCCGGCCATGGCCTCCGCCGTCGCTAGCTCCATGCCCGCCGCGGGACCCGCCGGCGCCATGCCGTTCGGGTGGCTCGGCCCGCCGCGCCTCTCCTTCGGCGCCCCCGCCGTCGTCGAGGTGGAGGACGACGAATCATCAAAGCAGGCGGAGCCGGCTGCGATCTCCAAGGAGTTCATCGACTTCGAGTTCCGCCTCGGCGGGTCGGCCACCATGCTCCCCGCCGACGAGCTCTTCGCCGACGGGAAGCTCCTCCCGCTCCGCCCCCAGCCCGCGGCGGCGACGACCACCGCCCCGCCGGAGCTGGTGCGGCGGGACACGTCGCTGGTGGAAATGCCCCCCACGCCGGAGCGCGTGAAGGCGCTGCACCCGGCGGCGCTGGACCCCTACGTGTTCTCGCCCAAGGCGCCGACGTGCTCCAGCCGGTGGCGCGAGCTGCTCCGCCTCCGCAAGGTCCAGACGCCCCCGCCGCCGACCCCGCACAAACCGTCCCCGTCTCCGGCGGCGGCGACGCCGTCGAGGGCATCCACCTCCTCCGCGGCGCGGTCGCTGAAGCTCCTCCTGCAACGGAACACCGGCCGCGCCTCGACGTCCTCGGACCTCTCCGCGGCGCCGCTCCTCCGCGACAGCTCCGACTCAGAGACATCCCTCTCCCTCGCCTCCTCCCGCTTCTCCCTCTCCTCGTCGTCCTCCTCCTCCGCGCACTCCCTCGACTCCGTGGACCCCACGCCGCGCCACTCCCTGGACTCCGTCGACCCCACCCCGCGCCCCCGCATCCGCCTCGTCCGCTCCGCACACCCGCACCAAGCTCCACCAACACCATACCCACCAGTCTCTTCCTCCGCTCCGGCCCGCGCGGCCCTCAGCCCAGCCCGCGCGCGCACCGGGTCCAGCCCGGCCCGCCGCCGGCCCACCACCCCGACTCCTCCGCCGCCCAGCGTCGCGTCCGTGGACTCCCCGCGCATGAACGCGTCGGGGAAGATCGTGTTCCAGGGGCTGGAACGCAGCTCCAGCTCCCCCGCCGGCAGCGTCCATCACACGATGAGGACGCGGTCCCGCGTGATGGACCGGTCCTACTCCGCCGGCGTGCGCGCGACGCCCGTCGTGCTCAACGTGCCCGTCTGCTCCCGCCCGGTCTTCGGCTTCTTCAAGGACAAGAAGGACACCGCGGGTGGCAAGGACTCGTCGTCGTCCTCCTCTTCTAGTCGCCCGCGGTCGGCGCTCGGGCGGCGGACACCGGTGACGCCGGGTGCGGGAGTGAGTTGCAGAGATCTGGTCAATGCGGGTGGTAACTGACTTTCATCATCGTTTTGACTAATCAATCAATCTAGTAGGCTAGTGTTGTATCGGGGAAACGAAAAATAGCAAAAAAGAGTTTCAGGTTTGGGGTTTGAGATGGGGATTAGTCTTGAGATCTGAGGAAGCGAGACAATTAGGAGGGATAGTTTGATTTGTTAGTAGTTGCTGATTTTGGTTGTAGCGCTCCTGCGTGAGGCTGAGCTTTTCGAGCAATTGATATGACAATGTACTACTGTAGTACGTTTTGCTCCTGTAAATTCCGCCATTGTGTTCTTCTTGCTACCCTTCCGGTTGATGATGATGAATGTCGATGAGCACACTTGATCTCAAGTTATGGTTTGAAATGGAGAAATCTTTTGGGCATGTTTTGCTTCTGTAAATGTGGCTTGTGATGCTACTTCGATGAGCAGGTTTTACTTCTGGCTATCCTGTAATGAAGCCAAGCTTTCTGACCTATTGATTGTACACGTTTTATTGCTACCCTTTCAACAGTTCCAGTTGATCATGAATGTCGCAGGCCACATTTGATCCCATACTCATGATTTCAAACGGAAAAACCAATCTTTTGTGCAGCATCCGTTGTTGTACTGCTCCCTGTTGGGTGCGTAAGAAAGCGGTGGGTGTTGTTAATCATGGTGCAGCATGTGGTGGTACTAGTGTTAAAGGTGGACCGAATTAACCGTGCGCATCGGCAGTAACTTTTGTTTGATCTGCGTTGCGCTTTTCCGCTTTCCACCTCGTGTGCCGCTTGGCAGCACTGGCTGGCTGGGCCTCTCTGCTGCTGTTAATTGATGGGGGTGCCGGTTCAAACGGAGGAGCTCCATGTGTGCCCCTGATCGGGCACTGTGCACCATGTGCAATTATCTTAAGTATCCCCCCCGCGCACAAAAATAGCGGGGAAAAAGACAGTAAAAGAAAGCGCACCGCTTTGGTAACGTGGTGCCGGGACGCGCCCTCCTATGGCAGGTTGCCGAGCTGATGCCCCGGGCGGCGATCCGTACGCCGGGGCAAGCCCATGTGCGCCGCTGCCGAGTCCGATGACGCGCTCATGCCGCCGTGGTGTTGTTAAACTAAAAGTCCCAACTTTGCTATGCTACTTATCTTTGTCGCAAACCAGAGCCACTCTGTTTCTAGTACTTAATTAACGGATGCGAATCAATTTTGCTCGTCATCAATCACGCTCTGTTCTTTTTTTTTTTGCCCCGTTTTTTTCTCTGGGCTTTTTCGCTTGCGTCTTTTTGAGTCGTGCCAGCCTTTCTTCCCTGACCGCCTGGTCCGGCGCGACGTGCTTTTGTTTGTTGTGCTCGATCGACGCAACGCCACGCCTACTGTAGTTTGTAGGCGCGCCCGCAGTCGTGATGAATGGCATGGCAATGGCAAGCACTGTACCTTTGCCTTTGGCAGCGATACAGTCTATTCATTCACGGCTCCAGTTTTCAATAACACAGCGTAGGCGCGCAGCATGCATATACAGTAGTAGTAGCAGCAGGATATGTGGGTGCCTCGTGCAGCGAGGTTTTGACCGCACTCGTTGTTGTTTGGCCGCGGTCCACCACCCGCCGGAGCCGTTATATATGTGCTCGATGAAGATGAACAACCCGAGTTGAGTTGTGACCTGAAAAGCTGGAACAGGTAAAGAATAATATCTCACCCGTCTCCTCAGGGAAACGGTAACCGTGGTGGCGTGCGAAGAAGACGACGACGACGAAGAAAACGCCGGCACAGTTCCACGAGGTAGAGAGAATCCGAGCTGAACGTGGCCTCAAGAAACCGGGGCCGCATCGCACTGTGGTACAGGCACCTGCAGTACGCGGCCAACTCTACGGCTCCAGACCTCCAGACTCCACCTCACTCAACACCTCGTCTTATCTCGCTGCGGCCGTCTGATGCCTGATGAGTGGCTGGTTGATCGGTGCAGGCGAAGTGGCGAAGCCATGATGCGCGATGGGATGGGCGTGGCCTCGATCCGACGGCTGGGATCGGGTTCTGCCGCCTGCCACTGCCGCGAATTCCTGCCCCTCACGCGGGAGACAGCGCTGCTGGGCCGCCTGCAAGAAACCACTACTCTACCACCGCTCCTGTTCAAATCGTAACCATGCCGCCAAACACCGGTTACTCACCTTGGGCGATTTGCCCGGACTCTTTTTTTTTTTTTTTTTTTTTTTTTTGCGAGGGGATTTGCCTGGACTCAAAAAATCAAGGTAGTTACAGAGTACGGTATCAAAGTGCAATCACGTCTAGTTGAAAAAACAAATCTTGAAAAAATTGACAAAATAAGGAAAAAATTCTTTTGGCAAGGAAGCAGCTTAAAGAAGAAATATCACCTGGTTAAATTCTTTTGAAATATCTTTCGCAAAAAAAAAGAATTCTTTTGAAATATTAGGAAGGCTGTAGTTGGGCTGGGCCAAAAAAATTGACAGCTCGACATCGTGGGTTTGGGCCCAGATCAGTAGGCTGGGCTGATTTAAGCTGCTTGATCTTATCGGCTTGCCCGGTCTGATTTTACACAAAGACGGGAGACCCTTGTAACAAACCTCAACAAATCAAGAAGATCCCCTCAGAAAAAAAAAAGCCTCAATAAAGATGTAAGGATAATTGAGAAAGAAAAAAAAACAATGGAGATGTGAGGAGTCGAACCCCAAGCCTCTATTAAGCATTGAAATAGTGCTCTACCAATTGAGCTACATCCCCAATTTATTTTAATGGTCTATAATATAATTAACTTTATTATTGTTCATTAATCATAAATACGTGGCAACGTGCCCTGGGAGCACGTCGATCCGATAGCAACAGTTCGGATCCGACGGCTGGGATCAGGTTGAAAATAAACCACTCAAATATCAATAAATCAAGATGTCGAATACGTCGCATATGAAACGTTCAAAACCACTCCAAATATCGCTGTTTTTCTTTAATTGCATGACGTGTTGTATCTTTGTGTTCTAGTTAGAAAGATGTAAGGATAATTGAGAAAGAAAAAAAAAATGGAGATGTGAGGAGTCGAACCCCAAGCCTCTATCAAGCATTGAATAGTGCTCTACCAGTTGAGCTACATCCCCGATTTATTATACTAATATTCTAATTTAAGTACATTTATTATTGTTAGTTAATCATAAATACGTGGCACTCAACTACGTCGATCCGATAGCAACAGGCGGATCCAGCGGCTAGGATCAGGTTGAAAACCACTCCAATATCGATAAATCAAGATGACGAATACATCGCATATATATAAAGGGAGTGTCTAATTTTCAGTCGATTAAAAATAAGAGCCTCTTTCAATCAACGTTTTTGACTCTTAGATCTAGATCCAATGGATATAAATAGACAAAACTTTTTTATAGTCTATACATAATACTAATTAATACAAATAATCCTACAAATAAATAGAGAGTATCTAATTTTCAATTAATTGAAAATAAGAGTTTCTTTCAATCAACGCTTTTAGCTCTTGGATCCAAATCAAATGGATACAAAAATACAACACTTTTTCATAGCCTATACATAATACTAATTAATATAAATAATCTTACAAATAAAAAATAACAAAATAATTAAACAATAGGACTCCCGCATGCACTGCACCATCGATTGAAAGGATTCCCATTTTCAATTGACTGAAAAATAGCATTCTTGATATATGAAACGTCGTTTAAAACCAATCCAAATATCGCTGTTTTTCTTTAATTGCATGACGTGCTGTACAGGAAGCCGACGACGAACAACTTGCGGATTCGTATAGCTCTATTCTAGGGCCCTTCAGTTTGTCCGGTTGAGCTTCTCTCCTACTGGCTGCAAGTCACTATTTTTCTTTAGTCGAGTAGCAAATCGATCCAACCACCTCATCACCTCACTGATTGGTAGTATAGTCGTCTGCTAGCTGGACCAGTTGCTCGTTGGAGACCAAAACTGACCAAGAGAGACTCGCAAGAAGCTACTAGTGATTCTCAGCGTTTCCTCTCTTCAGATCATCAGTCGAGCCGTGTGCAGCGACGTACTCGGTATCAGATGCCTCGCCGCCGCCGGCGATGTCTGCTGCGCCGCTCGTCTTTGACGGTCGGCTTGTGGCATGGAGCCATGTACAGGGCTTGTAGCTTGCGCTGTGGGTACAGACAGGTCGGTCTTCCTCTTCCCCTCCCCGCGCATGATTGTGTGCATCCATGTCCATTGTTCATTGGTGATTTTTGGTGTTCTTTCTGGTTCGCCGGTTTCGTTCTTTTATTCTACTTTTGCCCAACTTTGAAGTTTTTTTTTTGTCAAAGTTTCCAAAACTTTTGTGGCTAATTATTATTTTTTAAATATCAACCGGGGGAGAAGATCCCCACCACCTGATTATTTTCATTAAAATGGCAGCCAGAACGGCTTCTCAAGTGTGTTTACAGCAAGGTTTAGAGGAGTGTTAGAGATAATTTACATAATTGAAGAGATGAGGTTATACCAGGACTGAGAGATATGGTTGTGTGCTCTCGGCAATCGGCAACGCCATAGCACGGCGTCTTCTTTGCAAACAAGTGTTTGAAGTCAAAGGGATAAAAATGCGTTGCAAACATTGGTGTTTGACTTTTCTCTGGGCCTGCAGGAAGCATCACTCAAAAAGGCCCATTGCAAGCCCACAATGTTTGACACTCAACTAGACTTTCCGTTATTAGATCCTGTTAGTTAGTAAGTGTTAACAACCACCTCCTTCCTATTCCTCCTCTTCCTTACCCCAGTAACCCCTCGCCAACGCCGTGTAAAGCCGTCGTCACTATGATGTGTAAGGGTCTATCGGAAGCGATTCCTCTGCATCTCGTTTCCTCGCCCTTTCTTATTCCCTTCACATTCTTCAAAACTCCCCACACGCACACGGATAGGAACAGAGCCCCCTCGACCCAGGGGAAATCGATCGCAAGCAAAATTTGCCATGGTGCCCATGGACGACAACAACGACCCCTACGAGCCCGCCGTCGGCCCGGGCGATCCTCTTCAACGTGGCCTCCTCCCTCGCCGCCGCTTCAGGGCCGCGCTCTACTTTGCGGCGTGGGGCGTGGCGGGCCTCCTCTCTACCATCGTCCCTGACCTCGCGGCCAACCCCGATCACGTCATGCTCTACTTCCTCTTCCTCATCACAGGTGTCCTGCTCATCCTACTCGCCGTCGCGGCGCAGGACCTGCCTGTGGCGGAACGCGCGGCGACTCGATTCGAGGGGTGGATCACGACCTTGTTCTCCAGGGAAGCGCGCGCGTGACCGATCTACCCCCGATCGTGTGTAATCTAATACCGGATTAGTAGTTTGACCTCATTCGCTAGCTTCCTTTTGGGATAATTCTTGTGCTTGCCTGTGTGTATGTACACTATGGTTTTATCATTCCCCTGTCCTGCAAGTTATATTCTAGGTACAATAATATAATTACTGAAGACTAGTATTGGCTTGGTAATAATCTTCACATGATCACACACTTAACATTACTGAAGACTAGCCACACTTCACATAATCGCCTTACTGAACTTAATTAGACTTATTATACGGCTCATGTTACAGTTATACTTCTACGCCGGCCTTCCGTTACAAATTAACTATCAATTCAAACATTCCCTACATGTTTGAGGAATGCTAAACTCTAATCCATAAGTGCAACTGCATCAACATTTTTTTTAAAAAAAAAGAAAGAAATCATTTTCAGCCACTACTTTTAAACAAACACAGCCTTCACGTTATTATAGAATTTCAGCATCTATCGCTGAATCAAGGAGGGGACCCAAAAGGCAAGAATTATACCTCACAAAGTCTACTACTCTATCCATGATCGGCAAACAACTCTAAGGCTATAGCCTCCAATGTAATGCTTGCCTTCACATCAATATTTTCACATCATTGTGTGCAATAATTTGAGAATAAGATTAGCTAATTACATTTTTTATTTCCTTGACAACACTATTGATATTTCGATCAAACCAAGACAAATGTTGTAAACTCAACGATTTGGGCCATTCAGGGCCATGATGCAATGAAATTTCAGGTGGGGAGTTCTCTCTCTCCCCCCCCCCCCCCCCCCCCCCCCCAAAAAAAAAAAAATCAAACCAAGAAACAAACCATGTTATGCTATAGGTGAGTAGCATCTATAAATTTCTAATTTATCTCAAGTCACGTGAGTAAAATGTGATTTATTGCCTTTTGAGTTGTCTTAGCATATTTGGGATGGATTATTGATCCTGCAAACCAACAATTGTAGTTTTAATTGCTAGACCTTTGTTATTAGCAATGCATAAGCAAATTTGTTTGCTGCTGAAAGATATGATTGCAGGATCATGTATACTGGGACCTGCAATGTTCATGATCAAACACTATGCTCAACATTCAGAAAACATAGAGAACAGACTGAAAGCATACAATACGACTCATACTGCTTTTGGGCCTAATTATTACTTGTGTATGTCGGTTTGGTACCTATCAAATTCTATGAAATCCTTCTTCCATCCTGCACTGATCGACATCTAAGTACCTGCCTGACTGCTTCTGAAACACAATGCCGGGCACGGGGCAAGATTGGAATTTGAAAGTATTAGGAACCTAATCATTTCCCGCGTGCTAATCAAGCCGTGCTTGCAACTTTGCATTATTTGGCCCATAGTCTGCTGCTGTGATGCTAATATGCTCTGCTCCTGCGCAGGTCGAGAGGTCGCAGCTCACCTCTGGTCTGGTGAAAGTGCACTAGGACGGCTCCCCCGCGAACGCTGATGATTACGTGGCAAGCAAATATTGTGGATCTGGCAAATTCTACGGCCTAAGGAACAGCAGCAGTTCCATGGCCGGGCAGTGGAAGATCAAAGCACACGGTGACACGGCAGGCGACGAAGACGCCGCTCCCGTCTCCCCCCTTCTTTCCACTCGATTACGGTGGTTCGGTCATGGAGAGACAGGGTGTTCGATGTGCCCGTACATGAATGTGCCGGTGGCGCACGTACTTCCTGGTAACCGCTGAGTACTGATCTGCTACTGCTAGTAGTACTTCGCATTTGTCTCCAGGTCCAGTCACCCCGGTGGAAGTGGAAGCATATCACGCTGCCCGGTGACTGCAGGTAACGGATGCCATTGGCGGTTGGGGCAAGCAGTAATAACGCGCGTGCCGCGGCTGGTGCACCTACTCATTGCCGAATAAAGAGTCTCACAGACGACGGAGTTTCAGCTCGATCAGCTTGATTACAGTATGCTGATTTAGCTCAGTCCACTCTGAAAATTCCGAATAGTAAGATTGACTAAAGCATGGAGGCCGCCGTACAAGAACGTTTGTCAGATGTAATTATACTCATTATGTATTTCATTCACTTAACTCAGAACAAAAAAGCAAACACAGATTCCTTCTTTCGAGGAAGGTACATACTCTTTTTTCTCTTTTTTTTTTCTTGATAGAAAAAGTCAAACAGCAGGATTTTTCTCTCTTTCTTTTCTCAGACCAGACGACCCCTCTATTGTTTATTGATTAAAGGGGCTACGCGAATTACGAACGCTAATGAACCAAAAATGTCTATCCAATTTTTTAGAGGTCGAACTTGTAGCTAAATTTTTGTGTGCATCTTCATTGTAAGGTTGTACCTTCTCTATTCTTTTTTTTTTCAAGAGTGTATATTGCACGTTTCACATTAAGATAGAAGAGAGTTTTGATATAACAACGACCATTTTGATGGACAACACATAAAGCACAAATCCGGCACAAACAACCACCTAACTCGAGATACAAACGACACAAATACCGCATCTCGACACCAAGACAGACGGACAACACTAGCACACGACCTACGACCAGTCGACCAAACATGCTCGTACTCACCGGAATGCGAGGAGCAGCGCCACCACGACCACACAACCGAGCAGCCGCCACAGAAGCTGCGGCCAGCCCTTCCTTCATCCTGTTGCCGCTGTCACAGAGTGTCAAGAACCGCACCTTTATAGTCCAACTAGCATGTCACGACCCCATACCCTCCGTCGTGGAGGTCTGAGCCGACACGCCGGCCACATCGTTCCTGAGAAGGTCGCCTCCGTCGGTCCGTGACGCACGCCGTATCCCCCTCCATGGAGGCTACCGCCGTCGTCGCATGAAGAGGCTCCGCACACCTGTTGAAGGAGCCGTCGTAAGGGGCCCGCCACCGCAGTGCACCGCGACTTCGAATGGAGCGTCGCTAGATCCACCCATGAATCGACCAGATCCGACTATCATGGACGCAAATCCATCATCGGGAGCCGACGGGGATGCCACATACGTCATGGATGCCGTCGAGCTCCCAACGACCGGGGAGGAAGGGCCCGAGGGAGAGAACGCCCTACCGCCACCCTACACACATTGGCTGCGCGACGCTCAAACGACAGCAAGACCATAGAGAGGAGAGGGAGGTGGCGACGGCGTCCTAGCTAGACTTACGTATGGGGTTATACCTTCTCTATTCTTTCAAGGTGAATACAAATATACAATATGGCTCATGGACCATAGCCCTCAATCCTCATCATGGTACGAGTTTTGAATCTGCCACGTGTCGTCCTACTTTTAATATCTCGTGCTCACGTTAGTATATTTCGGTATTTGATATTGATACTCACCAGTCGCCAGCTGCCTGTCGTTGATGTGGGCTTTGTTATTGTTTTATTATCCAATCTAGTCACCGATTTTTTTTCCTTTTTTTTTTATAAGTCAAGTCACTGAATTGGAAGAAAGATGCGCGCGCGCACACCTTGCTGGCGTCACACGTCGGCTACCTTTGCAAGGCGGGCGGATACTCCATTCGAGTGCCGTCGACTTTGGGTTCAGGTAGGTCTCCGGAACGAAGCAGCAGCGACAGACGAGACGAGACGACACGGCTTCCAGCCGTGTCGTCGCGAGCATGCAGCACCGACCGAGACGAGATCTCCAAATTAAAGCGACCGCGGCACACAAAGCTACTGTACTGTACAGTCAGTGCGCACGGCACAGATCTAGAGAGGCGTGTCGACATCCGTCCGATGTGTCGCCCGGTCACGAGTCACGACTTTAATTAGCTGTGATGCGCTTCAGCGGCGCCATGGGTGACGTTGAAGGCGTGGAGCAAGATCAGTGTGCGCCGGCCTGTGCAATCATTCTCAGCCTTCTCGTGCTCGAACGCCTCCATGCATCGTGTGTTAACCTATATGCTATATATGGTTGCACCTACGGATTTTAGTAGAGTACTCCCTCTATACTTAGTATTTTCATAAAGGTGAGTATTCTTATATCTCGGTAGAAGTATAGTAGAAAAACAAGGATGTTGGGAGTCGAACTCTCAACCTCGAGTCTTGGTGAAAGTATAGCAACTAATCGGATGGAGCAATTTTAGTAAATAAAATGGACCTAAAACTGTAATTATTAAGAACATACCTTTTGATTAATTACTTCTTAGTATTATAAATCATGTTTTAAATATCCTCTAAACTAAGTATAGAGGAAGTAATCATCTAGATCCACCTATACTAAAAAATAGTCAGGGCCGGAGTGAATTTAAAACTCATTCGTTGTGGTCTGCTGGCCTTAATTCATGAGAAAATATCATCTAGATCCAACTCATAGCATGTATGTATATATGTCTAATAGAATCAAACTCATTCGTTGTGGTCTGCTGGCCTTAATTCATGAGAAAAATCCAGTAATCCACTAGGTCTATACGTCAGTCCGGCTAGGAGAATCAACATCACATACACGCAAGTTCCTGGCATTCCACATCCACTGTCACACCGTTGTAGCTTGTAGGCCAGTAGGTTGCAGCTACAGTAGGTACGTTTCCTGTCGTGCTCTCCTTCCCAAAATCTTAATTGGCTTGGCTAATCGGCTCCAAACTACAAAATGAAACAATAAAATTATTTGATTGATTTTTGTTGTTGTTATGTCAAGTAGAAAATATTCATCTAGAAATCAAAAAAGGAAAAAAGAAATGATCGAAGTAACTTTTAAGTTAATATATATAATCATTGAGTATATAAATTTGACTTTGTACTATTATTTATTTAGATTAGTAATAGTATTTTTAATATATCGATAAAATTTGAGTGCTTATGTATATATATAAAAGGCGCGCCCCGTCTTTCAACTTCGCCCCGGGCCCCAAAATACATAGGACCGGCCCTGGAAATAGTAGTAGTAGCTTTTTTTTTAAGACGTACGTATAAGAACGAGAATAATTCCTTCTTCACGTTTTTCTTTTCAGTTTTGCACGCTGGACATGACGTGCTTGGACTTGAAGCAACAAGCGAGAGGCCAGGACGACGGAAGACGCATCAAACCAGAAGCAACCGTACCAGCAGAAGCACAAGGATGAGACCAACAACGGACTGGACTACCGGCCGGCGCCGCTTCTCGCAGGACGACATGCTGTGGAAAAGTCACTCACAGTCACAGCACCGACCGTCGCGCCCTTGAACAAGTCAGACGACGCTTGAAAATTTCTTGGTAAGCTGCCGTACCGGCGCAAGCATGGATACTAAGTAATTCCTCCACCTCCACCTGGTGGCCTTCTTTTTTTTTTGTTTTATCTCAGCACCTGATCGAATTATTGATTGAGAATGAAGTAATTGGAGTATTTATTTTACTTCGATATAATAAGGGGTTCATTCGTTAATTAATTTACAAATTGCCGAGTTAGGAATTCGTCATGAATTTTAAGATCAGTCTCAATGCATACTTTTATTTTATTATTTTCAAAATAAATTTGTAGTTAAGTGTACTAATATCTTTTCATCTACATGAAAGGCCTCTTACATGGAATGAAAGAAAATCTTCTCTCTTTTCATAACTATCTTACCATGTTAATAAAAAATACTTATATGATATAGTATTTAATATTTATAAAATACTCCACTAAAACTGACCTAATACTCAAAGTTACATAACACACAGGAGTGAACTTTGACAATTGGAATTTGAGATTATACAAATGAACGCATCTACTACTATATACTATTCCGCCACCTGGAATTCGTGCGTACAAAATGAATGCGTATTCGTGGTTACAAATGTTCCCACCTGGAACTTGTAATTAATCGTGGTGAGAAATGATAAGAAATATTGTTGCCAGTACATCCAGCCTAGGCGTCCTTCTCGGAAGTTTCGCGCATGCGGCCTTCCACGAACCTTCGCTCACCATCGATCGACTATAAATTATTAGTCCAAGCGCTGGTTGAGCCAACCAAACCAACGATCGACGACGCAAAGTAACAGCAGAAGGGGAGCCGGGCGCTTCACCAAACCCGCTCGCTCGCAGTCACAGCAGCATGGACCACAAACTGCTCCAGCTCATCGTCGTCTTCCTCCTCGCGTCCGCCTCCTGCGTCAACGTCGTCGTGAACGGAGCCTCGTCGGGCGGGGCAAGCCCGCCATGGCCCGTGGCTCTGGCCGCGTTCTCGCTCTGGTGTGTCGCCTCCGCCGCGCTCGCCGTGGCCCTCACGCGCCGCCACAAGAACTGAACAAACAACTCACGTTCCGGCCCTGCTGCGATCCACGTCAGTGCTTCCATTATTTGGCCCCTTGCAAACTTATTGTTTACTCGATTGCAAATAGCGCGTGACCATGCTGTCCCGTTGCAGGAGAGCAGGGCGTGGCCATGGCGGCAGCCGGCGGTTGGCCGGCAGCATGCAGCTCACCAGTCACGAGATCCGTCCATGAAGAAAAAGCTCGCCGGAGGAGATTCATCGTCACCGTACGTCCGTTCCACTTCCAATTTCCACATTGTTTCCGTACATACATGCGATGCGGAGCAGGATCCACGGACCATATCCACTCAGGTCCCACCGTGCTCCCAGGTATATTCTCAAGTTGCAAAACAAAGGTTCAGGTCAAAGAGTGATCACAAGATGTCTGAAGAATACTTATTCTGAATTCCATGCTTGTATCTCAAAAGTCAAAGAAATCAGTATTATTGCTATTTTGGATTGTACTACGCTTGTATCGGTGTTAATTGTTGTATATGTTATCGAATAACAATAAAGTTGTCCTTGAATCTTTATATTTGCCTACCTAGCTTGCTTGGTTTTTTTTAATGTTAGTTCATGAGCAGAGATGGGAATGGTAGCAAAGAAAAAGGACAGGTTTATTTTGCTGATCCCTTGGCTGCCTTGCGAAGCCGGTGTCGTGGCCAGCAACGCTGTTTGTTTTATTTCGTGTTCAGTAAAAGTGAGACCTGCCTTTGATTTGTCGAAAAAAACAAATAAGTGTCAACTCACAAAAAGATTGATAAGCCATGAACGGAATTATACGTTGCCCGACTTTTGTGGTAACCATGAATTGATTTGTGTCGATAACCGATCGAGAATTAGCTTCGAGGTGATTTCATCTACTACACACTGATCGATTTGGAAAGTAGTTAGAGAAACGAATATGCACCGACGATGATCGTGCCCCATTTTATGATGAAAAGTCAATCAAGAATTTCCGGCAGTCAATTATAATATAACAATTCTACAGAGTTGACTAGTAAGAGAGAGATAGAGAAAGAAATAATGGTGTACTTTGTCACGAAGCGAGCTTTAGTGTGGAGGTGGAGCGAATGATTTTTGAATGTCTGTCTGTCTGTCTTGATTTTGATTTTTCATCATCATATTACTGTTAGCTACGGCTTGAAGCATCTGCGATTAGTCACACAAACTTGCCATCACGAATATTGACGCAATTCTGTCTACTATTATTCTGCCTCTAGCTGGTAATTAAATGTTTTATATGTGCGTAAAAAAATTTGAGAGAAGGCCGGGGTGGTGGCCTGGTCTGCGAGAGAACTTTGGCGACCATTTGAAGTTTTCGTCACGGTTTCGATTGGGCGAAGCACATCCTCTTCCTCATGCTCATGCAGCTTGCTAGCTGCGCGCGTCACATCCATGTCTGAGCTGTCGATGACAATGCCAGTGTGGGATCCTTACAGAAAAGAAAAAAAAAACATGCTAGCGTGGAATTATGACTACCTCCCGGCCGGGTACGGTGCGGGAATGTACACGGCGAGATTCCCAATTTGACGCGTACGCTCCACGTAGTTGGACAATGAAGGACGGAAGAAAGCAACTATTACTAATCTCGCCGGCGGCGAAGAGCTAGCTCCTCGACGGATCGAGAGATTACAATTACGGACTGAGGTGCACACGCGCAACAGCATGCAACTCCAGTCTCCAGCAGGACATCATCCTTTTTTTTTTAATTTCAGTCTGTATTTTCAGCTGGCTTGATCAGCAAGACGCAAGTTCCATGCGGCTCCAACAATCAATATCATTTTTTTACGACACAATCATCAGCAGTCCATATTTACATCAGCTTCGTGACGTGTGATGCATGATCGAAGCTGGGTGCTCGTATTAGTACTGTATTCATTATTTTCGATCGGGCGCCGTGGTTGATTCGGCTTCCTTCCACACCGTGATCGAAGCTCGAAATAGCCCATCGAAAGATCAGTGCTGTAAGTATCTTTGTGCAGAAACAGTGGTTACAAAGTCAAGCAAATGGTCGCGCATGTCTCTTGTCAAGCAGACTCGGGTACAAGTACAACTACAATCATCAGTAGTACAGAGTAGTACGTACTGCTAGTTGCTTCATTAGCAGAGTCAGGTGCAAGAGGTGTCGCGTAAAAATCTGTCCGAACCTCAGGAGGGCTGATCCAGCGCACCAAGAAGGGATCACAAGAGTGAGTAATATGGCCATTGATTCAAGCAAATTAGCTTCGAGCTCAAGTTAATTATATTCCTGGCAGCTTGATTTTACCAAAATATTATGCATTGCTGCCAAAAGAAAAATGATAAACCATGTTGAAATGGCAAACCAAAACTCACCCATCTACCTTCTGGAATAATCACCTATAAGAATTAACATATATGAGAGCATTACATATCCATCAGCAAATTAAAATACTTTTTTTTGTTGGATTGGAGGAGTTTTTTTTTTAATAACCATCTCAATCACCACTCTACCGGTCACAACCCAATTTTTCGAAAAAAAAAACGGTCACAACCTCATCGACAATAAGCTGGCTGGGCACCACGCAAGCATGTTGACAACTTGACATTCACCGTTCGCCGGGAGCACGACGTGAAACTGCGGCTGCGACCATAGGATTTTTCATCAACAATTCAACATCATGACATACATTTGGTAGGTGCGTATTTCAATTTCTCAGATAATCCGTTTTGCGTAATCCGGTAACCGAAGTGGTAGTTTATACTTACTTAGCAATACAAAAATAAAATATCAAGGTGCTGACTCGACTTCCATGGGGAGAGGCGATAAACGGGTTTAAGCTGACGCGCAGAGGAAGCTCCGGTGTGTACACATGCTAGTACAACCATACGTACGTGGCTACACGTATTTTTGTGTTATTGGTTCCAATAACCTTTAATTTCTCCACTGCAGGTTACGTTTGATACAGTCGCTACTCAGTTCGTCAGCGTGCCGATATCCAGCTCAGTCTGCTGCGGTAATTCCGGACGGACAGATTGATGAACACATGAAATGGAGGGAATGAAGGTTTATCACATCTAATTACACTGACTGTTTACACCTCTAAATCAGAAGATTGATTCTTTTTTAGTAACAAATCAGAAAATTGATGAAATGCAGTTATTGTGACGCTCCACTCCCTCCATATTTAAATTGTTGATGCAGTTGACTTTTTTAGCTATGTTTGATCATTCATCTTATTTAAAAATTTTAAAAAATTATTAAATATGCTATTATAATTTATTTTATCATTGAAATTTTTTTAACCTACTTTATAACTTTTAACATTTAAATAAATATTTTAAATAAGATAAATAATCAAACGTAGTTAAAAAAGTCAATTACGTCAATAATTAAAATCCCAAAATACGAAAGGAGTATAATTTTTTATCTACCAAACACACAATCTGCGGTTTACATAGTTCATGGGCCAGAGCTCTCAGCCCAATCTACATTAGTGGGCACTGTGAAGCCCATGAGAGGCAGTCCCAATCAAACCGCTTCCGGGCCGATTAAGTTACTGGATCGTATTAGCTGCCCAGTTGGTTCTGGGCCTACTGATCGATACGCAATATTTGGCTAGTAAGGTAAGTCCTCGAGGTGGTAGGCCTATTTATACGTGCATGCAAGATTTCCCTTACGTAAAGATAGAAACCGATTGATCTGCAGACTAAGAAAAAAAAAACAAATTAGAGATGTGAGGAGTCGAACCCCAAGCCTCTATCAAGCATTGAAATAGTGCTCTACCAGTTGAGCTACATCGCCAATTTGGATTAATGAACCAATATATAAGTAAATTTGTGACGGTTTATTAATCATCATGCCATCAGAAAGCTTCGCACACGCTGCCTTCCGCGAAGAGGGAGTCCAATGGTCATATTATCGGGCATATGAGCGCGACGTGAAACCTGGCAAATTAAGATCATCAAGGCAACCACCGAAGCAACCCCCGCAGAACGAAGAAGTCTGACCGCGCGATGTAGACCTGAAGAAATTAATTCTTGCACCACGCGATCACCGAATTGGGAGAAATAAACGTGTCGCTTTGCATGGAACATTCCAGAGTGCCGTACCAGTCGACGTTTTCCGCATATCCCGAACACCAACAAACGTACGACCGCCGACATTGCTTACTTGTCACTTGTCAGAGTCTTTGTGTACGTCACCGGTCGACTTGATTTATTGCGTGATCCATTAAGGGCAAGCACAATGTGGTGATAAACCCATTGTGCAAACAAGTAGTAGTTGAAACTGGGTAAGAGTGCTACTGCCGGTAATAATGAATAAAAGAAGATAGTTTTCTCTCTCACATCATCCTTTGCTTTGCATGTTGAACTCCCGCTCCAACTAGCTGCACCACACGATCATCGGGACTCAATTTTTTAGTGATAATGTGGACCCTATATTAATATGTTTACATTCTGAGAATTGAAACAATTATGACCGTCTGACATATAAACAATAGCGTATTACTACTGAGTTCGGTATCAAGCACTGTTGTTGCTCTAGTTCAACATCGGCCATCTTCTCACCGGGCTTGGTTTGCACGCGTGTCTTAGCTTCTTCGTGATTTGTTAGAGCTTACTACAAATTGTCAAGTTAACAAATAATAAGTACTATTACTATTCATGATTACATATAATAACTTTGGTACACACAGAGAGTGAATCGATCGCGCTTACAATTGAACGGCAGCATTATTTCGTATGAACTGAACCCGTGTTGAGAGCTACTGCTGTACAGTATGTTCCAATATCCGGACAGCGCATAGGCGGTTTCTAGGAAGCTCCGTGCACTTGGCCCGCAAGTGGATCACCACCTAGACTAGACTACGAATAAATAACCCCACCCAGCCGGCATCAAACCAACCACCACAGATACTTATCAAGCAGCAAAACGGGTAGCCCGGCCGTCTTCGCGCCTTCACCAACCACACACGCTCGGGTCATCAATTCATCATGGACCAGAAGAAACAGCGGCTCTTCGTCGTCGTCCTCCTCCTTCTCGTGTCGTCCTCCTTCTTCGTCAACGTCGTCGTCGTGACCGCAGCCGCCGCCGGCGAGCGCCCGCCATGGCCCGTGGCTCTAGCGGCGTTCTCGCTCTGGTGTGTCGCCGCCGCCGCGCTCGCCGTAGTGCTGCTCCACCCGCGCCGCCGCGACGTCATCAACTGAACAGCTCATGCGCCTCCGGCTGCTGCCGCCCAACCAGCGTCGTCAGTGCTTCCAAATAATATTATCTTTTCACCCGCTCCGCTCGCCTTTAATTAGTTTCTTTTGCGCTTCACCGCCTGTACCTGTTGTACGCGGCGGCATGCACCGCCGCCGTCGTCGGTGCAGCGCTGATGCCTGGCCGTACGTACGGTACCGTGCGATCCCGTGGGGTCGGGAGGATCTAAACTTCTGATGATGGCCTGCCACGGGGCCCACGGGCAGCCGCCGAGAGCGACGGCTGCACTTTGCTTCATCTAATTTCTCTATCTTTAATTTCTTTTTCCTTTCTGAAAACTAAACTCACGTTTGATCTCTACGTTTCCAGTTTCACACGACACGACCGTTGGTCACACGCTTTATTTCCGTGCCGGGCCGTACATGCGACGCAGCACACAGGAATCTACCTACTCCTTCCCATATCCAGTCAGGTCAAGGTATACGCAAAAGTGACACTGGACTGAACAAGGTTGCATGGCCCACCCCTTCGTTGTCGCCGCACCCTCTTTCGTTCTCCAGTAGGAAAGGAAGATACAGGTCAAAAGATTATCAGAATATGTTTGAAATACTACTTATTTCGAATTGCGTGTTTGTATCAGGTCAAACAGTCCAGTCTTGTCATTTTGGATTATTGTACTAATGTTTGTATCAGTATTGCTCGAGACAATAAGGAATAAAGTCATTATTACTGGAATAACAATAAAGCAGTACTACATAACAGTACTTGTATCTTTATCTGTGCTTAGCTCGTTTTGATTTTTTTTTTCTTTTTGTTCATCTGCAAATGGGAATGGTGGCAAACTGGCAATCTTAATTAGCATCTGTGACAATCTTTGTAACACGGTGTCCCTACACTGCCACATGTACAAGTAATTTGTCCCAGTTGCCTAGGGGGAGGTGCGGGAATAAACCCCAAACCATATATGTTTGAGCTCCCACAATCTCAAATTTCAGTGCTGATTTTTTTATTGTTTATTTTTCTCCATAATAAAAAATCATCTAGTCCTTCTAGGTTGGGTCTCCTTTTTTTTTCACAAGTAGTTTGTCAAAAGGCTGAATAAGTTTAGTTCAACAGGTAAGAGTCATATATAGACAGTGAAAAAAGAAGAAAGAAACAAAACGTTGTAGTATTATTGTCACAATCTTGTTGCCTAACTTTTGCTTCTGTTAATCATGAACTGATTTGTGTTGATAATTTAATTAGCTTTGAGATGATGATCATCTTGACCGCGACTCATTTGGAAATGTGCGTGGAGGTTGACAGTTGTCTCTCCCCGCCTTGGAAAGGCCCACTTCACGTTGAAAATTCAAACTGTAATAATCGCCGGCAGCCCATTTATAATAAAGAATTCTAAGAGGAAGGTAAACGGTGCACTTTCTTCGTCATGAAGCTAGCTTCAGTGGAAACCTAAGTGCGAATCATATGATCATCATGGATGTATCACGCAAACTTCCCATCATGAACCAGGACGCAATTAATTGTGTCTCGCCGGGAGGGGAATAATTAAATGATTTATTGCGTAAAAAAAGAGAAGAGAAGCCCGGTGCTCTTCGATGACTTTTTCAGCCATTTGACGTGTTCGTCGCGGTTTCTATTGAGCGAATTGAAGCGCACTGCTCACGCAGGCTTGCTGCTTGCATACGTTGTTCAATTTTGTGTCACATTCATGAGTGGTCTGATGAGCTGTTAACGAGACGGATGACAATGCCGTTGAGGTTACGATCGAGGAAGTGGCGTGTTTATTATAGCTTGCGTGGCTACTCATCACGCGCCACTAAATAAAGTTCACGATCGTTTTCATCGATCGGAGACGGGAGACCGCGGGTACCTGCCTGTGCGTGCTATGCAAGCCCAACCACAAATAAACAGAGCTCGACCTTGCGATGAAGTACTTTTCAAAGGTGCGTAAATTAATTTTTCAGGTGTGGTAACCTTGCGATGAGTACTATATATTTTGCGAGCAGATCTGCAGGCGATGAAAATAATCTACTCATCAGAAAAGTTAAAAAAAAAGATACTCCCAGGTGACGCGTATGCTCCACGTAGGACGATGGACGAACGAAAGAGGCTCACCGCGAGGTGCTCACGCGCAACACCAAGCAACTAAACAGGACATCATCGTAATTGTTTCTTTCTGTGTTTTCGCTTAGCTTGACCGGCAAGACACAAGTACCAAGCTGCTCCAATCAGTGGTACATATTTACATCAGCTTCGTGACGTGTGATACTGAAGCATGATCGATGCAGGGTGTCCGTATTAGTACTGTATTCCTTGTTTATTTGTCCGCCGTGTTTGATTCGGCATCCGGCTGGCGGCGAGGTCGATAGAGCCCTCATTTTCTTTTTTTTTTCTTTTTTTTAAATGGAACTCGATAGAGTCAATCAAGTGGACGCACCGCAAGTTTGGTATACCTGGATATTGTGAGGGTGTGCTGCTGTTGTCCAAGCCATTTACCTCGTTGTGGTAGCAGGCATACATAGACCGACGACGGGATAGTTGTGGTCTCTGCTGTGCAAGCCCAACAGCCAGAGCACAATGCCGAATACAGTCACTTAATTTTCAGTTATTCAGAGATGTCAGAGTAGACTCGATCAGCTTGATTTCAGTGTGCTGAACCATCTCGGCGATTGATGAACACATGGAGCCATGATGATTTATCAGATATAACTATACTGGTTATGTATTACATATTTACACTTTTTTTTTTGGAGAATCAGGTATTTTTGTCTTGTGAAGTAAACCCAAATACACCTTTTGGAGCCCATGGGCCAGACCTCAGCCCACTGTACATTCTTAGAGCCACTGCGAGCCCACCAGAGGCAGACAGGAATGCGATCGCTTGTGTGGAAAAAACGGCACACAGCACCGACCGCTTGCAAGTTGCCTCATCCTTTCCTTGGGAGAAGTTTCGACGCTGTCTCTGCCCAGCAAACAATACAAACCCAATCAATTTCGGCTATAAATAAAACTGCGGCCCTCGAGAGCCAGAGACAATTTGCCACCGAACACAACACAGTTAGGCACAAGGGGCTCGCTCCCTCCGCCTGAGAGAAGAGGGCTGAGAGCCATGGACCAAAAGCTCTTCCTCCTCATCCTCCTGGCCTCTGCCTCGTGCGTGAACGTCGCCACGAAGAAGGAAGCCATGGCCACGGCGATGATCCCGCAGTGGCCGCTCGCCCTCGCCGCCTTCTCCATCTGGATCGTCGCGTGCGCGGCGCTCGCGGCGCAGTTCCCGCGCCGCCTCCGCCGTGAGAACAACTGACGGCGACAGAGCTCGCGCGCCTCTCCGATCACTGTCAGTGCTTCCCTTCATCTGACCAGCTCGCCCTCGCCTCTAGTTTCTTTTGATTACTCCGGCCGTCCTTGCGTGTGGTTCAACGTCAGCATCGCTGCCGCCCCCCGATCCGCAAATGCACACACCACGCGATCGATGATCGGAGTCTCTGCCTCTCTCTGCTCTGGGCGTGCCATTCATACCCAGTTCAAGTTGATCGAGAAGGGAGTCCAAATTCACTCCCAGCTTGTTGTCATTATTTTTTTTCTTTTCTTGAATATTTCTAGCTTCACCTACTTTAATAAGTTTATTATTATTCACAAATGCTCCCGATTGCACAGGTCATAATTCAGTTCCATTGCAGGAAACGGAGACCACGCACGGCGCACTCCAATCACGAGACACGGTTTGCCCAGAAAGGTTCCACTACTCTTTTCACTGTGGCCTTTCACTATTTACTACTCCTATGTACCTTCGGTTGAGTTCAGGTCCTGCTATATGTTGACCTTCCTCACGTCTAATATACGTATAGCCGCCCCCACCCGTCAGTGAGTCAGTGCAGATGCAGCCTTTACCTCCAGCCTTTTAAACGGAGATGATGATGTTAGCTGCAGTTTCTGCAACGAAAAAAGGACAGGTTTCTCTTTTTTCACCTTTTTAAGAAAAGAGATATCACCCGTCCATCTATGTATTGTACTACTATGTTTGTATTCAGATTATGGATAAATGTATTTGGTACTGCTCTCTAGACAAAGAGCAGATAGTTTGTACTGGTCCCTGCGTGTACTGCAAATTAATAAAGTCTGGCTCATACATTTGTCAACTCTGCCATGTCTCTGTTCCAACTTCTACTAGCATGCAAGGTCATCTGCTTTTTGCTACTCAATGCAATGACTACTACTACTACTCACCAGAAATTAAAGAAAGAGCGTGACTTGAAATTTTCATTATGAGTATTATGTAGTTGGAAAACAGTGTATTGTTACTCACCAGAAAGAACATGACTTCAAATTTTCATTATTTATCGAGAAAGAAAGACATGATTCATGAGCTCAAAAGGGGGTCAATTGGGCATCAGTTGTTTCCTTGTTACCACCACTTTGTCTTTGTGCGTTGAAAAGTGAAGAACGAATAAGAGCTCCCAGTGAGTTGCCACGAAATGAAAACTAAATAAAGTACTATAATACTCATATCTCTTTTTTTCTCGTCATTATTAGGACAAGATGTTTAGTTCAAATTTCAACCAAGCACCTTGCTCTAACATCAATAAAAGAAATCTAGAGGGAGTGCAATAAACTGCAAAGTTATTTTCAAAGTGCAAAGTTCCCTCTTCATACTGTTGCGTGCAAAACAGGGATACCATGACTTTTGCGGCCGTTTGAGAAGTTCAACGCAGTTTCTATTGGCCCTGCACGCATCGCAGCTGCTGGAGTAGGAACTAGGAAGTCGTTGTCTCATTCCCTTCGCCAAATATCCATGGCTGTTGAACACGTAATACGAACGTGCCATCAGACTCCGCACGAACAGAACGAAGGAAAGGACAAAGGATCCACGGAGGGGGGAACAGCCATGGCCCACGCCTGACGATGTAAAGTACCAAAAAGTGCATTTTGTAAGATCCATGTCGTCCTCATGATGTCCATAGTCTTTGGTACTTTGGGCCAAACTCCTCGTCCATATATATTAGTACTAAACAAAAACTAATCGAAATAGTTTTTTGCGCTAAAAGGGGAAAAGGAACAAACAGGCTTTACGTTACATGTTGACATGACACACTTTTTCGCTGCTGATGAATTAACTTTCTATGGACCATAGCTATTGAATCATGTTTCTTCGCTAGGAGATCGAGCGAGCTTTCTTGGAAGGTAAAGTGCAAATCACAAATCATTTTGAAAGCTTGATTACTTCTGTATTTGGACAATCATGTTGGCAGTTGCCTTTGCATTGCATTGAGCACTGTACGTCATGGCTGACATGATGAACCGGGGAATCAATTCAATTCAGCCACCGGGTCGATGGTTACCTGCAACCCAACAAATGGACTTTGACCGGCTGGCTAATTGCATCACTTGTTCTATATATCGCGGATAAGGGCGGCCGATGAGCTACGTCGTTGCAGGTTTCTATTGGCTGCGCACCCCTCTAGCCGCTGCATGGATCACGGATCCCAGACCGGGTAGCTAGTGGACACAGTGCGCGATGTCACGACGAGATGTAAACAAAGCTGGGCTTTTGCGTGCCCAGAGTCGCTTTCTCAGTTCCTCTCGACGCGATATGATCGACAGGTTAATGGCCGTGTCTGTATATTCTTCCCGATATACTTGAATGCAGAGAAGATATTTTGTTGATTGACATGAGAACCGGATGACATTTGTATATGTGCAAGTGTTGGCAATGCAAATTTGTATTATTCTATAATGGTAGTAGTTAGTTTTTTTTTCAAACACACACACACACAAAAAAAAAAAAACTAGGTTTGTCTCTGCATGACTGCACGTCTGCTTCTTTATTAAAAACAATAAAAGAAAGAAAAAAGAGGGTGGGAATAGTCACGGCCACGACCCCGCGTGTGACGATGTACAAGTAGGAGTATCTTTTTCAAACCTTTGAACATGTAAGAAAAGTACCAAAAAGTGCATATAGATAATTACTGTGTAAATAAGTTATCCATCCAAGGAGTCTTTGGGCCAAGTCGTCGTTTATTCATGGATCCTGGATTCTCGACTAAGCGCGCACGCCGCAGCCGCAGCCGCAGGTGAGATGTACTATGCAAAGATGGAGCTGTCACGCGTACGTACGACTCGTCCAAAGTCCGCCGCCGAAAATGTTTTGGTCGGTACGAAACGCGGAAGTCTTGGCACAGAGAGAGCTCAGGAGAGGACGGAGCTCCAGTGGAGTAAGTAGTAGAATATTTTTAGGACCCTCTGGACGACGACACGCGACGCGTACGGGACACGTAGGACTATGCAAGTGACGGCCGGCGAATTAGACACTGCTGCTAGCCCCTCGATCGACAAAGACTATGCAAGTTCTCATCTGTTTGTGTAGTAAACGACAATGCTCTCCCACTTGGGAAAAGACTTTGTAAACAGACGACAACGTGAAACAAATACTCTTTGTCGATCGCTTTCTTTTGTTTTTAGGCCGTAGTTTGATCGTAACACCAAGCCGGACAGCTGCTCCGGAGGTACGGCGGCTAAACGTACAGTACATGCCTGTGGTTCCAGAATTTGCACTCCAAAAAGTAACCCCTTTTTGTATTCCTTTTTTGCGAAGGATCCAAAACGCGTAACGGTGTTCCTGATGAATAATCAAATGGATCAACCTACTCACACGAAAAAACGGAAGCATCTCATCAGCTAGCGCGCGCGGTGAAATCGACCGTGACAGTGCCGTCAGCGCAGATCAGCCAGCAGCAGCAGTCTAGTCATCGTGTCGGGTGTGGCCGCTTGGATTGGATGCACGAGCGTAATGCCCACGTGCCACGTAGTACTGAGCTGGCGTGGCGGCAGTCAAAGCACTACTACTACACACTATGAGCGCGTCGAACCATCAGTACAAAGTCAAGCAAGTGGTTTCCTGTAGATCAGCATCAAAAGAAAGAGAGAAAACATCAAGCAAGTGGATTGATTTTGACACGAGTGGGATCTTGCGAGAATTTATAGTTACAACGACATGTGGAAGTCTTCCAGACGAATTGAACCTGCGAAAAAGGAATTAGTCGAGCACACTTGACTAAGACAACATATTAGGTGCTCCTAGTCTGTTAGGTGCTTCCATGCTCCCATGATTAATTTGTATTAATGAATGCTATGAAAAAATTTAACAAAAATATAAATGGATAGTACATGTTATCATCTAGCATCATGCGGTACAGGCGATGCGACATCGTCACACATTCACCACCACACGCATTTTTGGCTAATATTTTTGTTTCCTAAGAATAGCCAATATTTGTTCTGATTCTTCTACCCCCCCTCCCCCCCCCCCTCAAAAAAAAAAAGGGAAGAAAATTCTCACATGCAGAGGATTTTTTTTCCCCATTTTTTCTACTGGCTGTTGTTGATTTCGACGGTTTGTGCGGCTCAATTCGTTCGTTCAGCTCGTTTCATGGTTATTTTTCAAAGCCGGCTCGATCGTAAGAGTTGTTCACGTTTAGAGATTAGTGGGATTAGACACGTGGCAACAATCAAAGCGGTGCTGCACGGTGGCTGTTTTACAGCACATAATTTTCTTCCAAAAAACAAAAGAGAAAGAAACAACGAGAGGGTTGGGTTCGCAAACTCGCAACACTCTCTCTGGGCCAATTCTTACGGCCGCCGTTGCCACCTGTCTCGCTCGCCGTTCAACGGGTCTTTCGGCCCACCCGCTTAACCTGTAGTAGGCCCATACATGTGTTTGCAGATAACAAACTTCCAATTTCCTATTCAGGCCGGCAGGGACCGCCGAATGTATTTGCGGCAAATCAAGCATTACCGCGACAATGGATCCAACAAGTAAATATTGAGATCAAAATTAAGTGAAGAGAATTTGAACCTTCGACCAACCAAATTTTAGTCACACAAGAGCCCCCAAAATCATTGACGAAGCAGTAAGGCACCTTTTAGCCCTCTCATACAAGAACCAAGGTCGCCATAGCCCACCTAGCAAGCGAAAGTAGTACTGTACTACTCTGGTCTTGTATACCATTGCACATTGGGTATACGATCGAATCGAAAGCAGCGACAAAAGACAAAACACCGGTCAGAACACGGGCGCGCACAAAACCCCAAGCCTGAAGGCTGAAGCCCTACCCATCATCTCTTCTTTCCTCCAAACTTCGCAGGCATGCTAGTAGTATAGCTAGGGGCGCGAAAGCCTACCAAACCGCAGCTGCCGCCGCCTCCTCCTCGTGCCGAGACGACGAAGAAAATGCCGCGCAGGCAGTCACGCAGCCGCACGGGTAAAGCACTTCTCCTGTGTCATCATGCCCAGCCATCGGGAGTCCCCCGGTCCAGGTCCATGTCCAGCATGCAATGCAGCGTCCGGTTTTGGGCTCATCGACTTTGCCCGTAACGCGCGTGGACTGGAAGAATAAAAAGAAAGGGATTTACTAATTTTTAGCTGATTGAAAGTTTGAGTAATTTTTAATCACCTCTTTAAGTTATTAGATCTAAATCTAATAATTTATAATTATTATACAGATAATCTCATAAAAAAATTAAAATATAAAATAACAAACCATTAACTAAAAACTTTCAGCTGATTGAAAGATAAAAAATATATAAAAGAAATTCAGTTTTTTGCGCTAGTTTTCCAGCGCAACGTCGACACGAACCGGACGCTGCTGTACGCAACTACTCCAGTACGCAACTACTGCTGTCCCTCTCTCTTGCCAATTGCCATATCTTGCGATTGCGACACGAACACCATCATCTCAAGGCCACGAGAGGGTTGTTGCTCCCGGCAGCAACACGGGATGCACAACACACACAGCGGGGCAGAGCTAACACATGAATCGATCGCTCCGTCGCTCACACGACTTTAGGCATCATCTGCTCATGCTGCACCACCACACGTGCGTGTGCGCACCAATTACTACTTCAGGCGTGCAGTACAATTTTTGCGACACAATTCAATTTCAGTTGTCTTCTTCACTCGTTCAAGTCTTCTAACGCCTTGGTTTACTGTACGTGTCAGACTTCCCGTGGTAGAGGTAGTACAATACTAGAGTACTAGTGTCGCTTGTTTCTACGGTCTTAGCAGTCCACGACTTCAAAGGTCTTTAATTTGCTCGGCCTCATCTGCCATAAAACCATCTTGTTGTATTGCCAAGGAGCAGTACAATAAGAGCAGCCACAGTCGTTGTGGTGGCTCAAATATCATGTCATAGCTAATAGGAATCGGTGCTTGATTTTTCACTTCTCACAATACAGGTACCGTTGCTTCATGTATCATGGGTCCTGTAATGAAGATAAAAATGTGAGTAAAAATGAAGTGGAACTGGATATTTCTATATGCACTGATGCTTGATTTTTATGAGCACCATATCCCCACAGTGGTAAGGACCGGTGCTTGAAGAAAATTATTCCTCCAAGATTCCTTTATTAGAAACCGATCCACTATAGGTGCTATAATGGGATGCCTAATTTAGTAGAAAATCAAGATTGTTTTCAATCACCATTCCTACCTAGTCCTTGTGAGAGATCAAATAACTAATAAGTTGTAATTTTTAAAGTGAATATACTTTTCCTAAACAACAGATAATCCTATAAAACAAATAAAACAAACCGTCCAAATTAGAAAACCGGGCGACTTGAAAAAAATATATATAAGAACGATTAATAATAAGCGAACACGTTTTAAGGGATGCCGACAGCACCCGCTGCAAGACACAAACTTCTTCCTGTTACTATTAATCAATCATTGATCGGTGTCTGGTGATCGTCGATACTGTTGGTAACTTGGATGTTTTTGATTTGCTGCACCATCATCTCCCCTGTGGTGTGGCCTCTTGTCGTTGACGCAAAGAGACATGGATGATTATTGGACAAACCAATCCCGATAGGGTCCATTTCGATCCTTAAGGATCCCCTCCACTGTGATACAACTAGTACTTCATATTGAGCCAGACACAGCAACAGCACGGTCGATATTTTTGTTAAAACTAATTAACATTTTAATTATAATTAACACTTTAATTATAGGATCATCTAGTCAATTAAGATCACATCTAACAAACTGAAACTAATACGGAATATAGGTTCGAATCTGTTACCGGCGCTGGTGGAGGAGTCCATTGGCGTCGGTGCAGAGGCGGCGGAATCGGTGACGAGGGCTTCGTCGGGGTTGTAGCATAGACACTCCTTGAGGGTCTTTTTGCGAGGACGAAGACCTTCGGGGCGGTAGCGGTGATGCCTTTGGGCTAGACGACGGGCTTTTGAGTCTTTCAGCGCCTTAGCGATTGGTTGGGTGGACTTATGATTGGATGAATCGATCGAGGGGGTGACCCTCCTTTTATATGCACTGTAGACTCGGGGCCGGGTCCGTTTCTATCTGCAGGTTTTGCTTCCTGATTAAGGCAGAATCAAAACTAACCATATTGGTCCAGATCTGAAATCCACAGGAAATTAGATTTGTTTTTGGTTCTGTTGGTGACCTTATGGTCTACAAAAAATAAAACCAACATTCTCCCCATGACCAAAAGGTCAACAACTTAATTTTATTCTTAACTTAAGTTCTTCCTTAGAAAATCAGCAAGTACCAGACCAATGCGTCATCAGCAGCACCACGGTACACTAGGACAACATTATCCATAGTCTTACTAAAAAAAAACTTTGTCAGAACTCTTACTCTTATTGGGGAATAAATGGCCTTAAAATCAGGACTTATCAAAAGGTATTTACCAGACCCATGTTTAAGACATGTTTCTGAAGAAGGGTTGATGATAAAACTTTTGTGAGCGGATCCGCTATATTATCTTTAGTACTTATATGCTTAATCTTTAGTGTATTGTCCTGATTCCTTTCCTTCACAACACAATATTTCAGATCTATATGCTTTGAGACACCACTTAGTTTATCGTTTACGCAAAAGAAAACTGCGGATTGATTATCGTAGTATATTGTGATAGATCTCGAGATACTATCAACAACTCTTAATACCGGAATAAAGCTCTTAAGCCACACTACCTGTCCCGTAGCATGATAATATGACACAAATTCTGCTTGCATCGTAGATGCAGCAGTTACACTTTGCTTGTAACTTCTCCATGAAATTACTCCCCCTGCTAGCGTGAAAATATATCCAGAAGTAGACTTCCTTTCGTCTTCATCACCAGCAAAGTCAGCATCAGTGTAACACTCAACCTCAAGATTATCTGATCTCTTATATGTGAGCATGTAATCTTTAGTGGCTTGACAATATCTTAATGCCTTCTTGGCACCTACCCAGTGAGCCCATCCTGGATTAGACTGATATCTGCTAAGTACTCCGGTTACAAATGTCAAGTCTGGATGCGTATAGAACTTATGCATACATCAAGCTTCCAATAGCTGATGCATAGGAAACGTTCTTCATTTTCTTTCTTTCTAAGTCATTCTTAGAGCACTGACTTCCATTTAACTTATCGCCCTTTTAAATCGGAACAGGTGATGTGTTGTACTGATCTAACTTATATCTTTTAAGCATTTTTTAATGTAAGTTTTTTGAGATAATCCTATATTCCTTGGACTCTATCTCGGTGTATCTCAATGCCAAGTATATACGAGGCTTTACCAATATCTTTCATATCAAAATATGATGACAGGAAATTCTTAGTCTCATACAACATGTTCTTATCGTTGCATGTTAACAGTATGTCATCCACACATAGTACTAGAATTATCAATTTCCCACCCTTTTCCTTAATGTAGATGCATTTATCTGCATTATTCTCCCTAAATCTGAATCTCTTAATGACTTCATCGAATTTAAGGTTTCACTCTCTGGACGCTTCCTTAAGTCCATAAATAGATTTCCTTAATCTGCATTCCATATGTTCCTTACTCTTAATGGTAAAACCTTTCGGTTGAGCCATATAAATAGTCTCATCTAAATTTCCATTAAGGAATGCAGTCTTAATATCCATCTGATGTAACTCCATATCAAAATGAGCTACAAGTGTCATGACTATTCTTAAAGAATCTTTAGTAGATACAGGAGAAAAAGTCTCATTGTAATCAACCCCCTCTCTCTGTGTAAACCCTTTAGCTACGAGTCTAGCTTTGAATCTTTCGACCTTCACTTTAGAATCATGTTTAGTCTTGTAGACCCATTTACAGCCTACTATTTTGACTTCATCAGGAGTTTCTACTAAATCCCAAACCTGATTAGAACTTATAGACTTAAGCTTTTCTTCCATGGCTTGAATCCATTTAGTGCAATTCTCACTTTCAACTGCCTCTCTAAAATTTTCAGGATCATTTATTTTTTCGACATCATACTGATCCTCACTTAATTATGTCTCATAAATATCAGGAATTTCTCATCTCCTTTCCCGATATGAGCGTCTTAATGGTTCGTTCACAGTCGGTTCAGGATCAAGCTGAGGCTGATTTTCTGGCGCAGGTTCCTCCTGAGCTGGAACTTGTGCATCAATGTCTGGTGCATTAGCCCTAGTAGGTGGCACCTGTTCCTAAGTGGCTGCCACAGTGCTGCTTGTTTGAAGAATAATTGGCGGTACAAACTGATATACCTCCGTAGGTTCTAGGAAATCCGGAGTTGGAAGATCAACCCGTAATTCTTCTAGACTTATATCTCTCTTAACAGAACTTCCATTATATCCTGAGTCCTCTAGAAACATAGCCTGTCTTGTCTCAACGAACTTAGTAGAGCAATCAGGACAGTAGAATCAATATCCCTTTGACTTATCTGGGTATACGATAAAATGACAACTCACTGTCTTAGAATCTAGTTTCTTATGTTGTGGATCAAATAGCTTAGCCTCAGCGGGACAACCCCACACTTTCAAATAACTTAGTGACGGTTTTCTCCCATTCCATAGCTCAAACGGTGTCTTGGAAACTGACTTAAATGGAACCCGATTAAGAATATGGGCAGCTGTTTTTAATGCTTCCATCCACAGCTCAACATGCAAATTAGAATGACTGTGCATGCTATGCACTATATCTAATAACGTGTGATTCTGTTTCTCAGCAACTCTATTTTGCTGTGATTCTCCTGGCATGGAGTACTGCGCTCTTATGCCATTTTTTTCTAAATACTTAGCAAACGGTCCTTTAATTTGATCATATGATGTATATTTCCCGTAATATTCTCCCCCACGATCTGATCTTACTATTTTAATGGAAGCGTTATGTTGTTTCTTAACTTCCAAATTATAAATTTTAAATATTTCTAGCGCATCTGAACGCTTCTTAATGGGGTAAATATATCCATAACGAGAATTATAGCCATCTACTGATGTTACTGAGAATGGGCCACAAATATCTGTGTGTATTATTTCTAACACACCCATACTTCTAGTAGCCCCTTTCTTAAATGTTTTAGCGTATTTTCCCTTAATGCAGTCAATGCAATGCTCTGAATCAGAGAAGTCTAATTGATATAGTATTTCATCTTTAATGAGATGTTCTATTCTCCCCCTCAAAATGTGACCAAGGCGACAATATCACAATTTCGAAGAAGTCTCATCATCACGCTTACGCTTATGTGAAGTACTAGCAACATTCATTACAGAATCATCAAGAGAGAGCACATAAAACTTGCCTTGCCTAACTACAAGATCGAAATTTATTGAATTAAATTTAACAACACACTTTTTGTTGCCAAACTCACAAACATGTCCCGAATCATCTAAGACTGATACAGAAATTAAATTTCTCTTTAAACTAGAAACATAAAGAACATCCTCTAAATTAAGCTGAAAACCACCCGACAACTCTAAGTGTAAGCTCCCAATGCCTTTAACTTGGACGACGTTTCTATCAGCCACTCTTAGGCTTCACTCCCCCTTTTTTATAGTTTAGATCGAACGGAATACCTGTAATGAATTAGAGATGTGTACAGTGGCAGCTGAGTCAATCCACCAAATATTAGGGAAAAATCCGTTAAGAATAACTCATCAATAAAAGAAACAACATCAAACTTATCATTACCTTGCTTCTTCAACCACTCCTTAAAGCCTGGACAAGCCTTCTGAAGATGCTTGGGTGAGCCACAAAAAGAGCATGACTTACCACTCTTAGGCTGGTGGTTCTTGAAGTTGGTGTTGTTCTTGGGTCCATTCTTATTCCCATTCTTCTTCTTCTTCCTTTGGCCTTACTTGCTGCTGCTTGTCTCATACTGATTCTTAGGAGTACTGTTGAGACTAAGGTTACCAATCATGTTCACAACATTCTCTTTCATCTTCTCAGTTTTGAGCCTGTCCTCTTCTTCAATACAATAACTTATAAGGTCAGTAATAGACCAAGTGTTCTTGTTGGTGTTGTAGCTGATTTTGAATAGAGCATAATGAAGCGGGAGTGAGGTCATGATGAAATAAATAAGAAAACCATCAGAGATCTCCATCTTCATATCTTTAAGCTTATTGGCCATGTCACATATATGAAAGATGAGCTCCCTTATACCAGTCTGACAATTATACTGACAACCCACCAACTTTATGATGAGTGTACTATCATAAGTATTAGCGGAGCTTTTAAAGTTCTCCTCAATCATGGCCAGCAGCTCCCTAGCAGTCAGATCAACTCCAGTTGCACTCTTAGTGGGGATGGCACCCTTAATGCCATGACTTATAGTCTAAAGAATAATCATGGTAGCCATCCGATCAGATCTCTCCCACTTCTAAAGAGCGGGAGAAGGTGCAGCTCCATCAGCGGAAGGGGCAGACTTATTCATCCTCAGTACAACATGGAGATCATTTCATGGCATGCATGTGATGATCTTACCCCTCCAATCCGGATAGTTCGCTCCATTGAGTGGCTCGATGCTGTTGAGGTAGGAAGCAACAACATTAACATTAGTAACTAAAAAACAAAGCAAGAAAACTCAACTTAGTAATCATATACAATGAAATGTAAATTAGTGCATGAAGATAACCCTACGATGGTTTGATTATAATCATACAAATAAATTTCAATTTGCATCACCGGTGGGGGAAACAAACGAAATTCATCTTAATACTCATGATTAAACAACGATGGTCAGAAATAATCACAAGTTTATTCTAAATAAACTTCTCGGTGGTTCCATTTATTTAGAGCATCTCAAAGTATATTGGTGGATTAATACTTAAAATTAAAATATAATAACTTAAAATACCAACACTTAAATAATTAAGCTTAAAATAAAATTACTTAAATAAAATTGAATATAAATTAAGCAATTTAACTAAAAGGAATACTTAAAACTTAATAAAATGAATTAAAAAAACAGATGGGCCAATTCTGAACTAAATCGGCCCACGGCCTAATTGCGCACAAGCGGCCCAGCGCAGCCCAGCACTTTGCTCAGCGCTCGTAGCAGTGAGGCCCAGCGAGCGTGGCGGCCCAGCAAATACGCGCGGCCCAGCAGCGTAGCGCGGCGGCCTCGGCACAACGCCATCGGCTCGTGGCTCGGTGGTTGGCTCGCACGCCACGGCTAAAGGCCCAGCAGCTAATGGGCCAAGAGCGCCCACGGGCGGGCTGCCAATTCAGCCCAAAGCGCGCGGCGCGCGCCCGGAGGAGCACTCGATCTGAGCCGTTGAGCGAGATGAACGTCTCTGAGCATTCGGTGAGGAAACAAAATCGACCGGAGTGCAAAACCCTAGCCATTCGCTCCCCACTTTCTCCATCCGCGCCTCACTCTCTCTCCTCACTCCTCTCCCCTTCCTACCACACCCGCACGCCGCGCGAGTTCGAGGAAAAGGACGACACCGACCGGCCATCGTGGCGGAGCCATGGGGAGCTGCTCGTCGACGCACGCGTGCGAGAGATCGCACGTGGCTTCGTCGAGCTTCTCCATCGTGGCGCTCTTAAGGCGAGTCCGTCGTGCGCGGGTCTGATGCGGCGGCGGCGATCGAGAGACGGCGCGGCAATGACGACACCGGCACGAGGCAGGCGACGGTGATGCCAGCGCGAGGTTTGGCGGACCAGCGTGCGCACGGGCAGTTATGATGCCGCGCGACCGGTTCGGTCCTGTACGGAGCACGCGTAGATTTGATGCGTGCGGCTCCATTGACGCGACCGAGATGAGCTGAGGACGCCGTTGTGCTCTGAATGACGGCGTCCGAGAGGTGAGTTCTCTCTGAAACATAGGGTTAGGGTTCTTAGATCTAGGGTTAGGGTTAGAGATCGACGGGTGTGTGTGCTTATTTGATTTAATGTTTTCCACAATTCCCTTCCCCTTTTCTGATTTAATTTGTGACATGACCTAAAAATTACCTTAACCGAAACCCTAGCCGACATTAATTCTAAACTAAAACATGAACATTAGCTAATAAAACTAATTGATCAGATAGTTCTAGTCATGATTACGTTACTGATCTACTCAATGCTAATCATGAACATGACTAGAAAAAATTAAATCACCTCTAACAGAGCTAGATCAACTGAAACATGAACCTGATCTAGCACTAACCGAACCTGTTCTAACTTAGGCTAGTTGATCTAATCAACTAGGTTTAGGCTAACTGATACCAATTGTTAGAACTAATTAACACTTTAATTACAGGATCATCTAGTCAATTAAGATCACATCTAACAAACTGAAACTAATGGAAATATAGGCTCGTATCTATTACCGGCGCTGGTGGAGGAGTCCATTAGCGTCGGTGCAGAGGTGGCGAAATCGGTGACGAGGGCTTCGTCGGGGTTGTAGCGTAGACGCTTCTTGAGGATCTTTTTGCGAAGACGAAGACCTTCGAGGCGGTAGTGACGATGCCTTTGGGCTGGACGACGGACTTCCGAGTCTTCCAGCGCCTTAGCGATCGGTTGGGTGAATTTATGATTGGATGAATCGATCAAGGAGGTGACCCTCCTTTTATATGCAATGTAGATTCGGGGTCGGGTCTGTTTCTATCTACAGATTTTGCTTTTCAATCAAGGCAGAATCAAAACTAACCATATTGGTTCAGATCTAAAATCCAGAGAAAATTTGATTTCCTTTTGATTCTATTAGTGACCCTCTGATCTACCAAAAATAAAACCAACAATTTTATCCCCTCTATCTACTGTAATCGTGGTACCTGTAATATGAACGTACGCGCCTGGTAAGACGCGCGATGACGGTGATCAGAGACACGACCCTCACTGACGTACGCACGTATACGTACTAAGCCACACGATACAATACGATCTCTCTAGTCAGGTTTGGTAACCACGGCGGATGTTTGTTCTTTTGCGATGGATGTGAGGTGACATCTCCATACCTTCTCGTCATAAATGCGACGCCCTGCAGACAAGAGATCAGCCATGGCGAAAAGACGGAGGATGGATGAGAGAGAGAGTGTGCGTGACAACTGAGGTGACAACCCTTTGTATAATGTGGAAAGAAAGAATCGTCTCTCTCCTCTGTCTTTCAGCTCGGCTGCTGACCCACGAGGCCACGAGGTTGATATCTGCGCCGTGTGGGTCCCGCGCCATGTCTCCCTACCTTCTTTTCTTCTTCTTCCCGGCGGCTTCCCTCCTCCATATATCCCCCCTTTCTTCTCCACCGTCCACCAAAGTCCAAGCTTTGCTTCCTCTCTTGCTCTCAACATCCATTTTGCCTCTCTTACTAATTATCTTCGTTGCTAAGGTAAGCTCTCTCGTTTTTGATCAATCGATTTGCAATTTTGCTTCCATGTTCTGGAAGCTGTATACTCCTCTGGTTGATCTTGCTTTTCTCTGCACCATATGCATGCTGGTAGTACATGTGGTTGAATAGTCGTACTCAGAACGCATTTGCCCATGTGTTGTTTCGTTGCTCAAGCTGACTCAGTCGTGCATGCTCCCTAGAGTACACAGTACACCCACATGAATCAAGGGCCCTGTTCCAGGCTCGCAGCTACCTACCGTGTCTTTACTAACTTAACCTCATTTTCGAGCTTGGAGATCAATTCGTTTTCTCGAGTGTTGATTGGCGTTCAACCGTTCATCAGATGCATCTATCCAAACAAAAACCGAACCTGAACAGTGGTGATAGTACTATCTGATCAGCTGTATTTCCAGTTTTCCACACACCGACCAAGAAAAACTGAAACCGTCCTGATCCCTATTGCCTAGCCTTGCATCTGTTATCCTGATATGTGCTCGTTGATCACCGGCTCTGAGCTGTTAATTTGACTTCAGTGAGCTAATTTCTCGGCCGCCCTTTCTTTTCTGCCCATCTTCCGGCTCTGCATTTCTGCATATTTCTGTTTCCGTCAGTTGTTGCATGGCTTTCGTCCCAGATGAGATGGTCCAAACTTTGCATAACTGTGCTAGCTACTCCTCTGAAAGGCTGAAACCCTAGTTCTTAGTACGTAATAGCAGCCCTGTGTTGGTCCAGAGCTGCACGATGAAGCGACTGCTGCTATGATCAACCCATGATCCATTTCATTCATTATTGTTTCTTGTTTGACCGTCTGGGTCACATACTTGGACTAACGACAGCTTGGCACGGCATGGACTCTCGCTGCGTGCAGATCTGACCGAGAGCTAGCTAGCTGCCACCCGCCGCGACCAAAGACGATGGAGCCGCCGCCGACGACGATGTCCATCGTCTCGTCCACGACGACAGCAGCTGACAGGAGCCCCATCGGCTCGCCGGCGGCGACCACCAAGCCGAGCCGGTACGAGTCGCAGAAGCGTCGCGACTGGCAGACGTTCGGGCAGTACCTCCGCAACCACCGGCCCCCACTGGAACTCTCCCGGTGCAGCGGGGCCCACGTGCTGGAGTTCCTGCGCTACCTTGACCAGTTCGGCAAGACCAAGGTCCACTCGCCGGCGTGCCCCTTCTTCGGCCACCCGGCGCCGCCGGCGCCCTGCCCGTGCCCGCTCAGGCAGGCCTGGGGCAGCCTCGACGCGCTCGTGGGCCGGCTCCGGGCCGCATTCGAGGAGCACGGCGGCAGGCCCGAGGATAACCCGTTCGGGGCCCGCTCCGTCAGGCTTTACCTCCGGGATGTCCGCGATACCCAGGCCCGGGCCCGCGGGATCGCCTACACGAAGAAGCCGCGACGCAGGCGCCACAACGGCAACAACAAGACACAGCACGCCAACAAGACGACGACGACGACGACGCAGCAGGAACAGGAGCACCATCACCAGTGTCATCACGCGCCTCCCGCCGCTGCTGCTGCCGCGGCGGCGGCGCCTGATGACATGGAGAGGAGGATCATCAGGGACGGTAATAATGCTGTGCCGGAGCTGGCGCCGCCGCCGCACTTTCTGATCCCGCACGCGCATTTCTTCCACGGCCATCACTTCTTCCCGCCGCCGCCGCCGACGACGACGACTCACTATGCCGCCGCCGACCACGGCCCGCCGGTGCCTGCCGGTGTTGGAGTCGCCGCCGGGGAGGACGTGGCGATGGCAATGGCGGAGGCGCACGCGGCCGGCGGGTGCATGACGATGCCGCTCTCCGTCTTCTACTAGCAAACCATGATTAATTATTAGCTGCTCCCATATGGTCGTCTAGTACTTAGACGTATGTGTGCTGGTTTTGCTGATGGCGATCAACGTTGATCCATGATCTCATCGCGCTGTTTGGTTACCTTAATTACCCAGCTTAATTGTAGTAGTATGTTCACTCACGTACGCACTGCACGTGCTCTGTGGAAGGCTGGTGGGTCAGCTAATCCATGTCTTTTGGTTGCGTTGCAACTATATGTACTCAGTGCTCTAGTGAAAGGATTTAGTTGGGTTTTGTTGATCCTGTAATGCCATTCTTCTGGGAGTTTAATGTAGCTGATGATGATCACTGGTATTTTAAGCCTTGTACTGTACTCATATATCTTGCCCGTAGTTGCAAAAGTTGCTTTCATGTGGTGGATCACTTCGCCTTCTTGTGTTTGCATTGCCTCTATATTTTTATTATGGGGCTTCATTAGATTAAATAAAAATGTGAGTAATCCAATTGGGGAACAATATTCATGTTGGAGTTGATATGCAGCGTTCATTTTTTGTTTAATATCAGAAAATTGCAGCCTTCATCTTTGTATTTTCTTTTTCTTCTAAACAAAACAGACATTTGCAGCGTTGTTTTGATCTTAAATGGTCATGCGCTAGCTGGATTAACACGACTACATGATCGAGAACGAAAATGGTACAATCGGGTGACTAGACTGATCAGGGATCATGCTTCGATTCAATTTGTCTACAGTCGACTGTATGACTACATAGTTGTTGATCGTGTGGGGCCATTTTCTACAGTGGGTCCACATGTCAGCGGTGCTGTCGTACAGTCAAAGAGGATCTCAATCCGCTTCAAAAAGGCTGGATTCGTTTCCAAAGGAACTTTGGGGTAAAGATTGGTGAACGTGTGGTGGAATTGCAGTGTTAGCCTAGCCTATGGATCTAGGGTACGCTCCTAACCTATCTCCAAGAAAGGAGCTAGGTAGGGTCAATGACTAGAAAATGGTCATGCTGTGCTCTCCTCGCGGTAGTGAAAAAAAAAATGTGTTCTCCACTGTACTCAGTGCACGCTTTATGTAAATGCTCGTTGGGAAATGCAAGGTTGAGTCGCGTTTGTTACCACGAATTTGTTGTTTCCTTACCGTTAAAATGATCGAAGATTCTTTAAGGTTGTACACTTCTGTTGATGTCTGAACCCATCTTGTAAGAATAAGTAATACTCCTATGTGTGTCTTGCCCAACTTTAGATTGATCTTGATTTGGCTCGTGCTGGCATTTGCGAGATAATCTCCGCTTTTTACCAGATGGTGTGAAGCTAATAATAACATCGGTTGCCCCACAATTGATGGTTGGGGTTAGCTGCCACTGCCATACGTGGGTACACTGTTCAGGTTCTCGGTGGCCGTTCTATTCTGTACGCCAGCTTCTGCTGCTCCACAATCAGTGATCCACTGACAACACTCAGTTCACAGGAGATCGAAGTGCATCATCGTCCGTATCCATGTAATCCTTCCGAATGCTTCTTGTGGTCCTCAGATGAAGAATCGGTTCGGCAAATTTGTGGTCCTCGCAGCTCAATTCTGTAAAATTCGACCCCGCTTTAATTAGTCAATTTAAACAACAAATGTCCCACTGATATGCACGCGGTCTGGACGAAGGAGACACCTTTTTTTTTCAAAAATTAGAAAACAGTTGTCACAGCGCGCGAGCCTTGCCATAGCTTAGGCCTGATTCGGTATAGTAGCTTCGTGGTGATTTCTTGCATCAATCAATCAAAACGCATCGATGAAATTTGGCCAAATTTTAATACCCGGCAGTGTTGTTGCGGCATGGATGTTTGAGCCCGGACGGCCCAAGCCTGCAAATGGCATGCATTCAGGAAGCACTTGGATATTGCATGTCTTGTCACGGGATTCACCTCGCAACACGGCCCTGCTGCTGAAAAGCGTATCAAACAAGCGAAATGATTTGAAAAGATATGGATGGACGACGCAGGTTAGGTCGGGTAGATGGTCGGATCGATCAACAGGGAGATCGCCTTGAATTGGGGAGGCAGCTGCTGCGTGCGGCCTGCGTTGTTGCAGACGTGGACGTGGCTTGTGCCCGAGCAGTAAAAATTGAAAATGGTGATCTCTACTGCCAGTCCCGTCTCCTCACCTTACGTCATATCTCTTCTATTCTTTTTTTCTGACGGAGCTCCAAATTCATGATTACCAACTCACCTGGTAATTAACAAAAAAGAAGAAGAAGAAATCACGAACTCACCATATGAGTTGCACTTGACGGGCGACCGAGGTACCTCTTCGGCATAGAGAAATTGAAGTTTGTAAAAGATTTTCACTTTGTCTTGAATCTTCCATTTGGACGGTTTCACAGTCCGTGAAAGAGGAAACCGAGGCAGAGAGAGCGAGCAAGATGGTGTGGAGGGACAGAGGACAAACACTGCAGTCAGTTGATGTGACCGGTCGCGTTCAGACGCGCCACGTGTCAGCGTTCCCGCGCCGTCGGCTGCTGCTAGCTTTGGCCTTTGACCACACCTAGCTGTGGCCTTGCTAGCTCAATGCAAGCTGGCTAGAAGCTGGTTGGTTATCTCTTGCTGTCAAGCTCGAGCCTCTGAAGTTGAGCAAACCTGAACATGGCTAGTTTGAAATTGAAATGGTATGTATACGGGGCGACCAAGAAGCTTCAGTAGTACTCCGTAGGCTGGTGATGGGAGCAGACGATCGTGCGCGGACGGCACTGACATGTCAGGAAGCTTGAGGTGACCCGTCTCGACGCGGGTCCCACGTTGCAATTGGTTGCGTTCCTTGTCGCAGGCAGGCATGCATGGCAACTCACAAATCACACTTGCGCGTTTCCCGGATCTTGGATGCCCGCATTCATCCGCCGGACCGGGTTCACCCGTTGTGGCTATATTTATATCTGGACCGTGTGAATTGTGATTACACGGCTGTGCAAAATAAAGCTGTGGGTGAAGCATCCATCTTCTCCTCTGTTTTGATCTTGCAAATGATCGTTGAGTTCAGACTTCAGAGTGTTGAAACTTTAATACATGCGACGCACTATTTGCGTGAATGGTGAGTCTCGACTCTCACTGGAGCATGGATGGACAGCCGCTGATCGAATGACACGATGACTTGATCAACTTCATTCATTTACCGGCTCGTGTCCGTGGGCGACGACCCATACATGAAACATTTACTCGATCAAGGGGATCGATCGCACCACGCCGCCGTCATCAATTCGTGTTGATACGATCTACTATAGCGTAGCGAGCGAGGCCAGCAGCAACAATAAACGCGGAGTACGTGCATGCATGCCGCATGTGTCCACGTCTCGTTAAACCCGTACGTGCGCGCCTGCCTATCTCGATCGATTTAACTGCTCCGCCGTGCTGCTCGCTGCCACCATGCACGTGTGTATGTTACGGCCACATAATACTACGAGGGCAAACGCATATAAAGTCTCGTTCAAAAAAAAAATTGCAAATATGCATTTGAAGATTGTCGTCGCGTCCAGCCCCCTTTTCTTTCGTTTTCTTTTTTGAGCGAACCCCTTTCTTTCTGTTTGGATGATGCGGTCCAGCCCACTCTCATTGCACTTCGAAAAAAGAACAGCGATTTGGGCCAGCTACACTTAGTGTCGGCCCACAGAACTAGCTCTGGGCCTCCTCCTCCTCTCCCATAGCGGGTTCGTGCAAGCCTCCACAGCCCAAAACTGATTGAAAAAAAAGAAGAAGTCCAAGCGGTCCAAGTGACGCGGACGGAGGAAACGAAGCAGACCGACACACACAGTCGATGCCGTTCCCCGTTCGCTTTTCGCCGCCGGTCACCGCCGCCGCCGCAGCAGCCGGGGCCGTGCTCGCCGCCGTCGCGATCCGCCGCTACCTGTCCTCGTCCCACCACCGCCCCTCCTCAGCCTCCGTTACCATGTCCGCGCACAGCAGCAGCAGCGGCGCCGCGGTCGAGCTCGTGGTCGCCGGCAAGTCCTCGGAGGACCAACAGCTCCTCTTCTCAGCGGCAAGCTCCGTCTCCCTAGGAGAAGGCGGCGGGGAGGTCACCGTCGAGCTCGCCTCCGACGCGCCCGTGGACGGCGAGGGCGGGGCCTTCGATGTGGGAGCGTACATGGACTCCCTCCGGGCGCGGCGCTTCGGGAGGTGGATGCTCTGGTCGCCGAGGCTGGCTTCCACGCAAGACCTCGTGGCGCAGTGAGTGCTAGATTAATTTCTTTCCCGTTGTCCCCCTTTACCGTTATGGTTGTCCGAGGTTTCTTCGTTTTTTGCAGGAATTTCTCAAAGCTTCCGGTGGGCGCCGTGTGCGTCGCTGACGTGCAGTTCAAAGGGAGAGGTGCGTTGAGCTCGCCTGTCGCTTCTATTGTTCCCGTCCTGCGAATTTGCGGCCTTAGTGAGGATTCATTTTTGAATTGCTGTTGCGCCCGTCTCACACCGTGCAATTCGTGCAGGCCGATCCAAGAATGTGTGGGAGTCACCACCAGGCTGTCTCATGTTCTCTTTCACATCGCAGATGCAGGATGCACGGAAGTTGCCCCTTATGCAATATGTTGTATGTCTTTCCATGACTGAAGCCATAAAAGAACTATGTCGCGCTAAGGTGAGCTTTAAAGTTTAGTGTATATGTGTTTGTTGTTTTTATGCATACTCTCTATCTCTATCAACAACTGCATCATGATTATCATCTTAGATTGATTATTTGATTTAGTATCATATGTTTTCTTTGCGGTAAAATTCAGGGACTACCAGAACTTGATGTAAGGATAAAATGGCCTAATGACCTATACCTGAAAGGACTGAAAGTTGGTGGCATTCTTTGTACCTCGTCATATGAACCAAAGGTCTACAACATTTGTACAGGTTAACATGATTTTCGAGTTATTTTCCTTCTTGGTACTAAATATTTAGGCTGGTTAAGTCATCCATCAATCTTTATATTTAATAAATTTGGATTCTTTTTTTTATCTTCTCCAGGCATTGGTTTGAATGTCGATAATGAAAAGCCTACAACATGTTTGAATGCCGGGCTTCAAGCAATAAACGCTAATTCACCCCGATTGAAACGAGAAGACATAACATCCTTCTTCTTCAATAAATTCGAAATTCTTTTTGAGATTTTCTCAAATAAAGGTAATTTGTGATGTAATTACTGTATGATCATGCACATTAGATTGACTGCTGTTGATTTTTGAACTTGAAGATTCTTTTGCTGATGATAATATAAATCAATTCATGTTTTCCTTAAGAGAGATGAAATTTCCTTGCTTGTGTATAATATAATTCTGAATCGACTTTGTAGGATTCCAAGCTCTTGAGAAGCAATATTACGACTCGTGGCTTCACAGGTATGTCAATCCAACACCAGTGAACTAGAAGCCCATTACCAGAATTTGCACTCAATGATTCAGTTCTTCGCTCTATGATTTTGCTTACTATCCTAAGGTTCAAAAGTTACAACAAATATCTTCAATAGGCCATCTTTTATATATTAGGTCTTTGTTATTTCACATGAAAGAGCTTTCCAATCTTCTCTATTATGTAGTGGCCAGAAAGTTGTTGTTCAAGATGTACATGAAGGTCAGTCTTCAGGCAGTGTCGTAACTATCCAGGTTAGAACTAAACAGTACTAAGCATGATAATCTAAAAGATATCTCCTCTTTTCTAACAGTAGCAGCATTTTTTTCAGGGATTGACACCGACTGGTTATTTATATGCTATTGGCCAGGATGGCCAGAATTATGAGCTGCACCCTGACGGCAACAGGTGCTGTCCATTAGACCATATGCCTTTTTATGCATCACCGATTACTTCTCATTCCATATATGTTCTGAAAACTATGGCATACAGACATTTGACACAATGCAATGTGCTCTGCAGCTTTGATTTCTTTACAGGATTAGTGAGGAGAAAAATGGAAACATAAAAAACACCGATGCATACAGTTACAATACAGGTTGTACAAAGGTTGACATAGCTTGAGTGGGATGGGAATGTGATCTAAACATCAACGCCCTCACCTGCAACTCGATGTGTGTTCAAATTCAAATAGATTGTTCTTCACAGAAGTCAAAGATCTGCTTTCATGACAGGTCTGAACAACTGGTTTGAGATGCAAACTTAACGATGCTACTCTGGCCTTTGACTTCGGAATGGCTGTCATGGCAGATCAGCCAAAGACTGATGAAATTCATAATGCAGAGGAAACCTTAAAGACCAGGGATGTGTACTTTAATGATACATAGGAAGAGTGCAGTTGATTGTTTTAGACCCTTCTTTAACAATATGCAGCTCCTCTGAATGTGTTGGGTGATTAGTGTAATGTTACAGTATATGTATGTGTATTTGAAAGTACTATAATATCATTGAGCTGAGTTTGGTATGCCTGGTAGTGTTTGTGCTTTTCTGCTTCTTGATAAGGTTCAGATTCGGTCCCAAGTGCCAAGAATTCAGAATTAGAAAGACTGGTAGTAATAAACAAGACTGTTGGATGTTGTTAGCTTTCCGTTACCAATTTTTCTGTGTTTTTCAAACATGTTTACTTACTTTTAATAATAGTGGTTTCTCATCCCACAAATGGTTGCCTTCGTACTCTTTAAAAAAATGACTCCATTCTGGAATCATTTTCATACTCTCGCAAAAAGAAAAATCTGTAGAGTTATGTAATTGTTTCTGATTGTTTTATCACCACGTTCCCTGAGTAACGGTTGTGTATTTGACTTTAGTCACCTAATTTAATTATACATGGTCCAACCGATCACACAAACGTGGATACACAGGTAGCTCCCGCATTACATCCTCGAACCGAATAAACTTTTATTAATTAATTTATAATTGTTATATTTGTTACTGATGCAGTGCTATTGACTATTCTATAACCTTCCTGGCGGCGCCTGCCTCACGAGTCCAAATCGGCCCATCTGCCCTCGTCTTCCTGAGCTCTCCCTTCACCAGCGTAGGGACTTGGGAGCAGCCAGGTGAGCCTAAGCTTACTGCGGTTCTGGATTTGACTTAAGTTGTCTTTTTTACTGCTCTTGGACCCTTCAATCTCGCATGTAAGCTTCGTTTTATAATCCTGTTCGGCGACCTCAATCTCGCAGCTTGCCGGCGGCTCAACAATGGCGCAGGACGATCCAGTTGTGTCTGCTCAGTGGCTGCAACAGCACTTAGGACTGCCCGATGTCAAGGTGACAGAAAAATTTCTATCCACTCTTGCACGTTCTTCTGCGATTCATAGATACTCGCTTCCTTTTGCTAGCATTCCAAGACAAAAAGATGTTTTGTTCTTGGTTTCTTACCCAGTTATATTGTGACTCCATCGTTTTGTTTTATTTTGTAATTATTGTCAATGAACTATTAACCATTTTGATTTTACAACCTTGCATATTAACGTGAACTAGCAAATTGTCCGTGCGTTGCTACGGACTTAAAAAATAAAACACTTTTTATAACTTAAATATAAATTATTTATACAATATAATTATTAGATATATACAATATTATTGATATTTTTTATATGAAAGATCATATTTATATTACTATTAGTGTTTCTTAGTATACCATTTTATATGTTATAAGTGACAATTTTTTAACATTTTTTACCATATTATAGAAGTTTTATCCGAAAGGAAAAATCAATTTACACAGTCTATAAAATAACACTGCATTGCAACGCGATTTTGAACTTGGAAACTTGCTCCAATGGAAAAAGTTAAAACACAAAAATTGTAGATCTCGTCGATACCTTTTCGAAACATATGTGGATCATATTATTTGGACTTCGGATCTAGAAGATATGAATCCCGCACAGAGACCTGCGCAGAGAAGTCCGAATCAGAACAAATATTTTTGCATCGTATATTTGGAAACCAAAACGACGGTATCTGTACTTACATTGAATACCAAAGTTGTAGAAAATTTTGAGAGCTACGATATAGAGTCTGAGTTTTCTTAATTTGAGCTCCGGGCGAGGGAGTTATGATTTTTGAAGTTCGGTACTTGATATGGAAGGTACGAAACCGATTTGGTTTCAATCACTAACTTTGTGGACACGAAGTGGACGACCGCACCTCAATTAATAGATTGTAGAGAAGTACGAAATGATTGCAGGATTTTGTGTTTTGTACTGACATTCATCAGTTTGTTTCAGATATTGGATGCTTCCTGGTACATGCCAGAAGAGAATAGAGATCCGTGGCAAGAATACCAGGTTTTCAGCATAGTTGTACTGCGATTTACTTCCTTTTTCTTTTGTGAGTTACTGGAGCTTAAGTGTTCCGATATGCTCAGGTGGCACGTATTCCTGGTTCGCTGTTCTTCGACATAGATGGCATAGTTGACCGGACAACTGATGTGAGAAATGTTTCTGAATATACATTCCATCCTCATATTTATTATTCAATTGACTAGATAAATAAGTAATAAGGATTTCCAGGTGGTTTGGTAATTGCTACAGTATTATATGCAAACCTCATGAATCTAAATATCATATGTTGTGGCCTTTTGGCCCATAGGAGTTCTCGTTTATAAGTCACTAGATGGTCATATAAAGCCTTTGCTAGTCATTTAGTATTCATCTATAATATGTACTCTATGTTTCGGTTTTATTTTTCAGTTACCACACATGTTGCCATCTAAAGAGGCTTTTGCAGCAGCAGTTTCCGCACTTGGTATCAGAAATCAGGATAAAGTAATTATTTATGATGGAAAGGGATTCTTCAGCGCTCCTCGTGTTTGGTGGTAAGCATTATGTTTGGATCAACTTGACCAAGATGATGGAACTGAAACTGACTGAACTTGGTATTACAGTTCATCTGTCCACGGTATAATATATAATATGGTTAAGTACCTTCTTACGAAGAACTACTGTTATGTTGTCTTCTATTAATGTATAAGCTATCTTGGTCTTGTCAGTGAACTTGATTCCTCATTCGAAACATATCACATATTGCTTTGCTTAAGCACGTTTTGATTATACAATACAACAAAAGCACAAGAATCACTGGGGGGAGGGATGAACTTGCTGCTATGAGGAAAGAGTATTACACTTCAATTTTGAACACTAAAACTTCATGATTTATTGATTTAGTATGCTTCTTCAGGAAGAACAGCATCAGATCCAAACCTTTGCACATCATAAATGTCAGATAGGCAGAATTGCCATCCTTCAGTTTACTACTTTACTACTAACATGCACGAGACTGTAACCATCCATGCACAATTTGTCACCAACAGGATGTTCAGAGTTTTTGGACACAATAAAGTCTGGGTTTTAGATGGAGGTTTACCTCAATGGCGAGATTCTGGGTTTGATCTGGGGATCAACAGCAATGACGATGCAATTCTCAAATCTAAAGCTGCTAATAGTGCTGTTGAAGCAGTTTATAATGGCGAGATGGTGAGATTGTAATGAAGGGGAGCATATGCTTACAGAAAATTTATTTTGCACATACGCTAATAACTGAAATTTCTTTTTGCTGATAAAACAATTACACTTTCGTTCATGCAGGGTAATACAATCACATTTCAAGCTGAATTTCAGCCTCAGCTATTTTGGACGCTAGAAAAGGTTAGATGCTTTTTGCTAGTACCTGATAACTGGAAGATGAAGAATACAGCAGACTACTTGTTTCCTTGATTATCCCAATGACAGTGACATGTTTGGTTCATGCAACAGGTAGCCCAAAATGTAGCTTCTCGGACTCACCAACAAGTCGATGCACGGTCAAAGGGCAGGTAATATTTATGAACTTGGCTACACATATTTCAGTTGCTGACTATAGAAGTACATTCATAAGGACTCTTAAATTCCAAGAGAATATGATTAAACAACTTATCCCCCTCTTTCACCCTTTTCTGTTTGGTATATTATTGCTCTTTACCTCCGCTCTTTTTCCCCTCTTTTTCTTCTCCTTTTCCCTTCCATCTTCCATTATTTGTTGTTTGTCCTTTTGTATAGGCTCTTGTTGGTTTTATCTCTAGCCTATCCAACTTGCTTGGGACTAAAAGGCTTTGTTGTTGTTGTATGATTAATCACTTCATCGCACAAGCTAAACAGATTGCATGATGCAGCTCTGTAGATACTGTAAATGAGTTTCATGTTCAGTCTTTCTGTTAATTCTTATAAAATGTTAGCAGATACACTCACTAACGTCATTCTCTTACTGTCCTCAAGAACTTTACTGTTTTCTGATTAACAGATTTGATGGTGTAGCACCAGAACCAAGAAAAGAAGTAAGAAGTGGACATATACCTGGAAGCATATGTGTACCATTCCCTGAGGTGGGTACAATGCAAATATTCAATCTTTTTCATGATACCATGAATTGCTAAGAAATGACCTCTCTGCATTGTCCCAGATGTTTGATGGCACACCAAGGCTTCTCCCTGCAGATGAGTTGCGCAAAAAGTTTCAGCAAGCAGGTCTGAATTCTTGTGTCGTCTGCTGTTCAATCATGTGCTTTGGCATAGAAGAAAGAAACTCCTACAGAGTCCAAACATTGAAATAATAGCAATATTGATATAAATGTAATTGAAGTATTTCTATTACTTAGAAACTAGATATTCTTAGGAATGTTGTGTATGTACAGCTATCTTGAAGAATTCGCCAACAAAAAATAATGATTGCACGGTTGATTTTGCAGGTATTTCCATTGATCTTCCAATTGTTGTCACCTGTGGATCTGGTGTCACTGCCTGCATACTTGCTCTGGTCTGGAACTATTTCCTGTGCTTAGATTGTAGTATCAGGGGTTTATAAAGCTATCCCCTAACAACATATATACAGGGCCTCCATAGGATCGGAAAGCATGATATTCCAGTTTATGATGGATCTTGGACAGAATGGGAAGCACAACCAGATTCTGATTACCCCAAAGTCACTGCCATAGCTTCATAAATCACAAACCTGATCATGATGAATATGCGTCCCCTCATGTTTAGGTTGTTAGCAAGAAGATATTCCTGTGTGACAACCTTTGCAGCAGTTATATCAAGGTGAAGCTTATAAGGACTAAAAATGATCCATATGTTTCTACTACTAAGAATGTGCCTATAAGGAAAGAAAATGCACTGTTGTAAATTCCATATTCTTGTACTGTTGCAAATTTTGTATTCGTGTACTGTTGCAAATTCTGTGTTCAGCATATTGTTATCTAACTTACAAATTATAATTGATGATAAATAAGCAAGAAAAAGGCTGCTTAGAAATTCCCTTACCCGGACCCCATAATGTGTGGGAGCGTTCAGCACCGGGTAAACATTATTACTCCAAGACTCCTGTCCCAAAGCGATGCTAATATGCAATGATGTGTATATTGGCAGTACATATTACCATGTTGGCAACAATGCAACAAAATGGGCGTTGCTAAGTCTATACTGCAACGTTGCAATGACAGCATATGCGGAACAATGCATGCATGTTTTGTCTGAGATAGTGGTGTTTCTTAATTATTTTTTTTAGCTCGAGGAACTCAGACATGAAAAGCGATTGCTTATGAAGCTTGCGATTGAGAAAATGATACTGGACTTTTGAATTCAAAGCATATGGGAAACAATGCATGCATGTTTCGCCTCAGATAGTGGTGTTTCTTTTTTTTTTAAGCTCGAGGAACTCGGACATGAAAAGCGATTACTTATGAAGCTTTGAGAAAATGATACTAATAGTGACCATCTGGTAGACAAAATAGACTGATGTCTGTTCTCCGGATCATCTAATAAGACAGTTCCTGTAGTAAAACTATTTATGGCTAAGGAGAACAGAGTCCCCGTAATTTCAAACAATATAGGGTACACTCAGAGCCTATACCTTTCCACTTGTTCTACATCTAAAGAACGAAAATCACATTTCATCTGATGCTCCATTCAGATAAGATTTTAACTATCATAATGGAGCAGAAAGCCAGCAAGTGGTTTGCGCCATGAGCAACAGCACATCTGAGCATGTGGCTGTTTTCCCAACAAATTTTCCACAGACCATTCCTGATTTCCAGTTCTTCCTGAGAGTCCTTTATATCATATGCAATTTGCAGGAATGTGTTAAGCATTAGACAAGTGATACCTGAGAGTAACAAAGTGCAACAGAGTGGCCCTGTTGAATTCAGGTAACATTGGCTTATATTTACTTTTGTACCTCAGCAACATGAGTTTTCGGATTAGCCAACACACGTCTCATCTTGATGCCCTTCTGTAATTCTGGAAGTGTACTCATGATCACTAGACACTGAGAATTCTCCAGCATCCATTCCAAGATCATCAGCTACCATAAAAGCTAGAGAACCATCCTTGTGATCTACCCAACTGTATCCACGACCTTTCACAACTCCACGACTACTCATCAAAGCCCTAACGGCGGATGCATCACCATGTCTGCCTAAGGAAGCATATATGTTTGATAGAAGCATGTAAGGTGATGGATTCTTTGGGTCAAGGCGGAACAGGTGCTTTGAGGCACATTCCCCCAGTTCAGCATTGGCATGTACCACACAGGCAGCAAGCAGAACTTCCCACACTATAGGATCATCTTTATATGACATTTTATCTATCAGGGACTCCACTTCAATAAGACGACCAGCTCGTCCCAGTGCATCTATGAGGCAAGTGTAGTGCTCAGCCAACGGGGTAATTCCACAAGTGCTCTCCATGGAATTAAAGAATGCAATGGCTTTATCAACCAGTCCAGAGTGGCTACATCCTGTCAGGACAGCAATGAAAGTCACACTGTCTGGCTTCTGTTTTGTAGTTAGCATATACTCAAACAATTCAACAGCTTTATCTCCAAGACCATTCTGAGCATACCCATGTATCATCTCATTCCACGCAACTATGTTCTTCATGATCATGCAGTCAAAGAAAAGGCGAGCATCATCCATGTTGCCACATTTTGCATACATATCTATCAGGGCACTGCCCACATAGACATTCTGATCATAACCATCCTTTAACACTTGACCATGTATCTGCCTACCTTGAGGTATGGAAGACAATCTAGCACATGAATTGATCATACTAGCATAGGAGGATTCTGTGGGGAACATTCCGTTTTCTCGCATCTGCTTGAAGAAATCAAATGCCTCTTTATTCAAAGAATGGATAGCCAAACCTGAGATCATAGAATTCCAACACACCACATCTCTCTCATTCATCCTACTGAAAATGCTCCTGGCAATATCAATCTGGCCACACTTTGAATACATATCCACCAGACCACTAGCGACAAACATGTCATTATGAAGCAATAGCCTTACTGAAGCAGAGTGTGCTTGCTTGCCATGTTCCAGAATTCCTAATCTAGAGCATGAGCTGAGGATAACAGCCAAAGTTGTTCGGTCAGGCCTCATATCTTGATGCTGCATCCTCCTAAACAACTGAATTGTGTCTTGATGCAGTTCTTCCTGACAATAGCCAGATAAGAGTGTGTTCCACGTGGTCACACTTGGTCTGGATATCTTGTCGAACATTGCACGAGCAGACTGAACATCCCTAGCCTTAATAAAAGCCGCTAGCATGTTACTGAAAGTGACCTCATCGGGCACAAACCCTGACTCTTGCATAAGGTCCAACACTTGCATTGCCTTATCATAGCAACCCACCTGACCATATCCAGTTATAAGGATGTTCCAAGAAACGATACTGACACTGGGCATTGATTCGAAGACCTTCATGGCCTCCTTCATTTCCATGCCCTTTGCGTACATATCCATTAGAGTGTTCCCCACATGTTGGTCTGATCCAAATCCTTTCCTGACAACCAATGCGTGGATGCACTGGCCAAGCCGTATTGCAAGAGCGACGTTGTACTCACCAGTGCACGCTTGCGCGCACGCGCCAAGGACGCTGGAGACGGCCACCGGATCAACACGAACCCCGGTCCTGCTCATCCGCGCGAACAGCCTGAGCGCATCCTCGAAGGTCCCGCTCTGCGCCAGGCCTCCCATCATCGCCGTGAACGACACCTCATTCGGCCGAGCGATCCCGTCGAACAGCCTGACCGCGTCAGCGACGCTCCCGCACTTGGTGTACATTCCGAGGAGCGCGTTCTCGACAAACGGGTTGACGTCGAGCCCGACCTTGACGGCGAGTCCGTGGCAGCGCCTCCCGTCGTCGAGCGCGGCCACGGCGCCGCACGCGCTCAGCACGCTAGCGAGCGTGAAGTGCGTCGGCGCGAGTCCCTCCTCCAGCATCCCCCGGTAGAGCTCCAGCGCGTCGCCGGGGCACTCCGACCGCGCGACCGCGCTGATGACGGTGTTCCATGAGACGGCGTTCCGGTCCGGCATTCCGCCGAGCAGGTCCCGGGCGGCGGTGAGGTCCCCCGCGCGGCACGCCGCGGAGATCGCGGCGTTGTAGGAGTAGACGTTGGGATCGGGCAGCGAGCGGAAGGCGCGGAGCGCGTGGCATGGGAGGCCGGCGAGGGAGTAGAGCTCGACGAGGCGGTTGAGGAGGAAGGTGTCGGCGGCGAGGCCGGCGGCGAGCACGCGCGCGTGCGCGGCCTTGGCGTGGGCGCGGCTGGGCTTGGGGCCGGCGCTCCGCTTGATACAGGCCTGGAGCACGGCCGCGAGCTGGGCCGCAAAGTTTGCCATCTCAGCGAGAACCCGTAGTAAGCACTGGGATGACTCCATTTATGCGGCTTCAGGATGTGGGCTATTCTTTTTACTGGGCCGCGCGTTTTTATGATGCGCATGCACTCCATTTTTGTGATGAACATGCAGTCCATTTCTTCTGGTTAGAGCTCCTACAGTTACCTTTTTTTTTTTTTGATAAAGCTCCTACAGTTACCTTTGTCATGACACTGAAATTGACTCTAAATTTGAGTTCCTGGAGATGATTTTTATCATGATTGAGAAAAAAGCGTAGTTCACAGTTAACTTTTTTTTTTTGAAAAATAGGTGTTCGAATTGTTTGCATAGATATACTAGCTAGAAACCTAGGAGCACTAGATATTTTCTTTGTGGTGGCTAGTTCAGCATCCATTATTCATTCCGACAAGTATACATAACATACGTGGTCCCGTCCATAAATAGCATGTTTTTTTTTGGTAGCTAGTTTCAAATACCGACCACCCCGGGGGCGCCGCGCGCTGAACGTCGGCTCCTGTTTGCCACGCCGCCGCGTTCCGAAACAGAACACTTTACACTCATGCGTCCCACCACGCGCGCCTTGTCGACGGTCGTCTACTGCTGCGCCTTGGCCGGTCTCCGCTAGTGTCTTGCCGTGTTGTCCGTGCTCCACTCCACGGGCGCCATTCGCCACGCGGTTATTAGAGTAACTTCAGCCCACTGATTAAATTTAGGCCTCTATATAACACTTTGAGGGCCAATTTTTAACTTTTAGAGGCCTAGAACCATTTGTTGCTCCAGCCAACTGAGTAAACAGAGTCCCTATTCTTGTGGGTCCCACCGAAATCCTTTCTTCCTCCTCCCACCGTGTGGCAGATCCTCCAGGCGCTAAGCACCGGCGGCTCCCTCTGCTGGTCGTGGCGGCGCCTCCGTCCATCGTTTGCGGCCCGGCTACACGTGACGTCGACTCTCCCTTTCCTGCCCTTCGTGCACCGCCTCCGCCGTCTCCGTCGAAGCAGGCCGCGCCACCGATGTCCCTGTCGAAGGAGCTTGCCGTGGCGACCTGGGGATCTGGCCGCAGAGCGCCACGGACAAGAACATCGTGACGTCGGGCACGAGCACATACGACCTGGACCGGCGGCGGCCCGCTGTACGCGCAGCTGACTGTCGGCACCCATGCCTGAGAAGAAGGAAGGGGAGGAGAGCGAGCCCGTGCAGCTGCCAGACGTCAACTTGGGCTCCGTCTCCTTCGACCTCCACGGTGGTGTCTAGCTCCCTGCTCTCGGCAGATCAATTTGGGTGAGTTCTTGGTGCTCTCTCTGCCAAAAATGATGCTAATTTAGGGGAATTCTAGGTGCTATAGAGTGTTAAACATACTATGACAATTGGTTGTTTGATTAATTAGCAGGCACTAGCATCTTAGTTCACTGGCTCTAGAAGTAGTTCAGTTTCAGACATTCAGTTAACTGACTAGTTCACTCGCTCCCAATGCAAGCCAGCCAATGGACTGTTTCAGATATTCAGTTAACGTACTGAAAACTCAGACATTCAGTTAACTGAATGAAAACTGAAACATTCGTTTCAGACATTCAGCTACTCTTAATTTTATGTATATGATCAAACTTGAACTTTTTCATAATGTTACTAGATTGAAAGTGTTGAATTTTCTTCATGTGCCAGATGTCGCGGTCTTTGAGGCTTCAGCGGTTGAGGGATGAAGAGGAGGAGGATTTCAATGATGATGACATGTTCTTCCTTGGTGCTGTTTTTGCGGGATTGAAGAGGAAAAAGAACAAGAAGAAATTTCGAGGATCTTTGCCGGGCCGCCAAAGCGTGCGAAGAGATGTCCTAGAAGGTCATGAGCAGATTTACTGGGACTACTTCGCTGACAACTCCGTGTACAATGCCAAGCACTTCAGAAGGAGATATCGAATGTCCAAGACACTTTTCTTGCAGATAGTAGCTGCGGTGGAGGCTCACGATGAGTACTTCCGTCAGAAGCCTGATGCACTTGGTCGTCTTGGTGCTTCTGCTATTCAGAAGGTTGTCGCCGCCTTCCGTATGTTTGCACATGGTGTTTCGGCTGATTTCCTGGATGACTCAGTGAGAATGGGTGAGAGCACCATTATTGAGTCTTTCAAGCACTTTGTCAAAGGGGTTGTTGACATCTTCAGTGAGGAGTACCTGAGGGCCCCCAATGCCCAGGACACTGCCAGTTGCTAGCCATTAACACTGCAAGAGGATTCCTAGGTATGCTGGGTTCAATAGATTGCATGCATTGGAAGTGGGACAAGTGTCCAACAGCTTGGAAAGGGGCTTACACAGGGCACAAGAGTGGTCCAACTTTGATCTTGGAAGCTGTTGCATCTCAAGATCTGTGGATTTGGCATGCATTCTTTGGACTTCCTGATTCCCTGAATGATATCAACGTCTTACGACGATCTCCATTATTCGATAGACTTACTTCTGGGACAGCACCAAAAGTGGAGTATATAGTCAACGGAAACAAATACAACATGGGGTATTATCTTGCAGATGACATATACCCCACCTGGGCAACATTTGTCAAAGCTTATCATTTCGAAGTCCACAAGGTAACAAGAAGATTCACTTCACAGCGGTACAAGAATCTACAAGGCAGCATGCATTGAAGAAGTAGGTGCTGGTTCATCTTGTGATGATGTTGCAGACTTGTTTTGCTTGTTCCCTCGGGCTTGCTTCATGACATCATGTACCGACAGAAACTTCTCTGAGTGTCGGACCTCCATCCAACAGTGAACAAAGGGAAAACCTTTGGCTCCACCATATGTTTTCTGTGCTAATTGGATCTGCAACAAAGAAGCATAAGATAAGTGCACGGTAAGAAATGAAAAGAATTTGAAAAAAGCGCAAACTTAGCAACATACATGCTCTGTGAAGGGAACACCACTTGGACGTAGACGTTCTATTTTCTCAAAACATCCCTGAAACTTAAGGCACTCCTTCTGGATGATTCCCCACCTTTTTTCAAGAGAAGTTGCATTCCTCTCGGAGTCAAAAGTCTTTTTGTCATGGTAGTGTTCTGCTATCCGATTCCAGTAAGTAGAGCGTGGTTGCTCGTTCCCAGTTCTAGCATCATAAGTTATTTTCATCCAAGATCTGCACAACTGGATGTCCTCATTGTGATTGTAATTTCCTCCCCGCCCTTTGCCACTATCTTGTGTGAGCATATCCAGAGGTGATTCAGATTCTTGTGTCAACATGTTCATAAAGGACTGTGAACTAGACATTGGATCCTATAACAAGTCAGCAAAGTGCAGGCTAGTTAAGCAAAACAGGAATAAATAAGCAAATCATGTTATTGTGGCAAGAAAGCAACTTTCCTGTCACAGTAAGTAGTGCATATTATTTACAATCAGCAAAAAACTACTCATTCCAGGATGGTAAGGTTTTATGATTTACAGAAGAATGTATGTACTACTAATAGATAGGTGGCAAGTAGCATAGAGAAGAAATATTTTTGTCCATTTCATAATCAACAAAAAGCTGTCCTTAAACAAAGGAGCAGTCAATAGATATGCAATTCAGACTGAAGAAATCTGGGCAAATCATGCATCAGATCTCAAGATGCTGGCAGCTGCTGTTGACTTAACAAGTACTGGTCTTAACTGGTAAAACTGGCAAGGTGCTAATCCTGACTAGCAAATTATAATAACAGCTTTACCAGCTAGTGATCCTAACTAACAAAATTGGTCAGTGGTGAATCTAACTACAGCCTTTTGGATTCATGGGCAGTAAACAAGAAATCTTAAAAAGAGACATCAAATATGCAGTTACTTTCTGTTCCATATATAGTGACATGCACCAACAAAAAATGCTTATAACATAGAAATGCAGAACATATCATTCCATATCATCAGAATGAAGTTCATAAGGAAGATGGATCATACATAATAAGCTCCAGGTTACAGCTTTTTAAAAATTAGCAATTCAGTAGAATGCTTATAGCTCCAGGACACAGCTACAGTTGGCTTAACAAGTACTGATTCTATACATTCCACATTGATCAGATATACTACTCTATGAGCAAGCACTTCAATTTTTCAGAACACAGCGTGAAGCATCACCTAGACCCAAAACTGCTAGCTCCAAACCTATTCAGATAAGTTGTTGATCGACCAAACACAGATAAAACGAGTAATATGGTGGCAACTACTTTTGCATTTAGTTAAAAAAACATAGCAGTACATCTCATCACAACATTCCACTCACACATATGAATTTGGAAATTAGGAAAAAGGGCATACATATGCTTCCGTGAGCGTCGCTGCAGGGCTCCAATCAAACACCGGCGTTTGGATAGGACTCTGGTCATCAAAGGTGGCCTCGTTGTAGAAGTTTGGCGGCGTTGACGCACTGCTGGTAGTGTCCCATGTGATGGAGTTGTTGAAAGGCGACGGCTCGGTGAAACTTGAAAATTGAGGGCCAAGTCGAGCCAGTGCATTGGTGGTGGCGGCAGCACGGTCCATCGGTGCCGACATCCCGGTGTTGTAGAGCGACAGCGAGACGAAGTAGGGTTGACCTGCTGCAGGTAGATGCAGGGCGCTGCCGGTGGAGCTGAGGACGAGGAACGAAGGTGGAGGGGGGGGGGGCGTTGCTGCCGCCAGGCGCGACGTCTGCGCTGGGACCTCCGACGCCCGCCGCCGCCGCTGAGACCAACTGCCGCCGCAGGACATGCTCGTCGCTGCCGCTGCTGGACGTAGCCTGGAGGACGTGGGGAGGGCGGACGCGGCCTGGAGGAGGACGGGTTGGTGCGACAAACGATGCTCGACGTTTCTTGGTCGCGGGCACCAGAGGGGGGGGGGTGGCCACCGGAGACGTCGTGCGGCGCCCCAGCCGAGCACGACGGTGACCTTGGCCGGCTCGGCGCGCCGCCGTGGCGGCCCAATCCCAGTCGCGGATCCACCTGGCGAGTAGATCCGGTCGTGGCGGTGCTTTTTCTTGAGGCGGAAGGGGCGGGGCGGGCGCCGGCGGTGGCCGTGGGGTGGGTGACCGGCGGCGGCGGAGGCTCCATTTGGGTCGAGAGAGAAGGAGAGGAGAGGACAGAAAAGAAAAAAATGGGAAAAGAAATGAAAAAATGGTAGGGCCCGCATTCCGGGGGGGGGGGGGGAAATAGTGGGGCACTATTCTTAGGGGGTTTGGGAGAAAATTTAGTAGGACAATAAATTTAGTCACCTATATAGTCAGGAGTTGGAATGGTGTTTTTTTTGTTTGGGTGACTAAAACAATATTTAGGAGCCAATATACTCACCCGGCTGGAGTTGCTCTTAGAGTCACCGACGACTAGGCCACTGGAGGCGTTAGCTGCACGAACGAATGAAGCACCAGTGTCTTCCAGATCGTCGTGGTCTCGGCGGTGCTGGTCCAGGCGCTCCTCGCCGGCGAGCGCAGCTGCTGGGCTGCACGTGCGTCCCGTGCCGGGCGCGCTCATGTATCGTCAATAACATCGGCGACTTCCTCCTCCAGATCATGTCCGACGTACTGCGTGTTCAAGAGCGCGGAGCACCCCGTTGTGCCCAACGTCGTGTGCGGCCCCAGCGGCGTTGACCATCATGCACCATGTCAACGCCGCCGAGACCAGCCTCGGCGTGCCAAACCCAATCTTTGCTTTCCGTTCGTTAGCGCATTATTATTAGAGTCCGGGAAAAATCAACTATCGTCCTCCTTACATAAATATAAACTTCCTAATAATACCGTCCTTTCAGAAAAAAACAAAAATCAATATCCTAATAACGTCAATAGGTCGCCCCCCGGCGACGCAGCCCACGCACCGAAACCATGGCGAAGAAGAAGGAACGCAAAGACTATGAGATCGAGGCGGCGGCGGCGCCGCCGAGAAAGCCATCGTCCGTGACGATGAAGAGGAGGAAGAGGAGGAGGAATAGTAAGAGAACGAGACGCACCAGTGGCGCCGTCGTCGCGCCAGGCATCATCTGCGACGACATCATCCGCAGCATCTTCGCCCGTCTGCCGGCGCGCACCCTGGTCGCCTCCACGACGCTTTCCAAGCACCACCGCAGCATGATCCTCAGCCCGGAGTTCAGGAACCTCCACTGCCGCCTCGGCCCGCCGCTACCCGCACCACACATCGCCTACATCGCAAGAGCAAAGATAAAGAGCGGTCACAGCAAGGTCGTCAGCGCGTTCCATAGCTTCAACGTCGCCGCAGCCCGGCGGCCCATCAGCTGCGACGCCGCCCCGGCGCCGCCGCCGTCGCTCACCGGGCCAAAGTACCTCGGCAGGAAGTACATCAACACGTGCAACGGCGTCGTGCTCCTCGCCGGCGGCGGCGAGCATAGGCGGCGGTGCGTGCTCTGGAACCCCTGCATTGCCAACAGCGACAAGGAAGTGGTCGTCCCGGCTGGTTGCAAAAGGGGCGATCGTGTCTTGGGATTCGGCTACGGCAACAGGACCCAAGCCTACAAACTACTACTCTTGTCGCGAACGCGTGATGAAGATGATCTGCTGGTCTACCCACTTGGAGACACTGCCGGGGCGGAGCAACCGCAGTTACGGACTGTGTTCTCCGCCGGCAAACATCAAGGGGAAGAAAATTTTTTCTATAATCCTTCTCGGAAACCTGTCATCAATTCGCTTTACATCGACGGCATAATTTACCTGCTCCATGTCCCTAAGGAACTCATTCTTGCTTTCGATGTCGACAACGAGACGGTTACCACCATCAGTTTACCGGGCAAGGGCCATATAAGCAACGAGTACATCGAAAAGGCCAGACTCATGGAGATGTCAGGTCGTCCTTGCATTGAGACGTATGACTGGAAGCGCAGAACCTTGTGGGTGCTCTCTGTGGATTACCAATGGGAGCCCAAGTGTGTAATAAAGAGCGATAAAACCTACAATAATGGAGATTTCGATAACTACTCAATCACTGGTGCTTGGGATTGTGGCGGCGGTGTGCTACTCCTGCACGTGTATCATGACTTCGGTGGTCCCAACCAGCTCTACATACTCCATCCTTCCACTAAAAAAACGAAGGTGATCAGGACAACCCTCCCATGCAACCTGATGCCAGAGTTATCAGAATATGCGTTTTGCTGGGGTTACAAACCAACGCTCGTGTCACCGGGGAGCATTATCGGCGAACACAGCCAAGAAGAGGGCCATACAACAACGGATATATTTGAGTCACTAAACCTACTCAATGAACAAGAGAAGAAGAAAGGACACGAGGCAACACTGACCACTATGTGCCTCATGGAGTTCTTGGTTGATATTATGCGCAGGCTGCCTGAAAATATGCAAGAAGTAGCTAAAATGCTACGTAAATGTCTTTGAGTCCTTTTTTTTAAATTAAAGTTTTATGTTTCTACCTCCTCCATAGTTTAAATTTCTGGTTTTTAAGTGAGACTTATCAATTTTATGCATCTTCAGGCTCGATGCTCATTGCTTTAAGCTTTTGAAATCCTATTTAGGCTCCGTTTGGGACAGATTATTGGACGCTTTCATTGAATCTAATCCGAATAGAGAGCCAAACACCTCGATTCTTCCTCTGCTTCCAACGCAAGCGATTTCCCTCGTGCCAAACCTATGACCCTCTTGCCGTTTCCATAGGCACATTAGTGTCCGGCAAAAGAAAAAAGAAGGTTAAGTATGAAGTGCTCTGGTGGAGCTCTTTTTAAGTTTGCACGAATCTTAAAGCATCCACTTAATTAATTTCTAATTTTTAATCTCCTAATCTCAGGGCCCGACCCTACCCATCTAACCCAGATCTGAAGCCCACCCAGATGAGTCTGTCAACGCAAGGAAAATGGATCGTTTGAACATTGCATTTCCTTTCTTCTCCGTTGTTCTCGTTCTCGGCGGCACTAACCCCACCGCATGGATCGAGTTCTCATCACATTCATCGTTGCCATCCCGCTCGATCCGTGGTCGCGGAATTGCTATTGTTCGATCATGTCATTGTCGCTGGAGTGAATTAGCCGCAAGATTTGGAGACACTGGTGGAGGGGATCGAAGTGAGCCGCGGAATTCGTGTTGTTCGATCATGTCGTTATTCCATCTCGTAAATGTTTACATTTCTGATTTGGAAGTTGAGAATTCACTTTTCTACATCCTCATATGCTTAGCTTTAGACTGGAAACGACACATATGGTGTCCCGTTGTACCAAGCTTTTGAACCTCTATTTTAGTTCTTTTCAAGCGTATGCCTTAGGGCCTTGTCCTTTCTATTTGTTGGCCTTTTTCTTGGTAGCCCTTATTTTCTCACCACGTGAAGGGCGAGAAGCAATATCTAAGATTCAACATCTAGAAACAGAACAATAATTTTATGATTATATAACTACATAGAAGATGGAGATTTCATCTTACATTGAAAATTTTCCATGCCTTACTCTTGAAATCCCTAATTAGGCAATATTTGTATTGTTATAGCAAACATAATTAGAAAAAATCACAAAACCATAATACAAATGTTAAAATGTCATTAAAAACCTGCCTAAAGCGAAATTGAATATTGTTATCATCTCTCCAATGCAAGACTCCTTAGATGCAACATTAACAAACATCAATGCCTTTGAATTCTTTGTGAAACTCTACAAAAAATGTTTAAGATAACTTTATTTATAAACACTATGAAATATATAAATTTAAATAACAATTAACTTTATAAATATGTTCGTCTCCAATACATGTGTACGTTTGGAGCCCTATAAATTACTTAATATCTTTGTCATCATTTTCAATTAAAGAAAGCACAATGGCTAAATCAACCAAACATAGATTTATAGCCTAAGACAAGAGGACAATAGAGGATACATTAGCAATAATATATTTCTAGCGAGTATCACAGTTACCGTCATAGCCAAGCGTCCATCGTCGAACTACTGCCAAAGTTATGACCAAGCTTTGCTTATCAATCATTAGTATATGGGAAATTTGTCTCTCGCACACTGATCGATCATGGCTTGGTCTGGGGCACACCGCCAAACTCTATTTTATCTAGCACACACTGTAAAAACTTGTTTTGGTCTAAAACACATCACCTGAATTAAATTAACAATTCTGCCTAATGGAGAAGAGAGAGGCGCCTCCAAAAGACACTAGTGCCCCTGGCTGTGTTGGACCCAATAGCTGGAGCGCTGTTGCCGAAGTGTCTGGTTAAGGAGCGCCGCGCCACGGGATCACCAGCCTCTAGCACGAGAAGCGAGAGCAGACCAGTGGAGCGCAACAATTGCTGAGGGGGGAGAGGTGCGCTACAGGTGGAGCAGTGTGTCGCAACGCCAGTTCATCTCGTCGGCGGCGGGTCCGGCTCATTCAAATTGAACGGCAACGGCGAGAGGGGCGGCGGCCTCGTCGCTGGCGCCCAATGCGTTGTCCTCACAGAGCACGGACGAGGAGGAGCCGCGGTAGCTACGGTTGTCCTCCTAGGCCACCAAGGCCGCCCGGATCGTTGCCGTGCCCAATGCGATGCTGCTCCCGCCGCCACCGCTCCACGACTCGACAGTGCTGCTGTGACTTGATGTCGCTGCCGCCATGGCGGTGGGTAAAGCAGGACGCAGTGCACGTACCGGCGTGGTGGAGATGGTACGCGTGATGAGTATTGGGAGGGGTCTTTCCGGCGAGGTTGTCGATGAGGAGAACGACGGGGAGCACCTACGCTAGAATGCCTCAAGGGCATGAATGTTATTTCACGATGTCTCTCTCTCCTTCATCAGGATGCGGTGTGTTTCATGCAAAATCTTGTCTTCACGATGTGCCCTGGACAAAACAACATCTTGCGGTGTGCCCTAGACCAAGCCACGATTGATCATTGTGCGAGAGACAAATTTCCCTTGGTATATATACATCTTTTTGCAAAAGTTTATGCAAGTGAAATTATTGTAGGGATTAACTACTATTTTAACTTTTTAGCACAATAGCAGCTATAATGGAGCTCCAAATGTCCTTTTATATGACAACCCTTGCTTGTCACTGGTGCCACTGTTTTCTATAAAAAACATGAAATAAACAATCAGAAAGAAAACAAGCCACTCAGAAATGTAAGATAAAAATATTGGCGCTACTACAAAAATAATGAAATAAACCATTAGAAAGAAAACAAATTACTACTTGTCTTTAAAATATAGGAAAAAAATATATACTGTTTTTCTACATGCACTTTAGAACTCTATTTTAATTAAAATTTTAGTGAACTATTAAGAACATTTGTTACCAGTTGTAGAGAAATTGTAATTGTGCATCATACTAGTTTTCTTTTACAATTATTTAATCAAATTCTAGCATACAGTCTCATGAAGTTCTTGGCTGGTATCATGCGTAGACTACGAGAGAATATGTAAAAAGTAGTTGAAACATTAGGTAAATGTATTTGATCTCTGTTTTAAGGTTCCATGTTTCTACGACCTATGAACTTTACATTTCTGATTTGGAAGTTAGGAATTCACCATTTTACCTCCTCAAAAGCTTAGTTACGGACTGGAAACTCCGCGCCTGATGGTACCCCGTTGTATCAAGTTTTTTAAATCCTATTTTAGTTATTTGAAGTGAGGTGTGCGACTGTACGTGGCATCTGAAAACATATTTAAATAAAACTGGGTCGCATCTTTGTATTGAGCTTTTGAGTTTGTTTGGTCAGATTCTCAGTGAGAAAGAGTTGTTCTTTTTTCAAAAGAAAAAAGGGAAGGAGTTAGCCGGCTGGCGCCCGCGCGTGGGCCAATGGCAAATTAGTTAGCCGGCCTAATCCAGAATAATTAAGTTGTCTAATAAGCTACTGGTGGACTGGGTCGGTAGGTCGGATCAAGTCCAGGTGTTGTATTGTTGCATGGGATACTGAATAGGCATAGGCTGGCTCACACGACGACTGGGTCGCCTGCATGCACCACTGCTGTGACTATAAATACCCACGTCCCCTCTTGTTCATCCTCCAAGCCCAAACCAAAGCTCGCCGCACACTGATAGCTCGAGCTTCTCTTCTTCCATTCGCCCCTGCTATTGCACAAGATAGTGTAGCCAGCCATGGCCACAAGCTCCTGCTCTCTTCTCCTTGCTCTTGTTCTTGCCGTAGCTGTAATGTCGCCTCTGGTTCTCGCTTACGACCCGAACTCTCTCCAGGATTTCTGCGTTGCTGACTACACTTCCAACGGTATACGTGCTAAGTGCATTTCAATACCGTTCTCCATCATGTGTCCTCTAGTAGTTGATATATAAGTCGAAAAACAAAATAGCTAGGAACTATATATAATTAATTATAACGTTGGGTCGTCGATGCATATATATGCAGTGTTTGTGAACGGGTGGGCGTGCAAGGACCCGAGCAAGGTGACCTCCGCCGACTTCTCCTTCTCCGGGTTCCACATTCCTGGCGACACCTCTAACTTCGCCGGCTCCAACTCCACTCTCGCCGACATCCACGTGCTCCCGGGCCTCAACACGGCGGGCATCTCGCTGGCCCGGCTCGACGTGGCCCCTTTCGGGCTGAACCCGCCGCACACGCACCCGCGCGGCACCGAGATGCTCACCGTCGTCGAGGGCGAGCTCTACGTGGGCTTCATCACCACGCAAGGCAAGCTCTTCGGCAAGGTCATCAAGCCCGGCGGCGCCTTCGTGTACCCCAAGGGCCTCGTGCACTTCGCCTTCAACCTCACCCCGCGCCCGGCGTGGGGCGTCGTCGGGCTCAGCAGCCAGAACCCGGGACTCATCCGCGTCGCCGACTCCATCTTCGGCGCCAGCCCCGCCGTCAACGACGAGGTGCTCGCCAAGGCGTTCAGGATCAACCAGGGCACCGTGCAGATGATCAAGGAGAAGTTTGGGGCCAAGATGTAAGAAGTGAACAAGTTACTGCAGTATGGCCGGATTGTCATACCTGAGGGTCGACCCATTCAATTTTTTTTTGTTATGTCTACAACAATATTTTGTTTCGCAGGTCCAGTCGAATTGCATTTCTTATGATTTATTTTTTCTTTGTGGTGTGTACTCAGTATATGTATCCCTATTTATTTGTTACAACACGCTATTTGATATTCAGTTCATGTACTTCCTGTGAAATGATTAATTGTTGGTTTTCCATCATAGTACACGTTTGATTCAGTTGAAGTTGGTGTTGGAGTTTTTAAGAGTTCCGAAATCTGAATGAAAGTTACTCTTTATCTCTTGAGGTGTTTGCTGAGTAATATGTTCAGGCTGGACGCCTACCAACTCATATCATTCATAACATCGTCTGTATGTTTTCCAGTGACCGTTAATGGTACGACTCTGAGACCATATAGCATCATGCATGATTATACGATTGCCGCAAATCAAAATTCATTGCAACGTGTAGTAGTAGTAGTAAATACTCCATAGTAAGTTGGATGCAATCCGGTATACTAGCAACAGGAACTAGTTATACAGAGGAATAAACAGAGACAGACCAGGACAAAGACTCCGCCGATCCAGTTACATACTCGCGACAGAAGCCGGAAACAGACAGATTATCTCAGGTGGAATGCAGAGTGCTGACGAAACAGACAAATTATCTCAGGTGGAATGCGTAGTATATTTGAATATGCTAAATCGGGACGCTCATTATTTTTGGATGCAACCCGGTTCCGGTAACAACAAGGACACTTACACTACCTGCACAAACCAGTTAGACGGAGGAATAAACACAGACAGGCTAGGGCATATTCTCCGCATAAGTACATCACTCTCAGGTGGTGGTGGACTGAGTGCTCTGCCATACCAGCGAATCACACCGAAATTCCAAGTGGCTGCTGAACCAGTTCCTTCATCCGAGTAGAAGTAGAAGGCACGTCGTTGTCAGGCTGCAGATCAAGGCTAGATGAGTTTATCCGTCTGCCGATGAAGCACCACATAACGACCTGCCAGATGCACCAGACGTCTCCCAGCCCCTGCTTGAGCACGATGGTGGCGTTGGTCACCATGAGCCACCACCCGTTCTCCTTGAGCTGGTCGGGCTCGGGCAGCAGCAGCACGACGACGACGATGGATGCCACGAAGGACGTGGAGTTGCAGTGGAAGAAGAAGAGGCAGTGGCGAAGCTACAAGGTATGCCGGGTATGCACCGGCATACCCTGCAATTCCAGCAACTGCAGATAATATGTTATATATTTAAATCAGATAAACTAAAAAGAAAGAGTATAAATTGAATCTAATCATTAAAAGGCCCACGTAGGTCCACCATCCACCGTTGGCCTAAATGCCAAATCAATCGGTGCACTCTGACACTTGATGGTTCTGATCGGGGTGCTTGACTCAAGTACTCGACGATTCGTTCGATCGTTCTCGGCGACAGGTCAGGAGCAGGGAGCCACCACCCAAGCCCTAGGAGGTCAGGAGAGGAGCCCGATTGCCGCTCGACTCGATCAACAACCACTTGCGAAAAAGAAACCTGAATCGCTGCCGCCGCCAATGAGCCAAGGAGGTCACAGACTCACAAGTCAGGAGCCGACGACTCTACCCGTCTACGTGATCACGGGGGATCTCCGGCAGCAGCAGGACAAAGCAATGCGCTTCGCGCGACTACGTTCTAGTATTTTTTTTCGTGAGCGGGATCTACAGATGTTGTGTGAGCGTGATCTACAGACTACATATATTAAAAAAATCCATGTATTCTTTAATTGCTATTTGCTAAGTAGTGCTAAAATTTTGAAATCATCCATCACACAATAAGGGCGAGGATTTGTCCCAACATCAGATCAGAGTAGATCGAGGTTGATCTTTTGTTCAGTACTCATATCAGGTGAGTGATCCATAATCAAATATGGGAGTTCAATTGTTCAAGTGTAATTTATTTTCTGCAATAGTTTAGTGAAAACAAAGTTACAAAATAAGATGGGAGATAGTCTTTTGGATGATTGTATAGTCACTTTTATTGAGCGAGTTGTTTTCTTTTAAGTTGATAAAGATAATATAATCAATACATTTATGTTCCTTAGAATCGTCGGATAAAATCATCAGCAAAATAATATTGTAAGTCTCCTGTACTCTATTAAGCCTATATATTAATTATCGGTATGGCTTTTAAAACTATTTATATGGAATGGTTTCAATTTGATCCACGAATTTAAACATTATTATGTTAATTAGTACATATATAGTTAATTTTATAATTATTACTAAATTAATAAAATGGATTTACCGAATTGTATATAAAATTTTTTAAGTGGCATACCCTAAGCTAAAATCCTAGATTCGCCACTGAGAAGAGGTAGCGCAGAAAAGAAAAGAACTTCTCGCAGCTAGATCCATGTCGTCACATCCGAGTCTAGCTAGGTCCATCTGCTCCGTTCATCAGTTTCACCGAGGTTAAGCAACAGAAAAGAAGAAAACTTCGCAGCGGTATAAACTCAAGTTTATAACCTTCAATAAGCGGAACGGCCATTTATTGAAAATGCAACTTAACTATGCAACTGAATTTATTTAAGCTGAAGGTTTTTAACCTTAAATAAATAGAACGACCAGGATAACATAAGTTTTTTTTTCTAAAATAAGTAATGTCTAAATTCTTCAGACAACTTTTTAGGGCCATCCACGACATATTTGGAGTTTGTAGAATATAAACTGAATTTTTTTAATACAACATAAAAAGAAGACTCACAATCCACTCAGAGCTCCACCCTCAAATTATCTGGCATATTCTTCTATATGCACAATTTTCATTTAGATCCAACAGAATAAAAAACTTGTAGGTTCTTAGTGCTTGTTGAAAAAATCATGATTAAGGTTATTCGTACTTCTTACCCTCATTTCTCTTCATTATCTTATGAAAATTAAATTATTAACTCCATTTGGTTGTCTTCTCTAATACTACTATGATTTCCCCCCCTCCTCTTTATGTCCATAAAATCATCTTACGTTAACTAATCAACAATTTGAAACCACATAAAACGAATAAAGTGTAAACTGTACTGTGCGTGTACCTCCAATAATTCATTAAACTAATATAATTTTGTCTATCAAATTTATTATTTATGTTTTCAATAAAATCATTCTAGTTTTAAAAAAAAAGCAACAATGAAATATTCTGCTGAGCGCGGTAGAGTGTGTGTGAGGCTCTCACCACCTATACTGATCGCCAATTTTTCAAACAGATTTCAAATTCCATACCCGGTAATCTCACCATCCAGCACCGGGCCTTCTGGAATAAACCGCCACCCACTCCACACCCCATTCCTCCATTTCGCACGTCCGCGCCCGCCTCCCATCTCTGATCTCTCCCCAAACCTCGCCGTAACCCTAGCCCCACGTCGTCGCCCCCTCCGCTACCGCCATGAGGGAGATCCTCCACATCCAGGGGGGCCAGTGCGGCAACCAGATCGGGGCCAAGTTCTGGGAGGTGATCTGCGACGAGCACGGCATCGACCACACCGGCAAGTACGCAGGCGACTCCGACCTCCAGCTCGAGCGCATCAATGTCTACTACAACGAGGCCGGCAGTGGCCGCTTTGTCCCGCGCGCCGTGCTCATGGACCTCGAGCCCGGCACCATGGACTCCCTGCGCTCGGGCCCGTACGGCCAGATCTTCCGCCCCGACAATTTCGTGTTCGGCCAGTCCGGCGCCGGCAACAACTGGGCCAAGGGCCACTACACCGAGGGCGCCGAGCTCATCGACTCCGTGCTCGACGTCGTCCGCAAGGAGGCCGAGAACTGCGACTGCTTGCAAGGTATAACAATATTGTCACAGATCTGACCTTTCTGTTGAGAATGTCCTGCGCTTAGTGTGATCCTGTTGCAAATGAGCGTATCTAATACAGCCGTTTATTGGGAAATTTGTTGGAATGTCGTGATTTTAGGGTTCCTTGCTAGTAGATCTAGCCATTATGTTTGTCATCATAACTGCATTTAGCGTCCACTGCATTTCATACGATTTTATTTATGATGGTTGTTTGTGATGGTTCACATGAACTGTTATTTGCCCTGCACTGTGATATAGTTTGTACTACTAGATCGAGCAAATAGCCAAGAGGTTTTGGTAGTTCTCAGTAGCAGTTATAGGTCCAGACCACTTCATGCGACATATATTGGCTTGTTGTGATGAAATGTGCATGGTTCCTTGTTCTGATACTAGCTCTGGATTATCATTCAAGGTGTCAAGGTTCTGTTGAGCTACTTGACTTGTAGAGTTAGGTTTATATCTGACAGATAAATATTTTTATTGCACTTCATAATGGAAAGCATCATGATATTATTTCTAGGTTAGGAAATTTTGCAGTTCCTGCCTCCCTTGGAGTTCAAATATTGTTTTCAATCTTGACTACCTGTCTGAATATTGATGCCAGTGCCTGTTTCAGTATAAAGGTTTGCACATTGTTATGTGATAATTTTTGTTTTGTAGAGACGGTTCTTTATTATCCTCCTGAGAAAATTAACTTGCCCGTGCCTCCTTTAGAGTAAAAGTTTTGCTTTCAATTTTGGCTACTTGACTTAAATATTGGTGCTCTTGTGTTTATATAATAGCTTGCACATTGTTGTGTGATAAATTTTGTTTGGTAGAGACGGTTTTTTATTATCCTCCTGAGAAAATTAACCTGCCTTCCTTGAAGTGCAGATATTTATTTTATTTTGGCTACTTGTCTTAACATTGATGCCCCTGTGTTAGTATGAAGGTTTGCACATTGTTGTCTGATAATTTTATTTGCTAGAGAGTTTTCTTTATTATCATCCTGAGAAAAAATTATTGTCAGGTTGTACGCAAGATTTGTGGTTTCATTGCACCATGGTTTCCAGACAAGAATTTCCTGTGACTCTATTTATGTGGCAAATAGAAACTGAGTTATTGGTGGTGTTCATTAAATAATATCTGCGTTCATATTTGTTTACTCCTTTGTTGTGACATTGTATCCAAAGCAATTAATTTTTTTCTCTATCACAGGATTTCAGGTCTGCCACTCATTGGGAGGAGGAACAGGTTCTGGTATGGGTACCCTGCTCATCTCAAAGATCAGGGAGGAGTACCCAGACAGAATGATGTTGACATTCTCAGTTTTCCCATCTCCAAAGGTGTCAGACACTGTGGTTGAACCTTACAACGCTACACTCTCAGTTCATCAGCTTGTTGAGAATGCTGATGAGTGTATGGTCCTCGACAATGAAGCTCTATACGACATCTGCTTCCGCACTCTGAAGCTTGCGACACCCACTTGTAAGTTTTCATGGCTACTCTCAGTTCCTGTGCACTGCTTCAGTATTTATTGATTTTATATACTGGCACAAGAGCGGTTTGTAGCAATCTCTGTTTCAAATGCTTTGACACTAACTTCTCTCTTATCATGCTGCAATGAATTAGATGGTCCTTATGTTTTCCGTTGCAGCTTATTTATTGCAATCTGGCACCATTGATTGAATTCACAAACATGTGGGGCATATGGATTTTCACTATCATTTTGACATCAATGTGATCTGTTACACATAGTACTGAGATGATCTACTACCTTTTAGATGTAAATCTGACTCTGCCTTATCTTGTTTCAGTCGGTGATTTGAACCATCTTATCTCTGCAACAATGAGTGGTGTTACCTGCTGCCTGCGGTTCCCTGGCCAACTGAACTCAGACCTCAGGAAGCTTGCAGTCAACTTGATACCTTTCCCTCGCCTCCATTTCTTCATGGTTGGCTTTGCGCCGCTGACCTCAAGGGGGTCCCAACAGTATCGTTCCCTGACTGTTCCGGAGCTGACACAGCAGATGTGGGATGCCAAGAACATGATGTGTGCTGCAGATCCCAGGCACGGCCGCTACCTCACCGCCTCCGCCATGTTCCGTGGGAAGATGAGCACCAAGGAGGTTGACGAGCAGATGCTGAACGTGCAGAACAAGAACTCGTCCTACTTTGTTGAGTGGATCCCGAACAACGTGAAGTCGAGCGTGTGTGACATCCCTCCCAGGGGCCTGACGATGTCATCCACCTTCATCGGCAATTCCACCTCCATCCAGGAGATGTTCCGCCGTGTGAGCGAGCAGTTCACGGCCATGTTCAGGAGGAAGGCCTTCTTGCACTGGTACACCGGGGAGGGCATGGACGAGATGGAGTTCACGGAGGCCGAGAGCAACATGAACGACCTGGTGGCTGAGTACCAGCAGTACCAGGACGCCACAGCAGACGAGGAAGAGGAGTACGATGACGAGGAAGAGGAGGAAGAGGTTGCGGCCTAAGCTACCTGCCTAGCTTCTCCGTAGATGTGCTGCTGTTATTATTGCTATTGATCTGTCGCTTGCCGTGCCGTTAGACTGTAGGTGGTTGGATGCTTCAAGCTGTTTTATATTGCCTTGGGTTAGTGTTTTGTTTTCCTTAATGAAATGATGTGTTGTTGCTGTAAAACCGTGGGATTAGTTTAAATGTGAACTTAACTATTACTAGATCATCAAATTATTACTTAGTAGCTCTGCCTCCCGTTGTGCCTTACAATACGTTCCTTTGTTAACTTTTTCTTGGGCATGAAGCTGTATAATCTTTAATCTTTTGAATACTTAGCAAAGGAAAGAAAAAAGTGATTATCTAAAGAAGCTGTATTATCTTTAATCTTTTGAATACTTAGCAAAGGAAAAAAGTGATTATCTAAAAAAGCTGTATTATCTTTAATCTTTTGAATACTGAGCAAAGGAAAAAAAAATGATTACCTAAAGAAGCTGTATTATCTTTAATCGTGTAGTTAATCGTGTAGTACGCCATCCATGTGGCGCCCTGTGTTTGCTTGCTGCAATGGCAGTATGGCACATGAACGGGGTTCACCGGAGGTGACGATATGACGACCATTGTAGCCTGGCTGACTGGGCAAACGCTGCCGGAGAAGCAGCGTAGGTGGAAGGTGTGGTTACAGTCTGACCTGCCCAAATTTCGCCAAAAATCTGGGCGAACGCTCCGAATTTGAACTGTTGCAACTGTTTCACGCAAACGCACCAACTACAGCGCATTCACACACGCATAAAAAGAAAAAAAAAACTATTTACATATAGACCCTTAATTTGGATGGTGGTTATTAGTCGCGATTCAACTATTTATACAAACACCCCTATTAAGATCCGAGTTTTTACAATGGGGCCCCTGGTTTGGGCGGACGGGCGGCTCCTCTCTCTCTCTCTTCTCCCTCGCCGCTTCGTCCTCCGCCGCGCCCGCCGGCGGCCGCGGCTCCTCGCCTTCCTCCCCGAACGGAATGGCACAGATCCACGCCCCATCCTCATCTCATCCCGCCGCTCAAGCCCCAACATCACATCCGACCATTCCCCTTGCAGCAGCAACCAATCTTCCGGGGATGCCCGTCCTTCCCTGCTCTCGTCTCGTGTAGAGATGCAGCAGCGCTGGCCCAGCCTGCCGCCGGCGTTACCTTACTCGCGTATTCACAAGCCTCGCTAGCCTGAGGTTCTCCTCCTCTGCTGGTGTATCACAAGCGGCGGAGGCACATCCCTATTTCGTGCTCTGCCATTCGCTTCCGCCGGAACACAGCGGAGAGGATAAAGTTGAAATTCTGGACATCCACAATCCAAATATTTTCCCGATTATATCTACAAGTTCATCAGTCTGCTATGCCTACCTGTGATGGTTTGTGTCACTCCCCTCTCTAACTGAAAGTGCTACTTTTGTTCATGACAATCGAAAAAATACTTATAGCCATGTCATGTGATGTGACCCTAAGGACTTAGAATTCTTAAATATGCACTTGTTTCATGTATTATTCTTCATTTTGTTCATGTGTTCCAGCAGGTCCCTATTTTAAAGACAGGGATAATTCGTACTTATTAGTTATTACACTTGGAGTAGATGAGGTGTAAAATAGGAAGTTATTAAGTTCTATTTGTCTGCATACATTTTCTTATTTGAAGCCTGTTTACAAATGATAAAAGGCCCTTCAAGTTTTGTCTGTCATATAATATATTCAGAGGATAATATTTACCTTTGTACAAATGTAAAAGGACCCTCAGATTTTGTTCCTTGTTTTGCTTTGACAGAAGATATTTTTGGATACGGTCAGACTACTTGCAGAAAAAAGCAGATAATCATGTTGATGAGGTCTCTACAAATTAAGGATAAGAAGTTTGTACTGACTGCGGTTTTACTCCTGGCAGCCCAAAAACAGATTCAAGTGAGAGCTGTACTTCTGAGATAAATGTTTACGGTCAGCAGTCAAAGCTTGATATTATCTTGCAACGTATAGTGGATCACTCTCTTACTCCAGAATGGAAGAAAGGTGAAATGCAGACGCACAGCAGCAGCTGGTGGAAAATAAAGCATTTAATCATCCTGCAATTCTGCTTATTCTTATAATTTCAAGAGTTGGTGAAGCTCTTGATGTGTGCATTCAAGGACATTCTGAGGTACTACATAGTTCTCTGCCTCTGGTTTCTTCGTTTCACTTATTTTCCTGTTTTTTTGAGATAAATGAGTAGCTTTATTGATCCATCCAATCATTACAAAGATTAGTCCAGATAAACTCTGGAGCTACATCATACCAGACCGATACAGAGTTTTGATCGACCGACTTAGCTAAAATATGTGCTACCACATTAGACCATCTATTGACATGAATAAAGGAGAAAACAATTGGAGACACATTGTCCATCAGTTTGATGTTCTGTGTGATGGTTCTAGTTTCAGATCGGTCCATGGCTTCTGAATTTAGCTTCTGTATCAGTGAAAGGCAGTCTGACACGAGTATGACCTGATTGTAAGAGAGTTCAGTTACAAACTCTATTGCTTTTCTTACTGCCATCGCCTCCGCTAGTTCTGTACACGTGATCCTGCTGATTTCCTGCCTACAAGCAGCAAGAAAAAAGCCCCTGTGGTCCCTGATCACAATGCCCACTCCACTGCAATTCTTCTTTGCAAAAATCGCTGAATCAACATTGACCATAACCCAAGCCTCCAGTGGTGGTTTCCACTTTGGTTGCCGGAATCACACCTGTTGGAGTTCGTTGGAGTGTACATGTGCAGCAACACCATATCAGCATAAGCTAAAATCTTTTCAACCACACAGAGAGGATACAATTCTTTTTCTCCATTGCGAATAGCGTTCCTCACTTCCCAAATATGCCAGAAGGTCAGTGCTAACAACGTGGCCTCCCTCTCTGTGCACTGAGCTAGTATGTCAAAAATCCATTTACTTGGTGACACAAGCAATTTCTCTAATTTTCTGATCCCAGTTCTCTCGATCAGCTCCTTCCATATTGGATACTCCTGTACATTTTTATTTTATAACTGCATTGAAAAATTTAGTGAAATTTGAAGAACCAAACTTCTGTTCAATCGAGTTAGAACACAAATGAGTTCAGTGTGATACATGATTCATACCTAAGCATTTATATAATGAAACCATATGCTTTCCTGTAAGAATGCATAGACAGTTCCCTATTGAGTGAGGAGTGCCTCATCTGAGTAGAGGGAGCTTGTGGATTCAAGCCTGAGATCATTTATTCTTTCACTAATTTCTCTGTTGAGGAAATAGAGCTCGAAACATTCTTCTGTGAATGATTTCCAGTTCTCCTGTTATCTTATATTACTTAGTTCGGCGTGTTTATCAGCATGAGCCTTTTAAAATCGTCGGTTTTCTCAAAATGAGCTACAAACTGTTTTCTGCAGATCATTATGATGTTAAAATGCCTTGTCATTTGATTCTCTCGAAGTTGGCGGACAAGTGTCCTTCTGCTGTTCTTGCAGGTCTGTTGAAATAAAGAATATCTCAGTGATGTTTCACATATTACATATGCTTCTCTAACATTTTTGCTCTGCTGTTTCAGTTTTGGACTCCTTGGTCGAACCTATCGAGAAAACAATAACGCACAAACCCAAGGGTGATGCTGTGAAGCAAGAGGTTGATCCGAATGAAGATATGATTCGTAGTGCTCTTCGAGCGATTGCATCTCTAAGCTGTATAAGGTAAAAGATTGTACCCTGATATCCACTCATTCCTCTTGAGTAGTATTAAGATACTTTATTTTTCCTAAATAACATTCTTACGGTCATCCTGACTGAATGAAATACTTTATATCATCTTCTGCATTGGCAGTGACTACAGCATACGGTTCAAGAATCTGATGAACAAGATCGTGGCCACTCCTACACTTGCAGAGAAGTGCAGCTCAGTGCGCAGTGAATAAAAGCTGGATTTTGTATATGGTAGAAAATAGGTTAAACTCAAATGGGAACATGTTCAACGCCCCTGCGTTGGCTCTAGATTGATATAGTGGCACCAATCCTTCGTTTGGGAGTACATGCTTCTGCTGTAGCTAAATCTTGACGAAACGGCTGAGTTTGACTGCATGATTGAGGTTCCAGGAAGATCTGTATACTGATTCTAACCAGTTGCTGGTTTTTGGATGATTAGCATTTATTTTTTGTACCAATCATTGTGCCAATTAATAGCTATTGGCTTCGTATGTAATTGATTTGGAAGTAGAATTTGAAAGGTGTGGCTAATCCGAGTTTTGCGTTCTTCATTGACCTTACCACACCAGAGTGCTCATAAGAGAAAAAAAAAAAAACCAATACCGAATCCATATCGAAATCGAAATTGCAACTTTTCATTGTCGGCGGTGTGCTTCCGGTATGTGGTGATGTAGCCGAGTATATGATTTAGAAGGGAGGTTTAGCTCACAGTTTTTTGCAACGGACCTGGTGGTTCTGACAAATGTTTTGTCTCTAGAAAGTGAGCAACTGAGCGTCGTGAACGGAACCATGGCACGTCTGTGATATCATACTGATCATGATTGTACATAATTGAGTAAGCTTTGCATGTTCAAGCATCTTCATATCTTGATTGGCTTGATGAAATCGGGCAGAGCCTTTTTGTGTTAACTATGCGATTACATTCATTCACACCGGTCATCGTTGAACTGATCTGACAGTGCACAGGAACAGGAGATTGCGTGTTACCATTTTCAGTTTCTCTAATCAAAGAGGTGAGGAGTTGAGAATATTGACACTGGGTAATTCATCGCCTCCAAGGAGTTGTTTCCACAGCTAGAGGCTGCTGATTCTTGATGCGTCAAGCGCACTAGTGATAAACTAGAAACAAGAATCAATTGAGTCCGTTCAATCTCAATGGCATGTTCTGTTTCTGACGGTGAAGGATAAAAAAAGGCGGCGGCGGCCATAGCCATAGGGAGCAGCAAGAGAAGGTGGAGATCATCAGAGAACACCGAGAAATTATTTGCCGCTTCGATCGAGCGCATGCGAACAGGGAGGGAGATTGCGCCATCGCCGACGCCGCGAATCACAAGGGTCCACTCAGTTGTTGGGGATACTGATCGAGGAGCTGGTGCCCGAGCTCGATTGAGGGAAAGCGATGGTGGCTCGCCGGAGAGAAGAGTGAATTCGGTGCTGAAATCCCTCCGCATCTTCGTGGCGACGACTGCGTCCATTTGTCAGCCATAGTAGGCGACATTGAACTTCAGTGAAGCCATGGAGATCGACGCTTCGCTTCGTGATGATGGCAACCAACGGGCCCGGCGCCTGCCGCAGAGCGCAACGCCGGCGAGCTAGCACCTAGAGCAGAGCGCCGCCCGCCGCCAGAAACGGATGGAGGAAGCCCTTGCCGCGGAGAAGGCACCAAACGAAGGCGCGGAGATTTCACAGACGACGGGGTACGGTGGCCTGCGGAGACGACGATGGCCACGAACTGGAAGGCTTCGCGCCGGCGGGGAAGGCGGCGAACGATCCCGAGCCCCGGGGGGTGGTCGGGGTTTCATTTACCGACCACCGGGTCGGTATTTCCATTTCCCGTCCGGGCTCTAGATCATGTTAGCCGTTCGATCGAAAGGGTGCGGCGAAGATTCGATTTCCGCGCGTCAGGTAGGATCGTTTTCTGGGCCTAGCGGAGGCCCAAACACACCATGTGATCCCATGCTGCTTCTGCTGCGGCGGTTTCGTTTTGTGGGCCGTCCCGCGGAGTCACGGCTGGGGCTAGAGAGCGTGCTGCGACGCTGCAGGCCGAGTCCGCCGCTCGTAGCCGCCTCGCCGGCGACGCAGCCAGCGATCACTTTTGAATGTTTCTCAAAAAAAAAAAAAAACAATCGCTTTTGAATCGACAAAAAAAATGACATCTGGTTCTGGTAGAAACCCGTATCCCACTGCATAATATGGGTTTGATTGGCACCACGCTATTGTGAAACTGAATATGTTTAACCACGTTAAAAGTCAGGTTATTTAGGACTCCAACTTTTGCTCCTATAATATTTCAGACTTCAAACTCCGCATCATTCAAAGCAACATCATCATCATATGTTCTTGGCGAACGCAGACATCACGTCGCAACGCAACCGTGACGCCCAGACCAATCAACTCGTCAAAGTTTAGACACCCATCGGCCACTGCTCCCTGTTGGTGTTAGAACACCCAAAGAAAGACCACGATCAGGGCCAAATGGGTCCGCGGCTGCTCTAGATTCAGATGCCAGTTTCCTCTCTCGCGCCATACACGCCTCCCCCGATCTGCTGCCCTGCCATGTAACAACGACGCGTCGCCCTCTCCTGCGCATGCACCGCGCCATGTGGTGCTCTGCTCTGCTTCTGGAAATGCCCTGCTCCTCAACCCCATCATGTGTCTGCCTGTCTATGGCGCTTTGACGCCCTCCTTCAATGGCCGCACTGCGCCTGCTCAGCTGTTCTGCTCGGTCTTGCACATGACGCAGCCTGAACCAAACCAAAGGTCGCCTGGCTACGCGCTGCAGCAGCAAACGAGGGTGAAAGAGAGAAACTTCCTCTCCCCGCCGCCCATACCGGCCATTTCCGAACTTGTGCAACTGCTGCAGGCAACAGCTTGGAAGGAGCCATGGAGAGAAAGAGAGAAACTTCCTGCTGCTCACCTCACCACCGTGTGGTGAACTGGTGATCGACGAGGAAATGGGATCGTGATGTGCTGCTAGTCTTCGGTCCAATACACGTCCGTCGTCAGTTACAGCTACGGACATTGATGGCATAATTTTCCATCCACTTGTGTGGTACATCAATGCCCGTACCTGTAACTGACGACATAATTTTCCATCCGGTGCTTACATAAGTACGCAAGTCACTCTCTTCCCCCAACCTGTTCAAAGTTCAAACATAACAAGGAAATTAATTATTATGAAACGGCAGCTCACGTTGCACCTGCTTTTGTGTATGATGGTGGTGTACGGCACGATTAGTTTATTTCGGCAGGAGATTCAGGGGCGGTTTGACACCGGTTTCTGGCACAAATGATTTGGAGGAGATATCATCGCCAGATGCTTAGCTTTGGGAGCAAGTAGGCTTTCTGAGTCATGCTGAATCTCTCTGAGCTAAGTCACAGTTAAGCTCCAGTTGTTATACTATAATAGTTGTAAACTGTGCTGCTCAATGGCTCTGCACATGGCTGGCCCTGCTTGTGTGAGAACTGCCCATCAATTAGCCAATCACTGTATTAGTACCTTCGTTTCTTTTTCGTTAAGCAACAACACGTTTTCTAATTAAAATGCGCGCGGTGCGCTATGTGTAGTATAGGTTTCGGAGTTCTGAAGTCTCATGGAGGAAGCATCTACTACTGAGTACTAGTAGGATGGAAGGTCAGTGTAACCTCCCTCGATCTGGTGGTTCCGTTGGGAAGGAATACCAGTTTTGTAAGCTTACCTGAAGTAGCATGTGATCACCAAGACTGGCCTTTCTTGTCTAGGAACAAAGAGATATATACCTGTATTTTGAGGAGAAATAAATGACAGTTTTGCTCTAGATATTTGGTGATTTGAAACACTGGCGATGTAACAAGAATATTCGTAGAATATTCACGCATTTTCGCTTAGAAACAGAGACAGTACTGCAGGGCACTTTGGTGGTCAACTTTATCGCTTTTGCTTCAAGGGATTTGACACCGATGTTTTTGTGGCTTGATGGGGGAATAGGACGGTGATGAGTGAGGTGATCACTGTTGACTGCCACAAGTCTTGGTTGTTTGTTTGTGTTGTGCCGAACAAAGCCACAGGTCGCTGTCCATGACAGCCTGACGAACTGGCGATCGGTTAAATGCCCGTACCAACAAAGGACTGCAGCTCTGCAGGTGGCTTCCTTCTCGCTCTGTTTCTACTCTTGGACACAATATCCTCTACAGTACTACACACTACTCCTGTGAAAGCTTGTTGTTTCTTCTGAAGTACTAAGAGAAACGAGAGTTAGCTGCATTAATCTTTGCTTAAGAATGTGACTCTGTTAAACGGGAGAAAAATACAAAGTTTCTACTTACCTGCGATGTCGTGTTTGTTTTTGACGGGAGGTTTGGTAAACGCACTGCCCAAATCCCGCGGCACAACGCGTGGGCAGATTATTCAGACATTTTGCAGATGGTAGAGTGCACGTACAATATTATCCACTTGAATTTTCAGTCTGGATCGACGAGTCGTACAAAACTAGAGAAATATCTTGTGGAACTGGACTCGCGGGAACACGGTTGTCTTGTTGGAATAAAACTGCGTTTTGTACTGTTGCTCGGGGAAGCCTGTGTGGAGTGAAGATGCAGAGCGCAGAGCGGGTATCTCTTGTTAGCCGGAGGATCAGTAGGTTTTGCTAACTTTACCCGGACCGCCAACACCGTCTTGGCATTCATATTATTACACCGTCTTGGCATAGATATTTTCTGAAAATAAATGGCGGTCATAATTAATTTACACTCGCGCGCTGAGGATTCGCCGTTTAAGGATTATACAGTATATTGCAATGTTGGTTCATCGCAAATTGGACGTGAAATTGTTGCGTTCGGGACGGAGACAGAAGGAAGAGGATCTCGAGAGAACACAAAAATGTAATGCTCAGAAGCACCGGCGTGCCTCCATACTGAAATCAAATGAAGGTAGCAGGCTGAATCAAGGATTACACGGCGTATGTTCAACAGTAGTACTGATGAATGGGCCAAATGAATCCCGGAAAATCCCTAGTAGTACAACACACAGAACTAGAAGGGGGTAAAAAATAAAGGACACCCTAGTTCTTCCATCGAGCAGCGCAGCTACTGCTATTCTACTACTACTAGTAGCTATAGTGATAATAAAATCAAAGTAAAATCAAGAGCGGCCGCAGTAACCAATGAAACGGCCAAATCTAGTAGTAGGATGCGGCGGAGGAGGAGTGGTAGTCGCGGGCGAGTCGGAGCATGAGGCGTCGGAAGTCGGCGACGGGGCACGGGATGCGTAGCGCCCCCGGGTGCGCGTAGCCGTACTCCTGCGCGGCGCGGCGGAGGAGCGCGGCGAAGGCCGGCTCGCCCAGCAGCTCGGCGCGCACGGCGAAGCGCTCCACGGGCCCGCCCTCCTCGCCCACGCACACCGGCACGTGACCCGCCGGAACCTCGCCTTCCGCTCCTTCTCCTCCGGCTCCGGTAGCCGCCGCCGTGGGCTTCTTCTTCTTCGACCGGAGGTGCCGGAACGCCGCCGAGGACGTCGAAGAGGAAGAGGAGGCGTCGTCGTCGGCCGCCGCGACGGTGCGGGAGAGCCGCCTGAGGAGACGCTTCATTATGGGTTTTCGGGGGATGGCGGTGAGGAAGGAGGAGGTAGGAGTGAGTACTGGCGAGCGAGCGAAGCGCGGCGCCCAAGCTTTATAGAAAAGCGGAGCGGGCGGGTAAGAGATAGAGGAGGAGGAGGAGGACGTACAAGGTGGTGTACCCGTCGGGTACAGAGAGAGAGAGAGAGAAGAGAAGAGTGGGGTGGAGGGGACAGAAAGCCGGTGGGCCGGGCCCGACGTGTCGCTCGGAGCCCGGGCCCTTTTTAACTCGCCACCCACCACCGGCGGTCGCTCTCTTCTGCGGCTTACCTAGAGCCTACAGCCTAGACCCTACTAGACCATAGCTAGGCCTGGTCTCGTCCGATGCGTGGCCACGAGCTAACGGCGACGGGGTCGTTCCGTGACCGTGCCGCGTCCGTAGTCCGGCTCGTACGGCCAGAGGAAGGAGGCAAACTCTGGTGGTGGTGGCACGGGTCTGCCGGTGGGACCGTGACAGGCGATCGACCCGACCGGAGAGAGAATATACTTTTCTCCTCCTGCTTTCGTTCGTTTTCTCCCTGTCCTTTTTGCATCTTCTCTAAACTGAACCGCCCGTTTGAACATTTCTGTAAATACGCAACGTAGTGTGGTCGCCTCGGTGGGTGACAGTGTTTAATTGAACGCATTAGCCTGGGTCTTTCACACTCTGCCCGCCATTGAATCCTTTTTCCGGGCAGACCAAGACTACTCGGAGCAGCGCGCGCGCGGGGGGAGGATCGAACAGCTCGGACGTTCACGCATTTGTACATGCAGAGACCAACGGTGCATGACATGCACGTAGTAGGTAAAAAGCAGAGAGGTCCACCCGCAGATGGAGTTCTGGACCGATCGACAACGACGATCCAGGGCAACAGTGCATCCATACATGGCTACACACCTCTCGCCTGGCTAGCTCCTAGCTAGGCGTGTCCATTGCTAGCATATAGCACGGTCCATGCGTGCATGGACGATATTGGAAGGTGAGGTATCGTTGTGCTGTGTGTGCCCCAACAGCTCGACCCGTCCATCAAGCCTCTTCACGTCAAGTAGCTCGTACTCTCGACCCATTGGCATATGCACACGACGACTGGGGCAATCACCTACATTAGTAGTACTAGTACTCACCTATATGTCTATATGCGTGCAATGAAGTGAAACGATCTCAACGTGCGCGCACGGTGCGGCGGGCGTGCCAGGAGGGCAGCATGCATAACACGCAGATATTTTTAGAGTATGTGTGTTAGAGTATGTGCAGTGAAGATAGCTAAATAGGCTTCTATCCTAAAATTTAGGAGTCCAGTCTAAAATATCAACTCCAGTGAGATACTAATGTCCTCCTATTTTACATGCCCTCTCAAATCTTGCTTCCAGACTGCTAGGTTTACAACCCTCCCATCTCCCTCCTAAACATGTGGATCCCACTATTTTTCTATTTTTTTCTTACTCCGTTTCCTCTCTTCTCCCCTTTCTCTCTCTTCTACCAGATGCGTAGTCCCCCCGCCGCCAGCCGTCCTCCATCCCCCTACCGTCGGTCGTCCCCTCCTCCCCTCTTCCGCGGCCGTCGGCGACCATCTGGGTGAGCACGAGCATGACAGGGACCAAGATCTCCCCCGCCGCCTCAGTCCCACCCCTCCCCCGCTGTTGGCTTGCCGCCTCCTTCCCCCGTTGCCGGCTCGCCGCCTCCTCCCCCCACTGTCGGCTCGTCGCCTCCCTCCCGTTCGGCCGAGCCATCGGGGGTGGAGGACCAGCTCACGATGGACATGCGACGACCACGGGCTGGCGGCAGCGAAGCCGCTGCACGGGCAGGCGGCGGTGGAGCGGCGGGAAGGAGAGCAACGGCGCTGACAGGAGGAGCTAATGGATTTTTTTCCTATGACAAGCAGGTCCCAGATGATTTAGGAGTCTATTTGCAAGTCTTCACTGGAGTTGAGAGCAAATTTGAGCTCCCAAAATTTACAACTGAGCTAGCAAAATGGAATTTGGGAACCAAATTTAACTAACTCCACTGGAGATGCTCGTAGCCACGGCGATGGAGTAGCTGCTAAGGGCCTCCACACTGGTGAGTATATGTAATTTCAATGTAGCCTACACAGCGATATGTCACAAATTTGATAGCTATAGCATCCTATTCAACACACCTATGAGCCCCACAAGAAATAATATTTTACTTCCTCATCCGATCATCCTCTCCACACAGCTGCTCTCATCTGTTCAGATAGAGATAAGGTAAGACACTACATAACTTTTAGCTAGTCAATATATCAACATTGCTACCAGAGGTAACTCTCTTCTCTCTTATATTTTTCTATTATTTTCCCCTGACAACAGCTATCTACACTCCACCATTGTAGAGACCGTAATTACCGCGCGCGACCGACGACCGCGAGACAGGTATAGAGGTCGCGTCGCGCCTAGCTGTCGAGACCGAGCCACGTGCATGGCTCCGATCTCTAGCTGGAACTCCTGTCGCAGCGACGTACGTACGTGCCGTACCGCGCGCGCTTGTGTGCACGGTCGTCGGTAGCTGATGCACGATGGTAGGTGCGGGGAGGATTTCTGTACTACGCCCATGCATCTACAGTAATCTATCCCTGCCGGTGCGGTTGCGGGGACAACCGGACAGGCCTATCGCATCTCATATACATATGACAGGATCGGAGCAGAGAGAGAAGCAGCAGAGGGAACGACTGTGCTCGAGTCCACAAAGGATCCATGCCGTACAGTTCCGTAATCACGTAACGTGTGCCGTCGCGCGCTCTATTTAACGTAACGTTGCCCCTCTGATCCATCTGCCACTCTCGCAGCTCCAGATCGCGCCTGCTACTATGCGCAACAACGGCACCAAGTTAGGTGCGCATAGGCTCTCCCATGCATACGTGCCAGTGCTGTTAACAACAATCCGGAACTGTCCATCAGTCCATGTCTTCATGCCCAACCAAGGTCCCATACACGGACGGACGTCTACATTTCCGCCCAGGGAAGTAGTAGGGCCATCGACCTGTATCCCTATGCTTTATTAATTACTTACGATAATTAAAGAGAAGTATAAAAGATAGTTACACATAAAATAAAGAAGAAAGAGATAGATATAGAGTTATAGTATTCGGAAGAGAAAAAAATGCATCGATGGACTGGCTAGAGTTTTATGCATATGAAATAGTGTTACCCATTTACCTAGATTTATATTAATTGGTTTTCCATGTCATCATTGGACTGGCTGTGCTTCCGCTTTTATTAACAGCGGCAAACAGTTTCAAAATGAAAAAAAAAAGGGCCAAAGAGAAGCTTCGTTTGCTTGGTGGGTCTTTACCGTACCGCGACATGTACGAATTCTAAAAACGGACCTTTCTTCAAAGCACGGCGCATGACTTTCGAGGCCACTAGCTAATGTGTGCGCGGTCTCTGCCCGCGGAAACTTTTTTTTTTTGGGGGGGGGAGGGGGGGGGGGGGACGAAGCTACTCCAACCACCTTGCAACATTATTTTCCCTGACGTAAATCAGAAGCAATTTGACTGCTTGATCTATCAACGTACGGGTTCAATAAGGCGTGATCGACCGCACAGTACGGATCGGCAAGCCAAAGTTCGCCTCGTCTTTTATCTCACTAGCCATTTATACTACACGTAATACAAAATTTAAGGCCCAGTCCCATCTGGACGTGCCAGCAGGGCGCGAGATCGAACATCGAAGAATGATCCACGACGAGCGGATCAATGCAAGTCGCCGCCGCCGGCCGCACTTTTCTCTCGGCCCTGTCGCGCATTTTTGTATTATCGTCCATAGAAGCTTATCTTTGCTTCGATTCCTCCTTTTGTTGGTTTCTCTGTTTCATGCATGGCAACAGGAAACTTCCTTATACTGTATGTACTGTATTTCCGTACCATGACACGTAGGAGGTTGGGCCGAAAGTGGCGACGCACGACTTTTAAGTCCGCTTACATGCATTTCAACGTGGCGGGCCAATGCAATCTAACGTTTTGACACGTCGAGAGGACGAGTAAATGGTCAAAGTGTAGCGTCGGCACGTAGCAGTACTGTGCTACGACTAGTAGTAGTATTCTTCCCACGTACGCGATGGTACAGCATCGAGTCGAGATAGCTAGCTGCCCTGATCGATCAGTCGATCGGAATTAGATTCTGGCAGAGAAAGCCGGGTCTTTTTTGACGGTAATCGGGGGGGTTGTTGCTGTCCAACATCTTGTTGCCTTTCGAGTTGGAGCTACGTCTACGTGTACACGCATCGTACTCCTACAGTCAAATCTTCCTATGGAGCCATGTTGACTAGTACGTGTCACTCTATCAACTCCATCCAATCCAGATCCAGGTGGTGGTATGTGAGACTATGCTAGTGGTGCTACAGGGTGGAAGATCGGGACCCTGCAGGCGGCAGAGCAGTCCATCCATGCATCAGTCAACCAGAGCGGATGACTGGTGTGGAGTTATATTCCTCGCGAATGTAGCTGCCTCCTTCCAAAGAGAAGGAGAAGATCTTTGCCGTTCGAGTGACAGAGACTGGTAGTGCTGTTGATCGGAAAAATCCTTGGGTCGGCGTCGCCTCCGTACTGAAGTTTCTCTAGCGTGCCTTTTAGGTCTTGAAACGCCCCGTTTGTGTTATAGAGGGATTATTACAGCATCTGGAACAGAGGCTAGAACGAAGGGCACTGTTTGTTGAGAGGTGCGGTGCGGTGGTCACTCGAACCGGGTCATTCCTCGCACTAGCAGTAAGCAGCGGCAGCGCTCCTGGTCCTCCTGGAGGCGAGCAGAGCCTCCTCGCCAAAAAAACGAGCAAGGAAAAAAAAAAAACACTACACGCCGTTGCCGGGGAACGAACCCGGGTTCACCCGCGTGACAGGCGGGAATACTCACCACTATACTACAACGACTTGGATGCTGTGTCGAGTTTTTTAATATTTTTATATTCACTTTAAGTAGTGTGTGTACGGGCTCAAGATTGCAATTGCTTTCTGCTTCGCAAGTTTTTTCTTTTTTTGACTGTATGAACATGATGCCGGCAAACAAGGTGCTCCACATCGAAACTCCAGTCGCGCATGTCAATTACGAAGTGGAATTATTTTTATGCGACTGGTACAAATCCCATCGATATAGTATTGATTTAGAACAGCGACCCGGTTACAGCATGTAAGAGGCGGGCAAGAATAGCGCCCACCAAGGCAAAATATCTTTCCGCGAAACATCAGTGGTACTTTACAGTCAGCAGGACGAAATGTTGGTCATTGGCCCCTCATCAGATATACTGACAGCCGAATCGTAGGCACAACAATCAACTACCAAGCAAAGACAAATGATACGGTAGCATGTGCTTATTACTAATAATGTTTCAGATCAACGTTGAACCTGAAATTTTGCCAAAGCATAATAGCAAACACATCATGCGACTAAATAGTGAGCAACTACATCCGTCTCCAGGTCTCACATCATGTGTTTCACGTTCAGAAACTTGAAATAGAGAATCTGAAATCGCACAGCATATACCTTTCCGAGTCATCCATTCTTTAGCACCTTAGGAGCGTGGATGCAGCAGCACCAAAGAGCCTTCTTGATTGATATTACTTGCAGATGGCTGAATTCTTCCCAACAACAAACATATTTACCTTTTCTTACCCATGGAAAATGTGATACTTAAGCTACTGCCCCTGTGTGCCACAGTGCAACCCGATTTACATGAACTAGTAGTAGCACATAGAACAAAAGTGATATTAATTTTCTTAAAGCAAAAGAGAAAAGTGCAATTAAACCATATTAGCTGGAGTCAGTAAAAGAGTTTGCAAGCACAGTTGCAGTGTTACAATCACATAGAATACTTGAGTTCATGATGTACATAGAAAAAAGTATCTTCATTTTCTTAAAGTAGAATAGCATTTTTCAGTCGTTATAGATGCTTAGGTATGGATCATGTATCACACTGAACTCATTTGTGTTCTAACTCGATTGAACAGAAGTTTGGTTCTTCAAATTTGACTAAATTCTTCAATGCAGTTAATTTTAGAAAATAAAAATGTACAGGAGTATCCAATATACCAAACCCAAGGTGCTCTATCTCTTCCAACAGGAAAACAAATGAAACGAAGAAACCAGAGGCAGGGAACTATGTAGTACCTCAGAATGTCCTTGAATCATGCACACATCAAGAGCTTCGCCAACTCTTGAGATTATATGAACAAGCAGGATTCCAGGATGATTAAATGCTTTATTTTCCACCGCCAGCTGCTGCTTTGCGTCTGCATTTTCATCTTTCTTCCATTCTGGAGTAAGAGAGATCCACTATACGTTGCAAGGTAATATCAAGCCCTGACTGCTGGCCGTAAACATTTATCTCAGAAGTACAGCCCCCACGCGAATCTGTTTTTAAGCTGTCAGGAGTAAAACCAGTCTGTTCAAACTTCTTATCCGTAATTAGGACAAACCTCATCAACAAGATTATCTGCATTTTCTCTGCAAGCAGTCTAACAGTATCAAAAAAATACCTTCCGTCAAAGCTAAACAAGGAACAAAAATCTGAGAGTCCTTTAACATTTGTATGAAGGTAAATATTACCCTTTGAATATTATACAACAGACAAAACTTGAAGGCCTTTTAGCATTTGTAAACAGGCTTTGCATAAAAAGATGTATGCAAACAACTAAACTTACTAACTTACTATTTTACACCTCATTTACTCCAAGTGTCTTCAAAATAGTGACTTGCATTCGCAAAAGTAGCACTTTCAGTTGAGAATAATACATGAAACAAGTGCAGATTTAAGAATTCTAAGTCCTTAGGATCACATGATATTGCTACAACTATATTTTTTTGTTGTCATGAACAAAAGTAGCACTTTCAGTTGAGAAGGGAGTGATACAAACCATCACAGGTAGGCAAGAGCAGAGTGATGAGCTTCTAGATGTAATCCTAGTTGTAGATACCATCTTGATGACCCTTCATAGCAGATTTGGATTGTGGATGTCCAGAACCAGAATTTCAACTTAAATACCCGTTTCTTAGGCAACGGGCCTTCTCGTCTCCTATGGGTTCCGGCGGAAGCGAATGGCAGAGCACGAAATTGGGATGTGCCTCCGCCGCTTGTGATACAGCAGCAGAGGAGGAGAACCTCGGGCTGGCGAGGCTTGTGAATACGCGAGGAAGTCAACGCCGGCGGCAGTCTAGGCCAGCGCTGCTGCATCTCTACACGAGACGAGAGCACGGAAGATTGGTTGCTGCTGCAAGGGGAATGGTGGGATGGGATGTTGGGTCTTGAGCGGCAGGATGAGATGAGGATGAGGCGTGCATCTGTGCCATTCCGTTCGGGGAGAAAGGCGAGGAGCCGCGGCCGCCGGCGGGCGCGCCGGAGGACGAAGCTTCGAGGGGGGAGAGAGAGACAGAGGAGCCGCCCGTCAGCCCAAACCAGGGGGTCCATTGCAAAAACTCGGATCTTAATAGGGGTGTTTATGTAAATAGTTGGATCGTGACTAATAACCACAATCCAAATTAGGGGGCTTTATATAAATATTTAGGCTTTTTTAAATATTTGGATCGCAATTATTAACCGCGATCGAACTAACAGTCTTTAGGTAAATATTGTGATTGTGGGCAATAATCGCGATCTAGTTGGGGGGCTTTCTGTAAAACGTTTTAATTTGGCGCGGGCGGGCACAGTGCAACCGACGAACTTTTTTTCTATTTTGACTCTTTTCTCTTTAAAATTTTACAAATGATCCTATTTGAACTAAATTTTTAGGATCTGATCCTTTTGGTCAAAATAGGGTCACCCTAAATTATTTGGTGTGACCATATGACACATAGAAAAATAAGTTTAACATGTAAGAATTAACTAAGGTCATATTTAGTCACACCAGATTATTTAATTTAGAGTGACCAAAAGAAGCTAGATTCTGAAAATTTAGTTCAGTTGAAATTATTTTTAAAATTTTAGAGAGAAAAGGACCGAAATAGAAAAAAAGTTCGCGACCGGCAGGTAGCGCCACCGCCGCCGGCGAACTCCGCTAGCCTCGTCGCTATGGTTCCTGCTGCGGCGGCGGAGCGCGGCGGTGCATCGAGAGCCGTTGCGTGTGCTCGCCCGTCAACTCCGTCCAATCCGGCGCCTCCGTGGTCCAGCTGTCCCAGTCTAAACAGATTCATCAGAGATCCTGTCCTGCGCGTGCGCCGCCGTGATTACCATGCCCGCTCCGCCGTGGAATCCTCCCATCTGCATATGGATGTCGCCGGCGCCTCCCTTCCTGGCGAGCCGGGACGCCTACGCGGTCGTCGTCGTCTCCGCAGGCCATGGCCACCCTGTCGTCTGTGAAAGCTCCGCGCCTTCGATTGGTGCCTTCTCCGCGGCAAGGGCTTCCACCATCCGTGCTGGCGGTGGCCGCTCTGCTCTAGGTGCTAGCTCGCCGGCGTTGCGATCTGCGGCAGGCGCCGGGCCCGTTGGTTGGAATCACCACGAAGCGAAGCGTCGATCACCATGGCTTCACTGAAGTTCAATGCCGCCGACTATGGCTGACAAATGGACGCAGTCGTCGCCACGCAGATGCGGAGGGCTTTCAGCACCGAATTCACTCTTCTCTCCGGCGAGCCACCATCGCTTTCCCTCAATCGAGCTCGGGCACCAGCTCCGCGATCAGTATCCCCAACAAATGAGTGGAGCCTCGGGATTCGCGGCGTCGGTGATGGCGCCGTCTCCCTCCCTGTTCACCTGCGCTCGATCGAAGCGGCAAATAATTTCTCGGTGTCACACTGATGATCTCCACCTTCTCATGCGGCTCCCTATGGGCGTCGCCGCCTTTTTTATCCTTCACCGTCAGAAGCAGAACATGCCAAGCGCGTGAAATTAAATGGACCCAATTGATTCTTGTTTCTAGTTTTTCACAAGTGCGCTTGACGAATCAAGAATCAGCAGCCTTTAGCTGTGGAAATAACTCCTTGGAGGCGATGAATTACACAGCGTTAATATTTGGATCATTAGTTACAGTTTGACATACTCAGTTCAGTATAATATCACAGACGTGGAATGGTTCAGTTCAGGCTCAGCTGCTCACTTTCTGGAGACAACATTTGTCACAACCACCAGGTCCGTTGAGCAAGAGGGATAAACCTCCCTTCCAAATCATATACTACTCGGCTACATCACCACATACCGGAAGCACACCGCCGATAATGAAACATTGCAATTTCGAACTCTATGGATTCGGTATCGGGGCTTTTCTCGCTTATGAGCACTCTGGTGTGGTAGGGTCAAAGAAGAACGCAAAATTCGGATTACAACCGCCACACATTCCAGATTCTACTTCAAAATCAATTACTACATTTTCAAGCCAATATAGCTATTAATTGGCACAACGATTGGTACAAAAAATAAATTCTAATCATCCCAAAACCAGCAACTGATCAGAATCAGTATGCAGATCTTCCTGGAACCTCACAATCATGCAGTCAAACTCAGCCGTTTCGTCAAGATTTAGCTACAGCAGATGCATGTACTCTCAAAAGAAGGATTGGTACCGCTATTATCTAGAGCCAACGGAGGGTCGTTGAACATGTTCCCATTTGAGTTTAACCTATTCTCTACCATATACACAATCCAGCTTTTATTCACTGCGCACTGAGCTGTACTTCTCTGCAAGTGTAGGAGTGGCCACGATCTTGTTCATCAGATTCTTGAACCGTATGCTATAGTCACTGCCACTGCATAAGATGATATAAAGTATTTCACTCAGGATGACGGTAGGAATGTTATTTAGCAAAAATAAAGTATCATATTAATACTACTTGAGGAATGAGTGTAGATATAAGGGTACAATCATTTACCTTATACGGCTTAGAGATGCAATGGCTCGAAGAGCACTACGAATCATATCTTCATTCCGATCAACCTCCTGCTTCACAGCATCACCCTTGGGTTTGTGCGTTATTGTTTTCTCGATAGGTTCAACCAAGGAGTCCAAAACTGAAACAGCAGAGCAAAAATGTTAGAGAAGCATATGTAATATGTGAAACATCACTGAGATATTCTTTATTTCAACAGACCTGCAAGAACAGCAGAAGGACACTTGTCCGCCAACTTCGAGAGAATCAAATGACAAGGCATTTTTACATCATAATGATCTGCAGAAAACAGTTTGTAGCTCATTTTGAGAAAACCGACGATTTTAAAAGGCTCATGCTGATAAACACGCCGAACTAAGTAATATAAGATAACAGGAGAACTGGAAATCATTCACAGAAGAATGTTTCGAGCTCTGTTTCCTCAACAGAGAAATTAGTGAAAGAATAAATGATCTCAGGCTTGAATCCACAAGCTCCCTCTACTCAGATGAGGCACTCCTCACTCAATAGGGAACTGTCTATGCATTTGGTTTCATTATACAAATACTGAGATACTTGGATGGTTGCAGTACAGCAGGAACCAACCGCAGCCTACTCTGGTAACGGTCCGGTAGTTTTTCCATCAGATGGAAAAGAAAAAGAAAGATTCCAAAACATCTGAGTGACAGAACTGTACTTACCACCTAAGCCAGATAAGAGGAAAGGTACAATGAAAGAAGATGGGTTCACTTGATCAAGACAGCTATCCAGCAGCGTGTCCACACATTCAAAGGCAGCTTTCCTGAGTTCAAGTCCATCATCTACAACATGCTTGAAAGGCCCAAGATCAACAGTACGGACCAGTTCTTGCTGCATAGTTAAGAGAAATTACATTCAGGATGGATAAGAGTGTACATCAGGGAGTGGCAATGTATCATATCACAACTCCGCCAGTAAATATCTCCAAACAAAATAAGCTGCTCACTGGAGTGGGAATGTATTATATAACTCACCCAGTAATGAACAGCATTGAAGCAAAATAAGGTGGTGACTGAAAATTACCTTCACAACAGTTTGGTCATACAGAAGAGGCAACAATTCAGGAAGAAGAGCTTTAACCAAATTTGGCTTGTTGTGGGCAGCTGTGCTCAAGGCCAGGACAGCTGCTCGCCTCACATGCTGTGAAATGCAAATACAAGTGTTGTGAGTTCCACATCTTGCAACCACATTTAGCAGTGTCAAATAAAACTATATCGATTAAGTAAATTACCCTGTCACTGTCTTTAATTAACATCAGGAAGGTGGCTATCTCAGAGTACATGATTTCATCAATTTTTTCGGGTCGTTCAACGATTGAATACTTGATAGCAATTGCAACGGTAGCTCTTGTGTTTGCTGCTGGGCTAGATGTGCGCTCCTACAAAAAGAAAACATTAGGGTATTGGGGTGAAATGGTTGCAATAAGGAAAAAAGATTAGCATATCCATGTCACACCTTCAAAGCAGGGATTAGTTTTTCTGGTTCTATTAGAGCTATTTTTCCTAAGCACTCGGCAACAACATTCCGTACGCCCTCCTCCTCACTTTCACAGTGATTGAAGAGCAACGCCAGTATCTTCTCAATGTATGAATCCTTGAGCTCACTCTGGCCAGTATGATCAACAGATTGTCGCACAATGACCTGACAGGTTTACATTATGAACATACACATTAGGCAATAGTTAGAAGGGGAATGCACTTTTACAAACCAAGTTCCAACAAAACATCAACCTCTTTAAGTGAATGAAGCAACAGATACTGCTTCTTCTGTTGATTATCAATCTGATCCAAAATAAATGGTAAATACTTGGATAGGTTGCCAACAGCAATGTTCCCAAGAGCATATGATGCTGCAGACTTAATCTCCTCTAAAGGAGACTGAAATGACTCGATCACAATGTTCTCAATTTGAACATGATTACTGAGGTCCTTCCTCCTCCCAATCTCTCCCAGACATAACAAGGCCATGTGTTGTTTAGCCTGAGATACAGATAAAACAAAATTAGATATGAATGAAAAGTTGCACAATCAACAACCCATCAACAAAAAAAAACATGCAATCAACCAATACCAAAACATAACATGGCGACATGCCTATAACAACTAATCCCGAATCAGCTATTGTTAACAGATAATATCAATGGAATACTGTCAGCCATAACAGAAATGTAAATATGCCTACAATAACTCATCCAGAATCCAGATATTGTTAACGGCTAATATCAATGTATTATAATTTTCCCAGCAAAACAAGGGTAAAAGATCAATGGAATACCATAAAGCTAAAACTCAACATAACAGCAATGTTCAAAGCGAGAAGACAAGGAAACAAATAGAGAGACCATGTAGTAGAGACATGGCTATATACTTATAAAAAAACTTCAACTGACAATGAAGCAATGGAAAGTTCTACACAACAAGTCACCAGTATCACTTGGGCAACAAATACCCTAGATCAGGAACATGCAAGACTTACAGAGTTGGTAGCACTGTCATCTTTTAAAATGCCTTTAAGCATCTCAATAGTAGACGCACACTTCTGATCACCAGCTGCTAAACACAGAACAGCAACACACTTTGCAATGGAAGACAGGGCCTGCTTGGCAAGACCACCTGACTGTGATGGTTTAGCAGCACAAATAAGGGAGTCCAACAAAGCATCAAAGCTAGTATTTGCGGATTGGACCAGTGAAGCAAAAAATTTCTGAAGAGCCTGTAATAGAGTCATATTTTAGTTGCTGCTAAAAAAAGAAATCAAGTGCTCAAATCTTAGGAAAAAAGAAGTACCTGAAGTGCTTGCCCTTGCAGTAGAGCACTCCTGATCAAAACAAGGGCCTGAGGCAAAACCTTGTTTCTCACAGCTAAGCCAACATTTGGAATGGATTTTCTGTCGACCATTATTGTGCAACAGAGTTCCAACGCAAGAGCAGTCATATGCAAATCCATGTCACTGAAATAATTAATACGTCAGTATCAATAGTCATGACATGTACATGCAGAAGCAAAGAAGAATGCAAGAACAAAACCTTATGAGGCTAGAAAGCTCAGCGATTATCGTCTCATATGAAGAAGAGCCTATTTGACCACCATATGTAACAACCAGAGAATTAAGTGTTCCCAATGTTGCCTGCCTAAGAGCTCTGTTGGCCTGAGAAAACAAAGATAAGACTTTTTAATACTTCATTAACCAAGCTAATGTTTTCCAGATTAATAAGGTAACATAACAAAATGTTGAACAGTGCATGAAAATTCTTACCTTTCTAAGGAAAGCTGTGAGCTCAGAAACAACATGGTCAAGGACACACGAGAGATTGATACGAAGAGGCGAATTTGCAATCACTGAAAATGCCTATACAGACAAACATTTTAACACCACATCAGAATAAAACATGGATGATTATTTCATGACATTAAATACAAATGCCATAAACAATCATTTGGACATAAGGATTGAACTTCGGAGAGGTCAAGAACTGAGTTATAATAAGCACCAATACTCAATAGCTTACCTTGACAGCTGTAAGTCTGGTTATTTCATTACCCATCCTATCAACAAGTATTGGCAGGCATGCGGGTAATTCTCTTTGCAGACTATCACCAAAAGTGGAGACCACAAGACTCATGCAAGATATGGCACATTCTTTAACTTCCTGGGACAACATATATATGTATAAGAAAGAGGCGGGCATCGCAAACACACAACATAGGATGGGATGGAATTTTGCTAAACCTGATCTTGATCCTGATTAGCCAAGCGCCCCAATATAGCATTATAGATTGGACCAATATATGGCCTGAAGTCCACAGAGCTTGCCTGTATCACAAATAACCAATAAGGAAACAGAAATAAAAAATCAAAACAGTTGGGCATTTCATGTTACAAACATGGGAGTACAGGACTCACATTTAGATTGGGACGAAGGACACGGACAAGCTCTCCGCACACCCGTAAAGCCTCAGCAGTAACTTTGTAGTACCTATCTCCAATAGCCGATAATATTGGACCAGAAAGAGCCTGGAGATTTGATCTTTCAGTCATCAACTGATGCAAAAATTGTAACTCGTAAGTACTAATTGATTGGCAACAGCAGCAACAATACCTTGATATACGGATGAAACACAGATGGGGAATGTGAAGCCATAACAAGCCTTGTAAATACAAGGGCTTCAATCTTCAGGTTGGAGGTAGATGACTTATCCTGCCAATTTGATAACAGCCTATAGGTTAATAAACAACAAAAAGAATATACAAATATTTTTTCTTCTGAAAATATAACTAACATTCAAAGCCTTCTCAATCCCAGGAACAAGTGAGCCAAAATGATCAGCAAGACAGTCTGGTAGCACAACAACAATCTCCTTCAACACTGAAAATGCCCCCACCTGAAAATGATGGAGCCAAAATCAGAATTATGAGACCACAAATATGGGCTACAGGATAACTGAAGAACTAACCTTTGTCTTGACCGATTTTTCACGTAACTGCTTGTTGATGGACTTGACAACTTTTGGCACCTCCTGTTTCAGCAACCATCGAGGGCTACAATGAAAAATAGATTGAAAGCTGGGTGTCAAGGCTTAGAACATGCAATCAGAAAACCTCTGATTAGCATAGCAACAAAGCAGTGGTGTATACTCATATTACTGGCTAGTAATAGAACAGTACAAAATATTTCAAAATTCTCATAGCATCATATGTTCAACGTATCGTAACATTGGTGAGAATCTGACAAGAAAGGCTACAAAAAGATGCCAAGGAAAAAACCACACCTAGATTCATCGATGTCACTTTGTCCTTTCGTCACATTACCAGTCTGGCGTAGCAACTCAATGAAGGTGTTGAAGATGTCCATCTAGAATCAGACAGAAGCTTCATAAGATTTTGAAAAAGATAATTAAGGTTCTATATGACAATAAAATGTGAAAAATTACCTTCACGTTCTCCTCTCTTTCCCTAAACCTTTCAATCAATTTTGGACAAGTCTGCATAACAGTAAATACTCAAATTTAATGTGGATATCGACTTAATTAGCAAGTATCCAAGGCAGATTAGTAAAATCATTTTTTCCACACTACTCAGTAAACACCATCTCAAAAACATGTAAACAACATGGCAAAAATCCTAAGATGCTGTCATAACAAACAAAATATGTGAAAATCGCAAGCTGATTTAAATCCTAATATTAACATACCTCCAAATACATTTTCGACAACATTTCAGGACGAGACACTATAATTGCAGATAGGCACTTTGCTGAAGCCCTACGGACTTTCCAGCTTGCATCCTCATCATCTGTATACTCATTCGCACTCTCACTGCAAAAAAAAGGCAAACATGTTTAGAGTACATAACAGAAGCTAATTCATCTATTGGGTTACACTATTTAGCATATTGGTGACATACTCATCATCATCCTCGTCCTGGCCTTCCTCATCCGTATCCTCTTCCATGCAATCAGTGAAATTAGGATCATAGCTCACATACTTTAAAGCAAGATTCAATATGCCTTCACAATATGGGGATATGTCCCTTGGGCACCTAAGCATAAAACTCTCGAGAGCCTGTAAGGTGGAGACAATTTAGGGCACACAGAAAAAGCACACAACAAATGAATGGCTGAATGCTAAAAGGAAATGAAAAATCCTGCCTGCAAGCTGTATTCACAGAGTTCTTCATCATTTTCTGATGCGTTTGTACAATAGCTTATGAGCAAAGGAACAGTTTCAGCAAGGTGTGGACCAAAACGGTATCCAACAGAACGGCTGCAAGTAAAACATACAATGTTGAGAAATATATTTCAGAGATAGCAGATAAGTGCCCCAAGTCAACACAAGTCAATGTACAGAGTTCTGTTGCTGAAGTGAGTCTTGAGGGAAAACTACTGTTTTCCACTCCCAGTCCCTTAGTTCATTTCAGAGAATCAGCTATGTGAAGCTTGTACCAAACAGATCTCAACTTCATTCATCTATTAAAAAGAACTTTGAAGTTTCCACTGCCAATACAGACCAAATCCAAAACCATAATCCTGATAACCAGTTATATTCAATGCTATCCACATTTGGAGTAGCAAAATTTGAAATCTAAAACAAAAATCACATAAGCTACCATAAAAAATAATTAATTATGTTCCCTACAGCAGATTTTGCAGTAAAAATACACACTTTCAAGGTTCCTATTTACCTTAGAGAACCAATCATCTGGATATTTGTCCGGGTAATGTCAGATTTTGCACTTCTCTTTTTCAGCAACTGGACAACTTGTAAAGTTGCTTTTGCTAGCAAATCATCCGATAAACTTGGAGCAAGAGATGCTGCAGAATAGAGTGAAATTATTAATACTGATTAGAAATACCCCGAATATCCATGGGATCATTTAAACAATAAAAATCATAGCAAGTGGCAGAAAGAAAAAGAAGAAAAATATTAGATATGTGATTTACCTATGCAAGAAATAGACTTCTTCCTGACGGTTGCTTGGTTGGAACCCAATTGGGACAGAAGCGCAGTGAGCATGTACTCATGATTTTTTGACAAGTTGCCAAATCTATGAAGTAAATCTCCCAGTATATCAAGACATTCACATTTAATTTCAGCATTTTTCCCCTGCCAACAATTAAGTAGTTAATCTAAAATTGAAAAGCAATGTGAGAATTGCAAGCATTTCATATAGAATGAATTTTCATATATACAATCTTTGTCATAGGCAGACGGTGCAACTGTCATGCAATTAAAACTTCAAATGTGACAGGAAAACAAACACAGGAAGGAAAAGAAAACACTCTAAACCTGACAACAACAACAAAGCCTTTTTATCCCAAGCAAGTTGGGGTAGGCTAGAGATGAAACCCATGGGAACCCAAAAAAGAAGAGACAAAGAAACAAAAGCCAAAAGAAAGAGAAGAGGGAAAGAAAAAAAAAAACGAGTAAGCAAATAAAATAAAGCACAAATAAAACCAGTGCTGCTGTCTTACTGTTATTCAATGAATAAATTATCATACTGTAAGCACATAAGCACATTGTGTTGCCAATTTTTTTAACTATGATTCTTCCATCGTTAATTTTATTGCAACACATATCATTAATTTTACTTAATGACGTTTGCAGTAACATTATTATTACCTTTACTCAAAAAGCTAGAATAACATACACTCAACCTAAAAAATCCTAGAGATTCCTGAAGTAGTTTGAAATGATGTGAGAGGCACTGTACACATCGGTTAAGATTGCTAACAGGAAGATAACTATCTCAAAATAGTAGTAAAATATCTAAGGATATGAAGCTATCATTTCGCTAGAAGGTAGATAGAACACATGCATCACCTACAAGAATATAACACAGCTGCTCTTAATTTCCAGAAGAGATACTAATGTTAAACAAATCAAAAGTACCCCAGCCCCTTCGCCGATAAGGATAATTAAAGCGTAATTAACACACTGCCAAACTACAACATTATGATTGAGGAATGGATGGAAAAGATTTATTAGAGATCAAACAGAAATCTTACCATATTAACACCGTTGATGAGCTGTGGGGCAAGAGAAATCAAAATCTTCTCAGCAAGTGATGTCGTAGTAACTTCAGCAATGATCGTCTTCAGAGCTATACTAGCAGTATCTCGATGCTGGTCCTTTCCATTGAGCAATTTATCACAAAGCTTGTTGGTCATCTCCACAACCCTTTCCTCGCCAACTTTCTTGACAAGTGGAGCCAAGCTAACCAATAGAACATACAACCAGAGTTGAGATAGAATATTTGCAAGGAAAACAACACAAGATGATGAGAACAAGAATTACAGAAAAACATAACAGAACAATATCGATTCAGCCGTGCATGATAAAATAACTCATCACAGAAAACGTAAAGAAATAGGAAAGAAAGCATACCATTTCACAGCTAAACCAGAAACATCTCCTGAAGCATCCTCCAATTGTTGAAGAACAGTACTAGTCAGCTTTGGCTCAAGGTCTTGATCTGCTTTAAAGGCCTCTTTGTTCAATTCACTGAGCAGATCTGATGTTGCCATATACCTGTAGTCTTTATCTTTCCCAGTCATCTGAAAGAAAATTTAAAGAGGCACATTAGAAGTCAAAATCCAGTTAAACCTGACTCCATGAAACTGATGTAATGCATATGCATACCTTCTCCAAGATGCTGGTTATGTTCAAGTTTGCCATTGTGGCAAGCCTGTATTGAAGTCCTCTTCAGAAAGTGCTATTCACCAATGTCCAGCTGGAAACAAAATTAAGTAATGAGGCAAATCACATGGACAGATCAAGGAAACATATGCCAAGTTGCATGTTAACTTGGTATAAATAGTGGCAGGAACCTATAGTGAAAAATTCCATTTCATGACCATAATGAGAAGAACAACTCAACTCCAGATAGACCCGGCAGATTAAACATATAAAGCCACGCTTCCTTACATCGATCTACAATGACAATGAATCTCATGACCCCAATGAGAAGAACAATCATTCAACTCTGGAGTCCTGCTTGACAGATTAAACACATAAAGGCATACTTCCTTAAAATGATACTGCTATGCTAATCGTTCAAACAATCTAATGTGATACAATAACTGCTTACACACTTCAATTATCGAATTAACGAAGATAGCTATAGTTGTAGTATTTGTAGGCAGGCATCTATGTCGGCTTTACAAAGAGTGACCTAACAGTACGGAACATCTAACGCCGATCTCGCATACCGACTAAGAAACACTTGATCGAACCACTGATAGATTAGACTGGACCGCATTAGTAGCGTACATCACCACGCGTCATTCAAATCACAACTAAGCGAAGATGAAGAGACTTGGACTCGACTGAGAGGGAAGACGAGACGAACGCTTCGAACAAGGGCATTCATCGAAGTGAGCGGAGCTAGGGTTACTCACCAGCAGATGAAACAACCCGTCCACCTCCGAACGGATCTCCGGTCCTCTCCACCACGCTGGAGCGAGGGAGGGGCGGCAACGGAGTGAGACGCGAGGGGTGGTGGGAGGATCCGGCGCCGGCGGTCGGCGACACGGCGGAGCGGGGCTGCGCGAGGCCGGCGGCTGTGTGTCACTACGCCTTGGCCCTGGGGGTCTAGGGTCTGGGCTTAAGAGCAAGCAGGAAGCCGGGGAGTTATGGGAATGGACGGAACCTGGTAGAGGAGTGGGCCCCTTGGACCATAAGGTTAAAGGCCGATGTGTAATGGGTCTCGTGGGCTGGATCAAGCCGTATTGGGCCAAATTGAATTGGTCCATGGACTTCCCTCAACTCAAAAACTAGTGGCGTTGACGTGGTGAGTCACCTTCCTGAATCGTTCGACGCCGATGCTCTCGGCGCCGGAGCCGGAGGCGTCAACCGGTCAGCGGCTCAGCGCCCGCCCTTGACTAGACCTCGAGTGGGTACCGGACCTGGAGGTCGGCTCTGTAGTTTCTTCCTCCGGTCGCAGGCTCTAGCCCTCGTCGTTATCGTTCGCCGGCGACCAGCACCGGTTGACCGGCACAGACTATACCTCTTTCCATCCAGGCAGTTCAGTTTCGTGCCAATTCGTGAAGTTGGTTTCGAAGATTCTATCTGTGCCTCGAGTTAACCTAGGTACGACTTCATCTTCATAAATCCGTTTCTAAGTTTTTGGTCACTGTGTCTGCTATATGACTTGCGCCCGTAGTATGTTCGATGGAATGCCTGGCTGCTAATCTAAGATATTCATGCGTGCAAATCACTATTGTTTGTGTTCTTATTGTGCATTTTAATCTAATATGCGTGCAGTTTTGCTCATTTCAGTACTATAAGGAGTGCCCATATTCTCTATTGAATCTGATGGAGTCAGATCACCCGGTTTTTAAGAAACCAAAATTGGACGACTCAGTTGATTGTGTAATGGAGGAAGTGCCATCCCATGCAGCAGGTATGAAGCAGCATTTACACTGGACCCAGTGGCAGATGCTGGACTCCCTTCTCCCGACTGGTGGTTTCGCTCACTCCTATGGCCTTGAAGCTGCAATGCAATCCCGCATGGTGAACAACCAGGAAGACTTGAGGTCATTTGTCATCCAAATCCTGGAGAACACTGGCAGCTTACTGCTTCCATTTGTGTACTACGCTTGCAAGTCCCCTTATTCCACCACATGGGTCAAGCTGGATCAATTGCTGGAAGCTACATTGACGAACGAAGTTGGCAGGAAGGCATCAGCATCACAAGGCTCAGCTCTGCTGAGAGTAGCAGCATCGGTTTTCACTGAGATTCAAGCGCTGCAGGATCTGCGACAGATGTTCATTGGTTCCAAGAACGTGTCGTTTCACCATGCGCCTATATTTGGCTTGATATGTGGGCTGATTGGATTTGATAGCGAAACGGCCCAGCGCTCCTACATGTTTGTTACAATGAGGGATGTGATCTCTGCCGCGACAAGGCTTAACTTGATCGGACCATTGGCAGCTTCAGTGCTGCAGCACAAGGTTGCATTGGATGCTGAAAGGATGGTGCAGAAGTGGAGGGACCGTGATGTTGGTGAGGCTTCGCAGACTGCCCCACTGCTTGATGCGTTGCAGGGCTGCCATGCTTACATGTTCTCCAGGCTGTTTTGCTCCTGATGATGAGGTGTGATATACCATACCATCTCTCTACTTGTCTGCCTTTGTTCATAATCCTGATACATCTTCCAGTTGTGCTTTTGAGTGACAAAAATGCAACTGAGTGACACAAAGCTTCACATGAGATTTCATAATAGCCAGGACATAATGAGCAATTCAGTAACTCTTTTATCTAATCTCAATGTGCATACCAAATCCATTACGTGCCGTTCAAGGACACGGAAATCCATGTATATGAATGTCTTAGATGGCCTTATTCTTAGGGTGTATTTGGCAGGGTTTATACTCGAAGTGTTTATAGTGTTAAAAGTGATTATTGTGTCAAAACTACTTATAGTGCTTATAGCGCTTATTGTAGTATAAGCAGTCAATCCGTTTGGCAAAACTGCTTATGTTTATTTGTCCAAACTGCTTATACTGAGAGAGAGGACCACCATAAGCACTAAAAGCTACATTTTGCTGCTTTGCCCAAACTGCTTATGGTAGTACAAAATAGCAAAGTGCTTATAGGTGCTTATACCCCATAAGCACTTATGCTATTTTGCTGTTTGGCACTCCAAACTGCTTATAGAGCATAAGCACTTTCAATAAGCAGCAGCATAAGGCCTGCCAAACACACCCTTAATCTGTTCGTCTCCTGCTTCTTTCAGCACGCAGCATCGCCTCGAAGGAAGTAAAGGACATATGGCTTTTATTAAACACACACACACACGGAGAAATAGCATCATGTGATTACAGGTATCACAAAGACAGATTCCTTATTGGACATGCTGATTATTATTTTATTTCACAACATATTACAACAATGATGCCAGCATTGTATCATCAACATTCTGGTGTGCGCACTCTCTACGATGTATTACATTGATTCCCATAATACAATTGTAACATAAATATTTGCATGTCACGTGTATAAAGTTTCAATTTGCCCCATAATACAAAGCAGCACTACATCTATTGCTCTTGCTTAGCTTCTATCCTATGATTGCTGAACTGCACCAGCTAGCTTGGCTTCAAGGGACTTCTCATACTCCTCAATTGACTTGAACAACTCGGAGAAGTTGCCCTTGCCAAAACCGCCACATCCGCCTTTCTGGTAGTCTTGCCCACGCTCATCCTTCTCCATGCACCCGATCCTTTGGATTATCTCCAAGAACAGTGTTGGCCTGAATTAAATAGCACGTCCAGTTAGATTTGTAATCACATATAGGAAATGATGATAACAGTGATGCACTTGAGTTTTGAACTACAACATAGTTACTGATTCAAATTAACCTAAAATTTTAGTTGTTGATGCAAGTAGACGAAATGAATTGGTTTATGAGAGCTGGGAAAAGACATTTGTTTCTCTTGTGTTATTATTAAAATATACAAAGCAAAAGGCATCGGTCTCGATCAAGCATAAAGAATGAAAGTGCAAAAATTTTGTGTGACAATTAGTATTACAGCATATCAACAGCAGGGAGCTGGGATATGCTTTGCAAGAAGCAACAAACGTTAGCTTTTCATGCAAAAGTCTCTAAAGGCACTCTTTATTCGGTCAGGTCACAATCTTCAAAAAAGATGGTATCTGGAGTTCCTTAATCTGGGATCACGCATGGAAGCACAAGAATGAGATTCTCCTGGAACTCTTCATGTGGGATGTATCACGCATGGAAGAACAAAAATGAGAGTATCTTGAGTTCCAAAAGAATCTGTACTGTGCATGCAAATTACTAGGCAATTACCTGACTACGGATCTGTGGCAGAGTATTCCTTGTGAGTTCTTTATGCAGAAAATGCATTGTCAAAGCTGTGGTAAAAGGTTGAAGAATTGTTTACCTGTCTCCCACTGGCTTGGTGAAGATTTGGAGCAAGACACCTTGGTCATCCCTGTCCACCAGCACGCCCAGCTCCTGGCACTCCTTAATCTGCTCCTCCGAGAGCACGTCCCCGGCGCGCCGCCTGACGCCGTCATAGTAGTTTGGCGGTGGCGGCGCGAGGAACTCGAACCCGCCCATGGCGGAGCGGGCCCGCATCTCCCTGAGCGTCCTGAGCACGTCGTCGCTGGCCAGAGCCATGTGCTGCACGCCGGGGCCGCCGTGGTGGTCCAGGTACGTCTGTATCTGGCTGCGGCGCTTGGTGCCGTGCACGGGTTCGTTGAGCGGCAGCAGTACGGTCTCGGCGTTGTTGGCCAGCACCACCGAGTTGAGCCCGCTCTCCGCCGTGCCCACGTCCTCCGCCGTGAACTCGGCGAACTCGTGGAACCCCGTGAATCCCGCGACGTAGGCGGCCACGGGCGCCAGCTCGGGGACGTTGCCGACGATGTGGTCGAACCTTCTCAGCCCGTAGTCAATCGCGCCCGTGTTGGTCACGTCCTCGAAGCCAGGCAGGAAGGGGAGGCCCTCGTCGTCGTCGTCCGGGTAGCTCACGTAGCGGAGCACGACGTCGCCGTAGAGCTCGACCTCGGCGAGGCGGAACCCGAGGCCGAGGTCGGCGGGCTCGAACGCCGGGCGCGCGCCGGCGGCCACGCTGGCGCGGAACGCGTCCGCGGCGTCGGCGACGCGGACGGCGACGGCGCGCACCGCGAGGCCGTGGTCGGCGGCGAACCGGCGCGCGGCGTCGGCGGAGAAGGAGGGGACGGAGGCGGTGCCGGCGTCGACGCCGCGCGCGTAGGGGGCCGTGAAGAGGAAGGCGAGGGAGCCCGAGCGGAGGAGGAGCGAGGCGTGGGCGGAGTTGCCCGTGGAGAGGTCGGACCGCGAGGCGAGCGGCGCGCCGAGGCCGAAGGAGAAGCGGCCGGCGGCGGAGGCGGCGTCCGTGCACCAGAGCTCCACGTGGTGGAACGACAGTGCGTGGAAGCGGTCCGTGCGCGGGTTGGACCGGACGAAACGGCGGTGGCCCACGAGGCGGAACGAGGCCTGGTCCGCCGGGGCCGGCGCCGCGGCGGCGGCGGCGGCGGGAGGCGTGGGGGGCATGGCGCTTAGCTCTCGGGGAGTGGGCGGAGGTGGGCGGCCGCGTCTCTCAGCTTGAAAAGTGGTTGGGCTTTGGGTTTTACTGCGGGGTTGGTTGGGGGTAAATAAAGGGAGGAGATGGCGCCACGTGGGCAGAGGATTCTGTGGTTGCGGGTGAGATTTGTTTTCTAGTGTTTGTTTATGGTGATGAGGTGCTGACTGGCGTGGCTCTCGGGGACCAGCAGGCAAGTACAGTTGAAATAGTGCAAGCATTAGTGAAAATGCTGTGCTTTTTTTTTGTTCTTCTTCAAACTCAACCCATGTCAATTTTTTTGGTTTGTTGGGTAGACACGTCAAGTGACAAGGGATTGGTTTTCTCCCAACGTGTGGATGCCGCATTGTTGTCATACGGATTGTGCTATTTTCTCCAGCGAATTAAAAGGTACAGTACTTTGTAATTTGTACGTTCGGTTTATGGCCAACGCGTCCTGCCATTCACGGGCGCGCCCTGTTGATTTGCGTTGGTTTGGTTCGTGCCGCGTACGTTGCACGTGCTAGTACTTTTCTCCGCCGTTGCGTGGCCAGTGATTTGGCAGATTTGCAACGGGCGCAAAACATACGTCGATTGAGGAGTTTATTGGTCCTTGTTCAGGATCTTCCTCCCTATAACTTCTTTTGATTGGTACTCAACAACAATACTCTAGGGGATTACAACGTACACATGGTCGTCACATGTAGAGTCTTTCTAAAAATCGGAGTATTTATGCTTGCAATTTCGAAGTAAACGACAGTTACACTTTATCATACTCTGTATACTGGTGCTTCATAACCCTAGAATTATTAATAGATGCATCCTCCCATCTATATATTGCTGCAGTCCTTAAGTTGCACTTCATGTTGAAATGGCCATGGCGTACGCAAAGTTCAGAAAACACCGTTTTCACCAAGCTACCGTAGTTGCGTATACTCATTGAGGACCATGGGTAAAGATGACATGCCAGGAAACAGTGAGATTTTGACGTTCTCAGATTGGGTCCTTGTTAGTTATCAAAGTGGACAAGTAACGGATGTCTGGAGGATATGCATCTGAGCTGGCCTAACGGATGTCTGGAGGATATGCATCTGAGCTGGCCGTGGCGTGGTGCTGCACAGTTCCTTATTTGAGTGTCTCTTTTCAACCTAGTAGAGTTTCAGTGTCCAATTCAGCTACACGCAAGGACTGTTCGTACACGTAGGTTAAGGCACAACGGTTGTCAAGCGCTAGCTAACTCGACCCCGCAATTTCAGAAGTGACAAAACATCGTATTCCGCCGTTTAGATCGTCACTGCACTGGAAACGACACGAACAAAGACAACAGAAGAACAGCACCAAACCGAACAGGTATACGAAACTCTATCACTGGAGTATAGGAAAGGAGCTTTACCTAACAACAAAACAATTTACTATAATTTTGAGATTTGAACTGTTGGGCGCCCACTAACAAGAGTTGGTACCCTCCAAAAATATGGGTATGCTGCTGAGTGTGGCGAGCACACGGTATTCTTTAGTAAAAGGCGAAAGAATAGTTCGCTATGTGCTCACCACGCAGCTCCGTGAGCTCAAACGAAGCAGGTGGCCACTTATAAGAACACCTCACCCGGTCATCAGCTCTTCAAATGGAACGATGTGGGATTAATCCAAATGAACTAGCTAACACTCACATTAGTTGACGGGCCTACAGAAAGCCCACCCTCAAACTCGGACAACAAATCAGAGGCCCACAAGCCCACTTTAAGTGTTTTTCCCGTTGCCCACTCACTTTCCTTCTCCGCCTCCGTCTGAATTCAAATCCCGTCGCCTCCCGTCTCACCCCCGTTCTCCAAATCTCCAGCATTCGTCTTTCCATTTCCGTCGCTACTCCCCCGATCCCCTCCTTGATCCCGAAACCCTACCTACCCCAAACCCTCCCCGGCGGCGGACCTCAGCCGCGGCGTCGCCATGGGCTGTTTCCTCTCCTGCTTCCGCGCTGGCCGCGACCAGCCCAGCGATCTCCGCGTAAGCGAATCACTCCTGCGTTTTTTTTTTTCGTTTTCACTTGAATCCAGACGTTAGGATTAGTTGTGGTATGTTGATTTGCGCGCTTGCTTGGTTCAGGATCCTCTCGTGGTCGAGAACCGCCTCGGGGATGCCTTCCTGGATGACGGAAAGAGTACGTCTATTTCTTCCCATAGCGTTTCTTCGATCGGTTTGATATGAGACTTCATACGTTGTTACTGATCATGATTTTGGTGTTTTCATTGTGCGGTGTTATTCTTTTCAGAGCATGACGCGAGTGGAAGGCCGCAGGTGGATGCAGATAATGGAGGAGGGGTCGATGACGAAGAGCTCCTGCAAGAGGTACACCACTTTATGAATATGAAATATCACATTATGCCTTATGTCAAACGGAATCCATCTCAGAAATGCTTTGTAGCTCGTTTATTTTTGTCACGTCTGCAGTATAACCTCGTCTCATGGGTATCGTTTATGTGCTGAATTTTGTTCATTCTTTTACCCAACGTGTCAGATTCACTGATTCGCTGAGATGTGTGCTGCAGAATGTGTGGAATTAGGATTTGGGGTCAGATATTAAGTGATTACTGTATAGGAGTGTGGAATAACTGCGTTGTTGCCTCTTTAAATCCCCTGTATCTATGGTGCAAGAGCAACTCCAACCCTTCCCTTTTCCTATCACCTAAACACTAAAATCTGGCATATAGGGAATGGGGATGTAAAAACTTCTTTATCAGTTTCCCTTTCCCATCCCCTTGGATAGGTGATCACCTAAATCCAGTCCACCATTCCCTCTATGGAGGGGATCACCCATCCCTCACCTAAATGGTGGACCCTACCCTTTTAGGTGATGGAATAGGTGAACTGCTACAACACCATCACCTATAATTCAAAAAATGAGTTGAAGAGATCCCCTTTAACCTCTTTAGGTGATGAGATTAAAGGGAAAGGGTTGGAGTTGCTCTAAGATTACAAGTTTACAACCAGGACCTATGAGGACTCTTTTTGGCCTCGAACATTCTGACTTTTGTTTTGCTGTATGAATTATGTATAAGATGGCAATAGTTATTTCTTTTCCCAAAAATGTGCCTGGGATTCTGCTACGATCAATGTATGAAATTTCAATGTTTTTATTGGTATACTAGTAAATTGAAGACAGTTTACAGTCCATTAAAATTCCTCCTTTTATTAATTTTTTTGTTGTGGGTACCTGGATATGTATGTGGCAACTAATTTTCAACTTAAGGACAATATGAACATAGGCCAGTGGAAAGACTCTAGGTGTTTTTCCATATTCACACATAATTACAGGTGTGGTAAATTAACTTGCGACTTTTGCTGTTGATTTGAACTTTCATATACTGCAAAAACATATTAAGGTAGTACAAGGTTATTTAATGTGATTTACCACTACCCACCCTCCTACTTATTATGTGCTCTTGTTTGTCTAGACACCTGAGATAGTTAGCTGAGATCGTGTCATGTTATCATCTGAAGAGTTAAGTCTTAAGATGTAGGTTGGGTTCTACTGGTTTTGACTTGTGACCTTGTAGCAAAGAGCTTTCCAGGATCTTTCTTTTTTGCTTAACGTGTTCCTTGGTTATTTTTCTGCTTTTACAATATTATTTGAGTTCAGACCTTCATAATACGTTGAGCTATGATGAAAAATATTGATAATGTGAATTTTGTGGTGACTAGGCAAATTATCTCAAATCATGTGGTACCATTTTACAAACGCCACCAGAAATCTTAAAAGCTTCAAGCCCACTGGGTATAGAAGATACTAACGAGGTAAGGCTGGTGTATCTGCAATCTTGTCCCAATATTTGCAATCTGATTATTTCTTTTGTATACACAGAACAATGACATAGCCGACAAACCATTGCTTAGATCAGGGGAGATGCAATTTGAAGAAAAATCATCTGAAGAGTAAGGACTATCTTGATTCTTTTTATTTGTGAAACCTTAAGGATCAGTAATATTACTTTGGTTCCTAAATAAGTGAGTTGTTTTCTGCAGAAAGGAATTAATGCCTCCTTTTTTTTTCATTCAACGCAGATTCAACTCTGAATATGAGCATGATATTCCAAGTCATGAAGAGAACATCGCTGAAGATACTATTGACGAGGTAAGAAGTGTGTAACCTCAAGCTTGTCTTGAAATTCACACACTGATTTTTTTAATTTCTTTTTTTGACACAGCAGAATGATATTTCCATCACAGCACAGATCATATCAGAGGCAATGGCATCTGAAGGAAACTCATCTGAATTGTAAGGCACAGTCTTGATCGAATCCATGTGCTCTTTTTCAAATAAATAAATATATATAAATCAATATGCTTTTTTTACATTCAATGCAGGTTCAATTCTGATGAGCATGATATTATGAGTTTCGAAGAGAGCATTGTTGAGAATAGTGAGCATCTTCTCGGTGTCGAGTCAGAACCTCTATCATCTTTACAAGATGAGCCTTCCTGCCAGAAAACCACAAATCAGATGACTGATTCTAGTGATTCACCTTTTCCAACACCTTTGGTTCTCAGAGGTGACATCCAGACTCCTAGAACAGTGTACACTGCACTGACATCAAAGGCAGGAAAGCGCTCAAGGGCAAGCAGACAATTCATATATCCTGTTCTCAGGCCCATTGAAAACAAGTTGCAGTGGATGGAAGCAAAACTTGACTCGCCTGTGTTATCAGCTAATCCTCCAAAAAGAAGATATTTGAGCCCAGATTCTAGTGAACTTCCTCAGGAGATATCTCTGTGCTCCGAGGATACAGAACTACCAAAATCTGTATCTTCACCAATTCATGACAACTGTGTGTCACAAGATGAAGTTATATCTCCGGAGGAACCTAAGGGTCAGAATGGCAATCAGCAGCTGTTAGAAGGTGGGGAGCTGTCAGAGCAAAATTCAGAATTCGGTAAGCATGGAGTGTCAAGCCTATCTCATTGGCTGAAGACTTCATCTACCGATAATAAGAATCAAAGTGACTCCGAAGGAAACAATGGGAAGGAACCATTCTGTGAGAATAGTATTCTTGATGTGCCGATCTTTGCAACTTTTGGTCTGAACTGGGATAATGACAATCCTACTCCTGTTCTGCCCAAGGCGTGGGATGGTAATGGTATTCCAAACACCACTACAAAGTATAAAGAGGTACACTTTCATCTCATTCTCTCATTTTGACTCCCAGTTAATGATCTGTGCACCTTCTTAGCCTGGTCCTTTGCTGTTTCTCAGGATAAGGTAGTCAGCTGGCATGCCACCCCCTTTGAGGAAAGGCTACTGAAGGTTTTGTCCAGTGAGAAACCAGGTCTTGAAAGGTAGCCGTCCTTATGTTTGTAACAACTGCTGTCGATGAAATGTGCAGCTTCAGTTTTTTATAAATCCAGTTCTTTACATTAAAAATCAAACTTGCAAGCTAAGTTGTCTATATTCACCAATACTCAAGTTACGATCATGTTTCGCAGGAAAGTTAGCGGAAAGCTAATCCATCTTGAGGAATACGCAGAGTAGAAATCAGTGCAAGGATACAATACAAGGTTCCTGCTTCACATGGCGGACAGTCTGAAACGGCCCAAGTGCTTGTCAATCCGAACTGAGCTTCCCGACCCCAGGTCGTGCATGTTGTGATGAATTGCATAGCGTTTGTAAATAGAGTGCCTGAAATACATTGTTTCAGACTTCATACCGCAGCGTGGCTTTAATCAGGAGTCAGCCCCTTAGCTGCCAACTGTCGCTTGCTTGCTGCTCGATGCACAAGTTTTTTCATACTGGTGTTAAATTAAAAATAAAAAAGATCAGTTGGACCTTTTCCTCCTTGCCTTCTGCTCCTGTTATATTTGTGTAGTAGTTTATCATCAACGCATTTTCTCTTTTAGTTTCGCAGTTTCGCACAAAATATGCTCAGCGCATGTAGACAACCAGCTAAGGTATCTATACATATTATTCAACCCCATGCTTGGCTGCCGCAGTATTGTCAGGCGCAGACTAATGCTGTTACACCTGACGAATAACGCGGCTAGCTTCACGATTCTTGCGTACATCGACGACGATACACTCCACACGATAAGAGGCTTTGATAGAGGCCCTGTCGTTTCTCGATCAACTCACGCGTCTCCGTCGACTAGCAGCAACGGTGCCCCATGGCCTGCAGCTCCGGTTCAGGTAATGTTGACTCACAGGCTCACAGTATCACGCGCTGCTTGCTCGGATCTGAGGAAACCTCTTGTCAGGCGGAGCCATCCTTTCCATCGTTTCTTGGATGGTCCTTTGCCTCGGCGACGAGCATGACGCATCTACAATTCTGGCTTCTAGCTTTGGAGCAGTTAATGGTTCTGCAATAATGCTAGCCTCGCTGCGCCGGCGACGACAGGCCCGGCCGGTCGGTTGGTCCTCCGGCGATCCGCGGTCGTTGGGGGCTTAAAGACCGGCATAAAAGCTCGCCGTACGTTTGCACGGGTTGCAACCTGCACGCTGAGCTGAGGAGGTCCCCCTCAGCATCATTAGCGTCCAGATTATTGTTGATGGATCATACAGTATAGAGGATTTACAGTTTTACACGGCCGCAGAATCCAGACCCCTGTGCACAGTGGCACTGAACACAAGCTGTGGATGGCAGCTAAACTGTGGGCGCGCTCTCAAATCAAATCCCAATCATGGGAAGGCGAATATATGTGTGAGCAGCGAGCGGACACAGGCACTGACACCTTCAGATCTAAGCAAAGGAGCAGACGATGGAACGGCAGTCAAGACAAAGCAAAAGGACACGCGCTGCGTGCAGTGGGGGATGTACCACACCAGGTGTGTTTTGGCTTGGTTCGGTCCATTTGTCGATTGCGACGAGATGATCATCGCCTAACCCATGCATGCTCTACACTACTACCACTAGGTAGGGCACTGGATAATGATCCCGTTTTTGTAACCAGATCTCTCTCAACTCTCAAGCAACAACCTGCTAATCTGATATGATCAGAACACTGCTTTTGGTCATATAATACGAGTGACAGAGACGCACGCAGGGTCACGGGCACGGCTCAGCAACGGCTGAACGCCAGGCGCGTCTCGGGCCAGACCTGATGCGGTGAGGGGGGAAAGGACTCCCAGATTCCACCCGATCCGTCCGCGGCGAGATCCGTGTCGTTTTCCGCCGCAACTTGCACGCTGCATCGACCGCCCGGCTACTCACGGATTTTGTTCATGTACTAGTCCGGCGATTAATTACTTTGACCAAACAGTAACAATCATGCAGGCATATGCGGCAGATGCTCAGGAGGCTCTGGCGATGCTGGCGATGGCATGGAATTTCGCTACTGCGCCTTTCGAACAAACTGAACAAAGCTGAAGTGAACATGGTATTCGGAGGCTTGGTGCCCTGGAGTCATCAGCAGAAAAGATATCCAGTCGCATTCAGCTCGTTCAGCAGCTTTTGCCATTTGAAATGTTTGAGTTCAACATCAGAGGTTTCTTCGACGCAAACGAGACAGCATGTTCCAAAGACTGACCTTTGAACTCTGATGAAAAGTTGCCTTTCCCTGTAAAAAGACAAGGGGCATGAACAAAGCAAGGTCACGAATATACACCACTGCACGGGACCAACTATTACGCCCCATTTGCTGGTTGACGAAAAAAATAAAAACTTAGACCTCCCGAGGTGCGTTCTCTTCTCGTTGGCCCTGTCGCCCGGCCTAGGCCCCTGCCTGATCTATCTCATCAAAATAAGGCAAAGCAAGCAGACAAAATCACTCAACATTGTAACAAGCAAAAGACAACATGGGTTTGAGTTTCAGCAACGCTTCAAACGCTCCGCAACACGGTGAACAGCCTATACGTCGATCATCAGTGCATCGGTTTGCAACGCAAATTGCAGCTCTCTACTGTACGCTTGCTGTTTGTCGTCACCAGCTACCTTCTCAATTAATTAATTAGTCTGTGATTTTGATTATTGACTCTTTAACCGACCTCACATGTTCGTCGTATGCGCGGCACCAGATCGTGGTGTGCTAACATGCATGAACATGTTTTATATTGATTATTGGCGGGTACGTACGTAGGTGCATGTATGGACCATGGACTATACTGTATGGTTTTGGAGATTCGGATGTTGCACTCTATTACGTGCCGTGGTGTTCAATTCTTACTTTGAAATCGCAAGAGCTTTATTTTTCTAAGTTTGAGGCTCTGTAGCTCATCGACAAAGACAAATTTGCTCGGTTTTAGTTTAGTTGTCACGTCGATCCAAGTTGAGGTTCAAAATGTGTTAGCGCGAGACAAGTTGCGCGTGTGGTCTGTTCAAGGAGGATGCGTGCTGCGTTTATGCACAAGCAAGGTTTTATTTAAACTAGTAGCTTATTATACGCAATTCATTCTTTCGTCAAATTTAGAAAAATTGATGGATTGTTGTATTTTTATAGAATAACAAAGGAATCATATATATATATTTAGAGTAATATAAGGGATCAACAAGGGAACCATATATTTTTTAGAGTAATAATAAGGGAACAACAAGGATGGCTATATTCTTGCTAAACGAATTAGAATTTTAAGCAGGACATATTTTTCTAGTTCCTTCTAGGTAAGGGCATGATTTTCAAAGAAATTTACACAATTTTACGTGAATCAATTCAATTTTGTAAAAGAACAGAGTCGGAAAAAGAATTCTCACAATCCGGAAGAGGTCTAAGAATTCAATTTTTTGCCCGGTGAAATTCTAGCATTGCGATCAAAGATCATGAATTTCACTCATGCATGCGCGTTTGCTGTTCAGTCACCGCCACGTAGCCCTTTGTCGTCGCGCGCCTCTGCATGCGTGTGTGGTGCGGTGGGACCCAAGCCTCAGTGTCCCACGCGCTCACCGGACCTCCATTTACTCGCTCACGCCAATGAAGCAGGCAGGCACTCCAGCCCAGACAGCAAGCGCCCAAGCAACCATGGTGCCGCGCACCCCGTCCTCCCTCCGCGACCTGCTCGCGCGGGAGCGCTTCGAGGCCAACGAGCCCCCCGCCGTCCTCGCGTCGCGCCACCGGTCGCCGCGGAGAGCGGGGTCCAAGTCATGCCGGCACGCGTCCCCGCCGCCGCCCCTCCCGGTGGAGGCGGAGATGGAGGCGGGCGGCGACGGCGAGGAATGCGAGGGCGCGGCGGGCGCGGTGGTGGCGGTGCTTTCGGCCTACGCGGGGCGGTTCCTCAAGGACGCGGAGTTCCGGCGCGCGCTCCGCGACAAGTGCGCCGCGTGCCTCGCCCCCGCCGCCGCCGCCTCCGCCGCCGACGCCGCGGGCCACGCCGTTCTGGCCAACCTGGAGCTCGGCGTCGAGAGCATCGAGCGCCTGGCCGCCGACGGCGCGGCGGCGCCGCGCGAGGCCAAGATCCGCTCGCTCCGCACCTCCATCCGCCTCCTCAGCGTCGTCGCCTCGCTCCGCGGGGAGGGCGGGGCCCACAACGCGCACCTCGCCGCCTGCGCGCAGCTCTACCTCGCCGTCGTCTACAGGATGGAGCGCAACGACCGCGTCGCCGCGCGTCACATGCTGCAGGTGTTCGTCGACGCGCCGGGCCTCGCGCGGAGGACCCTACTCCCGGACCTGTGGGACCACGTCTTCCTGCCCCACCTGCTCCACCTCAAGGTCTGGTTCACCAAGGAGGCCGACCTTGCATCGGACTGGGACGAAGACGACCGGAGCAGGAGGATGAAGAGCCTCAAGAGGCTGTACAACGATCACATGGACAGCGGCACGGCTCAGTTCGCCATGTACTACAAGGAGTGGCTCAAATCGGGGGCGGACGCGCCGCCGATCCCCTCCGTGCCGTTGCCATCGATGCCCCGCCGGAACTTGGATGCGTGCGACAAGCACTCGGCTTCGGTGCGCAGGAGCTCTATCAATCGAGACCTGTGGGTGGTCCTTGCCATAGATTTTGCATTTTCGAGATTAATTTACTTGGACAGTTTGATTGTCATCAGGAGGTTAGCATCAGAGAGTGTTAACAAGCTTATCTGTGTTTTTTTTTTCAGGTACACTGCCGTTTTTGGTACAGCATTTGAGCAGGAAAATGTCAGACATGCCAAACTGGACGACAATTCTGAATTGGTTTTGGATTTGGATGTGGACTTGAATGACAATTCAGTGAGTTTGAAGACAGAAAAGCTTCGTCATGTGAGTCAACAGTCCTTTGAACCTTTTGCAGCTAATTTTAGCCGCATATTTTATATGTTTGTTGCGTGTCAAATTGGTACTGGCGGCAGCATGTTTTAAGACAAGTAATAATCCGTGTCCTCTCACCATATTTACAATAATTATAAAATGCTGCCAGCGCGGCAGCTGTTTCATTCCCCACTCCATTGTCATCTTTGTTTTCTATGGCGTGGGGCATCATTCTTTTTTCACAAGTAAGTAGACACCAAAATATGGGTCTTGGTTTGGGTGCAGATATATAGTATAAGTTTACGTTGGCAGAATCCAAATTATTCGCTTGTTTTAAGAACGACATTGTACTGCTGTACTTTCCAGGATTTGGTAATGATTCCTAGCAACTGATTAGCAGCATTCCTACATCCTCCTGCTTATCTAGTTCTATTGTTCATTTGATCGGTTCATTCATTTTGTTTCGCTAACTGAATTTCATAGTACAAAAGATTTCCGGTATCGATAGAGCAACATTAGCCAACAAGCATGTTCTTGACTTTGGTTTTTTTCGCAACAATTGCTCCCTCAATTTTCTTTAACGTTCATCAGTAAAAGAAAAGTTGTGTTTGGTGCATTCCCTTATTGTTTTTCTGTGAGGGAAATAGTTTTGCCTTACTGTTGGCATTTATTTCTTGAAGCATGATAAGTGTCAATAATCCTTCTTACCAAAGATGAATTGTCTAGTCCAGCATTTAACTTTGGAGTATTTAACTTACGCCTGTTTTGAGTAGACAGAGTAAAATGGGGCTCCAAGAAAAGCATTCCCGCTCTCGGAAAGAAGGTGCTATTCAAGAAACAACACCAACACCACGCAAATCCTACTCTTTTCGAATATTCTCCTGTCGTGGAGATCTAAGCAGGAACGTTATCAATCATCCTAAGATACCAAAGAAGGAAGTTGTGTCTGTTGAGAAAGAGCTAGAGAGCAACGAGATGACTATGACTCTAGAACAAGCCATTTCTGCGGTATCCAATTCAGACAATCTTAGGCAGTGTGAGTATGCTGTTCATGAAGTTGCCAGAGCATGCTCAATGTCACAAGGAGATCCTGATCTTGCAACCTTGCTGTCATGTCCCTCTTTTATTCAAGGGCTTCTCGAGGTTACATTCACCTCTAAAGATGATGCTGTACTGGAGTCAGCTATCTTGATAATGGGAAAGTTGGTTCTAGGAAATGAGGTGGTAAGACAGATTGTGCTTAATGCAGATCCACAGCTTGAGGTTTTCTTGCGACTTCTGAGAAGCAACGAGCTGTTCTTGAAGGCAGCTGTAGTGCTTTATATGATGAAGCCTAAAGCTAAGCAGATGCTATCATTGGACTGGATCCCACTAGTGCTGCACATATTGGAGTGTGGCGATGAGGTGCAATTTCTGTGTTCTGTAAAATGCGCTCCAAAAATAGCTGCATTTTACTTCCTGGATCAGCTCCTTATGGGATTTGATGTCGACAGAAATGTTGAGAACGCAAAGCAGATGATTGCTCTAGGTGGTCTTGACCTGCTCATGAGCAGGCTTGGCGTTGGTGATGCCCGTGAGAGCAAGACCTGCATCTCTCTCTTGACCTCATGTATTCAAGCTGATGGAAGTTGTCGGCATTACTTAGCTGATAATCTGAAGAAGGAGCCTATTGTTCGACTTCTTGTAGGCAATCAAAAGAAGGCTAGTGCTGTGGCCCTTAACATGATAAGCGAACTTGTCTGCCTCAATAGGTAAAATTTGACGTTTATATTCTAAAGAACATCTCTAAAGCATCCTTGAGATTGAACTCTTCCTTTTTCATACAGAACAACCAAAATTGTGGAATTCCTCAAGGAGCTGAAAGATGGTGGCAGCTTGAATACAATGCACATCCTTTTGGTCTATCTTCAGCAGGCCCCTATTGTCCAACATCCACTAGCAGCTGCCATGTTACTTCAGCTTGATCTCCTGGTAATACCTCGAAAGATGAACATTGTCTTTCTTTGACCAGGCATGCTTTTCAGTATTTGTGTGATCCCCATACGGCAGTTTTCATGCAGGGAGATCCTTTGCAATACAGTGTTTACCGAGAGGAAGCAATTGAGGCTATGATAGTTGCTTTGGAACACAGATCACAGAGCAGAAAGGTCCAAGAACAGTGTGCTCGAGCCTTGTTAATCTTGGCTGGGCGGTTTTCGTCCTCAGGAGAACCCATAGCAGAAGCATGGCTACTAAAGAGAGCAGGTCTAGATGACTCCCTCTCAGAATCCTTCAGGAGAACAGAGATATTTAAAGATAAGAGCGTGCGAGCGGTACACTCTAAACTATGCTTTGTCATTACCTTACAATTTTGTTTGTTAATTACTTTATGTTTGTTTTGTAACCTTTACGTATGTTTTAATTAACAGGAAGAAGAAAAGGTAGTTGAAGAACGGCTGAAGAAACTTGCCTTAATGTTACTAAACAGTGGGAGCAAAAGGTTCCTTACGGTACTGTCAAACTGCATATCTGATGGAATCCCAAGTTTAGTTCGGGCATGCCTTATCACTGTAACATGGATGAGCAGCTCCCTCTCTCCGCTGCGTGGGTGCAATGATTTCCAGCCTCTAGCATGTTCCATTCTTGCGCCTGCACTTTTAGATAGCTTAAGTTATGACAGAGTTTTGGAGGAGAGGGTGCTTGCTTCACTGTCACTGCTGAATGTTGTGAGACATCCAGGTACTTTACTGCTGCTCTTCTTGAACATACTCATTCTTCGTAATTTATTTTCGTTTATCACCTTGACTGAACCTTCTTTTCTGTCAGAATGCATGGAGAAGGTTTTCCCGCTGAAGAAAGAAACAATTGAGTCGTTGCAAGATCTTGCAGAAGTGACATGGACTGCAAAGGAGCTGCTCTTTGCCTGCTGCAGATAACATGCAATCAGATCCTCGGTGATCGAGTGCCGTACGCATGTAATTGAAGTGGTCGGTTGAGTGTGATCGTTCACTGTCGTTTTGATAATCTGTAAAGCCCAATAGTTTCTTTCCCTCTTAATAAACTCTGGCTCTTGCTCTTAAATCTGCAAATGACAGGCGTCCTTCAACTGTACAGTGAGATGTGTGACGTACCTTCTGGGTGAAATAGATGTGCTAACTGTAACCGGATTCCACATCATTCACCAAGGGAAGGGTAAATTGAATTGTAGTTTTTGCATTCAAAGGTAGCTGTCAACTAGTATCATCTTTCCAAAAGGAAATTCTTAAATTCTAGAAGGCTCCTTTGAATAGCGTAACTAAAACAAAAGGAAACAGGAGGAACATTTCACATCATCTAACAAACCATTCTTATCCATTCAATCGGACCAGGTCTTAAGTCTACATTTGTGATGAGCTCACCAGTTTACAGGCCCTGCTTCTTCCAAAAGGAAGTTGATCCGGTCCAAGTTTTTAGGGGAAAGTGAAAATTCATGGCTGCTCTATACCTGCATTCCGGGTCCGCAGGGAACGAATTCAACTCTCCACGGCTACGAAGTAGGAACTTAACGTGGCACTTTCCCGTTTCCGTTAGAGCCGGATTCAGTTTAGAGGGGGCACGGCTTGGACGGTTAAGTCCCAACAACTTGTTTATGAAAATGAAATGTTCCAGAAACCAGATGTTAAACTTGAATCGGATTAGAATCAAACTTGTCAGGGATCGCATCCAGGAACTGAATTTGATATACCAAAATTGCAGGTATGCGTGCTGAGCTCTAAAGACGAGTAGACAACCAGATACCGAAAATTCTTTTTCAGGACAAAGACGAATTCATAATATTCCGAACCATTCGCACGACCCCATTTCTCACGCAACGTCAAGCAGCTCTCGGCCCCCCACCATACCCTGCGATCTCCGCCTCCTCTGCTCGTCGCCGGCCTGTCCCCCACCGCGCCGCAAGGAAGTCTCGGGCTGCTCTGTGCTCTAGATCGGGCGCCTGGTGCGCCTCCACCTCCTCCGCTAGCTCTGCTGCCACACAAACTCAGATCACAGGCAGCGCCACAGCGGCGTCGCAAGCACGGCGGAGCCAGGCAGCTAGCAGCGGCTCGGTCTCGTTGCGGCCGGCGCACGGCGGCTCGCGCAGCCAGTACGGGGCATAAGCCTGCCGCCTTGGGCTGCGCCTCGTCCTCCAGCTCCGACGGTGACAACAGAAGGTGAGAGCTGACCTCTCCTTCCCAATCCTCTAATCCTCCTCATCCCCTTTATAGTTGATATTTAGGCTGAATGTAGCGGCTACGGAAGAAATTTTCGCCGGTGGGCAGGGACGGGGAGGTTTCATCCCAGTTGGGATGGGGATGGGCATCCACAACCCGCTGGAATTTCCATTTCTCATTTCTGGAACGGTAGCCTCTCGAAACAACTCAAACTGCAGGCAGGGACGCCACCAGTTGCCGATTTGTTTGCTATGCCTATCAATTTGGTTTGAACCTTGTTCTCCCACAGCGATGGCTAGATCAATCTCATATAAATCATGGGCTCCTCTCCCCTTTAGGATAGCACCCAAGTCTCCTTTATATAAGGCTGAAATAATTTCACCTCGACATAGAATTCTACTTTATCAAAGTACCCATAGTGCATCCAGTCTTTTAAATATCTAGTGCTGTGTTTTCATCACATCTTATTGGTGTTCGGCAAAGCTCTGTATTGTTGCATTCGGTTTAATGTGGTATATCAGAGGCATGGTTCACGCACGTGCATAATAAAGAGCTTGGTGGGGTTATGTGAAACAGAGGACACTGGGTGCCTCTGCCCCTTTGTATCTTATGATGAATATTTCGTCTGCATGTACAATGAACCTATTGCTGAAAGCTATGAGAAACAAAAGTTAGATGTTTGATCACCTAGTATCCTGTTTATGCTTTATAAGGACTTGTACAATGGGTGCAAATATATATTACTGACAGAATTGAATTATACTCTAATTCCTTTACAGCCTCAGAGAACAAACATACCCTAAACTGATAGTGGAAGAGACCAAAAAGGCTGCTGATAATAGTGCTTGAGATATATAAATTGCCAGAAGTGGACTGTACGAATTTCTCAGCTTCCTAACAAGTGATTTGGTCATTGATTTCAGCAATTCAAAGTGTAGTTTGTATTTGATCGGAACTTTTTTCGGAGGTAAATGTTTATGCAACACAAGCATCGATGATGAGATGACCTGCATGACAGGTAATATAAGAATTCTTTATAGGATGAAAAGGGGTTAACACATTGCTTCAATGAACATCCTATTAGACCTTAAGCACCTCAAGCTCATTAGCTTGCCCGCGAGGCCTATAATTTGCAAAGGTCTTCTAATAGTGATAGCTCTTATCCTTTTGAGAGCAATTGTATCTCCTTTTCTTGCCATAAGCTCGTCTGAGAAGGAAGGATTTTATGAGTCAACAGCCCCTGACTTGCTTCCTGGAGTTAGGCGAGACAAGTTTGTTGAAGTCCCACAGATTATATGGGGGTTGAACAATCAGAAGATTGCATTTGCCAGGGCATGCTTAACTGCAAGATTCCTGAACAGATCTCTTCTCATGCCAAGTCTGAGTGCTTCGCTCTTCTACAAAGAGGTTGACTTACTGCAGCCCATCAGTTTTGATAAGGTTTTTGATTTTAACAAGTTCAATACACGTTGTCATGGCTTTGTAAGATTAGCTCGGTATTCAGAAGTTTCAAATCGAACTGAGCCCTTCAAACTCCAAAAGGGGAGTGGTAGAAGGTGGACAGTGGAGAGAGACTTGGATCAGTTGCAGCAGTTCAGCTGGGGTAACGCAGATGATTCTGAAGTCATTGAAATCGTTGGCAAACATCCCTTTTTGTGGCCTGATCACTGGCCAGTGAAAGATTATGCCAAGATCTTTGATTGCCTTGTCTTAGTTCCTGAGATAGAAATTGAAGTGGGTAAGGTCATATCCAAGATTAGAGAGGCTGGCCAAAAGGCAAGACATGAAGCTGGCATTTCTCATGTTAAGCAGAGGAAAGATGGCTCAACGAATCTTCCTGTGCCATACATTGCTGTTCACATGAGAATAGAGAAAGATTGGATGATACATTGCAAGAAGTGGGAGCAGAGATCCAACTCGAATGAAATCTGCAGTAGTAAAGAAGAGATAGTTCATAAGGTCTCTCAGATCACCGATCTACGTCGGCCAGTTGTTGTTTATCTTGCAGTAGCGGACAGCCTTCTTGAAGATAATTCGATAACCAGGGGATGGAGAGTGGGTATGGTTGCTTATGAGAAGAAGAAACTTGGAGTTACTAATATCTTTGATAGACAGCCTTACCTTATAAAGTCTGCTATTGATTTTGAGGTTTGCTCGAGAGCTGATGTGTTTGTTGGCAATAGCTTCTCAACATTCTCCAACCTCGTAGTACTATCCAGAACAGAAAGGTTATATAACCTGGGAAAGGCAAGCTCATGTGGCGAGAATGTTGGGCTTTCATCCTATGCATACAATGTCATTGGGGATGATGGTGGGCCACAAAGATGGATGACAGATATGTCAGACACAAGCCTTCAAAGGTTAAGTTATGGAACAAATAATATTTCGTGCCACTGACTTTTGACACGTAACACTTGACCAAAACATGGTTATACATGGGAGGACAGTGGTTGGCTGAGTTTCATTCATCTACAAAGGTCTAACAAGGTTGTGCAGCTAATCTGTTGTTCATTCGTGTAAGAAGCTACATATCACACTTGTAGTAGACTTTGGCCAAGAATCGTTCGTATCTTGTGTGACTCCTAAAGAGCATTAACATGTATGAAATCATGTCAGTCTTTAGTCTGTATTTCGTAAAGCTAAATACTGTGCTATGGTTCATTTATGTGGGAGCCTTTTTACATTTGTTGTTTCAGAGGCAGATTTACGTGTCTGATAATTTGGTCTGTTTGACATTTTCTCATTTGTTTGAACTGTATGTGTTCATTGTTTTTGGTATTATGTGTTGGTCTGGTGTGTTCTGAAACAGTTGATTCTGCAGCACTACAGCACTTTAGTGATCTCCATTCAAGTAGCATGGAATAGTTGTTGTTTCTGCACAAGGGTGGACAAGAGAACAACAGAGGGATAGGGATTGAAAAAGGTCACTAAGCATATGAGTGAATAAATTTCTTAACGGCAAACATTACATGGTAAATTAGAATGGAAAGAAAGAGACCACATCCTGTGAAGCATCAGTATTCATTCAGCAGTGTTAGACTGTTAGTATACGGTTCTAGTGTTCCGGTACCCATCAAGCAGTGTGTAACCAGATATTGTTTTGGCGGTTTATCTGTTTAACATTAAGATGTTAGTACGGTGACACAAACTTTTGTGATTAGATCACTCTGAAATCCAACACAATCAAACCTTAATGTGAAAATGTCCATCATTACAAATTTTCAGCCTTAATTTCATTCTATGGCCACTCGGTTGCTAATTCTTTATACATGGATGTGAATACCAATAGCATTTACTCAATTACCCAAATGCGAGCTAGATGAGTTGCGCACAGGCTCATGTAACGTGCCTTGCCCAACGGGCTGTGGACAAATCACACAGCGTAACAGCTAGAATCAGAGTCACAGGATAACACCCAAGAGCCAACAGACACAGGGTAACAGGGTAAGAGCCAGAAACTGCTGCAGTAAAATCATACAGCCAACAAAACAGGGTAACAGGCAGAAACTGCTCTAGTAAAATCTGGCACTTCACTGTACTGTACACAATCAATCTTAAACAAATTTGTTCCAGGTTACATTACAAGTTGCGACATAAAAAAAAAGGCAGAACTAATGAGGTTATAGGTGCTGCTGCTGGACATGTAGAGAAGACCATGAGCAGATCCAAGAAAGCAATGAAACCTACAGTAGTACAGTCCTAGACTAGAACAGCCAGTGCTTCTTTTTAGTTTTGCGTGTCGGGAGATCTGAAAGTATAGAGCATGAGATGATGTTAAAGGTCAGATGAACCTGTAGAAATTGTTGGAATACATTCCATCAAGTACCAGTAAGCAATATACTCCTTACCTTCAATTGCATATAATGAGTTGTAATGTACTTCACACCAGAAACTTAGCCATAGCTCTGCAAACAAATGGTGAGCGAATGATCAAATGCCACATATTTCAGGTTGCAATATATTGATATCATTTGTAAGTATGGACTGTCCAGAAACTCTATAATGGAGGAAGATCACAGACAAAATGGATGGAGTAATGACACAATGCTAATTCGTAATAGACAAGAGAACGAGAGAAGACAGGACTCTAACCTCTTGTGGGAGTGGCATCTCTAGGGACTATCTCAACTAGGCACGTGTCTCTGAATGACGTCAACAGACATATTTTAGCAGTAAACTGATTTAACAGGTAAAAAAGGTTGATATTAGAAAAAAATAAATGTGATGCCCAACTAATAATATATTAACTCAGTAAACTACATAAATTATTTGAAAGCAATGATTAAAGAACTACTGATACAAATAATTACATATATTTAGCTTCATTTAAGGCAATTTATTAGAACGGGCTAATGAGAAAACAGCAGACTGCGTCTACAACTAGAACTAGAGTCACAAGATAAATGGTGCCAAAACCTGTAGATAAAATGTTTTTACTCATAGAAACCAATCAGCCATCTTGTAAGTGCTATGTTACCCTGTCTGCAGCCGCTTGTAATGTTACGTGATCTCCCCATTCCCCAGATCTACGATACATACATATCAGAAAAGTACTCATCAGGAGATGAATAACAAACAAAATGTTTGGTATGACAGTAAATTGATAGTTGAATCTAATATGGACCAGAACCTTTTCATTTTCTTCAAATAATCCTTATATTCCATCGGTACATAGCCTTCATAATGTTTCTTGAATTCCTTTAGCTAAAAAAGAGATAGTACTTCAGATGGTCATATACCAAGAAAAAGTATCTAAATACAATAGCAAGGTATTTTTCATATACTCCGTTGCCACGAGGTAGAGAAAGAGAGGGAATGAATGAGGGATGTACTTGCTTCACTACTGCCTTCCTAACATGTTTGTGATAATCAGGATTGCGGAATATCTGGTCTGCCAGAGCTCGGAACTGTAAAAGAAGGCGACATAAAATGGAGAAAGATTGAAGTCACAATAAAGCTCCATCCATTTTAGATGCACAACAATATCATAATGAGATATGCTCGTACAAGGGACGAAAATATAACTGTACTAAACTTCTGTCTGAGAGCTTCCTGATTATTGCAGAGTATGGAGTTTAGCTAAAATAATATTGTTTTAAGTCTATGCTTTTATTCTAAGTAGGAACAAAATGGCTCAACTGAACACTCCCTATCTATCTCTAGCTCAGCTCGACAAAGTCTTGAAGCAAGGGATACTCAGCTCCATGGATTCCTGGAACTTGAACTCTGCCAAACATTACCCTGGTAGCTAAATAGAGAAGAGGATAGATTCAACCAATCGTACCGGCTGATCCACTATGTCTATCAGCCGAAATGGAAGACTATTCAGAGAATAAGGTCTCTAATTAAGTATTTATGTTATTATAGAAATATTTCTAAATCAATTTTCTGCATAGAAATGAAAGAGTTGTAACATGCTAACCTGACAATTCCCATCTCCTTCTATTTGGTATTCAGCTAAGCCGTAAGTACCCAATCTGTCACCAAAATTCCGAGATAAACAAATTCAATAAAAAAGAATTAGAAAAAGAGGATAAAAGAAAGAGCACAATGAAACCTTCACCTTTCTAATAGTGATTCATGATCTATTGTCGCATTATTAACATCTGGAATTTTCCCATTTACTCGAGGAGTGTGCTGCCATTAAGAACATCAGTAACTTGGCACAAGGCCTATAACATGAACTTGCAGCATCTTAGTTTGATTTCATACCAACTGCAAACAATAATATCTTAAGTATGCAAAATTAGAACTCTAGCTATAATAAATATGTAGTTTGTTACGATGAATACATTTTGAATGCTTTATACTAAGTGAGTTTTATATCATGCCGAACAACTCACTAAGATCGAGAAGGTAAACTTCAAGGAAGCACAAGTCGCCAACATTACCAGAAACATAAATTTAACAAAGTGATATTAGTACCGGGATCGAATCTAAGTGGGACAGGCGTCTTCCAAGACTCTTTGCACTGTTTGGCGGTTCAGTAATAAGGGTCCCAATTGTAACTTCCTCCTCACTGCCCTGGGTACTAGTGCTAATGCTTGAGCAAGAGCTTTTGCTAACATGATCCTGTTGTTCAGACATACTACCTCAGAATGAACATTGAGAATACACCGTTTGTCCCTAGGCTGCAAATTAAGAAGAAACAGTTTGGTGGTGCATAGTAAAACAAACAACAAGCACAACTGTAAAGAAAAAGGAGGCCAGTGCAAAACATAACAGGGTCATTTTCAGAACATAATATCAAAGGGCTACTACAATAGCACAATTCATCTCTACATGAGACAATTCTACTACTCGTTACACTGAATAAACGCCTATATCAGGACCCAAAAGGCCAAATGGGGCCATACTCCAGAGACGGATATGTCTGGACTAATGTTAGAGCATGCGGATTCCTCGTGCCCATTTCTCACCACAATTTTCAAAAGATATAGTAACACTACCTAGCAAAACTGATAGCCAGTACGGACGTGTTGTGTCGGTATCACAATATCTTTGTCAGATACTCAGATCCCATGCTTAGTCTCTAAACAACGAGCTTTTCTCCACAGATAAAAAAATGAATGCGCTTGGCGGGCACGCTCGGAGCATGTCTGGCATCCACTTCACATTTGGCGGGATGGACGTGGTCGGTCGGGCCGGGGCCGGGGCCGGGGGCTGCCGGCGTCATGGCCGGTGGCGACCAGTTGATCCGCCACTGGACACCTAAGATCCTTGACACAGAGCTTATGAAAGGACGAAAAAGGCTAACCGGTGCACGGGCAACAGAGATTGGAAACAAATGCATAAAAGCCCAAAAGAAGAAAAAAAAAACAACGGAGCGAAACTCACGCGCCGGCACCTCGACGGATCCACGAAACAGGACCGCAGAGGCGCTCCAGCTCGGGAACAGCGCGAATTGGCCGGCTGGCGGAGAGGATACTCACCTGGTCCTCAGATCGGAGGCGGTGGCGCCGTCGCGTGCGGGGCGGGGCGGTGCCGGGGCTCGAGTTGAGCACTTCGCTTGTGCCTCTTTCGCACCAAAAAAAACTCCTGCAAAGAGAAGCAAGGGAAGTTTCCTTGTCTTCTTGGGCTGGTCCTGTGAGTTAAATCACAGTGAGCCCCCTGGGTTAATGCTTTTGTTGTAAATGGGACCCTCAATACCGTGCTACTGTCGCTACGTGTTTGACCATATTCATCGAGCTTCGGTGTCGATTATAAATCGCACTGATGTAACATTTCTTGCCTTTTAAAAGTAACATTCCATGCTTCTTTGTGAGGGTTGACGCTTTTGCAAAAAAAAAAAGAGAACGCCCGCTTTTGTATTTGAAAATAGTAACTATCACAATGGTTCCTGTAAATTTCAAATGCTTAAACTCAGTTCATGGACACGATTTTATGGATGAGTGCATGTTCCACGCGCGGGACAAAATCATGTTGTAACCAAATTGAATAAGAGATACAAACATGCCTAAATTAGGACAAAGTACTCACCCCTTTTTTCTTTTCTTTTTCTTATAATAAACACAAAGGTGTAATTAGCGAGGAGAATAACGAACCTTCTCTCACAACATCAGACTGACGATTATGATTAAGGTTATGCAGATTTTCAAAGGACCACGTGTTCAGTGTTCTACACCAGAGGGGCATCTCCCATCTAATATTCTGTTGTTCAGAAGCAACCACCAGTCTGCTGAATAAGGTACTAGAAGCATTGCGATTGCGAGTCCGAAGTGAAGAATGCATTTTGACTTTTGACTTCTTCCACCAAAAGCGTTCGCTTTTGACTTCTCAATTCTCACTGCACCAAATACTATCTGAAGCGAATTTTGTGATTTGGAGGAGGGAAACGGGGTGGACCCACATACACTCTTCGATTTTCCTGCAATATTATATATCATAGTTGCAATCACGATATGACCTGTAATATTTGATGAAGCTCGGTTGGAGGCAATGACGTTGTCGGATCCAACTGATCGTTGCTTTTTTGAACATGGCCTTAAGATGGGGTAGTATCTGTAAGGAGAATCACCACCAGCCTTCCCTCATGACATCCAAGAAAAACTCGTGCTAATATAAATAAGATTATTATGCTTTTTTTCAAGAACCCTGTGCTCTCTACTGTAGTGGGATCACTCCAACCTTCCCGCACGACCTTGCTGTTCAGAAGCAACTACCAGGTTGTTGAAGCAGCACAAGTCTGAAGTGAACTCAGAATAGAGAATATGTTCATGTCATACATATCTATACAGATACTAGGCCATTACCTGTTTCACTTTACAACACTGTACATAACGGTAAAAGCCAAAAACTACATGAGATGTATGCAATAGTAGAACAATTAAATTTTATCTTGAGAATTTCATTAGATCTTACGATATGCATCTGTGCAATTTTGATTGATCAAGAAGTGGAGGGATAATCACTTTGTCGACACATATTACAAAACAGAAGAATGGAAGCATGAATAGATTGTTGCAAGGAGCTTCTTTAAAACACTGTATATTGCCCACTTCAGCGAGGCTACAGACTTCACAAAGCAGAACACTAAGGATGTTGTCTTATGCTGATTAGCTCGATGTCGAAGATAAGTGTGCCGAGGGTGGAACCCTCACCATTTGCAAGGCGTGTTGGGTTGAATATAGTGGTAAATAGTCTCTGTCGATCAAAGAACTGCACATGAAACATGCAAAATCAGTATATAGATGACACCAACTATTTCTTTTCGTGTTGGGTATGAAATATATACTTCCTATCTATGGATGCCACATAGCTTGAGGGAATATACCAGTAGAAGCTAACTTTTAATGCACCGAGCAATGCAGCAGGTAACTCATGATCAGGAGTTTGCTAAACCGGACAAACAATTAACAGCACATAATACCAAATCTAAAATCATTGATAGTGCAGAAGTTACATTTGGAGGAATTGGTTCCTGTGATGTGTTTTGATATCCCTGCGATGGTGGAATGATGACACGCCGAAGACCACCAACTCTCATGGACTTCACTGCTGCTTCAATACCAGATATTACCTGCGAAAGCCATGTATCATATTATATGGCAATAGTGTCACTCTGAATGATTCAAAAAATGAGTATTCTAGGGAATGAATTTTAAGGAACATAAGAATAAAGGGAGGAAAATTCACCAAGTCCATGGTATGAATAAATTTCAGGGAGACCTAGATGCATAGTTCTAAATACTACATACTACTAGTTATTCGTAACTATTGTGAAGGAAATACAAAAAATCAGAGAAAGTGTTCCCTTATTGAAATTCAAGATGGGACCCTCACTCCCCAGACATGTTTTGTACAGAAATCTCGAGTAAAACAGTGTTTATGCCATGTTGCAACCTCAAATTTTCACTAAACAAACTTCCAGATAAAATAGATAAAGTTCATGTAAGATCCTTAGCCAAAATTGCAGCATCCATTATAGTATCAGCAACCTAGAATGCAATTCATTTCTAATGCAATGAGTTCCAATGAAATCTTTATCTCACCTTTCCAGACCCAACAGTGAACACAAATGGCATGGGATCACCAGTCTCGTCCTTGTGATCATAGGTGGAATCAAAGCGCCATCCTTGTTTCGCTGCCAATCTCCCATAATAATGGATTGCAACCTGAGCAGTTCATACAAGTAATTAAACATAACAGTCTTTTACGATGCATTCCTAAAAAATAATACAAGACAAAATGACTTTTAGTCAGTCAATTTTTTTGTAGCTTAATAATCACAAGAAGAATGTCACTAAATGGTGTCAATCACGAACTTAGCGTCAAGTGATTAACCAGAGCAATTCAAGGCCTAAACCTGGTTAAGACACATTCCTCAGAAATAATACAAGACGAAATGACTTCTATGCAATCCATTGGTCTGTAGCTTAAGAATCACAAGCATAAATTGCAGTGAATAGCGTCAATCACAAGCTTAGCGTAGTGATTAACTAGAGCAATTCAACATTCAAGGCGTAAACTTGGTTAATTAGACCCAGCAAGAATGGCACTGATAAAAACAATCCGCGCATAAAGCGGCACCTGTACCTGGTCTCCGTCGACCGGGACCTCTCCGGAACCCTCCCGGAGGTCTAGGGCCTTGACGCCCCCCGAGCCGGGGATGTCGGCGAATCTTGGGGTCGCAGCTGAAACAGCAGTCGAGGGTAGGGTGGAGGCGGCGGTGGCGGCGAGAAAGAGGTGTCTTCTTGTGGCGGTGGGAAAGGGCGTTGAGTTGACGGCTTTGGCTTTAGTAGGCGGCGGCACCGCGCCGGCGGTCGCAGCGATGGCAGTGGTTACCATGGCTGCCGTATTTTGTAATTCGCCTACCTTTATTTTCCTTTTATTTTTATTTTAGATCATTTCCCTCTTCCTTTTATTTTCCTTATGGACTTCTGAAATCTGAATGTGTCACTCCTTTAATAAATCTTTTTTATTTGTTATCTGCTTCTAAAGATCTAGAGCAATTGCGTTTAATACACTCTAATTGTTATCTTAGGACAACAACTCTAATTTCTTTAATAAATCCGATTTGAACTGCTCTCCGCCTACTATATTATACACTCTAATTGTTATGCTTAGGACAACAACTCTAGTTTAATTTTAAACTAATTTTTTTGTTATAACAACAAAAAAGTTGAATACAGAGGAAATATATCTCTCATACAAGTAGAGCAATAAATATGTGATTTCTATCAACACGAAAATACAACACATCCTCTAAACCATATCCTATGAAATAGGCATCAAGATTGCCTGGGGCCCGCATTCTATATCACTCTCTTTTCCATGAAACAATATCCTCAAATATGACTGCTTGACTTCCTATCCTACAAGTTCAAAAGGTAAAAAAGAAGCATATCAATGACGAGAAAGTATGAAATGTTAAGTTCATCTTGTAGAAGAAAAGGATAACCTATCAAAACTAGAATTGTACAAGTGAATGTCAGAGAAAATTATGGGATTGTTTTCTTTTCAAGCAAGAAAATGGTGGCACTGACCCATTTACGGATATACCAGTATACATTAGCGCAGAGTAGACTTCGCTGTGGTTGGCCAATCCTCACACATTATCCTCTCCCCCTCATCCTTGCCGCCGAGAGCATAACCCAGCTCAGAACCAGATCAGAGCACTACCCTCGTGCGAGGCACATCTCGGCCTCTCCTCCCCTCTCGCTCTCCCGCTGCCCGCTCCTCTCCCCCGGCGGCGCTCAGTCCTCTACCCCGCAAGCCAAAGATGGTGTCTCTGAGATGCTCCACCGCGCACCACTCCCTCCTCGGCTCGCCGACCTGCCTCGCGCGCCCGCGGCGGGGCTGCACTGTAGTGCGTGCCGCCGTCGCCGTCGAGGCCGGCGCGCAGGCCAAGGTCTCCCTCATCCGGATTGGGACGCGCGGAAGGTGATCAAAATCAACCCTCTCTGCGGTTCATTTCGTTGGAAGGGCGGGGAATTTGGGGTCATCTTGGTCAAAATTGCGGCTTTAGTTGATTTCGGGCGTCAATGCGTTGAAAGTGTCTGGAGATCCAGTATTTAGCTGTTCCTCAAGGGATTTGGGGTTTGAGACGTGGCTCTGAACATATTGCGTGTTTAGGTTTCATGCATTCTAGACGCCGGTGTGATGTACAATTGTACATTCGTTAGAATGTTTTTTGGATCAGTAGTATCTTGCCATTGACCTTTTTTTTTTGAACTTTGCCATTGACCTTGGTAATCGACTCTTTGCAAAATGCAAAACATAGGAGTTTACCCCTAAGATTTGGATAACTGGACCTGCTGTGTCGTTCATGCGTTGTTGGCTTGTTGTTAGTAAGCTGGCCAGACCTTTCATGTGTTTTTTTTTAATGAGGTTGTAGTCTTTATCTGTCACTATCCTAGTTTGAATCGGATATTGTGGAAATTCTGCATCATTTTAGGCCCCTTTTGTGCTGCGAAAAGATCTATCAGAAAGTTGTATCTTAGTTTTCATGCTAAGTTGAAATTGTCTCTGCTACTTATTTTTTGCTCATATGAGTACCATGATTGGAATATACAAATATGTAATTCATGTCATTGGTTATTTAGGACAGTCCTCTTGCTATGGCACAAGCCCATGAAACCCGGGATAGACTGAAAGCTGCACACCCGGAGTTAGCTGAGGAGGGTGCTATTGAGATTGTCGAAATAAAGACCACGGGGGACATGATCTTGGACAAACCCCTTGCAGATATAGGAGGCAAGGGTCTATTCACCAAAGAGATAGATGATGCACTTTTGCAGGGAAGGATTGACATTGCGGTTCACTCGATGAAAGATGTCCCAACATATCTACCTGAAGGCACAATAGTACCCTGTAACCTTCCACGTGAGGATGTAAGAGATGCATTCATATGCAACGTTGCAAATTCTCTTGCGGAGCTGCCTGCTGGTAGTCTTGTTGGAAGTGCTTCACTCCGGAGACAATCTCAGATTCTCTACAGATACCCATCACTGAAAGTAAGTAGGATGCTTGCTTATGTCACTCTACTTCCCCCCTTCCATCTCCTCCTCAGTTTTTAACCATGTTCAAAAGACTTGTGAACCCTCACATCTGTTCTTCATGACTCCATAATGTGCCATGTAAACACGAGTAATAAATTTGGTGCTAGCTGATTCACCGTGTTCATTATACACCCGTAAAACTGGTGTTTTCCCTCTTATATATATGGAGAAAGTTGTCTGAGTTCTTTCTCTGAAACTGTCTGTTTAGTCTGTTAGCTGCAGTTTTTTCAACTGTCCTATAAGCGTCAAGAGGTTATTCCAGTGTTCTATGTATAAGAAGTTTCCGAGGATGCTCTTGATTATTCTTGGGATTAACTGTATTGAGTGGTTTTCAGGTTGTTAATATCAGAGGAAATGTTCAGACACGGTTAAGAAAACTTGGAGAAAAAGTTGTCGATGCTACAATGTTGGCACTGGCTGGACTAAAGCGATTAAATATGGCGCAACATGTAACATCTGTACTATCAGTGGAAGAAATGCTTCCAGCTGTTGCCCAAGGTGCTATTGGTATAGGTTGCAGAAGCAACGATGAGAAAATGGTATGTGATCAAGTGTTTTAATACGCTATGGATTGATGAAAATTATGATGATATGTGAACTACATGATACTACTTCATGGGCTCATTTTTTGTTTCTGTACACCAACAGTATTACATGATGTTGTCAAATCTGATTACTTTATCAAACTGCTTTTCACATTTTTTATGTACCTAGTACAATCTCCATTTTGTTACTTTTGAACCTTGAATTTGTTGCATATTTTGGGTTTTCTAAAAACAGTTCACTTTTGAAATTACTCGTAGACTTGCATCATTTTTTTAGAGCATTTATCGTTTCTGAATGTCATGCACTTATCTGAGTTGTTTCTCTTTTAACCTTTCTTTACCTTTTTTTCATTGTAGTTGGAGTACCTGTCCTCATTGAACCATGAGGATACCAGATTAGCTGTTGCATGTGAACGAGAATTTTTGTCAGTTCTTGATGGTAACTGTCGAACCCCAATTGCGGCATATGCTTATCGTGACAAGGATGGGAACTGTTTATTCCGTGGTCTATTGGCTTCACCAGATGGGTCCATAGGTATCCTTGATTTTAAACACTATGAAAATGTTGCGTTGTGTCATCAATTAACATCACTCTTTTTGTCCTGCTTACAGTATATGAAACATCAAGAAGTGGACCTTACTCTTTTGACGACATGGTTGCTATGGGAAAAGATGCTGGTCATGAGCTGAAAGCAAAGGCTGGCCCAGGCTTCTACGATAGCTTGCAATGAAAAGGATATACCACGACATGCAATTTCTATTGCCACTCTTTCTGATTAGAGACCGGCATCCCAAGTAGTGCGTTGGGATGGTTTTTGTTTCTTCCCCCTCCGGCTAGAGCCCTCTACTAGTAAGAGGTGAAATTGGTATTACTTGTTTTTGTAGCACTGCAGGTTAGAGCGTCCATGTTTTTTGTAATACCTTGAAGAGATGTCTGCACAGCTGTGATGTAACATTGTAATATGATGTAACTTTGCAGATACGTTGTTGTTTCAAGAATAGTTGAGCTATGAAGTTTGAGTAGCATTTTCTTTTAAATTGTCCGTAACCAAAGAATGCTAAATCAATCTATCAAAAGGATTTGTGATTCTTTTTATTTTTTTTGGAACTGAAGTACTTGTGATTCTGGCAGTTTATAGGTTGTGGACTGTTCTATGCGACTAGGTGTACGCACAAGAAGCAGCAGCTACGAAACCATTGCGACAACAATTTGTGGCCTTCCCCATCGAAGCGAAATTCACTGTCACATCACGCCCCAACGCGAGCAATCATCTTTGCTTGGAGGGACATCGCAGACTTTGTTCGCGGCGGCCGAGCCCACAGCAGAGTTCGTTGGCAGCGGAATTTGTTCGATTTGGTTCATGAGGGCACGCGGCTCGCTTGATTTTGCCCGCCGATATCAAGACTCCAGGAGTGCACGTCAGTTTCGACATCGCTGATCACGACCGGACTTCATAGCATGCGCTACAGTGCCTCCACGCTGAGCCATCGCAATCCCGTCCATTGTCTTCACTGGTACGCCAACCGTTAATTCCTTATCCTTGTCACTGCAACATCCGTTGCTCTTGCCGAGCTCCAGCTCCAGCCCCGCCACGATGGCAGAGGCACCGAACACCTCTATGGACACGACATCATGGGAGGCAGGCTCGCGATCGATACAAGAAAGTTTCAAGCCTAATTAGTGGCAGGCCTAATTAACAAGGTAGGGAATAGAGGGCGCCCAAGCCATGCGCAAAGCTTCTTTCGTAGTAGAGGTTACAAACAACAGTTTCGTACGCATAGCCTTTTCCATAAATTGCATATGTTGCTTTCGGCATCATTTCACAGGTTTGGATGCTACTCAGGCAACACTCACTGTCATAACACTCAGGTAATCATACATAAATGGTCTCTATTACAGGAATGAGCATACTAGTACCAGATTCCATGCTAAATTGTTGAACCATTCTCAATGCTACCGACAGCTTTCTCTGCTGTAAGCTCGTCGCCTGATTGGATGCATCAAAATAGTATGCTGCTTGTTAGACTAATTCATAGCTTGTCAGTATGATTGACAATTCCAACAAGAGTGAATTGCAGAACATATTTTCCCGACATGCAGCGGGTCATGGTCAATTCTCCTCATTCCGTGTGGCTGCCATGTTAGCAAGCTCTTCAGCTGACACTGGCTTGTGCATCTGTACCAACAGAGAGAGATAATTAGGATTGTAATGTCATTTCAGTTTCGGTGATGAGTTCTTTATGGCCTACTGCATATACATTATACCATGCCTAACCAAAGAAACTAGTAGGCCCCCCAGAAAGGAAAACCCAGCAATTGCTCAAGAAACGGATTACTGAATTTAGAGGTAAAACACTCACAGCATTAGCAACTGTTAGCCAGTGAAAGCATCGTGGAAGGGGATCCTCTGCTGATGGCGTGGTATCATGATTCCAGTAGGTTATGTTCTGAAATTCTGCATGGGATACAAAATCGCCAACCTCAGCATCTGAATCCTGCTTATCCTTTCCTCCACTCTTCTTCTCCAATACATAACCTACAGAAAGTATTAACCAGATCATAAACTCAATCAACTGCAGAAGAACTTTTGTCACATTTTCATCAAAGCAGGAAGGACACACTTTGACTACAAACCACACCATGCCACTTATAATCTCTAAGCATCTGGTTTTCAGAAACTTAGTATCCCTAGACAAGTTTACATTTCTACCAAGAAGCAAGAATATCATACTTTATACAGTCAAAAACTCAAACCACCACTTCACTTCTCTGCAATGGGCTTCCTTTCGCCGTTTTTAACATGCAGTTGAGTCACAATACACTTCATATAACTATGAATTACTAGAAGGCCTTTCATAGTTTCGACTAATAGAATATCCAGGTTTGCTTAAAAAAAAAAACAGTGCCTCACACAACCGTTCCTTCAAGCTGCCTAAAAGGAGTGCAGTTTGTGAGAGATCAAAGGCATTCACCGTGCTTCACAGAAACCATTCATGTGGTCTGCAGATACCAGTTATACATGAATCATAGACCACAATTCACATCTACCATCCTGAGTAAAGTCAAAATATTTAGAGGGCCCACAAAATGGCTAAATTTTCAGAGGAGTGAACCGATTCCCGTTTTCCCCAAAGTTCAACATTCTGAAGTACAGCTAGCTGCAATTTCAACAGGTTCTATACATCATTATCGCTCACTGTCAGATCATAACTCGTAGCACGATTCTTTTATAAAAAATTCTCACATTTTACACCCCTAAAGCTTCCAAAATGATGAGCAGTCTTTACCTCGGTAGCCATCCGGTAGCGATAGGGTGGCGCCCTGCAGTTTCCTCCCGCGGAAGAAGGCCTCCTCTACCTTCACCCCATCCACTTCCACACCTGCAATGCCTCCCACCAATCACTCAGACAGATGAACTAAATGACACGAGATCTTCGCGGCGCTGAGGCGGCCGTCAAGAAACGCGCATACCTGTGCTCCTGGGCTTGAAGTAGTCGGACACTGGGGCCGCGCCGTTCTGTCTGATGCCGCAAGGCAGTAAGTGCACCCCACCGAGGTCAGTGGATGCCGGGGAGAGGTCTACGGTGGCCGTGACGCCGGCGGCGGCCGCCGGAAGGGTCGCTTGGTCCATGGTTTCTCGGTGCGGGGATCGTGCCGGATTGGGCCGACAGTGTGTTTCTTATGGCCGGAGGCCGGAGCCGAGGAAACGTGGGTGGAGACCAGAGGATTTCTAAGGCCCATCACCGTTTCAATTGATCCAGGTTCCAGATCCAGGTTTCAAAAAAAAAAAAAAAGTTCCAGATCCAGAGGATCTCCAAAAAGTTTTTTTTTCTTTAAAAAATAGTGTGGCGCACTTTATTTCTTTTCTTAGCAAAGTGAACATTGAAAAATATAGTATCCTAAATTTTACTCTGATGCTGCATATGAATTTCAAAATTCAAGATCCACTATTGTGTTAACAGTTAATGTATAGATTTGTTGTGCAAAATTGTAATTATATTCAAAGTATTTTTTTGTGAATTATGATTTTATTATGTAAGCATATGTTAATGTGTAATTTAACGATCCTTTATGTTGGTGCAACATCATTTTTTAGAGAGTCTAAAAATATATTGTTTGTAATACTCCGTTCAGACATAGTACTACATACTACTCGTAGTTGTTATAGTTCTCTCGTATCAAAATTTAGAAAGAATAAGTTATAATATATCAGAATAAATAAAACAATTTTTTATTTTATGATAGATTTTTTATTAATTTTATGTTAGCATGAGATATTTGAAGCACACGACTACTATACAAATCTCTACCAATTTTTAATATATGCAATAATACAAAATAGCAAATAGGTTTGATTTATATTTATATATATTTCATATGCTTGAACAATCTCCTATAATAATGTAAAGGACATCTAATAAATGACATGGTTAGTTTATTGTATTTGGAAGCTTTTTAAATATTCATTGATCCAAACCAAAATGTTAATCTCAATAATGTGGATTTCTTTAGTCTAAAGGTCAAATCCTTAATCCTTACTCTAGTATTTATTCTATATTTTCACCATGACAATAATAAAAACAATGAAATTGTGAAATCTTTGATAGAGCTCTATGTTCACAAAATCTATAAATTTCTTGTAGCCGGTCCTGGTGATACCTAGTTTCAAGAAATCCATATACCTAGAGTTTGTAATGATTAATGTTATTTGTTTTGTGTCATTATGTTACTTGTTTTGGGACTCAAAATAAAATTTAAAAATACTTTATTTTATCATCATCCTATATAAACTTAAAAGGTAGCATGGCATGGGTCTCGAAACTAGAGCATCCCTAACCCTTGGTAGAAACATGTCCATATATGGAGCATCTCCAATCTTGTTATCTCTGAGCCACATGGCTTAAACTGAGTTCACGCAAATTCCCAATAGACTGCAAAGTATCTTCTATGTATACCATATCTATGATATATATAAAAAAGAATCTTGCATCTGGTATAAATCTGTCATGATTTTTTGATATATGTGAAAAAAAGGGTCGCTGCCTTAATTTGGTTCCACAGCAAACTTTTGCCTCTCCCAGCCTCCTCGTCACGACGTCCACACTGTCGACCACACCGCGATGCCGAACGGTGTTGCTCACCGTGTAGAAGCTGTCGCAGTGGTGCACGCAGTCCACGTAAACACGAAGCCTCGTGATGATGACGATGACTCTGTGGTCGCGGCCTTGATCAACCGTTCGCCGCCGGCCTTGGCGAAGAAGATGTTCTTAAAATTGTTCAGTAGCAGAAAGGCGCAGGTCGCCGTCGCGAGGTATCTGCTGCAGCGATGAGAGAGCCGGCGGTGCGCGACGACCATGTTAAAAATCTCACATAGTCACAAAAAAAAAAAACTTACCAGGGTAAAATCGCCCTAACAGTATTACATTAAGAAGAGAGGATCTTCTCATAAAGGTCTATAAAATTCCCGAGCCCCTCTCCTCCCGTAACATAGTGACCCCTTTTTTAACCTGTGTAAGAGCTTCATAGTACACCAACCTTTAAATCGGGAGTAAATCCCGTACCGATTGACTCCAGACAGGGTCTTATACATGCTTTGGCTTAGGGGAAAGACGAGGGAATTTTTTTAACCTAGTTCAAAAAATTCACTTCTAACAAGAATCGAACTCAAAACTTAGGAGATGCTAACAAGGCCCGTTCACAGAGTCACAGGGTCTACGTACATATTTCATATCTATACTCGATCCCTCGGAATCCGAGTAGCACTCAATGGTTTCGACTTTGAAACTTATAAACGTACAACTACACATCTTTTTACATGTAATGTATGTAAAACACAGAACAAGATCTCTCTCTGTTTTTTTTTTGGCACGACGCAGCACCCGCACCAAAATGCGTAAATGCCAAAAATGGAATGCCGATAAAATAAAATGCATGTTCTTAAAAGAAAAACACACAGGAACCAATAATCAAGCAAAAAAATTGCCCTTCAATTATGCAGCTTGTGCCGGCCCTTCAATTATACAGCATTTATCCGCATACAACAGTTATCTTCCGTGCAAAACTGGCCGGTCTTCCGCCGCCGTTTCAGGCGGGCAATACGGATTGCAAGAACGGCAATGATCCCTGCATTCCTCCCTTGTCATATAACACTCTACCTTCGGCTGCTCGTTCTGGCAGCAATAACAGGCCTGGCCTGCCACACAGGTAAACCCGTTGTAAACGCAAAATACCAGTGTTATCTTGCTCTCCTCTACCAACAACGAGGTTGAGTTATTGGCCACACTACTAGCGTTTGCACCTGAGCTGCTAGTAAGACTGTTCCTTGCAAAAACTCCGGCTTCATGTTGCCAAGGACGGCCTGTTAATTACAAAGGTCTTTTATATCAGTTTGGTAATACATACTAGTACTTGAAATAAACAAGATTTTATATATGTGCTTACCGAGTGCAGTCAGTGTGAGACATCCGAAGAGCACAGCAATGGCCGTCACGTATGTCAACGCGCCACAATTGCTACCACTCATATTTATTTTGATATGGTTTCACCTCTTGCTCGAGCAATATAGTAATATGCAGAATGGACAATATGACTAAGCTGGAGTTGCGTCCGGCGTGCCTTCATATATATATGTAGGTAGAAGACAAAGCGTATTAGCTACAAGATATGTCGTTGATGAACTGGAGATGCACTGAACATATACGAAGATATATCACCAAATAACATTCCTATATATATGGACATTGTAATGAATGTGCAAAATCTTCAAGATTCGTTGCACCATAATTTATAGAATAAGCAGCATATTTAGAATAATAAATTATTTATTTATATCAAGATTCGTTGCAAAATCTTGAAGTCACTTAAATATTCATCGATCAAAACCAAACTGTTAATCTCAATTATATGGATTTCTTCAGTCTAAAGCTCAAATCCTTAGTTCCTTATTACCCTCCCCCCCCCCCCCCCCCCCCCCTCCAAAGCGATATTTGTTTGTTCTATAGTTTCTCCACGGTTGTAACAAAAATAATAAATTTGAGAAATGTTTGATAGAGCTATGGGCCCACAAAATCGATAAATTTCTTATAGCCGGCACTAGTCGTACTCATACCTAGTTTCAAAAATTCTTTTGTTAATGAATTAACGTTCTTTGGTTGAGTCATTCATTATTTTACTTATTTATAGACTAAAAATAAAATCTAAAATACTATATTTTATCTTATGTAAACTTCAAAGTTAACATGGATCTTGAAACTATAGTTATTATTACAAACAGAGTCATAATCATATATGGAGCATCCCCAATCTTGTTATCTCTGAGCCACATGACTTAAACAGACTTCATTCCAATTCCAACAGACTGCAAAGTATCTATGTACCAGCTAAAAGTTAAGTATATAATATAAAAAGAATCAGAAAAAAACATGCTTATTAGCCTGGGTTATTAGCAAGGACTTCCCGCCGTGGCCACATGGCGCCTCACGAGCATGCCCACCTCGCGCTCCATGTCACCGCCGGAGAGCTTGTGCATCCACAACAGGTCACCCCACGGCGCCACCGGAGGAACCTCTCGTGTGTAGCCCTGGTAACGGATTGTGATTTGCGGGCTCTAAGAGAACTCTAATTAGTCCTTATATATTTTTAGTTTAAAAGTAAACTAGATTTCAACCCAATTCCTTTTGACCTGATCTTTAGAAAATTTAGTACAAATTTTTCGGCCTATTACCAAATCTTGTGCCATAACCGCCACTCGCCGTGCGGGACGAGGGTACGTGGCAAGATTGTCCCATGCCTCGATGGCGCCGGTGTTGGTCAAAATATATAGGGTGTGTTTGATATAGTTTCAAATTATTTATGCTTATGTTTATATATCAAAAGTGTTTATTCAACTTATCTAATTTATTAAAGCATAAATAATCTAATTATTTGGAAAATCTTATTTTTATACTTATCCTATAGAAATATGAGGATATGTGCTCCATAAGCTAAAAAAGTAAGATTTTGATTGCTTTGTCTCTCTAGTATAAAATATCTAAGTGCTTATGATTGCTTATGATAATAAGTACTTATATTTTCAGGGTATTTGGTATAGCTTATTATTTATCACACTATAAGTTATTTAATAAACAGGACTATAAGTTATACCACATACACCCATACTCTTCTACGCGGTGTTATATTGCCCTCTCTCTCTCACGCCGCCGACGACCGGGAAGGTGGACGCGTGCAGACTGTTGGAGCTCTTTGTCCGACGTCATGCCCAGCCACGGTGAGAGGTCCAGCGCCGACGGCGCGCCAAGAGGCGCCGCACACCACCAGAAATCGTTCTGGCGTCTTGTACTTAGTGGTATGTTTGCAATCAGTTCTCTATCGCAGGGGTGAAGAATTGTTGTAGCTTCGCTTGGTCCCAGCCTCCGGTAGTCATGTATATGAGCTCACTCACAAATTCAGGGGGGTTTACCGTGTTGCACATGATAGGTCTTCTGGTTGTTCCTCTCTGCCATTTCTGCCTGTTGACAACACTCCACGGCACCAATCTTGACAACCTGATCGATTGAAGGTCTCGCTCTGGAACACACGCACACCCAAAGGAGGTGATTGGTTGGGTGTAGCAAGCGCGGCCAGGCTCGATTCATGCAGCAGACCGACAACACCCGCACCAAAGCTCGGAAATGACAAAAAAATGGAATGGCGAGAAAAATAAAATGCGCGTTCTTTATACAAGAATCCAATCAAGCAAACGTGATCAGCATTTGCCCTTGTGCATCGCTACAGCATTATTATTTGCGGACAACATTTATCTTCTGTCCAAAACTGGCCTGTTTTCCGCCGCCGTTTTCAGGCGGGCAATGAGGATTGCAAGCACGGCAATGCTCCCTGCATTCCTGCCTTGTCTTCCAACACTCTGGCTCCGGCTGCTGGTTCGCGCAGCAATAACAGGGCTCATCTATCCAGCAGGTAAGCCCTTTGTAAACGCAAAATACCAGTGTGATCTTGCTCTCCTCTTCTACCAACGAGGTTGAGTTGGCCACAGTACTAGCATTTGCACCGGAGCTAGTGGGACTATTCCTTGTTGCAGCACCAGTTTCAAGTTGCCACTCATATTTATTTTGATATAGTTTCACCTCTTGCTCGAGCAATATGCAGAAGCTGCAGTTGCGTCAGGCGTGCCTTCATATATGTACAAGACAAAGCGTACCATCTACAAGATATCGTGTGCTGATGAACTGGAGATGCACTTGACAAATACGAAGAGATATCACCAAGTAACGTTTCTATACATGGACATTGCAATGAATGTGCGAAATCTTCAAGATCCGTTGCGTAATAATTTACGGTTATGTATGTTGCCATTGCTGCGTTGGCGATTGCCATGGATTCAATGACAGTTGGGAATTCTACCCACAGATTCAGTGGGGACACCGCCGGCGAGCCCGAAGCTGACGTTCATGACTCTTGAGTGACCAGTGCCGGCGAACTCCAGCGCACGGATGCCATGATTCAGTGTAGCCAACGAAACGGTACACTGGTGCTCTGACGGCATGCACCAACACAAGCTGCACGCTGGGCTGCCATGTTTGTAGCAAGAAGCTGCGCTTCAATTCACAAGTTCTTCAATCTGACACGGTACAGAGTCCACCAAATCTTAGTTCTCTGCTGCGTCCATACAACCACACTGAAATAGAGCATATTCACGCAAATATATGGTCATGAAAACATTCGCAGAGAGACAAAATTACTAGGATAGTAGCACATAAAAAGAAATTCGAACAGATCAAGCCACGATATACACTAGTATATTTCAACCCTTTATGGCATTAACAATAATAACTATACAAATCTTGGGCCATTACAACATTAGCCGCAAGTCGCATTTACCATTCTGCGTAATGGTCTTATTTTAGATGGGCACTTAGGATTGCACCCGTGACAGTTTCTCTGGCATTCCTTCCGTGTGCACCAACATGGTGCGTTCGGGCCTAGGTTTGCGCAGCAATAGCAGGTTTCACCGACCACACACCTCAACCCTTTATATGTGCAGAATACAAACTTTAGCTTGCTCTCATCTAACGAGGCGGAGGCGTTGAGCGCAGAAACATTTGTATGTGTTCTCCGTGTAGATATTTCTTGCACCTCCAGCTTCGAGTTGTGAAGGACGACCTGTTAATTCGAACATTTTGTTTGCATCATGAATATGGTAATACAGTGTCACAATATTATCTGGAGGAAAGGTCTTTGTGTGCTTACACTGTGCAATCAAGGTGAAGCATCCGAAGAATACAACAGATGTAATGATCATCATGTAGGCCAAACCGCCACCAGTGCTTCCGCTCATGTTGAATTGGACTAAGACATCTGCAATAGTTATTCCTTGGCATATATAGAAGTACATCATCCACAACATATTCTGGATGAACAGGAGACGTTGGACAAATATGAATATATCACAAAATCAAGATTTCTATATATACACACTGCAATGAACAGGAGATCTTCAAGATATGTTACATAATTTAGTACAGAGAATAAACAACAATTGTATCTCAGACAGCCTACGGAGATGTCTCAGATTATTATGAAGATAAGAAAAGTACTAATATGTTTATAGATATTGCAATGCATGATTGATCTCAAAGATATCATATTACGAGAATAAATGTTAGCATTTATAGGACAATCTCGAATATTGTTTATGGATAACTATGAATATAAAGAAAAATACTAATACGTTCATGGATACTGCACATGGATCATCTCAAAGAGGTATTACAAGAATAAAATATAAGACTCATTACATAAGTAGTTACAATCTGCAAGCATCATATGCCATCGTCATCATGTACATAATAATTACATGTCTAATCAGCTAGATATGATAAGTAGAACATTGATTGGTTTGAAGATTGCAAGAGGGCAAGAGAAAATGTTGTATGCTTCCTTCGTCAAATCCACCCTCATTTTTGTTACTTTTCCATTCCTACCTGTGTTTATACAGTTATTAATAGTCAATATCAACTATGTAAACCTGTTATATCTGACATCAATATCAATCAAATGGCTTGAACTGTGAGTTCCTTCAGCTCCAAAACATGACATCCTTAACCACATCAAGGGATCGCATGCTTTTTTTTTTTTCAGGGGCGCCACTATTCCTGTTCAGTTGTAGGCTGTGGCAAGCTTTTCTTCATGAGAATACTGAAATTACCAAAATCCTTCCTCAACTTTTTGTACAATGCAGGGGAAGACATCAATGGTCACCTTAATCCAGTTATCTCTCAGAGGCGATAGCTTCTTCTATTCTTCTGATTACAATGCTGAGGCTATGCCCATCTTCCAGTGCTTTGACTGCTGCTCTATGAGCTTTCTTGTGCCACTTCAAAAGATTATAAGATTGCATAACTGACCAACGAGCCCGGTTTGCCATCTGACAAGCAACGGAGAAATGTTCATGGAACTGATAGGTTTATTAATGAAACGGAGTAGTAGTAGGAAAAGAGCTAACAGCAATACAAGACCAACCTGTGCAACAGAAAGTGGCGGGTCCAGCAGAATACACAAACTCCTAAATAAATTCTCGTCATTTTCTCCACCTTCTGCCTCCCCATAAACAAGTGCTTCAGCAGCAATTCCGGAAAATAGAACCATGCAGTACCTACAAATTAACACCGGCTTAGGAAAACCAAATTCTGCCCAAGAACTCCAAGTGCCTACATTCAAAGATAATAACTAGTTGGTGTACCTGTCAAATGCGGTACTCGATAGATGACCCTCAGCAAGTTCTTTTTCCATCTTTTCATCCCAGAACTGAGTCCCTGCCTACAGAGGACGGAACCACTCATTGAGATCTCCATAGCACGACATCTATTAAGGGTCCAAGGTGGCAAAGGTAAAATAAATTCTGACTTGAGATCCTTCGGCTCAAAAAAGGAATGACCACAACTACAAATATGCAGTGTAAAACAAGATCAATTGCATACCAACAAAGTGAGACAAGTAAAGGTGCGAGATGTAAGTGTGACACACAAACACAAACTAGTTTGAACTAACAACAATATTGATGATAATTATTATTTGTCGAAATTTTGATTATCCAGTGAAGCCTGCGAATGACACTGAATAAGAAGGCCTTGTACAAATATACACAGTAAGGCCAAGCCCACAAAAAGTGCAGTGAAGTTTACAAGCGACAGAAACTATACTGTTTCATGAGATAACAGGCAGAAAACACAAAGCACAATAGATTGTTAGATAACCAGTGTCCAAATTAACAGGAATGGTACCTGGCCCTGAATGCCCATTCGTAATGCCACAAATGGATCCAATATGACACCTCGTATCGGGCAACCCATTAAATAGGCTACATATAAATTCAAAAGAAGTAATAAACATTATGTTAACAAAGTAGAATCTCAGAAGTCAGACATATAGCAAGTACACATTGAAAACTTGAAGTAAAAAACTATTACCATAAAAGTAGCACCAATTAGAAGAACATTAGACAACAAACAAGATAGGAAAAGATAAAGCCGTACCAGTAAGTAGATGCCCTGCTTCATGTACAAGGATTCGACGCTTGTATGGAGGCCAGAAAGATGATATTTGGGCAAGACAAGTACCACCAAGAAAGAGTGCATCAGCGGTCGCTAATGCCAATACGGCACCCAAGTTAGGCCGTACATCAATGCCTTGAGTTAGTAGATAAGAGACTCCTCCAAGAAATCCAATGAGAACATACGGAGATTTTCCAGAGAGACCCCACTTCTTTGGTGCAAGCTTCACAGCTGAAGAAAGAAACCAAGTAGAAAAATATTAGAGCTATGCATCCTTGTTAGATGAAATAAAAGTATTGTTTCAAACAGATCTATTAGCTTCATGTGACTATGAGCATCCTACACTGTGCTAATATCCTGCAATATTTGAGCAAACGAATAATATTACAGTACAAGGAAGGGGATTATGTCTCAATCCTCACCCTCCAATCCTGTCATCTCCTTCAAAACTGTCGGTGTCACTTCCCTTGGTCCTTCCAGAACTGCAACAAGTGAAACGCGTAAACTGTCAATCTGAAACTCAGTCTGAATGGGATGTCATCCCTGAACTCCTAAACACCAATAAAGCCAAGTTCAAATCCTGAGGCCCTTCCATCAACCAATCAGTACAACAATCAAATCATTACTTGTCATATTCTACAAACCCATTGCACAAAGTACAAACAGTGACTGGCAAACTGAACTGAATTCCACTCCAAGTTCAAATTGCGAGGAAGATTTGCAATTGCGTCCCAGCATACCGATGTTCTTGCACTTGCCGAAGCTGGCGAGGACCCCGCGGTCGGTGAGGAACTGGTACGCCCGGCCGACGAGCCGCATGTCGTTGGCGTCGATGCAGGTGTCGAGCACCTCCCAGTCCCGCCCCGGCGGCACGGGGACCGCGACCTGCATCGCAGCAGCCCCCGCCTGGGGCTCCACAGACTGCAGGAACCGCAGCGCGCGGGACAGGTCCTTGCGCCTGACGGCGTCCTCGAACTCCCGCCACTCCTTCACGGCGCCCGCGTCGTCCTCGAACTCGCGCCACTGCTTGACGGAGCCCGCGCGAAGGCGGTGGCGGGAGCGGGGGCACGGGGTGGTGATCGGAGAGGGGAGGAAACTCTTGCGGGCTGCGATTGACAGCGTGGAGACGAGGGGCGCGGCTGGAGAAGAGGCCGCCATTGCTCGCGGACAAGGATGGGTGTGCCCCGCTCGGCTCTTGCCAGCCGGCGAGCCGGGGTAGTTAGCCAGGGGGGCTGGGCCGAGTATTGTGATTTCTAGTCCAAATCTAGACTGATTCAGGCCCAGCACAGTCAAAGCGCGATTATAGAATTTGCGCAAAAGCCAGCCGAATTTAAATCGCAAAAGAATTATGTTGTTCGATCGGCCGATGACTGTTTCTGGATATTATAAATGCAATCAATGAAATAAATCGTGCCTCAAATCACACAGCGTAAAAGATAGAAAAAGATGTTTAAAGGAGCATGACATACTAGCATCTAACTCTCATCAGCCACTGAGATTGTTGATAGATGTTTCAGAGCTCATCATTTTCAAATTCAAACCAGCAGTAATCGTGAATCAAAATCCACGGCGTACATATGAGAGAAAGATGTTTCAAGGAGCATGGCATAACATCTAAGGGTACGTTTGGCTGAGTGAAACGTTTCAGATTCAAGACTGAATCACCGGAATCACTCCCAAACAGTAAAAAGGTGAAACATTGTTTTAAGGGTAAATCAATTGAAATATTTCAAGTTTTTTACACCACCAACCTGAATCATCCAAAATAATGTTTCACCTGATTCATGAATCACTTAGTTCATTTTACTTCAAGAATCCGAATCTAGGTTTTTTACCAAACATTTTCAAAAAATTAAAGTGATTTACTAGAAAAATGTTTCAAGAGAGAATTTGAAATGTTTCAGAGTTCATCATTTCCAACAAGGAGTATTTGATGCGACGCGTTTCAAGAAAAAAAAAATGGTCGTGCCAGAAGCAAACGAGAAGCGCTCTTCAACGTGTCCTATAGGCTATAGCAGCAGCAAGCAAGGCAGTAGCACTGTCGAATCTGAATTTTGCGATCAGAGCTCACGCCATGAAGCAAAGGTGCGTTCATCAGCAAAACAATTTAACCGAATCAACAGAAACAATACCGAGGACATGGGTTTACAATGGGCAGAAGTAGCATATCATGGTAACCATAGACTTTCACAATCAGTGGCACACTATCACAATAAAACAGATAGAATGCGTCTCAAAGACTGGCTACTTTGTATTCTGTATATGATTTGAACAGAAAATAAGTTACCGACAAACGAAAAGGGTGTAACATCCAAAAGGAAAATGTGCATAATGCAAATGATGGTATAAGCATTCAAAGATACAGTATAAGCAGTGCAGTGCAAAACCACAGAAATGATACAAGCAAAACAAATGAGAACGGTGTAATATCCAAAATAAAACAACCAAAACAATAGAACACATGAAGAGAGATAGGCATCCAGAAATGCTGTATGGCTGTGCGGTGCAAAACCACAGAAATGATACAAGCAAATGTTGAGACGCCCCCAAAAAAGCAACTGTAAGACAGTACAGAAGAATTCACCATTACTCCGAGTTTGATATACAAGTTAAACAAGGAAACGACCTAAGAAATTACTGTAGTAGCCAAAGCAAGCACTCCCCCATTCCGTTCCTAATGACAGCAATTTCAGAATAGAGCCGAGATTGTCACATCAGAACATAATTAGTCGGCCCTTCCACAGATTAGACACACCAATTAAACAAGCTCATCATTTCCAAATCATCTCGTTTCTAAAAGCACCGACAAATTTCATAACGCAAGCGCAGTCACAAATACGACGTCATTTTTAGGTACAGCTAGATCATGGATGCATACTGAAATCAGTGGGGGGGTCACGCAGATCAACATATGACAATTAACAACTGCCAGCATAAGTTAACGAAGACATATATCTGAGTATTTCAAATGAACTTGCATTACTAAGTGCACAAAGCCTCCCTTTCATACGACACTGTCTCAAACCGCAGTTTCAAAGTTTAACAGATGGAAATAGATGAAACAAGGGTACCACTACTAGTTCAGCTCAAAACCAATGAAGGACCAGGACCGAAACCTAGGCGGTGAGCACAACGGCGCCGCCAGCGGCCTTGATCTTCTTCTCGGCGACCTTGGAGATGAGCTTGGCCTTGACGACGATGGGCTTGTCTGGCAGCCTGCCCTTGCCGAGCACCTTGAAGTAGCCGAACTGCGTGACGTCGATCTGCGGGGCCTTGTCAGCGCCGGCGGCGGCAGCCTCCGCAGCCTTGTCGGCGGGCACCATCGACCAGAGCTGCTCGACGTTGACGGACGGGCAGTAGAACTTGTTCCGGAGCTTGTGGAAGTAGCGCATGCCGACCTTGCCGAAGTAGCCAGGATGGTACTTGTCGAAGAGGATGCGGTGGTGGTGCATGCCACCTGCGTTACCGCGACCTCCAGGATGCTTCCGGTGCTTGCCGATACGGCCGTGCCCGGCGGAGACGTGACCGCGCTTCTTGCGGTTCTTCTTCAGGCTCGTCGTCATGGCCGCCGCCGGCTGCTTAACTTGTGAGAGGGATTGGGAGTGGAGGCGGAGAGGTGGAACCCTAGACAACAGAGGCGGCGAGATTGTTCTTATAACGCAGTTGATTGGTGTCGCGGCCGTTGGATAGGAGGATGTGGAGGATTTGAGCCCGTTGGATGCTGTTTCTCCTAGGGTTTTACTTCGTGCTGTAGCGGGCTTTCGTCTTGGGCCAAGTTCGTCGGATGGCGTGGGCTAATCGATGTTTCTCGAGCCCAGAAGAGCCCAAATTGTAGAACTGCTATGGGTGGAAAAGTTCAGTTTTTTCAGCCCAGAACAGTCCATCGCGTAAGAAATCATCCTAGTGACAAACGGGCTTTCTTTCTTTTCCGCCAGAAGAAGAAAGAAAAGAGCGTATATGTTTCGATAAAGAAAAGTAATCTTTTGATATGCATTTCAAGAAATTCAATTATGTTTAAAAGATCACGTGTTCGATTCCATTTTTTATTTCTTTATCAATGTTGTATCAACTTTCCACTTCTGTTTTAATCCTTTCTCTGCTGATTTTCTCCATACATGTCTTCTTCTTCTTTTTGTCAAGAATATGAACTATTTGTATTAGTTTGTTTAACACCACAAAAATTTGGCGTGAGAGGAACAGTACCTTGAGGCTTATGGTGATGTTTTGACTCAATTGCCCGGGCATGTCGTACGAGAATCTCATAGAACACAATTCAATCTACGAGAATCTCATAGAACACAATTCAATCTTACATAAAAAACAGAGCTAGTAAGATTCGAGAAAAGGAACTCCTCGATCCAAAATAGCCTCACAGTAAATATGATTGAGACAGGGAGTTTCTGCAAGTCTCGCATAGGATTTCAAAAGTTTCATGCCCCTTGACGAAACGACGGATAGAAATGGAACGGTATGTAGTTGTGGGTATTCGGTTTTATCCGAAGCTTCGGTTTGATTTTTTTTTATTTTTTAAATCTTCAATTCTTTAGAATTAATATCCGAACTAACAATTATTTTTTGGATATCTGAAAAATTTAAATATCTAAATTTTAGTTCGATTTTTGGTTATGATCAAAATACCTAAACTTTTATCAAATATACAATATAATTCGTAAAATTAATAAATTATTATTTACTATAACAAGTAGATTAAATAATATATTATACCTAAACAATGTATAGATCATATATTCTCTCATGAAGTAGGTCGAATGAGAGAGAAAATTTTAAACTATGCTATAATAGTCAGCGGCACGCGTGCACACAACACTTTGTTTCGTCTACGTGAGAACTACGTACTAACCCATTATGACACTATACACTAATAGTTAATTATTATATGTGATGAACCTACAAATTCTAACTTATTTGTGTATGTATTTGACTACACATGTAGATGAATTTCGGTTTTTTGGCTAGTTTGGGTACCCGCCTATTAGATCCGAAGTTAATAGAAAAACTTTAAATAGTTAGATGTCCTACCCGATCTACTATCCTATACCTGAAATTTCGATTCTTTCAATTTTGATTTTGGTTTTTGGATCTCCGTTTTTATGCCCAGGTCTACCGGTATGTCTTCCTCCCTTTTCTTATTTTTGAACATCTATAGATTCAATAATCTTTTTTTTAGATTACACAGTACAACTCAGACACTTACAATGCATACACACTCACCCCTATGAATACATGTACGTAAATTATACTCCTATAAGCATCTTCGAAGACTAAGTCGGTAAATTATTTGAATTGACGAAATTATCACTGATGCATCACATACTACTAAAAATATATAATATTAAATTTTAGAAAATTCACTCTCACAAAAAGACAAACACAGGACATGAACTGCTACTCAGCTCTTATTTCGGACAGTGAAGAAGAAGTGTGCCTTTAGCTGACCGACACATATCCGCCTACCTGCACGAGTGGCTATCAATGGTTTGGGTCTCGTTTTCGTTGGTGATGATAATTGAAGAAGAAGACAGTCTCCGACCGCTACAAAGCAGCAACTAGCTTGAGCCAAAACAATGTCCATCATCCAGCTCAGAACGCCACGAAGGCGTATTTTCGGGCATCAGCCTTCCGGAAACTTCCTCCCGTGGCCGTTTACCTCCCCATTCCAAAACCGTCAAATCCGCGCCGTCCATTCCCAATCCGCGGGCCCTGAAACCCGCAGCGGCGCCCCCCCCCCCCTACCCCCGCTCCAAGCCACGCTACCGTCCCATTGTCACCTGGGCCCACGCCACCGACTCCACATGTCAGTGACACAAAAGAACACATGGATACCCCCGAATATGCCGTCACATCGCGAGCCCCGCCCACCTCTATAAACAGGCGGACCCGCCCCCGCCTGCGTCGCCACAAACCAAAGCTCATCTCGTCACCACCACCACCTCCAATCTCGTCGTCGCATTTGCACCGCTGCCGCCGATTCGATCCGGTGAGTCGCCGTCCCTGCCGCTCGGCCGTGCCCGGATCCGCCGCCGCCTTGTTCCTAGCTGCCCGTCTGATCTCCGCGGCGTTTTGATGCAGGGATGGCGACCAAGAGGAGCGTGGGCACTCTCGGGGAGGCGGATCTGAAGGGGAAGAAGGTGTTCGTGCGCGCCGACCTCAACGTGCCGCTGGACGATGCCCAGAAGATCACCGATGACACCCGCATCCGCGCCTCTGTGCCCACCATCAAGTTCCTCCTCGAGAAGGGCGCCAAGGTCATCCTAGCCAGCCACTTGGTGAGTGATCATTGAACGGTGCTCATGGTTCCGCACATCTATGTCATGCGCTATCTAACCAATGCTCGATTTATTTACGGGGATGCTTCTCTGGATGGTTGGGTGAGTGTGATGGTGTCTGGAATGTTCGATTTGACTACCGAGATGCTGGACTTTGAGGATTAGGTTGATCGGATTCCGTTATCTGTGATCCCAATGCGAATATTTAGGTTCAATTTGAGATGAAATTCAGTTTTGTTATTATAATTGTTGTGCTTATGCTGTAGGGGTAGTTAGAGGTGATGTGCAATGATGTTGAGCCCGAGTTGTACATTTTGAAGAATGGATAACTGGATCTGTATTTTTTGTTGGCCTATAAGACATTTGATTACCGATCATATATACTAGCGCTAGATAGTTCTTAGCTGTTGCAGCTCAAGACAATTGATGAGCACTGCAACTGACTTGAGTCTATTTGGTTTTGTTTTGAAGTTTCAATGCTTGGCCGCCAGTCTGCATGGGGTTACCCTTGGCACTTCTATTCCTTTATGTTGAAGGATCAGCAGGATTTGACATAGATACCAGTGTGATATTTTATCAGCATGGAGGGTTGACTGTTCAATTTCCACATCAGCAAGTGTTTTCCATTTTTTGATCATGCATATATTGGAACTTGAACAATCATGAAATAGAACTTGCTTTGTAAATTTAATTAAGACCTGTTACATTCTAATGAACAATTTTTGTTGTTTTATGGTCTGAAACATGGCGAAATATTGCTACTGAATGCAGCAGCAAGTGTATTGTTTTTTTTTATATTTTTTATTTTTTCCTAAACTAATTTTGTTGTTTTAATCCCCCAGGGCCGCCCAAAAGGTGTCACCCCCAAGTACAGCTTGAAACCTCTTGTTCCACGCTTGTCTGAGCTCCTTGGAGTGGAGGTAAGCTATGGTTTAACATAACGCTCCTTGTATTTTGTCTGTCTTTTAGCTCAGCTAAAAGTGGGTGTATGTGTAATGTAGGTTGTGATGGCCAATGATTGCATTGGCGAGGAAGTTGAGAAGTTGGCTGCTGCCTTGCCGGAAGGCGGAGTTCTACTCCTCGAGAATGTTAGATTTTACAAGGAGGAGGAAAAGAATGACCCTGAGTTTGCTAAGAAGCTAGCATCTGTTGCTGATCTTTATGTAAATGATGCTTTCGGCACCGCACACAGAGCTCATGCCTCAACAGAGGGAGTTACCAAGTATCTGAAGCCTGCTGTTGCTGGTTTCCTTATGCAGAAGGTATTGTTTAAATGGAATCTAAACCTGCTGATACTCCCCCCCCCCCCCCCCCCCCCCCCGCCCCGCACTACTCTGTTAAATGTACATTGTTTCCCTCCGTTTGTTCATTCTGTAATTTCAAAAGTTCAATATATATATCATTTGCGTGTAATATGTGAATAAAGGCACAATGTTCCTTTTGTTTTAAGTATGTGTTTGTTTTAATCTTCCCAGGAACTGGACTACCTTGTTGGAGCTGTTGCCAACCCAAAGAAACCATTTGCTGCCATTGTTGGCGGATCCAAGGTCTCAACCAAGATCGGAGTCATTGAGTCCTTGCTGTCCAAGGTTGACATCCTCATCCTCGGGGGTGGTATGATCTACACATTTTACAAAGCACAGGGATATTCTGTTGGAAAATCTCTTGTGGAGGAAGACAAACTTGATCTTGCAACCTCACTTATTGAAAAGGCAAAGGCAAAAGGCGTGTCTCTCTTGCTGCCAACTGATATTGTAGTAGCTGACAAGTTTGCAGCAGATGCTGAAAGCAAGGTTTGTTCATTTACACCTTTCTTTAATACTTGCAAAAGCGTGTCGTGCCAAAGTCAGCTGTTATGACAATCATTTTGTAACTTAAATCATGCATCAAAGTAGGAAACCTAAGTGGCTGTGTTTGGGAAAGAAAAACTGAATTAAATCCTTGCATTATTTTTTTTTCATGTTTAACCTTATGGTTTGCCCTAAAGAAGATTAACATATCAGACTCATTATGAATAGCTGCGTGCATGTTGATTTGCTTACTGGTTATTCAAGCAGAAAATGCTATCTTATACTATCTTTGGTGACTTTTTAACATTTTTCAGATTGTTCCTGCTACATCTATTCCTGATGATTGGATGGGTCTTGATGTTGGCCCTGATGCCACCAAAACATTCAATGAAGCATTGGACACCACCCAGACCATCATTTGGAACGGTCCTATGGGAGTGTTCGAGTTTGAGAAGTTTGCAGCAGGCACTGAGGTTAATATTTATCTATCATTCCATCCTTTAATCATTTTCATCGTTTTATTAGGTTTCAATATATAAGTATAATTATATTTCTTCAGGCAATTGCCAAGAAGTTGGCTGAGCTTACAAGCACAAAGGGTGTCACTACCATTATTGGAGGTGGTGACTCCGTTGCTGCTGTTGAGAAGGCTGGACTGGCTGACAAGATGAGCCACATTTCTACCGGTGGTGGTGCAAGTCTGGAGTTGTTGGAAGGCAAGCCGCTCCCAGGTGTTCTTGCCCTCGATGAGGCCTAAGCTACTGTAACTAATTCATCAGACCCTGTCAGCCTGGATTGTTATTTTCTTTTGGACAATGGTGTAACGTTGCAAAGTTATGGCTGGACTTAAGATAGGCTTGTCAAGTTTTGCTAGATGAGTCGTGAATAAGTTTTGACTTCCTCGCTGCGAGTGAAGTGATCGGAATTTGGAACTGACATATGCCCGTGAATGTGTATGATATTTTTGTTTCAGTTTACATTCCCTATTAATTTGCCATTCTTCCTCGGCTATCGTTGCTTATTGATTTTCCTTTGCCGTTCTGGATTGTGATAGCCTCTACTAAACAAAGATGCAAAGTTCGACTCATTAGTTTTCTCAATCCGCCAAAACTCTCGTGATATGTAAGTTTGGCTGTTACTTAATTTCCACTTGCGAAGTACTTTATTCTCATAGGGCTGTAAGTTTATTTTTATAGTCATCATATAATCAATTGTTCCATCACAGCCTATTGTAATATGTTAATTTTATTTGCTTGGTTTTAACCTTCAGAAAGGTACGTCTTTAGACATTTTCTAACTGTTCACAAAATTGAATTTTGCCATCATCTTTTGGTTCATTGAACTTCATTGCTTGTCCTTTTCGAACGCACAGACCAAATAGACGCAGCTGTTCAACCTCTAATCTAAACAAATGATATTTGGAAGAAATAAACAAAGAAGCCTATGGTTGTCGGTACGTTTCCTTTCTCCTACTTTTTTCTTAGCTAATGTGAACCACCTTCTCAAAAAAAAAAAAAAAAAAACCTAATGTGAACCACAATTGAATTCGATACGGGTGAAACTTTTCTGAGTTTTGATTATGCTCAGTATGCACAACGATTCAGCTTGGCCTCTTTCATGGAATGCGTCTGTAATATAGTTGAAAATGGAGCCTAAAAGAATAGCAAGACGTAGCTGCAAGGAATCTTGTTGAACATGAACATATATTAGGTTAACCTGTACCATCACAAAGATCATCATGTTCCAGTAGTAAAAGAAAAATCACCATGTGCGAGTTTCTGTCTGTTCTATTTGACACTATCATGTTGCATTGTTGCAGTACTTATATCTTGTAAGTGTTAACATTTTGCGGACTTTGGATGTTTTCGGTATACAGAGCTTAAGTTGGGTGTTTTGCTACGATCTTTGATCACTGCTACAAGACACATGTACATATCAGAATTTAGAAGTTTAAAAGGGATGTTAATAATAATCATGAATGCAATATTATGTTTGTATTTACTATAACATCTGGTTTCTTTTTGGGGAAGCACTTTACACAAATATACAGTAGTACCTTGAATATAAAGCTGAAGCCTGAAGGGAAACGAGGGAATGAAAAAGGCAACGAATTTTACAGAGAACTTGGAGTTTTAACAATGTTTTGGTTGAATATATTGATATGGCAAATTTTGGCAGAGATACCAGATTTAGTGCACCGAGTGATGTCAGGTCAAAAAATTGAACTGCATTTAAGTTTTAAGAATGATATGACAAAAAAAATAAAAACTTGCGCTTAGGCTTAGGTAATACATGTTCATAAAATTTTTTGGAAAACTGGGTGAATTCTCAAAACAATCCAAACAAGATCCACCAAGCAAAGTAAATTACTGGATGAACAGAAGAGACTAGAACCAGTGCGAGAAGAAAATTGGCCAGCCTCTCAGATCTTTTGGCGGTGGTGAGAGAGTGAAGCTGCAACATGATCTGACATAGCCGGATTTCCATACATGGAGGTAAAGAAACTTAACAGGACCATCAAAATCCCCCAGCCATCACACTGTCAAATGACACCAACCAGAGTCACCAGCATCCTGCTCTACTGACGCATCGACTGGTCCTTATTCAGTGATCAGATCATGCTGGCAGCTTCAATCTCTCACACCATCAAAACCATGCACCGTGTTCTTGCACTTGCAGGCGACAGAGGAAGGCATGGAAAGGACTGAACTGATGACCTCTAATAGTTAGTAACAGCAGTAGGTGAAAAGGAGAGGAGAAGCTTAGAGAGGAAGAGAGACAAATCGATGGCAGGTGTGTATATGCATTGCAGCACGGTTCTTGTCCATGTCACTGCTCGTGACGCTACGGTCTTGTCATCGTCGCTCGCCTTCTAGACGAGACAAAGTTTCGTGATAAGTAAGATACATTTCCAGGAAAACGCGCAGACAGGAAGGATACCTGTTAATAACAGAACAGAACAGAGCTGTGCATTGCATGAAGCCACTCACCTCATTAGTTTGACTGGCGATAATTTCATGGCGCTGGACGTAATCGTCCAGACAATGATGGCTAACCAAAACCAACAAAGCAGTACGTACGTATGCAACAGGCAGGAGAATCTGGAAGATGCTGTGTCTTATGCATGCGTCGCATTGCATCGGCTTCTTGTGCCACGACCACGAGCGACAGGCCGTAGCAGGACCGAATAATGCAGTCTTCAGAGCAGAGCATACTCATCTCCTCGTTTCCATTCAGTTAAACTGGAATGACTTTTAAACTAACACACACTTCTACGTGACTACATTTGTCAACAGCTCAGTAAGACCGCTACTCATCTCCTGTATAAACTCAAGAGTCAATACTTCATGTTATGACTTATGAAATAACCCACTGTTTATTTCAATTTTTTTCTTCAACCCGGGACTTTGACAACGTCATAAATCCAGAAAATTCATTCGCCAAAATTTATCGAAACGAGCCTTATAAAGATCAGTGTCCATACAACATGTCACTTCTTATATTTCTTTTTTTGGAAAAAAAATAAAAAAGGTAAAATATATTTTAAAGTTGGCTTAATTGCAGATACCACCCTATATCTCAAAGGTAGTTTGATTTTTTCCTCAAATGTCCGTATATTGCAGCAACCCACCCACCCCAAGGGCAACAGGCCGAAACACACCCCCACAGCGCACGCGCGTTTTTCAGCTAGGCTAAAGTTTGCTACCGTGAAACGTGGGCACATGCATCTTGTGTACAGTCAGTCGAGTTAGGCCGGAGCAAGGTTTTGTCATCGTGGTTCTCAGTTAACAGCAACCGCACGTTAGTTTTGATTTCAATCCCAGCCATGCTAGAATAGCAACCGCATGCTAATTTTACGTGAGAAGATAGAGAACACTACGATTGTGGTGGCTGTCAACGTCAGGCGTCCTGCAACTGGCAGGAGGTAATCGACGGGATCATCCTCCTATCTTCTAGCTTCTGTAGACATTCAGGCGTCCTGGAACATGAGTGCGCTCAGTCAAGGTGCGCAGGAACGCATTCATCCTCCCTCAAGTTCAAAGCGGCCCGTTGTAAAACAATCTCTTGCTTCTCTGAATGGCGACACCACCAAACGCTTCAACAAAACAGCTGTATTCAGAACACTCACCTATGTAATCCTGCACGCAAAGCTGAAGATGCAAGATATTGCAATTTAATCTTGTCTTTCTGAATAGAAGTTACTAATCTCAGATAAAATAGATGGTGATCCTATGCAATTCTAATGCTGCTTTGACATATCCAGAAATCCAAGTAACAGCATACCTGCTTCACGTTTTCAGAAATCCAAACAAGGACAAAACAAACATGTGTATTATATTTGAGAGTGCACCTTAGCTGAGGGCATAATCTTCTTCTACCTTCGTCAGTTAGACCTACTTCTTACGTCGACGAGCCCTGGGCCCTTGCTCCTTCCCTCCGCTACCAGATACGTCATACGTCAGCTGAGAAGACGACTGCCTCCTTGTGTGACTCGGTCCAGGAGCAAGATGCGTCTCGGCTTGGGGAGTAACCATGCATGCATGAAGGGCGAATCCGTGAATCGGGGTCTGATTGTACATACAACTTACGTCCAGTGGTAGTTTTTAGCGCAGGTAGCAATATATATCCGTAGCAGGGGGTGTTTTAGCCTGCAACTCTATGGATGGGTGAGTTTCTGTCACAAATAAGCTTTTGGGGTGGAAAATCAAACTAGAAGTGAAATATGGGGTGGAATTTGCAATTAAGCCTTTAAAGTTTTAAAAAATGCGGGCATACCGCATACATGCACAATTACTTAGCACAAAAATAGCCCTTCTGGGAACACTTGGAGAATCAAACCCTTTCACTGAGCACCAATGGCACGGTATCTTCTCGCTCCCACCTCCGCCACCACCTCCTCTTCCCCCCTCTCCAAGGATGCCGCCAAGGGATCGCCACCGCCAGGGACCCTCCGCCTCCGCGCGCTCGGCTCCAGGTCCAGCAAGGCGCGCCCCATCATGGCGGTCGCGTCGGAGCAGTCCGCGCCAGCCGCCAAGTACCCCAAGGTGGCCGCCCCAACCACCGGCCCGATTCCCGCCGTCGAGCTCCTCGGCGTAATCCAGGAAGCTGCCAAGGCCGGTGCCGATGTGAGTTTTGGCTCCCGTTCTTTCTTTCTTTCCTCCTTTCATAATTTCATTCTGGGGCTGCGATTTTGGTGAAGGTTGGTGGTTGTCAGGGTAACATTCGAGGCCTTCAATTGATTTGGTTAGCAACTGGTGGTTATAAATTGATAAAAGGCTGACTTTCAGTGGAACTGGATTAGGAAATGCTAGTCGTCGTTTTATGTATTGGGGGATGCTGGTTAGCGAGCAATGCTGCAAAGAGGTACTTGTAGCATTGGGTTTGACGGAGAATTACGACAAAATTGGGTGCCAATCTGGTTATTTGCCTAAATAACTAGTGAAACTTGTGGTACGCTTTATGTGAATCACCATAGAAATGTTTTATGTTCCTTGTATCATTTCATTTTTAATGGGCTAAAAATATTGGAGTTTCCTCTTTGCTGTACTGTTGATGGAGACCAATTCTCAACACAGTTTTCCTTGTCTTCCGCTAATTTCAGGTTATAATGGAAGCTGTTAATAAGCCACGCAATATTCAGTATAAAGGAGTTGCAGATTTGGTGACAGAGTAAGAATGCTTCTTGATTATCATGCTGTTTCTGCGCAGTTGTTACCTTAAATAGCTGGTAGAGGATATCAGATGTTGCCTTGATGCCTTTGTAAAGTGTTGATGCTTACTAAAATCATCAGTTTCATTATTCTGACAAATAGCATTTGAATTTGAATCTATATTGCTATATACTTTGTCCAGCACAGACAAGTTGAGTGAATCAGTCATTCTCGAAGTGGTAACTAAAAACTTCAAGGACCACCTCATACTCGGGGAGGAAGGTGGCCTGATTGGAGACTTCTTGTCAGAGTACCTCTGGTGCATTGACCCTTTAGGTTTGATCCTCATTTCATCCTTTTGTATTTCATAATAGACTCCATTTATTGAACTGTGATACCAGACAGCTCTAGTAGTTTCCCTTGCCTTAACACTGGTCATATGGATGAGTCGGAAGACCCAGTCGCACACACAGCACTTCCTCCATATGGAGTTAGCATGAGTCCATACGACCAGTTTTAATTGCTGATTTGCATTAGTATGAGTCCATACGCCCAGTGTTGATTGCTGATTTGCATTAGGTGTTGCTCGCTGATTACAGTTGGTCATCCGGGTCTATATATAGTGCAGGAAACCTGGGCACTTGAACAGAGTCCATTTGGTTGATTTAGACGTTGCCAGTTCCCTGTATTATTATCGACAGGAAAATTGACAAATAGGACTTGGATAATTCATAAATCTGACAGCATACTACTGTGACTGTGACATAGTGGATATACGTTAGGTCCTAATTAAAGCAATTTAAGTAATGAGTTATGATGGCATGACTATCTCGTTGGGCTAGAATGCAACATGGCTACTGATGTCATTGAAATGTAGTTGTATTTAAGTTAGCATGGTAGGTCTTTCTATTGGATCTAATATATTGATTTTCTCCTGTTAGATGGAACCACGAACTTTGCACATGGTTATCCCAGCTTTTCTGTATCCATTGGAGTTCTCTTTCGTGGGAAGCCTGCTGCTGCCACTGTGGTATGTATTCCACAATTTTCTTGAACAATATGATCTTTTTTTTTTTTTTGAGCCAATGAGCCATATGGCTTTTTCAATAGCAGAGTCACAGACTATTTGCCCATAACATTATAGGGAAACACAGTTTATTTATGTGTATTCACATTTATCATTATCTTATTTAGGTTGAATTTTGTGGTGGGCCTATGTGCTGGAGCACCCGTACAATTTCTGCATCTTCTGGTAGGTTCTTTGATCAGCAATTACTTTGCCTTTTTACTCTAGACCACGAGAGAGTGGAGGTTTAGTTTTTGTTTCTTGATCAGGTGGAGGAGCTTATTGTAATGGGCAAAAGATTCATGTCAGTCAGACAGACAAGGTAGAGTGTGTTCTCATCTGGAAGTGATGTGTGTGAGCATGCATTTTCCTGTTATGCAACATTTGCTAGTACAAGCCTGCTAGCTGCGATGATTGCTCAGTGATTGTATGCTCAATGAACCCATTCATGCAAATGTATATGTATGTCTATGTAATTCGTCTTTAATGCAGATGTGAGTTCCTAAGTTATTGTCACTAATTGGTAGTTCTTCTTTAGGTGGAACAATCTCTTCTCGTCACAGGGTTTGGATATGATCACGATGATGCATGGATGACCAACATAAATTTGTTCAAGGAATTTACTGACGTTAGCAGGGTACATGAATTTTCCCATATTTGCTATAACTTAGTTTATTTACCCTTTTTGAAAATATACTTATTTGATTCTAGGGAGTGCGAAGGCTAGGGTCTGCTGCTGCTGACATGTCTCATGTTGGACTGGGCATTACAGAAGCCTACTGGGAATACCGGCTTAAGCCATGGGATATGGCTGCTGGCGTCCTGGTAATTCCTCCACCCCCACCCCTATGAAAATATCTCCCATTTTATAAATTACCTTCTCAAATTAAATTTGAAAAATAGCGGGATCTAGAAATAGGGATGGGCACACAAATTTTTGTTTACAAGAGTCATTATATCTATTGAGTTTTGACATTTTTTTTGTTGTAATTAGTTATTATCTTATAGATATTAACCAGTTCCAAAATGTTCTTCAAATGTTATTGATGGCAATTTATGTGATTGACTACAGATAGCACATAGATGTTTATTTGTTTCAGTTAGAGCAACTGCTGTTGGTTAATCCTGAGTTGGGCAATTTTCTTCCAGTCGAATTTGAAGCATATCTTGTTGTTTGGAGCTGCTATACTTAAGTATTTGACCATTTTTTTCAACAGATAGTAGAAGAAGCTGGCGGGGTTGTAACACGCATGGATGGTGGGGAGTTTACAGTCTTTGATCGTTCTGTCCTTGTTTCTAATGGTGTTGTTCATGGACAGGTTTGTTCTTATAATAATTTTGGCGATTGTTGGTTAGAGAGGCTGTATAGGTTTATTGATATCCTGTTATTGAATTGCAGCTTTTGGATCGGATTGGCCCTCCTACTGAAGAACTTAAGAAGAAAGGGATTGATTTCTCCTTGTGGTTCAAGCCAGACAAGTACCCAACTGATTTTTGAGTCGCACTAGAGCACCGGCCATACACCATCACAATAAGATCAAACATTTGCTTTTCTTGGTCAAGAAGAAATAAGGACGTTTTTAATTCAGTAGCCATGTACTTAGACTGACAATGGAATGCACATGTCTGGACCCGACGGTTGAAAGACAGCACGAAGAAGAAAAAGTGATTTAAACTGCAAGCATATGTACATCATCTTTGGATTTTTGTCAAAAAAAATTAAAAAAAAAATGGGTTTCTTTCTGAGCTGTTGTTGCCTGCTAGATTGTCGCCTCTTCGAGAGATCAATATATATGCAGTGAAGTTTGTGTCTAGATAATCAGCAAAAAACTGCACTCGCAGGGCATTAGAAGTTACATCAACACTACTATGCATTGAACAGATAGCAAGGGATGCCTAAACCAACGATAATCAGAAAACTAGCAAAAAAAACATCTATGGTAGTTCACTTATTACTGAATGACCGCTATGCCCAGATTTTATTCCCTTTCTGGATAGGAGATCCTGAAATGATAGGTCCTAAAAGGCCAGAAGCACACTGGACAGAACAAGCCAAAACACATGGGAGATATTTCTGTCTGTCCTTTCGGTTGCTGCCTTCACATTTCCATCCCATCCTCTCCGAAACGACCCTAGCTCAAGCAAACCTTGACGACCCAGCGATATTTTTCCATCCGCAAGCTGTTCAGAGGGCTCTTTGCCGATCAAGAACACTGGTGACCTTCACCCCTCTGCGCTCATGTAAGTCAGAATTCGCCAGTCATTTTTACCCAGATTTATGCAAATTGAACTCGTATTCATCGTGAAAATCAGTGTCTTAGATAACACTTTTAGTTTGAAGTCAATTGTTTGCTTTCTGAATGTCTGAATATAAGACTTTCCGAATTTACATCTCTAGTTTTAAATATCATTTGCAGTTATACTTAGTTTTCATCCTTTTTCAGGCTTAGAGCTGAGGCTCCACTGTATTATCCAGTAGCTAAACCAAGATGGAAACTATGTGTCTGTAAAAATGTATTGAAAGAAGCTGCTTCGCGTGACCCAGAGATGAATTCTTATAGCCATAATGAGAAGATTAACCGGAAAAGGGAGGGTGCTTACATCGACAAAGATGGTGTAGCAAGGACATTCAATAAAAAGAAAATATCACGAAAAAGGGGTAATGTGAGTTCCATTTCTGTTTGATACTAGCGTAGGTATCAGGAATATACTGTTGCTTTGGTATTTCTTTCAAGAATGACAATACACAAATCTACTCGCTAAAATGGTTTAATGGAACAAAATCATGAACACGCAGGGGGTGCCATGAGAGGCCGTGGTTGGAAGTATGGCTCAGGGTTTGTTGATGGAGTCTTCCCTGTGCTCAGTCCAATGGCACAGGATATCCTAGATTTTGTCCAGAAGGAGACTGACGTCGCTAAAATTTGGGAATCACTGGACAAAATTCCTCCTGCACACAATCTCTGGGATGACATTATCAATGCGGCCGTCCAGCTCCGTCTGAACCGACAATTGGATCCTGTCATATCAGTAAGACCTACTCCAATTTTTCTTTCGCTGACCACAAACCTTGTTATGCATATTAGCTTTGGCCAGTATGTTGAACATATCATGCCAAATTGGCCAGACTATTAAAGTCCTAAGGCTTTGATGTTTGATTTATCAAGAGTGCCTATAGGTCTGCGAGTGGATTGTTTACAGAAGCTCTTTCCGTCCTGACATAATCTGCTACAACCTTCTCATTGATGCGTATGGCCAAAAGCGTCAACTGAACAAGGCAGAATCCATTTACATGACTCTTCTGGAGGCTCAATGTGTGCCCACAGAAGATACCTATGCTCTTCTATTGCGTGCTTACTGCAATGCGGGGTCACTACACCGGGCAGAGGGTGTAATCTCAGAAATGCAGGAGAATGGGATTCCTCCAAGTAAGAAACTCACTTGTGCTCCCCTATTTTTGTCAGATGAAAAAAGAAACTCTGCACAAAAGAACTGATAGAGATAACTTTCTTGTAGGTGCAACTGTATATAATGCGTACCTCGATGGCCTACTGAAAGCAAGATGTACCGAGAAGGCAGTCGAAGTGTATCAAAGGATGAAGAAAGAACGGTGTAGAACAAACGCGGAGACATACACCCTGATGATTAACGTTTATGGAAAGGTCAGGACCTTTATTTTCAAGATCATAATGTGATAAGATCAACTACCTCAAGTCTCTACTAGCAGTAGCAGAGTTCTGAGGCAGGTATCTGCATGCTCATCCTTATCGCAGTCCAACCAACCGATGTCAGCGATGAAAATGTTCAATGAGATGAAGTCGATAGGGTGCAAGGCCAACATCTGCACCTACACTGCTTTGGTGAACGCGTTTGCAAGGGAAGGCCTGTGCGAGAAGGCAGAGGAGGTGTTTGAGGAGATGCAGCAAGCTGGACATGAGCCTGATGTGTACGCCTACAATGCCCTGATGGAAGCTTACAGGTAGAACGAATTCCATATGCCTGACGGTGTATCATCCCTCCTCACTCTTCTTACCTTCTAGTGAAATAGTTTAAATTTGATCTGAAGCAATGCCTTTTAACCAATCTGTCCTGCATTGCAGCCGTGCAGGGTTTCCACAAGGCGCTTCAGAGATCTTCTCGTTGATGCAGCACATGGGGTGTGAGCCTGACAGAGCCTCATACAACATCTTGGTGGATGCTTATGGCAGAGCTGGCCTTCATCAAGGTAAATAAGCTTGAAACAGATCAGCAAGCTTGATTTCCTTATTTTCATGGACAGCATTAACTTGTTAGTGAACAAGTTAAATAAGCTGAATCTGCTACTCTTTTTTTTTTCCTGACTGTTCAGAAGCAGAAGCAGCGTTCGAGGAACTGAAGCAACAGGGCATACGGCCGACGATGAAGTCACACATGCTGCTCCTTTCCGCCCACGCCAAGTCCGGCAACGTGTCCAGGTGCGAGGAGGTGATGGCGCAGCTGCACAAGTCCGGCCTGAAGCCTGACACCTTCGCCCTCAACGCCATGCTCAACGCCTACGGCCGGGCGGGCCGGCTCGACGACATGGAACGGCTCTTCGCAGCCATGGAGAAGCACGGCGGCGGCGGCCCGGATATCGGCACGTACAACGTGCTGGTGAACGTGTACGGGCGGGCCGGGTACCTGGACAGGATGGAGGCGGCGTTCAGCGCCGTGGCGGCGAGGGGGCTCGCCGCCGACGTGGTGACGTGGACATCGCGCATTGGCGCGTACGCGAGGAAGAAGGACTACGCGAGGTGCCTGGAGATCTTCGAGGAGATGGTGGACGCCGGGTGCTACCCGGACGCCGGCACGGCCAAGGTGCTGCTCGCGGCGTGCTCCGACGAGCGGCAGGTGGAGCAGGTCACGGCCATCGTCAGGTCCATGCACAAGGACGCCAAGACCCTCTTCACAATATGAAATCAAACTTACTCCCGCACGCAATCAGATTGTACACCTGTTTTTAACATTATAGTGAGCTGAAAGTAACTATTAGGGAGGGCCATGGGCTGTACACATGGCAAAATGGGATCAATAAAGAGGCTGCCCAGCCTTTGATTGATACAGGCCAGTGCCGTTAGCAGAAGTTTTCTTTTAGATAAACGACAGGCAAAATGCCCTGTCCCACGAGATTGTTTTCAGTTCGGTTTTATGTGCAACCGCGGACCGCCGAACGAAAACACGGCAGGTATTTCTATAGCACGGCAGGTGAGACACAGGGCAAAACGTAGTCTTTTTTTTTTTCCGAAAGATAACACGGCAGGTAGTCACTACAGCTACTGCTGGATTACAATTTTATAACATCACAGCTCATTCCCCCTCGTCTTCTCCTGTGCACCTCTGCAGTCTTTCCTTGGTCCAGGACAACATCTTGACTTTGTTTAAGGATTCTCGGTCTTCATTTTCCAATCCCTCAACAGGCGAATTCGAGCACCATTCTCTATATCCATTTGATACTGCTCCGAGAAGTACCCTGAAAAGTCATATTGTTGCAGCACTTCCATAAGCCTTACACAAACCACATTTATGCAATCATGTTTCTTATTGCTAATCCAGAATTTAGCTACATATTCAAAGCTCACCCCTAGTTCACAATTGCATAAGTCAGAAACTACCCTCCAGATCACACTTTTGCTGTGCCACAATCAGAAAAGATGTAAAATGGATTCCTTCTCTAAACAAAAACAACATTCAGCTGGTTTGTGAATATTTCTTTTAGACCATAATATCTTTTGTTATTAGTTTATTGTGTGATAACAATTAACATCCAAAGAAAAACATGTATTCTTGATGGTACACATATGCTTCACATAACATGGATACGTGTGTACTCAAAACACCTACAAAATTTACTATAGCATACAGAGATTTACTTGAGTAGAGTCCATTCAATTCATACAGCCAAAGAGGTTCATCGTCTTCGTCATTTAACTCAAGTTCAAAATTGCCCCCATCAGGTCATGCCACCTACTCATCATACCTTCAGAGAAGGTCCTTCTGAAAGTAACTTTCAATTCATCCTCTACCTACAGCTCAGCTATGCTTTTGCCTTTTTATTAGTAGTAAAAGTCCCAGAATTAGATTGTAAGTGGCGAGTTACCATACCATGCCAAAGTTTGCTGGATGCACTTCATGTTTATCTACAGGATCGTTCCACAAACAGTTTGCCATCTGGGAATTAATTATTTCTATTGCCCACTCAGAAATTAATTATTTCTAGGAGCAATACTTAGCTAGGAATGCCGAACAGAAGTGTAGCCCATAGTATAAAACCAGAGCCTTGACCTACAAGGCAAAGTGGAAGCAAGGGATATGCTACCACATACACGAAAGCAGTCCCAACAACTAACATTCATAGTACCTGAACTGGATATATCATTCCCAATAACGAAGAGCAGCATTAAAGATTCAGTTAGGATTTTGTTAAACTGAACATACCTATATATCATGATCTTCATTCAGCTTGCTGCGGTTTCAGTCTACGGCTTAGTAGACCATCTCTGAATTGTTCTTCAAAAGTAAGGGTTGCCCTCCATGCAATCTGGTTTATACTTGAGATTAACTGGCAATCCCAGATAGGGTCCAGGTAGAGATAGTGCTGTTCGAACAAACCCTCCACATCGCTATCTATCAATTTTCCACGACTAATGATGTTCGCATTTGTGATCTTGTGTTCCCCACAAGATATTTTCTCAAAATCACGCCCACCATCCCAATAAACCTGAGTTGGATGCACAATCCTTATTCCTTCAAACTCACAGTAACAGCATCGAACTTTTCCAAGAAAAAGAAAGATAAAAAAAGATTAGCTTCAACATACAAGTAGAACCAATTTAAACCAAACAATGTGACAAAAATGAAACTTCATTATGATGTATCTGATATAGAGATGAAAACATACCATCATGAGTTGACGGTCCTGGAACAGGGCAGCAAATTGAGTCAAGGTTTGCACTGTCCTCGTCATTATTAAATTGTGCAAAGAACAAGGTGGGCCTTCTTTCATTCTCTCTGATCGCCCAGAAGTTAACATGTGAATACTGCTGCTTTGAATTTCTAATATCCATTTTCTTGCCAACACGATTATTCACAACACAAATCAAACCGAGCTCATAAGAGTATCCCTATAACATGGATGCAAATAAGGATCGAAATAGAATTTACAGCTATATAATGGTAATGTGAAGAAGCTATAGAAGATATATAGCTAGCTATAGCAGCGACTATGCTTTGTGTTTTCTTATCAAAATAACATTAAAAAAGACATGTGCATATGATAGATTAGAACTGATAGCAGCTACAATTATTAGATATGAATGTTATAGATTGTAAAAGGGCAAAATTGGATGTTATATTACGTTTTTCTCATACTACAATACATGTGTGGTAATTTTAACAATTCTGAATTCAAACTAGCATGCTATTTTGTCCTAAAAATACATAAGTAGGACAGTAGTGGACCTACCACTAGCTAATAAACTATGGAAAATATAGGAGCCATAGCACCTCAAGCTGACAAACTTGAACAATGATCTGAACTCGAACAGTGGTCCACAGCATAGCGTTTTCAGGTTTATAAAACAACTAAATATGAAAAACCATGCAAATAAAAAAGAGAAGACATTTAAAGTAATCTGAAGCATGTTATTACTACTGTTTTTTATAACTTTCGTGATCTCTTTATTTATACATGCTTCAAAATTGAGAAAAAAATATAACATAAACATACCTGAGCATGCCCATACTTCTTCAAGGCAGCTTCAACCTTTGCTCGAACGATACTTTGTTGAGTGAGGAATTCTTTCTTATACCTTGAGAGCATATCCAAGGCATCTTTCGTCAGTTTTAAGGTTGGCTCCAACAGGTTGGCACGTGTTCCCAGCAGCCTAAAGAGATGAATGATAGCGCTGGAGGAAATCAGATGAGAAGCTTTCATCATCGATCTAACAGCGGACAACACCTTGGGCCAGGTCTGGATGACAACTTTCAGAAATTCTTCAGATCTAGGATGTGAAGATGCATTTACCGCTGCCTTGTATCCGATCTCATCATCTGACCCTGGTGTTTGATGTTCTTGCTTCGCCATCTGAATTGCTCGACACAACTTCAAGTCACTTTTCAGGAGATATGTCATGGCTTCATGCTCAGAGACTTGTGGAATGGATGCGCGCAAAAATGCAATGAGTCCATTGAGGGATCGAGACTCAATATGTCTCATCGTACAAACCATATCCACTTCAAATTCTTGTGATGTGGGAAATGTGGTGTTGTACCAAATGGTGTTGACGATGATGTTGTAAACCGGATCAAATGGGCCATAACAGTAGCCAGCCTTGAGGAGGCCGCGGTGGTGATGGGTCTGAAATTCTTTCATCGGCAACCGAGAAACAGCCTTAAGATACAAATCATGCACTCTATCGAGGAGAACGCCTCTCAGCGACTCTGTCAACTCAACCGACACCTTCTCAGTGCTTGCAGGAGGAATCCGAAGAACAGCAATACCCATTGGGTTATCTGACTTGTCAAATTCCAACGGTTTCTTCAGCAAGCCAGACAAAACGTAGATATCTTGAACAGAGAGGTGGTGGCGGGTCTCTGCAGCAAGAGTTTGGGTGATCGATTTGAGATGCGACACAAGCCCAGACATGCCACTGACAAAGGACTCGACCATTGGGTAGTCCCGCTGACAGGGCAGCGCAATTGAGCGCAACTTTGGTGGCGTGTGAGTTGGTGCGAAATTTGTCTTTACGATGGAGGCAGCAGCGGTCAAGCTCGATGAGGCGAACTGCGACAAGGAGGTCAGTCCCGGCCAAACAGAGGTAGCGCAAGGCATCCGGGGTCGGGAGGTGGCGGAAATATGTCGTGAGGAAGATGATAAGCCCCTCTAGCGAGCGCTCCGCGATGGTCCGCGCCTCCGGTGGGGAGGGGACATCACTGACAGCAATAATCTTGGAGAGCACCTCTTCCCTCACTCTTGCCCCACTCAAGGCCTTGGTCTTCGTCATCCTATTCCTCTTCCTCTTCTTGGCGCAGCTTGGGTCGGGCTCGCCATCCTCGTCAGGGATGAGGCGGACAGTGTTCGCGATGATGTTGGTGACGGGGTCAGCGAAGCCGAAGCAGACGCCGGCGTCGAGGAGGTGGGTGGCAAGCGCCGGGATGTGCTCTTAAGTGCGGCAAAAACAAGGGAGGAGCTGCTATCCAAGATTGCTGTCGGCGATGTCCCCTCCCCTCCGGAGGCGCGGATCATCGCGGAGCGCTCGCTGAAGGGCCTAGTCGTCTTCCTCACAACTTATTTCTGCCACCTCCCGACTGAGAATGCCATGAGCTACCTATATCTGGCCCGGGCCGATCTTCTGGTCGCCGTTCGCCTCATCGAGATTGACCGCTGTCTGCGCCAGAAGTATCAATTTTGCATCCTCTCACACGCTACCAAAGCTGCCCTCAGATGTGCTGCCCTGGCGGCAGGGGTGACCATGGTTGATTCGTTCCTTGGTGCCATGTTTGGTCTTGTACTTTTGTGTCACATCTCAAATTGATCACCCAAACTGTGGCCGCAGAGAGCCCCCGCCGCCACCTCTCCCTTGAAGATGTCCGGTATTTGTCTGGACTGCTTAAGAATCCACGAGAGTTGCAAAAGTCGGACAATCCAATGGATATTGCTGTTCTACGGACTTCTTATCAGGGGACAGATGTAAGCATTAAGAAGGTGCCAGCTGCGCTGATGGAGTCACTCAGAGGTGTTCTCCTTGATAGAGTCCATGATCTCTATCTTAAGGCTGTTTCTCGGTTACCGATGAAAGAACTTCGGATCAGTCACCACCGTGGTCTCCTTAAGGCAGGTTACTGTTATGGGCCATTTAATCCTGTCTGGAACATTATTGTCAACACCATTTGGTACAACACTGCTTTTCCTGCATGTGAGGAATTCGAGGTGGATATGATCTCGATGATGAGGCATGTTGAGTCCCGGGTCTCTCAATGGACTCATTGCATTCTTGTCTGCATCTATTCCGGCGGTTTCTGAGCATGAAGCAATGTACTACCTTCTCAAGAGTGATTTGAAAGTTGGCAAAGCTATTCAGATGATGAACCGAGAACATGTATGCTTAGATGAGAGCGGATACAAGGCAGCAACAGATGCATCTTCACACCCTAAACCTGAAGAGTTTCTGGAATTTGTCACAAAGTCATTGCCTAAGGTGCTGGCCTCTGTTAAATCATTCACTACCACAAATAGGCTCTATAGCGGCGCGGCCCAAAGTGAGCCACCGCTACAGAACCTAGGGGGCCTACCGCGGGGGTTTAAGCCGCCGCTACAGAGCCCCCTATAACGGCGGTTGACATTGTCAACCGCCGCTATTTAGGGCATAATAGCGGCGGTTGAAAATTCCAACTGCTGCTATAAAGTGCCTAGCCTATAAATACCGCGTTCCGACAGCTCCTCTGTTCACTCGAACAGTGGCGGTCCAAAAATTTGGGCAAATCACAAAAATCAAGGAGGGAAGGTTTTGAGTTCAATTTTTATTGCAGAAATTTGATCTTTGAGGTAAGGGGAACTCATCCCATTATATTTTTTGTGTTCTCATTTTAAAATCAAGTAGAATTTTGGGGTTTAAGTTTGTTAGATTTTCATCAAATTTTGGCTAAGTTCGTTTGATTTGGATGGTTCTATTTGGATATAGTTGAAGTTTATGAAGGCATACATCATCTCTTTTCATCACTACACAAAAAAATTTATTATATCTAGCTTGTTTTATGTCAATGGGAATCTAGATCTAGTTTAGTTTTTAGAAGAGAGAGAAGGTAGTATTAGGGCAAGAGAGATGCTAATTATTTTATTATTTCTTAATAAAAATTAGATAATATATAAAATAATTTTGATGCTTGTTTGATTTTACCTTACATAATATTTCTCACTTAATGTATATTATATTTCAATGTTTAAATATTTAGTGAATATTTAAATTTTTTATTACACATAATTAATTATTTAATTTCTAATATTTTGGATAGATTATGATAAAATTTAAATAATATATAAAATAATTTGATGCTTGTTTGATTTTACCTTGCATAATATTTCTCACTTAATGTATATTATATTTCAATATTTAAATATTTAGTGAATATTTAAATTTTTTGTTATTAATTAATTTTTGGGTTTCTGTTTAAGGTCGTTCGCGATGGATAGATCTTGGATGTACGAGGCACCTAGACCGGGTCCAATACTTTTACGAGAAGTTTCTAAATTCATCGAAGCGGCCGTAGAACATGCTCGAGGTGAACGGACGACTGATATATATTATCCGTGTTTTGATTGCAAGAATCAGAAGCTGTGAAATGATATAGAAGTAATAAAGTCACACTTGGTGCGGAGGGGTTTTGTTGAGGGGTACACGAGATGGACAAAACATGGTGAGAACTGTGTGATCGATATAGAATTTGATGAGCATATTGAAGTTGAAGTCGAGGGTGTCAATTCGCCTCGTGCAGATATGATGGATTCGCTTGGTGAAGCTGATTTTGATGTTGAGGAGTTGTTGTGTCATATTGTGCCGCAGGTGTTGATCAATGCCGGTACAACTAAAGGACTTGATAATTTTCATAGAATAGAGAAGGCATCAAAAGATCTATTATATGATGAATCTAAGGGATGTGGTAAAGAGTTCACTGTGTTATGTACTGTACTTGAGCTGATGAAGCTGAAGGCCATGCATGGTTGGTCGGACGCTAGTTTCACGGATTTGTTGGAACTTATTTCCGATGCGCTACCGAAGCCCAACTTATTGCCAAGGACAACATACTTTGCTAAGAAGCTGATTTCCCCACTTTTGTTAGGCGTTCAAAAAATACATGCGTGTCCAAATTATTACATATTGTATAGCAAGGAGCATCAGGACGCTGTGAGATGCCCAAGGTGCAAACGCAGTCGATACAAGTGGAACAACGATTGTAACGCCGATGGAGGCGTGAAGAATACAAGTAAGGGGAGAAAGAACAAAAGAAGTTCTATCGTCGATGACAGTGATGACAGTAAGGTTCCTGTCTTAGTCATGTGGTACTTACCCGTGGTTGATCGCATCGGACGCTTGTTCGCCAACCCTAGGGATGCGGCAATGATGACATGGCATGCACGCGAGGGAGACGGTAAGCTCAGGCATCCTGCAGATGGAACACAGTGGAAAAATTTCAATGAGGATCATCGAGACTTCTCTAATGAGAAAAGGAACCTACGGTTTGCATTGAGTACAGACGGGATGAACCCATTTGGTCAAATGAAGAATCCGCATAGCACTTGGCCAGTGACACTAGCAATGTACAATATTCCACCATGGTTATACCATAAGCGTAAGTATCTACTAATGACCACTCTTATATCTGGGCCCAAAGAACCTGGTAACGACATAGACGTGTTCTTAGTACCATTGTTCGAAGACCTGTAGAAACTATGGTTGGAGGGGGTCCGTATACGGGATGAGTATCTAAGAGAGTATTTCACGCTCAGAGTAATTATTTTTTGCACGGTAAGTGATTCCTCGGCACTAAGGACGTTATCGGGACAGGTCAAAGGAAAGGCGACATGTTTCATATGCGTTGACGATACATCCCATGTGTACCTTCTAGCATCCCAGAAGGTAGTGTATATGCGAAGCCGCCGATTCTTACCAGCAAAACACAGATGTCGCACGATGGCTAGACACTTTGATCGTAAAGTTGAGAATGATATGGAAGCTCGCCGTTGTACAGGCAGGGTCGTGTTTGACCTTGTTAAAAACATCAATGTTGTTTTTGGGAAGCCGGTGAAGGAAGGCAAAAAGGCAAAAGGTCTCACGCCATTTAAGAAGAAATCTATTTTCTACGAATGTTTCAATTATTGGAAAGATTTGGAAGTGAATCATGCATTCGACTGGATGCATATTGGGAAGGGTGTATTTGACAATAGTAGCGGGCTTATACTCGACCAACCCGGTAAGACAAAGGATGGACTCAACGCACGTAGAGATCTTGTAGTGATGGGAATAAGATCAGAGCTCCATCCGTAAGAAAGAGCAAATGGAAAGTACTTTCTCCCCCCGATATCCTACACAATTACGATTGAGGAGAAAAAAGCATTCTGCAAGTGCCTCAGTGGGATTAAAGTACCGATGGGTTTCTCATCGAATATCAAAAATCTTGTAAACATGGAAGAGTTAAAGATAAGTGGGTACAACACTCATGATTGCCATATAATACTTTTAGTGTTTCTCCCTATTGCTATGAGAGCTGTTAAATCATCATGGCTGAAGTTGGTTGTAACTCGCCTTTGCTACTTCTTTAACGTGGTATCAAAGAAGGTGATAACTGAAGATAAGTTAAATGACCTACGGACCCACATGAAAGAAACAATGTGCATACTTGAGATGGTCTTCCCTCCATCCTTTTTTGATATGATGGAACACTTCATGATTCATATTGTTGACCAAATCTCTGCATTGGACCCCGTCTTCCTACATCAGATGTTTCCATTTGAGAGGTTCATGTATGTATTGAAACGCTATGTACGTACTCGTTCACATCCAGAGGGTTCTATGATCGAGGGCTACACAACTGAAGAGATCATTGAATGTTACTCAGATTACATTAATGATGGTAGCAGATCAATTGGACTCCCCGTGTCTCGTCATGAGGGTAGATTATCTGAAAAAGGTACGAAAGGACGTAGATCGTTCATTGATCGTGATTTCAAACGAGTGGACCAAGCACATTTCATCATATTGTAACAGACGCAGATTGTGGGACCGTACTTTGAGAAACATCTGTTAGAGCTCCGTCAGAACAACAAGGACGCGACGGATAAATGAATCATAGACGAGCACAAGCGCTCGTTCACATCATGGTTTAGGTCCCTAAACCTTTCAAGTGGCGAGTCTATGGAAGAGAAAATGTTGAGAAAGTTAGCTAACCGCCCAAGAAGAACCGTGGTTACCTTTCAGGCATACGATATCAATGGTTTTACCTTCTACACCCAACAGAAGGATAAGAAGAGCAAGTGTCAAAACAACGGTGTACGAGTAGAAGCCATTGACGAAGAGGACCAGGCGATATCGTATTACGGGTACATTGAGGAAATATGGGAACTAGAATACGATGCAAATTTATAGGTTCCCATATTTAAATACAAATGGGTGAAGCATCCTAATGGTATCGAGGTAGATGAATATGGTTTCACAATTGTTGATCTTAACAATGTTGGTCACAAAAATGACCTTTGGATACTTGCCAAGATCGTGGAACAGGTGTTTTATGTACTTGATCCAAAGGATGAAAAGAAATACATTATTGTTCCAGGTAATTAAAGAATCGTTGGAGTGGAGAATGTGGAAGATCGAGATGACTACAATCAATATGACGAGGTGTCATGTTTCATAGATCCAAAAAAATTTGAAGCCTTAGAATCAAGACTCTCATTTGCCGGCGGAATGCCCTACATCTGCACCGATCACTGCCAAGAAAAAGTCGTTCAAGGCTAACTCAAGTATCATGTAATTTTATTTTGTTAAGTATCTTTTAATATTCGAACCTTGTATTATGTTCTATGTAATTTATGCTTATTTGAATATAAAGATTATATAACTTATTTAAAAAAGAGGACTAATACTATAATTTTTAAATAGAGGACTAAGATTGTGTTTCTGCTAAATGACTAATATATTTCTAAATAAATAATATATTTTTTAGTGAATAATGTATTTCTAAATAATATATTGCTAAATGACTATGTAACTTTTTTAAATATAAAGATTGTGTAACTTATTTTGTTAAGCATCATGTAGTTTGAAGTTTTAGGGGCTAAAAGGTAAATATAAAAGAGTTTAGGGACCAATTCATAAAACGACAAGAACTAAAGTATAAACCATCAGTCTCCGGTCAACCATCAGTCTCCATGCAATCAAAAACAGATGACATCACTGAGCATACTCCTTGCGAGTTGTATGTGCCATTTGGTTACAAGGGCAAGACGATGAAGGTTGCATTGGGCACGGCATTTCCAGGAGAGACGCTCCATAATAGGGATATCCCCCCAGGTTACGTGCGCGTCACCGTGTCAAAAATAGTACCTGGCTATGAGGATAACGAGATCGAATGCCCGACACCTGAGGCAGGTATAGAAACTCTTCAAGATGTCATTGGCTCTTTCATTATTTGGAAACGTCGTGAAGTTGTCCTCTCACCACGAGTTTCTCCACCCCCGTTGTCTGGGCACGGGTCCTTTTATACGAGCCAGCCAACCAATACAGGTGGACAGCCGTCTCCTATGTCTGTAACAGCCTCGGAAAACAAGACTCAATCTCCTCATGCGAAAGCCGACTCGACTCACAGTCCTATAATCTATAGTGACAACGAGCCTCTTCCGCAGATTGTTCAACCTCGGGAAACAATCCAAGTCGAGCCACCATCAATAGCTGCTGCGGCGGTTCAAGTTCAAGCTTTGGTAATCCAAGTCCAGCCTGCGCCAGTCGTCATCAAGGCTTCGGTAATCCCAAAAACGATTACCGGTTTTGACAAAGAGCCAAAGGACCCAAATGCAAGAAATGATGTTGATAGGTACTTGGCTGGATTGAAAAAACGTGTAGCAAGCACCTGTAAGCTCGTCATCGAAGAACAAGATCCTCGGGATAAAGTGTCGTACGATGATCACATTTTAGACAATATTATGGACGATGTGGACTACCCAATATTCAAATTGGATAAGCCCCTTATATCAAAAAACATGTACAAGAACCTGTCATGGGAGATGCGAAAGTTGCATGACTGGTACATGATGGCGTCGAAGGAAGAGGTCACCGCAATCACCTGTAGAATTTCAACTGAGGTGTTCAATGAAGAGGACGATGAACAAATCTTAGGCCTATTTTGGGAGGATGTCCACTTAATGTTTCGCCTAGGCAGGATGGACATCACCTTCATCACCTTGTGGTGCATGTAAGTTTCATGTTCGATCTACTTCGAATTTCAAGCACAATTTAATATATTATCTTATATCTTTTTTTTGTAGCATGAACTCTTTTTATCAAAGAAAGAGGGTTGATAGAAAAGATTGGAAGGTGGCCTATCTCAACCCGAACCACATCAACCAAAGCAGTATAAACCCAACGGTAAATCCAGATCACTATCCGGATAAGACACCGACAGAGATAGGTGAAATGAAGGCGGTCATAAGAAATAAAGTAAGGACTTAGGTTATAAATTATTTATGCGAGTGCTTCTTGAAATGACAAGATAGACAATACATCTTAGCCCCCTACAACTTCAAGTAAGTTGGACCACTACAGCCTTGTTCATTTTGTTTTACTCGAATAGTGAAGTTTTGAGATCTCATATTAACATACTCTACTTATGTGACACAGAAGGCTATAAGGGAAAAGGCACAATGGACTACAAAGATGAACAAGAACGCCAAGATCAGAAAGGGTATGATTTCTTAATTACGTGTTCACTTGAGTACAAATGACATATATCTAGTTGTAGCTTCTCTTTGTCATTTTATGTTGAGAGAGGTGATTAGTCCAGAAGGAAAGTGATTTGATTCAAATAGTAAACTAGCAATAAAACATAGGTCCCTTTGTGAGTGGGTTGATTCAAGAGCACCATATGAGTCTGATGTATCAAAAAAAAAAGATGATGACTATGCATTAGGATTCATATAAAATATTTTATAAGCTCAATTGAATATTTTGATGACAATGTTGTATATATTCTATGATAAGATGTAAATATCTGTGATGAGATTGTAAATACCTGTGATAAGATGTTGTAAATATCTGTGATGAAATTTATAAATTTTTGTGTATGCAGAATCTATGATTTCTATATATTTGCTAAATTTTATTATTTTTTTAAAAAATAACAAGTAGCAGCGGTTGATGTTGTGAACCGCCGCTACTAATATTCTCTATTAGTGGCGGTTGAAGGTGTCAACCGCCGCTACTGATGGATGACAATAGCGGCGATTGACATCTTCAACCGCCGCTACTAATATATCTGTAGCGGCGGTTTGTATGGACGACAGACCACCCGCCGCTACAAACGCATATTTGTAGCGGCGTTTGCGTAACAGCAGGGTGGCCTTTCCGTCGCTATAGACCCTTTCCAACTGCCGTTATAGTGCTTTGTTGTTGTAGTGATTGATGCAAGCTTCTCATCTGATTTCATCGGATGATATCATTCGTCTCTCTAGTTTGCTGGCAGCAAGTGCTAAACCATTGGATCCACCTGTGGACTTGACTAAAGATGCACTGAACATGCTCTCAAAGTATAAAAAGAACTTCCTCACTGAACAAAGTATCTTTCGAGCAAAGGTTGAAGCCGCATTACGGAAGTATGAGGAAGTTAAGGTTAGTTTATGTTATTACAATTCCTACTAATTTTGGTACACGTGCAGATAGAGACATAGTAATAAGATGTTTAAGTTTATTTTATATGTGTTTCATTTTTTTATTTGCATGTTTATTGCTGTTTACTGTTTTAAAACCTCATATGCCATAGACCACCGTTTCAACATATTAGTTTTTGGTACTATAGCTCTATATTTTCCATAGTTTTCTAGCTAGCGATAGCAACACTATCCTATTTGTGTATTTTGTTTTTGGACAAAGCATGTTAGTTTGAATTCGAAATTTGTTAGAATTCCTACACGTATACAATTGGGGGTATGAAAACGCATAATAAAACATCCAATATTTTCCATCTTCAATCTCTAGCATACATATCTAAGGGGATGTTTGGCATGGCTCTGCTCCACAGGAGAGCAGCTCTGCTCGAAAACTCCACTCTAGATTGCTTAAGAAGCTGCTGGAGTTTTAATGTAATTGAATTTTCCTTTTTTTTTCTAACTTATCATATGCACATGTTTTTCTAATATATGAAAACACATAAAAAACATGGTTATCTTCTTCACTTTATCATTATACTACTATAAATGTTGTTTAAATCATTGATTATTTTTATTCTTGTTGCAGGGTTATTGCTATGAGCTCAATATGATTTATGTTGTGAATTATCATGTTGGCAAGATAATAGATATGAGACATTCAAAGAAGCAATACTCACATGTCAACTTTTGGGCAACAAGCAAAAATGGACGAAGGCCTACCTTGTTTTTTGCCCAATTCAGTAATGATGTTGATAGCGAAAATGTTCACTCAATTTGCTACCCTGTTACGGGCCTATCAACACATTCTGGTACGTTTTTTTTTTCCTACACATCAGATACACCATAATGAAATTTATGTTTTTGCCATACAGTGTTTAGTTTAAATTGGTAAATTGTTTTACTTTCTCTGTTGAAGCTAATTTTTTTGTCTGTCTTTTTTTTGTTGGGAAAAGCTCGCTGCTGTTACTGTGAGTCTGAAGGAATAAGGATTGTGCATCCAGTTCAGTTTCATTGGAATGGTGACATTGATTTTGAGAAAATATCTTGTGGGGAGCACAAGATAACAAATAAGGATTTTATTAGCCGTGGAAAACTGATAGATAACAGCGTGAGAGGCTTGTTCAAACAAGACTACATCTACCTAGACCCTATCTGGGAATGCAAGTTAATCCCAAGTATAAACCATATTACATGGATGGAAACCCTTCCTTTGGAAGAACAGGTTAGGTATGATATTGACAGGAATCGCATCAAACTGAATAAAGATCATGATATGGTGGCATTTCAGAGCTGATTTCATAGGTATGTTCAGTTTAACGAAATTGTATCTCAATCTTTAATGCCGCTCATCATTCTTGGGAATGATATATCAGTTTAACGTAGTTGGGACTGCTTTCATGTGTGTAACATCTCCATTGCTTACATTTTCCCCTGTGGGTCAAATGCTCTGGTGTTATAAATTCTGCTGAGTTACACTTCCGTTCAGCTTTCCTGGCGAAGTATGGTTCCAAGTATTTCATTGGTAATGTGGTTTGGTCCTTTGGTTTCTGAATTTAGCTACTGTTGTACGATACCACACTGATTCGAATTTTCTTTTCTCCATCATTTTAAAACCTTGAAAAGAGTAGTTAGTCAGGTTATGTTGTCTTGAGTTTCTTTTCTTGCTATGACAGTTGGATGCAATTCATGCTCCTTACAAAGTATGTCACTTTAAAATCCAATGAAAATGCTGTACATTACTTTTGGGTTTACCCTGCATTTTTGATGTTTTTCTTTTTTTGGGAAGACAGGTTTATGGGATCTCTAGAATATGATAATTCGCAACTATTCATACTAAAGGCCGTACCCAGTGCTGAGAGCTTTCTCACTGTACGGGGTCTGGGGAAGGGTGTCAGCGGCAGGCCTTACCTCCGCCTGTGCAACTATTCATACTGATGTGCTAAATTCTAGTACTGCAGTACTTCTGGACAAGAGATACATGTGTCTTGTGATGTAATGTAAGAGCTTTGTCTCATAACATAAATAATACAAGATTTTGATCTTGATGATGTAATATAAGAGCTTGATCTCGACTTTATCATATTAATGTTCTAAATTCTGTTAATGGCCCTGACCTGACCCACCTTCCGCGCATGCTGTGAGCAGCACCTTGGCTGTGCCGATGTTTGGGTTACATCCAGTGTTCATTTCTTCGAAGATTACTAGACACCTCGAGTTCTCTATGTAATGCTTCAGCCATTCAGATAATTGGTATATCGGCCCACTTTAATACAGGGCAGCCTTCTAATTGATCCCAGTTTGCCCTATTTACAGCTCAAGGCTAACATAATGTTCAAAGTAGGTGTGAAATGTGATGGCATGCAAGAGTTTGATTTCATCTCCTCGCGTGCTCTTCTTGCTTTTCCATGGCCGCGAAGTTCTTGCTTTTCCATGGCTGGGAAGAGTCGCTCCATGTTGTCGGGCCTCATGCCGGACTTGTGCAGCTGCGCCATCAACATCTCGCACCTGGACACGTTGCCGGACTTCCTGCTGTATAAATCTGATTGCCCAGTAGTCTAGTTCAGTTGTATCGACCAGTGTTAGCTCAGTAGGAACATATTCGAAAAAAAAAAGCTTAGTAGGAACATACAGTATTGAATAGGAGTTACAGGCACAGTTTGCCCAGTAGGAACGTATTGTTGACAGGAGCAGCAATGCAGCATATGCGACTTGCCGACTTCATCATCGGCCGCATGCTCTGTTTCTTTTGCTTCAGTTTCTCAAACGCTGCTTCTGCTTCTGGACAGTCACAAAAAAAAGGTAGCGCATTGAGCAGCTTGTTTATCAAGTTTTTGTGCACTAGCAACTTTAAAGATGCCCATAAAAATGAGGAAATCTATGTTAATATAGCAGGCGTGATCAACGTGATGAAGTTATCCACCAATTGTAAGCTTCCATCAGGGCATTGTAGGTGTACACATCTCTGCCTTCTCTCTCTCTCTCTCTCTCTCTCTCTAACATCTCTCACATTCCTTCCCTTGCAAATGCGTTCACCGAAGCGGTATAGGTGCATATGTTGGGCTTGCATCCTATCGACTTCATCTCATAGAAGACTTTCATCAGTAACATCGGTTGATTGGACTGCGAAAGGATGAGCATGAAAACAACAGTCTCAGAACGCTGCTAGAGACTTGAGGTATTTTGATCTTATCAAATTATAATCTACTAGACAAGAAAAAAGTCTGATCTTTCCTTATACATTAATTAATCATCAGGGTGTACGTCTCTGTGTTATTACAATGTTCTTTCTTCATTCTTTGGTACACTTCCACCGCCTTTTCTGTATATCTTGCTTTCTGTAGGCCGTTGATGTATGCATTATAGACAGTTGCACCTATGATATGTCCTTTATTCTTTATGTCTCTCTTTTCACTGCCATAGGAAGGGTAATTAGAGATGGGATTTAAACATCATTAATGATGGTCACATGTAACACGTCACTAATGATGGTCCTTTAGCACTGCAGTTTCTCCCGTCGCTAAATATTTGGACTGTACCTTTAGTGTGACCGATGTCCTAGTACCGTCTAGCCATCATTAATGATGATCAGTTGTCATAAAAAATCTGATATTTATTTTTTAAGACTTATTTTAGAAAAGGGATAATTGCATAAACCATCCTATAAGTCACTCGGAGTTTGAGATTCTACAACGGTGAATTCCCTACCCCATCATACTGGAAGCAACATAAAAGACGCAAGTTCCAGGTGATGTACATAATAAAAAGGCATAGAATGCCTCATGTTCTATGCTTTTAGAACTGCTACATCAATACTCTATATTTTGATGTAGCAGTTTCAAAGCATAGAATCAAGAACACAAAGAGTAAACTGATGCATGCCACTATATCAAACCTCTCTGAATAGAATTAATATCATTTTGGGAAGTGTTACATCAAAACTCTGTCTTTTTTATTTTTGTAGCATGCCACTACAAAAATGAGTAACCGGGATTGATAGTGGCGTGCTACTTGGAATTATAATCAGACTTTTGACCATTTGTTAATTACCGAGGTTAACTAATGTTCCTGAACTTAAATGCAAAAAGAAAAAAATAAAATTCCTAGCTAAACTGATTTAACTCTTCTCAGCGACAGCTCAGCTGCAAGTGTCCATTTGGCTCCGGATTCCAAAACCGTGATCTTGCATGAAAGAAAAATGCTTATGTAGATCAGTATATGTGCTAAGATACTGTGGAGTGTTACTTCATTAAATGCATGGAGACTACAGTTGTGTGAAAAACTTAGCTTCTATATTATCCAAAATGCTCAAGGCACTTCAGAATTCCTACAATTACCCAAGTACTCAAATATATAAGAAAATTACACTAGCACTTCACTTAAGAAGAATATATATATTTAGCAATGCAGACAAGTGAGAACTACTGCTCTATAGTTACATTATCATTTCATCAAATAGAGCTTAGGATAACCAGCTTAAGAAATCTGAAATTAAACCATTAGATAACAAACACTACAATTTTGAATCACTGTTTTTGTTAAATAATATGCTTAGCAACAAACTTCTCCGAGGAAAGAAGGTCGAAGAGAGAAAATAATTAGCTTCAAAGTAGAAACACTACCAACTAAATTTAATGAAGAAAATGCCACTTCATATACAAATGTATCAAACATAAGGTGGTCTGAACATGGCACAGATTAATAAAAAAAAAAAGATACGTGGAAGCAAAGGACTGACCTTAACTGTTTTCGACCTTCACACTAGTACCGTAATAATTTAAAAAAAAAACTTGACCTGCCGGGGGAAGAAGCCTCCCCGATGACATTTACTAAGGAGAAGAGCCTCTTACACAGGCCGAGAAAATCCCTGAACCCTCTCCCTAATCATATATAGGAACTCAACTGACCGTATGAGCTATGGCACGAGTCTTTACCTATGCTTTAACTAAGTAATTTATTTCAGTAGTAAAAATAAAACTACACTTTGCATTTTGAAGATCATCCATGTTGACAGTGATAGTAACATCACCATATCTGTATTCTTGCCTACATTCTTATTGAGGCTACAAATGATCTAAAGGTTTTTTAAAAAAAAAATATCATAATTTTTATAGGTTGATATTGTCTTGAGACAGCCACATAACAAAAACCAATTCAAAATTTGAATTATTTTAATAGATAAAAAAGAGAAACAATAGTATCTTTGAAAACTGGTCCGTACGCGTGCTTGGTCTGACACAATCGCGGCCTGTCGTGTCACGTGCCATGTTTGGGCCGTGGTTTCCCCATATCGGACCGGCTGGCACGGCCCGACTAGACACGTATGCCACCATGGGCCCGACACAGGATGGCCTGATGCATGACGGGCTTGTGCCGTACCGGCCCGGCATGGCCCGAGTCCCAGGACTAGGTGGGGGTATGTTTCTGCAACCTGAAGGAAAAGAACCTATCATCAACTACAGAATCTCCATTTATAAAATAGCGTCAAAATCTCAATGTTTACTTTTGACTCCGGATTGAATCAAAAGAGAGGGAACTTCTGAACCCACTCATAACGAAGTACAGCGACCAACAACAACCTTTGTCAATAAAACATGGAACATATGAGTATATAACCAGCGAGCAACCAGAGATCACGAGGATGCAAATGCAGCATATCACCTCACCAACTTCAATTGCTGGTGTTGTTGTTTTGCAGTCTGCATCAGCCACCAACCGCTGATCAGATGTTTGTTCAGAGTCAGAGAGCACTTGTGTCCTTGGAGTACTTTATTACTCGTCCCGATGGCCCAGCTCCAGCTCGTGATTCGGTGGTGCCGATCGAGTTCAGTAGTGGAGTACTACCAACAATTGACCTGATTGATGAATCTTTTGTGCATTAGTTGGCGCTTCCCTCAAGGCAGTCTTGCTGCAGCTTCAGTCTAATCTGGTGACTGTACTGAATGTCCCCCTTGGGCATGGAAATAATATCAAAGCTTGTAAGAACCCTTCATCACAAAAATTATATTTGTGGTTCGACAATCCTGAAAGAATGATCATGCAGTATCATCCAGATCGATCGAAAATGTTTTTTTTTTGCATAGTTAATTATCCTAAACATACCTTGAGAGTCCCTAATTTCATGATACAGGGTCCAAAGATTATACAAATAAAGGAAAAGTACCCAAAAGGCCCACAAGGCCCAGGCCCTAATAGGAAATATTTCTCGCAATTTGCAAGAATGCAAGGGCACCACCAACTTTCCATTTTTCCATTATATTTTCCCAATTAGTTCGCAGAAAAGGCCCGAGGCACCACCAAACCACGAGACGAGACGAACGATCCCGGCGACAGAGCATAAGCGGCGGCGCGGAGCAATCAATCCCTCTCCCTCTCCACCGCCGCCGCCCTCGATCATGGCCATGGCCACCTCCTCCCGGCTGTTCTGGGCGTCCCGCGCCGCCGCCTACCTCAGGATCTCCACCTTCCCCAGGGCCTTCTCCACCGGTATGCATCCATCTTTCCCTCGTCGTCGCCACCTTGCATCCGTTTCCTGTCCCGTGCCGCAGTTCCAGGGATCACAGGTCCTTGGTGTCGGAATGGCGTGATCCTGATTTATGTTCCATGCAAAGACCGGATTTGGGGAGCGGTTCCTCATTTTTTGTTAAGTTTTTTCGCTTCGATTGGTGATTCGGTGATTCTCTGTGGCCACCGGATTATCATGTCAGGATACGTTTAGGGAATGGGTTTACGACGGGGTTTAGCCGCCGCCATTCTTTGTTTCTATATTGCTTTGTTCCTTTTGCGTCGGAAGGTTTAATCACTGGAAATGAATGTATCCGTTGAGATGATTCGATGGCGACAGCGCGCGTATGAAAACTTCAGGTTTCTGCTTTTGGATATACGTTGAGCTAGTTTATTTTAGTAGATTGATTTATGGGCTTTAGATTTGCCCTGTGTAGATGTTGGGAAATAGTCCAAAATTTGTTTGATTCGAGTGTTTGTTATCATATCAAGGTGATGCAAATTTTCCAGATTGATATGCCCAAAACGGGCTGATTATGTAGTCTTTAGATATATTCATTATGCTTCAGGAATATATGCTTGCAGAAAGTTATCAGGGGACAAAAAAGGGTACCTACCAACATTGTGCTGACAATGATTTCTAATAAGAGGATAAAAATATTGCAACACCAAAATAGTTTTTGTAGTCCTTACAGATACATAGTCACGTTGTTAAAATTGTTCATCACTAAATGTGGGCTGGTTGTGTATGTTTTTTTGAACGGGGGCTTTCCCCCTTATTTCTACAATTTCTTCTTAATGAAATGACACACAGTTCTCCTGTGCCTGTGCGTTTGAGAGAAAAAAAAATTTAAAGCCATCTTCTAAATAGTAATTGGTGAAATATCCCTTCTTCAGTTTATATGCTGATTTCAAGGATTCACTAAGTGGAGTCGTTATGGTACTTCTCCATATACTTTTTTGTACTTAGTTGCTGCTTCATCAGCACGTCAGTGTTTGCCACATTTCCTGATATATGAATCTTTGTGATTCCCCTTTTCAGTGTTGAAGGATCTGAAGTATGCTGATACTCATGAGTGGGTGAAGGTAGAGGGTGATTCAGCAACTGTTGGGATTACTGACCATGCCCAGGTTGGTACATTCTTACATTTCTATTACTGTGAAGTATGAACTATGAACAAACTTAGGTATCAGCTCATTCAGATGTTACATTAATCAGTGCTTCTGTTGGTACCTAAACTGATTGACGTGTTTACTGAACTGCTGATTACATAATGCATGATTCCATTGCCTAAACATTTTAAGTTCCAAGTCCAAGGTATATGTGAGTCAGACAATGCGATGCTGAAGTAATGTGTTGTCATTTTCCCCTCCTCCAGGATCATTTGGGTGATGTTGTGTTCGTGGAGCTGCCAGAAGTTGGCAGCAGTGTTTCCCAGGGAAATAACTTTGGAGCTGTTGAAAGTGTGAAGGCAACTAGCGATGTCAACTCACCAGTGTCTGGAGAGGTTGTTGAAGTGAATGAAAAACTAAGTGAAGAACCTGGATTGGTAAGTTGCGACTTAGTTGTAGCCAAAACTAATTTGAAAATAAACCTTTCTTTGGTAGATTAAACGATGCTATGATAGTTATGTTGTTTTATTTTTTCTGCTTAGGTCAATGCAAGCCCATATGACAAGGGATGGATTATCAAGGTCAAGCTCAGTGATTCAGGTGAGCTCAATTCGCTGATGGATGACGAGAAGTACTCGAAATTCTGCGAGGAAGAAGACAATCATTGAACAAATATGAGTGTCTTTTAAACATTCAGAACCTGTGTTTCAAGCTTTATCAGTTCATCTTGGAACTCACTGTTGCGGAAGGCAATATTTTATCAAATGGAATAAGTTAGTTTAGGGGTTTGCTCATTTCTGAAAGTGTATGCATCCGGAGTTGTAAAAGACATGAGTTCCGTTATTTTATTGTAGATTCCCATGCTCGCGATTTTATTCTATAACTGTATACTTATCTCGGTATCTCTGTTCGACCCCTTGCATACAAGTTGTTTGTTCCTCTTTTTGGATGTTACAGGTATGAGTACAGTAACAGGGAAGTCAGCGTTTGATCAGAGTTTTAAGATTTACTAAGAATTGTGTGCCAGTGAAATCATGATTATAATCAAATCTAGAAAGGATAACATTGAGCTAGATAATATATTGTTCATAGTCGTTTGAAAATGACAAGGTAGTAACTCGGCATACTAATTTAACAATTCAGATTATGAGAAACCTACGACAACTATCAGATTTCTTAACCTGATAAACAATGCCTATCCATCATGGCATTTGCGACACTACAACTTAACCTGATGCCAACGTACATCAGGCGTCACAAAAGTTCATTATGTCTTATACAGTCAAGGTAAATCTTTACCAAAAAAGAAGGTTTCGCGGTCAGGTAACAAACACGTCACATTTCGCACCAAAGAGCATAAATTCCAACATTGGGAAATAAACCATGTTAGATTACAAGAGAAAACACAACACGAACACATATGGTAGCACTTATCACCAGAACGCCATATTGCTGTCATGCTCATTGTCAGGACCTATCAGTAATCATCCTTCAACAAACAAAACTAGAATTAACGCTAAATACAGGGTACTGAGCAACTAAGGATTATCCTCCTGCTTTAGACAAACATTCTGTGCGATCAGCTTAAGTACAGTAACCGATGATGAAAAATAGTGTACTGCTACAATATGACTACAGGAAAACACAAAGCCTCAAACTGCAGGTCACAACGAAGCAGAAGTACAGAGAACAGTAGAACACGTATCAAGATTTAATGTTCCAATTATGCGCCGATCGTGGACCACTTTTAATCCCTTCATAGTATTGTGATGGCAGCTTGCCTTTGTTCCATGCTTTGACAAATTTCAGGAACTGATCCCGAGCAGATTCTGAAGAAAGGTCTGAGAAATATTTGCCCTTTTCTTCCTTTAACCAGGTTGCAAACTCATTGTTCTTAGCAAAATAGTCATCTTTGGATATTTCTTTCAAGCCCTGTTTCAAAAAGGAATGAAAATCAGAAAATGAAAAAAAAATTCAAGCCTAAAGAAAGAACAGGACAAAAAAAAAAAGAGAGACCTAGTTCCATGCATGGCAAGGATGTACATGAGCCCTACTATGGGTACAACTAGTTTGGCTAGACTTTGTTATGACTCAGTCATAGCATAGAGGGTCCTATGAGCACAATACACAGCAATACATAGCAATACATACATACAGAATTATATCCACTCAAATATATTTAGTTCACTATTTGTGTTCTTTCTTCTTAACAGCTGTTACCTTGTTCAGTTCTGTACAAAAAAGGGTACCCATTGCCACTTGTTTCAAAGCCCAATCAGAAAGTACTAATGACATGAAACAATATTACAGTCTTTAAGTGTACATTATCATTATGAAGACCTTTCCGGGCATCTGCAGTTCTGCATACGAATACTCCTAATAGATGCACGACAAAAAGCAATATAACCTAAATATAACAAACAACCATAACTCACATCGCTACTTCAGGTTAATGGTTATTCGAGAAAAACTTCAGGTTAATGGTAACAACAAATCAAGTCATCAACTGAGCCTTCATAAACGAAACACATACTAGCGAGATTTGTTCTAATAAGGCTACAAATGAGCAATATATTCTAACGAATATCCACTAAACTCCATTTGTCAAAATGGACTACACTTAGACAATCAGCCTAAAGTGTGATACCAACCTGGTGCATTCTCGAATATACCTATTGAAACAAGGTCTACATGAGTGTACACTACTTGGTTGTATTTTGGAATTCGGACCCATGTTCAACTACCAGAGGTGCCCGTGAAAGATCTATAACAATTTATAGGCAGAACTGGAGTCCTCAAGCAACAAGACGGATGCTACGAAATCTTTTTTGCATAACAGAGAGGTGGCCCCCTCTGGAATTTCATTCCCAGGGCACCTAAATTAAATGCTAAATCTAACTGTGCAAGTCAAGATAACTCACTGTATCCTTGTCTTTTCTCTTGCTCTTCTCCTTCTCCTTTGAATGCCTCTGCTTTGAATCCCTCTCTGTCAAAACACATGTAAACACAGGTCAAAATCAAACATAGCTAAGCTCTCTCTTACATAAGTAACCCACTTGCAGAAATTTGCTCCACTCAACATACACAGGCTACGATATTCAATGAATTACAACAAAGGACGTAATCATAAGAGAATAGAGTCTGTTCAAGGACAAGAAATCCAGTGCCATGTGACTAAAAAGAACTCAAACCTTTGCTTTTGTCCCTGTCGCTGTGCTTACTCTTCTTCCTCTTCTTGTGCCTCTCGTCCTCATCATCCCTGTCGTACCGACTGCCCCTCCTGCTCTCCTTCTTGTCGCGTCTCTTCCGCTCCCTCCCCTCTTCCTCCCCTGAATCAAACAAGAGAAGAAAATCAACACACCGTAGGAAAGCAACAGGTCTGTCGAATCAGGAAAGAGGAGAGGAATCTCCGGCTACCTGAGGATGGGGAAGAGCGGCGCTTCCTGGACTTTCCCTCGCCGCCGGCCATCGTCGCCGCCGGCTGCCTCCTCGTCCTCCGCCGCACGAGTCCGGGAGAAGGAAGGTTACTGCAATTTGTGAGGAATTTTTTTTCGGTGAAAAAATTTGTGAAGATTGCTAGGCGCTCGTGTTGGGCCTCAGGTGGACGCAAGGCCCATGTAATTTTTGGTCCATTATGTAGACGCAAGGCCCATGAAGTTACTTACGTACAAGGGCTCAAGCGAAAATTCATCGTGCTGATTTCATTGTCCTATTGAAAACATATTTGCCATTTCAGAGAACATCTGATTTTTTTTTTTTTTGCGAGGAGAACATCTGATAATCAACGATACTGAAGATGAAAGCAACTGTATGTTGGAGAGAAAAATTGGAAACACACATAATCAAAGTAAGTACTATACATTGACCAGCAGTCCAGCACACATGCACATCCAAATTAAATTGCTTCCTATACGTACCCCATGACATATATTAGCTCACTTCACTCACACAAGTGAAGCAAGCAATCGAGTGCAGCCAGATTAATTATCAATATCATCATCACAGATTCGTAGTACTTTGACAGACAAGTCTCCAGAAACGTAGCTAGCTGGCACGAAGATTGAATATAGATGTACCGACCAATTAATTAAGCTACTGACTTATACTAAGTTATAACTATTAATTGCTCCTTGATCATCTTCTTCATCCAATCATCAACCGATCACTCACACGAACAACGTCTTCTGCAGTTAGAGAAAGAACAAAATTCTTAAGGATGATCAGCATGAGCACGGATCAAAATTGCTAATATATAAATATAAATGTGTACACACCTGAGTGATCAGATGTGGGGAGCTAGTGGCTGGCTGGGCTTACCACAGCTGCAGGCCGTGGTGGCCATGGTGGAGGTCCTGCAGGTTAGGCTGCGTCGGCTGCAGCCGGAACCCGCCGTGGTGCAGCTGCGGCGCCGCCGACATCAGCTGCAGCGCGGTGCTCGACGACGACTCACCGCCGTAGTACGCCGCGGCGGCCTGCCCGAACGCCGACGGCGGCAGCATCGCCAGCGGCATCTCCGTCAGCTTCAAGTCGCCGCGGCCCACGGCCATGTCCTGCTGGTTCTCGTTGATCTGAAGAGAATCACCACCGTACGTAAACATGAGTAACAAAACACATAAAAAGCTTATTAATAGGTTGCTCAAGAACAGAAAATAGAACATGATTTATTTTTTTTCGATCTCTTCTTATTACCATGCGGCACAGCGCGCTGTTCTGGTCCTCCAGGATGTGCTCCTAACGATTAATCAAAGAAAAAAACAGTAATTTGTAAAAGCACTTGTATTTCCATCAAAAGCACGGAAGGTCTGATGCTGGTGGAATTGACTACGAATATAATTACCTTGCGACGCAGGTTGTCAAGCTGTTGGGAGAGGAGCTCATGCTGCAAGCATATTGCAATTATTAGTTCACGTTGAAATTTGCCCCAATAATCAATGTAAAATCAACTGATAGCACAGTGTCAGTATACCTTTCTTGTCCGCACTTTGTTGACGGAGAACTCGAGCTGCTGCTCGAGATCGTTGACGTCGGAGAGGGTGAGGGAGGAGAGGTCGTCGCCGGTGTACCTCCTGATGCCCGTCTCCAGCTTGTCCACCTCATCCTTCATCCGTGTCATCTCCATAAATATTTGCTACAGAAATTCCAGTTTATTATTAATGTGTATATAAACATGGTTAGTTGTTAGATAATCATCAGACAAATAATTCTAGTAGGTTCATGCATGCCGAGATCAAGGATTTGAGTTGCGTAGTACCTGATCATGGTTTATCTCCTCGAAGCGGTTGTTTGTAGTATGCTGATACTGCTCGATGAGCTCCCTCAAGCTGAATTACCAAACATCGTAACAAGTACCCGTGTCATCAAAAAATATATGTACTTGTACATTAATATTACAGTTAGTAGACCATATTTACGCATACAATTTATAGATTCATTTATGAATCTCATTCTCAGATACATAAATTAGACACCGAATTTGTCATGAGCAATTTTATCTTGATGATATGTAGTATGAACACAGCAGTGAACATCAGGAGCATACATTATGGTACATATATATACGAGAGCAGCTGGCATGCAAGAATCTTTAGTCACAAACAAGGATCTGAAATTTCGTACTATTTAGCACGAATTATTCACGAATCCTTAGTAAGTGGGAAAAAAGTTCGCAACAAACTACAAAGAGAACAAGGATATATATATGTGCATGATGCTTCAGTGCTAATTGCACGTGTGCCTTATTTTATCAAAAATCCGTAATCGTTCTGCTAAGTACTTATAGGTCCATGCTAATTGCAAGCTCCTAATTTAATTAGAAATCAAGATACATCTGTCACTGAATATAAGAATTTCAGAACTTTAATTAAAGACAGTAAGTCAGTAAGTAGCAAGGGGAATCCAAGAAAAAGCAAGGGGAAATCACATAGAGACACCGATATGCTTATAATCATGCTTGAGATCTACTAGCTTCACTACTATATAAGTGAACCCAAGTAGTACGTCATATGCACAGATCATCAATGATCTGAAAGTTTATGAGCCTAAAGACAGTGAGATGTTCACTTGTTTCTGCAAAGCCTAAATTCTAGCAAGATCGATCAAACTAAACAAAGATATATTGTTGTGTACTTCTGAAATGGATCGATCGTCGGCACCTCAGGATGCACTTGCAGGCTGCAGCGTGTGTGCATGACAACTGAGATTCGATTTGAGGGAGAGGAATGAGCTAGGGCTAAAGCCTAACCTGCAGGTAGGGCTGCAGTACTCGAACATCTTGCCGGTGCTGGAGAAGATAACGACGCCAACGCGCGCATCGCACAGCACGGCGAGCTCGTTGGCCTTCTTGAGAAGCCCTCCCCGGCGCTTGGAGAAGGTGACCTGCCGGTTCGTCGAGTTCTCGATCCGCTTGATCTCGATCTTCCCGCGGCCCATGGCGGCTATGATCCAATCACGTATGCACGGCTAGCCGGGAGATCGATGAACTGATTCCTCCGTTCTTTCTCTGGCCTACATGATGAAGCAAATAAAGATAAGATTAGGTTCTAAATTCTAATGAAGAATGGATCTTTGTTGGAAGTAATCACTCATGAGCTCTAAAAATGAACTAGCCAGCAATCACACATATAAAGAAAATTGTAATAAAAGGACACACGATCAGAAGTAGAAATTTATCTACTTTTCTCGTGAAGGATGAAGAACTAGAAAAGGATTTTATTTCTTGAATTAACCGGCAGAGATGGAGGAGGTAGCTAGAGAGAGGCGGCCTATGCTATGTAATGCATACCTTGTGAGGTGCTTGCTTGAAGGGCTGAGGCAGGAGGAGCAGAAGGAGGGACATATATAGAAGGGGAGAAGCGTGCAGAGTGGCCGGCCTCTATGCCCTCTCCAGCCAAAGTAAATGATGCTCATCATCAGCAGTAAAACTCACTTATCCTTTTAAGTTTTAACTGTGAGCGAGTCAGACACATATTTCTCTACTTGCAGCACATTTACCAACCTGCAGAACATCTGAGATGCTTTCTTCAGACTCCGGTGAAGACTTACTGAGTGACAACTACAACGCGCTTTTGTTTAATTTGAAATCGTTGGAAATCAACAATCGAAGATTTCCTTAGTTTTTTCTGCAGATTATACATATACACTATACGAATGCATTATTTGTGTGTGTTTATTACCGGTGATGAAAATGAAATAACTAATCAACAAGTCAAAACGCGTAGTAGGAGTTGTTCAAATGAGCATGCATGACCAGTCCATGCATCTCTCTGCATCCCTGCTGATATTCGTTTGGTGGTGTGCAATGATGCGTTCCTGCGCAGATGCACGATGCCAATGACGCACAAGCTGCAGAACTGAGGCTAATTTCTTCAGAGGCTAGCTGCAGCAACACATATGATCCCTGATGGCAGATGAGTCCATGGCAATGAATACATGCCTGCATGCGAGTGCGAGGAGGCTATAAACCATCGATCTGCATGCCCTCACAAGGCACCATGGAAAGCAACGTCGAGCTTGGTGGTGTAACCAACCTCTGACCGCGTGGCCCCGCCCGGTCTCTCCGCCTTGCCGATCTCGGCAGGTTCTCGCGGTGGCCACGAGGAGCAAGAGACAGGGACGCTTGCCGCTTATGGCAACTGAGCCAAGCAGAAACCCTAGCGCGAGCACATTGAATTGCGATGGCTGGTTGCTTGCTTGCCTGGCTTGATGGGGACGGCATGCCACCCGTCCTCTCACATGGGGTGGTGGGGTTGGTCTGCAATCCGGCTTGTTTTAGCAAGCAGGAGATTTTCTAATAAAATTTTGCAGCGGTTTTTCTCTAGAGAATCATTTGACAGATGATTATGGGTATACCCATGATGAACTGGCTATGTGTCAAGTGCTGCGAGGTTTCGTGTTTTACAGGGATTTGGTCATTTATAGCCAAATTACTAGATGCAACAAGCTTAAGGGGATACATGTATTGCATCATTAATTTGATCTCGGTGATCTTGTGATTCAACTTCAGTTTTTTTTCACAGAGCGTCTTACGCTTTTTGTGAATCCAACTGAGTGAAAAATATTCCTTTTTATTAATCAAATGCTGATGACATCTGCTGGACAGTTGTCATTTTTGTAGGACATCACGTATCGTTTCTTTTTGTGCCAGAAAAATTATGTATCGATTTGTAAATGAATTATGTTTTGGGGGAACATATTAATACACTTGCATAAGTGCCTATTCATGTTCATGTTCAAACGCGTTAGCAGTGCCGATGTGCCATTTTGGAGCACATATACGTTTATGCACAGATAGAGAGAGAGCTAGCACAAAAACTTGGGCTCGTCAGAACTGTGTAAACATGCTAGTTGCTTTTTGGAAAAAAAAAACATCTTCTCACATAACAATATATTCAGTAGATGTGCATTCTTTTTTTGAAAGAAAGTAGACGTGCATTCTTACCCGCAATAATCTCTCGTTGCACACCCATAAGAAAAAATGTACATGTTCCATGACTGCCTTCGTTCTGTGCATAAATAGAAGATGGTTTCCATTTATGCAGTGGTGATAGTGAAATGAAACTGCCTCTTTGTATGGCCGAGGCATGAAAATGGTAGAGCAGCCCACAGGGTTCAAGTTGTGGTCAACAACTGGCATTTACTTACTTCAGTAAAACGTAAGTCAGGATTCTTTTCTTATCTTTTTGAACTGCTTCAGAGAGTAAAGATGTCATAGTCCGTCCAATCACTTGATTGGTAGTTCAGATCCGGATGTTTATAGAAGCTAAAGTGAAACTACTGCTCCTAGTTTTCTACGGTAGTTGATCCAGTTGTTTGGTTGTTTTTTCATTGAATGGTTTAGATTATATTAGAGGGAGTACTACAAGAATGGGAAGATTATGTCTCTTGACCCTAAACACTTGGGACATTCAGACCTGATGAGCGATGAACTTTCAGTTCTGTTGTGGTAAAGCTGACATATGAACACCACTGGAGACCATTTGCCATCTCGTTGTATGAAATGGAATGTGCCAGAAATAGAAAAGGTTATGGTGACTTGGTGAAGAGTTCAGTGAGAAAGATCATAATAAGACACCCATCAACCGTACCGACTTCACAGCAACAAGTGCCAAGTAAAGAGCAATATAATAGGCAAATTCTTACAAATTTGAGATTGTTATCATAAATGAAGTCTAACTAGTTGATCTGCCGATTAGAGGTAACTTCTAAAACATCAGAACATGAACTTTAGCTTCAATCTCATAATAAGCAATTGATGCCTTATTGATGTCGGGCATCTTGGACGGGAATCAGGTAACATTTGCAACCGTACCAATTGGTAGCTAGAACATTCGGTCGCTACATATACCCTTTACAAAAAGTATAGACAAAATAAGGCCAAAAAATTAGTCTCCATATAAAATCACAGGGAGTACTATTTTTACCATAAGAAAAATAAGCATTTCAAAGCCACACACAGCATGCTCTCTTGCACAGCTTGATTGCAAAACAAGGAACCTGTTTTGCATGCTCCATCAGTAGCGTTCACTCTTCGTGCTTTCCAGCACACTACTTCCACGATTACCATACCGGGAAGGAGAAGCACGCAACATAATGACCAACAAAAGTGGTGGGTGCATCACATGAAGTTCCAATACTCAGATTCATATGGGCCTCCATAGGCTAGTACTTAACTTTCTGATTAGAATGAAACGGCACGGTTACTACATTAGTAGCAAATCACCTACCAAATCACAATCTTTTTCTACTGCTGCTATAGCAGCATCAAAAGTCGAAACTACCATAAGAAAATCCCTATGACCTAACGATATATAACTGTTTCAGTCAACAATCATGAGCTCAATCACTTCAATCATGGTATCATGTAACCTTGGCTGTATCATCTCCTAGCTATTTTCCGGTCGAGACTGCTGATGATCTTCAGGAGGCTGTTCCTCTTGCACCTGAGGCTGCTGCTGCTGCCACATATACGTCATTGGGTGACCCTGCTGGCCACCATACATCATTCCAGCCCCTGGCACCTGCTGTGCTGGCACATAGTAATATGGTGGATAACTATCAGCTGGCGCCCCCATAGCAGGCGGCAAGCCAACCCTTGGAAGACCAAGTCCCTCCTCTTTCATTTCATCCCTCGGAATTATGTCCACCAAGAAGTCGTATATGTCAGTCCTAGTGATGGCAGCTGCAATGTCATTCTTCTGCAAGGTCCGGCGCTTGTTCTCCTCAGTATGCATCCATGACCTCAATGTCAACTCTAATATGAATACCTCACAAGCCTTCGCAAAGACAACAGGAGCTTCAGCTGAGATCATCCGTACATCTTCATCAGCCTTCATTATCTTCTTTATCCTTGCAAGTGGCAAGCTGTGGTTCTTGAAGTCAGTTGTCTGTTCAATCTCATCCATCTGGGTAGCCCAGAACTCCTTGAGCTGCTGCTGCTGCTGTTGCTGCAGTTGCTGATGAAATTGCTGAGCTTGTTGGTAGACCAGCTGTTGCTGAGCACTGACTTGAGCTGTAGTTGGGAATGGTGCTGCTGGCTGTGAGCCAGGAGGAAGACCAGCAGGGGCTCCAGGTACCATTGCTGGAGGCGGATAAGCGGCAGTAGCAGCAGGATATCCTTGTGTACCAGCAGTAACCCCCATCAGAGGTTGAGGCTGCGAGGATGGCTCCATGACCTTCGCCTGAAATCAGTGATCTTTCTGTAATGGGAAAACAAATACAAAAAATTATTCAACTGAGTTTCCATCAGAAATAATAAGAAAGATCAAAGATCATGACAGATCAGTACATCTACTGGTAGCATGTACAATACAGCTTATAAATTCATCAAATAATATAAGATCAGTGTTTCACTGTGACGGTTGATTGCAATATCCCGAAGACATCAAAACTTAAAATGAAAAAATGTGATCACCCTCAATAACTATAATAAGTGAAATCAAAGGAAAGATGTCTATTAGAACACAAAACAAATGGTGACAGATTATAGCAGACACTGTCCATAGAAAACAACCTTCTGTTAGCCTTGTACTATAAAGCATAGGACGGTAATATTTACCTTTCATACTCACTATCACTTAATTGAAAGTGGGTATTTGGATAACCAGTCAGTCCCTGCCAATATCAGTCAAATTGGTTATGGAAATGCAGAAGTACCTAATTTCTGGACTGATATTACAAAACAATTTAACTGGATTAACAGCATGAATCATGCAGACTTGCAGAGAGTTCTTAGCCCAAGATAATCTATGTACAGTACAGAACACACTCCAGGCCTCGGAGGTATCTCAGCGCAAGTAGGCCTCGTAAATCAAACACAAAAAAACACATAATCCTACAACTAAGTTAGGTGTCCTCCAAACAGTTGTCACCTATTTACATTAAACACCACATGGCAGAACTTGAAAAGTTAAAGTTATGTAGAACTGAAATATGCACAAGACTACAACAGTAATCATGCCATTAAGGGAAAAATTACAAGCACGTCCAATCAATAACATATCTATCTAGTAAATGACAAAATGATAACAATTTTTCTAATTTTCCAAACCAAAGCCTACATATATGAACTTTGATTGATGGTGGAAAGACTATTTTGATGGAACACTGACACTGAGTGAAAGTTTTCATCATACCCTCTCTTCTCTATCAGTTTCTAATCCAAATATAAAGATTCCTTAATATTGTAGTTGGGTAGTTTCAGATGGTTCATGCACTTGGCTTGAGTGGAGCAAAGCTGGTCGGTGTCCTGTCAACATAGCAAATGGATATAGAGCTTGGATAGCTCGATGTCTTCTGAAAATTTCCAAATCAATAGATGTACCAAAACCAAAATGCACCTACAAATTAAAAGTCTGGAGTATTTTTTCAATTTTGGCTATTATAGACTCTCAAAATGTTTTGGCTACTATAGTATGCCAAGTATTGAACTCTAGAATCTGATCACCCATCCCATCTAAGCTGGTAAGCATGCTACTAAATGCTATCACCCATCCCATGTAAGCTGGTTATCATGCTGCTGAAATGCATTCTATGTGATAATACAGAACTAGCAGACAGGAAAGAAACAGTAGTAAAAGTGTATCTGTGGATTCCTTAACTCTTATTTCACATTGACAGATATCACATACTAAATAAGGCATTGTGGTTACTACTCATCAATATATTAATGTCAGATTGTCAGTCCTCACCTTACTCACTGATGATATGTCTAGCGCCTCTAATCAATCTTGGATGCAAAATTAATACAATTTGTCCAACAGTAGCCTTCACAAAAAAGGTTGCTCCAATAGTAGCATCAAACATATCTGAAACCAGGAATTCTGCAAGATGCAGTCATGGGCTTCATTTCTTTAGATGGGTCATACGTGAATAGCAAGTCATCGCCCATGTCTTTTTTCAGTTCTCTGTTGTTCCCCTTGTGTAATTCGTCCCAATCCTTGCTTATTGATCATATCTATTTTATTGTGATAAGGGAGAGTCTCCATCCAAATCATCTAACCAGACTCTGCTACCACCATCAGGGTGAGCACTGAACAGTAGTTCACTATCAACAGCACAAGTGATCAACAGGAAACACCAAAATGGCATTTATTTTGCATTTCTTGGTTCGTGAAAATCCAATATGTAATATTAAGATGCAGAACAGGCACACTACCCTGTCCCCAAAAGAATTATCACTACAACTAAAATTTATCATGTGTCCAGGGAAAAAACACAATACAAAGGAATACTCTCACAACTCAACTATTAAAATTCAACTGATCAAGCAAATGATAATCGTCAAGAATACCCAAACAGGGAAAAGTATATAAGCAACATGAGAACATCATCCCCACATCACACACATAACCTAGAGCCTCAATACATAAACCCCTACAACAGAACAAGTTTCTAGTAAGAATCACCAGAGCTCGTGATATGGAGCAGACCAAGGCTTAGCTGCGTCGTGGGCTAAACATGAGTCAACACCTGTCGTTAGAAAGACACGCACAGAGGTTTCAGAGGAACAGTAATACGCTATCTTTAGAAGTCAAACCATATCCGAGCTAATCGAGGAATCATCCTTGAGTGGCATGGAATGATCAATCCTCGAGTCCAGCACCTAAAAAGGGAGGCACCAGATCCGGCTCGAGGAAGCCGGGATTTCGCCGGCAAGACCGCAGCCATGGCTTGTGGACGACCTAGCCGCGGATGCTGGTAGCATAAGTAGAACGCCGGATCCGACCTTTAGAGGCCCGGATCTGACCACGAGGACGCCGGACATTGTCACCGGGAGGAGGGCCATAGGCGGAGCTTGTGCAGTCCGAGGAAGAAGGGGAAACGGCGCGGAGGGAGGGAAAGGGGCATGTTGGGTTGGCGATGTGGTGGTTGGCGGCGGGGTTGGGGTCGCCCCCAAGTCACCTCTGGGCAAGACGATCGGGGACCCTGGTTTGGTTAATTGACAGCGATGGACACGCTTGGGTGCCCAGGTTTCATGTCTTCAACCCATAAAATTTTGGGAATTTTGAGCTGCTACTAGTACCACCTGATGAGCTGCTACTAGTACCAACCCATAACAAACAGCCAAGGGAATTTTGACCCTGATGAGCACTTATTCCGCCAAATCCTATTTGATAGTTCACACAGCAGAAAATCATCATGCAGAACAAAGGCTCTAACTCCTCCTAGAAGAGTCTGCGCAAGAGAGCTAGGGCATCCTTACCAGGGACGGAATCAATCCTAAGTCCGGCTGGATCTCCACCCCACACAAGTAAGCAGAGCGTACGAGGAGGACGGCTTCGGCGGCAGCGGCTATACACGACGAATTTCTTCCACTTCAGCGGCACGATCCATCCGCTTCGCTCCGGTGGAAGAGGGCATCGAGTGCGGTAGCGTTCGGCGGCAGGGTGGGAAGGGGGAAGACGAAGGGAGAGGTGGACTGATTTGATAGGTAACGAGGAAGTGAGGGGGTATCTCCGATAATGTGACTGCGCGTGAATAACTTCTGTCTTCTGGGGTGCTTTCTGCAATTTGGGCATACCGGAGTACCGGACTACCGGTTCGAGTCGTGCCTTGGGCCGTGACGACTTCCTATCATGAGAAGAAGAAAAGAGACCGCATGGGACTTGGGCCCATACGGCCATGGTGCCATACACACATTGACACATGCTCTCCAACTGATATAAAGCGTTTGATCGTTTTTAGTACTCTCTGCGTCCACAAATAATTATTTTAAAAATTATAAATATAAATAGTCATGCTTAAAGTATATCAAATAATAAAATAATAAACCAAATAATATTTTTTATAAATATTTTAAATAAAATGAATAGAATAGTTATATTTGTATTATAGACCAAGCAATTACTTTAGGCTAGGCCACTAGACCGCATACGAATCCGAGCAATTTATGCTGTGGCAATCCAAATCGACCAAATTGGATTGGCTGCAAAACATGAGGTCTTTTACCTCTGCTCTGGTTGGCGTAGCTCGAGACGCCGACGGCACTGAACATACGGATCGACGATACTACACTTGAGGCTGCTCCAGCGGACGACGACGTGCTGGTCGCGCATGGCGGTCTCTGCATCAATCGGTTCGAGATCCGTTCCAGACCTCATGCCCCTCTCCGCCGCAGGACGCGGGGAAGAGGAGGAGGGCGCGAGCATGGTGGAATAGGTAGATCAGAGGAGTGGAGTATATGAGGAGGAGGAAGGACGTAACGAGGGGAGGTCCCGCCGCTGTCCAACGCGGCGGCTCGCCGGGAAGTTCACGCCGCCGGCGAGGACGGGAAGCCGCGTTCTAAAGAGTAGGGTGCTTTTTGTAAAAAGTTGGATCGTGGAGAATAGTCGCTATCTAAAATAGGGGGGGGGGGCTTTTATGTAAATGTTTAGATCGCGGAGAATAATCACGATCTAAAATAGGAGGTTATATATAAATATTTGGATCGTGGAGAATAGTCTAAACGAGGGACCTATATGTAAACGTTTTTGACATGAGGGAGTTAGGCTATTGAAGCCGTCGGAACATAGATCTGCGGCCCAGATCGAGTTTTTGTAGAAAAGAGCCTTCCCTCCGATTGAGGTGGTCGTCAGCGGCGGCGGCGGCCTCCGGTCGCCGGCGTCCGACGGCCGGCTTCGACGGCGGTAACTGCCGAGTCTTCGGCTTCGACGCCGGTAATCCCCAGTACAGGTTCGCCGCTAAGGTGCTTTGAGATTCCACCGGCTTCGGCAGAGGACGGACGCCCCGAGATAGCCACGGCCTGGCGGCGCTGCGTCGCGTTAGCCCCAGGGCTCGCGCGCCCGCCCTAAGCCAGCGGCATCGGAGGAGAAGAGGAAGCCTACTCTGTGGCAAGTTTCCTCCTCGTCCTCCATCAATGGCGCTGTTGCCGTGGGGACCCGCTGCAAGCGATGCCGAGATCTGCTTGGGATCACAGCCCCTTTAGAATTCATCAGAGTTTTTGTGGACAGAGACAGACGAGAACGATGAGTCCCCTTTTGGTCCTAGAAGCAGAGCATGCTCTGCATCTTTTAAAAGGAGCAGATGATGCTCTGTTTTTCTGGTGGACAAAGAATCAATTGCTATGTATGTACAACCATCCCGGGCCTTTAATTCGGAAACAAGAGGACGGACGGATGGAGCTGGTGCTACTGCAGTTGCCATCAATGGCTGGTCACCACTGGCCGGCTGCCGAGGCCGCTCGGATCAGACACGGCAGCGGCCACCGCGGACGACGAGGAGGAGGAGGAGGGAGCCAGCACGAAGCGCGAGGAGAAGGAGTAGCTGTAGTAGACGGCAGCAGCAGCGTCGTCGCCATCGCCGGCGTCGCCGAGGTCGAAGTTGCGCGCGTAGCTCAGCGGGTCGTACTGGCACTGGCACCGACGCCGCCGCGCGGCGGCCGGCGGCGAGGAGCACAGCGCGCGCCGGCCCTGCCGGCGGAGCCGGCCCACCAGCCGCGCGAGCCCGAGCCCGCACCCGCCGCCGCAGATGCACCGGTGCCTGCCCGCCTGTGGCGCTGGCGCGGACGGGGCCACGGCGCTTCTTCGTTCCGCCATGCCTGCTTCTGCTTGCCTAGGACTAGGATTCGCTTTCCTCTCGAGCTTGGGTGTTACAGTGTGGTGTTGAGTGTGCTGGTGTTGTTAGGTGAGGTGGATGGGGCTGTGGCTGTCCATGATTTATAGGCGCATCTACCTAATCGCTCTGATCATGCGACGGGGCCTCACGAGAGGACCACAAACCGTAACTCTAGTTTAATGCTTGGCATTCATGGATCCGAGTAAAGTGAAAGACGGTTCCAGTAACTGCCGCAACTAGCAAATCGTCAGATGCTGCAAGCTACCATCAGCAACACGGCCGGTAATTGCTTTGCTTTGCATAATCAATCTCCCTTCTTGGGTGATGCTGTAAGCATTTTTGCCAGATGAAGAAAGACGATCAAGCTGTCGTCAGATTGGCAAGTGGATCGCACGGTGGCGAAGTCTCGGCTCTCAATGGGAACGAACCAAAACGGTGGGCTGCTGCTGCTGCAGGATAAGAGCACAATCATACTAGCGTGGCGGCCACGCGGGACCGGTGGGCGGACGGAAGTCATGCATGGGCGTTCCTTGTCGCTGAGCAGGGCGTGACGCACATCCTCCGCGTCGCAGCGTCAACGGCGAGCGATCCAGTACTTCCCTATCTCTTCGGCTTCATGCAACCCGAGAGGAACAAGTCTTTTCTTCAGACAAAGGCTGCACGCAGACACGAACGCCACACGCATTCCTCTCGAAATTCTGACCCTTTTCGGTGCATGGCTGCGACGGCCAAGGTGATCAGGTAACTAGCTGCTCGCAGCATTTGGCCATGATCCAGCCAGCATGCAACTTGCAAGACAGGACGCGCGCATGTGACTCCGGACGGGGCGATCCGTGGAGTGGAGGGATGTTTATGGCCCACACGTGCTTGCCGTTGCCGGATTAAACATAGAATCCAGCCAGGGATCCGCCGCAGATTGGGTTGGGTTAAGGCTAATATGGCATCAGCACAAGGGGATATTAGCGTAGTATAGTTGCTTAACGCCAACGGCTCCATGATTAAGCAAGCAAAAGCTCCGGCGCTTTGTCCACCCCCTGCGGGGGATCCAGACAAGATTGCCGCGCGTGGAGCCCATCATGACCTAGTACTGTATGCAGTATGCTGATGTCCTGATGAGTCACTCTCACGTTTTCATGGCCACTACTGTTAAAAAAAAATGCCATTTTGTACATATTATTGCTACTGCATGACCATGGTCGTCTTGTCCGATTTGCTTTGGATGCTTGGGTTGGTGCCCGCTGCCGCCTGAGATCCATCGGTTAATCACGTGGCTCCACGGCTTAAACGTAAATAGCTACTCCGTCCGTTTGCTCTAATAAGCAGTGTCAACCTCCACCATACTCCTCCGGTGAGGCCAAATTGTGGCAGGCCTCAATATGTTCCGGTTCAACGAGGATCTCTTGTGGTCAGCTACCTTCTCCTAGAGATTACTTTGTTTTCACTTAACTGATGCGAATAATCAGATGGAGTCAATCGTTGCAATTTGTGCCACGACCCAACAGATTTGTCAGTTCAGATGCAAGTTGGTGGTATTCCTTGTCTCTACCGAGGACGGAAGACCACTAGTATCATACTAACATGGCAATGTTCAGAACTGCATTTTATTTGAAACGGACGGACCATTGTTCTGACAGTGATTTTTGTATGCTACATACGCCAGAATTCTGGTTGATTATGACTGTCATAATCGTTGATTGCTTCACTGAAATATTTGTTTTAGACACTCAACTCCGGAAAGGACACACCTCCAGTTAATTCCGCGACGGCAACTGCATCCAATGAAGGGCAAGGAAGATGATCCCCTGCAAACTGAAGCAGACAAGCTACTTGCGTGTCTTAGAAGCGATTTACAAGTCACACCTACACAACAAGCATATATTCTCCCTTCGTTTTTGCTTGATTGACATCAGGACAGAGATCATAGTTTAAAAATGAACTAGCTCTCTTATCTGAATGACAAGAAAACTCCTGTGTAAGAAACCTCTTTTCTTTTAAAACTCTACGCCAAAGTGATATTTACATTATACAAGTGCGCAGAAAGAATCACATGGATACTATACATATTAGATTACTCCAGGAAGGGAATGTGGCTATGAACATACCGGGGCGTGGCTCTATTCAACAGCGATGGTATCTTCTTCTTTTTTCAAATATAGCGATGGTATCAATCAGAGTGAAAAAATGCATAGCACATGTGTATACGAAGGTGTCCCCCCCTGTTCCTCTAGTAGTTACATTGCTTCTCAGTATCAAATCCTTGGAAAGGGGATCTGAAAATTTGTCGAAAAGTGGTGAGAATTCACAGTTTGCCAATGGCATAAATCCATTTACAAATTGGCACAAACGCTTTATAGCAGCTGTAAGTGATGTGTCCTAGCTAAATTATATTGAGTGACTTAAAATTACGAAGAACAGAAAATGGAGGTGCAAACAAAGTGGTGTCTGATTATGACTGAGTTGCTAGATAATGAGAATCGGCAAATTATTCTCACAAATTACACTACAACAGCTCTCCATCTGGTATATAAAAAAGAGAAAGGTATCTAAAAGTGTCCTGAACTCATCATCCAAGACACCATACAGTTCCTAGAAGCTGTAGTAGCCCATACCCCATAGGACCTAGCTAGCACTAGCAATTTAGAAGCACAGCTATACTACAGAGGCATATTAGATGGTCTGACACAAAGCTATTGATGTAGCTATCAAAAAATCATTTTGGAATGGAGTATGACAAATTCTGGCCACAAATATCCACTTGTTCTGCCATTGCCCAGCAAAAAAGAAAAACTTAGCTAGAAAGTAATAGTTCCAAGTACATTACTTGACACAAATGGCTAAGTGAGCATTGTACAAAATTACAAATTAGTAAGGACTAGATAAACTATACAAGTCATACATGCCTGGAATAAAAAGAGACATTATGACCATATCAATAAAAAACAATATTAAAGTACTATGAAATCCTTGTTATTCTAACAAGTGTTTTCATAAGAGGAAAAAGAGAAGATAAATACTGTTGTTTCAAAAAAAAAAGTGGTAACAAAGCATGAGAATATTTTCTTGAACTGAAATAAATACCTTCAGCAACCAAAACGAAGACATCAGAAGTTTTTACAAAATATAGCAGCCTGTATGGTCCCTGAAAAATATACAAGTACAATTAGAAATGTCTATAACTAGTGTCCATTAATGAGATAGCTATCTTTTACGTTTATAGAATGTAATATCATATGCTTGCATTTATCAACATAAAAATGTAGCCATAAAAGCAGAAATGTACTTCTTTGGATCTTGATAGTGTTTTAATGCTTCCAAGAATAGGTTCCAAAACGGGCCAGTCTCTTGAAGATTAACATTTTCTGGTCCCCCAAGGTAAGCTTGAACAATGAATTCATGGCTCCTTTCCCTGAAATAGAATGCACCAGCTCTTTGCATAAATGCATCAACTAATATGAAGATAGTGTGCAATCTTTTTCAGCTGACCTTCCTTCGTATTGTGACAACCATCCCAAATAAGCTGCACCAAAGTACATGGATGCAAAAGGATTGTAGAGATCATCCACAGAGATGACATTGTACGCCCTATAGCCACAATCTCTGTGTATTAAGAAAATTGAAGATAAGTTTCCATAGAGTAGTGCTAAATTTACATCTGACAGCCTAAGCAAGCGAACAACTATACCTAGTTAACTTGACAGATATTCTACTAAAAAATGCCCTGTATCTGACATCATATGGTACGCAAAGAACTGTAATATTACGTATATACAGTGATCATTGCATATACACACTATGGGCATAGGTCAAAACCGAAATTCAACATCTTGGTCAGTGCATATACACTCTATAAGGCTGCATAGTTAGCAAAAGAGACAATAATTGGTAAAACAGAAAGGACTTTCCAATTTGTTGGAAGGAACATTAGCATATATAGCTTAAACCTCCTACTGATATTCGAAATAATCTTACAATAACTATTGTATATAATGTGCACCTTCTAGGATAGTGAAACTGTACTGTAAACACTTGCCTCGAAAGCCATGCAGCAGTAGGGTAGTCTATTCCCATCAATCCAGTCCGAGTACTTACTCCGTGGACAAATCGCATACTGCAGACCTCTGCAAGAGCCGCAAGAGCTTCCTGATTTCAATCAGAAATAGGTAATCCAATAAATATTAACTTACAAGGTAGGAGTTCATACAGCTAACTATGAGAAATTTTAGAAATATACTCACTGTTAATGGGACAAGCATCTACATATATTACTGGATATTTAACTCAGACTAACTATTGTATTCATCAGTTTTACAGGGAGACTATGTGCTACATGATGGACAAGCTTTACAGGGAGACTATATGCTACACATTAAAATTTAAGGAAATAACAGAAAATGCATCAGAGATATAAAATATTGCATGAAGCAAAGGCAAAATACTCATAACATGCCCTTCGATTGTAATATGATGTAACAATGAACAAATTTTCTGAAAGATAAATCATGCTACATAATGGATAGTTTTGCTGCAAAAACATGTTCGTGTCTTATGATATTGTAAGATTTACGTTAACAGGACTGCTACAAGAAGTGACATCTTTTATCAAATTGGGCACATTGCATTCCCTTGAAAACAAAAATTTGGCACGTTGCATTATCTACTAGAATAACATGCATAAGCTTATTATGCAAAAAAATTTACCGGCTTTACTCCTCTTGAGCTCAAATGCCGTGATATGGTTATTTCAGCAACAGCCTTAAAAACCAAACAAATAGTTCCTCAATATGTTAGCTTCAGGAGTGCAATTACTGAAAATGTGAAGTAGATATGGAAGATGGAGATATTCCTGATCATACCTTAACCTCCACACGAGAAAGATATGGCCTCTTCTTTGCATCCTGGGAGAATCGTACATTTCCACGTCTCTCACCAGATCTTGTCCACTCCTTTACCACATCAGGATGTTTCCACATTGCATCCATATCTCCCTCTGATACCTTGGAATCCCAGTATATCAACTGTGCTCCTGACTCAAAATTTGTGACATGATATCAGTTTTATCTCTTAAGTGGAAGATCATATGTTAATGTGTGTTTCCCTTATCAGAACACCTCATGTTTGACAAACAAGAAAAATAAAGAATAAAATTGTAACAAAGTAAAAAGTAACCTGTGCTCGATGAATGTGTCAGACGGTCAGGAGAAAGCTCATTGTAGATTTCTGGTTGTCTGCCACAAAGAAAGAAACAGTCTGTCAACAAACTCACACTTCCAAAGGGGACATAAGAAAGCGTAATTATGAAACTGATGCAGTTCTGTTTGACGCGTAGCTTCTACAGGGCGAAACTCAATGGATATTTGGTGATATGTAGGGAGTTTTAAGGACACGAAAAGGATGGCTTTAGATGACATGTAATTCCTAAATTTCTCAATATATTAGCTAGATCTACGAAAAGGTGTGCTAAATGAACATAATAAATATTAATTAGCATAGGTCGTACATAGTGGGTTGGTTGTTAATAACACATCAGTGTAGGTTCCCACAAGGAATTCGACCCAAACTTTTATTTTCAGTATGCTCAACATATGGGAGTATAAACTTGATGTGATCCTACAAACACTATCAAACAAATCAAGGTTTGGTGCAGGGACCAATTATTTTAAATTGTAAACCATCTTACTCCAACTTGGCCTTATTAGTTTTATGCCTACATCAAAATTTGTAAGACAAGACCCTCATGCAGTCATGCACAACAAGCACTAAGGATAAAAACTAGCTAAGCCACACTATGTCAAAACATAACTTAAATGCATAATAGGAAAAACATATGAGACCTTAAAGACAATAAGCTCTCTTTCACATAAAGATAACGTTGAAAAATCGGGGCAGTTGATTTGTGAGTAGCCTTCTTCTTGCCTCCTTTATAGGCTCTAACAACAAATTCTTCATTTCTTTGTCTGCAGATAAATAATTGTGTCTTAGCTGTTTGAAAGATAAGAGATGGTGTAATCATGTTCAGGGTAAAAAATAGTGTGCCAGAGAAATACAAACTTGTCATCACAAGAGAAGAGCCATTTTGCATAAGCAGCACCAAAGTAGACATTTACAAAGGGCCAGTAGAGCAAATTGGTATTATCTTCAATGTCATAAGTTTTGTATCCCATTTCCCTTTTAAAATAAAGAAAACAATAAGTCAAATTTGAGAACAAGAAAGACAAGAATCAAAGTGAATTTGTATATTATGTTATCAAACTTGATGGAAACCTGACAAGCCATTGAGCAACTTCAGGCGTCACCTGCATCATGCCAACCTTGGTCTCTTTGGTTTTGCGGTCGTAGGTATCTATAAAGAGTCTTCTTCCACTTGCAATTTCTGCAAGTGCGCCTAACATGCACTGCATGAGGGGAAAAATCATGCAGCTAAGTCAATAACGATGCCTACAAGTAATAAGATAGCTGGATTTCTTTTAGGGCTATAAAGTATGGAAAGCCCCTACTGTGGAAAATAGGTGGATTTTACCTCTGCTTTGCCCTACATGTTTACTATGCTTAGACACAAAGAAAAAAAATACTCAACTATGCTTAGACAAAAGAAGGTACTAGATTTCAATATTATAGAAAAGGGCAAATAGTGGTTAAAGATTGAGCAATAGAAGCAATACCGGATCCAATTGTGTTTTGAAATGTCTATGAACAGTAATTACAGCCACCGCCTGAAAGAATTAATGGACAGACCCAAGAATCAGTATGATTGTGCGAAGCCACAATTTCACAAACTTCAGACATAATTTTTAATAAGAACATCAGTCATTCTATTTATTTTCATAACTCAGCAAATTTATTTCTATCATTGTTCCAGACTTCCAGTACCATTTCTAACAACATAATCAATAACCACTTTGTCAAATATAGGCAAGGGAAACAATATGGTTGACGACTTAGTTCACAGTTTTGATAGATTTTATGTTTATGCATGGGGAACTTGAGTGAAAATGTTGCTATATAATAATGATATCCTTCTAGAGAAATTATTTGAAGGCCTGGCCTGGTGCAGCGGTAGAGCATACCGCCTGTAACCAACATGTTCGAGTCGCGGTCTCCCCGCATTGCACAGGCGAGGGTAAGGCCTACCGCTGACACCCTTCCCCAGACCCTGCACAGTGCGGGAGCTCTCAGCACTGGGTACGGCCTTTTTTTTCTAGAGAAATTATTTGTAAAATGAACCAAATAATAAATAAACAGATATTTGTAGAAGATAAAGATAAAATATATGCAGGAAAATATATGGCAAATTACTTTAAAATGATTCAGTGTGATTTCTGTTATTCTGGAACTGTGATTAGAAAACTTTACTCAGCACTCACCATCATTTCAGTTTGTGTTAGATATGCCTCGCCATCAGGATCCCGTGATAGATGAACTTTCCGTCCCTGCTCTTCCCCAGCATCAGTCCACTCTTTGTTTACATTAGGATCTTGCCACATTAACATCATATCCTCTGGGTCTAAACAGTCATCCCAATATTTGAAGCTTACAGGCATTTTGTACTAATCACTTGTTATTTCTGAGGGTTGCTGTTGAACGAGGAAAAATAGAACAGAATTCAGATGCCTTGCAGTAATTTATCTCCCTTTACATAAATGAAACCTAGTGCTCCAGTGTGAAGTTATATATTATGTTATGGAGTTACATGGATGGGGGAAACAGTTTGCATCAGCAAGAACATTTATTGTGTATACTTTGCATAATGTTGATGAGATGATAATACAAGAAAGTAAAATGTGCAGCGACTGTGTCTCCTATAATAGATATAAAGAGACACCAAGTTTTTATGAACTAAAGGGAACTAAAATATGAAAATGCTACCTTTCAATATATCTGACAAAAGTATATGAAATTAATAAACAAACAAGCAAGGAACTAAACAACTGGGTGGCCTTTAGGTGGAAACAGAAATACAATAAACGAATATGCTGCCTTATAGTTATATAGGACTCAACAAGAGACGTACAGATCTGAACGCATCGCCATGAAATAAAAACATACAGAATTCAGCGGCCCAATCAGAACAATTAGAGGTAAACACACACTCAGATTGGGTAGCCCATGCCATACCATACCAAACATCGGATTGGGCAATCAACACCGAAACAAATCTAGGTCGAGAACACTGCAAAAGGGTCCCCTAAAGTTTGTGAAACATGCTTCTATAGTCACAAACAATGAACGAATCGGCCATAAAAATGGGATGAACAACCACATAACACCTCATGGTCAATATCAGCCAACCGCATTGTATCCTAAGGTTACGTTGCACACACGATCCACAACAGAAACAGTAACCACCAACCAAACCTCCACAGCACAAAGCATACAACCGCAATCACACGAGAAACAACCAAATTATGAGAACCACGAGCGATGGGAACGGAACCGGAGAGGAGACCCAACACCATAATCGCGCGACCGTGCCGTAGCGTCGCGCGCACGCCGCACGGTTAGGCCACCCACCAGAACGGTAACCGCATTGGCATCACCGGCGCTCAACCAAACGGAAGGACCCCGCATTCCCGCAGGAAACTTCCCGTGCAACGGCGCGCCTCGAAAGCGAACCCAAATACAATGAATCAACAGCTCCTCGCCATAAAAAGTGGGGAAATCGCTGGCTGGGACGAACGATTCGCTCGGCCACCGAACGGAACGGGGGGAGAAATCGAGGCGGGTCGCAAAATGGAGCTCACCTCCGCGTCTGCGCGGGACCGGGAGGCGGTTGGGGGGAGATCGCGCCTCCGATCCCCTTCCGGCACGACGGTGATTTGAGCGGAGGATGGATTGGGGGAATGGGGAATTGCTGGAGAGAGAGGGGCGCGTGAAAAACTGAAAACGGATGGGTAGCGAGCGGGACGTTTAAATCCGGGGGCGCGCCGCGGTACACGTGGCAGGCCGGTAGCGCGCAGAGTGGGTGGGTGGGTTTGTGATCGCGGTTGGGCGAGACCAATCGCATCGCGTCGCGTCCGACCGAAGCGACGACGGTGTTGGCCGTTGGTTCATCGCTTCTGCAATCTCTTTGACAGTACCAGCTGTCACCTCCAACAAGTGACTCTGCATCGTCCGCAGCTCGAACTGAACATCAGAAGCACGGCACGTCGGTGCACCAGACTTGCACGGTGCCTGCACGAATCATGGCATTCTCGTGTGTTGCTCTAACGGCTGGGCCAATTGACAGATAGCTTGGCTGGGGAGTTTGAGTGTGGATTGTTGGTTAGAGGCTTAATTTTTTCTTTCGATGGTTAGAGGATTAATTAGAGCCTGCGATCAATGATCTAATGCGATATATGATCAATGATCTAATTTGAATATGGTTATAAGCCATACTAGGTGTCTGCAAGAAGTGTTGCCCTCGCATCACACCTAGAACCTCACTTGGATGGCTGCATCATCCGATCATGTAATGTACTCCCTCCGTTACTATATATAAACATTTGGAAAACAATCATACTAAACTGGTATTTTTTTTGGAACTTCACTGTGCATCAAAGGCATTCGTCTGGATTTAAATTGTTAGCTTCACGTGTTATTGTTTTGATGATAGGCGATGTGCCAGTTGACATGAAATCCAATCTGCTATGATGCTGTGTTTCGTGGGCCGCTGCCTACAATCATGTTCTCTAAAATTCTTAGAATCTGTGTTTCCTGGGCCACTGCCTCCAAAATCGCCGTGTCATCGGAAGTAGCTTCAGCCCGTCTTGCTACCATCGAGACGGGTGTTTAGACCAGCTCGGCCCATATGGCATATTCTCAAAGCCGACAACGATGTCACTTCGTCATTTGATAAATGGCTGTAATTAGCAAGACGAACAAGTTCTCTCCGTGGCATTTGCAATGACGACGTCCTGATTGATGAGAAATAAAATATTTGCATGTTCGTTTTTTTTTGAATGAAAATAATGTAAGGGAGAAGTTGCTATCGACCTACGTGTGCATATACCTGGAGCAACATTTTCTCGTAGTGACCGCTCGATTGAGCGGGAAGGGAATCGAATCTGCCACATTTTTTTTTTCTGCACAGACCAATGATGGATGCAGAGAGATGGAGAGAGGACGACGTTGTTTATCATTGGGCACCTATTCTGTCAGGGAAAAGACGATGCTATGCTAAAGCATTATGCTAATTCGGAGTATTTGCCTAATTGCCCTTTTCTGTCCTACGGCTGCCAGTCATCGTCAACTCATCTTTCGTCGACGTGGACATCAGGCTGCACGTTGTGTTCTGCTTTGCATTGTGTCTTGAACACCTGGTGATCTATGGTTTGAATCCTCCAATGGAACAAACTTTTTTTATGGCAAATTTCGACAGTAAAATCTAGAAGGGGAAATTCATGTCATCCACAATCCACTAAGCTGAATATCGGGTGAAATATGAACAAAGCTAGCGACCGAGCGAAGCGCGAATCCAACACATGATCACTTGATAGTTGAGAAAGCTGGCTGTCGGTGACCCATGAGAGGAAAACAAAGTCCAATTCCAGTTCCTGGACGGTGCAGTGGTCGATGCGCGGTCACGGAGAGCCATAGACAAATGGCAAATTGCTTTCCATTTTCTTAATTAATCGAGAGCCTGATGCGACTGCAATCGTCTTTACCGTGAGAGGAAAACAAAGCCAATTTCAGTTCCGGGACGATGGAGTGAGTGGTCGATGCGGTCACGAAGAGCCATAGACAAATGACAATTACTTTCTACTTTCTTTATTCCGGAGCCTGATGCGACTGTAATCGTCTTTACCGGAGTAGTATATTATATAATGCCCCGGAGTCCGGGAAGGTTTGGTGGGTGGTGCTTTGCCTGGTGGTGGGGGTAGGCGACGCAGCAGAGAGAGAGGAGCGTGGAGAAGGCGTGAGCCGAGCCGAGCGGAGCGGCGCACGGGCAACCAACCACCTACCCCCCGGAACGCTGCACGTTGCGCTGCGGCCACCTTTTTTTATACGGACAGAGAAGAGAAGGATTCCTCCGCCCCTGGACTGTCCCCGCGCCGCCACCACCTTCCCCTTCCCCCTGCTCCGCCTCCGACGCTTCCGACCCCCGGAAAGGCAAAACCCTCCCCGCCTTCCCCGGTCAAACCCTAGCGCACCTGCCGACGCGCAATCTGCCACCCATTCCCATCTCCTCCCCATGGCGGCGCTCTCCGTCCCCCTCCGCGCCGCGGCCGTCGCTGGATCCCGCCCCGCCGCCGCCGACCCCGTCAAGGTATAGCTGCTCCGACGTCCGTGCTCTCCCCCTCTCACTCACCCTGAATTCCTGGAGATCTCCGCTAGCAGTTTATTGCGCCGCCCCGCCGGTGGTTGCCAGTTCCATTCGGCGTTTATTGCTGTGCCTAGATTTGGTTCGCGTCCTGGTTTGATTTCGTTTGGTACTTTGGTGGGACACTCAACAACAGCATGTTTCGTTCTGGCTGTTTGGTTGCGTACAAAAACTTTGGGGTTGATATGTGTTTTTTTTTTTTTGGGTCCGGGTTGTTTGTTTCCAGAAGCCCACAGCCTCTTGTTTTTGTCCCCCTCAACCCAGCGAAAGGACATTGGTTTTCTGTTTGATTGCACGGGAATATGCAATGTGCTCGGTATTGGCAAGGAAATTGCAATCAACACTGATGCGACTCGGCTTCAATGTTGCAGGTCTCGTGCGTGAGGAGCACCGGCTCAGTTCACTTCGGCTGCAGCTTCCCTTCATTTGCAGCCTCCTCTTCGACGTAAGCGCCTGATCCTGACACCTTAATTCTCGTTACCCGGTGCCTGAGATAGATTGCAGCATGGACTGTCTAACTTGTTGCGAACAAAAGTGCTAGGAACATCAAGCCGCTGAGGGCAATAGCTACACAGGCACCCCCTTCTGTTCCCCGTAAGTTATTTGATTCACCTAATCTTTGAAGAGAACTTTGTAGCCTGCAGCAGTGGACTTAACATTTACTTTGGTCCTTTTGTCCTTTTAGAGTACTCCAGCGGGGAGAAGACAAAGATTGGTATCAATGGTGAGCCTTATTACATCTATGCTGAATTGAAATATATTGTAATATGATGATGATGATGCATTTTGTCTTGGCCTGCCTGTTTTGCTAATATATAGGATACATTGTAATCGGGTGCTTTAGTTAGTAGTGTTACAATACAAAGACTTGGACCCTCAGTTGAGTGTTTGATATACTAGCATAACTGGGCAACTCAATCACACTTGGCTTGCTCATTTAATCTGCTATTCGGCATCAGAATTCAAAACTAGGTGATATCACTCTGTCCCCATCCCTTCTTATGGGTATGTCTTCATCTTGTAGGGTTTGGACGAATTGGCAGGTTGGTCTTGCGAATTGCAACCAGCAGAGATGATATTGAAGTTGTGGCTGTGAATGATCCTTTCATTGATGCTAAGTACATGGTAAGGGAGCAGTGAAATGATTTGCTTATCACATATTATATTTTAGAGTTTGAACATTTCATTTAACAATGATGCGTGACCTATTTTTCAAAATTTCGGTGTGTTCATCTTCCTTCTGGTCCTCCGAGAGCTACTACACCCGTGACAATGCACAATTACAACTGATAAATCATGTTTTATTTATAAATCAGTGATCCTGCTTAATCTGATGCTAACAACTATGTTTCTTGTTTGCTCACTGGTGATGTGCTTTCATGTAGTTTTCTTCTATATATTATGCATTTGATCATTCGGTGACTGCACAAAACAATTTATCATTTATACTTGCATGGTATTCCATGTCAAAAGTATACCTTCCACTTGCCCATGGGAATTAAGCCCATTCTCCTTGATTCTAGTGGTAACAATTTTATATATCCTTGAGATCTGACATAGATTGTACTTGCTTAAATATTTTATTCAATTCCCCATTTCCAGGCCTATATGTTCAAGTATGACTCCACTCATGGCCCATTTAAAGGTTCTATTAAGGTTTTGGATGATTCATCCCTAGAGATCAATGGGAAGAAAATCACAATTACAAGCAAAAGGTGATATTGACATTTGATTCCTCATCCATGTTATCTGATAGTATGTCTAATGCGTAATTTTAATATTACATAACTGTTCATGCTATCACTTGCAATTGTGCTAGGAAAGTTGGGTGGTGAATTATTTTGAACTCATATTGTGCCATTTGATGGCTTGAACTTGAGTAATTTTGATCACTTAGGAAATATTTATTTCTTCTTGCTTTGTTGACCCTCCATCACATTTTAACTTGGAGGCATTTCAGCACTTTTTATGAACTTGCACAGTATACAGTGCTTTCTTGAATGTGTAGCAGCATTGAACTTATGCCTGGAGTATGAGCAGTGCACCACATCTGGTGTGCTTCAGCTACATCACTCCCTTTCTTTTGTGCTTCCTATGGTCATATAAGGATTTTTGTGGCTCTGTATTTCTGTTCAGTATTACATGGTTCTGTAGCTTTAACTTTTTTTTCCCTCCAGCTCAGGTTCTTACTAGTTATGACGTCTAGTTTCATTTTCATTTGATTGGGACATGATTTGCAGTATAATTTGTGCTAACAATCATGCCCTCATGACATGGAAAAGACAGTAGGGATTATTTGTTTCAACTTTCAACATAAGTATTTAAGAATTTGCAATATTTTGTTTCACAATTTCCAGAGATCCTTCTGAGATTCCTTGGGAAAACTATGGAGCTGAATATGTTGTTGAGTCTTCTGGTGTTTTTACTACGATTGAGAAAGCATCAGCTCACCTGAAGGTTTGTGTACCATTTCTTTAAAAATGTCACCTGCAGCAATGTCTGTACCTTTCAAACAAAATCATGAGGTACTTCTACCTTGTTTCTAGGGTGGTGCCAAGAAAGTGGTGATATCTGCACCATCAGCTGATGCTCCCATGTTTGTGGTTGGAGTAAATGAGAACAGCTATGATCCCAAGATGAATGTTGTTTCTAATGCAAGTTGCACAACAAACTGTCTCGCTCCGCTTGCCAAGGTAGCTTCCCCATTCAACTATTCAGTTTCTGTCAAGTAACAGTCTAACATCACATTGCAATCACATGAAAAGCTCGAGTTTTTGCTGCTTCAGTTATGCTCATTGGTAGATCATGTTTTGCAGGTTGTCCATGAGGAATTTGGCATTGTTGAGGGTCTAATGACGACTGTTCATGCAACAACAGGTTGTTACTGGTTCTTCAGTCTCTCTATCTGTTATCTTCAGCTTTAAATTAGGTCTATTAAACACATATTTTGCAGCCACCCAGAAGACTGTTGATGGTCCGTCAATGAAGGATTGGAGAGGTGGACGTGGTGCTGGCCAAAATATCATTCCTAGCTCCACTGGTGCAGCAAAGGTAGCTCAAGTGAAATGCATTCCATGTTTCTTTTATAATTTCTGTCTGTCTCTGACCGATTTTGGTTTATTGTCAGGCTGTTGGGAAAGTCCTGCCTGAGCTAAATGGAAAGCTTACCGGCATGGCCTTCCGAGTTCCAACACCAAATGTCTCTGTTGTGGACTTGACATGCCGGATTGAGAAGAGCGCTTCCTATGATGATGTTAAAGCAGCCATCAAGTATGTTGAACTATCATATCCCATGCATATTATGTGTTACCATTTGGTTCATTGTTCAACACTGTCCAGCTTGTGGTTTGCTATTCTGTTGAGTAGTTTATGCTTCCACACAAGCTTACTGTTAAATGAGCCTTTTCATAGTTTATGGACTCACAGAATGCCCATAATATTACAGCCTTGAGAGGGTATGTTGTATTGTTACTGGATGTAGTTGTAGCATGTGAAGGATGTAGAAAAGGTTAACTAAGTGTCTGGGTTAATATCTTGCTCCCCTTAGGCTGTGCAATTGCAGAAATGGTAGCTCAAGTGGAAGTTGATGTTGACTCTGATAGAAATTCTTGGTGAAGTTCATTTGAAAGTATTATTGTTATGGTCTGCGTGACTATGTATGTGATCTGTGTAGAGAGCACCATGCACAATACACCCTCCGAACAAATATTATTGACACTACGACAGTGCGTGTAGTTAAAAAATGAACTGTGTATGCTGTCCTAACGGATGGAAAAAAACATCCGGAGGGAGTATTTCTTTACTGACATACCCTGGATCTTATTCATCATATTTTCGTTTCAGGGCGGCATCAGAGGGTGCTCTGAAAGGTATTCTAGGCTACACAGATGAGGATGTTGTTTCCAATGACTTTGTCGGTGATGCTAGGTTATTACTTTATCTTGTCACACATAATTCAAATTGTCCTTTGCAGGATGGTGCTGATATCACTGTATTTGTATCTCAGGTCAAGCATCTTTGATGGCAAGGCAGGTATTGGACTGAGCTCTTCCTTCATGAAGCTTGTCTCTTGGTATGACAACGAGTGGGGCTACAGGTTAGCGTTTGCCTATTATCTCATCATCTTATGGTCTTTCTCAAAATCGTAGTCAACATATTAATGAATTTTCTTTGTTTTGTTTCAGTAACCGTGTTCTGGATCTGATCGCCCACATGGCTCTTGTCAGCGCCAAGCACTGATGTTCTGAGAAGTGAGAATTCTCCAGTAGCCTAGGAAGGCTGCAATTTTGCCGGCCATTTTTCTTTTTAGACGTGGCATGGAATAAGTTGTAATGTTGAACATAAGCAGAAATGGATTTGATCCATGACTTGTATGTAGCAGTAGCAGTTTCTTTCTTTATTTATATGTGATACTCTGGTATCATCGATGGAATTGTTGGGCGGATGGTATGGTTTGTCTACTTAGATTCATTGATTGTAATGGAGCAGTGAGCCCATGAATAAGGAGCTGAGATTAAAGTGATCTATGATTGTAGCAACAGCACAGCACAGTCACTTGAGATTGGTGGTAATGGGCAAATATCAGTTAGAATAATTTTGTTTCAATTGTGTAACTTGCTTCTGTTGCCCATAACCACAAGACACGCCACTCTAGCCTGTAGGTTGCTCCTGCAGCCTGCAATGCAATGAACAGTTACAAATCTGGTGTACTCTTCCAAAATAAGAGAACTGGAATGCGTGGAAATGATCAGCAAACATGCATACAATATCTGGTTATATACGCTAGAAGAATATCGATATCCATACCAATTATCTAGTGGCACCTAATAAAGACTATGAAGCTAGTAATCTCAAATTGATACTACTGCAATTCCTCAGGTCACTGATACGTACCGCTATATTCTGTGAAATGAAACATCGTCTACTGAAATGATTCCTCCCTACTTACTTCGGCCTAAAAAGATTTTTTTTTTGAGATTAGACAGTACAATTCAGACATTCACAATACATGTACACTCACTCCTATCAACACACTACGTAAATCCTACCCCTATGAGCATCCTTGAAAACTGAGCCGACAAATCCTCGAGATTGACGAAGTCACCATTGACGTCTCGCTGTCGACGGGAGCGTCACCTACCAATGAAAATATAATACCGTTAAATCCTAATAAATTCGCTCCCTCGAAGAGTCAGAACTTAGGATCTGAGATACTAGTGAGACTCTTGTAACCACTAGGATACAGGCCCTTTCGGGCCTAAAAAGATTGTATTACTGGAACTGGTCAAAGTCAATCTATCTCACGTTCAGCTAATTTATACGGAAAGTATTTGTGACACTAAATGAGTGTATCACGAAAATATTATTCATGATGATAATTTGAATGTCATACATATTAGCATTTTTAATATAAGTTTGGTCTTTGACTAGTGCTAAAAATGTATGGGACGGATGTGGTATACCATATTAGCAGTACGATCTGTCATAATATTTGGCCAATCAACATCAGTACTTTTTTTGTATCAAGAAAATTTGCTGCCAATACATTTCGTCCTTCGGACGCACCTGGATGGTGAGCTTCCACCGTTGAGCGCTGCCTATAAATAGGCACACACCACGACACCAATCAGCCCGTTTTCTCAGCCTTCTCTCCATTATCCCTCTCTCTTCTTCCTTCAACAATCCAATCAATAGTCTCCGGCTGCAGTCAGGGTTTGCAACATGCCCGCGACATTTCTCGTTCCTCTCAGTCTTGGTGCTCTTCGTCGCTGGTAAGCATACTGATGATTCAGCATTAAATCGATTGACGGATGAGAATATCACAATGTACCTCCCCGTAGTCTTCAGTTTATCGTTGGATCCATTAAATGATCAATCGATTATACTCGGTCATTATGCAGGTGCTCAAGCTGACGCCAGTGAATTCCCGCCGCCGCCGCCGCTCGCTCGCCGCGCCGGTCCGGTACGTAAACCGGTGCCGCCGCCGGCGATGTCTACCGGTACGTAACCGTGCCACATGTGGTTGCATTCTTTGCGCTTAATCCATATATCTGCTTCGGTCTGATAAATAATTGCTTCAACTAAAACTGATGAAACAGAGAAGGACAACTGCCCGATGATCCAGGTGCCGAGCGTTGTCGACGCCTGCCATCATGCCCCCGGCCTCGCCAGCTGCACCAAGCAATGCATTGCCAACAAATACCACGGCGGGCACTGCGACGTCTTGCCGAACGGCCGCCTCGGCGACTGCACGTGCATGAACTGCCTTGGCATCCAGGCTTAGCCCGGCCGGCGTGTGAAACGTCGTCGTCTTGTTGTCCGTCGGTTTGGGAGATAGCAGAGCACCATGAAAAGTTTCAATGGCGTATGATGACTGCATCTCAATTGCCGATAAATCAGTTAGTTATTAAGTAGCAGTTATTAGTAGAGCATGGTGATGATTAATTTTCCTGTAATTCTCGTTATTTGAATGAAATTTGATTTTGCAATGCTTTGGTTTGTAAAATGAAGAGAGGCGCGTGGATGATAATATGCCAGCCCACACACACTCAGGACAGTTATGTTTGCAAATCTCAGTACAAAACTCGATTAAAAGCTTCCTGAAATTGGAAGGTCTATAAATAAACACCTAAAATTCAGATCACACCTAATGAAAATTAGAAAGAATGATTAAATATTTACTATGTCAACATTTAGAGCATGCCAACTAATTAAAATGGCTTAATACAAGGTGACACTTAATTTCTTGTTAAAAAAATCGCAGCAGTTAACATCCCTGGCTTAGAGCAAGTATACTGGGTACTACTTGTCAGCCGGCGAAATACAAGTCCAAGTCATCAAAAGCTGAGATGGAGGAGTGAGAAGAAGAGTGTGTGGAGGGCAAAACGCCTGCATGGAGCCTGTACGCGAGGGAAAGAATGAGTGCTTTATTTATTAACCAATGAATAACGTGCATTTTTTTAGGTAAATGAATAACGTGCATTTGAAAGTATTTAATATTTGAATTTTAAATAAGGCAAATTGTGACGTGACCTTATTTAGGATGCGTTTGATAGGTTTTATGCTTATGCTGAAAATAATTTATGGTATGATTTATCTGTGAAAAGTGTTTATCTGACTTATCTGACTTATTGTAACATAAGCTATCAAACCGTCTGACAAAACAGATTATTCTGTTGGCTTATTCAGCTGGGTCTAAGATGATCCATAAGCCCCAAAAGTTAGTATTTGTTGACTTTGTTTTTCTAGTACAAAAAGACAAATAACTTACGAGAATTTATTACAATAAATACTTATGCAAACTAGTTGTTTGACAGAGCTTATGACTTATCACAATATAAGCTGATCAATAAGTTATTTCATAAACCTTATCAAACACAATCTTATTAGCTAAACAACTAACCAATTATATGGGATCTTCTCTCCAAGCACACATCCTTGGTTGGCAGCTGTAATCGGTGTCCTGCGGTTTTCACTCAGCATTACCAGAGTGTTGCCTGATCTGTCTATCAAATCAAAATAATAAATTTAAGCTAAATATCATCAACAACTTGTTTGAAATTTCTTTACTGTTTTATCCATTTTAGAGCATCTCCAAGAGAGTTTTATAAACTTTTTTCTAAATCAAATTAATGGAATTTAATCTAAAAAACAATCTTCAACAACTCTTCAAAGCTAGAAACAAGGAGAAAGTTGAGAGCCTTAATCCTTATAGTTTTAAAAAAATTGATGTCGTTGTGACCTTAATAATAATGTGACTCAATTAAAAGTTTTTTTTAGATCTATTTTTAGAGATAACTATTAGAAGATAAAATACATATATTTAATATTTTTTAAATTACTACTAAAAATATTTTAATTTTTTAGAAGCTTTTAAAGATGCTCTTATAAACGACATGTTCTGTCCGTGGACCGTGGTAGGGCACAAGTCCTGTTGGTAGAAAAACATTTCTCTACAACTTCTCTGTCACAAATGGAATTACTAGTCCTTGAAAGTCACCCAAGAGCTAGTAATTCCATTTGTCACAAATGCATCAGCCACCCAGTCTTCTTGTAGGCCGTGCTCAGCAGACTTTGAGTTCTCCTAACAACGCTTCACTTGTCACCTTTTTTTTATTAACTTGCTCCCGCCCTCCACTTGCTTTCTTTGCATCTCTTTCTACAATATAACCAATCACCAAACCACATGAGCAAATACAATACTGTATATGATTTCGGTTGGGTCAGTTAGTTTTTTTGTCCTTCAAGCAGGCTGTAAAAACTTTCAATTAGCACACAACGGGATTACTGCATCTTTGCGTTTCAAGACTGCCATAAGTTGTTACATTAGGCCAATCAAGGCCATAAATTCTTTTATATTAAGAGAAATAAATTTGCTGCCAATATTTCCTTCGGATGCATCGATCTGCACCGTCGGGCGACGCCTATAAATAGGCACACACACCGCGATACGAACCAGCACCGTCTTCACCATCTATTCCTCCTGGAACAATCGAATCAGTCAGTCTTGGTCTGCAGCCATGGCTTGCAACACGTCCGCGACATTGCTAGTTGCTCTCGTAGCCTCGGCGCTCTTCGTCGCTGGTAAGCATATAGACTGATAACTTGGCATTACTTAAATTGAGACGTAGTCTTCAGAGTTTACCTTTGGATTGATTAAATCTCGGTCGCATTCGGTTATGCAGGTGCCCAGGCTGACGCCAGTGAAGTTTCGCCGCCACTTCCCCGCCGCGCCGGCCCGCTGCCGCCGCCGCCGGCGACGTCTACCGGTAACCTGATGATCACACATCTGATTTCCATTCTTTGCGTTCACATGAATCCACGTACTCGGTTCTGAATATTTGCTTCGACTAATTAAGAAACTGAATACAAACAGGCAAGGCCAACTGCCCGATGATTCAGGTGCCGAACCTCGTCGACGCCTGCCGCAGTCCCCCCGGGCTCGCCGGCTGCGCGGCTCAGTGCATTGTCCAGCACTACCGCGGTGGGCACTGCGATGTCTTGCCGAACGGCCGCATTGGCGATTGCACGTGCATGAACTGCCTTGGCATCCAGCAGGCGTAGGCCCGGCCGGCGTTTGGAACGTCGTCATCTTGGTCTCCGTCGGTTAATTGGACTCTGGCGGAGTTTCAATGGCGTATGATAGGTGGATCAATTGCTGAGAATCAATTAGTACTAGTTAAGTAGCAGTTATTAGTGGCGCATTAGTGTGATGATTAACACGTTCCTGCACGTCTAATCATTTGAATAAAATTTGATTTTGCTGTGTTTTGATTGTACAATGAAGAAGGCCGCGTGGATGATATGTTAGGTCACACAGTCAGAGAACAATTACGTCACAAATAATCTCAGTACGCTACTCGATTGAAAGATGCCTCCAGATTGGAAGGTAATTTATACTTCCTGTTCCAAAATTGTTGTTGCCATTGATTTTTTTCGCTATCTTTGATCATTTATTTTATTAAAAAAATTTAATATTTACGAAATGGTCAAAGGTAAAGTCAATGACAACAACAATTTCGGAACGGAGGGAGTAAACGCCTAAAATTCAGAACACGGCAAATAAAAAGTAAAAATGAATTAAATATTTACGATGTCATTTGGAGTATGCCAAATAAAATCGCTCTATACAAGGCGGCACTTAATTTCTTGCTAAAAGTATGCGCGACAGTTAGCAATTAGCATCCCTGGCTTACATCTCCGACCACACAACCTCGCTTTGTATGTTGCCTGTTCTGTCATCTGTCAACCAGATGAAATGAAAATGATAGATTGAAGCTTCTCTCCGCTGGAATTAGGGAAAAAAGTGCTGTTAGTAGAAAAAAAAGATTTTCCTTTTAGAAACTTGTGACCAGCTGTTAAAACTTTCATTTAGGTTCATTGTAGTGGAACCAACCCACCCAACTTCAAATCTTAGATTTGGCATGACTGTTGCATTTACGGTGACAACATTTCTGTCGATTGTGAGACGCCTGTAGTGACTTTGTGAATTTCAAAGCTCAGTCTTTTGCTTATATATTGTGTTCAATTCGTATATATAAAAAAACTACTCCTTTGCATTTCAAGACTGCCAAAAGTTAGACTAAAAAAAAAGACTGCCATAAGTTGCTATATTTGGTTGAGTCATTCTTGATGAGCTATCTATATTTAGAACCTACTATACTCCCTTAAATTTTATTGTTGATGTTGCCTAGCTTAAAATTATGTTAAGCAGCGTTAAAAAAGAAGAAAGAAGATCGGAGGTAGTAATTAATTAGTACCAGGCGTGAATTATTATATAAAAGAAAAATCCAAATCCCACCTCTCACCGAGTGAAATTGATCTGTCCCAACTGCAAGGCTTTAGTAGCCATGGCTTGCAAGGCCACATCTCTCGTCGCATCCGGCCTTGTGATTCTGGCGCTACTCTCCATGTCCATTGGTAAGCATCGTCGTACAGTGCTTAGCTTGGTTAATCTTATCAGTACACGAAAGAAACACATACATCGCCCTTGTGATTCTGGCGCTACTCTCCATGTCCACAGCTTGCTTAACCTTATCAGGTCTGAATGAACTGTATATAATAAGTGAAGAAACTAAGAAACTTTATTTAATTTGATGGTAGCAGATACCGGCGTGGAGGCTTGGTGCCTGTCGTACCCGTTCGAGGACATCAAGGACGCGTGCCGCCATGGCGGGCTCAAGAACTGCGTGAACAAGTGCAAGGGCAAGGGGTTCACAGACGGCGCGCAGTGCGACAACCTCGGCGACTGCCTGTGCTTCAAGTGCGTCGACCAGGGGAAGCCGCCCGGCGCCACACATTACTCGGTCGCTGCTACTGCTACTGCTAAGAATGTGGAAGCGTAACCTGCTAACCGAGCGTGCCATGTGTAACGTAGGAGGAGCACCGCCCTATAGGTAGTGATGATGCTCCAGGCACCACATGGTTTGCGTTAATTGTACTGATAATTATATGCGTGATGATAATAACAAGCAGCCGGTCAATGTCAATCGGCGTATTGTTCACCGTGCAGGCGTCCGGCTTGGGGAGGTGACGCCTTGCAGCTTCCTTGCAGGAAATTAAATGAATACGGCGAGGATGATGTGTAGTAAATTGGAAACGGCAGTGGCGGACGAGAAAGGGAGCCGCCGGCAGATCTGCAGGACGACAAGAACGTCATTCGCCACGACGACGGGGTGGCCCTCGCCGAGCTCGATTCAGGACGACAAGAACGACGTCATTCGTCGAGCTCCGGAAAAAGCGGCGAGACGCGTTCGTTCGAGCTCGGGGCCGCCCGCCTTCCTCCGTTCCTCGAATCCTCGCCAGCCACGAAACGGACGCGAAACCGGTCCAGAGATAACTTCCGTCGACAGGGAACCGACGGCGAGCGTCGTCCTTCTTGCCGGCGTGGTGGCGTCAGGCACTTCTCAGAGGCTCGTTGGCCGGCCCTCGCCTCTTCGCGACCCACCTGGTGGATGTGGCCTTACGACGACGACGACGGCCAGCTCCGAGTCAAGTCAACCAACCGGATCCGCACCGCACAGGGTGGATCGGACGGTTCTCAGGGACTAGAGGGTGGTCGGTATTTCAAATACCGTCCACCCCGGGTCGGTATCTGAGATCTCGACCGCCCCCCTCCCCCCCCCCCCCCCCTTGACCGTCGCGTTCGCGTGTTCTCCGTGCTGCGTCAAGTCACGACGCGTGCACTCTGATGGCCGGCTCGCCAGAAAGAAAGGAGTCGCTATGATTTTATCTACTCCCTCTGGATTTTAATTATTAACATAGTTAATTTTTTAGTTATATTGAATCATTTATTTTATTTAAAAAATTTAAAAAATTATCAAATATATTATTATAATTTGTTTTATCATTAAAGAAAGTTTTAACCTATTTTATAATATTTTATATTTAAATAAATATTTTAAATAAAATAAATAATTAAATATAGCTAAAAAAATCAACTGTGTCAATAATTTAAATCCGGAGGGAGTATCTCGCCGGAAAAAAAAAACTTTGGCCATTTTCTTGGACGACACCGCGCATGTCCAACGCGATATGGTACGGCGCTTGGACGTGGAGCCGCAGCGAGATGCGCTCCCCACTTCGCCGGACGCCGCAGCAGCCTTGGAGCTTGAACATCTTCTTCCTGGATTGTATTGGCAGCCACGAAGCGGACGCGAAGCCGGTTCAGAGCGGTCGAGGGAACGTCATCCTCCTCGGCTGCCGCAGCGATGCCCGATCTACACGGTTCGCTCCTTCCTTAGCGCGCCGCCGCTTTCCGGAATACCCACACCTCCATCATATGATGCCCTCTCTCTGGGCTTCTCCGTACGTGCTGCTTCAAATCAGCCATGCCTCTGTCGCCGATCGAGGCATCCATATTCCATGCGCGGGCTAACTAAGAGAGACTAGCTTACACGGCCGTCGCCAATCGATGACCCGCCCGGCTGCATAACCAACCTACGCGCCCAGCTGCACCTCTCTCTTTTTCCCAGAAACGTTTGCTTACCTCTTGCACCATTTCGCTGCATGCGAACCTTGATTTCCAAAATCTCTACCACGCACAACGCTTCGGCATCATTATTAATTGTCAGCTAGCAAACCTTGACACTTTTCACAGAGATGACGTTCCATTCTACCGTTTCGTCGACGAAGATGAAGGATCACTTCTCAGGAAACGTAACATGCATAAGTGTCCTTCAATGTTTTTAATTCGTTTAAAATATATAGGAAACGGCAACTCCAATTAATAATCCATCTGTATATATAAGCCCATCTTGGCTGACCATCCTTTCCACAGTAATATCCTCTTCTTATGCTCTCACCTTTCCAATACTCTCAATAATATACTTATCAAGCAACAAGCCGCCAATCAGTTCCAAGCTTTATTTCATCTAGTCATGGCGAGCAAGGCGGTCCTCGTCGCGTCTGCGCTGGTCCTGGCGCTCGTCTTCATCGCGTCTTCCGGTAATAATTAAGCACGCAGAGACGCGAAAAACATACTTTGGTTATATTATTTCTGTTTGATATATGCAATGAAACATTGTATCTAAAAATCTTTTTTGATGGGCGAGCAGGTGGTGGTGTGGAAGGTTGGTGCATAACGGTCCCGGGGCCAAACATCTACGTGTGCTTGGTGTCGGACGGGCGCCGAGTGTGCGACGCGCAGTGCAGGGAGGTGGGCTACAACGGCGGCGGCTTGTGCAGCAACATCGGCGAGTGCCTCTGCGCCAAGTGCGTCGATCAGGGGCCGCCGGCACATCATCATGTGCCGTAGAAATGTCTCTCCATCGGCTTGTACAACTTACAAGCATGCATATGGCCTAATATGTACATGTACCGTGCGTGGCAATAATTAAGGAGCCGCACGTGTTACTCTGTCCACCCATATACATTTTCACGAGAGGGGGATGTTACAAGTTTCCATCATGTGACAAAGATAACTCTTATGTGCACCATTCATATATATGTTGGACGCCCGTGTCAAGTCTGTGAACACCCCTCTGATGCAGATACAGGTGCAGCACGCCGGAAAAACCCAGAAATAGATCAGCCATGAAGATGCTGGAGTTGAAAGTCGCCGCCTCAGCCGCCGTGATCTTGCTCCTCCTGACTGCCGGTGAGCCGCTTCCTCCAAACAAATTAATCTCCGGTCGTTTCTTCGCCGCACCACCAAAACACACACTTATAAACTTTGTTTTGTTTAATCCATCTTTGATCGATCTGCCAAACGCAGCTGATCAGGTTCAGGCCGGCACTATCGGCGGACCCGAGTGCACCGTGGCGCATCGCAGCACGACGTTCAAGGGCGTCTGCACCACCGCCGCCTGCGTCGCTGCCTGCAGGCACGAGCTGTACACAGAAGGCCACTGCTTCATGGACGTCTCCGACCCCGACCACCGCGTCTGCATGTGCACCAAGCCCTGCCCACCACCGGAGCCGGACAAGTAGGCGCGTGGAAAGTTTGATCGGTTTATTAGTTAGTTAATTGCTTCACGAGAGTGACGATGGTCGATCGATGTAAAGATCGTACTCATAAATGATGATTACATCGAGATATATTATTGATTTAATTTTACAAAAAATATTTGATTCGACCGCTCTCTATCCAATTGTCTCGCCAGGACAAGGCTGCTCGTCGCCTCGTCCTACATCATCTCCTACACAGGTTTACAGTATCAATCACGAAAAATTTCTAAGTGCCAACTATTAGTTAGGGGGAAATAAAAAGATTATGAATACTTCTATATATAGTTCCGGACAGTCTTCTCGTATACTATCTGGTTACAACTCAAGTCATCGTAGTAACCAGATATTATCACTTGGAATTTTAAACACCTAGCTGCCATAGATTCATCAAAATCGGAACACTGTTACAACATGGTTACACCTATAGCAATTCTGAAAGATTATCGGTATCTCACATACCAGCTGTTGCTATATATAGAATCATCAATGCTTGAGACTGATCAGAAAGAATAAGAATGCGCTATTCCAAATGTCCGCTTACATATTCTGCAGGGTGTCAAATCATTTCAAATACTATATATAACAGCTGATGTTCCGCGACGAGTCTGGAAGCCGGTCCTATAGATGATGGTAGATCCTGAAACCACTGGCACTGTTTGGATATTTCTAATTGGTATATAAAAAAACTGGTTTTTAAAGTTGGTTTCTAGAAACTGATTTTTAAATAAAAAATGGATGGATGTATTTGGATCCTATTTTTTATAATCTATAAACCAACTTTTGGATTGTTAATGAACTCTAATGAGATTAAAACTAGAATTAGCTAGTTTGGATCAAATTATGGGTTTCTTAAAACCCCATAATCTGGTTTATAGAAACTAATATAAAAACTGATCTGTTTCGAAACTCTTCAGTTTTTTTAAAACTAGAGGGATCCAAACAAGACCTAGCCTCAACACAACCCAAGTTTTGGCCATGGCTAGCAAAATCATCAGATGAGGCTGTGTTGGCTATCATGATCTTGGAGCTCCTAATCCTCCTGTCTTGTGGTAAGAACATGCGTACATCATCTCCATGCCGGGGTCGGTGGTGCCGGCGACCAGCGGGACATGATCCACGACGATACTGGTACAACACAAACCTGCCGGGTTGTACTAAATTTTTTCTCTTGGTCTATCTTGTAATTCTTGGCATCATGATCAGCATAGATATAAATTTTGGTCTTATAAGTACAAAATTTGTAATGATGATGAAAATGTCAGGTAGGGGACTGGGACGATGCCGATCCCCTACCTATACAAAGGGAAGTTGTTTGTAATTTTCACATCATGAAAATCAGGTTAACAAACGAGATGCAATGAATTGGTTGCAAAAAAAAAGGAGATGCAGGGAATAGTGACAATAAAACAAATAAAACGGCATGAAATGCATCCATTATAAAGGAAAATCAGAAAAAAAATGTAGTGTGATTAACAAAACGTAAGGTGTTATTTCAATTTTTTCACCAATAAGGCTATTTTTGAATTAACAAACACAAGTGAGGTAGATTGGTTATCTATTTTTATTAGCAACAAAAATAATTGCCATGCTGAGACAGGATATATGCAAATTCATTTGGCTGTGCACACACATGACTAAGATACGGAATGCACTCCAATAAACCTGCTCTAAGTAGCGAAGCGTATCCACAACAAGGATATGCATGCAAATTCACACCAATGAATCTGCTCTAAATGAAGCGTATCCACAACAAGGATGTACACACATCCATTTCTCCCTGCAGGAGTCGGCATATGCAATCCACACCAATCAATTAATTTGCTCCAAATTAAATAACTCGAGAGTATCCGCAACAAGGACATGCGCATCCATTACTTTTAGATGTATGCATGGCATGGATCAATGTACATAAGTTTTATAAATAGACATGGTGCTCTTCACTTTCTCCACAACTTAATTCCTCTCACGAAACAAAGCACGCACGGCTCAGCCATGAAGGACAGAATCGCAGCAACGGCCTTGTTCCTGCTCCTCCTGGCCTTCGGTGAGCAAGTTCTGGCACTTCCATTCGAAGAACGAAAGCGGAATATATATGAGTAGTGTCTCCTATGCAGACATCAAACTCTGATTACATTGTTAGATCGAGTTGCAGCATCACAGCAAAAACTTGATAACCGTATACAATATGCATGCAATTCATCATTACCTATGTCTCACGATCGATTGGTTTCGTTGAGCAGGTGCGGAGGCCATGCTGTGCATCACACCCAGCCAGACCTACCAAGGGTGGTGCGTCCACAATACGAATTGTGCCGCCATCTGCATCACAGAGGGCAACAGCGGAGGCTACTGCAAAGGAAAGCTGGTTGCCAAGTGCATCTGCACTAAGGCCTGCACCCCATCTGGCGGTGGACGACCAGTAAAACCACCGTCGGCGCCCGGTAGTGGAGGACCAGTAGTAAAACCACCGTCCGCACCTGTTAGTGGAGGACCAGTAGTAAAACCACCGTCAGCGCCCGGTAGTGGAGGACCAGTAGTCAAACCACCGCCCGCACCCGTTAGTGGAGGAACAGTTAAACCACCGCCGGCGCCCGTTTGTGGGGGAGCAGTTATACCACCACCCGCACCAAAGAATTGAAGGAAAGCCATGCATGAGCTGATAATGGCCAGGCTTTGGTTGTTTATGGCAGCGTGATTTTCTCGCCCATTTCAACTCTAGATTTCAGTTGATGTCTTGATGATGATAACAATAAGAAAAATTTATTGTAGGACACACTTTAATGTTGGTTTTATCTTTTGGACACTAGATTGTTTTTTTTGGTCTCGTGGATACTAAAAAAATGCACCTTTTGTCTGTAGAACACTATAGCGGAAAAAGTGATCATTCTTAAATTTATTATCTTAATATACAAAATACATTGGAACTTAAAATTTAACACAATGTTATATTGTTGCATTTTATGTTCATGTGATTTTTTCTTGATTTTTTTTATCAATTGTTTGTATAGTTTAATTTTAAAAATAATTATTTTATTAGTGAAAAACTTATGTAAACAATCAGCAATAAATATGAAAAAAATTGCATGCATAGGGAATTTAGTAATGTGTGCTTGTGTCATATTTCAAGTCCAAATGTATTTTGTATATTAAAAAAAAGTTGAAAATGATCACTTTTTTCACAATAGTGTCCTGTAGACAAAAGCTGTATTTTTTCAGTGTCCACGAGACCAAAAGAAGCGATCCAGTATCCAGGAGACAAAATAAATATTGAAGTGTGTCCTACAGACAAATTTCCCTAACAATAATAATAAGAATAATGAAATTTGTGCAGTTTGTATGTTTAGTGTTATCCATACTTTCAGTTGTTTCGTTTTACATTGTTTGCAAGAAATTTGTGTCTGTTGATTCTCTCTGAAATTTTAACGTGTTTGTGGTAACTAGGCATATGGGCATTATTTGACAGCAAGAAATTCACGCACGAACCCAAATAACTCATCGGTGATTGAAGTCATTCGTGTGAATCATTTATCACTCGGTAGTGATTGATGTTACGCTACTGAGTTATTTATCACTCGGATTTGATGATTCGAGCGATTTTTCCTTAAAGAGAGCCAATATGATTATTCTTGTTTTGGACTCATGCATTATTTGCAATTTCTAAATGATACAAGAGTCATGGGCTACACCTAATTAGGTGTACTTATTCGGCGCACCAGTTGATTTCTCGAAAACATTTTTAGATCTTTGAGACCCTCACAGGCTCGCTGATATAAATCTGAAATATTCTAAATGGCACAAACCAGTCGGGAAGCTACTGAAGACTATCATCAAGCTTGCATGACTCTCGGGGGCTACTATCGATGACATGTATCTGGGATACCTCACATAGAAAGAAAGTAGAGATAGACTCCTATTATAATATGTATAGTAGACTGACTAGAATTCCGCTATGTAACCCTATCCCCTCGGATATATAAGGCGGTTCCTCCTTAAAGGACAAGCCTTCAACTAGAGATCCCGCAATGGGACACAATTAAACATAGAACTAGACATCATCGTTTAGGTCTATCCTCCTCGTCTAGATTATAGATCTAGATATATCAATATAAATACCACATAACACAGGACATATGGTTATTATCCTCCGAAAGGTTCGAATCTATATAAATTGACGTCTTGTGTTACCATCATCTCTCGATCTCGCGTATACAAGTATTCTACATATAAATCGTCATAGATGAACTACTCTATATCTAGTGCCGAGATTAAGTCTCGACACATTGTTCCCACAAAATTTGTATCTATTTTTTTTTACAATAAAAAAATTTGTGTCTGTTGATTCTCTCTGAAATTTTAACGCGCTTACAATAACTAGACATATGGGCATTATTTGACAGCAAGAAATTCACGCACGAACACAAATTGAATGTCTCATCAACAGAAATCAACGGTGACCGCTATAAGGTACAGCGGTATAGAGCACCTGTAAGTGGGAACATTTGACTTTCCATTTTGAGAAAAGAGAACAGTCTACATACTTCATAAGTTGGGAACAAAACGGCATGTAAGAATCGCACCGCCCACCTCAGCTTGCTCCGAAATGCTATTCCCAGTGAATGAAGTGCAAAGTGAAGTGTTTTAGTTACATGAAGGAGCAGGATATGCTTGCGTGGAGACTACCAAATGACGTACTGTCTCATCTCTGACACATGAGGACGGGCTGTGTGCTACTAAAAAAATTCGGCCTATAGAGATAAGACCGCTTTTACGGTATTCAATTACAAAGAATAATCTCACATAAATCAAGAAAATCCACCGTAGTCCTGTTCTATCCTTATATGCATAATAACACGTAACCCTGTGAGAATTATCATGACTTGAGCCGGATCTTAAACCCATAGTTTGGTATGGTGAAAGATGAGAGGATTTTTTATTTGAACCCAAAAATTTGCTCCCATAGAAAATTAAACTCAAGACTTTGAAGGTGCTATTAAAACACCTCAATGACTTATGTGTTACTTACTTCATTGTATGATTCTACACGTGTTTCAAAAAAAAAACGTAGGTCTCTACACGCACTCTACTTTACTTTATCATTGTTTATTGATGTTAATAATTCCCAGACTAGCCTAAGTGTATTTAACCCATCATATGTTCAAGTTTTTCCCCCTAATATTATAAAATATTTTCATCATCCTTCTAAAGAATAAAAAGCAAAGATCCTAAAAAAGAATAAAAAGCAAAGATCCTAAAAAAGAATAAAAAGGATAAAGAAAGAAAATACACGAACAAAATCTCAAAGATGTATAGCACGAGTTGTAGGCAACGATCTGGATTTTTGGGCTGCAAGATCGCAGCCAGTTTCAGAGAAGAACAAAGAGAACAATATTTATGGAACTATTACAAGCATCAAAGGCCATATAAAAAAAAATGAACAAGCATATCCACTTAGCGATTTACTTTGGACCACAATACCATGCAATCTACAATCAGAACATGCGTATCTATCTATATTTAGATGTATGGCGGGACTGTATTAAATGCCATGCAAAAATAAATAAAATGAAGAAGCATATCCACTTGGTGAGCTTTTCTAGACTATAGTAATGTTCCGCCCCTCCGAGGTCGGGTCTGTTTACATCTGACAGTTCTATAGGACTTTTATACTTTCTCGCAAACCAACGCAAATCTTTTCTGTGCACTTGTTGTCTTGTTCTTACTCATGTGCATCCGAGAAGAATTTCTCGATCAATCACCCATCGCTCTAGATCAAACACGCTTAACCTCAGAGTTCTTTAAAGATGACCTTTCAGAAAAGAAGTTGCAACTTATTGATATGAATATTCTATCAATCATATTAAGTCCTGAGCCATAATATTATATGATACTATACAATAATATACACAACAAAGCTTCTCTTTAATAACTCAAATCATATCCACCCATTAGGACATGTGTGTCCATTTTCATATGCATGATGAGACTGTAGAAAATGTATTGTAAAAGTAAACAAAATAAACAAGCATATTCACTTGGCTAGCTTCTTTGAACCACGATACCACAAATTAAAGCTAAATAAAGCTTCTCTCTAATAATTTAGACAATATCTACCATCAGGACATGGATATCCATGTTCAGATGCATGGTGAGACTAGATGCGCATGAGACTCTTTAAATAGAGAGGTCGTTCCTTGTCTTCATCCTCGTCCAACAAAGTTCATCATCCCATAGTTGAGTTCAATCAAAGCCACCATGGAGAAAGGCAAGATCGTAGCCTCGGTCCTGCTTTTGCTCCTCCTAACCTTTGGTGAGTTCTTTAATTCAAACTCTCTGAAACATGGAGGTTATCAATGATGGATCAATGGTTTATGATTTGATTGGACCGTATGCAGGCGTGGATGCCAACTTGTGCAAAACTCCAAGCAAGACCTTCAAAGGGGAGTGCTTCCACAATGTGAATTGTGCTAGAATTTGCACGTCAGAGGGGGCCACAGGAGGCTTCTGTGAGGGCCACATTCACAGGAAGTGCATGTGCACTAGCGACTGCAGAAGCCAAGGCGGAGGATCACCTGCCAGAGGGCCACCTGCAGCAGAGAAGACGATGTCCTGGAGGTCCCGAGGCCATGCATGAGCAATAGCTTAGCTTTGAGTATGTAATAACACCTGCGGCAGTGGCACATGTGGAGCCTTTGATCTGATTGTCTTGTATTGTTGTGCAACTTGTATGTCTAGTGTTATACATACTCAGTTTAGTTGTTTCATTTTACATTGCTCCCACAAAATCTGTGTTTGTTGTTTCTCTCCGAAATTTTAACGAGCTTGCGGTAACTAGACATATGAGCACTATTTGACAGCAAGAAATTCATGCACGAACCCAAACATTGAACATGTGTAAGGAGCATGACCATTGAGGTCACCCCAAGGTATGATGTTTTGGTGATGAATGACAAACATAAAATATCGCTAATATCTACACATGTGTTGTCCATGTAGGAATCATCTCTCAATTCTATTACAAATCATATGGATAATGGTTGCCTTAGCGATTGATGACAATGACCATAAACATGGAGGCTTGTGAGCTTGATGGAGTCCAAGGGTTGATGGAGATGTATCAAAGCAAAGTACAAGCTATGGAGCAAATATTGGGAACACTTGTATAGTTGTTAGGGCTTTGAGTCCATAGGAAAAACCGGACTATCAATGGGGTCTAGGTCATTTCTCTTAGGTTATGTCTAGTCGGTGATATGCATGAATGGTCGATGAAATCATAGGCACTAGGTGACAGTGGAGAAGCCAATGATCTATTCGAAAAAGCCGAAAAACAAAGTCAAGCGAAGACATAGTGACCGGACAGAGGGGTCAATGGTGACCGGATTATACGACCACTAGGATAAGTTATCTGAGACTTACAGTGGAGCAGCGAGGAAACTGCTAGAGCTGAACATTATAGAGACCGGACGGTCCGGTCTGTACAAGTAGCTCTGGGCAGCGAGGAAGCGAGCACTAAAAATGTTTCTTGACTGGAGAGATAAATTGACCGTACGGTCTGGTCAACTGACCGTACGGTCCGATCAGTACAAGATTTCAGCATGGCAGAGCCGTTGGTGTCAAGGATTATAGTGACCGGACGGTCCGGTCAGGTAGTGACCTGACAGTCCGATCAGGAGGCCCAGAAAGCTGATTTTGTGGAGCAATGACTAGTTGGAGATTGGAAGCCTATATAACTTCATTTATGGGGTCTTGAAGACCTCTCTTGGCCAGTGAAATACCTGAGAGCATTTGGTAAGGTTCAAGAGAAAAAGAGGAGAGCACTAGGAGGAGATATTGCATATCTGGAGAGTGCTAGTGGAGAGTAACTTGAGCATCTTGTACATCTAAGGTTACGGTGTCTTTAAGGGTGTGATCTAGATTGTTACTCTTGGTCTATGATGAGACCTAGACCGGTTAGGTGTCGGTGATCGAGCCTATCGTGATCGGTTGTAAAGGCCGTCACACGTTTGTATACTGTTTGAGCCCGCTGATGAAAGAGGCATCGCTAGTGAGTGCTCGTGTCGGCTCGGGGCGTCCGACAAGTTCTCAAGGAAGACGAGTTTGTGCCTTGGTGGCTGCGATGACGCGTACCATGTCTTCACTTCGGGAGTGATTGTGGGCTCATGTGCAAGAACTCCACATTGGTGGCGGGAGGGACTGTGACTCTGGCGGGAGTAGTCTAACAAGGAGTAGGGGAAGGCGCCATCCTTCCGAGACCTCGGGAAAAAAAATATGAGTAATCTCTTACTCTACTCCTTACTTTTATGCATTACTTTCCGCATTTATATACCGTGTAGTTCATGCTTATGTGCCTTTGTTACTCTTGTTGAATATCTTGTACAATAACATGAATAGGCTTATTGCTTGCTAGTTGTGCTTTAGTTTCCGTATTTAACCACTAGCTTGTATAGGAGTTGTATTGTCTTGAGTGATCCACTAGTATACTTAGGTTGCTGTTTCTATGAATTTTATAGGTTTATTATTTTACTAGTGTGATCACCACTAGAAATATGTAGGAGTTGTTGTGAGTAGTCAATTTTAGGAATTGACGAATTTGGTACATAATACAAGTTCTTGATTCAACCCCCCTCCCCCCTCCCTCGGTCACTCGATCCTTTCAATGTGTCATCAACTGAAATCAAAGATGACCGCAAAGAGCACCTGTAAGTGGGAACATTCGACTTTCATAAGTTGCCAACAACGGCCTGTAAGAATCGCGGCGCCCACCTCACCTTGCTTCGAGATGCTTTCCAGAGAAAAATGATGTAATACTCGTGAATGAAAAAGTGAAGTGTCTTAGTCACAGGCTTGAGCAGGATGTGCTTGCATGGAGACTGTCTAAGGCTACTCCCAATGAGGGTTTCATTCTCATTAAATAGGATGTCATATCACCATTTTGGATGATATGGCAAGAAATTAATTAGGAAAAAGAAGGAAGGAGTTTTATCTAGATAAAACCATGTCTACACTGTTTCCAAGACAATTATCTCTTGCATGTATTATCTAGAAAACAACAAAATAAAACTATGCATTGTAACTATAGTTTCAATCATCCTTGTTGCTTATATGGCACAATAAAAACAACAAAATGAAATACTCCATTAAAACTAGCCTAATAACGTACCACCTCATCTCCGACACGTGAGGCTGGACCGTGTGTTACTAAAAAAAAATGTTCGGTCTATAGGAATAAGACCGCTCTCATGATATTTAATTAAGAAAAATAACCTCTCACACAGATAAAAAAAATCCAATGTACTAATGTTCTACCCCTACACAGCGGTATTGTAGCCCTGTGAGAACGATCACACCTTTAGTCAGATATTAGACCTCGTAATTTGGTGTGGTGACATGCAAAATATTTTTTTTTAATTCTAATCCAAAAAATTGCTCTTATAGTAAGTCAAACTCAGGAACTTGGAACTGCTACTAGACACCTCAACAGCCTATGTGTTGTTACTAACTTCACCGTCGAGACCCGTGCTCTACACTCACTCAACTTTACCATGTTGATCGACGTTAATAATTCCTTGACTAGCCTTAGCGCGTTAGCCCACCATATGTTTAAGTTTTTTTCTCTAATATTATTTATTAAATCTTTGCTTCCTTCTAAAAATAAAAAGGTAAGGTACTAAGAAATGAGTAAAAAGGATAAAGAAAGAAAATCCACGAACAAAATCTCAGAGATGCAGAGCAGGAGTTGTAGGCAATTAATGCTATGGATTTTGGGCTGCAGGACCGTAGCCAGTTCAAAGGAAAACAACGAGAACGATATCTATGGACTTATTACTACCATCAAAGGCCATGCAAAAAACAAATAAAATGAACAGACATATTCACTTGGCAAGTTTCTCTGGACCTCGATACCATGCAATAACGCACAATAGAGCTTCTCTCTAACTCAGACGGTATCTACCATTAGGACATGCCAATCCATTTTCAGATGCATGTGAGACTTCATCAAATACCATGCAAAAATAAATAAAATGAATAAACATATCCACTTGGCTAGCTTTTTTGGACCATGACACCACGCATTAATGCTGAACGGAGCTTCTCCCTAATAATTCAGACCGTGTCCACCATCAGTACAAGCATATCTATAGATATGCTGAAGACTCTTCAAATAGAGAGGCCCTTCCTTCCCTCCCTCCTCCTCACCCAACAACGCTCATCATTTTATAGTTGACTTCAACGAAAGCCACCATGAAGAAGGGCAAGATCGTAGTCTCGGTCTTACTTCTGCTCCTCCTAACGTTCGGTGAGTTTTTTCATTCAAACTCCCTGAAACATGGAGGTTATCAGTAATGGATCCATGGTTCATGATTTGATTGGACTGTATGCAGGTGTTGATGCCAGCATGTGCAAAACTCGAAGCAAGACCTTCAAAGGGGAGTGCTTCCACAGCTTGAACTGCGCTAACATTGCAGTCAGAGGGAGCCACAGGCGGCTTCTGTGAGGGTCACTTCTACAGGGAATGCATATGCATTACCAACCAAGACTGCGGCGATAACGGGGGTGGGAATGGAGTCGATAACGCGGGTGGGAATGAAGGCGATAACGGAGGAGGTGGAGGGCCACATGCAGCAAAGAAGATGGCGTCCCGGAGGTTCGGAAGCCATGCATGAGCAACAATTTAGCTTTGAGTATGTAATAACACCTGAGACAGTGACGCGTGTGGGGACTGTAGAGCATCTCCAAGAGAGCCCAAAAACTCTCCCTAAACTAAATTAATGAGATTTAATAAAAAAAACCTTGTCCAACACCTCCTCTAAATCTCTCCTAAATTTATTTCTCCCCTAAACTCACCCCACTTGTAGCTAGAAATAGAAAATTAATTGGCGCCCCCAATTCTACTTTTCCTTTCCAAAAACTCCAAGTGACATGCCCCTGTTAGGTCTCAACGATGCAATGCTCCTGTCGGTGCTCCTTTATTCTTTGGAGATACCATACATACAAGGTAATCATAATGATTAGAACAAATTCCAATCGGAATGCAGCAAACGCATGTAATAGATAAAACACCTAGGCTATGATCTTGAACGTACTGTGATAAGTTAGGATCAAAGTTAGGATTCAGAGTCAAAATTAGAGGCGTTGATTTTTTGGACCACGTCACGCGAAGGACAGATTGTTGTTGCTAAACACACCACACGATGGATGGAGACGGTGGCCGCGTGGACAATTCGACGAGCTGAGGAGTGATAGTTCTGGATCAAAATCAGTCTTGGGTACATGATTGTGAAAAGATCTTGCTGAATTAGTCCAGTTTATTAAAATGAGTTTTAGTTTATATTTAGGAAAATTATTGGAGGAGGATAAAAAATTTGGTCCCATAATTTTTTGGGCTGTTCCCAAAAAGAGGTTTTTAGGAGTAATATTTTATAAAGCTCTTGGAGATGCTCTTAATCTGATTGTGTGGTGTGTGACGGGTGAATGAATCGCTCTTGTTGACTTAAGCGCTCATATTTGCCTTGCTGTCAAATATAAATAAAAGCGCTCTTGTTGACTTAAGCGCTCATATTTGCCTTGCTGTCAAATATAAATAAAAGCGTTTTGATTTCATTATTGTCTCATAATAATTTTCTTTTTTAAGAATGGTCTACTAATAACTTGCTAACACCAGAAAATGAGATCTTATATGAATATTTTTAATTTTTCTAAATTCAAAATTTCATCAACATGTTGACTACAAATATGTCAATATTTTACTGCAGTGTGTTAGTGTTTCATACTCCTTTGTTTCGTTTTTCTTATAGTTAGGACAGACTCATTAGTGTAAATTTGCACTTGCTATCTTGTCCTAGGGACAAGATTTTGGAAACGGAGGAAGTATATTTTACTGTAGTGTGTTAGTGTGTCGCCGGTCTCTGGATTAGCATGGTGTTGGATGGTGGGAGCGGACCTGCCAGCGGGAGGCGTCGGAGGCGCACGGCGTAGGAGGGCGAGAGGCAGCAACGTCTGGTCGATCGGGAAGATGATGGTGAGTTCTTTAGAACCCTGCGATCGTACCACACACACGGTGTCGAACAGCCACTAATATTTGGGTTACTTTTGTTGTCTTGGTCTCGATTTCTCTTTTGTTTCAGTTTTTGGGTATCGGCTTTTCTACCCAAGCCTTTGCACATTTCTCCCTATGACCAATTCTAGAGTTAATATAATTTTTATTATTATTAAAAAATCTCTTTCAAAGGATGCAAGGTTGCGATGAATGGCAATACACTCCAGTATACACACACATGCGTGCTCCTCCTTTCCCTTCCTCTCACCCAACAAAGTTTAGTTCGTCAGTTCAGATATGAAGGACAAGATTGTTGCAGCCGATGCCCTGGCCTTAGGTGAGTGAACAAGACCGAGTGATAAAGATGGAGGGGTGAATCAGAAACTCGCTAGATAGATTTAATTAATTTCTATAATAATTCTAATAGTGATCACACTAGAAAGATAATAGTCTTAGGAAAGAAAAAATATCCTAAATATACTAGTGATAGTGAATCACTCAAAACAATGTAACTTCTATGCAAGTTATTAAGGCAAGTGAAAGAAAACATGTCTAACTAGTAAATGAGCCTATACATGCGCGTCTATTACATAACCAATGAGAGCAAGACAACAGTATGAATAACACGATAAATAAATATGAAAAAGTAATGCATCTAGTAAGGAGGATAGAGTTAGAGAGATTTATAGGCTTTAGACAGAGGTCTTAAAAGGATGTTGCATTCTTCTACCCTTCGTTGGATCACTCTCAACGGAGTTCCAATCTCTTCCATTGTGGGACAATGATGTCCAAGTCCACGAGCACCACTCACTCCTCTCGAATAAGGTCACGAACTGTCTCTACTACCAACAGAGTGCTCTCCTCTAAGGACACGATTCAGTCCATGAGTGAATGCATAGACTCTCACTAGTAATGCTCCTTCCAACAACAAGCTCAAACCGTGTCAAACTTATATTGGTCTTCACAACTAACACGATAGGCTTAACATCAACGCCTCTCCTCTTGGCTATCTATGATTTTCTTTAACTCCAAAATGGTCAATGTGACAACCCTACTCCGAAAAGTAGAGTGTGTCGCACAGAATCGTCTCGGGAGATGATTAACAAAGTAACCATACACAACATTCACACATGAACATTCATTATTTACAAAGTTACATTACTGAATGCATAATATTACAAGTTCGAGAGTTTTAGCGAAAGTAAGTTCAGATTACAATACAATACATATGTCCTTAGTATATTTATATAATTTGAGCGGAAGCGATAAAACGATAAAACACGACGTCGATCACCTACGTGAACCATGCCAGCCCTATGGCGATGGCTCACGCATCACGGTTAGGAGAGCTAGGGACCCATTCAATGGTCCAATTCTGAGGCTCCTCACCTTTCCACACAACCTTGTTATAACAATCACAATATGTGGCCTGAGGAAAACCTGAAAAACAACATCATCGCAAAGCCTGAGTATCTAACATACTCCGCAAGACTTACCCGTCAAAAGGTTTACTAAAACTGACTCCTAGTATGCAGGGGGATGACCAGGTTTATTTGATAATTGTATAAAAGCTCCTATTAGTTCTATGCTGCACTTTCATTTCCTTAATCAAGATTTTACTTTGCTTATTAAAGAAAACAGCTGTGGTGAGTCTATCTAGCTGCTAAGACTTGAACATAAGTAAAGAGCAATACATCATAGCAATATGTAGCCATAGCATAAGTAAATTTCAGAAATATAACCACCACTTTACTACTTAACATATCATTACCGCTGCTCGAACAAGAGGTACTCATAACCGTGAGGGACGATAATTCGAATTAATTTACATCCTACAGGGGAAAATCCAAATATACGATATACGCCACCGTTCACAAGATTGCTATAAAGTCGATCCGGGGTCATCGATCCCAAGTACACGTCCTCCCCGCGATACAGTACTTCGTATTTGAGGCTTAACCCATGCACTCTCCAGCGGTCCTCAGACCCGTGCAACCACCATGTTGTTCACATCACCTCTGGATCGATGAGTATGGTCGTCCAACAATACGGCGCCCAAGCTACTAGGTTTACCAATTCTCATATTAAAGGTATGTACTTGGTACTGTTCAATACTTGTCCGCGGAGTTACAACGATAGGTGCTCCATCTTATCAAGTTCATTAATCAAGTGAACCATAGTTAAATCCATAACCTACCGTTGACTCCACTAGTTTAAGCATAGCATTCGCTAACGGAATAGCTTACTAACATAAACTAATTATATGTTATTGCTAGAGTATACAAGTGGGTTTCATCCAAGTCCTACACGTAATGCACAACACAATATTTCTAACTTGTGACGAAGTATAAAGGACTAAAAAATTAATTAGGTATGCACCGGGGCTTGCCTTGGGAGTGATCGTAGTTAGTGTCTTCACCAAGGTTTACTTCAGATCTCGGCTGTTCCGGTGTGATCTCCTCGACCTCGATCTCTATATGAAATGAACATGCATAATTACGAAGGGATACACAAGGTTTCATGGAGTACTTAATTAAATATGAAATGAATGGCATGATGATTCATGGCACTTCCTCAACAAATAAAATTAATGAACTAATACTGATGCATGAATGTGTATGCATACATATGTATGACATGGCAACCACTGAATTTGAAGGGGACAAACTTCTAATTAACAGAATATAGTTTCATTCATCGAAACTTAGTGTATGTCTACTCTTAAACATGAGCATGGCATAGGTGAGAATCACATGGCATTACATGATGATGGTGACATGGAACATAGTGCTGGTCCTATACTTTAGAAAGTTTGTTTTTGAGCAAGGTATCTGAAGTGATCATTATGCAATTGGCCATCATAAGATATGAGGTTAACAAAGTTGATTTAGATAGAATAGCTCTAGGTGCATATATATATATATATATATATATATATATATATATATATATATATATATATATATATATATATATATATATATATATATATATATATATATATATATATATAAATTAGGAACCATGAGCATGTAAATAGAAATAAGAATCTCTACTGTAATGTTAAGATGAATTATTCTGCATGAATATTCCAGAGGTAAACTTATTCTTACTTATAACTAAATGCACATAAAGGCAATATTCATATGAAAATTCCTAAGCTAACTATCAAGTGACCAATTCGACAACAAAAAATATACTTAAGTTGATTCAAATTTTACATGGAATTTTATAGGAGTGTACAAGTGCATAAGGAACAGGAATACCAATTTTCATAAATAAATTCCTAGCCAATAATTTATATAAATTCAATTACTGAAAATAAAGATTATGCAATGATACTACAAACATGTATATAAATGGAAATGTTCTTTTGCAGAAAGTTTAGGAATGCCATGAAATGATCACTGAATAAGTTTCATGAATTTACCACTTATATTTAGTTACTTATGAATTTATTAAGAAAATTAGGGTTATAACTTTAGGGATTTAAATACATTTTTGTACTGCATAACATTGGACTTTAACTTATTTTTCTGGTAGAGGGTAATTTTAGGAGTCGAACAAAATTGGTTTCATGATTTTTGGACTTATATTTCTCGAGTTATTGAATTTCAAAGTTTGAACCGAAGTTCATTATAAATTATAAAATTGCCACTGGCCATTTCAAAATTCCCCCCGTGCGCGCGCGGCGGTGCTGCGGCTCGGCTGGCTCGCCGGCGGTGATCGGTGGCGGAACTTGGAACTTGGTGCTGCTCTACGCGATCAGTGGCTCATGAGGGTCACATGGGTGGTGGTGGTCGGAGTCAGGGTGGCCGGAGGGCTGCCGGCGACGAGCGGCGGTGATGCGCGGCGACGGCCAACGGTGACAGCCATGCACAGAGGCTAAGCCGGCGAGGGAGAGGGTCCAGGAGCATTACCTTGGTGGCGCGGTGCTCGCCAAAGACCAGGCCGGGGTCGGGGTGGCCGGGAGAGGGGTCGTCGTCGTGAGCCTCCTTCGTGCGGTGAACGGCGGCGGCTCGGTTCTCCTCCAATTTCGGCGAGGGGGCTGCGATCCAAGGGTAGCACGTCAGGGGGGTGAGAGGAGCTAATTGCGCGCCGATTTGCGAAAGAGACAGCGATGGGGAAGCTACCTGGATGGAGCTTGGTGCGGCGGCATTTAGGCGGCTCTGAGCAGGGGAACTCCGGCGGCGCTCGCTAGAGAAGAGGAAGGGAGGGAAAGCAAGGGCGCTTGGCTTCACTGGAGAGACTTGGGGAGCTGAGAGGAGCATGTGCAAATGAAGGGAGAGGAGAGGGGGCAGTTCCGGGTGGCAGCTGCCATTAACGCCGATCGACAGGGAGAGAGCGAGAGGGGGAGAGAGGGGCGGCGAGCTGTCGACCAGGGAGTGGCTGCTGGCGGGGAGGGGCTTCAATTCTGGCCGGTGGCACACGGGAGGGAGCTGGCGATGCAGTGGCCGGAGTGGGGCGACAGTGATCGACGGCGGCATAGTGATCGGGTACTCCTCGGTGTCGATCAGGGGTTGGCCAGGGAGAAGAGAAGGATTGACTCTTAACTTTGAACAGTGCTCGGGTTTGGCCATAATTCACCACGTTCCATTGCTCCAAACCTAGTGCAGATTTTTGTGCATGCCCAAGGAATCATGTGCTCAAACTTTTCTTTTGGGTGTATGATCTGAATCGGCCTAGATAAATTTTAAAAATTCCAGGACAGAAATGCTTTTATTTGACTTTAGGGGAATTTTTAAGGGTATGAAATGTTTACCAAAAATTCTGCTAAAATTCTCAAAATTCTCTTTTAATGTGGCCATTCAGAATATGCAAAAACATTGGTGCACTTCCATGGGTTTTTGTGAGGTTTGAGAATGGCCCTCATTTGGATATTCTGGATTTAATTAGTTAATTTTCTCCCTTTATTCTTTGGCACCTTGATTAATTATATTTTTAATTAGACCTCAATTAACATTGGGTTTAGTTAAATTCCATTTTGTGACATGGGATGTCACAGCCAAGATAGGTCAAAATCCTAGCAACAACTTTATAATAGGCTACCAACCTCCAACGAGGTAGCTCTTGATCATAAAGCAGCTTACTAAACATACAAACCGTACATTCTGGTCTCAGCAAATCATACAGTCCAATCTTCAACAGGCTTCCTCTCTGAGGCTTCATGCCTCTCTATTATGTTGATCATATCGTACTGTTTGGTCTCCTTTGACTTCCTCTCCACAAAACCAAGTTTCTCTAAAACTTTTGTGTCTAGAATCCTCTCCTTAATGACAGTATTGGTTGATATACTTTGTCTTCAATCATAGAGAACCAAGATTCTCCAAACCCTCTTTGTACAGTTCCTCAATAAAGCCTGTACCATCTGATCGGACCGTCTGATCTATGTCTCCTCGAACCATATAGATCGTACGGTCCAGTCCTTAAACCATACAGCTCGGTCTCTTAATCATCTTCAAACCAAAGACCAGTTTGTAGCATCCTATTCGATACATTCTTCAACCATATAAACCGTACGGTCCGATTTATAGACCGTATTGGTTAATCTCTTATATGAAGCTGAAAACTTCTCTTCCTACACTTTGATTTTATTTTCTTACTTCCTCCAACAGTTCCTTGGTCTTTCTAGTCTCCACTATCACCTAGTGTCATGAGAATTTACTGAGCATTCATACGCTTCTCCGACTAGCATGACCTAAGAAATATGGTCTAGACCCTTAATAGTCCGGTTTTTTCAATGAATCCAAGCCCTAATAACTAGTCAAATGATTCAACACGCTTGAGCCTAGCTTGTCCTTAACTTTGATTCATCTCCATCAAATTCCTCAAGTCTCTTGCTTGTGTTTGTTGTCATTCACCAAGGAAAGCATCATTGTCATCACATGGAGTTGGTAAATATTTACTACACCCACAACACTCATGTTAATAGCGTTTCATTTTATCATCATCATTGCAAAACTGGAGAATATGTACAAAGCTCTTACTTGATAATGTATGTGAGTAAGAGTTAACTTGCAATGCAATTCAATTGCAAAACTGTAGGATATGTACAAAAATTTTGACAGCCAAAACTGCAATATACATTGACAAGGAGACACATCTTTCACATCTCCATACTCCAGTAAATAAAGACGACAAAATGCCAGAAAACAAAATCACTCCACCGTTATCTGTAGTAGAGTTGTAAGCCTAGGTTTCCTATACCTCCGCAGCAGCAGCGAGGAGCACACCACACTAACCGACGAGAACGCCATGCACAAGCCCGCCAGCCACGGCGGCATTTGTAGTCCCGTTAACGGGAACAGCGCGCCTGCGGCCACTGGGATAGCCACAACGTTGTACGCCATAGCGAAGAAGTAGTTCCACCGGATCCGGCTGAATGTCTTCCGGGAGAGGTCGATTGCCGTGATGACATCCTCCAGGTTGTTACGGACCAGCACGTAGTCTGCTGCCTCGATGGCGATGTCCGTTCCGGCACCAATGGCCATTCCGACATCAGCGGCAGCAAGGGCGGGGGAGTCGTTGATGCCGTCTCCAACCATTGCAACAATGCTGCCATCCTTTTGGAGGGAACGGATGACGTCTGCTTTTCCAGCTGGCATGACCTCCGCTCTCACATCCTCAATGCCAACCTACAGAATCACAACATTACAAAGAGGTTACTAATGGATGAGATGCAGATGGTACCTTAAATATCACAATCTAAACCGACCTCATTTGCAACTGCTTGTGCAGTCCTCCTGTTGTCCCCAGTGACCATAACTGGATGAACACCCATCCTTTTTAGGCCTTCTATAACCACAGCAGCCTCCCTTTTCAAGGGATCAGTGACCCCAATCAAGCCAATGAATTCACCATCGTATGCTACGAGAATCCCAGTTTTGGCATTCAGCTCCATGTCTATCAAGAAATTTTCAGCTTCTTCAGGAATATTTGTCCCATTTTCAGTTATCAAAGCACGGTTTCCTACCTGCACAAAATTTGAGCATCAAGGAATCAGCTGGTTTACTCTTACATGAGTACATGACACTATAAAGTGTGTCTTATACTCCAGTTACTTGAAGAACATAGTAAAGGATAGCTGAATATGTCTTAGCTTCAGTTACTTTGAAATAAAAGATAGCTGTATAGTCGTGTAGTATAACTCACCAAAATTTTCTTCCCATTGAGCCAGCACTGAATCCCTTTGCCTGGTAAGGCAGAAAAGTCTGTGGCGTCCAGGAGCCACTCAGAAAATATCTCTTCTTTTCTTTTCTTCATGTTGTCTTTTGATGAGGAGAGTTTGCCAAAGAAATGGAAATGAAATGCATAATCCAAGATAGCTTTTGCAAGTGGATGTTCACTGCTTGCCTGAATTACAGAGAGCAAAATATGTTAGCAGTTTAGCAATTTGCTCTAACAAGCATAAAAATCACTGCAAATTAATGCCCAAGAAACTTTTCACTTCACCTCTGCAGATGCTACCAATGTGAGTAAGTCCCCCAAATCCATTCCAGAAAAGGTCTTCGTTGTTGTTACAGTAGCCTTTCCTTGGGTCAGTGTCCCCGTTTTATCAAAGATAACGTATTTTATATTCTGGGCTCTCTCCAGAGCATCTCCACCCTTTACAAGTACTCCATGATTAGCCCCAACTCCGGTTGCAACCATAACAGCAGTAGGTGTAGCCAGACCCAGAGCACATGGACAGGCAATCACAACAACGGATATGGAGAACATGAGAGAGAAAACAAAGCAATTGCTGGTTTCAGCAGACCATGAGTTTGGATATGCTCCTAGCCATCCACATAAGAACCTGGAAAAGTCAATAATGCACAGAATGTCACTTAAACATTAATATCCACAGTGCTGAGTTCAGGGTGTCGAAACTTACCATGCAAAAAATGTCAGTAAGGACAAGGTGATGACAATGGGCACAAAAATGCTGGCCACCTAATAAGATCATTTGGTAACGTCAGCATGGGCAAATTGTGGATGCAATTATAGATGTTTACAAAAGAGCAAAAGGTCACTGCATATTAAAACTGATTTACAAATCCATTGAACAGCCAGGATTTCAAGAAAAAAAATATTACACAGGTATGAAAAGGTGCTTTACAAGAATTTACAAAGAAAAAAAAAGGCAATCAGGTAATGCCAGGTAATCATGTATAACCAAATGTACAAAATTTGCCAGAAGTAATGTAATTTCTTGTTAGAAGACAAGGCACTAAGAATATGCCACAATGTATTTTAACAAGTAGAGCAATATGCATCAGCTTTAAGAGCAGAATAGAACTATTTTCATAAAACTAGCAAACTGAGAAGCGTGCTTACATAATCAGCAAATTTCTGAATCGGGGCTTTAGACATCTGGGCAGTCTCAACAAGGGATATTATCTGGTTCAAAACTGTCCCTGATCCTACTTTAGTCGCTTGTATATGAAGGATGCCATGCAAGTTGATTGTGCCTCCAATTACTAAACTGGATACTTCCTTTGATATAGGCACAGATTCACCGGTTACCATACTCTCATCAACATGGCTTGATCCCCAAATGACAATACCATCTGCAGGAACTTTTGAACCAGGAAGCACTTTTAAGACATCACCAGGTTGTACTAACGATGCATCAATCTCCTTCTCGCAAGAATATTTTCCTTCTGCATTAGAGAAAATTGTTTTAAGCTTATGTGTGCAACTACACTGAAAAATGGAGATAAAAAAAAGAGTATGTGTGAAAGGCTGCAATTCTAACTTCCACGTGACCCATACAATGCAACTCAATATCTCTAATATGAGAAATATTTGGATAAGAACTTTCTAGAACTGCTAATCATTGCTAATGCAAGTGACTTTACAGTTTGGACCAGATACCTTTGTCTTTCAGAAGTAAAAGAGCTGTAGCAGGAGCGAGCTCTACAAGTTTCTTGATAGCATCTGATGTTTTTCCTTTAGCAAGAACCTCAAGGTACTTCCCAAATAGCACAAACGTAATTATCATTGCACTTGTCTCAAAATATAATGGTGGATGAAATCCAGTGAATGTCCCATAGAGGAGTGCACAAACGGAGTATACATATGATGCAGTAGTGCCGATAACAACTAGTACATCCATATTTGTGGAGCCATGTCTCAGGGCCCTATAGGCTGCAATATAGAATCGCTTGCCAACAACAAACTGTACTAAGCTCACCAAAATGCACTTCAGCAAATCTCCAATGCGAAATGGCCCACAATGCATCAGTAGGAATGAACTAATGAAAGGTATGTGAGGGCATACCATGCGCATGAAAAACACAGGCACCTGAGGCAAGAAATGAATGGAGAGTCAAGATGAAAGTAACACATAAAAGTTCTTGCTAAATGGCATTTTATGTCATTGGAACAGAAATATAGGTAAAACCGTGAAATCTCAAAGATAGGCTGGAAAAAGATAAACTTACACTTAGCAACAAGCTAGATCGAAGAAGATGAAGTGTTTTGGAGGCTTCATGTGCATCATTTGATGCAGCTCGTATATAAGGGTTCTGTACGTGTGCTCGAAGTCTGTCATTACTTTCCAAATTGATGGTATCCACAATCTGTCTCAAACCCACAACTTCAGGATCGAATAAAATTTCAACTTCTGAATTTGCAAAATTTACAGCAAAGTGACGCAATCCTTCCATTTTCTTCAGGGCATCATGCAATACGTCTAAATCTTCCTCAGTATGCAACCCAGCAACACTTAATAAGACCTTGTCTTGCTCGCTACTTCTTAACAGCGCAGCTTCAAAACCAGCATCTTCAATAGCCTGAACAATATCATCTTTGCTAATGGCAGAAGAATCATACTCGACTTCCCCTGTTGAAGTTGCTAATGCAACAACTGCTCTTTTTACACCCGGCAATTTTTTTAAGATCCCCTCAACTGAGTTTACACACGCAGCACAAGTCATTCCACCTATCCTAAATTGGCCTGACAATGTCTTCTGCGTTTTTGGCTGAGAAACAGCAGAGTCCGGGAGAATTTCTGCTTCAAACCCAGCATCTTCTATTGCTTCTACTATGTCTTCGTCCTGCACATAACAAGCTTTATACATGAAACAGAAGCCTAATTGAATAGTAATCGAAAAGTCCCTGCAAGTTCATTGCCGAGACTTTAAGTAAAAGGAATTTAATTTCTACAAAAAGACTGCAGGCTGGGAAAAATCAGAACAACTGACTTGGGAATATCCTAAAAGGCCAAACATCTAGGAAATATCTGATGTTGCATGTTGAAATATTCACAGATCAAACAAAATTTCTCCTTCAGGTTGCCCATTGATGTTCTTGTTAAGTGCGGTTCTGATCTAAATGACCATGAACCCCACTGAAGTAAGATCCCTCCATACACAGGAAACATCAGTATACATGTCCTAATAATTTAGTTCGATGCAACCGCTTGGACCGAATTATCTTTTCGAATTCGAACAGAGACTGAAAATCAAACAGTGAATTCCAACGGTAGCAGCAAAGCAAAGTAAGCACGCAACGCGCCGCTGCCCATCCTAACCGCCTTAACCAACACGCCCCATCTTAATTTCCCGCCTTGAGCCCTTGACCTCCGCGATTCCGCAGCGTATGACCGATACAACGCCCGGAATCCACTTAATTCCGGAAACGAATAGATTCTAACAACACGGCTCGAAGGGGAGGGATCACAGGAGCAGCATCCACGGACCTTGACGTGCGCGGGGTCGAAGACGACGTGGGCGCGGTTCTGGAGCAGGGACACGGCCGCCCGCCTCACGCCCCGCCGCGCGGAGAGCGCGGCCTCGACGGCGCTGGAGCACGCGGAGCACGTCATGCCGGTGACGCGCACCTGCAGCCGCCGCATGCCGGCCTCCCACTCCTCCTCCTCCGCCGGCCCCGGCCCGGCCTCCTCGTCGTAGGAGCCCAGCAGCGCCACCTCCTCCATGTCGCCGTCGCCGGCGAGCGCCGCGAGCTGGAGGTGGGCCATGGCCGTCAGCGGCGGGGCGGCGCGGGGAACGGAAATGGACAAAGGGAGGAGGTGGGACGCGCAATGGTGTGAATGGAGGAGCCGAGGGGCGGTTTGGATTTACGCGCGGAATTCGAGGGGGTTTTCCGTAAATGTTGCTGGAATGGATCGTGATCGTGTTGCTCTGGGGTTGGTAGGTAGGCGGCATCGTGGAGCAAGACTGGAGAAAATCAGCTGCCGTTTACTTTGGAAGGACTGACTTGTCCCCTCCATTTTGTTCGTAAAGCCAATCAATTTGCTTCGAATTTGACCAAATTCTACTATAATCGTTCTCATGATCATGATGAAAATTTCAAGGTGCATGATAAGGTCACTCACAGGGAAAAGGGTAATGTGCTGCTCTGCTCAGAGTGTCGACGGTGAATCGTTGGGGGTACGGAACTGTTACTGCTTTGGCGTTCTTTGTTTATTGCGTTTCTCTCTGGTACATTAGATGTTGGATTCCAGATTTGTCAAAGTTTCGTCTTCACTACATATTGTAATTCAACCTCGCATGCTCTGATGTAAGCAGCTGGTGATTGCTCGAGCAAAAGGATGTATTGTAATTCAACCTCGCATGCTCCGCCAGACAGACAACTCTACGACACAGACAGCTAAACCACACTACACGGTCCGTCCAAGAAGAAAGTTTTGTGTATGAAACCATGGCGGACGGATGCGACTAGTACTATAGTACAAGGTGTACTGCTGGCCCGTTCAGGTGCGGTACAAGCACACCATATCGCCGTCTTGACCGGCGCCGCGGGTGTCTCTGTCCTCGGCTCTTCTTCACGCAACTGTCATGTCAGAGACAGGGCCACGGGCACGCGGAACACGTGCTGCGCCTCGGCCCAGGGAAAACGGCAGCACAATGGGCCTGAGGATCAGAATCACGCACGTATATGCATCAGCATGCACAACGCAATTGAAAATGAGCATGGGCCTTTTGCAAATGGGCTAGTCGAGACTCGAGAGTCTTCAGTCGCTGCCTGCCATACCATGATTGATGAGCTTCCAATGCGATGACAGATTGGATTATTGAATTCTAACCAAGAAAAGGTTAAGTAAGACCTATTTTCGTTGACGAAAGAATGTCGATCGCAACCAAGAGATACATCTCCGATCCATCCTAGCACACAGAAAGTAACTAGTGATTCAATTCAAGAGATACGGATTCAGGTATCCAACCATAGCACATTCCCTACCTGAACAGAGTGAGTTTGCATTTCTCCGTGTTCACGCGGTACAACTTGTACGCGTTTCTCCTGTGATCCCTCTTGAACTCTTTCGGTTGCTTGGTGTCTCGACGCGTGCGCGTGCGTCATGCGGTGCACCAGCATGAGTTCCTCGCCGTTGTCCACCAGTGCACTGGAACGGGGTCGACAGCTCGGCGGCCACGCTGCCGCCGGCCGTCGTCGTCGCCGCTGGTGGTGTACAGCACCATGACGGCGTGGTAGGTAGGAGATGCCATAGATGACGTTAGATACAACTAGCACAAACTAATCCTTCCTTTTTTGAGATTTTAGAGCTAGTTATGTCTAAACTAACTCAAACTAACTCTAATCCATAGATACAAACAGGATCGATGATGTTCTTAAAAATGGTCCACTGCTGGTCCCCCGACTTGGCGAAGGCGAGCGTCCTGATCGACGTAGCGGCGGCAGAAGTACCTAAGAAAGATCGTGCTCGTCGTCCACGAGGGCAACGTTGCTCGACTCGGATCTTCCGATATAGCTCGAATGAAAGCAGCTGAAGGGCGGGAGTTAGGCGCCTGGCCCGTAATTGGGTTCAATAGACGCACATCCCCCATGGCCTTGCGGAACAGGATGAGGAGGCCCGTGGTGGAGGGACCAAAGCACGTCGTGGTCCCGGAGCTTCGGAACATCCACCCAAATGCACTGACTCGTGGGCCGTGAAAGTGTTCAGGAACTGGCAGCGAATGAGGTGCGAGACTTCGTCGGCAGTGAAGTCCTCCTTGCCCTCTATGAGCATGATCCGTCACCCGCGCAGGTCGTCGCAGCACTGCCTCCAAGCGTGGCACACGGCGAGGAAGCGGACATAGTCGGCGATTTTGTCGGCCAGGACGCCATCGGCGATCAGACCCGCGGGACCTTCGTCGAGGCGGGCCCAGTTTCTCCGCTTTTGTTGTTTCTAAAATTGCTACATAAACAATAAGATATTTTTTGAAAACTAAAACATCTCATACAATGCATTGTTTTATTTTTGTTGTTTAATAAAAATATATGCAAGACACAAAGTGTGTTGGAAACAGTATAAACATAGTTTCATCTAGATGAAAATGTTCTCCCCTCTTTCCTTATTAATTCCTTACCACATCATCTAAAATAATGACATAACATCCTATTTAATAAAAATGAAACTCCTATTATTAAGAGTAGCTTTTTGTACCTGCCGTCTCGTGTTTTGTTGACCCAGACGTGGTAACTTGTTATGCATGGGGCGAGCAACTTCTCTCTATAAAAGTGTGACATTGATTCGAAGTTACAAACAAAAACAAAAAACTATTTTTTTTTCAATGAGAAAAATACAAAGGAGTTCAAAAGATCATTCCTTAATTCTTTATAACATATTTCTCTTTTGGTCTCCTTTAATTAGCCTACCACAAGTCTTATGTTTCTTTTTGTTTTGGGTTTAAGTTATCTTACAAGATGATCCTATTTCTATAGTCTAATAGGCACGATAATTTAAACAATACACAAGATATTACATGCAAGATTTAAAATTTCTTTTTGGTTGTGATCCTGATATACATAAAAATATCAACTAACCTATATCTCTCACCATTAAAATTGTCGGACATAAGATTACCAGAAAGATAGTGTGTCCAAACATTGTATCATTAAGAAACCAATTGATGGAAACAATTGTTTTTTTAATTTTTTTTCTTTCTTACAACTTGTAATACAAAAAAGAAGCTACAAGTACTGGAAAGTGCCATGTTAGGGTGGGGATGCAGGGGCATATGCCCTAAGGTAGCATCTTAAGTCTATATATATATATATATTCTTTGACATACTAAGTTAAAAACTGACTGACAATGATAATTATTAATGCTTTGTAAACATAGTCAACCTAATTAGAAGTATGACTGAAGTACAAAATAAAATAGCTATCATACCCCTTTCAACAAACATGGCATCTGTCGTGTATCTACGAAATATGCGGCCTTAATAGAATCCATGACTTTGACATTTTTTTTCTATTTGAAAAAAAGGTCCACTATCTTAGACAATGAAATACAAAAAAACATGAGAAAACAAGAAGTCAAGGCTACATCCAACAAGATATAAAAAAAAAATGGTACATGTCCTCTCATGTTTTTCATCTACATCATCCCTAACTAGTCACTACATTCTTCACTCTCCTGTAATACACATATCAATCTACATAACTGATGTAGATGTATATTGGACCGAGATGGTTAAATTGCTGAAGTTGATTGATACTATTACATTGGAGAAACAATGACAATGGAAGAACAAGTTAACGGCAGAAACAAATACTAAACTAGAACGAGAAAGATAATGCTGCACAGACACAAACACAACCAACAGATAATAAAAATTGGGGTCACTCCGGTGCAGAACACAGATAGGCACACCAAGGTGGTGTGCCGTGCCTCATGAGGTCGATTTGGCAGCCAGGCTCAATCTGTAGAGATATGTAGCTTCTAGCACCATGACGGCGCGCTCATCGGAGATGAAGTACAAGCGGCCGGTGAACTCTCGTCGAGAGCATGCACCGCACGTTGATGTTCTTGAACCGGAAGAGCGCCCACCGCCTGCTGCTTTCCCTCGCCGGCTTGGCGAAGGCTAGCGTCACGATTGTGCCGTGGCCCAAGTACGAGATCACGATCATACGGTCCTTGTCCATGAGGGCGACAGTGCTCCACCCGGCGCTGCCGATATAGCTAGGATGACAGCCGTCATGCACGCAGGTCGGTTAGGGGCGGGAGCTCGTCGGCCGCCTAGCGCGTGATCGGGTTCAATAGAATGACCGCCCTGGTGGCCTTGTTGCGGAACAGGACGAGGAGGCCCGCGGTGGCGGACTGGAGCACGCCGTGGTCATGGAGCTCGGGGAAGTGCACCGAAATGCACTGCCCCGTGGAGGTGTTGAGGAACTGGCGGCGGGTGCGGTGCGGGACTGCTTCGGTGGTGCGATACTCAAGGAGCATGATCCACCGCCGGGGGAGGAGGCGAGGGTCGTCCAGGACGCCGCGCGAGCACGGGTCGTCGCGGCACCGCCTCCAACCGCGGCACACGGCACGGAAGCAAACGTATGTAGCTCGGCGACCTCATCGTTGGCTAGGACGCGTTGGGCGATCAGGCCCGCAGGCCCTTCGTCGAGGTTGGCCCAGTCCCTCCGGCCGCCTGGGGACGGCGTTACGAGAGCGCCTGACCTTGCCGCCCCAGGAGTAGGAGATCGGCTGCTGCTTGCCGCTCGCTTTCCCATTCATTCGACGACGAACGCCGCGCGCTCTCCTGAAAATTAATGAAGTGGTCACCAGTATATTGGGTTTATTTAGGTGGTATCTCCTCGTGTTTTCCTGTCCACTACTGCTGTCGACCAGCCGGCCGCGGGCTATATATATATGACGAGTATTGTGGGTTGGATATGGACGCCGATTCAGAATTACAAACAAAACCTCCTCTAGCACACATGTGTAGTCCTGCGCAAAGAGATTTGATCCTCAACGGCTATGCCAAGGACGCGTGTGGGCGCGGTCAACGTATGTCTGGAGCCACAAGAAACAAAGACACGCAATCACGCCCCAGAATGTGGGGTGTCTATGTTTGTGTAAATGATGTGATTCTTGTCTAATCTTTAAGATCAGAGGAATAAAATTTCGAGTACGTGGTGGAGATCCACTTCTCTCCAATTGCTCCAAAACTAAGCTAGTTTTTTTAAGTGAGAAAAAAAAGTGAGTTTAAAAATCTTTCGTTTATTCTAGCTAGTTTATGTGCTTTTTTGGGATATATAAGATGGTTTTGCTCTATCTCTACTTATATATTCCTTAACAGTAATGCTAGAGCTAACGACATAATGTCTACATGCTGACTAGGAACCAACACTACTATAATAAAGCTCTGTAACAGAGGGCTAAAACGAGTCTCAGTGGCGGATAAGATTTTGTCACTCGGCCTCTATCACTACTTACTTACAATCTTAGTGACGGTCTAGAGGCCGCTGTTGTCCTATGTACATTAACTTAAAAAAAAGCATCCTAATCACTACTAAAAAATAAGGGTGGCTCCCATCACCTGGCTAGAACCCGCCCTAGACACGTCACCACCGATGTGCCCATCCATCCGCCGTAGCCGGCCTCGTCCGCCCTTCCACCGTCCACCCCCCCCCCCCCCCCCCCAGCGCGCCACCATCGTTGCTCTTAGGGTAGATCTATCAGCAAGCTTCGTAAGACCCACCCGGTGCCACGGTGGCGAAGGACGGCGGTGGAGGCCAACATGGGACAAAGGAGGAGGAGAGGGGGCACACCAGTCTTGGGTTTAGGTGGTGTCTCCTCGTGTTTTCCTATTCACTGCCATCGACCATGCTATATATAATGACGAGTAGTGTGGGTTTGATGTAGATGCCGACTCAGAGTTACAAACCTCCTCAAGCACATGTGGAGTCCCACAAAGAGATTTGACCCTCAATGGCTATGCCAAGGACGTGTGTGCTACCTTGATGCCGTGGTGGGCACAATCGACATTTGGAGCCACAAAAACAAAAAACAATCGAATCCAAGCAATCTCGCTCCGAAATACGTGGTGTCATGTTTGCGTATAATAGTGTAATTATAATAGATGTTAATTATTGTTAGTATGAAATATCAAATTGAAATCGGAGTCCAATCCAACAACGATTCAAACTGATTAGTGAATCATTGTAGAATACAAATTAAATATGATAACGTTACGGACACATCTGGACACGAAAAAGTGGTCTAGACGGCCTCACCTTAATTAATAAGTTGTATAGATTTAAAAAAAAAAGAGCTACCACATCCGCTCTAAAGATCACGAAATTATCACGTTAATAAAAAAAAAGAAAAACTCTAAACCGTTGGATTTTATGAACATTTAACGGTCAAGATTGATCCAAGAGTTATTATCAAAATATTAAAATAGAATCGTATCATATTTGACAAGGAAAATTCTTTCATAGTAAAGTTCGTGCGCATAACATACAATGAAGCCGAATAGTTTATATTGATAAGGACTCTAAATGGACCCACTTGATACTATTCTTTATGTATTTATATTGAACTATACTATTACGAATTTTTTAGTTTTTAGTCTCTTGAAAGGTTTCAGTCCATGCTTTGTTTCTTTCTATTTTGAATTTTTTTATAAAAATTTTTATATAAGCGGTGACTGAAAATTCCAGAAACTTTTAACGACCTGAAAATTAGTAAACCCCATACTATTATTGTTGGAGATTAACCATCGGAGACAAACCATGTCGTGTAGCACACTGGAAACATATCATCCAGATATAACTCGGCACATTCCTGTTGACACCACACGGTAGGTTCGAGCAACATCAACTTGGATCAGAAAAAGTCAATGGACAAGGAGATGGATCAAGGGTTTTGACCGAGAAGGCCCTCGCGTCGCTCCCTTGCGGGCGGCTCGAGAGGCGATCCAAACCCTAGGTCGCCGCCAGTCCCTTCCCTCCTCTTCCCTGCCACGTCGCCGCCTGAGTGAGCCGCCAAAGGCCGCGCGACAAGCAGGGACGGCGGCAGCGAGGCTCTAGCCCTAGTTGCGGCCAGATTCGCGCGGTGAGGCGTGCGGTAAGGCGGCAACGACGGAGTCCGGTGTCTTGTCGACCGGATCTTGCGTCCCGGCGGTGGTTCTGGCCGTCAATCGGTCGGGGCGTGGCCGGCGAGTGTCGGCGTGCGGCGCGAGCAGAAGTGGTTTGCGTGCATCGATCGCAAGACGAGGCTGTCGTGGGTGAGGACCGCGGCGCGGAAGAGGCGCCAACAGCGACGGCAACGACCAGATCCGGTGCCTTGTCAACGGGATCTTACGACTCAATGGTGGATCCAGCCGTCAATCAATCGGGGCACGACTGGCGAGCGCCGGCAGCGGAGGACGCACGGCACGAAGAGGCGGATGTGGGCGTGGCTTGCGCGCGGCGGCCGCGAGGTGAGGCTGTCGTGCATGTGGTCCGCGGCAGCGTGAGGGGCGCCAGGGCGGCGCCATGGGGGACTACAGCCGTTGGCGCATGAGCGCGCACAGGCGCAGTTCGAGATCAGCGATAGTGGGTCAAGAGGAGGCTGCAACAGGCGGCGAACGCCGTGAGCATCGGGGCATCACGGAGAGGGCTCGCCCCGTGGACGACAATTAGTTGGGTCACAATGCTTTTCAGTGTGGCATGGAAGGGCAGCCTCGGACGGCGTGCTGCGTATTGGAAGGTTCAGCGAGGTTGGTTTGGACCAAATGTTTCTATGGTGAGTTGTGGAAGTCAGTTTGACTAAATGTTTCTCTGGTGAGTTGTGGAAGTCAGTTTGTGGTGCTAGAGGTGAAGAAGCCGGCGAGTCGTGGAGGTTGATAGCATGGTGAAGTTGAAGGTTGCACCGACGAGTTGTGGAGGTTGATAGCAGTGAGGTTGAGGTTCAGACAAGTCTATTGGCACAGTTTAAATATCGGTGAAGTTCAAATGAAGTTTGAGATGTGGATGTGGAGAGTGATATGGTTGTCTGTTTGTTTTACTTAGTATTTGTATATTATATGCTGCATTTCTCTTTGCTTAAGCTTTGTACATTTTAGGCTGTAAATCTCTTTCTCTATCTTAATGAATGACAGTGCTCCTATTAAAAAAAAAATTTAAAAAAAAGAGGAAACGGATCAAACATAAGCTCTACGACGAGGTGCTGGCCCTCCAGAAGCTTAGCTTTTGCGCCAAGAAGACTGTCGGACCTGTCTCAGATACACTTGAGGTGGAGCGTATCGTGCCGAACGTGTCGCGTGCCACTATTATATTCGAAAAAAAAGAACTCACAGCTGCATCTCAGATCACGATAAAGTGATCAGATGGTGATACGGGCCTGAGGAAAATGCATTCGAGGGCAAAAGGATTCACCATCATCCTTGAAAAAAACTCGCACCACCAAAGACAAGAACCCTGCTTGCATCTCAGCTCACGATCGAGCGTGGATGATGATGATGTGGGCTTGAGAAAGATGAACGCAAGCAAGCTTATCCATGCATACACGACATCAAAAGTGACAAAACAAGAACCACGAGCGTCGAGCGGCTCAACATCTATTTGAAACAGCCTCTATGGCTCTGTCTAAAAAAAACATCCTTCACGGCTTCACGCATTATAGAAAACCAAATAGGCTTCCAAGATATTGAGTGCTATGGCTGTTGGCTATCGTTGACCCCAGTGAAATATTAACCAGATGGCCAAATCGGTTGCTCTGATATTACTCCGGTTGCTCCTACCCACGTGAGCAATTTTCATGGTTCATATAAAATAAGCAGCTATAGCATGATAGTTGGTATTGAGCATATGGCGAAATTTGAGATGAGAGGAGAGCGCCAGGCATAGGGCAGACATGATGGGATCATCAAAGCATAAATAAAACTAATGAAGTGATTATATACAGTATATATAGAAGTAGGGTAGTAGTTTAGGAAAAAAAAGGTATTATCTGCCTTCTACAATAACCTTGAATGGATGAATAATCAATGACCGTTTGACCAGAAATACGTCATACGGTCAGAGATTAGAGCTCTGGAGGGTCACGTTGTTGCCTTCGCCACCAATGATACAAGATCTAGTCCAAGCTAGGCCTGGACCACAACATGATGCAAGGCTTTGCCATCAAAGTTTCCATGCACGTCATCAAGACGAGCACGCCGTGAGCGCCACGGATCAGAGAAGTTCACTATCAGCGATAAGTGATCGGATTTGGAGGGATGCTATGCAAGTGTGACGACTGGATGCAAGCAATGGCACGGTCAATAGGACAAGCTAGCACTCGCAGCATGCACCTCGACCATGTATGGCAAAGAGGGTGTAAGAAATAGGACACGCCAATAACAATAAACACTAACAATCCACAATTTAGATGGAGCAAATTGACGTCATTGCACAAAGCATGGTTGGTAATTTAATAGGCAATTAACTCACACTGACACACACGCTGACCATTTTGATATGAGAGTATCTAATTTTGATTAAAAATAAAGTTTCATTTCAATCAACACTTTTAGCCCTTGGATCTAGATCTAATGAATAAAAAAGATAAATTTTTTCTATAATCTATATATAACACTAATTAATACATATAATCCTATAGAGAAATAAATAATAAAAAGAACAAAAATAAATAAATAACAAGAGCAATAACTCTATGGCCATCGACTGAAACAAAGTTCATTTTCAGTCGATTGAAGGATAGGATTCCCGTTTTGATATTTGTCAGTGTGGGGGTTCATGCTGCTTCCAATCACCATCAGCCCCTTCCGTGTCTTGCCACAGGTCAAAATCATGCCTCTCCCAAACACAGGACACCATTGAAGGGAATCCACAATTCAAAATCATGCCACAGAATGTACTTAATAATCACTACCAACCCTGTCCATGTCTTGATAAATTACTGAGCCGTCCATACGAAGCTGCGTCCAATCAAACACTATTAGCAAACAAAGTAAGGATAATTGTTTTGTGACAAAAGCTATAATATGTTCACCTTTTAAACCACTTGAAATCCATTTAATTTGTATATGAGTTTGCTATTGTGACCACTGAATGGAAGTAAAGATAAACTACAATATGCATGCAAACCAGAAGTGCATCATCAAATGGTTGTTCACATAACACCAGCTTCAAATACGATACTAAAGTGCAACTACGACTGGTCAGAAAAATAAATGTGTCACTTGAAGAACAAATAAAAAAAATGAAAACTGACGCCATTAGCAGATAAGTTACTCATGGAGATCGAACCTCTTGCCATTGGAGGTGGTATATGTGGTGATTTTGATATAAAGGAACTGTTGGTGCAAAACTACTAATATTTATTAAATGATGATTTTAATATAAGATCCTAGCCGCGCTATTAGCACGAGTAACCTTGCTAGTTCTTGTCTAATCTTAAGATTACAAGAATAAAATATCGAGTATATGGAGATCCACTTCTCTCGAATTTCTCCAAAAATAAGCTAGTTCTTTAAGTGAGAAAACAAAAGGGAGTTTAAACAAAACTTTCGGTAATTCTATTTTATGTGCTTTTTCTTTGGGATACCGTTCATGTTTAAGCTATTTTACATGATGGTTTTATCTCTATCTCTATTTATATTCCTTAAAAGTAATGCTAGAGCTACGAACAATATAATGTCTACATGCTAACTAGGAACCAGCCTAGTCTTGCCTTCGACGTGGCCTAGGCCCATTGTTTTCCTATCTAAACCTGATTAACGAACCACACGAGATCGATGTCCTGCCTTGACACAAATGTTCAGAGAAAACATCATTGATTAACGGGCATCCTCGTCATGTTCTAAATGACACCGGGGCTGTCGTTCTATTGAACCCGATCACGCGCCAGGCGGTCGAGCTCCCGCCCTTCACCGGTCTGCTCGAGGACTGGAGCGCACCATGGACCTCGAATTTGGGAACGTTTACCTAACTAGTCATTGAACATGATCAAGAACTAGCGGTGGATGCAATGGAGAACTGTATCAATGGCGAGTTAGTTTCTCCTAGTACTATTAAGAAATTAATTGGTAGGAATAACTATTTTCTTAATTTTCTTTTCATTCCTTTTTCTAGCAACTTCTATGACAGATAAAGAAGCCACAAGTACTCCAAAGTGACATTTTAGGGTGGGTAGGTGGGGACATATTCCCTAATATAACATCTTGAGGGGCTGCTATCTCAAGGGACAATTCAAATTTTGCCTTAAGAGCAGAAACCATGGACTCTTAGGCATGGCAAATCGTGGTTTCAACTGTTAGGCAAAATGTTAATTGTTCCTTATCTCATAACTAAGTTGAAAATTTGGCATATATAAGTCTAGGCCCAACAATTGAAAAAAGTGACTGAAAATGGTAATGATCGAGGAGAACAACTAGGAGAGAAAATAAAATAGCTATCACGCACCCCTCTCCCTACAAACGTGACATTTGTCATGCAGCTACGAAATATGCAATTATAATGGGGATCCACGACTTTGACACTTTTTTTCCTTTTAAGGCACACTATCTTCGACAATGAATTGTAAAAAGCATGAAAAAACAAGAAGTTACGGCTACACGCAAACAAGTTATAAAACAACGATACATATGCACATGTTGATCTTCATAACTGATGATGCAGATGCATTGGGTGGAGATGGTTAAATGGCAGAAGTAGATTGATACTATTACTTTGTAGTAATAATACTGACAAAGGGAGAAGAGGTTAACTGCTGACTGTCCACTTAACTAGTAAACGTATTACTGCAGACACAAACACAAACGACAGATAACAAAAGTCGAGACCAATGTGATGTGAGTAATATAAACAAGCACGCATCACCTGATACAAGCCTTAAGCCACTCTGCGCGGCAGAACAGAGATCGACACCTAGGGATCGTCTAGCTGCTTATGCCAGTGGATAGGAGCTCCACGGACGCGCGGGGCCACTGTTCCTGTGGAAGTTGAACGACTCGGTGTTCCCGTCTCTGAGATGATACGCGCCAACCTGCTCGTCGCCACCTCGCTCATAAAACCCGACGCCCGGGTACACGGTGGTGCCGTCGAGGAAATAAGGGAACACCCGAGGCGAGACGGAGATCGCGTTATACCGGCCGATGAACACGGCGCGGCCGCCGAGGCCGCGGGCCCGCGTCAGCTTGCGTTTCTCCATGTTCACGCGGTACACCTTGTACGCCCTTCTGTGATCCCTCTTGAACTCATTCGGAAGCGGACGTAATCGACTACCTCGCCGTTGGCCAGGACGCGGTCGGCGATCAGGCCCGCGGGCCCTTCGTCCAGGCCGGCCCAGTCTCTTCGCCTGGGGACGGCGTTACGCGAGCGCCTGGCCTTGGCGTCCCAATGATATGAGATCGGCGGGGCGGCTCCTTGTTGCTGCTCGCTTCCCCATTCGAACGACGAACGAATGAACGCCGATGCCGGGAAACAAAATGGGCTTAGGTTAGGTGGTTTCACGTGTTTCCTCGGCCCACTTTCGACTGGACCGTGCTATATATAACCAGCAGTGCCGGTTGGATGCTGACTTCGATTCTTATTCTTTTTCCGGATTCGAATCCACTTCATTCTTTTTTTTTCCTGAACAATTTCTTCATAACCGCCTCTCTTCTTCTTCTTCTTTTTATTTTATTTCGTCCCTTTAATTGAATTTCTGAAACTTATACGACGGATGGAGAAGTTTTGACTACTCTTGAAATGTAAAATGCAAGAGAGGTAGCGTTTTTAAGGTGGGACACATGCTCTAAGGCACAAGGCACAAGCAAAAACATACGACAAACCTCTACACTACGGGCCGTGTTTCGTTCGTATCATAGAATCTTAGGTATGTGTTTTGGTTCACTGTCGTAACTCTGCCTTAACTTCTTAATTCTCTTCTCTACATGTCATAGATTCAGGTTTTTACCAAATATTATCATAAGTGTGACATCAAATTCCTTTGCCATATTTTTTTATGGCAGACATATACTTACTTTATCTAAGTTTAGATGCCGTAAAATGTAGTTACGAACCAAACAGTCCCTACATCAAGTTATATACAAAACACGGAGCTAGTATAACATACTACTACACGGCATCTCTCTCTAGATATTTGGGTCAGTTCCACACACTGGTGAGAGATGCCACACTGCACTCCACGGCCACTACTACTGCTTGCTCATGACGATGCTAATCAGAGAATGGGGCTGTCCCCCAACCATTGGCAGCCAATGTGCTTGTCTCCCGCGGACGAAGCACTTTCGAAAAGATGAATGGAATCCACGTACCACTCTCTCTGACATGCATCCATGTAGCTCTCCCACTATCCTTGGCGTTGGTTGGATCATCTCCTGCATGCACCAGCCAAAGCCTCTGGTTAATCATTAGTATCGGCCGGTTCAGCTTGGTCCTGAAACACCACAGCTTGGCAGTTAATTAAGAGGAGTTAAAATCGGGCTTTAATTTATTACAGCTTAGACATAGGGAGTTGCTTTACTTGAGCTCAGTTTGTATTGCTGGCCGTTTACGTTGATGTATATACAACAGACTCCACAGGGCACACCATAGTGAATACTACGCCTAATGAAAGCCTCGAAATTCCAGCACTACATAAACCCTCTCATCATCCACGTTCACCTTATCTATGGACGACAACGATATGCAGCATAGCAGCCTGCAAGAGAGCAACATCGGAAGAAAATCTTGGCGGCAACAAACCATTATTACCCCTGAAACGCACAGAGAAGGTTCATCCCTGGTTGTTCGGCCGTCTCCGTATTGCTGAACGCCAGAACTGTATGCCTGAATTTGTCTCAGAAGGTTCAATGTCGACCATGCGTTTCCAACCACACTCCATCTTTGATAAGGCTGTGATCATCTTTCTTGCAGTACAACCCTGCATTCCTCAGCTGCTTGATGCCAATGTCTATGTAGTGCAGTGCATTAGCTGTTTCGCTCGCGTCCGGATCGGGATCTTGCACGACTCGCAGTCCAGTTCAGTGTCTAGACGGCGACACAGCGTACGAGACACACAGGCCGGAGAGCAGAAGGCGCCACCGCCCAGCCGTACGGGCTCCAGGAAGACGAAACAGCATGTCTAGTGTAGCAGTCCTCGTCGACATCACGAGAACAGGAAAGAAGGCATACAGATGCCAAAGCTAGGCTAATACAGCATCTTTGCTGCTCTCGTTGATCCGTCTCCTTTCGGGCCTGCAGCTGAAAGAAAAGTTTCGGTTCTGAAAAGGTCGGCTCTACCTAAAAGTTGCTTGATTTGTACTGGATTAATGCACAGGGTCTGGAAAGGAAGGATCACGGAAGCAGGAAATGTACAGTAGTATGTCTTTACAATGCAACAAAACATCGTACTACTGCATATTAGTAGGAGTAGCACATAAACGGAGGCAACCAGTGGCACACTGTTATGTATCGCTTCAAAGCTCAGATATTATACAGAACTGCATCTACATCTATGTATGCCTGTGAACAAGCTGCTCCGGTCAGGTATGTACATCGACTTCCTTGCTAAGTACTGTATTGCAGTTAGGTTGATCTCCACCAATATGCCCAACGGCCCATTGAACCGCGCCTTGATCGGAGGCGTCCAGCCCAATGGGCTAGTGGGCCCCTATCGCGCAGCGCCTATAAGAGCAGGTGAGGACTACGTTTTCACATACCACGAGGTTCGTCATCGTTACTGTTCCCCACCTCCAAACCCTAGTCCGATCTAGAGGGATGCGCTGCCAGCGACGGGATGGCCGCCAGCTCCTTCACCGGCGACCTCTACAACGAGCTCACCGTCAGCACGACCAGCACGAGCGCGACATCATCTTCTACACCGAACGTCGCTGCCCGTGTGCAGACTACAACGACAGAACCAGAGAAGCGGCTTAAATGAAAGGTACGCCTGTTTTATGATTTGACTCCACTCGATCTACTCCTAAATGATCCGCAACATCTATCAATGGTATCAGAGCCGATCCTAGTGAGTAGATCAAAGTTTGGAAAAGATGATTCGATTTGAATCAAAAGAACGGAGGTTTCGATTTTAGATCGAAAGACCAGAGGAGGAGACGTCGTGGCCTCGGGCCGGCGGCACTTCTCCACGCAACCGACAGCCACAAGAGAGCAGAAGTCGTGGCCCTCGGGCCGGTGACGACACCGCCACCATCGTGTGCGGAAAAGAGGAAAAGAAACTCAGACCGATTTCGATCGGAAAAGGAAAAGGTGTATAGGAACCCTAACCCTAGAAAGACAAAGAGGACAGCGGAGGAGGTCCTACCTGGAGCTGCCTTTGGGCGCAACCACCGCCATAGTGCGGGAAAGAACCCGCCAGCGCGCGGGAAGACCGACTGGGCATGAGCTCACTGGGACAGATACGCCGCCTCTCGACGTCGTTTTCACGGCCGCAGGGCGCACGCGATAAGGGTGTCGTCGCCCAGTCCGCTCGACGGTGGCATGCTCAGCCCAGGGCGAGCACGCGCGCCGGCAAGGGGACCGGCGGCGGCGCCACCACCTGCCACCGGCCGTCTTGGCCACCTCTCTGTCTCGCAAGTGCGGGGCTAGTGAAGATGGGGAGGTCAGAGAAGAGAAACAGAGGGAGGGGGAGCCAGCCGTGCGGCGGTGCTCTCCCTCACCACCGCCGTCGCTGACCGGCCGCGGGAGATCAGACCCCGCCGCCACCACCGTGCGACGCGAGAGAGTCGGGAGAGAAAAGAAAATGGCGCTAGGGTTCCAGAGGAGCTGGCTCGGGCTTCAGTTCAACCGAGAAAGGCGCCTGGCCGTCTATCGCGATGGACGGCCAGGATTGACGCGGGGAGGAAGACTCTGCTGCGGCTGGGCCGATTTGGTAGCCCAACAATCGGTTGCGGGGCCGACGGCCCAGGAGAGCGAGCGTGCGGGCAAACTGGGCCGATGCGCGCGTGCGCGAAGTAGCAGCCCGGCCGTGGTGGGCCTACACAGAAGCGAGCGTGGGCGCGTGCACCTCTGTGGGCCGTGCATTTTTGCCTCGCGCGGTCAAGTTTTGGGCCGAAAGTGAAAAGAAAATGAGCAGTAGCATTCTATTATTATGCTTTGACTTTTTTATGGTCATTTGAATAGAAATGAATGAAGTTTACCTCTGTACTTTTTTGAACCAACAAAGATAAATTTTACAGAGAGTAAAATACAAGAATTTTCTACTGTTCACACATGATTCTTGACATGTTTCCGCTGCAAAGAAAAGTTTTACCCTCTAATTAAATTAGAGAAATTTTTATTAGAGGGGTAGAAAGATAATATGTTTTAAAGATTAATTATGATATTGTTATTTTCTGACCAACGTTGACGATAAAAATATCATAGTTTCATGAGTTTTATAGTTTAAAGATTAAATCTCTGAAAATTTTGTATCAATGTGATCAATTTTCAGAGAACAGATACAAGATAAAAAAATGCTCTTTAACTAGAGAAAGTTTTCCATGCTTCCGCTGCAATAAAGTTGATGATAATTTTATCTTCATAGCAAAGTTGTTTAATAGATATATCATCACTTTATTTATGAGTTATATGTATTTATTCCTTTTCTGCCCAACGGTGATTTAGAGTTTATGTATAAAGATGATGTTTATTCTATTTCTGGCCAACGGTGATTTAAAATACAAGATAAAGTTTTTAAAAGTTTAATGTGTATATCATTGATCAGACCAACATAGAGTTAATTTTATACTCATTATTATTGATTATTGTCTAATTTTCTCAGACTAAGAGATTTTGATGCTTTCACTGCTGAAAGTAAAAGATTGGGTACTTGTGACCCAAAAGATAACCATGAAAAGATCATAGAGTAAGGAAGATTTTTCCCCTCTAAAGAATGGCTTCAAAAGAAATGAATTCTTGAATATTAATTCAAGAAACAGATGTATCATTCAGAGTCCTGAGAATTTATTTTTCATGTACTCTCTATAAACAAGTTTTATTATCATTTTTAATGATTATGATACGATAAGACATATACATGTTTAATTTGATCAATGTTAGATTAAGCATGTATGTGTCACAGAATATTCGGATTTATTTCTAAATTTGATGATTGAATATGAGCCAATACAAGTATTCATGTCCCTTCAAGGAAATTACCCGCATGACGGGAAAGAGATGATTATGATTATACCCATATAACGAGCAAAGTTTGAGAAAATACCCGCATGGCAGGGTACGTTGGCGTAATACTTATGCCAAGAAAATCCCGCATAGTGGGAGAAATTGTTTAGAAAAGTTTTATCCTGCTTGGCAGGAGAAAGATGTGATAACTTATGTGCATTTAGAGAAAAGTATGGAATAACTCTTATGTCATTCTAGTATCGATCGTGCACTTTACGTGCAATTGTTATTAAGCACTTAATGAGTCAAAAGAGAAGACGAACCAAAAGATAAGAATGATGTGCAAGTACGACTTGCAGAAGTATTAATGATGAAAGAACTCTGTTGAGTTTTTGAAATGGAATGAGGAAAAAGTACTCCCATAAGAGTTCACAGATAACTTACTCAAAGTTTCCTCAATTCACAAGAGTTTCGAATGTTTTCGAAATTGTGGCAAAAAGATTCTTACCATATTTCGAGGGAGAGAAAGAATTATAAAACTCTCCTATAAAGAAGATAATGTGATGCATCTAAAGTGATCTACCCAAAAAAAATATGATTGTCTGGGGAAGTACAGAGGTCATATTAATGATACCCCTAAAGTAAAGAAATAGATGTATTCCTGTTTTTTAACGAAGGAATATTAAGATGGTGCTTAAAGTGCCATAAAGAAGAAAAGTGATAACAAAGAAAACCCGTATAGCTTAAAAAGTTCAGAGATACATCATCTTTGAAGGAGATAGATAATCTGGGGGAGTAAGACTTGAAGAGAAGTAGAACTTTGTATCCACTTCAATGATTCAAGAACACTAAATTTTTGGTTACATAAAAATTATAGAATTAGTTGCCTCTAGACAATAAAAGAGAGCCCATATGAAAGAAGTGCCAATAGCAGAGGACCCTAAGGGTCAAAGAAATGAAAATCAGTTTATTCTGATAACCATGAAGGATGATCATCTCACCCAAAATGATAATGCCATGATGAGCAAAGATAAAATAAAATTGATAAATCCTAATATTGTTTTGGGTTTTAGAAGAAATTCCTGAAAGAGTCAAAACAGTAGGCCGTCATGGGTCTACAATAATGAATGTGACTTCAAAGGGAATACAGATCATAACAGAGTCAAAACAGTAGACCGTTGTGGGTCTATAAGATTAAATGTGACTCTGTAGAAGATATATGATAAAAGGCTTTAGACAAAGAGAAGAGAAATATTACTATGAGATATTTTCTGATGTCTCGTGTAATAATTTCTTTAGAGTTATAATGGCATTAGCGGCGCTTCATGATCTTGAGCTATATCAGATAAATGCAAAGATGATTTTTCTTAGTGAGAATCCAAGAAAAATGTATTTATATGGCACAACCAAAGGTTTTGCTATGAAAAGAAAAGAAACTTTAGACATCATTGACAGAAAATCCATTTATGGATTGAAGACATTTTTCTAAAAAGAGATGTTTAAGTTTTTGTTAGATTAATAACAATTTGGGGTTTTCTTAAAGAGTAAGAGGACAATTACATTTATGTAAAAGATATAAAATGGAAAACTCATTTACTAATCATGTGGATGACGTCCTACTTGTTAGTGGTGATGTCGATCCAATGCAGAAGAAGAAGAAGAAGAAGCTTTTGTCCTTAAAGTTCAAAAGAATGTTCTCGATTGAATATCTCTTGTTATATGAGACGAGATTCACCGAGACAAAGAGAAGGGGTATCAGAAATATCGCATATGCATGATGAGAAGTCTCTAAAGTATGCATACAAGAAAACATACGCCTGCTCTTATAGTCAAGGGTAATGATTTTGGGAACTTTAGTATTTCAAAAGACAATATGAAAAGGATCAAATGAATATGGTACCATATGCTTCAGCTGTTAGAAGCTTGATATTGCCCTAACGCAGTTTTATGTATCCGGGTTGCTTTGGTAATGTCCAATCCAGATATAGATCACTGGAATGGAGTTAAAGATATTAGTCTCATGCTAAAAGAAACATGTACTCTCAAAAGATTGTGAGTATAAAGATAGATATGTATAAGTGCTCTCAAAATGTTGTGAGTGCAAGACACAACGCATGAAATATGTAGCGAAATCCATAATTGTCACTAACTTTCACACTTAGAGTTTTTATGTAGAAAAACTTCAAAGAATAAAAGAATTATCATCATTGTGATAAGAAGATATGAATTAGCAAAGAATTATCATCAATATGATGAAAAGATATGACTTAGCATGATATAAGGCCGAGAGACAGGTAAAATGGTTAAGGAAACCTGTACCCGGAATTGATAATGGTTAATAGCAATAATAACCATTAAATATTTCACTCCTGTGACAACGAGTTAAGTGTGATGTCAAACACATTAACACAAGTTATACGTTGTTGAGGAGAATGTCCGAAATTATGTTAGAATGCTTGGAGCATAAAAGGAATGAACAAGTATTACCAGATCTGCTCATTAAAGACTTACCGTCCAGTGTGCTCGGAAAACACACAGTCGACATGGATTCCATGGTATAGTCTATGTTTCCGAACAATAAGAGGCCCAAGGTTAAATAATCTGTTTCAGAATAAAGGAGTATGTTGTAGCTGTTGATTCTATCAGTGACTAACCATAATGATGAAACATGCTCTACTTACAAATTTGTGATGGAACAAGTATTTTGAAATAAGTTATTTCAAAGTATAAAATTAAAAGCATGAAAAACGAGATCAGGGGGGAGAATGTTAGATTGATCTCCATTAATGGGCCCAACGGCCCATTGGGCCCTTGAACCGCGCCTTGATCAGAGGCGTCCAGCCCAATGGGCTGGTGGGCCCCTGTCGTGCAATGCCTATAAGAGGAGGTGGGGACCACGTTTTCATATGCCACGAGGTTCATCATCGTTACTGTTCCCCACCTCCAAACCCTAGTCCGATCTAGAGGGATGCGCTGCCAGCGACGGGATGGCCGCCAGCCCCTTCACCGGCGACCTCTACAACGAGCTCACCGTCAGCACGACCAGCACGAGCACGACATCATCTTCTACACCGAACATCGCTGCCCATGTGCAGACTACAATGATAGAACCAGAAAAGCGGCTTGAATGAAAGGTACGCCTGTTTTATGATTTGACTCCACTCGATCTACTCTTAGATGATCCGCAAGATCTATCAATTGCATCATCCATCATTTGCAAACTGCTACTACTACGCGTATCATATACTAGTAGGGTAGGGTAAGTAAGCACCAATCCCAGATTATTGCAGACACACCACCATTGTCGCCTGCCGTCAGGTTCTCTTGCCGGTTGCTGGCAGCAGTGCCTGGAGATGGTGGATCGAAGACCATGCATGGTCAAAGAGCAAGCATGCACGACTCAGTTGCATGCTGACATGGCTGGTGCCCGGTCGGCCGTGCAGCACAGATCCAGCAGCTGGCATCCATCCAGTTCCCGCATGCAGCTTTCTCTCAGTTTCAGGCCGAAAGTTTCAGAGCTCTTCAGTTTAAGGGACACATCATGTCGACCCGGACGAACGACGACGCGCCAAAAACACTCAAATACGCTCTGTTTTGTTCAACTGACAACTGCATGCCATTCCTCATCGGATTCCCATATCCTAGGTTAAACGCTCTCTATCATCCGCATCTTATCATCACAAGCCAATTGGGTGTGTTGGTTTCCACCCCTCTGATTTTTAAACATGTCCTATTAAATATTGTGATATTAATTAGGAGTATTAAATATAGATTACTAACAAAACTCAGTCCATAACCCTCCCTCTGAATGATGAGACAAATCTATTAAGATTAATTAGGTCATAATTAGATAATGTGATGCTACAGTAAAAATCTCTTAATAATGACTTAATTAAACTTAATGAATTTATTACGCTGATGCACATTCAACTTTGTAATTAGTTTTATATTTAATATATATTTAATAATTATATATAATATTTTAATAATTAATATGACCCACTAAAATTTAGACAAAAAAAGGAACACACCCAATATGCACCGAGGAGGAACCATGGACGAGAACATCACATCAATCCAACAAAGCATGCGGCCTGTGCAGCTTTCGATTCTTTCCAGCTGCATGTGAATGCATTACTTCTAGCAAGGTTTAGTGCGCTGATCTGATGGTCGATCGACGTACCCGCTGCCGCTGCGTCTCTGGTTCAGTTGTTCTTGTTACTCGGCCATCGGCCCCACTGGCCTTACACTGCGAGAAAATCAGTCGCAACCTCGAGTTCAGATGATTGCTTATGCTTGCGTGTAGAACATTGTATCATCATTCAGAAACAGACTTCATCAGGTTTATTTATCTTGTTGGAAGAAAAGTTTATCAGGAATTTGAAGTAGTCGTAAATAGTTCTACTAGTCCTGTAAAATTTCACAAAATCCTGCGCATTGCAAGCAGGCTCCGGTCGTCGTTCGCAGTTATTAGACTGTTGCAAGCAGCAGTTTAGTGTAGGTGGACCATCATTGTTGATAGGCACTACACAATTGCGGCCAAGAAAGAGTGTGTAATGGGGGTTCGAACAAGGAATAGTAGGACTAGGTAGAGAGTACGAGAAAGGCACCATGCACGTTCTTCGACCCTCTCTGTGCACACACATTTCCTACTTAGCATCAAGTACTCTACTGATTTACCACGGCATGACTACCCATGTCCCTATATATGTCTCGATTTCGCAAGGACATGCAAATCTTGACCCGTTGCAAATTTCCCATTATAATAGTTTTAAAATTTTCAATGATTGAGTCCGACCTGTGAATTGTGTCATTTATCTACAAATATAAAGGTAAGTTGTTTAAAAATATACGAAGGGTAACTGGGTAAGTACATGTGTTTTGGAAGATATTTCTCGCTGTGCCATGTGCAGTATGTATGCTATTCGCAAGCTATGCAATACAGACAGGGGTATTCCCATTTCCATTTCCATCTCCAGTAATTCCTCCCAATCCTAGGATCATTCATTGGTTTCAATATTCAACTACCTCATCATGCCAATTGCCAGGGATAGGATCGGTGCTGCTGCTATTCTGCCATCTGCTCAGCTGAGGCGCAGCCGGCATACGCGACTTCACATGGACGCGAATTCACAACGCATGGGTAATTGCCGGTCCGGTAAATTATGTGTGAAATATCTCAAACGAAGCTGGATGATTCAGAAGAGAGCATTCATACATACGCCGGTGTGAAGAACGCAATAACAATACTTAAATTGCAGGAAATATCATTGTACCTGCCACATTTTTCGTTAATTCTCAATACAGAAAGAAAATCACACGAGCTCCGGGCTTCCAAATTTAACTGGGACATGTTATCTGATTTTGAATTGCTTAAAAAACATCATCCGATTTTGAATAGGGAGTAGTAGGGGCTGGGAGAAGAGTTGGCAACTGAACCATTGACCGCCATAATTTTCCGCGCGGCTAGAGTCTAGTAGTGGTCGGCATGCATGGTGTAGGCAAATTCCAAAGACAAGCAGCACTTGTCCTACTACTCTGTTTCTGCTGGCTGGCTGGCTAGATAGGTTGCACGCCTACAACCTGCTTGGCCATATCCCGTCTCCATCGCAATGTACGAGTACCAAGTCAGTTCTTCGTGCGATCATCCTTGCCTAGTACTGTAGCATGTAGCCTACCAATAGCGATCCACGCAAAAAAAAGGTTACATTTACCTGCCCATGATTTGTTCAGGAATCCAATTCCGCATTGTCAGAAAGAAAAAGACATTTATATAAAACCCAACAAGAAGCTTCTTTTTTGCCAAAAAAAAAGGTTGATTGTTAAAAAAAAAATCGATTGGATAATAACCAAGTGATAAACCAAGATGTTTTCAGAGCAACTGCAACCGAGTAGTACGCATCATTTGGTTCGATCCACGGGCAGGCAATCTCTCTCTGCTGCCCAACAACCAACCTGGGCGGAGAAACGAGAACACAACGTGGTTCCTCAAATTTGCAGCGTCACAGCGGATTCACGGCGTGTACCACGCTACAGTCCAAGCAGAGAAGAGGGGGGCAATCGGCCATGTAAAACAAGAAGAGGAAAAGCAGCGTGGTGCGTGGATGAGGGCACGAAACCGGTACACTGTGGGGTACTGGATTGAAAAGAGATCAGTTTTTCCCCCTTTCCCCTACTCTTTTTTTTTTTTCCTTCAGTGGCCAAACAAACCGGGGATTATCGAAATGGATGTTACGTGCAGTCGTCATCAGATTCTGGTTCAGGAATTGCTGGAACAAGATTATGTTTCAGATCCTGGTTCACTCATGAAGCCCCTTCCCGATTTGCGACGTTGACAAGTAAATGTACGCAAATACACAATCCAACCAGCCCCAACATTAGCCCATGAGATGAGACGCCCAAAGTCCCAAGATTATCATCAGATCATCATATTCATCTCTCTCCTGTGCTATAAATAAGTCTCCCATGGTGTCTTCTTCGTCCTCTAGCTATGCTAGTATTAGCCCCCCTCCTTCTCTCTCTACGCACAGCTACAAGACAAGCCACATCTACATAGCCCTTGCACAACACCACCACTAAACAATCTCCAGCGAGCGAGCGAGCGAGGGGAGAGAGAGGAGGGAGGGAGACAGAGAGACAGACAGACAGAATTGCCTGCCAAGAAACAAAAGAGTGATCAAACCGAGAAGAGAATTCCTTCCTCCTTCCTTCCCTAAAACTAAAACAGAGAGAGGAGAGGAAGACGGAGATCCAGTCGGGAGAGAGGGAGATGGGGATGATGCCCGGGTGGCTTGCCGGCCTGGTGGCGGAGACCTTCTTCGTCGGCTGCCCCGCGCACGAGAGCCGCAAGAAAAACGAGAGGAACATCTTCTGCCTGGGCTGCTGCACCAGCATCTGCACCCACTGCGCGCCTGCACACAGCCACCATCCCCTCCTCCAGGTCTGCGTGCTTCCCTTCCAATTCTCTCTTCCATTCTCTTCCTCCATGCATCCCTGTTTCTTGGTTTCCTTTCCTTTCGTCCATGGACCATGGCGGATGTGCAATACGCGCTGCGGTGGAGATGATCAGATGCGCAATTCCCTCTCTGCTCTCCGCTTCCTCAATTCTTGCTGTTGATCTGCTGCTGCTTGGTCCAAGTCCAAGGCTGGGACGAAATGGCGCAGCTTTTCGGGTCTCGGTTCTTGTGCATGGATGAATCTCATAAATAATAAATCAATTATGATTATTAAAACAGGACACTGTAGCGGTATAGGCTAGCGTAGGAGAGGGGGGATGGTGTGTGTATCTCGCTTTTGTTTTGTCCTGTGCTGTCTTTTCATCCGCTGTTCCTTTCTCTCTCTCGCTCGCGTAGATTTGGCTCACGTTTTACTAGTTTAATTCGGTTTGATTTGATTTCGATTTGATGCGTGGTAGTGCTCCTGTGATTTAGGTGGAATGGAATTCTTTTGCTAATCTTTGATGTACTTGCCCGCCGGTCCTCACCTTTGTCGCCTTGTGAGCACAAAGGTCATGCATGCCACTCTTTTTAGGCTTTCAATTAGCTGATGATTGCCCCCTGTAACCATCACCAAATTCGCACAAAACAATAACCCCTTGCTTTGTACCGACTTGTTGATGGGAAATTAGGTGTTGGGGAGATCAAATTTGACTGATCATTGGGGTAAATTCTGTGGATGGAAGGTTGTAAATCCTCCCCTAATTATTTTGGGGCAAGCAACAATTCCGCACTTGGTTTCGTTATAAAATTTCGTAAAAAAGGAAAAATTAAATTGTATGGGTAGCATGTCCTCTCCGTGACACGAGGTAGAAATTCGAATCTACTGCATGCAAATCTTTTTTCCTACTGTCCTCTTTTCTTTCCTCAATTTGCTTGTCTTCTTGCTGCCACTTCTCCTTTCTTCTTTCGTGCAACTAATCCGGTCAGTACTTGTTGGTGGCCTGGGTAACTCTGATGTAGTGATGTGAGCGTGAAGAGGAAAAGGTTACTGCCTCTTGGCGCTACACCGAAATGGTCATAGATTGTCTTGCATGGTGAAAATTTCCCCTGCTGCGCCGGTGGTAGTAGTAAAAATGGGGGCATCTTAGGATTGTTACAGCCAGGGGCAAGCAGGTTTACCACATGCGTGTGCATGGTAAATTCGCGCCTTGTCTTTTTTACCAAACAGGGCCTCAAGACTGTTCCTCCATTGGAAGAGGGGGCCTTGGCACTATTCACCCAAAGCCACAGTGATGAATTACTGGGTCTGGGTCGTCTGTTTTACGCTTGTGCCCCCAATGGTGTGCTGAATTTCCTGAATGGCAGCTCCAAGAAGGGCAGGTTGGTCATTGTAACACGGTTGGGGTCTCCCATGATAAGATCATGACAAGAGCGGTACTACTGCCCGGCCGGTCAAAGCATGGGCCGATGTTACCCAATCGAGTTGTACTGCTAGTTTCATTGAGTTGTACTACATTAGTCTCAGTAGTATATCTTGCGAATCTGTAATTACTGCATAACGAATATTTTTAGCGCGAATCTTGATACAGACTTGTCTTGTTGCTTTCCAAAATTTTAGGTGCGGCGCTACGTGTACAATGACGTCGTCCGCCTTGGTGATATGGAGAACCTGATTGACTGCTCCTACGTTCAGGTAATTATTCATTCGGTAACCTGATATTGTTAATGTTGTACTAGTACTAATAACGTATTATCTATAAGAAATTACCAATAACTTGTTCTTGACTGTGCAACAGTCGTACACTATCAACAGCGCCAAGGTGATCTTCCTGAAGCCTCGGCCTCAGTCCAGGCCGTTCAAGGGCTCCGGCAACGTCTGCCTGAAATGCAACAGGATGCTCCAGGAACCCTTCCGCTTCTGCTGCCTCGCTTGCAAGGTGATGATGAGGAGCTAGGGACAATCTATATCATGATCACAAGTGTTGCATCATCTCATCACCGGCCCGTGAACACCGTGATGATCATCTTGCAGTGTGACAAGGACGTCCTGATGAGTTCCCGCGATCGATGATGACCGTTGCAAACTGATCGATGGTTTGTTTTTGTTCGCGTGCAGGTGGATCATGTGATGACGCAGGGAGGGGACCTGTCCAACATCGTGCAGTACTACGGCAGCGCGGCCGCCGACCCGGAGGACCACCTCGCCTTCCCGCGGTTCGAGAACCTCCGCGTCGACGGCTCCGACCTCGACGATGACACCGACGGCGGGACGATCACCCCGAACTCCATCCTTGAGGACCCCACGCCCCGCTACGGCGGCGGCGGCGGGTCGAGCGACAACAACAATGGTGGCAGGCCGCCGCCGGCGGCGGCGAAGAGGAAGAAAGGGGGGTGGTTCTTCCCTCAGATCGTGCTGTCGCTGGGCAACCGGAGGAAGGGTGCCCCTCACAGGTCCCCTCTCGCCTAACTAAGCCACCATCTCGTCGCGCCGCCGTGCATGCATGCTGTTACTACTAGTAGTTATCACTAGCTTAGCTAGTCGTCTTATTAGCAGCTGCATTGATGGTGGCACGTCGTAGCTAGCTAGTAGTAGTATTAGTAGCAGTCAGTGTGTTATAATAGTCTTATGATTAGCCTTGTAGAGAGAAGAAGGATCGGGCTTGGTTGGTTGGTTGCTTTGCAATGGGAGGGGCCTTTGCTTAGTGTGTAGCTCTAGGGCCATCTCAAGGCAGGCAGGCAGGCAGGCAGTGCAGTTTGTTGTTTGATGAGACTGAGAGAAGCAAGTTCCCCTGTTACATGCCTAGGTAGGCACTGGTCGGTGGACCCACTTTGCAGGCACAGGGTCCTCACGAAAAAGGTGGCTACCAATTTTGTATTTGATGTAACAAGGGGTTGATTGCATACACTTCCACAAATATAAATATGTTCCCCGGACATAAATGTGTTTACTACTACTGTCAGCAATGTACTAGTAAATTGCATAATTGTGTGATGAGCTGCCTGTGCTGGTGATTACTCTTGGTGACAGCTCGTAGTATCATTCACTCTGTGTTGCTTTTGACCAGTTAGCGAAAGCGTGCATGTGAGGCACACGTTCACCACCAGGTCCAGTCCAAACTCTTCAATCGTGTTGCTGGAGCTGTGTTGTTCGGATGCTGTTCGATGGATCGACGCAGCAGTGATGTTTGATTCACTTTGCGATGGACCACTGTTTGTGTCCCCCATCTAGAGAGGGGTTCCGTTTTTTAAAAAATAAAAATCTTGAGAGAGGGGTAGCTAAAGCAAAGCTAGCCCCAGATCACCTGGATGTCTGTCAACTCCCTGATGAATAGGATGGCAGCATGGTAACCAATCTTTTGAATTGGTGGAGGACCCTTTCCGTCCCTCCTTAATTTTAACCACTCCAATCTCATGGTAAATGATCTTCGTTCATCGTAACCAGACACGCCTTTGCGTCAGGAGAAAGTGGCTATATATAACATCTCGGTAATCGTCAATATTAGTGTCTTCAGCGCGCTCGACACGGCAGGGTGATTACTGCTGGCACTCGAAAAAAGATGGTTAGTGATAAAGTGACTTGCTTTCGTCTTACTGTGCCAGAACCCAAGAGCAACGGTTCATGTTGCTCTGCTTACCAGGCCGACCTTCTCTACAATCTATTAATTGAGGTGTGGTCATTCACTTCGTTTCCACAAAGTTAGAGATTGAATCCAAATCGGTTTCGTAACTTTCATATCAAGTATCAAATTTTAAAAATTATAACTCCCTCATCCGGAGCTCAAATTAAGTAAACTTGAACTCTATATCGTAGCTCTTGAAAAGTTCTACAATTTTGATATTCAATATAAGTACAGATCCTGCCTTTAAGTTTTTAAATATGCGATGCAAAAGTATTTATTCTGATTCGGACTTCTCTACGCAGGTCTCTGTGCAGGGCCCATATCTTCTAGCTCTGAAGTCCAAATAATATGATCCATATATGTTTTAAAAAGGCCTCGACGAGATTTACAACTTTTGTGTTTTAACGTTTTCCATTGAAGCAAGGTTTCAAGTTCAAAATCGCGTTACAATGCAGTGCTATTTTGTAGACTACGTAAATTGATTTTTCTTTTCAGATAACACTTCTAGAATATGGTAAAAAATAGTGAAAAAATGTTATTTTTAACATATAAAATAATATACTAAGAAGCACCAATAATAATATAAATATAATCTTTCATGTAAAAAATATAAATAATATTGTATATATCTAATAATTCTATTATGTAAATAATTTATATTTAAGTTATAAAGAGTGTTTTGTTTTTTAAGTCCGTAGCAAGTCACAGATATTTTACTAGTCTAGTACTAAATTTTCTAGTTATATATCCATGCCAACTAACACGACTTTGCATGTGTGCGTATGGAAAATTAGGGTAGCTAATGGCGTGGCACGATGAGCCCATCCATGCAAAACACAACGCAACTTGCAAGGTTTAGTTTAAGCGAGTGAGGATACCGAGGCGGCTGATCCCGACAACTATTTGGGGCTGCGGGTCCTGTCGGTGGGAGGAAGCACTGGAATAACGGGATCAGGCAACAGCGATTAGCTAGCAAATCCCCCCGGCTCCGCCAGATAGGGACACATAGGCTGATAGCCACGAACTAATTAATCATCGTCATGCAGTATAAAACTTTCAGCTAGCGCCAGTGTGCCACCTAGATTGTGCATGCCTTCCAAACCTAAATATAGCTGCTAACAAAATGCCGCTCCCTTCGTCAATTGTCACGCATGAATTCCTGTTTTCTTAACAATTATTTTCTTCGAATTTAAATTGTTGATGTAGTTGACTTTTTTAAGTTACGTTTGATCATTGGTCTTATTTAAAAAATTTGAAAATTTATCATATATGATCATTGGTCTTATTTAAAAAAATTAAAAATTTATCATATATTTTATTACAGTTTATTTTATTATTAAATAAAGTTGAAATCTATCATATAATTTTATATAAAGAATTTGAATAAGATGAATAGTCAAACATAACAAAAAAAATCAACTGCGTCAACAATTAAAATATAGAGGGAGTACTAATTTTCATTAGTTCTCTTTTGCTGTCCACTCATGATGTTGTGGACAATTTTAACTGGTTATGTTAAAATATAAATAATTTTTAACTTCAGTTTTCAAAGTAAAAAATGTTATTCAATTGAAACGTGAAAAAAGTGGCCTACTACCACCGCATGTTAGCCTAAAATCAAGTGGAGTCAGTAAAAGTAAACTAGCTGAAAAAGCTACTAATCCAGCATGGGGGTGTGATTTAAAAGAAAGATGATTAGATGCCCACGTGGCCTAGCAATCTAGCATAGCCGGGAGGGACCATGGCCGTGGCTGCGTGCGCGCAGTCGTCCGTACGACCAGTTTTAAGCAGTGCCGTACGCTCGTCCTCGAGCGCGGCGTTGAAGCTTGCAGCAATCTGGCGTTATCACTCATCCCCTTCCCTTCCCGTGCGTCGTCGGACGTGTCACGGGAACCCCGCGCTCTCTCTCTCTCTCTCTCTCTGTTGAGGTCATCAACAACATATAGCTAACGAGTTGATGATACACACACCGAAGCTAACGAGTTTTGCAGCAAGTTTTGGGCTCGATTTGAAGAGACGGAGAGAGAGACTGATGAAAGAGAGTGTGATCAACGCGGATCCAAAAACGGCGTCAGAATACAGAGAGAGTGGCAGGGGCCAGAACTGAGCGATTTGTTTCGGTGTGGACCCGAATTGCACCCCTTTGACTCAGCTTGGGCCCCACGTGCTCTGGCCTTCGTTTCAGCAGAGACCACCTCTTCTCCTTCTCTTAACCCCGAACCAGTTTTCTTTCTCTCTTTCAGTCATCAGCATGCACACCATCATCATTCAGTAAAATTCATTCGAGTCCATCATCATTCAGTAAAAAAAATTCGGTCATCAGCATGTACACCATCGTCATTCAGTAAAATTCATTCTAATCGACCTACAAAGACGGCAATCGTTGGGAAATTTCTCGTCGCAGAATGATCGCTGAGGGTCGTCGTCATGTACGCATGCACGGCCAGGATGGGCACGTCGCCGCGCCGGAAACTCTGCATCGTCGCCGTCAGAAATATAAGAAATGGCACTGCGTCGTTTTCCCCTAGGATTTGTCACTTCACAATGTACAGGATGCACCTTATCTGCTGCTGCTGCTGGTCGTGCTGACCTGACCTGACCATCAAGTTATTGTTCTGAAGAGGTAGATGGATGGAGTGTCTGTCTTCTCGAGTCACACCCCTTCTGTCAGTAAGTAAAATCGACCCTTTCGCAAGTTGCCCCATCACTTTTCTCTGCTTCAGGGGAAGCTTTCCTTTCCTTTCCTTTTCCACAATGATGCATGTGCGTCCATGATCGTCCATCAGTTCGTGTGTCTGGGTGCTGAGCACACCCATGTACAGCAACTCTCGTCAAAGAACCGACTGTTTCTGCTGCTAGCTTCATCCTATCTGGCGAAGGCCAAATGCCCAAATGCATGCATGGCTTGAATGAAGGAGCTCTGCATAAGGTTTCGTTCGTCATCGTCGCGCGGCGAACAGTTGCATGCATGCCCGCTTCAATTCAATGGCAGTGTACACGTGGGGGCGGCACGCGCCATTCCACGCTCATCACTATCGTTGGAACTACTACTTGAGAATCAAATGAAGGTGGTGATTGATTGGCTATACGTGTGAGTGTTGGACGGCGGTGATGAGGGCGCACTAGCTACTAGCAAGTCGCTTCGATTCACCAAAGCTCAGGCCCAGCAGCAGGGAGTGTGTGTTGTGTGGTGGTGGTGGACCAGAGGTGCATGAGCTCATGTCGGACTCGGACTCGAGTCTGTGCGCGCGTGTCCGGGCTCTCTGGACGGATCCCGTCGCCACCAAACCAACCGACGCAGCCACCCCCGGCTGCTCCCAAAAGCCCCGCCAAATAAACCCCATCATCCACGGTGAACCCACATGTAAGCGACACGCAACACCAGCAAAACTTTCAAAAAAGAAACGAAATCAATGCATGTGTTCCGACCTGCATTGCTTGGAAGGTATCGGCCGGCCGGTCACCCATACACAACAATACAACCCGAGCGACGATCATGGTGGCCCAAACCCCGGTCTGTGGATCGGTCAAGTCACTCTCTTTATTTGCAATGTGGTGGTGCTGGCCACACCTCACCTGTGCTCAAACATGGTGCCTTGTCCCTCCTCTTCCCCTACACCCTTCATGGTGGCCCTCTATTTCCCCTTCTCTCTCGGCTACGCCTTTTTTTCCTAGCTCCTAGCGTAGTTTGATGTATTCATCGGACAGTATGATACTGTTGTACGAACAACCGTTAGAACCTGTTATCGTTGTGCTTTTGTCGTTGCACGTGCAACAGTTTATAGGTTCGTGTCAGAAAACCGTCACCGACAGACCGTTCGAACACAGGGGTTGTAGCAGTTGTCATGCCGACAGTTTCAATTATACGGATGGGCATCCTGCACGGATGTTCAGCTTGGTATGCCGGAAATAATCAGTTGATGAGACGGTCACCAAAATACTAAGTTTTCCAAATGTAGGGATTTTATTAATTTTTTTTTATAAAAAATCAGGGTTTTATGATTACCTATTTAAAGGTGTTTATTTTCTATATTCAAGGTAGAAAGGGGAGATAAGTCCATTTCTTGCCAAGAAAGGATACTAGATTCAAAGTGGTAATACAAAGGCCAATGTTCTTCAAAACCATTGGCATAAACCTGAAGCTAATTCAAATATGTTCTTAATACAAATACATATTTTGTTTCTCACTTTATAACGTCGACAATATTTTATTTCCTTCTTCTTTTACGGCAATCCTTTTTTTTGGCCCTAAAATTCAATCCTTTTTTTTAAAAAAAGAAGTACGTCTTACAAAAAAACAGCACTCTAGAATATGCTTGGTTGCCACACGAGGTAGGTATTGTGATGTGCTGTTTTGCCAATCTTGGAGAAGCAGCGATAACCAAAATACCTGCAAATATCGAAGCCGCCTCGGTGCCTCCAATGATTGCCGCGTTTGCTTTGCTACACCCTCTCCTTGTGGCTGGACCTGAAACCTGCGGAATCTGGTACAGTACAATGCAATGCACAGAACCGTGCTGCTGTGATGGTCTCATCCGTCGCTTCTCCTCATCTTTTGCTACACCCCCATGGCAGCTTTGCCACATGCAACCTAAACCAACCAACCATCTTTCTCTCTCTCTCTCTCTCTCCGTTTTTATTGACATCTCGTTACTTGAAGATGATTTGTTTACATCACGAGGTGGAAACTGAAAACCGTGGTGGAACTGAAGTGCACCCGGGCCAAATGAACAGGGTCCCTGCAGGCTTTTCCATGCGCATTGCATCGTGTGCTGATGAGATGAAAGTTGTGACCACACACCACATTTCACAGGTGAGGCGTTCGATCAGACAATAATAATTGAGGGTCCTGGATGAATAGATGGACCATCTTGAGTTGATGCCGGTTCTTGGAGCAGTGCACGACCTTGTCTCCCCTGCCCCGTGCAATCGGTCAAATTCAATCACCAATCACCACCTACACAAAATCTTCCCAAATTTATTTCTTTGCCGATGGTACCCCAAGTTGAAAACTCATGTACCACTTCTTATTTGAAAGTTAGAGGAAACAGATCTCTCACTGTCTTCCTGTCTGATCTCCGTCTGTTATATTCATGCAAAAATTTTGATTTCTTTTTTCTAGCCTCTCACACTAAGTACATAACTGCATTATCAGTTCATGCGCGTACTCACTCACACCTCCACACACCACAACACACAATATTGACGGCCGTGTCTTTAAAGAGATCACCGAAATTCAATGTGTGACACCCTCCCGTTGTGCCACCATACACGCGAGAGGCATCATTCGAAAATTTATTTGGTGAAAGCCCCGGTGAGGACAGCCTACCACCTGCAGGATTTTGCCATCCGAGAGCTGACGCTCATTCTCAAAAATTTGATTTCTGAATATAAGGAGCCGCGTGAATTAATTTCATGAAACTTTGCAGTTGTTCGCAAGATTCAGAGAGAGCGGCCCAATGATAGGAGGGAGAAGACTTGGTGGGGGACAGAATATGGGGGTCCAATCGCAATGGGCCTTCTTCGCTTTGCTGCTGTTCCTCTTCTCCCGTGGCTGCCGCTCCTGAGGCTGCAGGAGAAAGGGAGGCAGCAGCCGTCCCCCATCTCATCCCCACGCCTCCATTATTATTGTACATCACTTTGACCATTGGTCTCCTCTAACCAATGACCTACTGCTAAACAAGTGGTCTTATTGCTGGTGTGGCGTCCACTTCGGTGCACACGTGTACTGCTCAAGTCTTCACAACAGATCTGGTTCAGCTAACATAATTTGAATTTCATTCCAACGAGTTGCGGCATTCCAGTCCATTACTGCAAACAATTAGAATTACAGCCTCATGATAAAGAATCCAGAGAATTACAGCATGAATAGATTCAAGGGAATAGGCTACACTAAAAGTTTCACCATAACGTGCCCCAACATTTCAGTCTAACTAGAGAACCTACAATCAAGATTAAGTTCAACCAACGTCAATCATGCTGCGAAATGATGGCAGCATCAACCATAAAAAAACTTGCAGTGTCCTTCATATAAAGCGAAGCACAGTGATCCATACAACATAAAGTGCCTCAGCCTGTGAGCTTCATGATGAAGAATAGGGTGAGGCACCAAGGAACGGTTCCAGTGCTGCTAGCTGATGTCTTAAGAAGCTGTATACGGACTCTGTGTTCACTACGGCTAACCGAGCAACCATGCCAGTACCCTGTACAAGAAACGATAGATTAATTGTTTGGTAACACCAAAACACGTAAAATAGCAATGACTTTGGTACAACAATACGCTGGAGCAGGTGAAAACCGTTTGTCCAAATGGGCTGCAAGAAGCGATTAGTGGAGGCCTTTGAGGCTGTTGAGGTTGTGATCTCATAGCATAGCGGCTCCCACCAGATGTTGGTGGGCGAAGTTGAGCAGACATTAGCTTTCTTACTTCATCTTGCATTTGGTCTTGTATGTGCTTCAGTTTTGGCCTTCAAAAGAAAGTATGTCATGAAACATGATAAAAACATAATTCAAATTCTGGTAGTCAGGGTCAGGTTTGTCCTAGGCATGTTGTAATCTAAAATGTGCACCCTTATTTTCAACAATTTCATTTGTCCTGGAATGATCAGACATATGCGTAGACTAACTAGTTACACTTCTTCTGAAATGAAGCTGAGATACTGTAAGTTTGAACAGGAAATTGATGCCATGGTACGCAACACTACTAAAAGTTTTGTAAATGTATACTGATTCGTGTAAGTTTATCAGTTCAGTGCCGACTTTTAGTTTGTAATATGAGTTAACTAAAGCATAAAATGAGTATAACACAATGCGTTTACCCCAGTAATACAACCATTGCGATCACATTGTATTCTTGCATCCGCTGGGAAATACTACAATTTGAGCCTTGTTCCAGAAGAACCTACACATGCATACAAAGGTTTAAGCTGATACTGTATTGAGAATCACTTACAATCCGGAAAATGGACTGACCAAACAAAGAACATGCTACAAGGACAAGGGTTTTTACCGAGTCAATAAAGAGAGGCTGATCTCCAAAGAAAATATGGTTGACACTCTTGTAGAAGTTGAAATCCCACTTTTCTCCACTCTCATAACGGCCACTTGTAAACCAATCCACAATTACCAAGTTTGAATTGGCAAAAACTTGAAACACTTGCTTTTGGTAGTATCGAGCAGTGGAGGAACAAGTCACAGGATCTGGAATAAGAACAAGCAGAGCGTCTTCTCCAACTGTTGCCTACTGCATGTAATAAACATCAAGTTACAGTTTTCATTTTTTTCTTTCCCTGTATCCCAGGTTGAAGCATGCAAGTAAGTAATTCCAATACCAGTCTCCTGTGAAGAAGCATTACCTCTAAAAACTGCTCTGAACATTTTGAGCCCACGGCCTTGTACACCTACACAAGGACTTGTTTATCAAAGGAAGTAAACAATAGATCTGAAGGAAACTAGTCTTTCGGTTGACATATTTGGTGTTGGAACTTGGTACAGAAGTTCAGATTATTAAACAAATAACAAATTGAAGGAAGGAAAACGAATTATCAGTAGACATTCCCATCAATGGAAATTGTTAATGGAAGACTACTGAATTATGAATGCATGATAATATAATTGCTTAAGGATTTTATGAAGCGGGAATAGCTGGGAAAGGCTCCCAAATAAGGCAACATAAGAAGCTAAACAATTGCTGAAGAGAAATTTCTATGTTGAAATGAGGACGACACGGTTCACAGTAGAAAGGCCTTATCTGGGCTTTCTACAGGCTACACATTCGGAGAATTTATGTCCTAGTTTCTAGTGTTGCACACTAGCATGAGCAGTGGAAAATTTGTTGAAGCACCATTTTGATGTGCCCCAGTGCAGGACTGCAGTCTGCAGAGGTCACTCAGAGAGAGGCGTGCGCACAGGCAGACTTGCACAAGAGAACACATTACTCTAGTTCGCAACATCTTAGCATTCAAAGGGGCCGAACAGAGGTCACCGAGAGCATCAAGAAGGCAGACCTTGGTGGAGGCCTGCGTGGTGATCGCCGCCGTGCACCCATCGCCGACGCTGACCGTGCACGAGATCGCGTCCCCCTGGCAAGGGCGAGCGCAACACGCGAGAAGAGCCTTCAGTGTTACAGAAACCAACCCATCTCACAAGGTCACCAGAGGGAGAGGAAGGGGAGGGAGGGACTCACGGAGACGATGCCGCCGCCGTAGGTGAGGGCGTAGAGCCACACGGCGTCGCAGGAGGCCGGGCCCACCTTAGAGGGGGCGATGAGCTTGAGCGGGTACCTGGCGAAGCAGCGTGTCAGCGCGGACCTCCCCCGCAACTTCTCCACCCGCACCGCCCCCGTCGCCGCCGCCATCGCCGGCTCTCGGCTCCTCCTTCCTAAGCCGTCGACGACTGATCGACTCGATTGTCGATTCCGTCCGTGACGCTGATCGGTCAACTAACTAGTTGGGCCGGATTCCCAGTTGAAGCAAGCCCAATTCACGACTCAAGGAAGTTGTGGGCTCGATTCTTGTGGAGAAGGCTTGGGCTCAATTATTAACCTTTGACATGTCGAAGTGGACCGTAAGTGGGCTGGGGTGGTGCGTGGAGACTTGTTCGTGCGTGCCACGTGTCGGGTCCGGTAGTGGCCGGAACGGCGCAACCGGCACCGGTGGGTAGGCCACGTTCCGTGGTCGGCGCGCAACGGGCTCCTTTCCGACCGCCCACCGCACCACCACTCCGATTATCGATCGATCGATCCCCTCTTCGAATTGCGAGCGGCCACCTTATCCCTCGCCCACTCTGCCACCGCGCTCGGCTCCACTGCTCTGCCACTGCTCGCGCGCGCCATGGCTGCAACTGCGTCCACTGCCGCCGCGCTGCTCACGAGACCCGGCAGCGGCGCCCCCAACATCGCCTCCTCCTCCGCCTCCGCTTCGTCTCACAGGAGGCGCCTCCTCTCCGTCAGGTACGCACGCTAGCATAGCACGTATACACCTCCTCCCTCCTCTGGCACTCGCATGAATGGATGAATGCCCACCAGATGCTCGAACAATTGCCTCTAACAGTATGCACTATGCAAGCAGACTGCAATTGCTGTCGTGACAGGCAACTGGAATTCAAGAGATTTTAGTGGTAGAAATAGAATCACTACTTGTAGGCTGATTGATGCGTGGCGTTGACGCGTGCAGGTGCCAGTCGACCAGCGTCGACAAGCAGCAGGAGCCCAAGGCGAAGCGGAGCGTTCTAGACAACGCCAGCAACCTGCTCACCAACCTCCTCAGCGGTGGCAGCCTCGGGAACATGCCTGTCGCCGAGGGCGCTGTCACCGACCTCTTCGGCAAGCCCCTCTTCTTCTCGCTATATGACTGGTTCATCGAGGTGCGTGGCGTACACCTTTCGGCCTTGTCCCCCCCTTACTACGATCAGCATTTTCATCCACATACTACACAGTAAACACCCTGTTCACTGGTATTTTAGCATGGGCCATATGGGAAGTTCTCGAGTGAAAGCTAGATGTGGAAAGCTTGGGTGCACTGATGTATTTCGATTTCTTTGCAGCATGGCTCTGTCTACAAGCTTGCTTTTGGGCCCAAATCATTTGTTGTCGTCTCTGACCCTATCGTTGCTAGACACATCCTCAGGGAAAATGCTTTCTGTTACGACAAGGTATGCTGTTTACTAATATATACAACTGATATCTTGTCTCCATAGATGATTATTATAAACTTTAGATGGAGTCCAATTGCAACTTTAGATGGAGTCCAATTGCAATTTCCTGACGCCCATGATGGCTGCCAGCTTATTTAGTTACCAGTTGCTTCCCTGCAACTGATTTTTTTGTATATCATTACATGTCGTGTACAACTGGCATTGCTTCGAGTATCTGGTTTCGTTTGGTGGGTTCTGTTTCTTACATAGTATTTCTGTATTTGGAAACAGGGAGTTCTTGCTGAAATTTTAAAACCGATAATGGGGAAGGGTCTTATACCTGCTGACCTTGACACTTGGAAGCAAAGAAGAAAAGGTTAGAAAGGTTGGGCATTAAATCATACTTTATATGCAGTTATAACTCCTGCATATAATATCTTGTTAACATTGGACCTTATCCAATCCCTGTCTTGTGCAGTTATAACACCTGGGTTCCATGCTTTATTCATAGAAGCTATGGTGAGAATATTTACCAAATGTTCAGAGAGAACGATATCAAAGCTTGAACAGCTAACTGAAAGTGACAATGCTGAACAAAAATCAGCCATAGTGGACTTGGAAGCTGAGTTCTCCAATTTGGCACTCGATATAATTGGCCTGGGCATCTTCAATTATGATTTTGATTCGGTCACTAAGGAATCGCCTGTAATCAAGGTTGGGATAGTAGCATATCAATAGTCCTAATATCTGATTCCTATGCTTACATAGGATGTTGTATAGATGCATGCAGAGTAACTGAATAAAACTACAGAAGGACATCTATGCAACCATATGCAGATCTGATTTGCACCTTTTTGCTACTATTCACCTTCACTTCTTTGAGGGGTTGTTAGTCCTTTTGCACAGGCAGTATATGGAACTCTTTTCGAAGCTGAGCATCGGTCCACATTTTATATCCCTTATTGGAATCTTCCGTTGGTTAAATGGATAGTTCCAAGGCAGCGCAAGTTCCATGGTGACCTCAAGGTCATCAATGACTGTCTTGATAATCTTATAAAAAATGCAAAAGAGACGAGACAGGTTTGTGCCAGGAGAACAGCTATTCACACATCATGGTAGCAATTTTAGGAACTTGAACTGGTTTTGATGTTGTTGCAACGCAGGAAGCTGATGTGGAAAAGCTCCAACAAAGGGACTACTCATCCTTGAAGGTTGGCTCATTGTCTGCTAACTGTCCGTTTCTTGGTTCATTCTGGCACCACCAGTTTATGTTTGGAAACCTAGGGCAGTTTATATGAATTTCTTAATTTTTCGCATTTCACCTGTAGGATGTAAGCTTGCTGAGGTTCCTTGTTGACATGCGAGGAGCTGATGTTGATGATCGCCAGGTAAATTGCCATGTATTTTGCGCATTTGATTGTTGTAGGTTCGATGTATGTGATTTTCTGGTACACAGCAATTAAGTTAACAATTCCATGTTTTTGACAGCTTCGGGATGATCTTATGACGATGCTTATAGCTGGACATGAAACAACTGCTGCTGTTTTGACCTGGTCTATTTATCTACTAGCCCAGGTACACATGTTCTCAAATCAGTAGTTAATTATATAAACATAAATATTTCTAGTTGGTCTCAATGTCGCTATGCCAAACTGTGATGCAGAACCCTACCAAGATGAGAAAAGCTCAGGCAGAGGTCGATTCTGTACTCAGCAGTGGAGCAGTTACCGTGGAAAGCCTCAAGAAAATGGAGTATGTTACTAATCTTGCGTTACGTAGAATGTAACTTCTTTTGTTCTCCTATACGCTCGTTCGTGAAGGATAAGTGTATGGTGCTAAACATTTTTGCCACACTATTCACAATGGCACATCATATTGCTTAGAGTTCAGAAACTTATTGGAACCTTGTATTGTAATCTCAATTTTAGTAGTTTGTCTCACTCTCCTATACATTTATGTTGAAACCTATGATCCAGTTTTTTTTTCTAAAAATAAGAGAATAAATAAAGAAAATTGCCTCTCTATTTTCCATGGTTAGTTACTTAGTTGATACTGCCATGGCGTCTAACTTCTCTGGAATTACTAATTACATTTATGCATCACAACCTTTACATTATCCTCCAGGTACATAAAATCAATTATTGTCGAGTCTCTTCGCCTGTATCCACAGCCGCCGTTGCTAATCAGGCGTTCTCTGCGACCAGACAAATTGCCAGGTACAATCAGTGTAATGTGTAACAGTAACAATCCAAATTTTCTTTACTGGTTACTAAGTATTTGTTTCATTAAAAGAGCTGATTGTCACCCATATTCCACAAATATATGTATACAAGGTCATGACATGTGGGTCTCGAAGTAGTTTTAGATTCAATGTTGCACCTACCTAGATAAAAATGACAACAATTGTTTTCAAATGGACACTTGTCCCACATATATAGCCAGTTGTAAAATTGTTGTACATTTCTGTATCCAGATTCACAAGATGTATCAAGTAGTTTGATGGCCTTTTGCAACTTGTCATATTTTCCAATGAAAGTTAGAGGAAGTGTATGTTGCCTTTATTGATCTGTGCCCTGCTGTGATTCCCCATTAACACTGAATTCTACTTTCCTAGGTGGGTACAATGGAGCAAAAGAGGGATATGAAATACCAGCTGGGACTGACATATTTGTTTCGGTGAGTTGGGAATTAATTCTAACAGCTGTAGAATGGATACTCACATATATGGTTGTTAGGATGAACTGCTAAGATTTGTCTAAAATGACTGTGAATTAGAACTGAGCTATAACTCAGTGGCAAGAGAGTCCAGTAGAAACACCGGCCACCAGGGCTTCAAATCTTGGAGCTTGCAGGCCATGTGACCGCTCCTGAGTACTAAAATCCTAGCTGGGCAGTCCAGCAGGATCCGGGTTTTGTGGTCTCCTTCCTAAGAGCATCTCCAATAATTTCCAAGCCACAGTCTCAAAAATGTCATTTTGAGAATGCACTAAAAAACTAACCCTCCAACAGTTCTCAATCATCACTCCCAATATTTTCGTGCACCCAAAAACAGCCCCCTCAGTTGCCAAATTTGCACAGTGCATAAGCGTTCCCAATCCTGCAACATGGCAGGGCCCACCTCACTGACTGGCCTGGCAGCCTTCTCTCTCCCCCCCCACTCCGTTAGTTTAATTTTTAGAAACCGATTTTTGGGAATTGTTGGAGATTAGGGGTATATTTTTTATCCTAAACCAGAATAGTGGGACTTTTTCTTTTGGCACAGTTGGACATGCTAGGGACCACGTCAGGGGACGTCTCTGCCCCTCGATCAAATTCCATTTCAAATGGCTGTTTAACTTCTATCATCTATGGTTCAATCATTTCGTTGATACAGTAATCTGGCATTGCAGATATACAACCTCCACAGATCCCCGTATTTTTGGGATCGGCCAAATGAGTTCGAGCCAGAGAGGTTTTCAGTTCCAAAGAAAGATGAAGACGTGGAAGGGTGGGCTGGTTTTGATCCTGGTCGCAGTCCTGGTGCAATGTACCCCAATGAGGTCTGCTTGAACTACTCTGTCGTTTTGCACATCTGTGAATACTGTTTTTTGCAAGAGAGTGAAGTACTTACCAAGTTGCTCTTTACCAGATTATAGCGGACTTTGCTTTCCTTCCCTTTGGTGGAGGACCCCGCAAATGCGTGGGAGACCAATTCGCGCTCCTGGAGTCGACAGTAGCTTTGGCCCTGATGCTGCAGAAGTTTGATGTGGAGCTGAGAGGGTCGCCTGACGAAGTAGAGATGGTGACAGGCGCCACAATTCACACAAAGAACGGTTTGTGGTGCAGACTGAGAAGGAGGACTTGATCAAACATAGCTTGTACACAAAAAAGTAGCTCTTGTCCTTGACTTCTTATATATGCTTTAGCTAAGAAAAACAGCTTCATGAACAGTGAATATGATTCATGTACATGGTATGATGGTTACATCTGTTGTAGCATTAGAGGCACCAAATCCAGAGTCACATCTATCTATTTCACATCTCGTCCATTCTTGCACCTGAACAAGCTTGTATACTCACTTTGGCAACAAAATTGGTGAGATGATACTGATAGCATAGCCACTGTATGTCTCGCCTGAGGTGTCCAGTTTCTTCTAAACTCAGGTAACCTGATCTATGCCGTGGCAGCATTCCGTTTGGCACCCAGAGCATGGAGGCAAGTTAGGTTTCAGTCATGTTTCGACTTGACGGGTAAGGTAATCGCACTGTAGTAGCATATTTACTTTGCTTTGATTCTCATGTGAGTTGTTGTTGTGTGTTGCTGTGCCGTGCTGCAGCCGGATGCATGCAGTGCAGGGAACAAGAAGCCCAAAGGAATAAACAACCAGATCTGACGGTGCAGACAGTGACAGGTAAGCAGGCTGATTTCTTTCCACGGATGCCGTAACAATGTACGTGCTCTAATTATTGTACTAACATATCATGTGAGTGCTTCTTTGACGGAGAAAAATCGTTGGGGTTGAACTGTGGGTGTTTGTACTTGATGCCAAGCCGAAAATCGCACGTTTCTGCAACCTTTTGTGGTCAGCAAAATTCGCTGTCTCAGTAGCTGTATAGGAGTATATGGTAACGGCAGTGAAGTCAATTTAAACAAATTTTCTGTGACAATCAGGAAACATTATTGTGCTACTTGTTTCAGCCGGGTAAGTTGCGACCTATGAATAAGGTCCTTTGACCATGGTTAAGTTACCGTTTCTCTGCCATTTTGCGATGTCTGACCGTGCTTAAGGATCCTGCGACCTTCTAGAGAAACTTCTATAAATAGGATATATTTCTGAATCCACAGTATATTTTGTGTATGATCGAATCGTGGAATTCGGTACTGCTGCCCTAGCATGACTTAGAATTTTCAACAGCATGTGCAACTTTGAACCCCGCTATGTGCCTGTGTTGGGCATGTGGAGTTTTGAGCACCCGTTCCATTGTTCGGAGCAGCAATGGTAACTAAACATGAAAGAGTCAATGTCTCTGAACTCTGATCAGGGTAAAATTGCTCATATACTATGCATTTGATCCTTCCGATAATAGCAAATTTATTTAATTTGAAACCTTCGATTTTACTATTTGAACAAACTAAAAGAGCAAGGTGGTCTAGAATGGTGAAGCAAATGGTAAGAATGTTATATCTTGACTTGCCAATCGAAGTGACTAGTAAGGGTCACAGTGATGAAAAATTGCAATTACTGAAGGCGAGAACAAAAAGAAAGTTTCTTGTAAATCAATTGACTTGTGTATGAATTTGAAGTTGACTTCTCAAAAGTAAACATTTAAGCTTTAGGCAGAATATTTAAGTCGCTATGGAGCAAACACAAATGTTTATTTAGTGCGTAGAACTTTATTTACTGCTCCATCTTTTTTCATTTGAATGAACCGGAGGAGAAAATCACCTGTAACTGATGACCTTATGATTACACAAGCTAAAAAAATAAACTCAGTTTTTCTACTCTAAAAGTAAGCCAGTTTTGTTTCTTGTGTAGCTGAACCCATTGTTTTGTTAGAAATGGAGTTTGCAACAGTCCCACTTCCCCTTGTACCTAAGATGCTGTAGAGGCTACAGAGAAGTTGGGTAATTAGGCATCATCTAGGGTTCTGGATTGTCCATAGGCCAATTCCCTGCTTCCTTCCCACCAATCAACCGTTGAAAGGTCAACGTCCTGGTGGGGCCCATCCACACCCAATCCTGGCCAAACCCTATCCTTTCTTCACCTTCTTTTCTTTTTTGTATTATCCTGTAAACTCACATGACAGATCAAATACTCTACTGCCAAGACTAGCAGGTCATTTTCTTAGCCGGAACATCAGTAGGTGAAACTTGTTCTTTCTCATTATTTTGAAAGCACCACAAATCTATTGTTGTCTATTTATAGCATGCGAAGCCATTAGCTATTATAATTTAGTAATGCTTTGGCGCAGACGGGTTATGGATCGGATACAGTGGTACATTCCGGTAACTTTTCGGGTCCTTGAAAAAGAATGGGCATGCGTGCAAAGGCAAGTAGACAAGTCTGGACATGCCTATGATAATTCTCATGTAGGTAGTTTGCAGGCATGCTGATGCTGTATCAATCTTGATTATTAGAACCAGATGGTTTTATACAGGTGGTCCAATAATGACTGATAATGTAGTGTGCAGACATGTGACAAACAAACTAAACTGATTGCAAACCGAACAAAGAATCATGTATTATACACAAACAGGTTTTCAGTTAAAAAGGAAAGTATAGAGATGTGTGGTCCATTGTTGATGAGATTATTATTTTCTTTGATAAAGCACTGATGAGATGTTGATTAGCGGGGAGCATGTGAGGGGGCAGTGAACCAAAAGAATATCTAGTCAACTCCTTGACTCGTGTCATAGCGTCAGCTCACACGTCACCGCTCCGTGCGCACTCCGATGGGCCCACGGTCGCTGCCAAGTTGGGTTGACCGGCTGAGCTGTCTGCGAGGTCTGCCTCCAGCCGAGCCGAGGCGAGAGCCGAGCGGTTCCTTGGTAACGGCTTCATCGCTGTAGCGGCATGCAGACGCTTTGCTTCGGGTTGTGAATTTTGCTGGAAAGCTGGATTGCCGGACTGCAAATTTTAGTACGATTTCATCTTCGTCCACCTTGCAAACCCTGGTAGCGCGTCACCAGATTCCCTTTTGCATCATATAGAAACTAAAAGAACTCGTGACCACAAATCATATATAAGATGGTTTATATATGCTTGTCAACTAAATCGATTTGGAAGTTTGATACATTATTAGTTCAGTGTATGTATGAGTTAAATAGTAAATCGTCCGAGGTGTTGTCCCGATCACGTTGAACGCACCAACCAGATAGTCCAGTCCCATTTGACCTTCAACTAGTCAGAGCCGTGCAAACTCAAACAAACAAATAAAGTTGGCAGAGTGATGGAGACAATTTTGTTGCTTAATCTAGCGGCTGTCATTCGGGAGATGGACCAAATCCTTTGACCAATATAACCGGACAAAGTTCTCCCCATAACTCCTCATCGATCATCATGTGTACGTCTCTCACAAGAACACATGTAATTGACCGGAATCGATGCCCATTTTATGGACAGGAACAAGTTGTCAGTAATGTTAGAGCATATATTTAAATAATCTGTGATGATCGATGGCCTACTGGGTGAGAGGTCCTGATGATGAATGATATTAATCGACAGGTGGTCACTAATACTTCTTGAAACAATTTATTGCCATTGCTCAACTAAAGTCGAGGCACCCGATCCATTTTGACACTCTTAAAAATGATGCTAGTGATAAAAATTTTTTTGGCTTGTGTGGTGATGAGGTGATCGGTGGCACTGAAGGAAGTGCAAGACCGAGCAAATGTAAACGGGTAGGTCCTGAAATTCAGCGGCTTCAAAGTGGCACGTGCTCGCGCGTACACGAACAAGGCACATGATTCAGTCCACATGCGGCATTCACGTCCCCGTCGCCTTTTTTGTGTGGGCGGGAAGAAGGGCGCGATCGCGATGAGATGTCGATGTTGCATTGCATTGCGCATGGACTTCTCCCTCCCCGTCGAATGAAGCTTCGTGGTCTTTTGCTTCCTCGTCTCCAATCACCAGTCGTTCACACATGTCAAAATGCGCATCCATATGTCGTGCAAAGCGCAGACAGCTGACGACGAAGCTGAAAACGCAGCGTTATTACTAGACTGCCAACTGCCGGCGTCCGCCGCCGTGTCTATACGAGGGAGAAACCTCTGCACCGGTGACCGCGCATAGCCGGCCGGCGCCACGTCACCAACTGAACCAAATCAGAGCAGTTAATTAACCCATACAAGTTCTTTCTTTTTGGTTATTTTCAGTGAGAAAAGGTACTGCCACAAGTTAACGGCGGCTTACCGGAGCGAGGGGCCCACCCCAGCGACCGGTCCACCGGTGGGTCCTGCCATCCCCTCTTCCTCCCCCCGCGCCCGACGCTTCCCGGAACGCTCGCTCGCTCCCCGTGCGGGCCAGCCACCTTCCAGAAGGCGTCGTCCCGAGGATCTCCACCGTCCGCTGCGCATCCGACGGTCGGAGGGCCCCAACCAAGGGCGCCCCCTTTGACTCGTCGCCGGCGCGCTATAAGTAGCCGCCCTCCCCGTCCGGCCAAAGAACTCCCTCTCTTCTACTACTACCCACTACTATAGCCCACCACACCACTGCGACGGGCCGGTAGCTCGCTATATGGGTGACGCGGGCGGGAACATGGCCCACTGGGCCGGGCTCTACGGCGGCGGCGGCGCGCCGGCGGCCGAGGCGACCGTGGTGACGACGGCGGTGTCGAGCCCGACGTCCGGCGGGTCAGGCGGGAGCCCGAGCCGCCCGAGCGGCGGGCCGGGGGTCGAGGGCGGGCGGGTCGGGAAGCCCGCGCGGCGGCGGTCCCGCGCGTCGCGGCGGGCCCCCGTCACGCTGCTCAACACGGACACCGCCAACTTCCGGGCCATGGTGCAGCAGTTCACGGGCATCCCGGCCGGGCCGTACGGCCCGGGCGGCCCCGTGATCAGCTTCGGCCCATCAGCTGGGGCCGAGTACGGCGGCGCGTCGTCGTCGTCGCTGCCGGTGCGCCCGTCGCCGACGTCGGCGGTCATGTCGTTCGACCACCACCACCACCAGATGCAGCAGCAGCACCGGGCGGCGCCGCCGACTTCGCTACAGGGCCAGCTGTTCCGGCCCCAGCCGCAGCAGCAGTACGGCGGCGGCTACGACGGCGGAGGAGACATGTCGTCGTTCCTGCACGGGTTCGAGTCGTCGTCGGTGGAGGACAGGATGCTGCTGCAGAGCATCCAGGCGGCGCAGATGATGCCCACCAGGCCGGCGTCCACTAACAACACCAATGGCTACAACTTCGGCTGATCATCACCAACTAGAGCTTAGTAAGTGTGTGACCAAGGGTAAATTAGCCGAGGAGGTCTCAGTTCATCATCACAGGGAACACAAGAGAGCCATTTTACAGTAGTTGTTAAGGTTGGTGCTTATAGATCACCAAACAAGCAGCCGTGCCTGATTGGTCACGACGATGATATTCTTGTTTTAGTTCGTTCTTGTTATTTTTGTTGGCCTTCTCCGGCTGCTTAAGGTTTATTAGTACACAGCTGATTAAGGTTTATTAGTACACACAGTAGCAGTAATTAGTAGCAGGAGCTCCCGCTGCTTTAGAACAAACGAGTAAAGTAGCTAGGTGTGTGTGGACTGAAACGAAATGAGAAAAGAAGAGCAGCATGTAAATATTTTTGTTCAGAACAGTAGTAGGCGCCTGTGTGCGCTTTCGGTGTGTAGTGCATCTCTGATTTAATTGATGGTAGCGAGGAATCTTTCTAGATAACAGGTTGCCTTGTTCCGGAAGCAAAGTATGAGAGTGCTACGACATGTATTATCATATATGCTGTATGTAGTTAAATATTTGAAGCCGCACTGAGCGCTTATTTAATCACATGTCCCTTCATCACATAAATGTGCGTTTCCTCCTCTTGCATGCTAAAAAGGCGTTTTTATTATTAGTTTGTTGCTATGGATTCGGAGTTACTACTTGAGCCTTCTGTTGCGTTTTCATGTGGAGAAGAAATGTGATTAGTGATCAAATCGTTTTTTGAAACTAATTATTTTGAACATCAATGAAAAGCATACTCTGGCTAAGCAGCATAATCTCCTTTTTCTTTTGAAACTGTATGTACTACGGCGTAGTGATTAACCCTAACCGCGGCGGCATGTGCAACCAGCATTGATTTTGACTGGGTCGTTGGCGCCCTCAGAAGAAGACGACGTGGGGCCTGCGTGAGCACTGGGTGACGACCTATTGTCTATTGATGCCAAGTGCAAGTCAAAGTCGTAGCTGCCGTGCTACCGGTGTAGTGTACTTACTTATCAATAATAAATAGTTTAGTTAACGCTTACACACACGGTGTAGCTAATATGAAAAAATTAAATCATGTATCATTTTTGTGTACAGTGTTTGGGTAGGACTAGGAGGCCAACAATCTTTTTTGTTCCGTTCTGCACGTCGCTGCGCCTTCTCCGGTTTGTTGTCTTGCGCAGACCGTCACGGTGGCGCGTCCAGGTCAATGCATTCACACTGCCAACGAACGGTTAACGGACAGACAGTGCAGATCAGAACCATCTTTTCTTCTTTTTTCTTAAAAGGAAGTAATTATGATTAACCAAGTGTACGTCGTATCAGCCGTCTAATGACTAATGAGGTTGAGCAGTCAGTTTTTTGCTTGTGGAGAGAGGAGTCTGGCGTGTCCACTACCAAGCCCACGGACACGTGTGCTTGTATTGCTTACGTTGAGTCGTTGACACTTGTCTTCCTGAAAGAGAAATGGACGCGCACGACGGCACGAGTAACGTCGGCTAAACAGTTCAATGGGCCTAGAAAATCAGCCCAGCCCAGGCCTACCTGAGGCTTACAGGCAAAAAGAATGTGATGTGAAGAAAATGCACAGTTCCAATTCCAACTTTTCAATTAGAAGAAACAAGAACATAAGTTCTGTTTAAACAAAGACAAAATTGAGTCCAAAACCAAACAAAAAATGGTCATCACCAGGTAGGGTCAACTTCTGTAAATTCTTGTACAAGAACAAATGCTATTCAAAACATGTTTACAAGTAACAGCTACAATGGTCACACAATGGTGCCAGCACATGGGCTAATATTAGCAGCGACACTATTGACGCCGTCTCTTTATCCTCTCAAGGGCGCCCAGCTGCTCATTCTCTTGAGCGCTTGAGCTTTCCTCACGGTTCTCTGCAGCTCTCTTGCCAAGCTCTCCAAACACCGCAGCAGGAACACTCCTCTCCGCAATTTGGACATCTGCCTCCTCGTCATCGCTCTCGTCAGGCAGCTCAATATCCTCATTGTTACCAACCTGTTGCCTGCTGCTCTCAGCCTGTGCGTCCACTCCAGCACTGACAAAGTTCATCATCCTGTTTGCAGGAGCCGTAGCAGTGCTTGGAACTGCTGCTGGTGTCGTAGATGGTTCAGGAGCTAGTTGCCTTTCTAGTGCTGCCATCTCATCCTGAGGGACACCAGCTCGTGTCAGAGTGTCGACTGCCTCATCCAGGTTTAGCCTTTGGTCCCTCTGCATCAAGTATTCTGGGAGTATAAAATGTGTCTGCGCAAAACAGAAAATCAAGAGTCAGTGACACATGGATGATTGCTCAAATGTCGAAGTGATTTAATTAAGTCGAATCATATGACATACCTGACTGCGGCTAGCAGCCACTGTGCGTTTGATGCGAAGCATCTCCCTGAACGTATCTTCATTACCATGCTGGATCTCAAAATCATTCCATTTCTTCCAAGAGTCAGAATGGGTGTTTGGATCAGCATAGTTAGATGCATGCACATAGATCGCACGAGAACGGTCGATTTCACCAAGGCTTCTTTCTAGCTCGGCAAACCTCATGCACATTGTCAGAACATCTTTGTCAGGGAGGCCAGATTCAATTGCTTGCTGCAAAGGAGCCAACAAAGATACGAGGGACAAGTTAGTAAACTACCAGTAACCAGTAAAACATTTGTGAAAACTGAAGGCACAAGCAGGTTGAATCCATAATAATATGTATAAAGGCTTGTGTTTTTACAAGAGCAAGCATCAAAGAATCATTTATACTCCCTCCGTTCCAAGATTGTTATCGTCATTGACTTTTTTCGCTACGTTTGACCATTCGTCTTATTCAAAAAATTTCAAAAAATATAATATATTTTCTTATGATTTAATTTATTACTAGATAAAATTTAAATATAACTTATAACATTTCATATTTGAACAAATATTTTGAATAAGACGAATGGTCAAAGATAACGAAAAAAGTCAATGCCGACAACAATTTTGGAACGGAGGGAGTATTACTTTAAGCAGTCATTAATCAAGAATCAACAAGACTAACCAAGCTAGGGTCGATCAATTTTTTTTGTTTGATATAAGATGTTGACTTGAAACAAAATTATATCTTACAAGTTAAAACAAAGACATAACACTTTCAGTCAATTACAGACCAATAAAAAAAGGGATAATATGCCTACCTCATAAATTTGTCTTGTCCTTGGAACGCCAAACAGTTCGGCTGCACGTGCTATGTATATTTCATACATGCTCATCTTTTCACTGTTAGGAACAGCCCGTACAGCTTCATCATATACATTCATAGCACGCTTTGCAAGACCGTAGTCTTCCTCAAATTTAGCCCACTGCAAATATAGGACCTTCTTCTCAGTTGGAGGAGCCTGATCAAACAAAACAATGTGTAAGTACAGTTCAAATATATTGGAGGACACTTTAGAAGGAAATCAATATTCCATGCAACAACAAATTAAGTACCAGTATCTTTGTTTAATGAAAAAACAAATGAGAATTCTATACAACAGAAAAAACAAATTAAATAGTGTAGGACAAAGGGTTCCAAAAGGAGGGGAAAAACAACAAGTGCATATTGCAATCTTTTTAGGGAGGGAGGCCAGGAGAAAGAGAGAATGGGCTTCCATACAACAACGGTAAAATTGTAGTCCTGATCAAGCATTATATGTGTCACTCTTGTTATACCAACACAAAATAGTGAATTTAATTAAGCAGCATATATAGCCAGCAAATGAACAAGTAGACTCAAATAGCACTAAAAAAAAGGAACGTGTGCCTTTAATCTCATTTACCTGTTGGACAGCTTCATGAAACAGCTCCCTTGCCCGCTCTATCTTACTTCTCTGGTACCTCTTCACAAACTTTGAGAGGTAGGTTACCCAGATGGCCTTAACATGGGGATACTTGAATATCTTCACACCTCTTTCGTACACTTTAAATGCATCTTCAAAATACTTATGTTCCTGTTAGTGAGACAAAAAGTGAAACAACCATGAAGTTAACAGGCACACAGAGTACAAAAGTGCTGAAACTTAGAAAGTTGGACTTTTGACATAGATCATACCTCAAGAAGGTATGCATAATTGAGAATTATCTGTGGAGTGGCAATTCGCAAATCCAATATTCTCTCATAAACAGCACGGGTTGACTCCAAGGTTCCTAGGCTCTCTTCCAGATCCACATAAAAACTCCATAATTTTAAAGATTTGTGTACTTTCATTTGAACAGGTTCATTTCCCTCAGCAGCAGCTGCATAATAAAGCATTAGTAAGCCAGACAGTTTGTAAAATCCATGGAACAATAGAAGATTAACACAGGTCAACATGATATACCTCGCCTCTTAACCTCGACAGAGGGCTCTGCTGTTGCTTGCCTCATCAGCTCAATGGCCTTATCAAAATTGTTATGCCTTAATTCCATCTCTGCCCACTCACACCAAATACTGGCTAAGTGGTCAACTGCCTTATAGTTCACTTGTGTAGCCCGTCTAAAGATATCTTCAGCACTATCTAGACGATTATGTTTCTCATACATCTTTGCAAATGCCACCCATAGAGTATGAGGTTTACCAACCGCCTTCATTGGGTCCACAGTTTTCACAGCCTCAACATATGTCGCTACTTGCCTTGCAGGATCCTTCTCAAAAAGTTTCACCCTCCTGTACATATTATCATGTTGTTAGCCAATTCTATGGAGTTGGAGGGGACCAATGGATAATAATAAGCTGAGAATTAATAACACTAGGCAATTACATGTTCACATTCTACATTGTATCATATTTCGAAATGAGATCGGTGCATGGTTAATAGCTAGCTGCTATACTTAAAGACTTAGAAAGTAAACCGTTAAAGGTCATATGTAACTTACAACTATATGTGTCCGGATTTCAAGTTAGTTATCAATTGCAATGCTAGTACATATAGTGACATGATAACTGGATAACCAGTTTGCTGCAAGTCTCCCAATTAAAAATTGCTGTACAAACCTACAAACTAGAGTATCCTCCTGCTTTTCCAGATATCTTACAACTACTTGGTGAAACTGATAAAAAAAAAAAGATGCATTCGAAGGTAAATAAAAGGCACATAGCTCATCAGGTGCACAAGTTGGCGACCTGCATAAACTATTTTGCACTAATTGACGAGCTAAATGTATTCAATCAATTAACCAAGGTGCTATAACCAAACTCACCTGTGCCACTCTTCCACATTATGTGGATTTTGTCGCAAAAGCACACTGCTAAGGAGCTCTGGTCTGCGATCCAGCAGACGCTCGAACCTTGCCAGCCTCAAATCAGTATCATCCTCGGCATTCAACCAGAATCCCTCAAGGAATTTCTTCAACAACTTGTCCATCCCGTTTTTCCTGCCTCCCTCATCCTCGTCCTCGTCCGCATCTTCTTCAGCAGCTTCCAGCTTTGCAGCGAGCATACTCTGCTCAAACTGTGTATATGCCTCAAACACCACGCTGAACTCCTTTACCGTGACCACAGAGGACACCCCCTCCTCAAATACATCCCTGGCTTTTTCGAAAAGTCCCCTCCTTACATAGTAATCAGCGAGAGAGGTCCATAGCTTGCCAACCTCATCAGTGAACTTCCGTATTCCGCCCCGCAGTATGGCATCCACCTTTAGCCCAGCAACTTCATCGGCATGCTTGGTGAGGATCTCACAGAGCTCAAGCCAGAGCTGGTGCCTGGTCTTTCCCTTTACAGAGCGGAAGCCATCGTCGTTGAGCACAGACGCTAGGCGGTCAGCAGCTTCCTGCCAGCGGTTGGCAGATATGAGGAAGTTGATGAAGTCCTCAGCGTGGGAGGGGTCAAACTGGAGGTAGCGGCGGAACACGCGGAACGACGTCTCGACAGGGCAGGCCGGGAGTGACGCGAGTCGCAGGTAGAGAGGCCAGATGCGGTCGTGCTGGGTGACCGGCAGCGCGCGAAGGGCGCGGTCGAAGGATCGGCGCGAGCGCGTGAGCAAGCGCTGGTCGAGGAGCGAGGTGAGGTAAAGGACCCAGATGCGCGGCATCTTGTGCATGGTGGCGAGCGCCCGCTCGAAGGTGTTGTTGAGGGACGAGTACGCCGGGTGGTCGATGGGGTGCGGGCGCGCATGGTCGAGGCGCTCGCGGAGGTAGGCGTGCCAGAGCTTGTAGCTTCCAGGCAGCGCCTTGACCGCGCGCTCGTAGATGATTGCACGCTTGGCGAACGGAGCGGTGGCGCGGGCGACGAGGTAGCGCCACCACCCCTTGAGCTTGAAGGGCTCTCGGAGGATTTCCTCCTCGTAGGGGAGGTCGTCCTCCGACGGGTACAGCTCCGGTGAGATCCCGACGGCCGGGGCCGGGGCGGGCTTCGGCCCCGCCGCCGCCGCGGCCATAGCCACCGGACCCGCAGCCGGCATCAGAGGCGGACCGAGCAATAGGGCGAGAGAGGAGCTGTGTGCCGCAGTGGTGCGTCCCGACGCGAAAACTGGCAACAGGACTCAGCGACGAGAGGAAGGTGGCGGTGGCGGTGGCGCAGGCTAGGGTTCGGGCGGGGGCAGGTCGAAGGGTAGGCGCAGGCTAGGGTTAGGGCGGGAGCGGCAAAAAAAGGCCAGAGAACGGGGAAGGCGAGAGAGGAAAAGAGGACCAAGGTGCCGAACTACCGACTGCCGAAGTGGCGAGGAGCCGAGGTCCGAGGACGCGGCGGGGATGCCGGGGAGCTGGCGCTGCGGCGAGCGGGCGTGCCGAGCAGATCTGGAGAGTGGAGACTAGAGAGGGAGAGGTGGCAAGCCGACCGGCCGAGCGCCGAGGGGAGAGAGAGAGGCAGAGAGCGGAGCGGCGGCGGGCGGCGGCGCGGCGCTAGAATTGCGGCCGGGATGGGGGTCGGCCGGTCGGGCTAGGGTGGAAACGATGGACGGATCGGATAGTGCTTTTCTGGATTTGTATGTTGGATCTATCAAAAAAATGTAAATCATATGAATATGAATCGGATGTTTTTCGAACACGACTATAAGTCAGATATAACTCTTTAATTTGAATAAAAATGGACGTGTCTATTTTTTATAAAAATAATCACAGTATTTTTCATATCAAAATTGCCATTAATCATAAGTTAAGAGCCACCAATCCACGCCAAACTTAGACATACTTTTCTAATATTTTAGATACATTTTAAGGATATAATTATGATGAATAGATATCGATAGTTCAGATATCCATTGCCAAATTTCAAAGGCACATCCATATTCTTTTCCAAACGAATAAACAGAGTAAAAATATTAATTAGAGAAAATCTATATACATCTTATTAATTTAGGTGAGTTCGTCTACCCGTATTATGGTGTTGGTCCGAATACAAACACACAAAGTTAGAGATTGAATCTAAATCTGTTTCGTATCTTCCATATCAAATCTTGAATTCAAAAAATTATAAATCTCTCATCCAGAGTTCAAATGAGATAAACTCGGACTCTATCGCGTAGCTCTTGAAAAGTTATACAACTTTGATATTTAATGGAAGTCAAGATTCCGCCGTTTTTGATATCAACTTTATGATGCAAAAATATTTGTTCTAATTCAAACTCCTCTGCGCGTGTCTCTGTGCGGAGCGTATATCTTATAACTCCAAAGTCCGAATAATATGATCTATATATGTTCCAAAAAACCTCGATGAGATCTACAACTTTTGTATTTTAACATTTCTCATTAGAGCATATTTTTAAGTACAAAATTGCATCACAATGCAGTGTTGTTTATATTTTATGTGAATTAATTTTTACTATCGGATAAAGCTTCTATAAATCTTTAGCCATTGGATCATGAACTTTGTCTTGCATGTTAGGCTTCATAGAGGTCCAGCAGTGTCTTATAGGTGTCATGAGACTTAATTTTGCAACATAGCATTCAAACAACACTATATTTAAAAATCATTAACATTAGAGGTAAAAAAATATTTATGATAAAAATACGGTGAAAAATGATAGAAAAATTATTACTTATGACATATAAAATGGTACACTAAAAAGCATCAACAATAATATAAATATGATCTATCATGTAAAAAATATTAATAATTATATTGTGTAAATAATTTTTGTTTAAATTATAAAGAGTGTTTTATTTTTTTAACCCGTAGTAATGTATGGGTATTTTGCTAGTTTATATCATATTTACATTATATTTGAATACAAATATTGGATAAAATAAAGAGGTTTCTGTTAGTTCTTTATTTATTTTTTGGTATTCATGTTTTCTTGCTAGCTATATCACCTTTACTAGTGTATGTAATCTATATATTATAATATGGTATACAAAACAATTTTTTGTGTTATAAATACAGTTCAAGCATATAAGATCCACTTCGCTCCATAATACTACTACAATCCAAAAATGAAATCGTTCGTACAGAGAAAGTTAAACTATGGCTAATGCAAATCCCTTGTTTAACATGACTTATGGAATGGAGGGAGTATATGTTATCAAGTTCCACTATATCGAAAGAAGAATAGCTCTCTTATTTTTTTTTATTTGTTATGATCTTGGATACAAATTGTTCTAGGGCTCATTTTGAGTTGTTCATTTCACCAACCTATAGTTCAAGTTGTTATCCGTTTATATGAGAAATCAGTTATAGAATATGAATGGAAATTTCGTCATGTGCATGGAATAATTTTGAAGTTGTTCTGAGTTGTAACCTTAATTTTGAAATGTTCCTTACTTATTATATATATTTTTCCTGTTTCTTAATTTAGAATATTCCAATGCTCATTCTCAATTGTTCCAGATATTATTTCAGCTTGTTCCAACTTATATTTCAACCTTTTCCAACGTTCGTTTTCTCATTCACGGTGAATTGTTCTAACTATTGCTTAATTTATTTCTGACCTATACTCCAAATTTGTTGGTGTATTGTTTAAAAGAAATTTAGGCGTTGTTTGATATCAATTCGAGGCATTATTTGAGTGAAGGAATAAATGAAAATGGCATGTATATATTCACTGGTGTAGTCCAATGGAGCAGGCCAGAATTAGCATTTAGCAGGTCAAAATCTCCACTCAAACGGACCAGGAAACAACAGCCCGAACCAGCGGGGATGGTGAAAATGGCCAGGAAACAACAGCCTGAAGCACGTACATAGTTTGGCTAAAAAGAAAAAATCCACGTACAGGGGAAAAATAATTAAAAATAAAAAGAGTTGCTAATTTTCAGCTAACTAAAAGTTTAAAGTAACTTTTAATCATCTCTTTAAGCTATTAGATTTAAATCTAATAATTTTTAATTATTATATAAATAATCCTATAAAGAAAATTAAAATTTAAAAAATTAAAACCTTTCAATCAGCTGAGAGTTAGGAAATACGATTCCCATGATCTGGCGGGAAAACGCACGACGCCACACCGACAAATCCGCCGCCGCACCCGAAAACCTTCCCCTTCCTCCATCATCCCCGATCCACCACGCCTCTCTGGACCCGTTATCCCTCCGCTCCCATGGAGCAGGGACGCGCATCGTCGCCGGCGACGAAGAGGGCAAGAGGGGCCGCGCCGGATCGTCTCAGCACGCTCGACGCAGTAGTCGAATGACCTCGAATGCGTCGCCGCCACGTCCGCGCTCTCCCGCCGCTGGCCGCGCGTCTTCGCCACGCTCCCGCGCCTGCGCCTCCACCCCGCCACCTTCAACCGCCGGCGGCGACGAGGACTGCTGCGAGGACCCGCGCCGCTGGATGCACGCCCTCGTCTGCGTGCTCGCCTCCCGCGCCGCATTCGAGGTCAGCTCCAAGTACATGGGCCTCTACAACCGCTGGTTCCACGACCTCTGCCGCAACCGCAACGGCCTTCTCGACCTCACCGTCACCAACACCAAGTCCCGCCCCCAATCTAGGACTGCGCGACGCTCACCTCGCTCCACATACCTCTTCAACTGGCGGCTCAAGGTGCCCGCCAGGCTCGCCGGCCTGCGCTCGCTCCGCCTAGTCAGCTCCGTGGTCGCCTCCGGCGCCGACCTGCAACAACGCATCATCGCGCGGTGCGCACCGCCATGGAGCGCCTCGAGATGTTCCAGGTGCACAAGGCGCGGAACGTCGTCATCCGCGCGCCGAGCCTCGAGAGCCTGCACGTCTACTCGCACCGCCCGCTCCGCGTCTCCGTGAAGAAGGCGCCGCCGCGGCTCGACTCGGTGAGGCTCAGCCTCTCCCTACAGCTTCCCTGAGTTCTCTTGGAGCATCCACGACACCATGGACAGTGACGAGGAGTACACGTTTTCTGAGATCGAGGAGATGTGCGACTACGAGAGAAGATGGCGGAGAGAGAGCGCCAGCAGACGGATGAGGTTGGGAATATGGTGACGTTCCTGGGTGGACTCGCATGCGTCAACAAGCTCCAAATTTACTTGCCCACTGAATATTCCCAGGTCAGTCTGTTGTGTTTTATTTGCTTCCCCCAATGAACACCTAGTATTATGCTTCCCGAGTAGTAAGTTCCATTTAAGTAGTTGTGCCAAAAAAAAAAGATCAAACAGGAGCTTTCATTAAACCGGGACAAGGTTACAATCTTCGTTAAGCTGGTTTCGTAGTTGTGCCAAATTGGGAGTTGAGAATTATAAGTGAAATTTATGGAAACATACATTGGTGGTAGGTTGTAGCTGCCATGATGATATCTTTTTATTTTCTGGAATTTTAGCGTACCAAATTCCATTTTACTATATGGTGTGTGCTACAGTGCATTCTTTGTGATAGATTCTGAGGGTCTGAGTCATGCCATCTCACCCATAAATGAGAGCTAATAGTCAATATGACATTTTCATTGAAACGTCCCGTTGAGAATATCATTTCTGTAGTGTTGCAATCGCAAACGCTTATATGTGTGGGAACAGAACGAACCTTGATTTGCAGTAATTTTTAATATGGCTATTGTAGCTGGTGGTCTCTGTCTTAAATAACCACATCTGTTTTGACTTAAAATCCATAAAATCAATTTACATTTGATCATGCAATGCTAATGATTGTACCATTTACATGCCACATCAGGAACTATGAGAATCTTCTAAAACGTAAATTTATGGTGATTAGGCTTGCTATTTTCCTTTCATCACACAATAATGTGCAGGAACAACCTTTAATTTAACTTTACATCATAAGCATGAGCAGTGAGACGTTCTCAAAAAGCATATGAACATTGAAAATTTTCCTCACAACGATGCATGATTCAAATGTGTTTTCAAAAAGCGTTTATATAAAAGCTTACAATTTTAAGTTCTTGATCTTGATTATTAGGTACTGAGCGTACCCAATGTTTCGATGCCAAAGAGACTGAACAAGAAAAGCCTTTTACTCGGACTGGAAACGCTTACGCTTGCTCTGGATCACAATAACGAAGTAGTACATGCCACATTAGTGTCATGCTTGCTAAACAGCTCTCCCAATCTCAAGAATCTCAGAATCAGTGTAAGCCCCAAACAACTGATGTTCTTTCAATTATGCCTTGCCACCAGCTGCTCCTAAAATAGTCCTCTTGTTTGTGTTACCAGGAGTCCCGTTATGCGGCAAGTCCTGTGCCCTTAGCTCCGGAGTTTTGGGAGAAGCAGATAAATGCAGACTGTGTTCTGAATCACCTGTCAAGTTTCACCTTCTTAATGGAACCGCCCTTTGACGGCCATCCGTGCGGGGGCCTTTGCCGGTTCATGGTAATGAAAGGGAGGGTCCTCAAGAGAATGCGCATCGAGTACCTTCGCTCGCAGGTCAAGCCTGAGCATGTAGCCAAACTTGAAGCTGTCCGGAACGAACTCAATCTCTGCCCGAGGGCTTCTCCGGATGTGCTTGTGGAGCTGTCTCCCCTTCGTTGCTACCCGTCTTACTGAGGCGCGCGGTAGTCAATCCATACGTCAGTTCCAGCCCTTCAGCTTTGCTTTTGTTCAACTGCTCGCTTCCTTTTTCGTGTGCCTCTATGGCTGAAGCGTTGGTTCTTTCAGGAAATAAGGCCTTTTGGTCACTCACGGAGAGCGTTATTGTCGGGATGGAATAAGTATCATGAACCACTGAATTCTTGTCCCGCGGTGGAGTTCATAAAACCTTCAATACGTTTTGCTGGTGTTGAATAATTCGTGTCTTCTTTTAAATGTATGCAGTATGCACTACAGTACTAAATTACTTCTTTTGTTTTTCGGTACAAATTCCTGAGCAAACCGAAACTCTGAACATTGTTATTTCCTTTACATGTTCGTCAAAAGATTTATGCGTTTTCCCCTCTATTTTTGCACATTTCCCCTCAATTTGAAGTCATTTATTATCTTCAAGTTTTTTTCCGCTGAAGAAACATTATCTTCAAGTTCATCAAAAGATTTAACGTGTCATCAAAAGATAGCGCTTTATATCTATCGTCAGACTCTATTGGGCTCATAATCACAAAAGGGCGAACAGCTAATTCTTCTTTCAAATTCTGTAGCAATCACCTCTTGCAACAATATCTCCTCACATTGGCACCATTATAAGTTATGCGCAACAACCAGCAGAGATTTGCCACCTGTTGCAAACTAAGAAGCACATGAAACCCAGTGCATCTCTGTGCTTCTCGTTGCAGGTTCACTCTAATTACAACAGCCTGCAGGTTCGACGCATCAGAGAGGAGAGAGAGAGAGAGAGAGAGAGAGAGAGAGAGAGAGAGACGCACAGCAGCAGCTGAATGTCAGTTTCAGTCAGACCTGTCAGGCCAGAGAGAGCGCTTCGAACAGAGCATACTCCTCTTTCTTCAGACACGCTGCCGGCTTGATACAGGTTCGTCTTCCACCTTGCGATCCCCGGCGAGCCAGTCCTGCGCGGCGGCGAGGTCGGGGAGCACCGGCGCGCCGGAGCGGCGCCAGTGCTCGGCGTCCGCTGTCCTGAACCTGTCCAGCAGCAGCGCGTGCATGCCGACGCTCCGAGCCGGGGCGTAGTCCTTGCGCATGCTGTCGCCGATGTGGAGCGCCTCCTCCGGCGCCACGCCCCCCGCCGCCTCCAGCGCCATCTCGTAGATCCTCGGGTCCGGCTTCTCCACGCCCACCATGCCCGAGAACACACCGAAGTCCCACTCCGATCCCTTCGCTTGCACACACACACAAAAAAAAAAAACATTTCTCACAAAACTGAATTTCGTTCAAAAAAAAGCTATAATTATCCTTCAAGTGTTGTTTAGCAGTGTGATGACGAAGATGGTAACCTGATTCAGCCCTAACGACGGCAGGACGACGTCCCTGTAACGATACTCTGAGTTACTGACGAGTCCCACGACAAAGCCGCTGCTCCTCAGCCATCTCAGGAAGCGTTGCGCGTCAGGGAACACCGAGTAGGGCGCAGTGGAGCCAAACGCGGCGTAAATCCGTCTAAATATCTTGTCGAACGTAACGTCGTCGTACTCATACCCAGCCTACAAGATCATCAGTTCTGATCCAGAGTTAACATTGCACTAATTCAGCATCCCCTTGACAGAATGACAGTAGTAACCTTACCGTGAGGAAGGAGTCCTTGACGCACATCTTCCACCACTGGACGTTGGGCATGCTCGTCCCATGGCCGAAGCACGGGTGCTTCCTCGTCATCTCTGCGTATGCGACCTTGAAGCCCTCGTGCATGCGCTCGTAGTTAGGGCACGGCACCCCTGAAGCCTTGGCCGCCATGCAGTAGTAATCACCGAGCTGGCCCTTGTTAGCGATCAGGGTGCCCGTCACGTCCACGGTGACCAGCCGCAGCTTTGATAGCAGCGACATTATTGATGCTTGGTGGTGATGCTATCTATGGATTACGATACTTCCTCTGCTGAGTTAGCGAGTCTCTGTTTTGTTCTTTCTGAAATCACAATGCGTCACATGACACAGGAATCCGTCTGCAATAAACAGCTGCAAATTGCAGATACGAAATCAGTGTGAGTGGAGAGTAATCTGCTATAAGGAATCAAACTATTACATGGACTGAAACGAAAACTGAACATTGGAGTTCTTTTTTTTAACGAGGACAGGAATGTACAATCATTCCCGACTCTTTCAATCAAATGTAGCAACGCCGCAGCAAATGAAATCCCAAGGCAAGGAGCAGCATTTACTAGGGAAAGCGGGATAAGATCATATGATTTATTGACTCAATCGATCTGCCTCTAATGCCAGTGCCAGTGCCTTGAACTACAGGGCAAGATGGAAGCAAGTAACAAGCTACCGCGAAAGTGACCCCGCCGAAACCCGAACCCAGGTAATCGCTCCGACGAAGAAAAGAGGAAACTCTCCCTAGCAAATGCAAGCAAGAATATTTAAATGCCAGGGTTTATTTTTGCGAAGCAATTTTGCAGTATTACTGCTCAAGAAAAGGAAGCAAGTCAAGTCCAAAAATCCTCCCATCTTCTTGCTTCGCAAGAAAGCAAAATCAGGTGTAGTAAAAGAACAAGTTAATAGACTATCTCATTAGTCATTACCAATTGATTAAGAACTTGTGTTTCTACTCCTGACGAAACTTGCAAGTTCAGAAATAAATTAGGACACCTGCAACAACCAGAACACAGGGATCAGAAGACCACACAGAAAAGTAACGCATATTGTATGAGGAGCAGCATCGCACACTTGAATCACCTCATTAAACGGAAAGAGGCAAGGAATTTTCCTTCGGATCCTAATGGCGCCTGTTAGGTGAAGGAGACGAAGAACACAAACAAGACGCAAGAGCCATGTAGGAATCAGGACTCGGCACCGGCCAAGATGCTAGTTACCTAGCACAAGGGAACGGCGACGAGGAGGAAGAAACAAGCCAATAACCTCTCCAGTCGCAGGCCCCCAGCACACAGCAAAGAGACAAAACCACCTCAACTCCTGTGGTTTCGTTTTCTGGGCTGAGAAGGCAAGGCAGCCACCAGGTTCAATGATGCCAAGATTCTGAGGATTTTGTAGCTTCTGTTTGGAAGGGGAGGAATGTTCAGAACTAAATTCAGCACCGCAGTAAATCCTAGATATTTTGCTCCTAAACTACCATTTACAAACAGGACTGAAATGGATTGTATTCCCCCCGCTGCTGTGAGCTCCAACTCCAAGGTCGCTTCGCTTTGGAGTCGGAAGCTGCTCGTCCTCTGGAATTCCTCGCGCGTTGGGAAACCTGCTACGTTATGAATCCTGTGGGTATGGGAATGGTAATTAGTGGAATCATCTGGGGAAACGGCACCGATGGACCATGGTTTTGGTTTCACAATTAGGAAACGGAACCCCAAATCCTGCCATTTTTTTGTTCTCGCCTTCCAGTCGCAACGGCAGTAAGCATACCCATACATGATGCGTGTATCTCACATCTTACGGGCAACATCAACATTTTGAGATTCTCGAAAGCGTTTATTTTGCAGTGACATTATAACCAAATTTCCCACTAAAAGGTACTAGAGGCCACGCATTTACGAGAGAAAAATGTACCCCGTAGCTAGTAACACAAATCATGCAGGAAAACAGAGCAACTTTGAGGGACCAACTTGAAATTCAGAATCTTCACTTTTAATCAAAAGCAAAAGACAGACTTTATTTAATTACAATATAAAATTTTGTAGGAGCGCTGCTGCTCCTCCGGTTCTCTTAACTCTCCAAAAAAGACAGAACTGGAATCAAGAACCTTGTGTTCTGAACAGATTTTCAAAATGCAATAACTTGTATCCTTATGACAAATATCAATAATGTTCAGGTTTCCTAACTTGTATCTTTATGACAAACAACGATAATGTTCAGGTTTCCCACCGTAACTGTTACAACCATACTTTGCCTAAACAAAACATAAGGGCAGCTACGAACATAGCAAGCAGATCTACCCTGACAATACATGTTCACGAACCAAGACATGTACTGCACGACTGAAGATTTAGTGCATGTACGTATCAGTAACTTGAGGTGTATTTACAGAGGTGCTATTCCTTGACATCTTGGAACTTCTCATCCTCCTCATCGTCGTCATCATCTTCATACTCATCATACTGCAGAAGACTGAAGTCCCTGGATTGTGCCTTGAGCCGCTCTTGAATCCTTTCCTTAATGGCGGTTCCCTGACCAAAGTTTTAAAGGAAAAAGCCTAAATGAGCAGAGGGTTCCTTTTGTTTAGCATACAGAGTAATATAATGAAGAGCAACCATCTAACTGACCATCGAGTGACAGCCCTCCTCAAATTTCGCTAGGAAACCAGCAACCCAACGATCTGCATTTTCCACCCACTCTTCCTGGAGTTTTGCAACTGTGCTCCACTGCAAATGAACATGTGCATCTCACTAGTCAAGCAATCAACAAAATTATCACTTGAGGCAGATGTTTCGAAAAAATCACTTGAAGCAGAAGGTGAAAATGTGTGAAGTCACTCTAAGTAGAGCAGCTCACAAAGCATGCAACTTGCCAGTGTGTATAAGAGAACCACAAAGAGATTGAACTTGAAACATGAGAATATGTATTGCCACCGACAAACAGGAGTAAATGGCATATGCCATTAGTACTCTGTTATCCTAACAAACTTGATAGCATAAGTGGCATCCAACTAGCCAGGAAAATTATACCAGTTTAATTAGGCTATGTCTGTGCAAACTTACACAGCACAAACCACAAAGTACTTCAGTGAAAGTGATGTACAAATTACAGACTAGGCATCTGAAAGAAATGCTGAAATAGGCATGGCAAACTGCATATGGGCATTGGCATAAAGAGGTTCACAAAGGTAACGACATGGTAATCAATTTTTGTTAGAACTCCTACTTTTGCACGCCCAAAATTTTTCTCTATAGAACATGAGTTAGATTTTTTTTTTCAACATTGATATGTGTTTTTCACATTAATGGATGCATGGTGGTTGACGTACCTTCTCCCCTACTTTTTCTTGATGTTGCTTCACTTTGTCACTCAGGTTTTTCAATCCCATGTTAACCCGAAGTCGTTTTTCCTGAAAATATCTATACGGGTCAATTAACAAGCTCATAAAATAACATAGTACTATAAACAATATATCTTTTCTGTAAGTTGGAAACAAAGTTAATCACTTAAGCTAATGCCACATGCCTTCACATAACTGACACCAAGATCCTTTCTGGTGTAGCCTCTGGCCAGATTGCGCATAACATACTCATTATAATCTTTAACAATTCTCATTATAATATCCGACGTCGATATCCCATCCGTGCGCTTGGTCTCCTTAAACTTGCCAAGCTTTTTAACCTTATAAACATTGATAACAGTGATTGTTAGAATATAATTCCAATCAAAAGTTTACTGAGACTATTAATAAGAGAATTTAATATTTTAATCCCTAAATTTAGAAACCAAAGACTCACATGCTCATATACATCATTACAAGCTCCACTAGCATCAGCATACCTGTGGAGAACAACAAGGGGAAAAGAAAAAGCAAATAGAGATTCAAATTTCAGAACCACCATTGTGCAAGTCCAAAAGGTATGGACATCATTTAATTCAAAACAAGGAAACAATGCATTGCAATAAGGACACACATGTTTTATCACAAACAGTTACTAGAAATATTCGAAGTGCTATGAAAACATTAAATTCTTTTTTCAGAATGGGTGCGTACGGCAGAGAATCGTGTGCAACAAAATCAATGTTATGCTTATTCAAGAATTCTTCATTCACCACCCATGGAGCATCAGGAATGACTTCATCGACCCACCTGAGAAAATAGAGGAACATATAAGGTGCAATCCTGCCACCCATGAAATGTAATAATAAAACATGATACATGATTACTTGCAATGACGAAGTGATTCATAGCGCTCATCCTCAGTCATAACAGTTCTTCCTTTGAATTTGTGTGTCAACTCATCATTGCAGCATCCCACAAGAAGATATGTGTTCGGAAACCTAAAGATTTGAAAGCACTCAATTCAGTTTGCCTGTATCACAATGGATCCAGTAAGGAAGTCATGATACCAACAAACGTTAAGTTGTTAACAAGGTTAATGGTGTTAGAAATTAAATGCACTTAATATGGTGAACACAAAAGATAGCTCTTAGGTATGTAACCAGATTAAGAAACAATGTTTTCTAAAACCATTAAAGGATGGCCTTTAAAGGTCTACACACTGCTTCATAAGTAAGAAACTTATAGTGGATGCACGGTTCCTTACGAAAGGTATCAAAGAAAAGCCAGATGCTTCCACTACATAGTAATCAACGACTTGTTTATTTCTCTTCCAGCATGCCACAAGCACCTAAAGCACTGTTACATTCATAAATTTGAGGAAAAGATTGATTGTCCCTAAAAGCTAAAATAAATGTGATTGCAGATTTTTCCAGACCAGTGTCTTTTAGCAGAGAATTAAATAATTAAAACAAGCTACTAATAATCACTCTTACTCAAAATTCAAAAGTGAAGTATCGGACGAATCGAATCACAAAGTGATTTGGCAAGCACACAACTTCCTTAGAACTGACTCATTTCGCTACAGCCTTTACAATTGATATTTATTTTTTAGGTTGCATTTACAATTGATATATGAAGAAGAAAAGCCTTGTATTGCCAACTCAAGGGATTGCGAGAATCTCAGTAGTTGACACCACAAACTATGGTTATTTTTGTATCTGCAAGCAAGAACGGAGGTTCTAACAAGACATTCAACAACCCAAGCATCTGATTGTAGAGTTTCACACTAAAGAGAAAGCTCAAACAACTCCAATTTACGTCCCATTATTAGTTGAGTACATGATCCATTAAACACAACCACCAAGAAAATCCATCCAGAGAAATGTCACGTACAACATATATCCCTAAAGGAGCAACATCATCCACTAAACCACCCACCCAATTGCCCGAAATGGACAGCTACAGCAAATGTTGGGCATCAAAGCACCCATGATCCACAAGTCCACGCCTGTTTTGGAGTTATTAATTTATTCACCATAATGTTTATACAAAAAATGGGCATCCAACATAGTATTATGGTAATATACTCAAAAAGGGTAACCCCTCTAAAAGTGAACGCTAATCGCGTGAGACAATAACGACAATAAGGCAACCAAGCTCGCGCAACTTCTCTAAGCAAATCACGCGTTGAACCCCCTGACCGAGCGCGATCCTCACCGCACCGCGAACGCAGCAACCTTTGCAGGTTACGTGCTGACGGCGCCCGACACTCAAAGGATCCCCAAAGCCACCAGCGCGAGCACTAGATCGAAGCAAAATCAATCGAAGGGGGGAAGGGGAAGGGGGTGTTTCTCACAGCTTCTTGGCCTGCTCGAGCGACCGCGCGTGGCCGAAGTGGAATAGGTCGTAGATGCCGTCGGCGTAGACCCGGATCGGCCGGTCCTTGGGCACCTCGCCCTCGGCGCCGCCGCTGCCATTGCTCGTGGCGCGGTCGACCTCCGCGTCCCCCTCGGCCTCCTTCCAGTCCTCCTCCTCCTCCTGCGCGGAGCACTGCGGCTTCGGCGCCTCGACCTTCGCGTCAGCCATGTGAGGGTGTGAAGGTGGAGGTGGCCGAGAAGCTTCAGGAATCGGGAGGGGAAAGAGGAGAGGCCGTGATGGAAGGAGGCCTCTTCGAGCCAAGGAAAGGGAAACGGGTGCGTGCTACACGTAGGTCTCGGGCCGGGTCCCGTGTGTCTCTGTCAAGTGGGTCCTTTGGTATGACGATGTCTCTGTGGGCCCAAGTCAAGTCGCCTTCGTCGGCAAAGGCAGAGCAGGGAAAACGTATGCGAATTGTATGACCAGCGGGATGAGATCATCAGGGGAATCATGGTGGACCGTATGGTGCACGGACATTTTGCATGATTATTGTGTTGTGACAGCTAATTTTGTTGGTATACATATTATTTTGTTTAGCTCATGCATCACTTGATTTTGATTATTGTTCTTGTTTTTATTTGTTTAGTTGTTCCATTTGTCGTGTAAGATATCCTTTCTCTCGTGAGTTTCCCTTCTTACCAGCCCACATTTTCTCTCTAGTATCTGTTTAAACACCTTTGCCCTCCTAACATGATGCCTAGTTCTCGTCATTGTTCTGTGTCCTCTCCTAGACATATTAACCAGTAGAACATTCTAAACATGAGAAATTAAAAGTGCTATTCTTCAAAGATACCACCTTCGCACTAAAATATAAACACCTTGTCATTATATCTTTACAAGTATTATTTGCTAATAGTTGTGTATAATAATTACAGTTTTTAAAACAGTGTACTCTCTTTATTCTTTTTATTGACGTTAGGACAAAAAATTAAGTTTAAAAATGAACTAATCATCAAGAAAAATATATTAGAAATAAAGATCCGAGGGAGTAAGAATGATGTTTACCAAAGCCTCAATGTAATAAAATACAAGGTATGATAGTTTGTGCACCATGTTTTGTATTGTAACATTAGACAAATAACATAAAATTGTGTTTAAAGTGAGTATCAACGCCTATGACCCTGGGCCCTAGGGCAACATAGGGTGTGTTTGGTATCCCGCATGCGTCTGGGCCAGGCTGGAGAACGGATATAGGCCCAATGCAGCCAGGATGCGTAGATACAGTCTCTTATGTTTGGTTGCCTGGTTCGGTCTGGGCCTGGCCCGATAGAGCTGGTGTTTGGTTGGCTGCATTTGAGCCTGTGCTGTATGAGTGGATGCAGGTTCAATTGATTGGTAGGCTGTATGGACCAAGATCTGGTCACTGTGGCCTATGAATGGTGAAGTTACCCACCTGTTTCACGTCAAGAGCTCCGGCCAGCTGATGTGTTTCGCGTCAACCGGCTCCCGCCATTTATCTATTTGACGCCAAATGGCTGTTGTACTCCCGTCAAGTACCTAGATTGGTGAAGTGTTGTATGTGAACGGAAAAATAAATTATTTGAAAGCTCAGATATATTGACAAATCCAAGTTCAACATTAAACAGGAACATAAATACTTGTCTTACAACAAATCATGCTAACAACAAGTACTAGTGTTACACTTTTACAAATTTTTGAAACACAGGTACAAGATAATGAAAAACTGAGCTACTATCACAACATCTTTCCAGTAGGTGAAAGACTTCTTCGACGTAAGAAATAGAGGTTTTAAGTAACAACTACCAGCACTGTCTACAGGAACCATTTTCATTTCAGAAACAGAAGGGAAAATGTTGGTAGCATAAGCCGCTTCTGCCTCGGCTCTTGATGCATATCCGCTATAGCATGCATTTGGATATTGACTGACTTGTGCATGACACAACGACCATGAGTTGTACACTCCAGGAACCCGCCCCTTGAACACAACAAACCAAGGCCAAGCCATACCTTAAAAAGCAAAGCAAGGAAATGTTTTCAATACAAGTAATGCTTCCAGAATTGAAACCAAGTAAAACTCATTGACTGTTGGTACTGAGCTCAGAAATGAAGGTAGATAATACGGAACTGAGAAAGAACCAATACAAAGCAGAGGGAACCAAAGCACAAATAAGGTCCAAATCAGCAACTCGATTCAAAGTCAGTGAGACCCCAACCAACAAGAACAACAGGATTTTAATTAAGCCCTATGCTATATAAGAAATGACTGTTCGATAGCAATAGGAAATGCAGTTTAGAAATCCATGATCTAAGATTTATCCATGATCTAAGATCTATCCTGCCACAAAAATGCAACTAACAAAGTCTGCGGGTTAGGAAAAGCACCATAGTTGGCCTTCACACACTACCACACGCCGGTTGTGCTGCTGCAAGCTTGGCAAGATGTTGCCTAATCCACAAGATACGATATTGCTCTGTCCATGTCAGAAAACTATCACCTATGCGCTTGTTGTCCAAGAGATAGTTCAGACAAGTCATCAAATCCTCATCAGAGAAACCTGGAATGCCCATGCATAAACCATACAACTGTGGGTGGACATCTGTGGTGACAATCTGAACAGGACCTTGAATAGCCTCAGCAACCTTATGAACAACACCACTTAGACCAGACATAATGCTCACCTCCTCATCACTGGGTGACCTCCTCCTCTTCTTGTCATGATGAACAACCTCCTCACTTGTCTTTGTTCCCTGAGAAGGAGTAGCACCAGTAGCATTGACAAAACCAAAACTTCCAGCAGCAACCCCAGCCCCAGCACATGGTGTCCCCTCACAAGGTGTACCAATACCAGCACCAGCCCCAGCCCTAGCCCCAGCACATGGTGTCCCCTCACAAGGTGTATCAATATCAGCACCAACCCTAGCCCCAACACTTGTATCAGTGATGTCAGAAGCTGTACCTAATGGTTCATTGGAGCCCATTACAAACCTCCCAGTAGCTTGTCCAGCCCCAAATATTATCTACATAGGCACATAATTCTCAATTGGAACATTGAGGAACTCAGCATCTTTTGGATGGTCCTGAAAAAGGAATTTAGTACAACACAAGTTTCATTAGTGACAAGTCAACAAATAAGATATATGGACAAGTTACCAAAATAGCAAAGCAGAAAAGAAACTGACCTTGGTATGACCCATCAGGTGCTCATCATCAAGTATAATTGTACATGTGGTCTCATCCCAATTAGCACCACTCAGATCCTTCAACCTGCACACCTTCACCTACCTTTGTCTTCACTTCCTAAGATGGTTGTACACTTGTGTGCCTGTTACTTCCTGGTTACAGAACACACTGAGGTTCCTTGCAACCTGGTTGACATGCACCTCTTTGAACCCTTTGTCAGTCTTCACTCCCTGTTCTACTATTTCCACAAACCTCCTCAGAACAAACCCTGACATCACTGATGTTCAGCGCATGGCAACCTTTCCCCCAGCACCATTGCCTCCCTGACCCCCAGCACCATTGCCTCCCTGACCCCAATCAGCATTGCCTCCCTGACCCCAACCGGCATTGCCAACCTGACTCCCAGCCTCATCATAGGGCACACTATGCGCTCCCCAATCACCAATCCACTCACTCATCTCTGACAGCATATCCAGTATCACAGAGATAAAATTTCCCTAGTGAGACCAACACTACAGTTAGGGCTATAAATAGAAGTGTGCCAAAGTATATAATGTGTTTAAATGCAACTACCTGGTGGCACCTTGAGGCCATCAGTTCTTTAAGTGCATCAGCTAAAATGAGTGCATCATGCGCTGAACCCTCCCAACCAGCAAGCACGTATGTAAACCTCAAATCAAAGTCCATTGCAGCAAGAACATTTTGTGTGGTAGTGTGCTTTCTCCCCATAAATGCAGCTCTCATTTTAGTAGGTACTTTGGCTAGGACATGAATTCCATCAATAACACCAATACAATCCTAATGTTATATGAAACAATCATATTTGTTAGAGTAATTGATTAAAACATTAGTATGCAACCCATGCAACCCAATGTAACATTCCTAACCTTGAAGTATGGGTACCATCTTCTGCTACCTAAAATTTTAGGATGAACAGAAGTGGAAGGAGGTACCATCAACTCATTGCGCAGCTACCCAACAGCATACAAAACCTCTTGGAAGTACCTACTGATTGTCTCAATTGACCTTCTAAAGGTAAGCTTTGCCACCCTAAACCTTTGGTTATGCCCCACCACATACATAAACATTGTCACCTGTTCTTCAATAGAGCTATAGATGTTATCCCTCAGTAGGTGCCTAGCCCTAAAAAAGTCACACAACTGAAAGAAAGGGGCCCTAGCCATCCGAAGCTATTCTACACAGTTTGTATCATCAGATTCATAGATGAATCTAAGATTTGACATCCTCTCAATGTCCCTTTGCAGCATTGGACCATATGTGATAGATGAAGTAAGCACTCTACGCCTAAGTCAACCAAAAACCCAACAAGCAATGGTAACAACTAAGGCAGCTACTCTCAGCTTCATCAGGTGACGACTTGGATCAACCATATCTAAACAAAATAAATGAGCATTTCAGATCAGATGATGATGTTGTATTGCAAAATCTCATATTTTGGACAAATGTGTATGCAAAAAAGACAGGACTATCATATCTAAAGATGTTCCTCTACTGTCTTGGCAAAAACAAGTAAAACATCACAGACATGTTGTACTCTGCTCAGTTATATTGACATAAAACATCACAAACATCACAACCAAAAGAAAGCATCACAGACACATATGATGCTCGACTCAAATAAACCAAAGAAAGCATCACAGACATACGATCCTCAACTCAGACAGTAGTTGCTCAACTCAAAATAACCAAAAGAAACATCATAGACAGTAGGTGCTCAACTCAAAAAAATCAAAAGAAAGCATCATAGACACATGGTGCTCGACTCAAATGAACCAAAGAAAGCATCATAGACACACAGTCCTCAACTCTGATCTACCAGGAAAAATGGCACATACGACCTACCAAACACATCCGAGCATCAAGATTCACAACATCATATCCGATCTGAGCAGGGGAAGGGGTAGAGTCGAGGTCAGAGAAGTAGATCTACCGACGGCGTCGAGGTCGAGACTCGAAGCCGAGGTCGGTGAAGCACGGAGACCGGCAGCGTCGAGGTTGAGAGTCGCAGCAAAGGACCGACGAGCACGGAGCTCGCCGAGGTTGAGGTCGAGACTCGAAGCCGGGAGCCGGCGATGCGAGGGAGGCGAGTGAGATGTGAGAGCTGCGACGCGAGGAGAGGCGAGCGAAAGGGAACGGTAACCCTAGCGAGCTCTCAGGTGCGGCCTGATTTTATTACTTGCACCTGCGGACGCACCAGCATGCGGGCTGCCTACATCGACCAAGCCAGGCTGAGGAGCGAAGCCTAAATCCTGCGTGCCTCCTCGGCCTGACTCGCAGGGGCTTGCTGCACACGCTCGGCTTGGCTGCGAGGCAAGTCCAGCCGACCAAATAGTACGGGTCTGCACCAACCAGACCTCGCTAGGGGCGGATGCGGGCTAACAAACACACCCATATAGAACCGGTCCGGTTAACATGGGGGGGGGGGGGGGGGGGGGGGGGGGAGATATCTAGAGCCTAGCAGCAGGACCCACAGGTCAGTGAGGACGAAGTTCAGATATCCATCCATCACTGAACAAAGGAGCGGCGAAGCGACGATGCTGCGCCTACGCACTTGCGGCGGCAAGGCGCCGGCGTCGGTGCCCGCGCTATTCAGGGCGCGCTTTGCTAGGTCCGCTTCCTCCACAGCTTATGCCGCCGCAGCCGTCGCCTCTGCTTCCTCCGCTTTGGAAGAGCTCGCCGCCGAGCGCAAAGGTGCCCCCCCCCCCCCCCCCCCCCCCCCCCTGTCTTCCCGTCATCTCTGGGGCATCCTATCGAATGTTTGTAGGCAGCCGTATCGCGTTCCCTGTCGTTAGTTGCGCACCGCCGCCAAAATTACTTCCCTATTATCTCATTCCATTTGGAGTGTTTGTGCACATTGTTAAACCGCTTGGCTCGTCGCAAGAAGATGGCGTGCTGGGCCAGCGAACACAAGCGCGACGGTGATGACTTCTTGTTTGCTGAAATGCCCAACTAACGTGTGCATTGTTTTTGTTTTCCATGTGAATGCAGGGACGAATTGCAGTGGCCATGATTTCTTTTAACCCTTTAGTTCAAAAGATCTTTGGTCATGATTTACTGCAAAGTGCAATAGAATTTACAATGTTTAACTAGAACAAGAATTCAATTTTACAATGGTCTTGCTTGTCTAACAGCTGGCCAGAACCTTGTCCGGAGACTGGCCCATTGTGAATCAAGCGTCTCTCTGATTCTGTTTGATTGGGTTAATGAACAAGAAGTCACATTTCGATGATGTTTTGCATAGTATATCGGAAGCTTTTGTGTGGCTAACTTAAATCCTTTTGCGTTTCAGGTTTGGCCAAAGTAGTATTAAAGAAGGGCAAGACCCAGATATTTCGGGATGGGAGTCCAATGGTGTATAGTGGTGCTGTTGATAGGATAATTGGTCGACCTCCTCCCAAATCTGGCGATGTTGTTCTGGTGGCTGATGGGACAGAGAAACCTATCGGATGGGGCCTCTACAATTCTGTGTCCATGTTTTGTGTCCGGCTGATGCAGCTAGAAGAAGAGGCAAAAAGGTGACCTAATCTTAGGTGGTGTTTTACAATCAGGGGAATTTTAGCATCTAAAGCCAGCATATTACTTAAGTTTATTGTTTACAGAGATCCCTCTTGTGCACTCAATATGGAAAGACTGCTTGAAGCAAGAATTTCATGTGCTGTGGATTTGCGACACAGTTTGGGTCTCTCTTCAGTTGACACAAATGCTTATCGCCTCATCAACAGTGAAGGGGACAGGTATTTATTAAGTATAGGAGCCATGTTTAAATCGTCAAATGAAGTATAATTTATTCAGCACAGTTTTTGTTAGTTGAACATATGTATATGTGTGTACTTTCTAATAGTACAATAAAATTTTTTAAGCTAACATCTTTAGATGAAGAACAAATTGGTCTTAATATTTCTTGTTCTCCTAGCGGAGCACTCCATACTGATTAGCAGTGAATTGTTAGTTTTACTATATTTCCTTAGGTTTCAGTGCTTCATCTAGAGACCTGCATCTTAAATTTCAGCACTAATTTTGAACTACAGACTGTCTGGTTTGATAGTGGATATCTTTGCTGATGCGGCTGTGATAGCTTCATCTGCTGCTTGGGTTGAGAAATATAGGCAAGAAATCCAGTTTCTTGTTAGCAAAGTTAATGGTGTCAACCATATAAAGTGGAGGTCCTCAGCAGATATTTTGAAAGAAGAAGGGTTAGATATACCGGAACAAAAGGAGTCTGCATCTTCGTTATGCTCAACTGTGAAGGTGAACCTCATTGACTTAAACAACTTAAACAAGTTTATGCTGGGTTAAAACGTTTGATAGTTCATGTTAAATTCCATCATTTGTGATTATAACTGCACTTTACTATACTCATTGGGCTAGCAAGCATGTAAAGAGACTGATGGCATGTGCGCTCTGTTCAGTATTGTAGTTAGTTTAATTATTCGTACCTTATATTATCCCTGAAGCATTCTATCATCCATGGTTTCAACATGTGCCAGTTGTTCTTAATAAGTTCAGGTCATGGAGAATGGCATAATGTACTTAATCTCATTGGAGGGACAGAAGACAGGATTTTATGCAGATCAACGGGAGAACCGCCATTTCATATCATTACTCTCAAAGAACCAAAGGGTCCTTGATCTTTGCTGCTACAGTGGTGGGTTTGCTCTAAATGCAGCAAAGGGTGGTGCTGATAATGTCATTGGTAAAAGACTGTAAGCTAGTGGACCTTTTATTCTTTTAGAGCTTAGTGACCTGTTTGTATGATTTTCAAGTTAGATAAAACTGTTTTTTTCCTGAATAGTGTTATCAATTTTGAAACAGTTTGATATATCATCTCAAGTGTCCTGCTGGTTTTATGACGGATAATAATTCAACCAGTATAAACATTTTCAGGCATTGATTCATCAGGCTCAGCACTTGATCTTGCAAATGAGAACATTGTTCTCAATGATCTAAATCCTAGAAAAATATCATTCATGAAAGGAGATGCAACTGCATTCATGAAAGGTGCCATCTCAAAAAATGAGCTATGGGATTTGGTAATCCTTGACCCCCCAAAGTTGGCACCTCGAAAGAAGGTACATATAAACACATCCTCTAAACCTGGAGGATTTGCTTGTGAATGCGAAATGTTGAAACATGTTACATGTGTAACTGCTCACTGGGTTAAAAAAAAAACAAAAACTGCTCACTAGTTTCCTCTCATAACATGTCTATCATGAACATCAACTAGACCCTCTGTCCTAGTTTCAGACTGTCAGCATATATCTACTGCCAACAATTTTATTTTATCAAATGCAAGTATAGGATAATGGGCTGTGTTGCATGCTAAATGTGCCCTACTTTTGAATATAAAAATGCTCCCTTTTTTGTGTCTCCTTTCAATGTCTTTGTTATCAAATGACAATCACCTCTTGTGTTTGTAGGTGCTACAAAATGCATCTGGTATGTATAGAAACTTGAATGCTCTGGCAATGCAAGTGGTGAAGCGAGGGGGATTGCTCATGACTTGTTCTTGTTCTGGAGCCATGACCCAAAGTGGCATGTTTCTCAAAACTATTCAGGTATTTGATTTGCCCATCTTGCATAATTTCTCAATTCATGTTATCACAGTACAGAGTCTAGGATCCTCAGACTGTAATGCCGATTGAAAAAATCTAGCTTTTGTCAAATTTAATGATTTCCAGCATATTAGGCTGAGTAACTTTCAAAAATGTTGTGATTTTACAATGAATGATAAAATATTTATCCATTTTTCCAAGTTCTCATCATGTTTGCTTAAATGCCAGATGATGGCTTTTGTACTCTGCTTTTACAGTAACATTTTATGTTTAATTCACCCACATAGATGATTGTTCCTAACTTTGTCACCCTACTTGCTTCTATATTAGGGCGCTGCATCAATGGCTGGCCGAAAGGTTACAGTTTTACGTCAAGCTGGGGCAGCTTGTGATCATCCCATCGACCCTGCATACCCTGAAGGCCAATATCTCAGCAATTACTTGCTACGGGTGACGTGAAAAGGAAAGAAGAGACAAATGCAGAAGCAAGTTTATGAGTTCTGAAGAGAGTGACAGCCTGACAGGTTTGTGAGTTCAGAAGACCAATATCTCAGTAATTACTTATGTCAGCCTGGCAGGCCTTCACATGATCGCTTATGAGTTCTGAAGCTGTACTTCTAGATTGATCTAGTTATGCAGCTTAGATCTAAATTTTTTTCTCAAAACATGTATCCATCATGTAGCCTTTTAAAATTTCCGTAGGAACGATGTGTGTCATGGATAATTGATATTTTTAGAATGAAAGATGAAATTCTGTAAATGAAATATTACAAATGTCAAAACCTCGAGTGAACAATGGTGGATCCTTAAATCCATTCACATCTGAGATTGCAGCTTTGGACAACAGAAACGTATTTTCTTTCAATGTAATGTACATCTGTGCACGGGTGGATCCAAAGCTCACGCTTGTACACAGTTCTACTTTGTATATATATATACTGAGTCACCACTGACAAGTAAAATTGCTATGTCGTACAAAGATACATTTATAACATAAGCTGAACTGTTTGAGGCTCACGATGCACCATAAACTTCCAGCAATCAGCGGCCTGTGGGGGTTCTGTTCCATGACAAGTAGTTGTTATCCCCCTGTTTCCTGCAGGTGATCAGAAGAAAAGAAATATCAGGGATGATGTAACCAGATAGTGCTTGTAGTTTGGAATGGCATCTTAGTTCTAAATTCTAGCATGAATACTTAAATGAGGTAAAAAGTAAATACAAAATCATGACGCCTAAGACTCTAAAAAGAGTAAAAGACATTGCATATATTAGAGAAGGCCTGAGGAATATTAAAATTGTAGTATTTCAGAGAGAAACACCAATCAATTACAATATGAGGACCAAGCTACTAATAATGCATGTACATTAACATGGATTCTATCATAGTGCTACAGGTACTGTTTTAGTAAAAATTTGACTATTGGAAAGTATGGCGCTATGGCTGCAATCTGGTAATTGGAAAGTTACTAACCTTGGTTTGATCAAGTACAACAAGGTGAATGCAAAGGCCAAGAAGAAGCAAAGTCCACCGACTGAGAGATAAGCAAAACCAAGAAAATCATTCTTTCCACCAAGCCAGGTTGCGGTAGAAAGCACCAATTTCTTCTTGCCACCAAAGCTATATGTGTTGTAGTTGTTCTCCAATTGAACTGTAATGGTGTCATTTGCCTTGAGATCAACATGTATCCTACCATACAGCTTTCTGAACGTAGGAAGTGCTGCAGTTCGCATCCAAACAATAAGGTCCTCTTGCTCACTCAACTGCTCAGAAGGGGGGAAAAAACTAAATCAGCAACTTCAGGGGCAAAAACATTTTTTATCTTGAATGCTCAAAAGAACTTTGAGTGGTCAATACACTGGAAGTCAGTTAAATATTTGAATTTGTGATAATCTGATGATAAAATGCAAGATTTACGAACATACCGGTATACTTGAATTAAGCGTTTTTCCACCTATAAGAGCTCCTTTCTGGAAATTTTTTGGGAAGACATCACTTCCGAATTTGTGTTCTCTGTCACTCTTCCAGGAGATATCCTTTTTATTCACAGTCAAGTTCTTACTATTGTGAACAAAAGTATATGTATCATTGAACAGACTCCATGCAATCAGACCACAAGGGACGATTGGCTGTCCATTTGCTGTGGCTTCAGGGTCACAGTTGGCAGTGTCATTTGCCTTGCTAGCATCTCTTAGCTGTACATCATTACGGCTCTTGACATACCTTAATGTGATTAATATGAAAATCAGTGACTAATTCAAACATACATTCTTATTTTATTCATTTCAATGCAATGTCTGTGAAGATTTAATACAGATATCTCAATATCTATGAAGAATCAGTGACCTCAGGAAACATATTACATACCTTCGATGATTCTGGTAAAAGTTATCCAGCTGATAATATACAAAAATTGGCTGTTTCATATCCTTTGTAACCTGCAGGAAAACATGAAATAAAATATTTCAACAAAGGGTTATAATTTGACGCAAACATGAAATAAAGCAAGCACTCTACTATTCAATGTGTGGCTATTTTTTGACGCAAATGTTCTTGTGGTTATTTTGCCATCCCCATTTTCAGGTTACAGAAGAATATATGAAGGTGAACCGTTACCATCAAGGTCCTCGTGCAGGTTTTTGGTATACTTGAGTTCTGGATGTAAGAAAGCTTGTCCGTTGCATTAGCAGGTACACATGCATCATCATACCTATCAACAATCTCGACAACCTGCAGCAAAGGAAAAATGAACATAAATAAACGGGTCAAACTCATCTTCGCACAAAGCATACATGATATTCGACATACTTGTTGTGAAGCTCGTAGGGACGCAATCCCAATTGGGACAAAAATTACGCCCACAATAACAAATACTGTAATAACCTGTATACATAAAAAAGAAGTAAGCACAACCACGTCCATTCCTCTGGTACAATGTACGCAAAAAGACCAAGGGGACATTGTACTATTAAGCTTACCCATTTTGGTGTAAGAATTGGCTTGCAAGCTGGGAGCTCCTGCTGTGTAAACTTGGAATCTGTTTGCATAAGGACAAGTTTGAGCTACATATGAATCTATTAAAAGCAGGCTGGCCATGACAGACTTTGTTGATAACTCCGAAACTCCTATTCTACAACACTAGATCACTAATCAACTCTCCAAAAAAAAAAAAAAAAGAGGAAAAAGAACTTATAAAAAAGGAAAGAAAAAACAATAACTAGCCCGAAAATACCCAAAAGAAAAGGAACTAAACCCCAACAAAGATGAAAATGAAAATAATAGAGGAGAAAATATTATTTTCAAGCCTAAATAAAGGTAGAGGTTGGATGATATGATGATGCGAGATCTCACACTTGGGCTTCCTGGAGTGCCTCCTGGACGCGCCGCTGTCCCCGGATCCGCCGGCGCTCGACCCGGCGGCGTGGTCGTCCATCCCGCCAACCACCAAGAAACGCCTCTATCTGCTAGCTAAACAAACTCCGCCAAATAGCGAGCTGCCGGCACCTAAAACCAATAAGCGGCCTCCCCGGACACCAAAAGCACACGTTTATAGACTCCTCTTTCCTTCGAGATTTGGAGGCGGATGGAAGGCGAGGCTGGGGAAGAAGTAAGACACGGTAAGCTGGGACCTTGATGTTCTTCTTGCGAAGTTTACAAGGAAAGGAGGGCGGTGGTTTGACTCGGGAGGAGAAGAGGGCGGAGGTGGTGGTCGTGGTCGTGGCCTCCGCGTTGAGCCGAGCCGGCGGAGATGACCATGGAACAAGTCGAATTAGTCAAGGCTTAACATTTTCTTTTTTATTTGTATTATTTATTGAAACAAATGGAATTAAAAGTTAGAACGGTTGTGTTGGATGGAAGAGTAGTTGGGATGAGACTGACTCGGCAGTTCTTCTGTGTTGGCTGATTAGCTGTCCTTTCATTTCTAGTGTCTGCTAACCTGCTATAGTCAATTTTCTTTCTTGTGTTCTACAGATTGGAAATTGGTGAATTGCAAAAATTTATGATGTGTATCAAGACATTGACAGCCGACAGGTGATATAGATTTGGTGACCATTGTACATAAATCTTGCATAAATGGTGAGGCGAGCCGGAAAGCAGTTTTTTTTTTTCTCAATCGACGCTAGTATGAATTAGAAGGAATAAAAATCAATGAATACGACGTGACAAAGTAGCACCTTTATATGTCACAAATGGAACTAAAAAAACATTTCTTTAGCTTTATCTAATTCGATGAATAATAAAAGTCATTGCATTCTTCAAATATTTCATTTTTCGTCCTCTAGATTGTGGTTGCAATTCTCCATGCAAAGTCTTTGTGCACTGGTTCTACTATTGGTGTGTACTTTTCAGGTTCCACATTATTGTACGTATGCGTTATGACCAAGTGAATCCCCACCTTGTTGGATACATGTATTATTTAGGTGAATTTGCTCTGAAGTTAAGCACTTTTGTGGTGGTTTTGTGTTTCTTTATTGGACCTAAACAACTGTGTGTCCTAATTATACTCTTTATCTGAAAACAACATGCTAAGTCAGAAAACCTCATAATTTCAGTAAATGGTTCCTACACTATATTAATACTGTAATATCTTTTGCAAAAAATAAAATATTATCAAATATCTTCTGTAAGAAAGGTTTGTTGACAGACATACAATCTAGAGCCTTTTACCTATATGCCATTAAAAAAGATGATACTGATCTATGTGCCACTAAAAAAATTGTTCTCACCCTGGTGTTATCCATCTAATTTTTTTTGACCTCTACGCCATTCCTGTCAATTTTTCATCGTTAGTAGTAACTGACAAGTGAGACCGGGGCTGAAAATGTTAAAAATGCCTTTGGTTATTTTTTTAAGTCACCACACATATATAAGCTCCAAATAAAATAACAAGAACCACAAAACAAGTAATATAAGCTCACGGAGACCACACAATTTTCAAATTTCGAAAATTCAAAATTCGAAATCAAATTTCAAATTCGAAATTCAAAATCAAATTAAAATTCTAATTTCAAATTTGAATTTTTATTTCGAATTTCGAATATGGAATTTGATTTCGAATTTGAGATTTTATTTCGAAATTCGAATATGGATTTTGATTTCGAATTTGAAATTTGATTTGGAAATTCAAATTTTTTATTTTAAAATTCAAATATGGAATTTGATTTCAAAATTCGAATTTGAATTTGAAATTTGATTTTGCATTTTCGAATTTTGAAATTTTTGTGGTCTCCATAAGCTCATATTAATTTTTATGTGGTTCATGTTACTTTTTTTGAGCCTATATATATGTCGTGACTAAAAAAACAGCCAAGGATATTTTGGACATTTTCAAACCCGGTCCCGCTCGTTAGTTGCTACTAACGGTGAAAAACTGACGGAATGCGAACTGAATAGCGTAGAGGTCAAAAAAATTTAAGTGGATGACACTAGAGTGCGAATAAACTTTTTAGTGATATACAGATCAGGACCATCTTTTTTAATGGCATTCATTTAGCTTTATCTATTTGCTCCACCAAGCACCTGGGCCTGACACAGTAACTAGAATCACGTCACAATGGCCCAACTCTCGGAACCAATGAACTTTAGTCCATGGGCTGCTGGTTTGATTTTCATCTCATCAGGCTCGAATAGATTGGACTTTTTTTTTAAATCTATTGGACCTTTTCATCTCAAAGAGAAAGGGAAAATTGGCTGCTGATTGGTTTCATTTGTTTATTTTCTGTCAAAAAAGATATTGTTTTTTCAAGGATTCTTTTGCTACATTTGAATTTTCCTTACTTAATGTATATATCTAAAATGAAAAATAATTACGCCATTGTTTGGATAAATTGCTAGCAAGGAAATCGAAGAGTATACTTAGTTCGAGGAAGATTAACGGCTTAACCAATTTGAACAAGTACAGTATATTTCTTCAAGTGGTAACTCGGGTAAACTACCAAACTCTGATGAAGTGTAGAATCCAAACAGCCCTTAGCACCTCCACTTGGCCTTAGCAAAATGAAAGGTACCATGCTCCAACCAGTTCATTCCAAAGTGAGGTTACATGTGTACAGTATCAGGCATCACTGGAAACTGCAAATCCGCACAGCTCAACAGCCTGCGCCATTAACAAAGGCAAAGACGCAAAGTAGTAGTACTACCTCTATATTTGAAGTGCCAGCACAGCTAAAAAGTCACTCGTGAGTCAGAACAGGTGGTCCCGTTTCCGTAATCTCGTCGTCTTCCACTCCCCAAATGGCGACGGTGATGCGACGCGCGGCGGCGCTCAGCGCCCGCCACATCCTCGCCGCCGCTGCCTCCCCATCTTCCCGTCTCGTCCCCCGATGCCATGTGCGCGCCCCCGTCTACACTCTTCTCCCGCTTCATAACTCTCACCCTCCCGTCGGCAGGCGGCGCGGGGCAGGGTCAGTCACTGAGCGGTGCACTCATCGATTGGGAATTTGTTATTTTCTTCCTTTCTGCCTGCGCAGATGAGCGCGAACGCGGGAGCGGCGATGGAGAGGATCCGAGCGGCGGGTCTGCTCAGGACGCGGGGGCTCATCGGCGGTCAGTGGGTCGACGCCTACGACGGCAAGACCATCGAGGTACGCTTCCCTCTCGAGCCTTAGAATATGGTGGGTTGGTTTGATTTCCCTCGTAGCTACTGGACGGGTTATTTCCACACGGATTAACCATCCTGGCATCAGTGATGAATCGATGATTATAGAGTGATGCGGTGCGGACAGAGTCATTGCGGCTATCTGTGTTTGTCTAGTTTCGTTACTTTGGAGATTTGAGTTCCAATTTCCCTGATACGGGTTGGACACATGATAGTTGATCCGACTTCATTCATGCGATCGTTTAGGCATCTTATACCTACATTACACCAAACAACGAGGAAAATGGTGTTGAGTTTTGGCCCCTCTTCTTTCTTTTAACATTTTTGCTTAGGTTATCCATGTGTATTTGATATTATGAAAAGTCCGTGACCTTTGCTATCTTCATGCAAAATTGTGCTCTTTTTTCTATGTTATATTTTCAGTCGATGTCATATGGATCATTGATGAAACATCATTTTCCCCCTTGTAGGTGCAAAATCCAGCAACCGGCGAGGTCCTTGCAAATGTGCCCTGTATGGGCAGTAGAGAAACATCTGATGCAATAGCTTCTGCTAATGATGCATTCCGTGGTAATTCAAACTTTCAAGTGTATTCAACTTTTAGGTTTGAATACTTGGATCTAAGCTCTAATAGAACGGCTATCAGTTTTTGTAAATAAAATTGCTAATAGGTCCGGGGATGAAAATTTTCTAGAGACTCTACTATATGTTGCGGATCAACCAAACCTTTGTTATATGCACTAGTTGTCAAGTCTCCACTATCCACTTGTACTATCTCATATCATGTCAGGAATTCATTGAACCTTCCTTATATGTTCTTTTGTCTGTAATGCCTTTGCTGTATCATTGGTACTAAGAATAACGACATAAGCAAACCATAAGCCCCTAGCTAATTCAATATTTTCTTACAAGGTAGCTATCTAATACAAAATCTTCTTTTGGCGCAACCGTCTTTTCCTCTATAAACACCCTTATGCTGATTTGTATACTCATAGTTCCCTTTTTCTTTTTCACCTTCTTGTAGCTTGGAGTAAACTCACTGCAAGTGAGAGGAGCAAGGCACTGAGAAAATGGTATTTTGTCTATAAATAACAAATAATTATTTTGCAAAATACAATTTCTGAGACTTGATGATAACATGCATTTCTATGTATTATCTGTATGTTCCTTCTTACTCTGTTTGTACATAAGGTACGATCTAATTATCTCACATAAGGAAGAGCTTGCACTTCTCATGACATTGGAGCAGGGGAAACCCATGAAGGAAGCCCTTGGCGAGGTACTTGCTAAAACTCATATGTGTTAGTCTGAGCCTTTGATTAAGATAAGGTTCCTTTGGAGCCTGATTGATTGCTAATCACCTGTTCAGGTCACTTATGGCGCAAGTTTCATAGAGTATTTTGCTGAGGAAGCAAAGCGTATACATGGTGATATTATTCCCCCAACCCTACCCGATCGCAGACTGTTGGTTCTGAAGCAGGCAATACACTGATACTTTTTACCATTGTTAATTGCTGTGAAGTTTCTTTATTAATGTGAATTACTTTATTCTTTTATCCTTAGTTCACTGTCGATTTACCTCAAACAGTCAAACAGATCTCGTATGCAGTGCAATATGTCAAATTACTGGCTTAGTTGTAACTTAAACTTTGCCTTGAAAGAGTGAGATGTCATATAATCTTAAGGAAAGAAAAATGAAGTTAGTATGGTCAGAAATGAAAATTGGTTCATCTTATTATGCTCTCCTAGCCAAATGTTCGATCTGTATTGAGATGTCATATTTCTAGTTGGCCTGTTATAGTGTTATGAAGTCTTTATATGCATGACTTTCTCATTGCTAAAAAACCTCCAAACGAATTTTTGGCTAACTGTTTGCAGCATGATTTCCGGGCCTGGTGCAGCGGTAGAGCATACCGCCTGTAACCAACAGGTCCCGGGTTCGAGCCGCGGTCTCCCCGCATTGCACAGGCGGGGGTAAGGCCTGCCGCTGAAACCCTTCCCCAGACCCCGCACAGTGCGGGAGCTCTCAGCACTGGGTACGGCCTTTTTTGTTTGCAGCATGATTAACTAAGGTTTCACTTGCATTTGACTTATTGTGGACTGTGGATAGTGTCCGCCAATACATTTCTTTAATATTTGCTTCGTAGTTTAGCAAGTCCATGCACGGAAGGATTCAGTGTGGTAAAATTGCTAGTTTCATTTCATCGAGCAATGTTACATTGTTTAGCTATAATATTAGTATGCTGTAATTGAAGCATTGGACTGCTACTCTAATTCAGCAAGTTTTTTCTTGACCTGGTGTGCTAAATGTAAACAGGTTTTGTTCTAATTTTGAATCTTCACCTTGTGAAGATTTGCACATCTTGTATCTAAAGATTCATCTATTTTCTTTTGTAGCCTGTTGGGGTAGTTGGAGCTATTACACCATGGAATTTTCCCTTAGCAATGATAACTCGAAAGGTCTCTAGCAATTAACTACAGTCCTTCATTGGAAAAGGCATTGAAAAAGGAGAAAATAACTAATGCAGCATATTTGTTGTGCACATGGTTTTTGGACAGGTTGGACCAGCTCTGGCCTGTGGCTGCACTGTTGTTGTCAAGCCATCAGAGTTCACACCTCTGACAGCATTAGCTGCAGCAGACCTTGCTCTTCAAGCTGGAATACCAGCGGTAGTTATCTCAAGTTCTCTACTGTTGCAGTTTTGTCTGGTTGTTTGCTGTGTTTCCATTTTAATTACTGCATTGGTTGAAAGTGGTTGCTAAATTTCTATTACAGTTTTTACAAAGTATAAGGTTTGGGTCAATAGAAAATTGTATTTAGGAGTTTTATCAATAATTTGCTTGTGTAGGAGGGATCTGGTATTTTCGGAGTTCTTATGTGACGAACTACAAAATATTTTTTTTGACAAAAGAGTGAATTAGGAAAGTAGAAACCAAGTAGGTCAGGGTCTAACTGGCTAATTATGTAAACTATGCAGTTACCTAACAAATTCTTTTTTGAGCAATATACCCCTGCTGTGGTAACAAGTTTGAACATGAGAAGTAAATCATCATGTTAAATTTTAGGCTAGTGGGGTCAGAATTAGCAGAATGTTTAAATATATCTTATCCGTTGTTGATTGTCTGAATGATTTTGTTCATTGGTTGTTTCATTGTCATCAGCCATCAATTTAGCTTGTCTCGCACTTATTCTGTCATCCAGGGTGCGCTAAATGTTGTGATGGGCAACGCTCCTGAGATAGGTGATGCATTACTGGAGAGTACACAGGTTTTATTTCCTCCCCACTTTCTGTTGCATCCGTGACACTGGATTCTTCTATGGTCAATAGGTTAAGCAGGAACAACTATGTTTGACATGATAATATATTGTCTTTGTTAGGTCCGAAAGATTACATTCACTGGATCAACAGCTGTGGGCAAAAAACTGATGGCAGGATCTGCAAATACTGTAAAAAAGGTATACTGAAAAGCTACTCAAGGGAAAACCATGAATTTTGACAGCTTATTGGAACCACTCTGGTGCCTGGCAGTGTTTTTTGTACGAGTTCTGTTTCCTCAAGACATTCTTTGCCATTAGCATGCCAGATTTTTAATGGTCCTTTATTACTTTAGATCTATTTGCCAGAGTTCAAACTGTAATGCCAATGACTTCCATTTGCTAGATAGTGGTATTGAGACTTGTAAGTAACATGTTGCTTTGATATTTTCTACTTCTATTTTTTTTTTTTTTGGGCATGAGCTACTCCATAGGGTTCCATTGGATTGGGAGGATTTCAATCCCAGTTTCCCTATCCAAACATGCCCTTTTTATTTCATCATGGTTAACCGTTCCTTTTCTAAATGCAAGCATTTTTTGAAGCCTTGCTCTATCATTTCGATATGCTTCCTTCTAATGTTGGTGCTCATGAGGACATTTTCTATATAGGTCTCATTGGAACTTGGCGGGAATGCACCTTGCATTGTTTTTGATGATGCCGACATCGATGTTGCTGTTAAAGGCAGTGTAATTACAATTGGCTTCTCACATTTTCAGTTACCTTTTTTTGGTCACCTTTTGTTTTTTCCAGTAAACATGCAAAAAATTAAATTCATCCTCCAGTCAATATAAACGTGACGGTACCCATCATTACTTTGTAGTTGTCTAAGATTTTAGTGTACCAGATTTGTGTCAGGCATATTGTTCTAGCTCCTTTAGTTTTGACCTGTGAAGTAGAATCACTGCCCACTTGAAGTCAATGAGTGAATATTCTGCAAAATAGATCTTTGACTAAAATAATTTTATAAGCCACTGGTGGAATAAAAAGCACATAGTCTTTTTCTATCTTATGTGTCCGAAGTCCCTACACAGATTCTCATTTAATGGTCAGTATATAGGTGACATAAGTTCCTGCCTGGTATATTGTGTTGGGAACTGCATTGCATCATGTTAGTCTTTTGATTAGTGCTAAGTAGCATTAGTGCTGTTCAGTTTGGATGCCCTGTCTTGGGCGCCATTTCTGAATTCAGCTAAGGTAGGTAGTAGTAGTTGTAATTCAATGCAATCAAGTGGGAGTATGGTCTTAGTCATGGCTGATGGTCACATTAGGTAAGCAGCATGGCTGATGGTCACATTAGGTAAGCAGCATGGCTGCTACAGTGCAACTGTACTATTTGAATGACTTCTTTTGCTAAGTGTATAAAGATAGATAGAGGTGTTCCTCCTCAAACAGCTCGGCTGCACCAAATGTGCTTGTGTTCATAGCTTACCTTCTTCCTCTTGTCCGAGCTGTGTGTGTGCGAGTGGTGTGAGTGAGTTTGAAAGCTGCTTGCTGTGATCCCAGGCCAACATATTGGTTACTGATCCTGATGGAGCCTGCTTTGTTACTATCTACTCCAGCCAGAAGCATTTCTCTTATTATGCTTTTTTAAAAAACTTTCTCATCTTACGCTTAGCATAGTAGATACAAGCAAATGATGCAATGGTCTAAGTCCTGATATTCAAGTGTTAAAAGAGTTGATGTGCAGGGATTATTGATCTATACCTCATTGATAAACACTGAAATTATGTTATAGCCATATCAACATCACTGCATCAAACAAAGGCTGAAACCCCCCTTTCTTCCCCCTCCAAACTAGGTCGATACACTACTCTTAAACTATTGAATCTTGAAGGACCATGATAACTTGCAGATGTAACACGGTACAGCATGGCCTGGCCTTACAAGAAAGCTAAAGCTATCATATGGAAACATCAGTTTCAGTTTAAAGTAACTACCTGGTACCTGCATAAGAGGACACACAAACCTTTTTGTAGTTTGAGAAAGGCTGAATCAAGCTCATTTCAGATTTTTTTAGTTGAGGTTGACTTCATAGTGCACTTGATGAAAGATCTATTTGATAACTTTTATTTGTTTTTGCACTTTAATATGATGCGTATAGTTCCTAACCACCCCATTTATGTTCAGCTTGCTGCCAAGTTCCGGAACAGTGGACAGACATGTGTATGTGCAAACAGGGTGTTAGTGCAAGAAGGTACCATGATCACCTTGATCATCTGTCTCATGTATATGTTGTCGATGCACCTAGTGTTCCATTACAAAGTTACAACTTACATCTGTAGGCATCTATGAAAAATTTGCAAGTGCCTTTGTGAAGGCTGTTCAGAGCTTACAGGTTGGAAATGGTCTCGAAGAAAGTACATCACAGGTACAGAATCATGCAAATGTTTATGAGCCATTTAAGCTAGCTGTTAATTGCACAGTTATTAACCTTTTGTTTTTGCCACAAAACAATCATTTTGTCTTCTCAATTCTAATTTGATATTTCATTAAGGATCTATTTACCCTCATTCCTCAATTAAGAAGGTATTCTTCCATATGCAGGGTCCTCTGATTAATGAAGCTGCTGTTCAGAAGGTGCATTTGCGATTTACCATACTTTTTACTTCTTACTTTTGTTTATCCCCTTCTCTCCATCAAGTCTGCAGCTTCTCATATGTTTTATTTGCTGGACTATTTTTCTCTAGGTAGAGAAGTTCATAAATGATGCCACTTCAAAGGTAATCTCAAACCATCATGAGGATGTGCATTTATATATTTTCCTTTTAATTTAGAACGTAGTTTTTTTTTGGAAAATATGGTGTGTCAGGACAGGTTAATTTCTGTATTACAATTGAAAAATGATGGATGGCATCGCTATGAGTTGGATATCACTCTGCTTATGTTTGAACTTATGCAACTTCAATGAAATCTGGGAACTTATTTGTTTGTTGCTGGCCAGTTATCTTGGCAACTGTTTGTTAATTATCCCTTTGATCTTTTTGTAGGGTGCGAACATTATGCTAGGTGGTAAACGACACAGCCTGGGGATGACATTTTATGAGCCAACTGTAGTAGGGAACGTCAGCAATGATATGCTTCTTTTCAGGTAGAGTTTAAAATTGCACATTTCAGCTGCAAAAATTACTATCCCACCTTGTTATGGTGCATAAATTTTACCTTCATGTGAGCTGTGAAGAAGTTCTCAATCATTGGGCAAGTGTTTGACACTTCAGCTCCTTACACTTCTGTTTGACTTCAGGGAAGAAGTCTTTGGTCCGGTTGCACCTCTTGTACCATTCAAAACTGAGGAAGAGGCAATCTGTATGGCCAATGATACTAATGCAGGTACCTTAACAGCTTCTGGTACATCGAAGTAGTTTTTTTTTTCTTTCTGTTAAGAAATGATATGCTGATTAGAATAATAAGCAGGGTATACTGGTGTGGCAAAATGTTAGTAGATTTAGATCAGCGCACTAAAATAGGTTTTTTTTGTGTCTTAAGAAACACATCAGTTTCTCTCCGGAGTAATGATTTGGAGCTTTTCAAAAGAAGAGTAATGATATGCTGGTTAGAATAATAAGCAGGTATACTGTTGTGGCAAAATGTTGGTATATCAAGATAACATAGTAACATTGAAATATCTATAGATGTTGAAACTGCATTTTGCAACTGTTTGTTGGGGATGGAAATTGTAGATCATAAACTATGCTTGCTGAGGGGACACTGCAAGTTGAGTATGTTTGATACATTTGGCATTATCTTGTAACTTTGGCCTGCAGGTTTGGCTGCATACATATTCACAAAGAGCATACCTCGTTCATGGCGTGTTTCTGAGGCTCTTGAATATGGTTTAGTTGGTGTGAATGAGGGGCTGATATCGACAGAGGTAAGTACAAAAAAAAAAAGAAGAAAGAAACAGAGAAACCAGTACATAGCCACGTATTTTGTGGCTTATATGACCCTTTTATATCATTGTGCTGCACCCCTTCTTTCCAGGTGGCACCATTTGGCGGAGTTAAGCAGTCTGGTCTCGGTAGAGAAGGATCAAAATATGGTGTTGACGAATACTTGGAGGTTAGTACATATAGTACACACTTGAATTAAGACTTCTGACTTCTCAGTAGACTCCTCTTGACAATCTGGGGCCCTTCTGCAGCTCAAGTATATCTGCATGGGCAACTTGAATTAAGACTAGAAATCAGACAGGCTAGAAACGCATGGCTGGTGATGAATCAAGAAACTAAGGATGAAAATGCTCTTGTCTGAGCGGAACAGAGGTGCATAGGTAGGGGAATGAAAAGAAGACACTGGCTGTACTACAGGTTAGAGAGTAAGAAGGTGAATAAGCCATTGGGCACGAATAAAATTGACCTGTAAATGATGAGGACAAGAAAGCACTGCGTCATCTCCGAACTTTTTGTACAGAATAACCATCGGCTCATCGATAGTTTCTTTTAAAGACGGCCGTGCTGTGAAATAAAAGGTGGTTAAATTATGTTAGAGTTGCTGCTTCTTTGGAATATACTATGTGCATTATTCATGATACTCAACAGGGACGATCTTGCACTGGACTTTGAATCTGATCTCGTAGCCATGCCTATCTTGGATTCATTGTAGACACAAAATACGGTGCTCCCTGTCTAGTGTTAGTGTATTGATATAGTCGAAATTAGAGTATACTACCGCAGGATGGAAATTGTTCACGTCTGGACAGTTGGTTTAGCTTAATTTTGCACCAGGTTTTTGGTCTGAACGTAAAAAAAAACATGGAGAACTTGTGACGAAAAGAAACTGACTGCGGGTTCTTTTTTAACGCTACTCTAAAAAGCAACAAGAGATACTGTACTTCAGATCTCATGTCCTGACTTTCACTCTTCCCAAGAAGGGAGCCAGCTGTGGTCAGTACAGTAGTCGACCACCTGGACCCTGACACTCACCAAGCTTACCAAACCGTATGCTTGATAGATGCACCTATACTATACGCTGCAGAAGCAGCGGCATGCTTGATTGAAACCCAGGAGGACCTTTTTGTCCCAGCTCCAAATGCCGCCTGTCCCTAGCCCGGGGGACCCACCGGCAGTGAAGAATCCGATAAGGTGCATCAATGTTGCTTTGATGCGTCCCAAGATGATTTGCCTTGGAAACCGTGGTGTCCCTCGCACATACTGCTGCTTCACCGAGGATATGAGCACTGAGACACGCAGCTTTTGGAATTTACTCCCGGTCCTGTATGGTTCGGGAAGAAGCTTCCTCGAAGTCTCTGTATGCATTTCCCTGTCTGCGTCTACATTTCCCATGCACCAATAAAGAGTACTGGTCTAGAGTACTGTACTCTCTTTTGGTCCTTTGCTTTTCACTGTACCAAAGACCGTGTAGAGGAAGAGGCAAAAGTTGTGGTCAATGTAGTGAGATGATACCTAAGTTGGTTTCTTTAACTATGAAGCGTATAATGAAGAGTACGGCGTGTTCATGGACACAGAAATCCTTCCTAGCTTAACCCTTGGAAAAATGTCGTTATCTATACTACTCCCTCCATTCCTATTTATAAGCATTGCTACACTTTTGTAGGAATGCTTATAAATAGAAATAGAGGAAGTAGGTTAGAGTACTCTAGCTATATGTTTTTTTTTCTTAAATGAAAATAATATAGACTTTGTATAGGTGTTTCATTAATCCCTCCATGCATACACATGTACTCCCTCTGGATCTATTTTTTTTTTCAATGATGTTTAGGATTACAAATGGGTACTAATGTAGTGCAATTTTTTTTAATCATAACGGTCATCATTATAAAAATAGAGGCCATATAACTATATTGCATTTTTTCTTTTACCAAAAGTAAAGAAGCATGATTGCCCCGATACTGTGATATATAGTACCATACATGTGTTGCATGCAATGGACATGCAAATAGTATGTAAAGACAAGGGGTACTCTCTGTCTGCCTCATTCAACGAAAGATGAGCATTGATGCTCGATGCTTCTTCTGTGGAGTTCGTTGAGCCTATTGTACGTTATTTGTGGTTCTCATGCAGTCATTGGTTTATGTAGTGTTGTCGATCTTCCTTTTTTTGTTCTGTGTGGATATTATTACCACCGTATAGTTGCTAGATTAGTGTACAAGAGCACATATGCAACAAGGAAAAGTTGGCAATCACGCGTTCGTCATTATGGGTCATTGTTATATATGCAGATATGAGATAGAGGGTTATAATGTGCTTAATCTTATATGTGGTCATGTGGATGGTGTTCACCTATATAATTGTTCCTTTAATAAGTACATCATTCTGATTCTAATTTTTGTTTAAAGCATGTGCGCACGTAGCAAAATCATCACGCATGCATGAATTATCAACTAACTTAACGGCCATCCACCATTAGTCTTACGAACAAGTCCCTTTGAGAGCTGTGCGCAGATTCAACTTCCTTGATAACTATACATATAATTTGGACTAAGTTTTTTGAATGTACAAGCACGAAGGTTTCAGGAACTACATATATAGTCTATAGTTCTTGTAAACCGTAAGGAGGCTCCCAATATACTCTTTCTGTGCCTCAAATGTAAGTATTTGGGGTGTTTGAAATTTTTGTCAACATGTAAGCATTTCTAAGGATACGATAAAATCTGATCCCTCAAATATAAGTATTTGGGGGTGTATATACCCCCTCAAAAGATAAAATGAGGGCTATATGTAACTGTTTTTTAGGTAACTATTTTTGTCTTGGGGTTGTAGGAATCTTTATATTAGAGTGTCACAGAGAGAGTAATAGTATAACAGAAGCAATCATAGACAATTTGAACAGCAGAGCTAAGTATGTATAGAAGTTTCAATAGCTTTGTGGATCTTTTATCATGTTTCACCATATCGCTCTTACTTAGTGTGATAGTAAGGCCTAGCTTATGGCTGTTGTGCTTCACTTCTCTGCTCCGTGTTTTGAAATCTTGTCTGCTCCAAGAATTTTTTAATTCATGTTATTGCATGTAATACAGGACCTTGCGCTATTTTTGTGTGCCATCATGCCTAGGTTAGTGTGCCGGGAACAAAAGTGTATATAGGACCTAGCTAGCTATTTTTACTTTGATTACCGGTGATAATCTCACATTTACATCGAAGATACATGTGGTACATCATGCAATTCCGCAAAAAAAAAAGTACAATGAGTTTCTGATAACATGTCAATTGATACAATTATACATGCCTCAAAGCTTGTTTTTTCTCAGCACGCAGATTTACCAATTAAGTTACACATGCATTTACACCCATCTCAAGAAACACAATTACATAGAACGTACACATTCAAAATAGATAATCTTGGAGCATCATCCAACGAGTGATGCACCGCCGTAAGATCATCCTGATCAATAATGACACATGCTATACTTGTATCTCGCCCCAGCTGTACTTATTTTAGCCATGCACCAGTTAATAATCGCCTGCTTTAATTTCCCCAGCAAATTAAGCTTATAAGTATACTACTAGTTAATCGACTAGCTAGAAGCAAGTTACCCGTAGGACAGGTTCCTGGTCTGGCCACCGATCACCGACGGGCTGCCCATCCTCCGCCGCGGCGACGGCCTCTCGAGCCCCTTGCTCCCCGTGGAGTCGCCGGACATCATCGGCTTCACGTCGCCGTACACGTCAGCGATCGAGTCCATGACGTCGATGCCGCCGTCGATCATTGGCGGCGCCATCTGGAGGTGGTCGCTTATCTTGCCCTGTTCGTCGTGGCCCCACATCATCGGGCTCTTGCCAGCGGAGTAAGGGTTGATCCTCTTCTTCCCCAGCGACCCAATGCTGCTATCGCTGCAAGCGAAGAAGCTCTCCATTGGCCGATCCATTTGCTGCTGCAGGTCCAGGTGGCCACCGCCGTACATGTGCAAGTCCTGGAGGGAAGGGAAGCCCATGGAAGGGCCAATGTCTTTGAGGGAGCAGACGTCGAGGAGTGCCTGGTTATTGCCTAGGGATTTGTACCCTGCCGGGCACGACATGACGTCACCGGAGGCGAGGGTCTGGTATGCTTTCTCGATGATGGACTGCATGTACTTTCCCTGGGCTTCAATCCTCATCTGGAGGTGCTTTTGCACCTGCATGTTTACGCATGCATGAGCTCCACATGTGAAGGACCAATAAGGTAGATATACTGTTGTATAGTTGTATATGTAAGCTTGCTAAGAATGTTCATGAATGCATATGACGCATTTAAAGTTAACCTTGTGAGCAACTAACATGGTAACGGCACAAAAGAAAGTGGAGTTGAGTAAACTTCCTGGTACTTTAATTTTTAAAGAAGATTTCAAAGTTCCTGAGAAGTTGCACTCTAGTTTGCACGCTTTTGATTTACCTCTAGCTGCTCGTGTAGCCTTCTCTGGACTTCCATTTGCATTCTGATAGCCTCATTCATGTGGTTACGGCTGAAATTAATATTTACAGAAGGAAAAAAAAATTGAAAGATCATCAGACTAAGGAGCAAAATTTATTAGATAGGATGCATGATGGAGTGACAAAATATTCTGTTTGCAGCATTTTAGACTGCTTATGATGTTATTAACATACTCATTCATGCTTCTTCCCATGATGCCTGAGGAAGACGCCGCGTTTCGTTGCATCTCCATTGCTGCGGCTGCGAGAATTTCAGGAATAATATGAATATTTTCCATCTATACGCATGGAGTTAATTAAGCAGTGGACAAAAAGAAAGCAATTACAGTTTTATATAGCACATGGATAGGAGGTGAAAAGAACAGTGAAACCATGAAACTCAAATGGAAATTGAATTTTTTTCGCAATATCAAACTCTAGCTCTGGTATATCATGCATGATGAAGCTCTTACCATCCTTAACTGAGTGATCATTGAAGTCCTTATGTGGCTGCTTCCCTAACCTGAATTTCTGTTCGCAAAAAGAACAAACTCTTCAAATTAGCAGACAGCAGAGAGAAAAGTGGCAGCGCTGCATGCAGCTAAGAAGAATGAGAAAAAAAAGAAGCGAACCCTAATAATTAGCGCTGGTGGTGCAGCTACACACATATGCATACCTGGAGGTGGCTCTTGAGATGGTAGAGAGTAAGACCTTTCACTCCCATAACCCTCATGATGGTCTTCGGAGTCGCCTCTGCAAGAACAACACACGTCAGGAACCAGAGCTCGTGGTCAGATGAAAACATTGCTACAGCTACAGGGACGCACTGTCTGGGCCGCCGAGCTGCGTGACGGCGTCGACGAAGCGCTCATGGAGCTCGACGGTCCACCGGAGCCGGGGCTTGGGGTCGGTGGTGAGGACGAGGCCCGAGTCACCCTGCACACACATCTGCCTATCATTTGAGCTCACGGCAGCGGCGGCGGTAGTGGCCTTCTTGGAAGGGAACATTCTATTCCCCCCTCTCCCACGCGTGCAGCACCTCCTCCACCCTCTAGATCTCTCGAATTAATTCTCTCTCCTCTCACCTGGTGCACTGGTGTGTGTGGGATTGGGGACGAGAGATTCAAGAACAAGGAATAGGGTTCGCGCGGCGCGGAGAACGAGGGCCGGGCCTTGGCCTTGTGTGGTGGTGTTGTGTGCCTGCGGCAGCGACTAGCCTGGCCTTGATCGGTATATCTGGCTTGCTGTGGCTAGCTTGTGTTGAGGTGTTCGTTCTTTCTCGCTTTCCCTCTCTTTTGCTGGGGGTGGCTTTAGTCTCTGCTTCTTTTCTCTCTCCACGCTCCATCTCTCTTTCATCTCGCCGCTTTTCTTTCTCTCTCTAGGAGTCTTCTCCAACAAAGCCCATGGGTTATATTCTGCCCGAGAGAGAAAAAAAAGCCACCAACTCGAAGCCTCCCATCTCTCCTTTGGAAAAAAGATATAGGGGATGGATGGGATTTCTTTGAGATGTGCCATTATTAGTACTCTAGCTGTTTGCATAAACAAAAACCAATAGAAAAGTTATCTATGTCATGATACAAAGGTATGTGCCGAAGAGGACTCGAGGAGTGACATTTGAAATCGGAACTTTGGCACATATATATGTGTTTGTATGAGATAAAATTGTGAAGGGATCGGACATATATATGTTCACTTGTTATTTAACGAAAACATTAGGATTCAAACTGTACTTTAGAGCATGGGGGCATGGAAATTTCCTCAACCAGGATACATCAGATGTATATAATTAGGCGTCATGTATAAGATAATAATAACCAAATTACATTTTGCTTCGTTTTTCGTATGCCTGTTGTCTTGCCTCCTTGAAATTTAGAGTTGTGTAAGACGTAATAAGAAGGGCATCATTAGCATTTACTCTATTGTACATCAACAAAAATAAAGAAGAACTCGGTGTTTCATGATTTTGTCTTTGTATGACCCACATGGTAGGATCAATACTCCTTTTTATAGCTTCTCCTTTTCCTTTTGGCACTAGAAACAAGCAAGTTATCCACCTTTAATTTGTACTACTATCTAGTTGTGTCCATTCCTGCATCCCTTTTTGACCAACTAGCAACAATATGCTATGCTAGCAGTAAAAACAATCATATAGTTCATCTAAGTATTATTCAACTAAATTCAATGACAATTTTAATAGGAAAGTGGTGTTTCATGATATATAATTGTTTTGACAAATTTGAGAGTCCAGAGATAATCAAAGCATGCAGCTCATGATGATTGAACCAATTGGTTTTTAAATTGTAGTTAGCAGTGAAATGGCATTATATATATTTTCTGAACAATTAGACTTTTTTGAGAACATGCTCGTCGTCTACATTGAGATCGACTTCAACACATATATATACCTCACTCTAGTTTTGCATTATTCTATGATAATTTCTTTGCCTTTCATTTCTCTATGATTAGAACTGTGGTATCACCAAAACGAAATTGTGTCATGCAATGATACAATCGTGCTCAGTTAATCATTGTAATGCAATTTTGATCACAAATAATGACACTGTAATACAATTGACATCTACAGTGATCCATGCAGGAACTCATGAACATGACATTATCATGTGTGAAATGATTGCTCACCTATTTTGTTGGACTTAGAAATGGAAGCAGTCGCACAGATAGTAGATCCATGAAAACATTGGTAGTTGGGCAAGCAGTAGACATCACAATGTACAGAACAGCAGAAAAGCTGCCTCCATGCATGTCTTGCAGAACGTATGAGCTAGAGGGCTGGCCATAATGGCATTGGTAGCCGTGTGGGGCTCCTAGCATGTATGTGTCTTTCTTCCTTTCTCTTCTTTACATTATTGATGACCAAAAACTGTTTCTTGTGATGCTGATCAATGACCACATGAATCTGATCAGGATGTATATTGTAAAAGCACTATAATATGTACCGGAGAACTATACTGGCTAGAATGCAGTGGTCTTTTTTTTTTATCAATATCAAGGAAGTGTACTATATACTGTATACACCAAATATCTAGCAGTTTGCATATATGATAATGATATGAGTATATTAGTTAATAAAACTGTTTGGTTTTATTTTTGTAATGTATTCTAATAGTATACATAGACCCCATATTTGTTATAGTCAAAGTCGTCATTTAGTTTTCCTTTTAAACAGAGGGAGTATACAAATGAACTAATGAAATTATCATGGCTTTGACAGTTTCTAATTTCTTTGAAAAATGGTGTTTTGTGATTCCTCATTTTTTATTTTGTGAATATGTAGTCGTCAAGATACCATAAAATCTTCTAATAGATATTGATGCTACTACAAAGAATCGAAGGAGCATCCACTACTGTTTCTGATCTTCTCTAAAACGTCACATTCCTTTATATATGAATGTTTGTTGCCCTATATATGCATGCATGCATACGTCACCTGCAAAAGATTACCCTGTGGCAACTCCAAACCCACACTAAATGTTAAATTTATGGAATGTCAAAACAAGGTTCAGCCTCAAGCTTCAGGCATGGGGTCCCATTTAGAAGGGAAAAGTAGATAAGATGAGTGGGAACATTGTAAAGCTCTCATGCGGTGCCCTTCCTGCCATTTTCTTTATCCACAAGGGAATATATGCTTCCTTCTTTGACAATTAAGCCAAAGATTCTTCTCAAACATTCTCCAAATGTGGTGTTATTTGAGCTATTGTATCTCTAGCTAGAGCAACTTTCCTTAAGCAATAAGGAACAACAAATAGAAAAAAGAAGGAAGGAAACCACATCGGATTGTTGTATATAGTTCATTGTGAAAATTGTAATATATTTAATGGTAAATTTTTAGTGCACTACCCCCTACTTATTACAATATTGTTGAAATGATGGAAATGGTTAAAGTTAGAGATGTATTTTAAAAAGGTGGTCTTAAGCAAACACTACGGGAAACAACACTTTTATCGTATGTCTTATCTGAGGCTTTGCCAACAGCTTTTTTTTTTGTTATGCGGGCTATGTCATGTGTGCAACCCACGACAAACACATTGTCGTGGGTATTTCATGCTTTGTCATGTATGATGGGCACACGACAAATCTCCTGCTTCCTGTAGTGAAAGCCAAACTCACTTGGGCTTCAATGCACATCAAGATTGAGCTTGATACTGATCTAATGTTCATTGGCACGGAAAATGCTGGAATATTACAAATAATATAATAAGCTTCAAGGTAACTTGACTGGTGTAAGATTCAAAGTTGTAAAAATATATTATGATTCAATATATATTTATATTTTTATAACTAACAAAGGAAAGCTTGAAGGTTGACCAACCATGTTTTCCTCGAAACTAAGACTATCAATATGTAATACTATGAACACAAACTATTTCAATCAAAAGTAAATGTTTCCGGCCCTCGTGAAGAATACTCATAAGCTATAAGTCATTTGTCATATTGATCCTTCTTCCATTTTGATGCGGTGGAGTAGTATGAGCCAATGAATTTTTTTTCTGCTGCTATGTTTTCATAGTATCTATTAGATGACAAATACTATAATTCATCTGATATGATAATAAAATAAAAGTATGATGTTAAACATTGCATTGACCCCAGTTAATATCATCAATTATTTTATAGAAGGTACTAAAATAAGAAATTGGTGAAACATCTTATTTTTGGATAAGTGTTCAGTATATATATGAAAACAAAAACCAAATTTGTGAAACATATTTTTTTTAATAAATCTTCATCAATATAATATACTCACATCAACATCATATATCATAGTTCAAAATGTGTTCAACTTTTCTTGAAAGTGCTGATTGCTACTTTTTTTGCATGGAAGTGGAAGCATAAAGACAATATTCTGAAGAACAACACAATATGGTAGCAACCTTATTTGAGCAAATACTAGTTTTTGGATTATGTGTTTCTTCTGCGAGGAATTTATTGGCTACAATCCTTATTCCCTAGCCCAAATGACCTTGTCGTGTCTTTATCACTATGGGTCTAGTCGTCCAGAAAGAAAAATATAACACTCATCAAAGTCAACTAATCTACTATAAGGAAGCATAATATATGAAAAGGACAATATTTTTTCAATAAAATTGTGTGCACATAAAATGATTAAGTAATTACCAGTCTAGGGAAATTATCTTTTTTTTCTTAGAATCTCAGTAGTGTCAAAAAATTGTCAGAAGTTCTCTTAATTCTCTGAAGAAACCTTGGCTGCCATGTTTTGCTATTATTAAGGGATAACATTTTTTTCTTTGAGCATGTTTTTGTATTAAGAAAGATGAAATATTCAAATGTATCCCATGAAACATCAAACAGAAAGAAAGAAACTGAAAAGAAGAAGAAAGAAAGAATTACATAAGCACCACAGACGAAGAAAGAACAATCATATATTTGTCGTACCAACATATGACATGACATTACACTATAACAAAGAAAGAATATATAAAATTCTTTACTTAGTTTATTTGAGAACCGAAAATGTCTGATTGTATATGCAGTGCTGCTCCTTACATTACCATCTCATATTAGCCTGGATGACATTGCTATAGCATATATGATGTTTGAACGTGCACTTTTGCTAAAAAATTGATCCCCAATAGTGCTGATCAATCCAACATACATCATGTACACTGATAATTTGTTTTTATCTTGGACAACAATGATTTATCTCGGTAAACTATGATGGTTGTTCCATAAGTCAGCAAGACAAAACACAAGTAGCATTACTATCATTACCATAAAAAATAGCTTATAGAGACGGTTCAAAAACCACTGTAGCGGCGAATATGGCCACCCGCCACTATACAATCGTAATTGAAAATAAAATATTTAGAGCGATGGACGACTAGCAGACCACACAAACCGTCGCTATAGAAACATTAGTAGTGGCAGATGATATCTTCACCCGCCGCTACCCATCAATCTAATAAATAAATAAATAAATAAATAAATAAATAAATAGCCCTAACATGCCGCATCTTGCTCATGCCCCTTCGGCTGGATCTGCGAGGGGGAGGCGACAACATGACCAAGGCGCAGAAAGGAGGGAAGGCAGGAGCTCGACGATGACGCCTTGGGGCTAGATCCGCCCGTGGCCGCAAGGCAGTCTTCCGCCATTGCCGCCCAAGCACGAGGCCGCCTTGGAGCCGGATCCGCCCGGGCAGCAACGGGGCCGCCTCCTGCCACCGCCGCTCACGAGGCAGCCTCCTGCCGCTCGGTCACGAGGCCACCGCTCGTCAGGCCTTCCGTCACCATCGTCGCCTGTCACCCGGCCACAAGGACGCCGCTCACAAGGCCTCCTGCCGCCACCGCCGCCCGTGAGGTCATAAGGCATCCTCCCGCCGTCTGGCCCGCAAAGCTACCACCCGCCCACATCATGGTCGAGGGGAGGGGGAGGTAGCGGTGGCCGAGGGGAGGGTTGGTCGAGGGGAAGGCGACGGCGTGGTCAAGAGGAGGCGATGACTGTGAGAGGAGAGAAGGGAGGAAGAGGCGGTGGCGGCTGGGAGAAAGAAAAGGAAGGAGGAGGAGGCTGAGACTGGGAGTAGAGAGAAGGATTAGGATTTTAGTTTATTTTATATCTGCTGATGGCTATTGGGCATGTGATGAGTTATTGGGCCAATAAGTAGCGGTGGGGGAAAATATGGACTGACGCTACAAATAAGCAGTAACGGTGAAGATGCGTCTAGGATCTCCTAGTGGGTTTTGATGTACGATGACAAAAGATTAAAATTATGCTAACAATATTCATGAAGTAAATGTGCAGATAATCAAAATTATTATTGAAACTCACATTTGCAAGTTGGCTATTACTCCCAAAAAGAAGAAAAGGACAATTGACTCAAATGCTGTAAAGAGTAGTTTTTATTTTAATTGAGTTATAGACATGGCGAACTATAAAGAGGGGTAAACTAATCTTGCTAAGAAGGGAAAATTATGTGTTCAAGCCTACCAAAAAGTTTTGTGAGAATTTAGCCAACCAATGTTTAAAAGAACCAATCCTTTTTGAGCCAAACAGAGAGTCACAGAAGTTTCATGATTTATTCCTCGGAAGTTCTGTTGTTGCCAAACCTTCAACCTCAGCCAACCCGAGAGTTACGAAAGTTCTGTGGGCTCCCACATAGAGGTTCTGTCGTTCTCTAGCTTCTCTGTGTTGCAAACTCGAGAGCGACGGAAGTTCCATGATGACCATCACGGAAGTTCCATCGCCTCTAACTCTGTTGAAATCCAACCGTGCAACGGCTCTTTTTAAACTGACAGAAGTTACATGGGTAACCGGGTAACCACGAAAGTTCCATCAGACATAAAAAAGCTGTGTAACGGCTAGTTTTTAGAGAGTCTCTATAAATAGCCTACCCCTTCCCCCGTGGAAAGGGTTTGATACTTTGGCATTCCACTCTTTCTTCAGCTAGAGCTCTCCCTTCTCATTCCCAAAATTGTTCTTGAGATTTCAAGAAAAGCGAGAGAGATCCAACCACAAAAAGATTAATTTTATCCACCCAAAAGCTTAAGCACAACTTTTTCTTTGCAAACAAGATTTGATTTGCTTATTACTCTTGGAGACTTGGTCTCCTAGACGGCTAGCCGTCGCCCCTGAACTCCCAACTTGTTGTGGTGAGTCAGGGACATTTGTGAAGGTGTGATTCGCCTCCGGAGAAAAAGAATCAAATGGAGAAAAAAATCCGAGCACGATCTTTGTGATTGCTTGGCGGAAAAACGGGTTGAGAGAGACCCTGTTAGTTAGCGTGGTTCCTCAACAAGGATGTAGAAACTAATTAGTGTGGTTGTCAAATCTCGGGTTAATTTTTTATGTCTCTCTTTCATATTATTATGCTCGATTTACTTGTTAGTTATGTTACTAGCTATCTATCAAAGGACTCTAGATGTGCATTGTTGTTGTAGCTTTACTATTGTCAAGTATTGTATTTCTTTTTCTTAAGTTATCCATATTTTAATTAGTTTTAGATGAAGTTTTGGTAAAGTTATGTTATTTGACAGAACATTCCTGGTATTTGATCAAAATTTAGTATTTTTTTAGGATTATTTTAAATTGCCTATTCACAACCCCCCTCCCCCCCTCAGGCAACTTTCAGACGGTCTATAAAGTGATCTGCCATTATTAATTTATATTTAACGGCGGCTTGCTTTAAAATCATGATTTCAAGCATCATAGCGAACTGTAACGGCGGAGGTAGATTTAGATACCGCTAGTTGAAAATTGGTACATTAACTGAAAATGGTTGCCCAGGCAAGATATTCATCATATTGTAAGTTTGATAGTTACCTGTATTTCTCCTGCTTGTAACATGTAATATACCATGCATAATTAAATGATTCCCCAGTTTGATTTTTGTAGTACCACATGACTGGTGCTCATTATCATTGTCTTATGTCAGTTTGACAGTAGATTTCCTCATCATTCTCACTTTGTTCCAAATGGTTGTATTTTTCTTCTGCGTTTGTGTTCGTGTGTATTTGAAGGGCGGGCCTGGTGCAGCGGTAGAGCATACTGCCTGTAACCAACAGGTCCCAGGTTTGAGTCGCGGTCTTCCCGCATTGCACAGGCGGGAGTAAGGGCTGTTGCTGACACCCTTCTCCAGACCCCGCACAGTGGGGAGCTCTCAGCACTGGGCACCGCCTTTTACGGCCTTTAGTGTATTGTGACCTATTGCTAGATCCGTTTTATTTTCTAACGGATAAAACCGTAGTACTAGACGACGCCCTTATATATAGAAGTTACTGTTTGCTAGTGCCAGTCAGAGATTCGGCGCAGAAATTCACGAGAAAAAGCAGGCGGCAGCATGTGGCTAGTTAAAATTAAGCACGCACCGAGGAAAGCTGGTATTTAACCTTTAGCGGCTCATAAATTATTAACCAAACTGAAATCCCTTCAAAATATTTAATCAAACTGAAAACATCGCATCCACTAGGGGTAGCTTACATTTCAAGCACACATTCGTAGATGCCCTGGCCCCTGCTATAACTAACCACGAACTTTCCCGTAATTATAATTGCAAGTTCTAATTAACAACCCTTTAATTAGTATAGTACTAGCATCCAAATACACGAGTCTAAGGTCCTGTTTGGATCCAGTTCAGATTCTTAAAATCTGATTTTAGTTTTAAGATTTTAGAATCCGAATTCTAAATAAAATCCGTGATGACGTTTGGATACCGATCAAATTCTTAAAATCTAGCTCTAGCTAGGTATAACCAGATTATGAGATTCTTAAAATCTGTGAGAAAAATCTGTCCTATTTGAAGGACTCACAAATTTTAAAATCTGGATTCTTAAAATCTCAGTGGATTCAAACATGACCTAAGAATCTGCAGTCAGCACGAAATTTACAAAATCCAAATAAAGGCGAACCAAATTACATGTCTAATTATCTTTAGAAAACAAATCCCCGCTTCCGTACGTGTCTCATGGTGCTCGCAGCCTAATCAGAATCACTCGTGATTACAGTGAGCGTTGTGTATTTCAAGTTTGAGAATCTACTGCTTGTTGCAAGTGTACCTAAGGGACGAAGGTAAATGCGTGTGTGGCTGCTTTATTTTTCTTATTAAACTTAGTTTAGATGTAAACACTCTCACACACACACGTATACATGTTCACCGCATATAAATGCACACATGTCCTATCCATATGAACTCTTAAGAAAGACTAGGCCGGTGAATCTGTGTAGTTGCTAATAATTCACCTAAAATCATGTTTATTTTCTATTATTTGGCACAACATATACCAGTTTAATTATCTACAATTAGACTAATTAGCATCGTAGGTCATCTTTGGGTTTACGGAGTATAGATGATTAATGACCATGCGCAAAGCTTTTCTTGCAACATCAGGCGTACCCACTCACACGTATACCGTTTGGTTAAGGTGTGTAGCTGCATTTTGTTGAAGGTTAAGGTGTGAACATGCTTGAGTTGTTTGTCAACGGATCCCAATACATGCTTGAGTGGTTCTAGTGGTGATAGAGTACACACTTGAAGCTTTTGTTTAAAGAGTGAAATTTATGAATGGAAGCGTCTCAAATCTTGTCTTATCATTACCTCCCTTTACTTTTTGCATGATCTTTGAACATGTATGATTAGCATGCGATTAGTTTAAGGTTAATCATGACTGTCCCTTGAAGTTATTTTGCAATCCAGAGAAACTAAAAAGCAGTTCACACAAGTCATGGGTGATGCATAGCATAGTGTGTTTTAATTATAATCGGATCAGAATTAGATATGATGGTCTTCTTAGTTTCATTTACTTCTTTTACAGAGCACGTTCCTTTTTGCCACACCGGCTAGAACATCTCTCTGCTTGTAAAGCATCTCATGCAGCAGGTGGCTGGCAGGGCGTGGTTCATTCCTCATTTTTCTAATTGTATCTCTACTTGCAAATTACTGCGGTCTTTAATAGAGTTGCTGGTCCTGAACGATAACTAACCCAGCCCTAATCCGGGCGTGTAAATGCATGAAATGACTGCGTGAGAGATCGGCTGGCTGGCCTTTTTTTTTTTTTTTTGATGCAACTGCTGTGGCTGGTCGTTGGGTCGCCAGGCGTTGTTTTCCAATCTCCCCCTTTTGTACTTTCGACGAGGCCAAGCTAAAACAACAGACACTGCGGAGCTGAGCTACCTTTCAGCGTCCAGGACGCCATCCGTTTCCATTGATTTGACGTTAACTTCATCGGCATGATGCACATTGCTCAGTCAATCTCAAGAGACATCCTGGTGGTCTTCGCCTTTACTTTAACCTGTTGGATGGTGAATGAGTTTCCTTCCTGAAGTGACCTGTCTGCACTTTCTGTTCCCTGGCTGAAGCTGAATTTTTGTGTGCTTGTGCATGCTCTTTTTGACTTGAGCTTCAGTCTCTCCAGTGTTCTAAAGTACTAATGCATGGTGCTGGTGTGCTGCCAACAAAGGAAAGCAAGTTTTGTTTGGATCAAATGGTGTTCGAGTATGGGCCGAATTCACCACTGTGGGCTGTGGCCTGTATTATTCATGGGCCACCCAAGAGAATAAACAACTGGGCTTAGCAGAAGTAATGTCTAGGATGCGCTCAATCAAACTACGACCCAATAACGAGCATTCCTGCGATTGTCAACTAACCCAAAGTGAAATGTGATCTGAGACGGGTCTCTTCTGTCGAATAATTGCCACGCTCGTCTCATCTGGAAGAATCCAATGCAGATTGAATCCCAGACGGGAAGAGACGACTTGGATCTTCTGGTCCTTTGACATTTCTTCCCCAACATTTTTCAGAGAGCGAAGACTTATTTCGTGGAGACGAGAAAGGGGGGCCCCGCTGGATCTGTACCGTTGCGATTGATGGAGAAAGAAACGCCCTGTTGCGTCGCTGTCGCCGGGACACGGGCCGGCGAGCCGGAGGACGATAGTGCATGGCCGGATCGTGCGTTTGTCGGCTCTTTCTCGAGCTCCAATCCGATCCCGTCGACGGCCGTGGTTGCTCCGGCGACAGCTCGCCCGTCGCGAGCCATGGGCCCCCCATCTCTTGCTTCCTCGTCGATTCATCCGTCGTCGCATGACGATGCAATTGCTGGCCGTGGCCTATAGCTCCTCACCTACCTGGCTACCTACCTCCTCATTTGATGTGATTTGTTTTTTTTATAAGATTTGATGTGATTTGTTCCCATGGAAAAAAGCACCTGTAAAATTCTGTACAACTTTGCAACTCTTTTTGTCAAGCCAGCTGCAAACGGTAAAAAATTTCTTTCGGTCGTTCGTGTGAGATTGTAACTGCAAGATAGAATCATTCCGTTTTGTTCCTTTTCTTGTGCAGTACCATTAGTCAAAATGTCAAATGGACTTTGCCACAAGCCCACAAACCACATGAAAAATAATTCGATACAGTAAACTAGCTCGTGAATAAAATGGGGGTCGGCAGGCGGAGTCGGAGTCATCGGCATCATTCCTTCACAACCTCTTTCCATCAATCAAAAAAATTGAATTCCAACAAGGGCAATAAAGGTGTAGGAAAATGACCTCTGACCTCACCATTTCTTTATTATTACGCAGCAAAAGATGCAGCACTCCGCACGTCTCAGCTCGAACAAAAAAAAATATGCGTCCCGGTACAAGCTTAGCACACCAATTAGCATTATTAGCTAGTATGAGTAACAATTTATTAGTTTATCCCATCTTTTTATATGTTTCTTTTAGCAAGGCAACGGAGTGATCTCCCGTACGATTTTAATATTATGAAGTGGTATTATTTTATCCCGGTCATATTTCTTTTTTTAGAAAAAAAAACAGTTGCACCAAACACTTCAGATTTTGTTTAGAACAACTGAGTTTGATAGCGATTCTCTACATGAAACAATTCAAATTCTGTGAAAATCCCTTGTGCATTCTTACATTCCAAAGCAGTCTTACTATGGTGAAAAGAATTTTTTTCTGGATGAAGTCGTACACGAAAAGGAGAAGCTTTTGAGATGAAAACCCAAGGAAATGGGAAAGACATGGAGAGGAAAAGGCATTCATATGAAAAAAAGGAGGGAAGGAGAAAAAGGAGGTCCAAATATAAAAAAGACTGCCTTTTTTCTATTCCAAATTCTCTTCCCCCATCTCTTCTCCTCCACAGTCCACACTGTTCATCTCTCCTCCCCCTCTCTTCGATCCCCAAATCCCGAATTGACCTGCCCGAATCCGCGCCCGCCCGCCATGGAGTGGACGGTCCCGAAGCCCGCCGCAGCGCCTTCCTCTCCGCCGCTCCTCTGGGACTGGGGCGACTCCGCCGCGCCGGCCTCGGGCTTCTCCGGCGAGGCTCCGGCGAGGCGCGGAGGGAAGGAGCGGGAGGGGAAGCGCGCCAAGGGCGAGGAGGGCGGAGGAGGGGAAGTGAGGTGCCAGGTAGAGGGGTGCGGGCTGGACCTCGGCGGCGCCAAGGAGTACCACCGGAAGCACCGCGTCTGCGAGGCCCACACCAAGTGCCCCCGCGTCGTCGTCGCCGGCCAGGAGCGCCGTTTCTGCCAGCAGTGCAGCCGGTGGGTTTAGTTATCTTTTTTTACTTTCACATGCTCGCCGGAGCCCTGCTGTTGACTTGTTGACCTCTGCGAAGCGGCAAGCTCGGACTCGGAGCCTCTCTGAGCTTGATTTCCTCATGCTTCTGTCTCCCTTTCTCTGATTAATTCTTTTAAGGTTGCATCTGACTGTTACGCCATGACAATCGTGTGATTAGTTGATTAATTTGTGAAACCATTTTTTTTTTCGTGTTCGCTGTTCGCCTCTCTTTGGCGCTTTAGTTCTGTGGCTATGCTGTGCTGGTACGGCATGTGAGACTGCATTTGCGGTTGTGGTTTTGGTACGGAACTGCGTCTTCCTGATCTGGGAAGTAAAGATGCTGCCTTTCCACTATTAGTACTGTGTACGTGTGGAGGATCGTACGCATGGGTAAATGCCTGTGGGATGCTTGTTTCCACTTTCCAGTTTTGGTATGGGTGGTGCTATACGTCCATACTTTTGGGATATTTGTTCCAAACTATGATTGCATTACTGTCATACCGTGAGCAGATTGCAGCCATACCTTCTGTATACTCTTTTATATGTCAGTTAACCATTATTTCGTCCTAGGATGTATGTGTTGTTTTGCTGATTGCTGCTGCTTTGATAATCCAGGTTCCATGCACTGTCAGAGTTTGATCAGAAGAAGAGGAGCTGCAGAAGGCGTCTGTCTGATCACAATGCCCGCCGGCGAAAGCCACAGCCAGATGCATTTGCCTTTGCCTCTGCAAGGCTGCCGTCATCGTTATTTGGTAATGTGTTATCATTCTTTGGTTTTTGAAAAACAAATAGCTGAGTACTCCAAAATAGTTCGCTTTGTGAGGAAACTGGCAATTTGATGGTGAAATTTTCTTGAGATTCATGTATGATTTATCTGCGAGTAAAACATGCAAATAGATGCACAAAACTTGTTGTGTTAGACAATGAAAAGCTTACAAACAAATGTCCAGGTTCATATCCTCTTATGCTTCATAATAACTTATCTTTCAGATTTCTTTATTTATAGAATTAAATATAAATATAAACTAGCTCAAGAGCTGGAAATATAATACATTGTATATCTTGTATTGTTATACACCTCGGATGAAAATGAAATGTTCTCATCTAACTTTCTCTTCCACTGCAGATGACAGGCGCCAAATAAGTTTTATCTGGAATAAAGCCCCTCTTAGCCATGTAAGACCTTTCACTTCTCCATGGGATAGCCCGACTGACTTTAAGCTCCCACATGTGAAGGAAATAAGAGGGATATCAACAAAAGTTGGAACAATCACTGGACAAGTACATCTGGATAAATCTCATTTATCCAATGCCATTCCAACACTTAACCATGGCAAAGATGAGCTGTTGCCAGTGAAAGGTTTGATTCCAAAACATTGTTTCTTAACAAGTGTGGTGGTTTCATCAATGAAGAAGCTGCTATCATTTGCTACATTCTTTTACAACGTACTCCAAAATCTCTAGCTCCTCTGTTTCAGAAAGTGGGACCTTCTTAAAACATCTTGGACAAATAAAGCATAGAAAATTTCCATTATGATTTGGCTTACCTTGTCTAGACTGTATTGTGAGAGAAAAAAACGACGAATACATTGCCCTGACTCTCGTCAAACTGGGCTCTTGTATGTTCTAATGTAGGATGAAGGATTCTTTTGTCTGCAAAATTTACTCTCGGAACAAGAAGATATTACTAGAATTCTATTGACAGATGCATATGCCTGTTAGTGTAGGATCCAGATACTTCTTGTTGCACTAGAATGAATGGAAATAGAATACTATGGGGACTAATATCACCACTTATAAAAAACCACTCAGGGACTTGCATCACTGTCAATGAAGTCGAGTGTCAGTGGGACAAAAGTGTTTTTTTATCTGTATCCCCGTTTGGTCATATATTTTGTTTTTATCAACTTGTTCATGTCCTTGGTTTTTTTTTTTCTCAAACATGTCCTTGGTTATGGAAATTGTTGACCACTGTTTGCATAAACTAGTCCATGTTGTCCGTGCTTTTGAGTATTCTTAGTGTATAAGCTTCAGTCTGGTGTGACGTATGACTAAGATATAGTCTTTCACTGGAACAAGTTGCACCTACAGTTTTTCTGCGATGATGAATGTTTGTGTTACATTGTATTAGAATTAGCTGTCCTAATTTACTCTTCTTTTAGACTGCATATGTGATACAACATTCATATCTCTATGCTGTATGTAGAACTGTATAATTAGTGTTGACATGCAATGCATGTCATGTAATAGCAAGTATCTGTATATCTTTTGGATTAAAGTGGCACCCATCTGACAACATGATGGGTGGAGACAAATTTTACAATCTACAGCATATCAGACATCTGTTCATCAAGGCTCTGAGCTCTTAAATACAGAAGAGTTTGGAAACAGATTGTTGAACATACTGCACTACAACTGTTGGCAGTATCTGCTGATTTTTTTTTTTGCTAATTTGTTGAAATGTATCTCTAATTGCATATGGTACATGTAATTCATTTGCCGTTTCAGATACATCTTTGTTGCCTTGTTGGAGGTTTTTGTTGTCTCAGCTTCAATGAGAAAAATAACATGGTTTTAATGGTTGGTTCTGCAGGTCCGGACACATCTATAACTGCTTCAAAATTCGATGGAGCACCGGATCTTCAGCGTGCTCTCTCTCTTCTGTCAGCTGGCTCTTGTGGATTTCCTGATCCTGTACAGCAAGCATCTTGTCTTATACAGTTCTCCGGCACCAGTGAGAACAGCGGCGACCTTCATTCATCACACGGAGGGAGCTCTGCTCAAGTCTCGTGTGCTGATGAACAGCATATAGCACCTCAGTCTCAGCTGGTTCGTTTTACCATGGATGCTGGCAGCAACGGCTGTGACTCCACTTTCTTTGGTCTAAACCAGATAAATTAATGTGTGAAATGCTTACGCCTCTTGGCCACTCGGATATTTAGCTACAGTGATGGCCAGGCCTCATGCAAAAAGTGCTCCTATCAACTACGGGAGTGCAGAATACCTCTGTTGACGCTATCTACAGATTTACTGGCCACTCCTGGACTAAGTTGAACCAGCTTTTGTTGAGTATGCAGTTCCAGCCTGTTCTTGACCCATTTTTTCTGTTCTCTTTCTCTTGATGTGCCTACTTTGGAGTATTAATGTGATATTGTTGCTATACACCTGTACAACCTGTCAGCTGTTGTATCTCTTTGAACTGCCCTTGATGGATCTGGACATGTTTCTTGCAATGTGTGTATAATTGTTACACTCCATTTGTTTTTTTTTAAGCAAAAACATTTTTGCTGCTTAAAATTTTCGGTAGTGAGAGAACCATTGGTAATGCTCAAAATTTTGCTCGTGACTCAGCTGTTATATCATACTTGCTGTCTAGAACGCACAATCGTATACATGACTATGCTGATTGATATCATCAAAAAGGGATTTAATAGTAATTTAATTGCAAGTAAAGAAAGCAATCTTCCCCACGAAACAAGCAGATCAAACAGCTAGTTGCTCTCAGGAAAATGAAAATCAGACAGCTGCTTTGGACATGAATGCAGATCTGGTGACCGTCACATCAGTATGTGGCTAAAATCTCATGTCTTCCACGCAAGCTGCCAGACATGTCGCCACACAGCTTGGCATGTTCTGGTTTCCAAATATGAACCACCAGCCGAATTGCTCAGATGTCAACAGTTACAACACAAGGGCCGCATACGCTTCACACATGTGTGGACCAAGTCCATGTATTTGACTTTGGCAGCAGATAATGACGCATGCAAAACATAGATAACCAAAGCAAAAGTCATCAATTTTAAGTGCAGAAACATCAATAGTGCCTTGACACAGAAACAAGAAGCATCACCGAAATAGAACACAGGTCAACACCGAAAAAAGGCATGGGCACACAACAGGGCAATGTACGAGTACAAGAACAAGCATATGTTATTAACATAGGAAAGCTCCATTAGATCTTGTCAACATACAAGGCAACATCTATACTTTCAGAAGAGATTACTTCAGCTGTGCAGCTTACACAAGATAGAATGCAACAACACAGAAGCTCAAATTTATGTTCTTCTGCAGACCCCTAACACCGATATGGTGAATACTTTTGAGACTGATTCTCTCTTTCTTCCCTCATTTCTCCTCTTTCCCTCTGTATGTCACCTACCCTGCCTCCATTTAGTCGGTGGTCATGGGTTCAGATATACAGCAGCGGAAGCGTGCTTTACGGACATTGTTGACAATCTCCATTTCAGCATTCTCAAGCATGCAGACAATCTCAGTAAATGGTGGGCGAACTTCAGGGTTAGCATCCCAACAACGAGTCATGATGTGGCTTAGAGCAGGCAGGCAATCATGAGGGATTACAGGACGAGCACCCTTATTTACAACAGCAAAAGCTGCCTGAACGGCTGTCATATTTGTGAAAGGAAGCATGCCAGTTATAAGCTCCCATAAGACAATTCCAAAGCTATAGACATCAACTTTATGGTCGTAGGGCCTGTGCTGGATCATTTCCCTGCAAAAAGAAGAAAGAAAAATGGCTAAACAAAAGCTCATATTACCAAATGCATAGTATAACCAAGACTTGCAATGCAAATTGCAGAAGAAATTTGACTTATCTACTATACTCATAGTCCTGAAAAAATTGGTGTTGATAAATAAAAAACCACAAAGGCAACTGGCTACAAGAGTGATTAGTATGAACCCACTTTCCCATGTAAATATGTAATGAATGACAACTCAAGCAAGCATGCAAAAAGGAAATCAAACATCTGTTACCCACCTGAATCTCAAAAAAAAAAACATCTGTTACCCACCCAACCTACCCTCTTATTGCAGAGGATAAAGGTGCAACCTCACTACCTTAGCAATATTTTTCTTCAAACTTAGATGAATTAGTTCTATGTACAGCGAAAAGAATGAAACTATAGCAGATCACCATGCCAGAAGGACGTCAAAATTCAACGCGAACGACATGATTCAACATGCAACAAAAGATTGCTAAACAAATTAAAAATATGAACCACATGGCATGGTGATGGATGACTCAACAACAGAATTCTAGTCATCAAGAAGACTACTAGCAGGCACAGTTGAGTACTTGAATTTCTAAACTGTGAAAAGATGAAATAGAAAAAAAAACCATATATATTGGACAAAATATATCAAGAAATTCCTAAATGGGAATTCAGAAAGGAAATTTACTACTTACGGTGCCATCCAGCGGTAGGTTCCTGTCTCTGGTGTCATTCCTTCAGTTTTCACCTCAATGCGAGCAACTCCAAAGTCAGCAATCTTGATAGATTTGTCTGCTGCAATTAGAAGGTTATCTGACTTCAAATCTCTGTGGATAAATCCCAAGGCATGCACATAAGCCATTCCCCGAGCTACATCCAAGGCCTGTTTGACAGCCAACCTTAAAGGCACTGATTTGTGCTGCCTTCTTGCAAGGAACTGCCTGACTGAGCCACCTTTTGCATACTCTGTAATAATGCACCACACAATTGATTTCCTGCATGCACCTATAAACCTGACAATGTTTGGGTGGCTCAGCCTAGACAACATCATAACTTCTTGAACAAACTGCTGCTCCATCAGATGCGCTCTTTCTGGATCATTCTCAGGCTTCTCCAGTAGCTTAATCGCAACATCTTCTCCATTATATGTTCCCCTGTACAGCTTTCCAAAGGCCCCTTGAGCAAAAGGATCCCCCATATCCAACCTCCCCAAATCAATTGTCCACTGCTCATAACCACTCAGTATCTCAGTTGGATGATTCGGGTCCATCAAAACCCGAGCCAGTGCATCCTCATTTAGTGTATGTGCGGCCACACGGTTGGGGCGGAAAACACTATTGCCAACTGAATAGCTTGCAGTTGGGGCATCACGAAGACCTGGGTGCTTAAGTATGACTGTGCGGGACTCGTTCGAACCCACACTGCTATTATCCACTGACATGGCAACGGAACCACCAGCGCAGTTGGCCAGGTTGAAGCCATCAGCGCTGTCCACAGACATGTGGGAGCCCTCCCCAATCTTGTGGTAATAAGGCATGTTGTAGAAACCATTGATCTCATTGTCTTGCATCCCTTTGCCACCCCCGCCGCCAATCATACCATGAAACCTTGGCCCCTCAGCCATGTCGAAATATCCAGTGTTACTAATAGAGCTGATGCAGATTGCTCATCCTCACACGAGAAACGCCCTCTTCTGCTCCCTCACCAGCTCTACAAAAAGATGCAATTTATGAATCGAGCTGGCAACCAACTAGCATATGATTCCAGCTTAAAGATGCAGTACTTCTTAAATACAGACAATAATGTTTTCGTGATTTTTTCCATATTAACAGATGCAGCGTCTCTACTAAAAATAACAACTTTCCTCATTTGCAGAGGCAGACACCGACCAATCGGGGGAGGGACCCGACCCCCCTCCAGCCCTCCTCCCTCTCTTCCGAGAGCTCCGGCCCCCGGTCGCCAGACACAGAGCATCCCAACGCATCCCCGATTGGGATGAAATCTCCCCATCCCCGTCCCTGTCCCCACCCACACGCGAAAATTTCTTCCACCCCCGCGCAGGGATCGACCCATCCCCGCTACATACAGCCTAAATGTCAACTACAAAAGGAAGAAGGAATCGCGGATTGGGGAGAAGAGCTCAGCTCTCACCTTCCGTCGAAGCTGGAAAAGGAGGGCCAACCGAACCCAAGGTGGCAGGCTTGTGCAGCGATGCTCCGTTCTGGCCGCGGGTGCCGCCGTGCTCGCTGCGCCGCTGTGCAGCCGCCCGGGATCGGGGTAGTCGTCGTCGCCGCCAGCAAAGGAAGGCCGAGAGAGAGGGGGGCAGAGACCAGCGGGAGGTGTACGGGAGAAAGAAAAAGAGGGGTGAACGCACCGAGAGCAGGCGCAGCCACGCTCAGTCTCGCTCGATGGCAGGGCGTTGCTGATTTTTATTTAATCATTATTAAGCCATCCTTCCTATATCATCCATCCGATCTTCATAGTTCATGTGGTTTAAATCGGACCGTTGTTTTAATCGACGAAATCACCCATCTATACCATCTTTACGTTGTTGATTTCGAAAATAAAATGATATCGTAATGGCTTTGTTAACACGTGGATTTTATTATTAGATCGATATGTCAGTGACGATGTCGATCTATATAATTTGACGTTAGAGATCTGCTTCATTGGCTCTTTGCTTGTAGGACGTTAGCATATCATGTTTTGTTTTAGCTCTATGATATCTTTATTTACTAATTAGTTAGCACTAACAGTTCTTGAGCTTTACCATGTCATAATTCATTTTTGTCAAATCAGTACTTCTCTCGACATCCCTTTTATGCCAAAATGCATATCGCTGTCTCAAAAAAAAATTAAACGAATGCTTCGAAATCTAATTTTTTATACTATCACTAAAAAAATCTTCACCAAAATGTATAATTGAATAACAAAATTCTAAAAAAAAAAGTTCTAAACACAACATTTGAAAACTTGCCTTTTTATTTCCTGTTGAAAATATAAAATGGTAGTTTGTTTAGATTTGTGATGGAAACGCGCGTCACGGAGCCATCAGTAAAATGAAGAAATACATGTCCTTTAGCTAGCTGAACCAGCAAATAAGCGATGCATAACTTAAAGGGGAGGTGCATACATACTGGGTTACTCTTTGCACGATCTTTTCTTCACGAATAAAAAAGCGGGGCCTTCTACGTGAGGGACATTTTTGTCTCGGAAAAAGTGGTAAATCCGCATGACACTGCGTGTTTTGACGGGTAACCTTCCATAATTTTCCGTCGCGGCTGCGGCGGCAGTACGGTCCTTGTGCAAATACGGGAGGTTTGGTCCGCTGATTGCATGTAAGAAAGTGGTGGTGTGTCGTTGCAGTCGGCAGAGTCAACAAAAGGGTTCAGTTTTGCATGTTCACAAGGTTCCAAGTCTCCCCGCCCGGAGGCCAGATCTCTCTCTCAGCATGAAGAGAGAGCAGCAGCAGTCAGTGAGGCGGGGGCAGCACGTTGTTTTGTTTGGTTTGCGCGTCTGCACGGGCATGGACGCCGCGACACGCGACCGCGACTTGGCCCGGCCGGCGTCGTCGTTGACAGAGCCGACAGGCGCGTCGAATACAACTATAGTACCTCCAACACTATAAGTATTTCTAACTTTAATTAAAATCAAATATTTTAAACATTAACTGATAATATCTCTAAAAGTAAATAGTTATAAATATAAAGAATTATATATTATGATAGTTGATTTTAAGATGAATCTAGCAATATCTTTTATATTTGATCAATTATCGTAATTTTTTCTCTATTAATAGTTAAAGTTAAAATTATTTGATTTTGATCAAATTCAAAAATAATTATATTTTTGAACAGAGGTAAGGTAGTAGTAGGTTACAAGTTACAACTGCGTCTGCGTACCAGCGCTGCCGTGGAAGCGTGGACCTGAATGGTCGGCAACGGCAAGGCTTCTTCTGGCCGGTCGCCGGCTGCCCTCAAGGAGTCAAGGTCTCGGACTCGGCCGCCGTGTGCCTTTTTTTGCCTTTGCGTCGGTGGAACGCGCGCCCCAACCCCGTGGCAATGGCTGGGCCCCACCGGTCAGCCAGGGACCGCCCGCCGCGGCGACTGGGAGTCCCAGTGTCCCACCACCTGGCCTCCCTCTCGCGCTCGCGCTCCACGACGAACAACCACAGTGACCACACTCACTCGAGCCTCGAACTTGCTCACTCTTCCTTCACCTCGTGCGGTGCCGCCCCCAGCCACCAGCCGCCGCCTCGCGCCATGGATCCCGCCGCAGCCGACCCGCCGTGCATCATCCAGGCGCTCCGGGCCCATACCCCGGCCCCCACCACCGTACCACCACCACTGGTCCAGGCCCTCCGGGCCCCGCTCCACTCCCCGGCCCAAGCCCGCCCGCCCGCCGCCGCCGCTTCCTCCTCCCGGCCACCCAAGCGCCGGCCCACCCCACCGCCGCCACCACCACGCGGCCCCGCACCCCCGAGCCCGCGCCGCACCCGCTCGGGCGGCGCGCCGGAGTGGACCCGCGCCGAGACGCTGGCGCTCGTGGCCGAGGTGGCCGCCGTGGACGACGGCTGGTCCCGCTCCGTCTCCGCGTTCCAGAAGTGGGCCATGGTGGCCGAGAACCTCGCATCCGCCCACGCGCGCCGCGGAAAGAGGGCGGCGGCGGAGTGCAGGCGCCGATGGGAGGCGCTGGCGGCGGAGTACGGCGCCGTGCGGCGGTGGGAGGTGCGCACGGGGGGCACGTACTGGGAGATGGGCGCCGCCGCGAGGAGGAGCGCCGGGCTCCCCGCCGAGTTCGACGCCGAGGTGTATGGCGCCATGGACGCGCTCATACGGGTCGAGGAGGCGTTGCTTGCTGATGCGGTTGGGGGTGCCGGCGGCGCCGGCGCGGGGGAGGAGGGGGAGGGATTGGTGGGCGGAGGTGCCGGCGTCGAAGTGCGGGGAGAGGACGGCGGTGGTGAGGCGGAGGTTGCTGAAGACGACGGCAAGGAGGAGGATGGATCGGCGGACGAGGAGGAAGACCAGGATGATGATGATGATGATGATGATGATGGTGAGGAGGAGGGTGAGGAGGAAATGCAGGCGGATGCTGGCAATGCCGATGCTCCAAATAATAACTCTGGTAATTTCAAACCATTCCTCCTTCCAATTCCGTCTATGGTGATGTAGGCTACTCATAGAACTAATGTCATAATAATTACATTGTTCAGCGTATTACATGATGAAGAGTTCCGAGTATGAAAATCATGTCGTATAATTCAGTCCTCTCAAGTTTTTTCATGATGACATGTTTGCAAGAATGTACATTATGTACGAATCCTTGTTCACGACAAAAGAGACATGGTGGATACGGGAGGTCATGAGACATGTCATGGAATATTGAAGGGAACTGTGGTATTGTTGGCCGAATATGGTTTTGTGCTCCCTGTTATACGCTTGTGAGTTAGGTGACAGTGAAATATAGGTGAGCGAAAATATGTCAATATCAATGTTACGAAGTAAACAGAAGCAGATAGAACTTCGGAGGAATATTTCTGTTGCACAGATTACTGAGGAATTGAGGAGGTTCCTGCCCTTCATTTCTCATGATTTATTATAGTGTCTGGTATTGTGTATTGTCATTTTTGTTCAATTGCTGTTCTTAAGGCTTGGCCAGGATATATATGCATCCTGGATCTCCTTATCAAAACCCAGGGTAGATATAGCATTTTGATTTGTTAAAGTTATTCAAATTTTCTTTGGATGAAGAGTTATAGAAACCTGGTAAAATACAAACCATGAAAAACAGCCATGTAAGGTTGAACATTCTCAAAAAGGGGCGTGTTTGCATCTGTCCAGGGGACTGCTGCCTGGACCAGGCGACTAAATCGAACCCTAGGCAGAGGAAATCAATGTAACAAAGCCTGGAGGTGCTGCCTGCCCCCAGGCAGTTTTCCCAGCCTCCCAGAGTCCCAACTAAAATACCTGAGTTAGGGAGGGCAATTCTGTCTCTGTACATAATTCTAGTTCAAGCTCAACTACACCAGCAAGATGTAAACTTTACCACCTGAATATCGCAGATTCTTAATGTTTAGCTGTTTTTTTTCCTATATTCGCTCTCCTTTATGTTATATCATTTCAGGAAACATCCTTCAATTCATCATGTCCTATAGAAATAATTTTTTTTTTAAAAAAAAGCTTGTTCTCGTCTTGCGGATATACAGTGAGATAATTTTCTGTATTCAACTTTTCATTTTCCATGATGAATGATGATATTCAAATGCTACAATGAGTATGTTCTGATAAAAATATGGTTTATTGTTTGTAAAGTTCTATTGGACTTCTTATGACTATCTTAAAACTTAAAATCTATGGAATTGTTCATGTTGCACTAAAACTGCCAAAGTTGAGGGATCTACACGAAATCTTTTTTCCCTGTATGTATCGTAATTTTTACAACAAATAGAATTTCAGATTTATACATGAACTTACCAACAAATGAAGAAGAATATCAGTTTTTCGCTTTCTAATGATATACTGTGTATAAATTTTTAGCACCAACATTTATACAAGCATCAACCATATTGCCATGTTTGCATAATGTCGTTAGACAGATACTACCCCAGTAAAAAAAGACTATCAAACAGATGGTTTGCTTTAAGGCCCTATTTTTGTGTTTGCTGAATGTACAACTGATCCTATATGCCAAACATGATTGTAGTGTATCTTAGAGCATTGAGCTGCTACTGTGTCCTGACCAAACAAGTAGCCTACAGTTCGTATCTGCAAGTCATATTCTCAGATAGTATCAGTGTGTTTTGAACCTTATCATATTTTCCTGCTACCTTACTTTCTTCATACTTTGTTTATGTAGGAGTAGGACGCGTGGCAGAAACAAATAACAAGGCTGAAAAGAGCCAGAACACTGCATGGGAGCTGGCCAACAAGTTACAAGAGAATGCACAACATATTCAGACCATACTGAATGAAGAGCCTGACAAGTACGCTGCCCAGAACCACACTGTTGCATATTCAACGTCACCTGATGCTATGGTGACGACTCGCCAGAAAGCCGATGAGCTCATCAAATCGCTAGGTGGGCTCCTCAGCTACTTGAACCAGTTCACCGAACTGGTCAAGGAAACTGGCTTTGAGAATGTTGGCATGACCTGATGCCATGGGGCGGGAGGGTTAAGGATTAGGTAGCACTGCTTAACATCTCCATGTTGTAGTTTCTGTTTCTCCGTGTCCTCAGTCCATGTAAATATGAGGAGCGCACTGTAAGATAACCACTAATGTAGTGATGTAGGCTTGTAGCAGACATTGCTTCGTGCATTCCACTGTCATTGCTCAGGACCTCGTCACCGTGGATATGTTCTGAGCCGTTGGTGTCAAAATGTGCTGTTGTTTCCTTTATTTCAGACTCCACTTGTGCATTCCAGATGGTGATACGTATTACATTTGGAAGTGACTGTCTATTTGATAAAACCATCTAGTAATGTTTCAGATGGGGACCACATGGCAGTGCCCCAACAGGGTGGCAAATTCTGAAGTATGGATCCTTCGGGATCGACAATCAGGAAGACAATTCCTGAGTTGCCAATGCCAATGGTCTGGGATCTTTGGGGAGAAGAATTGTCAGAAAGTGCATACACAAAGGTTTGTGTTGTTAATGGACCATGAAACTGACCCTGAAACCTCCTCTCTCATTCAATGATCCAACGAGGAAAGGAATGACACAGAAACCGTCCGCAGCAACAGACATTGCAGTTGGGGGAGGGAGGCGCTGGCTGCTCTGTCTTCTCCCGCCAAGCTATTCTTAGGGTAGGCCTCCCGGCGTGGCGACCCCTGACCGCGCGCATTTCCTCCCCGCCACCCCCTCCCTCCCTCCCATTTTCTCCACCCAAGCAAATCCCCGACGCGTAGCCTCGCCTCGTCTCCCTCCCGCGACGACGCGTGCGTGCATTGCCGCGCGCGGCCACAGCATCATCATCTCCTCCAACGCGGCGGCACCGATCTCCTCCGAACGCCGGCGCGATCGACCGGCTCGTCAGACGCGACACGCCGCCTCGGCCCCGCCCGCCATGGCGCGGCCGCGGCCGCCGGGCTCCCACCTCCGCCTCGCCATTACCGTCATCTTCTTCTTCTTCTTCGCCGCCCTCCGGTTCCCCACTCCCGCCGCCGCGCAGCAGCCCGTCGTCGTCCCCGCCGCCGCCGCCCCGCGCTCCGAGGCCGACGTGCTGATCGCGTTCCGCGACACGCTACGCGGGCCGGACGGGGCCCCACCGGGCCCGCTCCGCACGTGGGGCACGCCGGGCCCGTGCCGGGGCAACGCGTCGGCGTGGTACGGCGTGTCCTGCCACGGCAACGGCACCGTGCAGGGCCTGCAGCTGGAGCGGCTGGGCCTGGCGGGCGCGGCCCCCGACATCGGGGCCCTGGCGGTGCTCCCGGGCCTGCGCGCGCTCAGCCTCTCCGACAACGCGCTCACGGGCGCGTTCCCCAACGTCTCCGCGCTCGCCGTGCTCAAGATGCTCTACCTCTCGCGGAACCGCATGTCGGGCGTCATACCCGAGGGCACGTTCGGGCCCATGCGCGGGCTCAGGAAGCTCTACCTCTCCGGGAACCAGTTTTCCGGGCCGGTCCCCGGGTCCATCTCCTCGCCTAGGCTGCTCGAGCTCTCGCTCGCCAATAACCGGTTCGAGGGCCCCTTGCCGGATTTCTCCCAGCCCGAGCTGCGGTTTGTTGACGTGTCCAATAACAATCTGTGTGGACCCATTCCCACTGGACTCAGCCGGTTCAACGCCAGCATGTTCACAGGTACGTACTGTATTATTTTGCTTGCTGTTTTTCATCATCATCATTACTTGATGCACCATTATCTGAAAAAAATTACCTGATGCAGTTTTGAATGTGCATTATTAGTTAGGATCAAAGAACAGTCTTGACGGATTCATCCCCAATCTGTAGGTAACAGTTTGCTGTGCGGGAAGCCGCTGGACGTGGAGTGCGACGAGTCGGGAGCGCCGCGCACCGGCATGTCGAAGCTGATGATCATCGCCATCGTGATCATCATCCTGGGCGTGCTCCTGTGCGCCGGCGGGGTCATCACGGGCGTCCTCGGCAGCCGGCGCGGGTCATCACGGCGCCGGCGCGCGCCGGCCGAGTCGATCGGCGGCGGCGGCGACCAGACGCCGTCCAACCCGAAGCTGCAGACCGCGCCGGCGGTGAACATCGAGAACGCGCCCGCCGCGGGGCAGCCGCAGCCGCGCGCCGGCGGGAACGCGGCGGGTGGGCGGCGGCCGCGGCGCGACGAGCTGGTGTTCATCAACGAGGGGCGGCGGTTCGAGATCGAGGACCTGCTGCGCGCGTCGGCGGAAGTGCTCGGCAGCGGCAACTTCGGCTCCTCGTACAAGGCCACGCTCTGCGAGGGCCCCGCCGTCGTCGTCAAGCGGTTCAAGGACATGAACGGCGTCGGGAGGGAGGATTTCTCCGAGCACATGCGCCGTCTCGGCCGTCTCGCCCACCCAAACCTCCTCCCGCTCGTCGCCTACCTCTACAAGAAGGAGGAGAAGCTGCTCGTCACCGACCACATGGTAAATGGCAGCCTCGCACAGCTCCTCCACGGTACACCAAAAATCTCTTCTTCTCACATACTACTAGTATATGCTAGTACTAAGTATATCGAAACAGACCGATGGATTAATTATGATTCATTATTAACAATAAATAGGTAACCGGAGCTCGATCTTGGATTGGGGGAAGCGTTTGCGGATCATCAAGGGCGCGGCGCGGGGGCTGGCCCACCTGTACGACGAGCTGCCGATGCTGACGGTGCCGCACGGCCACCTCAAGTCATCCAACGTGCTCCTCGACGCCGCCTTCGACCCCGTCCTGAGCGACTACGCGCTGGTGCCAGTGGTGACGCCGTCGATCGCGGCGCAGGTGATGGTGGCGTACAAGTCGCCCGAGTGCGTGGCCCCACACGGGAAGCCGTCCAAGAAGAGCGACGTGTGGAGCCTGGGCGTGCTCATCCTGGAGGTGCTCACGGGCAAGTTCCCCGCCAGCTACCTCGCCGGCGGCGGCAACAATAAGCAGGGACGGCAGCAGCAGAACGCCGACCTCGCCGGGTGGGTCCACTCCGTCGTCTCCGAGGAGCGCACCGACGAGGTGTTCGATAAGGATATCACGGGAGCCAGGGGAGCAGAGGCCGACATGGTCAAGCTGCTCCAGGTCGGGCTCGGCTGCTGCGACGACGACGTCGAACGGAGGTGGGAACTCAAGACCGTCATCGCGCGCATCGACGAGATCCCCGTGCCCGCCGAGACGGTCGTTACCGTCGAGGCGGCGAGCTCCGGCGACCAGCACCGGCCTTAATTAATCGTCGTCATCACATATGATCGGTCATATACATACACACCCGCGTAATTAATTAATAGATCGACGAGAGTTGATTGAATCCCCACACACTGATCGATCACCAGCATCGTGCTTACACCACGGAGACGAGGAGGATATACTTACGATTTAAGCGGCGGCCGGGAACATGCTTCTTCAATTGGTGGATTATTAAACTTGACTTGGATGCGCTGGTCGACTGATCGGATTGATGAACAAATTAATAGAGTACGTTCCAGATGGGGAAGATCATGCAAGATGGTACAATACGGGTTCATGGGGAAATTCGATGATGTAAATTGGTTTAGCTTATTGTCAAAAGAGAGGGACAAATTAAAAAGGGTGTTTTAGAGCTTATAAGGTACTTCAAATTCCTTTTTTGTTTTACTCATTTTCTGCCTTACAAATACTGACTTGTTATACTTGAAATTGTTGTTAGACTCTACATACTAGAATGTACAAATTTGTGTATAATCCATATCTGAAGAATTTTTTGTTCTCCATGAGGAGCCAGCGTGGATCTCAATAATCCATATCTTGTGCATTCCTCTCGTTTCGTGGGCCTTGGCACGCACTTTACCAAGCAGATCGCTAATGCTACCACTCGATCTTCTGGAGATTGTATGCCATCTTGCTTCCACTCATCTTTTGATGACGACGTTCACATCAAACACAGCACATACAGCTTTTTTGGTTCCACACGTCTCAACGATCAAGGGAAAGAAGAGAGGAAAGTTAAGAGAACCTGAACCTAACGTGACAATTGACTGACCTGCTGCTTCAACTTTGCTCAACCGCGTGTGATGATCCACTGAAATACGTACGCTAGTGCACGACTCCTCGTGTTGCAAAAGGCCATGACGTAAACTGTGTGGGAGCAACATTGTGTTCAGCTACCAAGTTGATCGGCATCATCGCCGTCACACCAGCGATTTCGTCAAATTAATCGTGCGTCTGGGGACACGTACGTACCAAGACGAATATATATCAACTTTCATTTGACGTTTTTAGGGTATCGTCACCGATTGGATCGTCATGCCATTGACTTCTCGCTGAAGACAGACACCACACGTGCAATTCTTGAGCCGATGCAGTTTCACTTTCACTTGGGATATTTATTCCACTTCCGAAAAGTGCAAAGATATGATTCTAGTTTATATTGACTCAAAAGCTACATGTGTGATCGATGTTTAATTTCTGAGTTATTGTTGATCCTACTATTCTGGTATATTTTGATGGTATAATCGGTTTATTTAATGAGCATCGCTGTAAAACATCAATTATTGTTGGTTCATGCTGTCTAGTTGCAGCCTTTATTTAACCACCAACAAACGCAGGAATGTATATATAGGCCATTTTTTCTGCATGTGGATTTTTAAATTCCAATCTACACCAACTATATGTTTGGATCCACTGAGATTTTAAGAATCCAGATTTTATAAAGGCCTTATTTAGATTCACTGAGATTTTAAGAATTCAGATTTTAGAATCTATGATACCTCCAAACGAGATAAATTTTTTATCGAAATCTAAAATCTAGAACCTTAGATTTTAAGAATCTCATAATCTGGTTATACCTAGCTACATCCAAATTTTATATGTCAAAAAAACTCACTATCCATTAGATCTTAAAAATCTAATCGGTATCCAAACGCCACCACCGAGATTTTTTTTAGAATCTAGATTTTAAAATCTTAAAATAAAAATCAGATTTTAAGAAACAGGGGCTAAATGTTACCGCACATATACTCGCAAAAACAATAATTTATCATACATGTACAATAAAATAAAAATAGCTGCATTATCAAGTCTTCTTACTAGCTTCCATGGTTGAACGCTAACAATATAAACCGTTGCTTTAATTTGTTCATCATTCTAGTTTAGCCACGATCATTGCTGTCCGCTGCAAATTAAACTCTTCCACACACATGGTTGTCGACGTCATGCACCTTGTCTGGTCGACAGGGAAAGTGCGAAAAGAAAGGTCCTTATGGTTGGTTCATGGCAACCTACTACTTCACAGGAAAGCTTTCTGAACCATCCACCTTGAAGTATATTGGACCTGCACGTTATAGGCACTATATTAATTTGTTAGGTGTGCGGGCCACGAGAAGATCATGACAGACAAAGAAGGATAGTGATTTGTAAAATTTAAAAGGCTAGTGTTGGTCTTTCGAGAAAAAAAATAGGGTAGTGTTATTTATAAAATAGAAAATTTGCCATGATAAAGGTACAAAAGAAATAATAGAAAACCCCAAAATAGGATAAGTAATGCAGAATAGCTAATAGGGAAGTGGGAAATTAGCCATCAGAGAATAATATGTGTTTGTGGGAAATAAAACCGATGGTAAACCATCAATTCCACTAAAAGAAATAAAATCACTCTTAGGACTTGTTTGGGTAGAAGTAAATTCACTTCGTTCTATACGTTCTTCGGAAAGGGTTGAGGTGGAAATTAGTTCCACTCTATTTTCCTAGTGTGGTTTCATGTTATCCAAACAAACCCTTTAAAGGTATAAAATCCTCTATTTTCCCAGTGTGGTAGTACTTAGTATATATGTGCATGAACAATGAGATAACAAAATCTTCATATAAATTATGATAGGGACTTAAACATTGGGTTCCTGCCGTGAGTACAGATATACTTTTTCCTGACTGGGTGATAGGATCTGCAAGTGACATGAATTAAAATTTGCCTCTATTCTTTTCATGACGATCGTGACACAGAAATAGAGACCCGTCCACAGTGGATCGGGCACATGAAGATATGTTATCTAATATTGGCAAGTGTATTTACGAATTTCTTTAGCAGTAGAGGCAATAGGGTGCCAAAAAGAAGTTGTAGCCCCCCCCCCCCCCCCCCCCCCAAAAAAAAAATAGAGCACCGACAAAGATGGAAGCATATTTAAGCCACCTGATAAATAACATAATGAGTCATACAGTTCCAAAATTATACCATTTTATTATTGCATTTAAATATCATGGAGATAAAAATGGAAGAATTATCGTACTACTAAAGGTTCCAAAAATATACAACCAAACAAAACTTGGAGAAACTGCACCTAAAAGAATGTTTAGAAATGTATGATAGGGAGTATATGCTAGGAACAAAGGAGCGATTGAACAAACAAGCTAGAAGCGACACCTGACACTTTCCTGTCCATCACAACAATCATGAATAATAATATAGAGATAATTCCTTGTTTGCCATTAAAATTTACACTCTTATTTGCCGTACAAAATATATTCTTACTTTCTCTGTCATTGTTTTCAAATCTCCTATCGCTTTCATGCCACTTATGTTACTTTCATCAAATATGGTTGCTGCTAGAGGCTTAATTTTTTTTAGTCTCTAATCCTAGCAGTAGTTTACCGGTTATAGGCTCACATATCCTACTATGACCTAATGCCTTCAAATTAAATTAATATCACAAGATTTAAGGTGTGTAATTAGATTAGCAAACTTGTTTATGAGAATCAAGTTAGACATCCAAGTTCATATATTTAATCAACCAACAAATAAAATGGACACTGACATTAAAATATTATAAATTTAAATTTTGCAATCACAAAATTATCATTTAAATGTAATGAAAATGACATGATGAAAATTTTAAATCAATGACATAGAAGGGAAGTGTATATTTGGATGGTAACTAAGAAAAAGAGTATATGTTTATATGATGTATATGGAATTCTCTCAATCTATGTTACACCGATACAGATACGTTGATATGTCATTTTCTGAAATATTTCGATACAGATATGCTTCATATTTTTTTAAATAATAATAATACAGTATAAATTAAGATTCTATTTAAAAGTTAACACTACAATAACAAGAGTCTCAATAGTATAAGATCTATTTAAAAACAAATCATGAAACACTCAACTTGCTCACAAGCTTTGGCTCGATGTGTATGAAAGTATATGACCTGGCTAAGAAAGAGACAACGATCAACCGATCATTTATTAGCTATATAATATGTACAAATATTCTTAGAAGCACTAACCAAGGACAAGCCCTGATTATGAATAGATAAAATACTATAGAATATTCCGCAATTATGAAGAAATGAACTAGCTCGCTCATGTGAAACTCCACTATTGCTAATCGTCAATAAAATCATTTCTAAATCCCCCATTTCCCCTTTAAAATCTTCCCATCATCACCACCACCCCTCTCCTCTTGGCCTGGTAGCGAGAGGGAGAGAACCAGAGGAGAAGAGAGACCCTCTCTCTCTTTCTCCTCTCTTTCTCTCCTCTTGGCCTGGTATGCACATCCACCCGCTTAAGCTTAACTGAACTAGGCAAGAAGATGATGAAGTTTAAGGAGCCGGCAGACGAGCACAAGGCCGAGCCAGCTCGGTGCAGCTCCGTTGCCAAGCTGAAGACAGCCTCGTCGTCCTTAGCGAACCTCCTCTCCGTCTTCGTCGGTGCCAGCTCCCCCGAGCCGAGATCGAGGAAGAGCTTCGATGCGGACGGCGTCGGGCTCGGCATCGTTGCTGCCATGAGCCGCGCCTGCCTGACCGTGGCCGAGCCGATCGCCATCGGCGCCGCGGCCAGGCGCCGTGCGCGCGAGGAGGTAGAGCTCTCGGAGAGCTACACGTGCGTCATCACGCACATGGACAGCAAGGACGGCGCCGGCCGCAGCGTAAGGAAGCGCGTGTACTTCGGTTTTGACTTTTGAGGATGGCGGTGGCGGCTGGCTTGTGGAAGTTGACGAGGCGCCGGCGCCAGCGGCTGACTTCTTGAGCCGACGCTGCCTCTGTAATACTAGCTGAGTGTCCGCGCGTTACAGCGGGTATTTATAATAATAATAACAATACATATATTTTGTATATATATGTATGTAATTATTTTGTCAAATATTTTAACAATTGTTACTATTAAAAAAAATTTATATAATATGAGACAAACAAATATGACAGTGTGCATGTGAGTTACAAAACATTGTGTGTCTCTTACAATCTCTTTTTCCTTGTTCCCTCTGATCATTTGAGCATTATTTGTCATATGAGAGCATATAAAATTTAGGTGACATCATTGGATGATAGATATGCAGATGAGTAATTATCCTAACATGACATGTTTCTTAGCTGTTGATTTCGTACTGTTAGTGCCTAATGGATAAAAAATATATATATTCCAAATTAACATCAAAACTCAATGCAGAATTCTGTAGCTGGAATTATCAGTGAAAGTTATAATAAAAAAAATTGATTCTTTCTTCCTTTTTAGTTAGTATGCCAAAGGGGAAGAAAGTAAATCAGTTCAACATCCTTCTGAAAACTAATGGAGACCACCTACATGATTCTATAACTAATGGAGACAATAGTGACATATATAACTAACATAAACAACAATTAATATATCTGCACTCAAGCAGTAATTTATTAAGTTCGAAGAAATCAGTTCAAAATATAGCACGATATAGACATGTTCTCGACCTCTTATAGAGCTCTGCGATTTTCTTTTCTCTACATTTAACACTTATGCTTAGAGCTTCATACTACTACAAATAACCTTCATATATAGTATCAAATCATATCATATCACATAACACAATTATTTGAGCGAAGTAAACACTTCACTCAATTTTCACTTGCAAAACATTTCAGAGTTGTAATCATCATTACTATAGTAATTAATAGCAAATCATTGTAGGGTTTAAATCACCCTTATCATGCTAACTTAACAGGACCAATACACAACACTTTGACATGATTAAGAGCAAAAACATTCGGTTTGACTATTGTTACTTCTAAGATAACCATCCAATCAGGTCATGCCTTCATTAATGGCTCTCACCATAGGACTGTTATTCAGTCTAAGAATGAGACCCTGTTACAGAATAAATATGAAGCCCATATGGAACCTGAATCCTAAATCAATCAAAAAAAAAAATTAGTCAAACATGAAGCAACGAGACCTCTCTGTGATGCCTAAATTGTAATGAGAAACTAACTTCTACGTAGGAGTACTTGTCACTCACTGATCACTTGATTCATAATGGCTATTCTGGTCTTGCATACTTTTCCTTATCTTCATCAATGACCAACGAATTTCAGCCAATTACGTAAATAATAAGAAAACACAGTGAAAAAATAAAACACTTTAAGCCAATATAACATTTTCTTTTCATCAAAGCTCAAATGTATCACAAATTTGGCTACAAAGAACACTGCTAAAATGAGATACAAATATATGACTTTTCCCCCTAGTTTTATCCGTGATAGTAAGAAAACAATGATCAAATATAGATGCATGACAGGATCCTCTAAGATTACCATGATATATACTGATATGCTGCTTGAAAGCATAGAAAAGCCAACACAGAGCGAGGACCAGTTCAGGAAAAAGAAAAGAAAATGTTACTTCTTTGCAATATCTGAATATATACTGATAAGCTGATATATACCATGATATATACAATTGCATAACCGAACACTGTAGGGCATGATTTTATAGTTTCGCTCGTAAAGTAAGCTATTAGGTCCACAAAATTGGACAGCTCAGATCCCAGCATTTTCTTTCTATTTTAGTAACCAGGCATTCAATTTTCTAATAAATCTGGGTCCATTTATTTTTGTCATAGAGAAAGTGTGTTTATATTTCAAACAACTGGCTAACAAAATGCTAAGCCGTACATCTTAAAAAAGATAAATGTTTACTTTAGCACAATATACAGTGGAGAGAACTGAAATAGATACATCTTTAAAAAGATAAATATTCACGGCCAAGCAAATCCTGGTTTAGTTATTGCTGTCACTAACCTGGAACTCTGTGGCAACTGAGTCTTATAACCTTTATCCATTGGTGAAAGGATTAAAAAATATAGAGTCCAACTCTCCAAGCGAGCATCAAAAGTTTTGAATTATCTCCACACCCTCTATTATCCTTCCTAATTTCTATCACTACACACTTAGATAACTGATAAAAGCATCCAGGACCAGGCATATGTACATACCTAAAATTTTGACGTACTGAAATGGTGAAACTTTCTAGTATATATTCTAAATGGTAGACACAAAAGAAACAACAATAGTCACAAATCAAAGATGTCAACACAACATTTTACCCTTGGCCTTTTAAGAAGAGGTAGCATGCTATCATCTAAATGTGACATAGATATATTTTTTTCCTATTTCTAGCAGTTCCTACTTTCTAGCATGCTAACGTAACTGAACTCACAACAGAACTTAAGTATATAGATGATGGTCCGAATCAACAAGAGTGAGGCCATAATTTAAAGCTTAAGCATGTCAGGAGAAAAGGAGAAATAAAAGAATCATCATGCAAATTCAATAGCTCAAATTAGAAGTGCTAGATATTATGCCAACACAAAATATTATGAACAGATAAAGTGAAAGTTCATGGATAAGAAACATTTGTTTTGGTAGCACAAAATTAACATCAATTATCAAAATACCTAAAATGAGAAGAACTAAATCTAACATTATAAACACAAAAAGTAGCTTGGCAAAAAGAATCGTCATATCTGACCGTAGCTGAACACAAGAATATTAAGAATAAAAATCAAATCAGCAGCCATTTTGTATGGCCCCTGATACCTATTATCCTTGGATTTTTCAAGTTTCTATAACAAACAAATATGCAAAAATTTGAATGGGTACTCTGTCAGCTGTCGCATAGCTCTGAACCCCTCCTACCAATGTCAACCTTACCAAATTGTGAAAAACAATTCTCAAGAAAAAATACAACAAAATACTCAACTATTTCAAAAAGCACATAAAAATAAAACCCTTCATTGCATCATAACGTTTATGGCATAATGTGACTAAGACCTCACAGGCTTTTAGGCAGCACTAAAAGCTGAACTTTTTTGTTCTTTTATCCTCTATGTTGCTCACTGGAAAATGAAGGTTTGATAAAATGAAATGGGAGAGGACCTGACCTAATTCCTTGAAAAAGAAGGTGGATTTAGTGCAACTGTAGGTCTACCAATAGTGAATAAGAAATATACTTTGATATCAAAACTTTATAGGAAATCATAAAAAAATAGTGGTCACATAGTCTACAACCGTAATGTTAAACAAAAGGAAAATATGCAATGTTTCAATGTAAAAAAAACAATCTACATTTAGTGTAAAATGTAATTTCTCTAACTACCCCTTTCAGTTCATGACTGAATATATAGATAGTTCTAGATACCAGAATTTCAGAATGGCTTAGAGATAAACCAACAACTACCTGCTTTTACTCGATGTAGACATTGTTTTCATAATAAATTGGTTTATTCCAGCAGATGGTAAAAAGCTAAATAAGAAAAAAAACACATGAAACTAAATAAGCTAATTATTTTTTAGCAATTTTGAAAATGAATATATTAGATACAAAGCTCTCTCTATTATGTATAAGGCTGAGACTACGATCACATCAAACCTGGGATGATATAAGAAATAAATTCTATGTAGCAATGTTCTACTGAGATGGTATATCACATTCTGTATAAGGCTAAGACTAAGATCACATGTAAATTGTCATGTGGGGACGCCAGTACAGTGGCCGTGGGTGTGCGCAAGCCATAAGGAACGCCACCATCTATGTCCAGCAATAGAACGTGGCGAATAGTGGCTAAGATTCAGCAGATAGGATAGTTCTTATGTTCATAAATTATATTTGCTTTGCTTGAATAAGCCTCACTACAGTTAATAATTTTTTTTCTTTGCTGCTTGAATAAGTGAAAATGAATTACTGCATCATTTGTAGTGGAGTAACCTATATTTTAATTTAACAATCATAGAAGGGAGAAATAGTGGAAACAAAAGTTTACTAATAAACATATATAATCTCAAGCGCAGTAAAGAATGCTTTCATGGTTGACACACATAGAAAATGCACAATAATGCAGTTGCAAAGATGAGAAATAAAACATTGGAATTTAGAACAGATGCAGCAGATGCAGGGGTGCATAAAATTAGATAGCAGGCATGATACAATTCAAATAATTTATTAGAGAAGTATTTAACAATTTACATATTCTAGTAGGAAAAAAACTCAAGAAGAATATAGATTTAATCTTGTTCAGCCGACCATTCTCACACCTTTGGGTGCATCATTTGTGGTAACACAAGACTTCCCAAAATCTAGACGTGCCTTCATCTGCATGGGAACAAACACATTGGATCGTTCTTAGTGATCTAAAACCTAAATAACAAATTTAGTTGGTCCTGGTAAACAACCAGAAGGAAAAAAGAAACAAAATCTTCTAGAGGACACTGATCTACGGAGAACAACCATAAGTGTTGAACGCATGAGAGAGCTAGATGCAAGCAAATACAGGGATATTAGAAACTCACCATATCTTTTCAAAACATCTTGACTAATTGATACTTTCAATGCTTTGTCTGCTGATTTTCGGAATAAAAAGGACTCGGTGATTAAAATAAAGTTGTAATGTGGTAAATATGATGACACATGGTGGTTCATTCAGTATTCCCAATTGCATCTTTGTTTTGGAAAAAAAAAAGCAATGCCTACCTGTAACAGGAAATAGCTCATAATATGTTTATTTGGATATCATCTAAGCTCGTAGAAGACACACATATCAATAATTGTTCTAAACAACATTGGCCTGACACGGTAGTATTTCACAAAATAATTTAGTAAAGTAGTATGTACATTGAATTAGTTCCAGGGATACACAAAAAATCGAGAAGATTCATTCAGGTCAACTCTCACCTGATAAACAAATTAGGGGATGGATGTTTTGTTGATGAATCCGGCTACCATGGCTTGCCGTGTAAATCTGAATCTTGTCCCCAAAGAGCAGAACCACTAATGGTTGTTGTTTTTTTGGACACGTGCGTAGAGCAAAAATAGGAGCAGCTAGGTGAGAATTGGGGTCCAGGGCAACACCGCTGTCAGCTCAGAACACACAAACACCTAACAATAAGTAAATGCTATTTAAATCAGTACTGTTAAATAGGAAATTCAATATCAAGGAGAACAAAGATGTGCTAATCTGAAACAACATAAACTGAAGTGAGATAGAGCATATACTCCGAGAAAACAGATAGATGATGATGATAAAATAAAGATGTGCTTAAAATAGCAATATGTAGTTTGACTGTTGAGAAAAAAAATAAAAACAAATCTTTCAAGATCAGTACCTGCAAGAAACTATCAGTGTGCGCAAGAACACAACACAGATCAGTGTGTGCAATAACCTGCAAGAAACTATCAGAAGCATCTATAGTTGTCATGAGGCCTCTAGTGGTTGGCAGGCTGATGAACCTAGCACAGCTCCCACCATTTTAGTTGTATTCTTCCTCAAGCATATTAGCATGCCCTATAATTTTTCTTAGGACAGAAAGTTGAACAACTTTGGCAGCCTTGGAGAAACAAATTCCAAGATTTAGATCTCAAACAAATAACACATGAAGAAGCTTCTCCTGGACTTGGATCTGTCATAAATTCGTTTGCCAAACAGATCAATAGCCACTTCACAAGTGCAAAAGAAAAGAATTGAACTATCATATTTGCATCACAAACTGAAAGTTTCTAGTATCATTTTGTCAACAGATGAAAGATAAAATAGAGTACACATGATACTCCTACCAAAAATTATTTAAACCAGATAACAATAACCATATAGCTTTTAGCCTATTCTGACAAGGTTAGAGAAAATTTCTGAAGCCTATACCAGCAAATTTCAAGAAGCCAAACACAGAGCTTAATGCTGTGTGTTTTGTATAAGTACCACCAACTATATAGCTATCCCAATCTCCATGAACTGAATATTTTTGGCATCAAGACCACTTATACCAGAAAATATTAAATATTTTCATGTAACTTTAATGGCCATTGAATGAAGACATGATCTGAATATTCTAGACATATCAAGCTGTTTTAGATTCACATGCATAGCAGATTAATAGACATATAATACCAGATATCCGAACCTCATGGTAGTTTCTATTTATATAAATTGGAAAGCAAACCATTGCAAGGTCAGTTTAGAACAAGGCAAAATTATCGGTTTTACATGGAACATAGAAGATCTTTATCAGTCCCAAGGGCTATCCGAAATTGCAAAGTAACATCAAAGAAATAGATGACTTATAGAATTCAAAGGTAATGATTTGCATGTTCAATGACAAATACATTAATGCAAAAAGAGCTGACTATCCAAATATGATGAAATGATATTGATATTCAGCAAAAGAATAACAAGACAAAGATATGATGCTACTGAGCATTGTATCTTTTATGCACGGGATAACAAACAAGTATTCAGATTTAATGTGTGTACAGGAGGTTAGATGACTTGTTTCCTGGAACTAAAATGAATACTGAGTATTGTATCTTTTATGCTTAGGTGGAGTGTTAACCATGTCCTTTGCCCCATGAGGTGTGTCTTGAGCCAACTTTGCTTTGTTGTAATTGAAAAGAATTCTGCATGATGACTTGGCACACTTCCAGAGTTTCCTTTGCAATTTTTGCCCACTATGTTTCTTCCTCCAGTTTGCATAGATGTGCCTTGCACACATCCTATGATCTGCTTTAGGTACAAGTTTAGCTACCGACTTCAACAGTCCCTACATTGAAGCAGAAATATTATACTCGTGTAAGCATTTTAAAGGGGAAGATTAGGGGATTAAATGTCTGGTTTTAAAGGTGAGGGGATGAAGTAATCAACCTGCAATAGTTTGGGGGGTGAAGTAGACTTATTCCAAAGAAAAAAGAATGGCAAAAAAGGGGAACCTTAATTTCCATTTTGGTCCCTCCGCTTCCGCGGTATTCCTGTTGGAGATCCAAGTCACACCATTATCCTAATAACTGCGTAATACTATGGCCGTGTTTGGATACTCTAACAATGGGGCTGTTTGGATCCTCTAACTGTGTTAGAAGTTAGAGTTAGTTTCTAACTCTAAACTAACCCTAAACTAACTCTAACCCTTGAGGTGTTTAGATGCAAATGTTAGATTGATAATAAAAGCAATTTTATACTCATTTGACTCATTTAAACACTCTTTATAACTAGATTTGGTGTGGCCAACTCTTGTGTGGAAACATGAAAATTTATTCATGCTGAATTCTTCAACTAATTTTATTGTCGTCATATAAGTTCCATATGATGTCTCACTCAAACATACATCATAAATAGTTTAGTCCATACAAATGAAGCTTAAAAAAAATTACACTCCATGAAACAAAGCTTGAGCTAATTCATCATGGAAGGTATTCATGCTAAATTCTTTAACTAGAGGTTCATCTTGTGGCCATGAAGATGCAGGAGGAAAAGGCATTGGGTTATAATTTTCATCCGCATCACAAGCATCAAATTCCCTATCTGCAATTCTGCTTTCTCGAATGAAGTTATGAAGAACCATACAAGCAGCAATAATTCTAGTTTGCTTTTCCTCTGGAAATGTTGGCATATTCAACAACATCCTAAATTTCATCTTCAACACTCCAAAAGATCGCTCTATGACATTCCTAACTTTGGCGTGTGCATGGTTGAAGGTTTCTTTCATACCTTGTGGTGGCGGTCCATTCTGCCATTGCTCCTCATGGTACCTTGTACATCTATATGATGAAAGGTAGCCCGACCGGTTTGGGTACTGAAAGGACCGAGTGACCGAGAGGGGGGGGGGGGGGGGGTGAATCAGAAACTCGCACTATGTACCAAATTCGCCAATTACTAAAATTGAACACTCAATTAACTCCTATAACAATTCTAGTGGTGATTAAATACGGAAGCTCAAACACTACTAGCAAGCAAGAAGCCTATTCATACAAGTTTACAAGACAATCAACAAGAGCATAGTAAGCACACAAGCATGAATAGCACAATACATACTTAGGTGATCAATCAAGCCAAAGCAACTCCTATACATGCTAATGATCAAGTGAAAGCTAAGTACAACTAGCAAGTAGAGAAGCCTATTCATGCAAGTCTATAAGGTAATCAACTGGAGCAAGGTAAGCACACAAGCATGAATATCACTCATGATTTTTCCCGAAGTCTCGGAAGGATGGCGCCTTCCCCTACTCCTCGTTGGACCACTTCTGTCGGAGTCCTGGTCCCTCCCGCCACCAAGTGGAGTTCTCGCCCACGAGCCCGCAATCACTCCTGGAGTGAAGACACAGTTGTAAGCTTCATAATCATTGATAATGGAATCCCCGAGGTATGAATGTTTTGGTGATAAATGACAACTATGAAATTGTGGGCTAATATCTATACGAGTGTTGTCTATGTAGGAATCATCTCTAAACTCTATTATAAATCATAATAGGTGATGGTTGCCTTGGCAATTGATGACAATGACCACAAGCATGGAGGCTTGATGAGCTTGATGGAGTCCAAGGGTTCATGAAGATGGATCAAGACTATGGACAAGCTATGGAGCAAGTGTTGGAAAAACTTGTCTAGTTGTTAGGGCTTTGAGTACATAGGAAAAACTGGACTATCAAGAGGGTCTAGGTCATTCTCTTAGATCATGTCTAGTCGGTGATATGCAAGGTTGCTCGGTGAAATCACAGGCACTAGATGATAGTAGAGAAACCAAGGAACTGTTCAGAGAAGATGAAAAACAAAGTCAAACGAGGACAACAAGTTTCAGCTTTTGGACGAAGTGACCGTACAGAGGGGTCAGTGGTGACCGGACTGTACGGTCACTAAGACAAAACCACTTAGTGACCGAACAGTCCGGTCACCTCTGACCTCTCTGTCTGGTCACTTCGTTCAGAAGCTGAAACTCCTTGTCCTCGCTTGACTTCGTTTTCCGGCTTCTTTCAACAGCTCCTTGGCTTCTCCACTGTCACTTAGTGCCTGTGATTTTACCGAGCAACCTTGTATATCACCGACTAGACATGACCTAAGAGAAATGGCCTAGACCCCCTTGATAGTCCAGTTTTTCCTATGGACTCAAAGCCCTAACAACTAGACAAGTGTTCTCAACACTTGCTTCATAGCTTGTTCTCAGTTTTGATCCATCTTCATTAACTCTTGAACTCCATCAAACTCATCAAGCCTCCATGCTTGTGGTCATTGTCATCCATAGCAACAAAACATGTCTCTTTGTGACTGGACTGCTTCGAGAGCACCATATAAGCCCAAAGAGCCGAAGAAAGATGATGACTATGCATTATGATTCATATAAGATATTTTGTAATATCCATTAAATATTTTGATGAGATGGTGTATATATTCTATGATGATATGTTGTAAATTTATGTGATGACATGTTACAAATTTACTGTGATGAGATGTTGTTGCGATGCAGATTCTATGATTTCTGAATACGTACTGAATTTTATTTTATTTTCAAAAATAACAAGTAGCGGCAGTTGAAGATGTTAACCGCCACTACAACTCAAGCACAGTAGCAGCGGTTGACATTACCAACCGCCGTTACTGCCCTAGCACAATAGTGGCGGTCAACTGCCGTTACAAAGAGATCTGTAGCGACGGTTTGTTTCGACGTCAGATCACCAGTTGCTATAAACTCTTATTTGTAATTGTGTTTACGTAGTAGCAGGGTGGCTTGTTTGTTGTTACAGAGCTTTATGAACCGCAATCCTTTTTTTACTGACGTGTCTGAATAAGAAGGATAAAACATTGCCCAGGAAGCAGTTTCAGTTCTCCACATCACATTTGACTCTGTTCCCTGCATTAATATTTTATCATGAACATCCAAATCCTACCAAAGAAAGCTTAGCAAGCCACCTCATACAACCATATCTCTCCAGACCTAATTAAAGCAGTGTTTGATTTCGTTCCAAACACAAATCACTGCAGTAACGAAAGCTGCTGAATGTGAAACGAAAATTACTCTGCCTAATTTTCCTTTTTTTTCTCTTTATTTAAACCCTCCGGCTGGACTGCAGTAAAAAGTATATTCTCCTTCCAGGCTAAGAGAGAGTACTAGTATTACCCGGCGCGCTATTGCGCACCGCTCGTTGAGATAGCGTGGATACAGCCTCGCTGTACAAAATGCTTTTGATCCGTGTTTCTTACTGCATGCTGCTGATGGGCCCAGATGCTGGCCATTCTTTCTAAATTGGTGCTTAAGATGGCTCATAGAGTAAAGGGCCAAAAGTAAATAGCTTTACAGTTGGAGTTGGAGGCAACCAAGCCGGAAGGAACCGATTATTGTTATTAACTGGTCTTTCACGCAGGGGCAGAGCTAGAGAAAAATGTTGGGGGTGCGACACTTTAGAGAAATTAAAGTTTATATCTGATTATATGGCCAAAATTTTACTACTTAAGCTTAATTTTGTTTTTGGCGGGATGCGGCCGCATCCGGCACCCATAACGTAGCTCCGCACCTGCTTTCACGCACTGCTCAAAGAAATGTTTGTTACATGATAGCAAAGATTTACTTGTTTGTGGATTTTTTTTTTCATTTCCGAACCTGGCCCATGTTAGGCCACGTTCACATTATTTGTACACAAATATATGTGGGAAGGGTTATCATAGTAGTAGTACATAGCATCAGAGAGTAGTATTGTTCAGTAGAATCGCTAATCAGCATTAAGCCAGATTAATAAACACAACAGATAGTAAGAATCGCATAGTTCATGACATAATGCAGCTAAAATCAATTCCTTTATTGCCCCCTAAGAAACTAATAAAGCACTATATACAATATAAGATTCAGCAGAAATATTAGTGTACAATAAAAGCACAAAACTATTCAAATTCGTACAGCAATAGAACAACGCAAACAGCAAGGCAAAACTTTGATAAAGTCGTTCAGGCTTTCAAATGAAAATGATGCAAGAGACCTTGCAAGATCTATCTGTGTTCTATAGTTCTATAGATGCACAAGCAACTCACTTGCAAAAAAGCAATCATATATGTTATACTATATTCATTTAATTTTGTTTTCTAAAATATGCATTCCACATGAAACCATAAACATAGGAACAACATGTTCTAGATACCAAAAGGAAAGGAAACTGACAGTTGTTTTTACCTAGCACAGACTAAAAATGAATTCGGCTGTTCCACTGGGTCGGTCTCTCCTCCATCAGGCTACTCACATGGACACCTTCGGCTATAACCTATGGAAATTGGCAGACTCCTAAATCTCTACTCACTTGATGTAGTGTCATCACTTATCAGCAGTGGGAAGTGAGTATCATAACAATGTACTAACATGAAAATAGCAGTACAGTCACAACTCAAGAGTGATGTATAATTGTCTTCTTTTTTTATTGCTGTCATCATCTCCAACAGGAATCAACCAGAGTGATAAAATGGTTGGCATAGATTAAGAAAAATTATTACTAAATATGTAGCCTAATTTTCCTTCTTACATTAGAACAGCAATGAAAAGTTGTCCGAAAGATCAAGGGCCAGCATTGCCTAGCTAACTACTCCACCTTCACAAATAGAGAACAACACACGCAGGTCGTTGCTAAAAAGATCTGACAAGGAAAAAGGAAACTTATCCAGATATCTCATCTTTTCCCTAACAAGCTAAGCCCATAAGTACTGGAACGGAGCTATACCATTTGCATGTCAGAAACGTTGCCACATGAAAACTCAGGCTTCAACCGGATGGATCGCCACATACAACGAAAGAGTAATCTTAAAATCATCTAGAGATTTTGAGAACCACAACTCTTACGAATTTCAGTTGAATAGCAGGTATAAAGCTTGGAGAGAGCAGCACTTGCCAAAAAAAAAATCCTGCAGTTTTCTATCACACAAAAGATGATATTAAAGTACAACCAAGAAGAACGGATTGTTCAAGATGCATTGGATTGTCCACATCTAGCACCGAAAAAAACATGTAGTACATAACTTTTAAACCTTGAGAACCCTGAAAAGTCATGATTTAGACACTCTGCTCCTTCTGCTACAAAAACACTGAAAATGAAAAGAATACATTAATTACACAAGAACAGCACAAAGCAAAAGAGTTGTGACCAGATATTTTCAAAAAAACAGTAGCATAAACCGATTGAAATGAAGGCATAGCAAGAAATGGTAAGACAGGTGTGTTATTTTATTGCTTTGGATCACCAAATGTCTTCTTCATCGATGCATTAACCAACATAACATTGTAAATTTTGCTTCTAGCTTCCTGAACTCAGGGTGATCTTTTGACGCAAGGAACAATACAGATTTTAAAAGCCCCGCCGCTGCTTCCCCACACCCTCCCATCATCATACAAATGACCGGTTCCCACCTTTTCATTTTTTAAAGGACTCCTCTCAAAGAATGGTATGAGCAAACGTTTGTTATTTTGCGATATATGGGGTAATACAATACTGTTACACACTACACCATTTGGATGGTAAAAAATCAACTGAAACTTGTATTTGGCAGTGAATATTGTCACATATAAAACAAAAACAGATTAACATCTATAGTGATAAAAGGATTAACTGAAAAAAAACCTATAATCAGCTGCTGGCAGAAAACCTTTGCCATTGGTTGGAAATTTTATACAATTCTATATTTTCTCAGGAAAATTTAGGCGCCGCCCGTCTAGCGCCTAAGCGTGCCTAGGAGCGCCTAGGTGTTTTCCTAGGCGGTGCATTTTTTACTCAATTAATACAATATATAAGGCTGAAAACAAAAAAAAAGAAAAAGAGAAAAGAACAAACCATCACGTTATGGCCCATTCAGCCCATATCAGCCAATTATACCTTATCCAACTCTAGTGGTAACATATCTGCCTCTCCTAACCTAATGGACTCGGGCAGCGGTGCCTCTCTCGATCTAATCGACTCGGGCGGCGGCAAGCAAGAAGCGGTACAACGATGGTGGCAAAGGGCATCGGCGATCCGCGAAGAAGGGGCAACAGCGACCGGCGATGAGATCTTCCTCCCTCAAATCCATTTTGCTTCTCTCATGCAGTCCTCCACTCTTCCTCCTCTCTTGGATCTCGTCGTTAGCTTCTTCCTCCTCTTCTGGACCTTGTCACCGGCCGCCAAAGCGCCGTTGACCGCCTAGGGACCGCCTACCCCCTAGGCGAGGCGGAGGGCCATCGCCTAGCGCCTATGCGTGCCTAGGCGAGCGCCTAGTAGCGCCTTTTGTTTCCAGGATATCTCCACCACAAAGCCCTAGCTGGCAAATTAACCAATAATGTCAGTCACAAGATCAGTGCTCAGTAAATGCTCAGAATAGCACGAGTAAGCTTTATTGTTACAAGAATTTTTTTTTCTGGATCATGAACAAATCCCTTTGTAGTTGGGAATACCCATGTTAACAGAAATTAACAGCAGAATTACACAAAACAATGTTAGGTGCTGCCCTGTCAATCTACCACACATATGCCTCCTAAAATTGCATAGGAAGGTGCCCACAATCAGAGAGTGAAGATAGAAATTGGTAAAAATCTGAGAGCCTTACTTCATGGAGTTTGTAGCCACTGTTTTAGCCTATATGGTGCAAACCATGCCCACAATCTACATGCCACATCCATTCATCTTCCATCCTGATATGATAATCATATGTTAGAAGGATAGTTGAGGAAAGGAGATACAATGCCACTACATCTCTGCCATATGAAATATCATCTAACTTGCACTTGTGCCCACAATCATGCATAACTTCGACACTTGATTCTTGGAAAAGATTACAAGTATGAAATATTTGACAAAAGAACACGGGAAGATCTAGGTTTTACCTTGTCTCCTTTCTACAGTTCCTAAATGAATAGACCCAGATCACCAGGGGACAGGAACACGATCTTGGCGGAACACCAACATCATGACCTCAAGCCACACGCACCATAGGTTCCAAGCTGGAACTCTAACCAAAAGAAAAATCCCCAAAGTCTGAAGCATTGAAGCAACGGACTACAAAAGGAAAAGGAAGAAAAGTGGCCATGTATGAGTCTCACCTGGTTGCCGGTCGGCGGGACCTTGACGGAGTCGATCCGTTCCAGGCCTGTTGTCCTCGTGCATGCAAGGTTGGCGTTCGTCTCACTATCTCTACCCTGGCGCAACGTGGGCTAGAAGACAAGACCAATTTGGTGGAGGGAGAGTGCATCTGGCATCCTGGCGAAGAACACAACAGGTGGATCTGGGCGAAATCCCAGAGCAAAATCGGAAAAGCAAAAATGCCAAAATGTAGAGAGAGAGAGAGAGGGAGAGCGCGCTCACCGCCGTTGCCGGCCGCTGCTACCGGCCGGCTCCTTCATCGATGGCGCCCTGCTCTCAGACGGCCCAAGGCTGGCTTTGCCGCTTCCAGTCATGGAGTCGCCCCGCCTCGCGCCCTCCGTGCCGCCACCATGCCACCATGCCGCCTTCGCTCATGCTGTTGGCCCGCCTCGAGACCGTCGCGCCGCCACGTTGCCCCGACTCGCCCTGTCGCCTCCGCTGTGCTGCCTCTATCACTACGCGAGACGAGGAGCGAGGAAGAGGAAGAGGAAAAGGAGGAGCACCGACCATAGTAAATATGCACTGCCCTAACTACCGCACCGTCCGACCAACCAGGCAGCGACACGCGACGCAGCGTACACTACGCTTTTTTTCACCACCGACCGGATTCACCCAAACTGCGCACCCTTCACTGATTGTGCGGTGAAAAAAATTTAGGACGACGTGGCTCGGTGGGTTGCGGGGTACTGGCTGGCCTCTAGAGGGGTAAATAGTTCTATTTCTTCTCCGGTTTTGCCAAGGCGTTCGTCTTCCGACCCATTACTGTCTCTCCCTTCCCTTAGAGCATCCACAGTCAATCCAAGCCTTAAATATCAAATCAAAGCAATCTAAACATTGGTGCCTTGTTTCTTCCTTAGCTCACAATGGTGGCATCGAAGTCAAGAAATAAATGGGACTACTGTGGACGTTATGTGCAGGCATTGGTTCACTTCTTTTGGTTTGAAACACCGGATGAATGAACATGCATCAATGCCTGTTTTTTGGTTTGAAGCACCAGCACTTGCAGTGGTAGCAAGCACCGATGCCCGGAGAAGAATATTTGTTGAAGATTCTTTTAAGCACGGATCGACTGTGGATGCTCTTATATCGTTATAAAGGCCTCGCCTTTGGTCGCCGTCTCTTCACGTGCGCGCCACCACCCTCCATGCAAGGGTAGCATCAGCACGGCGGTCTCGTGTCTCTGTACGCGCCGCCTCTCCCTCTCCGTCCCCGCATCGCCATCATCCCCTTATTAGCCTTAATTAGAATCCATGGTTGTGGAGGATCCGCCGGGCGCCGGAGCATCAGAGATTCAGAGGCAGCAGGTGGAGGCCAGCGCGGGCGGACGGCGGACGGACAAGCAGGGGCGCCCCCTGGAGGTGTACAACGAGGTGCTCGGCCGCCTCCGGGCCGCCGGGCCCGCGGAGATCTCGCCGGCCTTCGAGGACGCGCTCTGGGCCCACTTCCACCGCCTCCCAGGTCCCAGTCCGGTGAGTGCCTGGGGATGGATGGATGAATTTCTTGTTGCTTGGACTGAACTGAAGTGCCTGGTATATATGGATGCTTTCGGGGTTGTTGCGCAGGTACGCGCTGGATGTGAATGCGTAAATGTTTGCTCCTCTTTTGCTGTTGTTCTTGTTACAGAAATATGTATTACGATTTCTTGGATTAATAGCCTGATGGTATGATGGACAACGTCCATGATGCCCTATTCTGAAGCACGGTTGTTTATTTGCTTCATGCGTGGTCATAAGGTTTCGAGGATTATTGATGCTGATATCGACGATTCGTTCGATCATGACATGGAGACAGTTGCTTCTAATCACTCGGCTAGCCGAATGTACGTATGATGAACTACTTATATATGGATAGACAAAATTTGTTTCTTGAACTTTTTTTCCTTATATTATTGTGACTGCAAATTGCTTCAGGGTTCACCCTCCTCCTGCATTCGTCTCGTCCTCCAATCTAGAGGCGCTTGCACTTGAAACAAGTGAGGGCGATGTAGGGAGCACTAATAAATAATAATGATGCTGATAACAGTGTTCATCTGATTTCAAGGTATATATTTTTCCTTTTTTTCAGTCAAAATTGCTTTCCAGTTGTTTTTCTTTCTTTGTTAGTTCAGCACTTGAGAATTTCATAACTTAATTATAGTCAGTTTAAGTGCAGATAGGTCACATTTTGGTGTCCTCAATCTCAAGAAAGTGTTTGTGATCTTTTCTTTCCATCAACTAATTAATTAGAAAGAAAATGATATTAAAAGTTGCAAATAAGCAAACGTTATGGTAGAGCATACCATTTTGAAGAATATGACTTTGTGGACTATACATGCTTTAACAAATGAAAGCAACAGACAGTAGTCACTACTACTTTGAGCAGGGACGGAGCTTTCTTGTCCTCTAGTAAATGGAGTAGTTTACCCACTAAGTACTAATAAAAACACTAAAAATAGTGCATGTTTTTTGTTTCTCTCGCTTTCTTTGTTATCTAAGGGTTTGATTATTATATATGGGATGAAACTTTGATATAGTAATCATGCTTGTAGGACCTACATATTTCCTGAGGTCCCGAGGATAATAACCTGAAGCCTACATATGTAGAGGTTGTTATATGTGGAAATGGTTTGGAGAACATGCCTGCACAAATCTGTGATATCCATGAATTCAGTTAATTCTAATTTTTCTTTATGTCCTGAATCTTGCAGGCCAATGCATGAGATAACTTTTGCAACAATTGACAAGCCAAAGCTCCTTAGGTATTTGGAAGCTTTCAGACAAAGCTACTTTCAATCAATCACTGTTTTCAGTAAACATTGCTCAGTAAACCCAGAAAGCTGGCATGTAATTGCAGTTTTGAAATTTTAATAAAAAGTTGTAATATGACACAAAAATTAAGGATACACGGGCAATCATTTGAATTCATTATTAACTACTTTCAAAATTTGTTTACCCACTGCTTTCATTCTTACATCCTGCCATTTACATCTTTACAGCTGACATGTTTGCTTGGTGAGCTTGCTCTTGACATCCAAGAAGCACATGCATTTCCAACAATTGATGGCTACTCATTGGATGTATTTGTTGTCACTGGGTGGCATCTTGGGGTAAACAGTAGCTCTCTACTTGCAGGCTCCAGATCTGGCAATATATCGTTGCAGTTACAAGCTTGATACGTTCAGCAGTGTGTTTTATGTTGTTAATTTTCTTCTACTAAATTTCTAGGGTACTGAGCAGCTACAAGGAATGTTACTTCAGAAATTTTGAAAAATTGAGGTATAATCTTCTCTTCTCTCTTCCTTGTTTGAAGTTGCGAAGAAGTCAAAATATAAAAATGCAATGCACCCTTAAATCTCTTGGTGTAACTTTATTTTCTTAATAAGTTCCTTATGTTGTTGAACCAGACCAACCATTTAATTTTTACCTGACGTTATGGAACATAAACTTGTGTTTTTTCCTCAAGTCATTTGTATATTCTCAAATTAGAAGCAAAGTTTATAATTGGTGAATGCTTCTATTACAGGCACACGCTTGGCCAGTATCAAGTTCATCATCACCATCACTGGAAGGCTTTCAAGGTGGAGAAAGTATGCCATCTACAAGCATGGAAATACCAACAGATAGTGTAGATGTTTGGGAAATTGATCTGAAGCTGCTTAAGTTTGGAAACAAAGTTGCTTCTGGATCAAATGGTGACCTGTAAGTTTCAGTTTCCTTAATCATGGACTGAGAACAATAGAACCTTCAGAACTTCATTTGATGTTTGGCTTCCTTAGGTACCGGGGGTCATACTGCAGCCAGGATGTCACCATTAAAATAGTGAGACCTGAACGTATCAGTGCCGATATGTACCGAGATTTTGCTTAGGAAGTGTACATTATGAGGTTAGTTGAACTGTTTCCTGATATCAGCTTCTCTGAGACAGTTTTGTCTCCTACTTGTTTTGAATGAATAGTAAGGTTTCAAATCTTAGTGTACACATCCTATAGTTTACAGTCCACACTTATCTGCCTATCGACTTCATTAATTATGTATCTTTATTGGTCTATACATACTTGCAGAAAGGTTCGTCAACAGAATGTCTTGCAGTTTATTGGTGCCTGCACAAGGCAACCAAACTTATATATAGTAACAGGTATACTAGAATGAGATATATTTTTACAGAAATAGATGTAAATAAACTTTTGCAGGTTTTGACTTTTGCCCCCTTAACCATTTTTCGTATGTATACTTGCCTTAGATTTCATGTCAGGAGGGAGTGTATATGATTACCTTCATAAAAAGAACTGTTCTTTCAAGCTTCCAGAAATACTACAGAGTGGCAACTGACATCTCTAAGACTGTCCGCACCGGCGACCTCTAAATTTTCCTCTAGTACCGTTATAGAGGAAATCTTGCTGCACCGCGGGACGGTAAAGCATCCGCTACGGCAAGCGTTCGTTCCGGATACTCCAAATAAAGCGGGGTAGCGTTCAACGCTACCCACAGCGTGGTGCGGGGCCCGTGCACCTGCGCGCCATCGGCAGCGTTGCCCCGTTGTCGTCTCACCTTCGACCTGCTACGCCGCGGAGAGGATGGCGCTGGAGCCGGAGCCAGCACGAGGCAAGCTTGTCGACCATCATGCGGCGGCGGAGGACGGACGCGCGTGGCGACGGAGGAGAAGGAGGGCCTCAGCACGGAGGAGGACGCGTGCGGCGGCGGCGGAGGAGGAGGGCCTCGGCGCGGAGGACGCGCGCGACGGCGGTAGCGGCGGAGGGCCTCGATGGCAGAGGAGGACGCACGCGGATCGCCGGAGGAGGACGCGCACGACATCGGAGGAGGGCCTCGGCAGATAGGCGGCGTGGAGAGGGAGAGGGAGAGGGGCGGCGTGGAGATTAGGGAGGGAGGGAGGGGGTGCGACCGCCACGAAGGAGAGGGCGGCGGAGGGGGCCGGCAGGTGGAGGAGGCGCGACACCGCGTCGAGCGCGGCTCGGTGTCGCGCAGTGGCAGAGGAAGAAAGAGAAGAGAGAGATAGTGGAGGGAGGAAAGAGAGAGGGGAGAGAAAAAAGATAGGGGAGAGGCTGACATGTGAGTCCCACAGAGAAGTAGTTGATATAGAGGATGAATATAGAGTATGAGCGGGTGCGAGAAAATTGGATATAGAGGAGAGAATATTGATGATCAGTATAAAATATTCCTTTTAGAGGATGGATTTAGAGTATGACAAGTGCATTCAGTATAAAGGAATGAACTACCTGCATCAGAACTACATAATTCACCATGACCTCAAGACTGCAAATCTTCTCAAGGATGAAAATAAGGCTAGTGTTTTTCTGACTCATAAACGGTTGAACCATACATCTTAATTCCATTAAGACGTGTGCAAAATGATCTCTGATCTCAAGAAGAAAAAATATATATACTTTGCAGGTTGTGAAGGTTGCAGAATTTGGTGTTGCACGTGTCAAAGATCAATCTGGAGTGATGACTGCAGAGACAGGAACTTACCGTTGGATGGCACCTCAGGTGCACCATCATGCTTATGCTCAATTCAATAGAATAAAAAGTAATGTCTCTTTTTATACATGACGTTATTACTTTTGACAACAGGTTATAGGCACAAGCCCTATGACCACAAAGCAGATGTTTTTAGCTTTGGTGTTGTTCTGTGGGAGTTGCTGACTGGCAAGGTAACTGCAGCTGTACTTCTACATCACTACATGAGTGGCCTTTTACTCTTCAACTTTGTTTTTAGTTATTATATTGCAGAGTTAAGTTGATGTTCATAAATGATCAATTTCTCAGATCCCTTATGAGTACCTAACGCCACTACAAGCAGCAATAGGTGTTGTTCAGAAGGTACGTGCATTTTCAACATCTATGCCTGATCAACTTCTGCAGTTACACTAGTTCTAGACAACAATCAACGATGGAATCCTCGAGTTGGATTACTTAAGTGGTTATTTTTATTTAAGGGTCATGTGCCGACACTTGGAAAGAGAGAAGGGTAGATTTCTTTTGAGGGATGGTCTTTTTAAATGATGCCACCTCTGTAGAATTCTTTTGAATACTAGAATGAGCTCCGCTGTTTTTATTATGTTACTACTTTTTAAGAAAATTATAAAAAGCACTAGTTCTCATGAAGTTTGAGGTTAGCCATGTGATTTTTATCTACAATAGCACAGAAAGTGTCTAGAAAACGATTATAATATTTGATTTGTGCGGAAACATCACACCTAGAAACTTTGGTAGAAGTTGGGCTTGTTAACCATATTTGCCACATATTTGGAGGGAACTACAACTACTACACAATCTAAATGGCAGAAGAGAAACATTTTCTATAGAAGTTAATTAACCTGTCTTCATTTTTTCTCAGGGTGTCAGGCCGACAATCCCAAAGGACACCAACCCCAAGTTTGCCAAGCTACTTCAGAAATGTTGGCATAAGGATCCAGCTGAAAGGCCCGACTTCTCCCAGATACTGGAAATCCTTCAGAGACTTTCCAAAGAGGTTTGCATCTTCGGTCATCACAAGTTTTGTCACATGTCTTAGGATGCCTTTCATTATCTTCTTCAACAACATGTCTCGTTCTCTGCTGTGTAATTTGTCCTTATCGTTTCCCTTCCAATCTCATGATCCATAGCTGATATTGGAATGTCATGGTTTCAAAACAGGTGGGACCTGATGGTGAAGGGCGCCACAAAACAAAGTCAGGTTTTCTTTCAGCACTGAAGAGAAGCCACTGAATAGCACTCTCTTAATCGCAGCATGCTGCTTGGGCAAAGTCCATTGTAGCTTGGCCAAAGTCCACTGTAGTGTAGTCTTAATTTTTTTTTCATCTGCTTTGGTTTTTGGTTAATTACCTCTTCTTTTTGTACCCTGTCCTTTTGACGTTAATCTTCTATTGTTCTACTTTTTTCAATGTTTGTTCTTGTTCTCTGTTGTCCCCTGACTGTTATTGAAAGGTTAACTAACAGAGACGATATGCTGGTTGCCACTGGTTTGGTCAACCTTTACATGAGATCCTTTTTTTTTTTTTTAGCCCTGAGATCCATACATCAGTCGAGTATGTTCATTACTATTCCTCAAAAAGAAAAAAAAAGTATATTCATTACTTTATAAGTTGAATTTTAGGCCATTAGAAAAATCTCAGATCTTAAGTCAAACATGTGACATTAGGTGAAACTAACGAAATAAAACTCTGAAAGAGAACGTGGCACGAATCATAAAGAAAAAAATCAACTATAATGGTACTCATTTTCACAAAATTTTGCTGGATTAATCCGTATCATATCAAATACTAGTAGAAAGGTCACTAAAATACTTCCAGCGCATCCAACCCTGAAAAAGGTTCGTGCGTGGGCAAGAGCATTTTATTTCATAAAAATAAAACGAAAATTCAAAATGAGAAAGGAATTTTCCAAAATAGAAACAAAGAGAAAGAAGATCCAAATAAAAGCGAGGGAAAAAAATGTAGGGCCTCTGTTGATAAACGATAAGGGCAAGTACAATGATGTCGCCTCATGCATGACACATAATATTAAAACGGGTTATAAGACGACTTATATAATGGACTAGCAAAGTACCCGTGCGTTGCTACAGGCTCTAAATTTATAGCAAATTTTAGGTATTCAAATGAACACGGGAAAAAAACTAATGTTATAAATGGCTTGCATGTGAATTTATTTATGTATATTTAAAATAGCTTTGTATAGAGAAATTATGGGTATATATATAGGTCATGAGTTGCAACAGACATATAAATTTTTTAAATATAAATACTATATGTTGTTACCACAAGGTTACATATATAATTTCCAAAGACATTTAGAAATGCATCCGAGCATTGCTAAAGCAATTCATTTTTTTTTTCATTTTGAATAGTGCAAGGAGAATTTATTGGCTGGCAGCTCAATATATAGGCTGGGCAACATAATCAAAATTGGTTTGACAAACTCGTTCAAGCTATATGATACAAGCTCTTGAAACACAACATTATATTCAAAGAAGTTATGTGATACAAGCTCCTGAAACACAACATTGTATTCTATCTTTAACCAATCATAGTTCTGGAATTCCACATATGCACAAAATAAACTGACCACTATTCTGTCTCACAATGAATATGACAAAATTGATAAGAATTTTGCATAACATGGTAGACATTTCATAGAGCATAATGTGTCCACTGAAATTATGTAGAACCACCACTATACCGAAAAGGCCCCAAGTGATTCTCTACAGCATCTGTGCATATGATTGCAGCAGCGTTCAGACTCGAATAGAGAGCCATTTGGTATCATTCCTTCCATTACTCATCCAAGATCTGACATTACAGCAGACAAACTAAGCACATTCCATTTGTCATGCCTAGTGAAAAACAGTCCATTCAAATTTAGGGGAAAATCTCAACCGACCAAGTCAATTCTCTGATTTGAATAAAAGCAAGTCAGGGCAAGTCAAGACTAAGCACTTTAACGCCCAGATGAATCTGAATGGCATTGAAATTTTTTTTGGGACATCATATCTTGTCAAATTATAAATGCTGCTATAGATGCATGCATTCCTGCTCATTTTTGCACCCCAGATTGCAAGAGGCACTGCACATATTTAGCACTTTATATCTGCATACCTTCAACCTATACAAGTTCCAAAGAATGATTAAACAAACATTAAGACCCTTTCAGCAGCCAGAAAAATTTCAGATCCCTAATTTAGTCCCATTATACTTTTTATAGAGCATTACCAGTAACACTGGCACAACATTTGGTTCTTATCCACTTTAAGAGCTAAACCAAGGGGACGTTTCTCCTCCTGATCAATTGACCATAGACCAACTCATCCATCTTTATTTCTACAAATAAAAAATCATATTAGTGTGACATGAGACTACTGATCAAATTGTTACATAAATGAAAAAAGTAGGAACTTCCAGCTTCAGAAAAATTCTTCTATACATAAAACTCAACCCAGGGGTTTAGACCAACCCCATGGCATTACTAACTTCTTTTATACATGAATGATATTTAACTCTAATATACTTGGGCATTTCATCAAACATCTGAAGGGGAACACATTAAAAAGTTGAAAGATAATAACTTACTTGTGACAGATGTACTTCTGCTCCTTGTTTTCTCAAACAACATCATGTACACATGCACTACTAATTCTCGAACTGAATTACAGCAAGCAGTTAAAATGACAGTAAGATTAGTGTTCATAGTGTCGACTGAAGAAAAACAAGATCAATTATCCTTTTGAATGGAAAGTTTAAACAAACTACTACAACTATTCCCATTGCGCCCTGGATAGATTCAACCTCTAAAGTATTTTAAAACAGCACTCACGACTGAAATTGTACTCTTCTGTCCTAAAGAAAAACTGAAATTGTACTTTGACAGAACTCAATTGTAACTTGACAGTAAAATTCAGAATGCTATATCTATCATTCTATCCACTATGGCGGCCAACTCATAGCTGAATATGGCAGGAAAAACATTTTGTTGTTGTTAGTTTAATGTTTTTACTTTCAGTTCATATTGTAAAGCCCAACGATGTTGTTACTCGAGCGGTAGACTGACTTTCTATCACAGTCTTAGTTCAGAATCTATGTTTAAGCTCACATTATAAAGCCTGCAACATCATCAATCATAATTCAAAATTTCTAGTTTACAAATTTATTAGTTTAAATTCAGACTGCAAAAGCCCAATGTTATAAACTAAACAGTAGGCTAAAACTCATAGCTGGTTACACTATGCCCCTATCCAATCTCATCATATATAGGGAAGTACAAGAAACTGAGTTGCTTTAATTTTAGAACACCTGGCTCTGCCTCTAAGCACTGCTCGGATCCTGAATTGTACAATTCAACAAAAACCAATGTTATAGGAGCACCAACAACTCACCTCCAAGTTAGCAATGCAAACGGGTACAACGGCTGCAAGTTGTTCACCGACACCACACCATTGTTGTCGTGCAGTGGCATACTTCTGATTATGCTTCCCAGTTCCCACAAAGCATCATGAGGCACGTAGTAGTTCTGCAAGAAGATCTGGATGGCTGGCTGAAGTTCCCACAAAGCAAAACAGCCGCCCTCGACTCCTCCCTCCAAACCCATATCCCTGGACATAATCAAGTAAACGTAGCTCACCAAGATGTGATTTTGCAGGAGAATCAGCGATGGGGCAACTAAACCACAGCGCGAGCTGAAGGTGATGATGTTTTTCGAACCGAGCTGAAGGGAAAAAGGGAAGAGGACGTGGATGCCCGGTCGTACAGTTGGGAACACGACCTCCAGCTAGTTCCTCTTCGCCTTGAACCAACTTCATGGCGGCTCCTCTCCAATGAGGACGATGGTTGAGGGGCGAGTCTACTTAGGATGAGGGCGATGGTGTTGAGAGGCGGCTGCTGCTGCGATCGACGACGGCTTGGGTTAGGGCTTGAGGAGGGATCGACAATGTTGAAGCTGGAATCATAAAATTGACCGGAGCAGAAGTTGTGGACCCATATGTCGGCACCGTTTAGAAGGGAGCGACACCACCACCCGGACACGATACGTAGTAGAGATGATCTCTTCAGTTGTCTTTTATAAATTATATGACTCCTTAATTTATGGATTAAAAGATTACTAAAACTCATACAATAATGTAATAGTCATTTTATACTCCTAAATTTTAACGTATGAGATGGTTACTTTATACACAACCATATCTTTCTCTTACCATATTTTTTTTCTGATATCATCAAAAATCACACTATGAAACAGGGTACGAGATTGACTAAATGTGTCTATCCTTGTACCTGCCCTAAAGCACTGTCGTCAGTTCGTCATCTTTCAATCAAATCCGCAGCAGCTGACGCGCAAGTGTCGAAGGTCGAAGCAGACATGCCGGCGGTGGCGTCCTTATCGGCGCCGGCGCCGGCCATGGCAGTGGGGCGCCGGAGGTCCTCCTCCACGACGGCCTCGCTGCGCCGGGTGGCATCGGGCGGAGGCTCCAGCTGGCGGAGCGAGCGGCGGATGATTTCGGAGCTGGAGAGTACGGTCACGGCGGGCGCCGCGGAGCGCGTCATCCGCAGCTACGTCGGCAACAAGTCGGAGCGGCCGCGCTCGCGGCACTGTCCAGGCTCCTCATGGACTCGGATCCACTCGCCATCCCGGTACGCCTGCGTTCCCTCTCTCAGCTCTCTCTCCCTCGAAGGGGAAATGAATCTTTATTATTGCTAGTCCTTTGTAAAGAAATTTCATTTGTTTCTGCGTTGTTTGGTGAGATATGCATGTATAGAAAATTGCTGTCCTGCTAAGCAGCATTATAATTTGTGAAGAATCATGGCGCACCTTGAACCTTTTGTTGCCTTGTTGGCTAGTAGTACATCTGAATTTTTGCACTCGTAGTGTATGAGTGCGTTTTCTGTTGAATTAGCATTTCATTCTTTCTGCAAGTGCATGGCAAGGACACTTGAAAGGTCAAACATTATTGTAGATGAATTGCAACCATTACCTGCTTCGTCATTAATTGGTGATTTGTTTCTGTTGCAGTTCTATGAAGCAGTGCCACAGGCTCGGTGGTTTAAATGGAGCTCTATCCATGTTGTCACTTCCGCGGGCCCTATGATCTAGCCAGAGATTCAGAAATGCGGTCAATTCTTTATGAGAAACTGATCCGGTTTTTAACAAATAGTGATGAATTTGGGTCAGCTATTTGCGCTCTTGGTATCAAACTTGTGTTGCTCATCAGAGTGCTGAACAAGGAAGGGGTTGAAATACTGATCAACATTCAAGCCGGTTAGCATAACTACATCCATAAAAGAAGGAGTCATGGGTCCTTGGTTGACCAAGAATGCGTTTAGAGCATCAGATCAAAAGTAAGAAGCTGCAACCAGTATAGGTTCGTTTTTTGCCATGTCAACCGGGGACAATGCCAAGGCCTCATCAATTTGGGCGTCCAGAAAGATAGCAGCACAAGAATTAGTAATTCTAAGGTACCAATTCCTCCACCCTTTAACTTCTGATGACCAAGCTCTAAAAACAATTTTCTAAGGATCGGGAGTGACCAAGGTGGATTTGAAAGGGATTCTGTTAGTTTCAAAGTTGATAAAATCTGTGGGATCAGAATCGTTGAGTGGCCCTAGGTAAAAATGGTGTTTGTCAACGGCAGAGGGGATGCAAATCTGATTCTTGAGTTCCTAGTATAAGCAAAATATAAAGCCACTATTAAAAGGAAGAGCTAGGTGGTCATGACTTGAAAGACGTAAGTTTATTGCTAGCTAGTTCATATGAAGATAAAGGCGCTACATTAGCTATGAGGTGAAAATGCTACAGTGATGAAGAACATGGCATATTGGATCTAAGAATAAAACCTAAAAGCAGAGGAAAGTGGAAAAGGATTACCTCAAGTACGCTCTTTGGGGTCGCTAGCACCAGGATTGGGCTCGTTGATGTTCGTCTGTGCGTGAGGTTGGAAGCAATCCGAGAGGAGAAGTGCGCCAGTGAAGCGAGAGAGAGAAAAGAATGCGAAGGGGTTCGAGCTCGGGTGAAAATGAAGGAGGGAAGAAGATGCATTTATAATGATGGAACGCCGGTAGGTTGCTGTAATGGCGCGCGGTAAACAAGGAGGTAAAATCCAGCACATGAAGATTTCATACCCCGGACTCGGGGGGCATGTGTTGACACCGGAATCTGGACCGGTCCTAGTGGTCAGAGACATGAAGTTAGAATCAGCCAAGTCAGGAGAGCCCAATGGCCGGAGGGTATAGAGTGGGCACGTTAGGGCTATTTTATTTCTTTCTATTTTAGTTTAGATTTAGTTTAGAAATAAATCTAGTCGGTTTGTCTTGTTTGGAAATTGAAGAGTTCTAGCCGATTCGGGTCAAAACCCCTTGCACGAGGCTATAAATATGTAATAGGGTCTATACGGAAAAAGATAATACTTTTGTTTAATACAACTCGGTGCATCGCCAACCATTCCTACTCGACGAAACTCTGAAAGTGCCTAGAGGGGGGGGGTGTGAATAGGCAATTATCCCTGAAAATCACTTGATAATAAAAGTCAAATGCACAGGGTCGAACTTGTCCGACGATAGTGAGGAAAGTCCGATGGACTTGTCCAGTGGCACGAGCTAGTAAAGTAGATCGGCCGATTAAAACTTTAAACTAGTACAAGGCAAGCTAGGATCTAGTAATTATAAGCTAGAGGAAGTTGTAGAAATAAAGGGAACAACTAGCCTACGTCTCCGTTGAGGGATCCATAAAGGACCGGGTTTCTTTCAACCCTAACCTCTCCAAGTGACCACAAAGATCAAACTTGGTTTTCCACTAGCAAACTCCACAAAGGAGGGGTCAGTACAAACTTCCCGAGGCGTCACCACACAAGTTGGGAGCTCTACGGGTACCTCTAACCGTCTAGGGGATGAATCCCCAAGAGTAACAAACACAAACGTGGTCGGCGGTGAGGATGAACCAACAACTTAAGAGAATGGAAGCTTGACGTCGATGGAGCTCTTGAATCTTCTCTCAATCCCTTCACAAATCAAGATTGGAAGTAAGGGAGGAGAGATTTTGAGAGCAAGGTTAGCTTGAGAGTGTTTTTGAGTGGAATGAGTGACCAACCGGCCAAGGGACAAAGTGGGGTTCTATTTATAGCCCAAGAAGAAAAAGAGCCGTTTGGATGGGTATTTCTCAGATCATCGGACATGTCCGATGGAACAAGTTGGCGCAGGTTCTGGAGTCCGAGGGACTTGCTCGATGCCTCGGACAAGTTGACTATCGGACAAGTCCGATGGCTAGGTTTTGGCACAGGTTCTGGAGTCCGACAAGTAATCCCGATGGGTCGGACTTGTTGGTCATCGGACAAGTCCGATGACCGTCGCACTTGTCCGACGACATAGAGTGGCAAAGGTTCTGGAGTTCGATGGACTTGTCCGATGGGTCGGACAAGTCTGATGATTTTGCCCCGGAAAAGTGTTTTGGCTGTGGAATTTTGGATTTTGCTCTTAGTTCCTCATTGCTTCACACTTTTGTGTCCCTCTTAATAGTACGGCTTTTTCTATACTCAAAAATAAAGTAAAAACTCCATGAGCTTCATATTTGAGCATGCTTTTGAGTTTCATCTTGAAATTTCTTAGCCACTTTCTTTTCTCCTTTTCTTTGAGTATTTGAGCTTCTATGCATTTTGTCATCAATAATTGAACCATGTTCTACACACATGCTCATTGAACATTAGTCCATTCTTAATTATATTGGCGCCAATCACCAAAATAAAATTAGGGGCCTAGATGCACCTTCAATCTCCCCCTTTTTGGTGATTGATGACAATACAACTAATTTTTTATAAAGAGATGTAAAGAAGGAACAACTTGTGAGGAGCTCCCCCTAAATGTGTGCATAACTAAAAGATTGGAGATAGTATAACAAATGCACATATTTAAAGAGAGAGTGTGAGAGCTCCCCCTAACACTATGCATAAATGATGATTTGCAATAGTTAAGCATATGAATATAAGACATTGCATATGACAAGTATTATCACACAAATGCATCTAGGAGAAGAAGAAACAACAATACATCATCACAGAGATGGCAAGCTCATAAGACACAAATAGAGGGATATAAGTACTAAAAAGCAAATATAACAAAGAGTCTTACAATTCACAAGCAACACAAATAAGAAGTTTTACAAACCAAGCCAAAAAAAAAAACCAAATTGTCCAACTCCATCACACTCACAACTCACAAACTAAGCAAATGAAAGATAGATTACACTTCTCCGCCTTTGGCATCAAGACACCAAAAAGGAGAAAAAATACGGGTGGATGGTGATGAGATCTCTACTCCTCAGAGTCTTCATAGTCTTCATCATCTCCTTCATCGCCATCTTCATCCTCGTCTTCTTCCTCATCTTGAGCGGGAGCTTTTCCTTTGCGTTGGCGGAGAGCATAGGCGGCGGGATCTTCTTCTTGCGCTGCTACTTCCTCTTCTGCCTCATCAAAGTGAACGTGCTGCCCACTAGAGCCAGCCCCGGTGGCAAACTGAGGAGGAGGTGGATAGTAGCCAAAGTAGCTCATCTCCTCCAAGGAGAAATTAGCAGTGGGATCAGCATAGGCCGGGGGAAAAGCATCTTCCGCCGGAGGTGATGGAGGAGGTGGGACCTCACACTCCAGCTTTTCAATGATCACTTTCTGGTTCCTCTCAATGACATCCATCCTTTGATTGATGTTCCGGCACATACCTAGAAGAGACTTGAACATCTTCATTATTCCACTTCTCTTCCCACGAGATGGTGGAGGTGCACGAGAGGTTCCGGTTGCCCTTGAAGGAGCCCTAGGAGCTGGAGCAAGAGAGGGAGGCTGAGATGCACCAAAGAACTGACCAGAGGAGGTGTTGGGAGTCCAGTTAGAAGGAATCTGAGGTTTGAGACTCAGATGCTTCATGTCCTTTTTGAAAGTCAAGCCTGAGACCTTCTCGATCATAAACATGATGTGCGGGGCATAGCCACAGCCACGCTTGGGAGAGATGGAAATGTCCCATATCTCCTGATAGACATAGTCAAAGACATCAAATTTCTGATTCCCATGAACCCAGTGCAAGATGTCCCTCTGATAGGCAGGAATACGGTCAGAGTTGCCACCCCTTGGAGCCAAAGTGCTCCTGTAGATCCTGAACAGAACAGAGAAGAAGGGTATCAAGCCTTGAGAGTTAGGAGGGACATTGTTCTCCGGATCCATGTACATGTGCCTCATGTCCTCATGACCCATGTAGCTGCCAGAGTGAATCTTATGCTTCTCCTTCCGTGAGCTTTTGAGGCCTATCATGGAAGAAAATTGATTCAAAATGCAGCTGTACTTAGTTCCATTTGTCATCCAGACTATAGACTTGTCATTCTCAAAGAAAATACAGTTGAAAAGAACTGAGAGATGATTCCCTTGTTCCATGAGTAGTTGAGAGTCAAGAAGGTCTTAAGACCATGATGCTCAGAAGCAGCTAGAACTTGGTTGAACAGAGGATGCTTCTTGGACTTCATATAGTCCCAATCTAGCCACTTGCTCTCAACAACAGGATTTTTCATGCGGAGGTGATGGAGCGGTACCAATCCGTATGGAAATGAGCATGAAAGCGAGAGTCAACAACTTCCTTATCACGAGCATAATAATTGACCAACCTTGCTTCAGTGCATGTCTCAAGGGATGCGTGAAAGAAGTCCACCCTCTCTCGGGTTGAGTTGAGCATTTCGGAGGGAGGACGCATGACTCTCTCAAGCTCATCCGACTCAACAGCTTCTTCTCTCTCATCTGGTGCTCGCAAAGTGGTGCGACGGATTCGCTTTGTCGTGAGTTTCTTGCGCTTCGCTGGTTGACTTTGACCTTATTCATCACTAGCCTTGGTCCTCTTCTCCCTCAAGGGGATGCTTCCACATCCGACATGCTGACAACATGAGTAGCACAAGTTAGAAGAGAGACAAAAGAGAGGAAAAGGGGTGAGGAGAATCAGTGAGGGACTTAGACTTTTGGAGGAACTGCAAGCTGTCGGACATGTCTGATGATCATCGGACTTGTCCGACGCGTCGGACTTGTCCGATGTCCATCGGACTTGTCCGATGACTCGCAGTTTCTCCAAAAACCTAGATCCTCCACAAATCCACCTACCACTAGCGACCAAACTTTGTCTACTCCTACTACAACATGCTAGAAGCTATCTCCATGGATCAAAAGCGCAAGGGAAAAAGATTTGGAAATTAGCATTGCCCTAGAACACTAACCCTAAGGGAGAGAGAGGGAAAGAGGGGAAACCTTGCAAAAACGATGAGGGATCCGCCTTTGCCGATGGAGGAGGACCCCTTGGCCTCCAAACTTGCTCCAATGGATGGTGGGAGTGGGAGATCGCCTTGGGGACGCCTTTGTAGGAGTTCTTGAGGAGAGAGAACGTGAGAGATGTGAATGGAGGGGTGTTGATCGAAGGGGTATGTCGGGCTGGGTTAAAGAGGTGAAACTGGATCGTCGGACTTGTCCGACGGGCATCGGACTTGTCCGATATGGTCGGACTTGTCCGACGGGCATCGGACTTGTCCGATGGATTGTGTCAACATAAGGAAGCAGGCAGGGCTAGGGATAGTTTGAAGCAAATAAGTGTAGATGAAGGTGGACACAAAGGATTTTTGACAGAACATGATCAGCCAATCAATCAACCATTCAAAACTATGACCATATTTTGACAAGATTGATCAAGAATCAAGGAACAAGCAAAAACAAACAAGTTTTGACATAAAACCAAGTTTTGCAATAAATGAACAATCAACATTCAGATGTGCATATTCTCTACACCACATTGCTAGAGTCAAGAATATTTAGTTCACTCCTAAGATAACAAAACCTCTCCTCATCTAGTGGCTTGGTGAATATATCGGCTAGTTGATCTTCGGTTCGCACATGACTCACTTCTATATCCCCCTTGATAGAATGATCTCTCAAAAAGTGATGGCGGATATCTATATGCTTTGTGCATGAATGCTCAACGGGGTTATAAGCAAGCTTTATGGCACTCTCATTGTCACATAGGAGTGGAACACGGTTCAACTTGTAACCGTAGTCCCTTAGAGTTTGTCTCATCCAAAGTAGTTGTGCCCAACAACTACCGGCTGCAACATACTCCGCTTCGGCGGTGGAAAGTGCAACGGAATTTTGTTTCTTGGATGACCATGACACTAGAGACCTACCCAAGAATTGGCATGTCCCGGAGGTGCTCTTTCTATCTACCTTATCCCCGGCATAATCCGCATCGGAATAGCCTAAAAGGTTGAACTTTGAACCCTTGGGGTACCAAAGCCCTAGGTTGGGTGTATGAACCAAATATCTCAAGATTCTTTTAACGGCCACCATGTGACACTCCATAAGAGTGGCTTGAAAACGTGCACACATACACACACTAAACATGATATCGAGTCTAGATGCACAAAGGTAAAGCAAAGAGCCTATCATGGAGCGGTATACCTTTTGATTAACAGGCTTATCCTTTTTGTTGAGGTCGATGTGTCCATTTGTTGGCATGGGTGTTTTGATGGGCTTGGCCTTGTCCATGTCAAACTTCTTCAATATGTCTTGAGTGTACTTGACTTGACATATGAAGATGCCCTCCTTGAGTTGCTTCACTTGGAAGCCTAGAAAGTATGTCAATTCTCCCATCATGGACATCTCAAACCTCTTGGTCATTATCTTGCTAAACTCATCATAAAATTTTTTGTTAGTAGAACCAAATATAATGTCATCGACATATATTTGGCACACAAAGATATCATTGCCAAAATGCTTGGTGAAGAGGGTTACATCGGCCTTGCCAATGACAAAACCCTTTTTAACAAGAAAATCCCTAAGGCATTCATATCATGCTCTTGGAGCTTGCTTAAGCCCATAGAGCGCCTTATGGAGCTTGAAAATATGATTAGGATACTTTGGGTCTTCAAAATCCGGTGGTTGCTCCACATACACCTCTTCCTTGATTGGCCCATTGAGGAATGCACTTTTCACGTCCATTTGGTATAACTTAAAATCATGGTGAGTAGCAAAAGCAAGTAATATTCTAATAGATTCAAGCCTTGCTACGGGGGCATAGGTTTCATCAAAATCCAAACCTTCCACTTGTGAATAGCCCTTTGCCACGAGCCTTGCCTTGTTTCTTGTCACAATACCGTCTTTATTTTGTTTGTTATGAAACACCCATTTGGTGCCCACAACATTCTTGTTCTTTGGCCTTTCCTCCAATGTCCATACTTTATTTCTTGTGAAGTTGTTTAACTCTTCTTTCATGACCATCACCCAATCTGAATCCTCAAGTGCTTGTTCTACCCTAAATGGCTCCATAGAAGAGACAAAAGAGTAATTTTCACAAAAACTGCTAACTCGAGATCTAGTGATTACCCGCTTGTCATATCTCCAAGAATTTGCTCGACGGGGTGATCACGTTGTACACTTTCATGTACTCTTGGGTGTGGTGGATGTAAGCTTTCTTGACCACCATCTTTATCAACCTCTTGATCATGTCTTTGAGAGTCATCCCTTAATGCTTGCTCATGATCCCCAACATCTTGATCTTGACCACTCGCATGGTCAATCCCTTCATTTTCATGTTGTTGATTTTGTCTTGAGGGAGAGGGTTGACTTTCAACACTTGATGTTTCTTGTGGTCTCACATCACCGATGGCCATCCTTTTTATTGCATTTCTAGGAGCTTCATTATCTACATCATCAATAGCAACTTGCTCCTCTTGAGAGCCATTAGATTCATCAAATGTCACGTCATATGAAATTTCAACACAACCGGTGGTTTTGTTGAACACACGATAAGCATGAACATTTGACCCGTAACCAAGCAAGAAACCTTCATCAACTTTTGGAGCAAACTTTGAAGTCTTGGGTTTCTTGTTTAGCATAAAACATTTGCTCCCAAAGACACGAAAGTAGGAAATATTGGGCTTGTTACCAGTTAGTAGCTCATAAGGTGTTTTCTTCAAGAGTCGGTGGAGATACAACCGGTTGGAGGCATGGCATGCGGTGTTGACGGCTTCGGCCCAAAAGCGGTCGAACGTCTTGTATTCATCTAGCATTTTTCTTGCCATCTCAATGAGTGTGCGGTTCTTCCTTTCGGCCACCCCATTTTGTTGAGGGGAGTAGGGTGCCGAAAACTCATGCTTGATGCCTTCTTCATCAAGGTACTCCTCAACTTGAGTATTCTTGAACTCGGTGCCGTTGTCACTTCTTATCTTTTTTATCTTCACTTCATATTCATTTTGTGCTCTTCTCATAAATGTATTGAGCACATCCTTCACTTCACCTTTATCATGCAAAAAGAATACCCACGTGAAGCGAGAAAAATCATCAACAATTACAAGACCATATTTGTTACCGCCAATGCTTATGTAGGAGACGGGTCCAAAGAGATCCATGTGCATCATCTCCAATGATCTTGTGGTGGTCATCACGTTCTTCGCGGGGTGTGACGCTCCAACTTGTTTTCCCGCTTGACATGCACTACAAATTCTATCCTTCTGAAAGCAAACATCAGTTAGTCCTATAATGCGGCCGCCCTTTTAGAGTTTGTGAAGATTTCTCATACCAACATGGCCAAGCCTTCTATGCCACAACCACCCCATGTTGGACTTTGCTAATAAGCATGTACCAAGTCTAGCTTCATCTATGGAGAAATCCACAACATAAAGATTTCCTTTAAGCACACCTTTAAAAGCAACCGAGCCATCACTCCTCTTATAGACGGTCACACCACATTCGTTGAACAAGCAATCATAGCCCATTTTACAAAATTGCGAAATGGACAAAAGATTGAAGTCAACGTGATCGACGAGCATAACCTTAGAAAGTGAATACGAGGGAGTGAGAGGGACTTTACCATAACCTAGTACTTGTCTCGTTCCATTGTCACCGAATGCGATGTATTCATTGTTGTTGTGACTTGGCTCAAATGACTTGAACATCTTTTTGTCTCCGGTCATATGATTGGTGCATCCACTATCAATCACCCAACTCGACCCTTCGGAAACATAGTCCTACAAAACAAGTTAAGCTTTGTTTTTAGGTACCCAAATTTGCTTGGGTCCTTTCACATTAGTTACAAGTACTTTGGGCACCCACACACAAGCATTTGGCTTCTTGTTGCGTGGCCCAACATATTTTGCATACACCCTACCATGCATGTTTCTCATTAGCACATATGAAGCATCAAAATCATTAAAGAGTGCACATGTAGAATTAGGCACATTAGAACGAGAATCATTAGCAAAAGAAGAGTGATTAGTGTTCATATTCTTGGCTGCTTCTTTTGATAAGTTTCTTCCTTGGTGAACTTAAGGAATTCCTTCCCATTCTTGTTCTCTCGTGCATTGTGCTTGACACCCTCAACATAACCAATGCCATCCATAACATGGGGCATTCTAGACTATGAGTATGTACCTCTTGCATACTTTGCTTTTTCATTGTCAACAACATTCCTCTTATGTTGTATCTTGCTTGCTAGAGCCCTCACTTGCTTGTTTAAATCATCAATTAATTTCACATTAGTAGCACAAGCATCAACATCAATATTATAGCACTTATCACATCCTTTGCTAGTGGAGACATGAGAGTTGTTGGTGAAAATGGATGTGATGGTTGAAAGAATTCTATATTGTTCTTCAAGAGACTTATGAGTCTTTTCCAAATCCTCATACTTCTCTTGAAGTCTATCTTTGGTACTTTTAACATTTTCATAATTGTTCTTAATTTTAGTGATAGACAAGGTTAACTCTTCATTTTTATTTCTTTCAACTTCTAGGAGCTTCTCTAGTTCAAGGTTTCTTTTCTTTTCAAGAATAAGCAAGTCCTCTTGTTTTTCAAGAAGCTCCTCTTGTCTATTATTTTCTTTCTTTTGTTCCTCAAGCAATTACATAAACTTAAGCATTTTAGAAAATGAAGCACTTGCATCATCATCATCATCATCATCATCATCATCATCATCATCATCATCATCATCATCATCATCATCACAACTACTAGTATACGACGAATGCTTATGTTTAGATTTTGATACCTTGGATCCTCTTGCCATAAGGCACTTGTGAGTGTTGTCTTCATCATCACTCAAACTCCCAAATAGTGAGGTGTTGGCACTTAACCAAGTCTTGCATCTTTGACGGAATCAATGCCCTCATAGATAACCTCAGGTTTCCTCCACAATTGGTTGGCATTCTTAATTCTGGCTACCTTGTCATATTCGGTGGCACTAAGTGCGGAAACAATTGCACTAGCCGCCACGACATTGCGGTGAATGTTGAGTTGATCCTTTCGAGTTGGATTATCTCTATTTTCCCACAAGAAACCATTCTCGGTTATGCCTGCAACATGCGGACTCATAGATTCCAAGTACATCATCATCTTGCATTTCCAATGATCATAAAATTGTCCATCAAAGTACGGAAGCCTTCCAGACCCTTGCCCAATGCGATCTTCTTTGAGATCATCATAATCATACATGACATTGTTGTAGGTTCTTGATTGAGGAGCTTTGCTTCCTTTTTCAGTCCTTGGAATTTCTCCAAGGGTATCATCCTCGGTCCCGGCTGCGGAAGTCGTTCCCGGTGGGTTTTCCTTCCCAATCGTCATCTTTATCTTCAAGCGGTTAAGCTTTCAAGAAGATCCTAGCTTTGATACCAATTGAAAGTGCCTAGAGGGGGGGGGGGTGAATAGGCAATTATCCCTGAAAATCACTAGCTAGCGAGTTATGAGCAAGAGCAAGTAAATAACAAGTATATAAAAGGAGACAAGGGAGACACAAGAATTGTTCACCGAAGTTCAGCTCCGCAAAGAAGCCTACGTCTCCGTTGAGGGATCCACAAAGGACCGGGTTTCTTTCAATCCTAACCTCTCCATATGATCACAAAGATCAAACTTGGCTTTCCACTAGCAAACTCCATGAAGGAGGGGTCATTATATACTTCCCGACGCGTCACCACACAAGTTGGGAGCTCTACGGGTACCTCTAACCGTCTAGGGGATGAATCCCCAAGAGTAACAAACACAAATGTGGTCGGCGGTGAGGATGAACCAAGAGCTTAAGAGAATGGAAGCTTGAAGTCGATGGAGCTCTTAAATCTTCTCTCAATCCCTTCACAAATCAAGATTGGAAGTAAGGGAGGAGAGATTTTGAGAGCAAGGTGAGCTTGAGAGTGTTTTTGAGTGGAATGAGTGACCAACCGACCAAGGGACGAAGTGAGGTTCTATTTATAGCCCAAGAAGAAAAAGAGCCATTTGGATGGGTATTTCTCAGATCTCTATCGGATAAGTCCGATGGTCATCGGACATGTCCGATGGAATAATTTGGCGTCGGTTCTGGAGTCCGAGGGACTTGCCCGATACCTCGGACAAGTTGACCATCGGACAAGTCCAATGGCTAGGGTTTGGCACAGGTTCTGGAGTCCGACAAGTAATCCCAATAGGTCGGACTTGTTGGTTCCGATGACCGTCGGACTTATCCGATGACACAGAGTGGCAAAGGTTCTGGAGTCCAATGGACTTGTCCGATGGGTCGGACAAGTCCGATGATTTTGCCCTGGAAAAGTGTTTTGGCTGTGGAATTTTGGATTTTGCTCTTAGTTCCTCATTGCTTCACACTTTTGTGTCCCTCTTAATAGTATGGCTTTTCCTATACTCAAAAATAAAGTAAAAACTCCATGAGCTTCATATTTGAGCATGTTTTTGAGTTTCATCTTGAAATTTCTTAGCCACTTTCTTTTCTCCTTTTCTTTGAGTATTTGATCTTCTATGCATTTTGTCATCAATAATTGAACCATCTTCTACACACATGCTTATTGAAATATTAGTCCATTTTTAATTGTATCGACTCTGATCTCGCGCGGGCTATATCGGCTCTGATCTGGCGAGAGACTTGGATTAGTCAACTTTGGTAATTCTATCGACTTCAATCAGTACTTTTTCATTTATTTGATATTCTAGTTGTTATCTTTAGAATTGCTAGTTATCCGGTAATTATGTCTTCATTGTGTTTATTCTATCGACTTTGAATTGCAATACTCTATTGGTTGGATCCGATCTATTGTGATTCTGAGAAGGTTTCGTGAGTGTGATTTAAATCTATTATTCGAGTCACTCTATTGATTTTATCTATAATTGAATTAAACCTATGTTTATTCATTGTGTTTGGGCACTGTCTTGATTAAGTTCGATCTACTCAAATCAGCAAGGTTGCATTGACTCTGATATCTTGCTGGGTAAATAGGGCTAGATTCGATTCGGTTATAGATAGAGTCGATAGAATTCTATCGAAACATTTAGCCGATAGGTTATCATGGTGATTAATCTGATTATTTGCTTGCTTTTGATAGTCGTTTGCCCCTTTATTATAATAAGTTAGATCTATACTTTTGAGGCATATTTGCGATACCAACTATCAGATCTATCGACTTAATATTATCGATAGAACGAGTCTTTGCATGTTTACTGTAGATTCATTAACTCTGTTCCATGAACTTAGCATCATCGACTGAGCGGGTCTTGACATGTTTGTTATAATCTTATCGATTTTGCTCCGTCAACTAGGTTTCTTATCGACATGATGCATAGTATGTTATCTATTTAATTTGCCGATAAGCCGATATAATCAGTCGATTAGTTTATTTTTCTTTATATTATTCGTATAATCGCATCGGCTGGTTTTCACTAACAGTAACTATCGGCATTTTTCATCGATCTGTCCTGGGCCGGTGACTCGTGAAATTTGACTGTTCGTTTCTTTGTCGATTTACGGAAAAAAATCGACTAGCACGCCCCGATTTTTCGTATTGAAGCTGCACTGAAGTTAAGCAGATCATGCGTGTAGATTTTCACGTCAACACCAACTTGCAATTTGAATTTTTGGCGACATATGTATCTTGTAATAATGACATTGCAAGTCATAACTACTTCTGGTTGGTGCATTTTACATAAGCAATATGATCGTGTCATGTAGAAAAATAAATATCTATTACGATACATATTGCTTTCTATTAGTGTTATAACATGTATGATAGTCCTATACCATGTATGATAGACCTGGAAGGAGAGAGGCGACACTACAGCAAGAGGCCGAGCATTGAGACAATGGGCCACGATCAAACAAAAGTCACGGACATCAATTCGATGGCCGACAATCGAGCAAAGGGGTTGTTCTAGCAATAACATTGGTTGACCTCACCTCTCTTCATAGAGACACCTCTCCGGTAGGCCGCCGCACCTCATGGTTATAGATGGCCAAACGGACGGCCCGACCCAACACGGCCCAGGTCTTAAAAGGCCCGGCACGATTATTTTCGGGTCGGCATGGCACACGGGCCTTTTCGAGCCATGCCATGTCGGTCCACATGCCGAGCCATCGGCCCATGGCCCGCACGTGTAGTCACTTTCGTGCTGGGCTGGCCTGTTAAGAACATTAACATATAGCTTATTAGTGATTTTTAGCCCATTAATTATGTAAATGGTGAAAAATAAGGAAAAAAGAGAGGGAAGGTGAGGGTTTGGACCTAAGGCGTCTTGGAATCAAAGTTACAACTGTACCACTAGCCAACTCAATCCTTTTTGAGATGGTATGAAATACGAAATGTATTTAAAAAACATTTTGGGCCATGCCTGTGCCGCCCATCGGGCTAAACCTCCGGCCCAAGCACAGCACGGTGCCTCGGGCCATGCCGGCTCAGGCACGAAATGATTCGGGCCATGTCGTGCCTGGCAGGGCCAAAAATATCATGCTTCGGGCCAGCCCAGTAGGCACGACCCATTTGACCATCTATACTCATGGGTGTTGTCCAAAAAGCCCATGGGCTGTGGGCCGGCATGAAGCATGCAAAAAAAGCACGGTCTAAGCATGGCACGGCCTACTCAATTTAGGACTCGCGCTGGCACGGTCCTATGGTAAGGGTCGTGTTTGGGCCGATGGCCAGGCCTGAGGGCCGGCATGGCCTGGCCCAATAAAGTTTGTTTAAATATAGTTATATTTATTTTATAGTCAAAAAACAGTTTCTTAGTATACTAGTAAGTCATCTCATTGCTTTAGTGAAGGTTTTGAATTTAAATCCCACCACCTGTCCTATTTCTCTTTATTTTTCATTACTTTTAAGTGTTAATGGGCTCTAATTATATTATTAGGCCATATGTAATCACGTGCCTAGTGGGCCAGCCCGACACGAATTTGTATTTTAGGACCATGCCATGGGTCAGCGGCTGAGCCCTAACGCCATTTCGACACGGTTCGAAATGGCCCGTGGACCATGCTGACTCTATATTAAACGTGTCGGGCCTTTTAAGACCCGGGCTGTGTCAGGATGGGCCACCCGTTTGGACAGCTCTACTCACGGTGCATGCCGACAACACGAGGAAGGCAAAGTCAGGCCTGACGATCAACCAGCCAGTCCAACAGACCGTGCCCGATTACGCAAAGGCAGACTTTCTGCTCAGGGACTCCATACTCAGGGCATGTTTGGTTTCTACCTGGGGCAGGCAAACAATCTTGACCTCAAGCGCTCAAAATTGTGCGCTGCCATCAATGCCTGGCTCTGGCCGATTTTTGAGGAACGGAACCAAATAGGCCCTTACTTCATGAGGGGCTAGGTGATGACGTGTTGGCTTGACATTGGCTAGGAGTGAAGTGTCGGGATTGGATAAGAGGGCATCGAGCCGCCGCTGGAGGGCATAGCTCACGCCCTTTAATGATATATATATTAGAATAATTTGGTGCGCTTTGCCGTACCCATTTTAGTATCTTTTATATTTAAATATTTTGATTAGCTGAATTTGCAATTTAAAAAGGTGATGCGTAGGTAGAAATATTTTTATTTGATATATGAGACGGTTATATTTGAAAAAATATCAGTGGTTCAACATGGTGGTGGACCGGCAGCCGGGGCGAGGACCCAATAAAAATTGTAAGAAAATGAATTACATAGGAAGATCAGGAATTCAATTGGAAAAAGGCCAAACATAAGTCTGTCATCGGTCTTATCCAGTTACCCATCATCGAGGCCTTTATTCTCATTCTCGCCTGCTCCTCCAATGGCCTGACGGTCCTCCTTCAGATTCATTGCTTGTGGCCGACATTCAAGAGCAAGAAGTAGCAAAATCTAAAGCCCACGTCGTTGCTTATCCTTATGTGTAGCTGTTGGACCTTCTCCACGCGGCTGTGGTGCCTCAATCTTCCACGCGCCACTGTCGTCGTGCCCCAATCCTCAATGCACTGCAGCGCTCGTCTCCTCCTCCAAGCTACTATCTTTCTCCATTCCTACGTGCGGCGCTGCCACGCGCGCACCGCCTCGCCATGGCCACCCGGCTGTTTTTCCACGACGATGAAGGAGCAATGGCCAAACTGAGGCTCAGACACGGGCCGTACTCGCTTGCTATCGTCTATCCTGGCGGCTCACGGCCTGCGTCGTGAGCACACCTGAAGAAGGCGACGTGCACGCTAGAAAAGGCATCCACTGTTAGAAAAGTAGATATTTTCAGGTTGAATTTAATCCATGTTATTAGCAGCATATAGGTGATGATAAGTTTTATAAATTTGTTATTACTAGTTAAGATCGTAATCAAACTAGTGAGCAAAAGGAGAATAGGAGTATACCCCGCGGAGGGAACAGTGTCGGAGGCACCGGCGGCTCTATTCGTACCAGTCGTCATGGTATGTTGTTTGAAGTAGTCGAACTAAGTTGATGCGGATAGAACGTTATTGTCGTGCAGTCCCTCGAACGGCGCCTAAAGGAAGTGGAGTCGTGGATCGGGGACGCGCCGGGAAGAAGTCGACGATTAAGCAGTCGCGCCGTCAAGCGCTCCTCAAAAACCTAATCGCCCACACACCCGAGCATGTGTCACTTTACGAGAGAGGTTCCGGAGGCCTGCTCTCCCGAAGCTCCGTGCACACGGATCGCCGGGACGGGGAAGAACTCGGAAGGCAACTCGACAAAGAAAGGAATGTGTTTTTGCCTATTTGGGCAGTGCCGGGATGCACGTATATATAGCCTCAGCGGTTTGGAAACTACAGGCGAGGAAATAGGAAACTGCAGGCGATGAAACGAGAAACTGACGCATGCAACAATTAATACAGGATTTCGGTTTTCTCGAATCTTACCTTTCCGTTTCCATGCTGCAAAACATCCAAACGCGCGCGGACGGCAGGCAGGCAGGCACGGCTCGCTCACACGCTCACACGCACGCACGCACGCACGCCATGGCTCGGCTCGGCTCGGCGGCAGCGGTGGCGGCGAGCGCGCGTGTTGCTCGCCTCTAGCCCCTCTCAACTTCTTTAATAGGTGTAGTAAAAGTCCACCTATTAAGTTGAATCAACAAGCAGTAAATACTCCATGTGGTATTAAACCATTACATTTAATATGGACCTAGACTTTAATATCATTAAATAAAATATGGGCCAGCCCATATTATATCTTACAATCCCCACCAAGTCTAGAGTTCATACGAAATGTTCTCGCATTCCCTTCTATCATTTGATATACCAGTGTTTCGATGGAGACTATTAAGTTGAACATCCATCTAGAATAGAAGCTACATCTTTTCACAACTGAACAATGGACTAAGCCTTGAATTGACGGTTTTGTGCGAAAGAAGTTTCACCAAAACTCTTTACTGATACTAGGTTGCCGAGAGCATCCCCTCTGGTTGGAGCATATAAGTCATACTCTTGGCTCTTTCATAAGCATCTAGAGATTCCCACCATCTCATAGATTGTGACTAGCAGTCGGACTCACATAGGTGCATTCCTCGGGGATATCCTATAGGTTCATATCTCTACTTTTTATAAGCCATTGAAACACATTAAGGTAAAGAAAAACTAGCCTACCATACAACATAGAAAAGAAGTATATCTGAGATGGACCAATAAAAGGTCTTTCCTCTCAAACTAGTCTCGGCTTGTTTCGCCATTCCACTTCACGGGATCTCCGATCAAATGGAACAGGTTGCCACTGAAATAGTTTATCAGGTGGGTCTCATGCCCATCTCACTCGATACACTATCTATCACATTACGTGACTGTTGCACATGAAGAGATGATGGGGATATAGTGATATACAATATGTTGATATATTTTGGTTGATTCAGATGTATTGATCCCTTATGTTTTCTATATTTGTATAACTTGCCTTTGATTTTTCATGTTCCGTTGATAGCTACGCTTTCATCTTCACATACTTTCAGTGCTCCCCATGTATTTCACATACTACAAATGAGCTTGTGCTTCTTCTTAGGGTATGTTTACCCTACCGGTCTTTGCTTTGCTATACTGTTCTACCTAATGCTTGTAGCATGGACCTTGTTACAGTTTCTTGCACATTTTAATTCATAATTGCTTCATTAGTTTCTTATAAACTGCTTTTCAAGGTAAGGCGTTGCTTGCTTAATCATGCCCTCAAGGCAATGTCCTATTTGTTTGTTTGGTTGACTTGGGTACGGAAAATAAGGAGTTCCTGATCAAATTTTCAACATGATTAACCATTAGCACTGCAGCACATAAAACAATTAACCAATTAAAGGTTATTATGATGACTGGTATGTGCATAGTTTAACTTATAACATGCAATGTTCATTTTCATGTGTCAATTATTAGCCCACCGATTTGAGCTCTATTTTTTAATCAATTAAATGTTATGGAATACATGAGTACAAACCTAGATTTGTTTGATCTATGCAAAGGTGCCATCTCTTGAGTCTGTTTGATTGTTAGTTAGGTTCTGTACATTAATCAAAGTAAGAGTAAGAATCTAGATGCTCTTCTAGAGATGAGCATTATGCTCATACTCAGTTATCCAAATTACATCTTACTGATTGTCATTAGAATCAAATAAAAGTTAAGGTTCCTTTTTGAACTACCAGCTCTATTTGAGATCAAACAATAGGAAAATAATATGTCCAAACACTTTAAACGCTTGTCTGCTTCTCAAATCTCCATGTGTGCAGTGATATTAGCCATTACAAGTTTAACAGATAGCTAAACTATGACCATCCGTGTACCATGGCTTTTAGCGAGGAAAATGTTCTACATTCCACAAGCTCTAATTTCCATTTTTTTTTATTTTTTTACGATTTCAGCGGTAGATAAATAGTATAGATAGAGTACAATAGAATTCTTCTACTATAAGTTTTTTTTTCATGTTTTCAACTGTCGATGTTATATTTTCAGTGTTCAGGTGGTTTCTAGGATAGTTTTTTCTGCGTTGTTTGGGATTTCGCTTTGGTGAGGGACTAACTATTAACTTGGACCGCTGATTCCTACTTTGCACAGGTCCAGTGGATAGTAGAGGTAGCTTGGAAATCCAACTGAATTAGCCGGAGCATAAACCCAAGAAGACCAACAGTTATGTTTCATTCGAATTTACCTACTGTTGACTATGCATAATTGTGATTGGGGTTACTTGGTGTACCAATAAAATGTCATTTCTTGTAGTACTTTTGAGTGTGAAAATGAGCCAATCATTTGTTTGTCCTTGCACAATTCTATCAAAACATCAAATACTTTTACCTAGGTCTTGATTCTTTGAATAACTGTTGTTTTAGTTTGGATAGCTTTCTCATTATTATTTAACTTATAAAATTATTATTGTGTTGAGGTATTCTTCCTTATATATGAAGTTGAATTTGTTTTCAGGATTTAGTAAAGCATGATGACTTCCTTGTCAATAGAATTGGAGATGGTCAAACGACACATCGGGTGGATATTAAGGAGGGTTACAATAGTGAAGAGTAGGTTACATATGAATATGGGAAAATTCCTTCAAAGCCATCGGCATAAAGTCTAATCTCTTCACACCCACTGAGAAAAGTTCAATCACGTAGATGCCAACGATCCAAAACATTTATCCCCTACGTGCCACAGCAGCTCCATGCCAGCGACCAAACAATCCTAAATGTCAATACTACCCATGCTTCTTTCTTCCTCATGAACCAGGGGACAACAGCTTGGACGAGATCCATTAGTACTGGCAAGATCCTACTGGGATGAGTCTTGATGACCACCAAAATGGATGTATTGAGAGATATAGAAGAGAAACATGTGATCAATTTATTCTAATCGATGGATAATAATTCAAATTTGGTGATTTTGCGGAGAGTTTGAGAAGAGAATAAATGAAATTGAGGAAGAATCTCTTGATTTGGACCTGTTAGGATTTTGTATTCAGTTTCCTTTGCTGTTGCGATATGGTCTTGTGCCTGCCTTATCTACACGGTTATTCTATAAACCGTATGCATGGATACAGTAGGAGCCTGGACTACAAGACCAAATTCATCAGAGTTCGAATTCATCGTAGGGTGTGTTTGGTAGGGCTTATGGAATGACTTATGCAGTGGCTTATAGTGTGATAAGCCATAAGCCCTGTCAAATAGCTATTTTGCATAACCACTTATTGCAATAATCCCTCATAAGCCATTTACCTTTTTGTACTAGAATAGCAAAGCCAACAAACACTAGCTTTTTGGGTTTATAGACCATCCCTCCCTAAAATAAGCCATGGATAAGTATTTTGCCAAACAGTTTGAGAGTTTATGCTATAATAAGACAAATAAGCACTTTTTATAGATAAGCCAAAATATAAATCATTTTTAACATAAGCATAAGTCCTGCCAAACACACCTGTAGTCTGCCCGCAACTGCTATTGTGCTGCCGCAGAGCAAACCTTTTCCATTGTCTGGTTCAACCCTTTTTCTCTGTCTCTTCTGCTTTTCTGAATTTCTTTGCCTGCTTTCCGTTGTTGATTGGGTAGTTTGTCAATCTTTGCGGTTAGGTGCAGCTCGCCCAACCATGGCGGCCAGGGGGCACAACGGGCATAGCATCGCACGGGTGGGCCTCGAGCTCGTCCAGCCTGCCACGGCAACACTCGCTTGGTGGAGCTCGCCCAGCCATGGCAGCCTGTGAGTGGCGCACCGAGCGGGGCTCAAGCTCCAGTTACGGGTGGCGTGAGGAGATGGCAAGAAGATGAATAAGGACGAAATAAAGGGTCAGTCGGGTAAGGAAGAAAGGGAAGGGTAAAGCTGGAACAGAACCATCGATTGTGTCAATGACATGATTATTTGTTTTGGATCGGTGGCATCTACGGGATTGAATTTTTGTCGGTGGCAGTGAAGATATTAGAGTTTATGCCGATGGCTTTAAAGGGATTTTCCCTATGAATATAGATATATGTATCTTTGTTCAGATGTTAATTAACTTTTTACATTTACTTGATGTTATTATATGACGTAAATTCATATATGTACATATGTGCTTCCTCTCTACATATTTTTGTTAAGCTGAAGTTTTAACAGACAGCGTGCAATGTGTATTGTTAAGTGAAGGATATTACCTTGACCTGTAAACTTCTTTGTTATTCCTTTATTTTTTTGATTAAATTAATTATTCTTATGTCAATTTTTATTCTGCCACATCAGTTAAAAAAAATTACCGTGTGATTTTGATCAAAAGAAGATGATTCAACTGGGTTGTGCTTATTCGATGAAAAAAATCGACCTGTAAAACATTCCTCCTCCAAATATATGTTCTGATTGGCTCCTCCTGCCTGCTACTGTGTGGCCACACGTCATTGGAGACGTCGTGCAATATTGCATTGATGGCGGGGTGGTTGTGGGCGAGCGCGACCTCTTCTTCTTCCTCAAAACCGCGGCCAAGTTCTTCCCCTTTCACCCTTTTCTAGTTTCCTCCACTGTTGCGATCTACTTGACAAAGCTACTAAGTATGAAACTTACTTAAAAAGGAAACTTAAATAACAAGAAAGGAATCATGAACACTTACTTAATATGGCAAGCATCCGTCGAGGTACAAGTGTGGAGAAGAGGTGTGTTGACACCGGAATTTGATTGGGCTCAGTGATCAGTTGCGTGGAGTTGGAGTCGGCCAAAGTCAAATGAACCCAACGGCCGAAAAGAGGGGAAGTGGACCCCTGTGGGGTTATTTTATCTATTTCTATATATGTTTATATATCTGCACAGTCAAGTTCTGAAAACTGAAGCTTATTCAGCTGGTGACCTAGGCACTGCTGTCCATAAAGCTTTCTTCAGGTATATGGTAAACCAGTTTCTACATGAATTAATATACAAGCTTCACATTTTAACATTACTGGCAGTATAAAATGTCAACATACCTTTTGTGGTCATAATACTTCAGAATGGATGAGATGATGTGAGGGCAGAGAGGTTGGCGAGAACTATGTGCACTTGGAGATAAGATGAACAAGTTTAGTGGTATTATAGAAGGGTTGATTTGGTCGCCAAGGAGCAACAATAATCAAAAAGATGATTGGGCTCTTGAGGAGGTATTTAGATGACGCTGATACAATCATTTTCGCCTTTCTAGAATCAATGTCCCAATAATCTCATTTCTCACTGTATCAACAAGATGATTTTGACTATTCCATATTCTTAAATACATATAAGTTGTATCAGTTGTGAAAAGCAATAATTGCTAAACGTTTTTTTTAATGAAATCTATGCTAAAGAAATTACTGCTACCCAGATAGGAATTATGTTGCCATCCTTCTTTTTTTTTTTGCAAAGTAATTCTGTTCTCAATAGTGATGTACTAATTGTGAAATACGAACAGATTCTGATATACGGTCCATGAGCGGTGTAGTTTATCCTTCATGATTGTTTTATCTATAATATACAATTAGTGGAATAACTCACATTGATAATCTTTTATTAGGGGCCTCATTCTGATTTTGCTGGTCCTACATGTGGTGGAAGTACAGCATGTGTAGCATTAATAAGAGATAACCAACTTGTTGTGGGAAATGCTGGTGATTCCCGGTGTGTCATTTCAAGGGGTGGACAGGTATGTTGCTGATGCTCTTCTTTTTCTTTTAGTTGGGAACAGTAAAGAAACTATCCTTGACAATTGAGTGTACGTTCTCTGTGTTGCATGCATGATAGGCATACAATCTATCAAGGGACCATAAACCGGAGCTTGCAGCTGAGAGAGAAAGAATACTAAAAGCAGGAGGTTTTGTCCATATGGGCCGAGTGAATGGAAGCCTAAACTTGACCAGAGCGATTGGTTAGCATTTTCATGCTTGTTTGGATTATAATGAACACTGCTTAGTTTCTCAAAAGTGTGACCTCTTTACAGGAGATGTGGAATTTAAACAGAATAAATACTTGCCTCCAGAGAATTATCTGACATTAACATTGTAAGCTCTTAAACACGGCACCAATGTGAATTTCTTCAGTTATACATTATCTGATATGAACCTTTTAAGGCACCATATTTCCTTTTCCTTGGGGCTTGGATTCTCATGCGATTCTGTTGTTTCGTATTAGGTGGAGCTTTGTGATGATGATGACTTCATTGTTGTAGCTTGCGATGGCATTTGGTAAGGCTTCACCTGCTGAATCCACACCTATACTTTCTGTAGCTTTCAGCTGCTGCTAAAGTAGAACATGATGAATTCCTAGTTTCTGTCTGTGATGAAGTGCTTGGAATTTATCAAGTGTTTCTCATATGATTAACAACTTTGTTTGATGAACAGGGACTGCATGTCAAGCCAACAGTTGGTGGATTTCATCCATGAGCATATAAACATGGTGAGTGCTTGGTTATCTTCGAAATGACTACTGAGATGAAATTCTGATAAGATGTAGGGGTTCCTGACAACTACAATCTATTCATGGGGCACAATTTTCAGGAGAAGAGCCTATCTACAGTGTGTGAAAGAGTGCTTGACAGATGCCTCGCTCCATCAACAATCGGTGGAGATGGGTGCGATAATATGACCATGATCTTGGTACAGTTCCAAAAGCCAGTTAATCGGAACAAAAAGGCCGAAATGACAGAGCGATCTACTAGCAGCACAAATGAGACCGAGATTCCGTGAGTTGATCTTCATGCCAGTGTTGCTTTCCTCCACCACCAGTCTTTCTTTAACCGTTATCAGGTCATTAATTGAATGCTTTATGACCAGGGTGGAGAACGGTTCTTGACCCATGTGGATACTTCAGAAGTTGAGAAGCAGTCAAAGCAAAGAAATACGTACTGTACATAGCTCAGATATATGTGACATGCTGTGCTCATCCTGGTTGAGAACCTCATAATGACACTGGCTGGTGCAACCTCAAAGTTCCAGATTACACACATGCGCTAGGATCCATTGGCTTGTCATCCAAATTTAAGAATTTTATTTGCCATATAAGTATTAATTGTCGAGAGCCCTCCTAACCGCAGTAACATCCAGCGGCCGATGCTGCAAAATACTTGGTGTGAGTCGTTTCTGCGGTGTAACATTCGTTGTGCTGTAAACAAATTTGATTTGTGCAGTGCCTATTGGGCTGGACACTTGTGCTTCTTTCTGACTCTGAGGATTCAACATCTGTATCCAGTTTGTCTTCCTTCGTGGGATATGATCTGCATCTGTCTCCGGCAGTGGGAGAGCATGCAAAGTGTCACTGCGTTTCTGTGTGAGCTACTGTTGGTCTTGAGAACTGTTGTGAGCTTCAGGTGTTGTCTTAATTGTAATTAAGGGTTGCCTCGATTGCAATTAAAGCTTAGTGCTTTCTTAACCTGGAAATGATCGACGCCCAGTCAGTCTGATATACATGGCACCAAAGATTCAGCTGCTGCTTAGTCCTCTGCCTCTTGTGATGCAGCCGGCTTCAGGTTTGAGGCTTGTGAAGGTTGCATAGAGGACGGCGAGGAAGTCGACCCCTGCTCGGTGCCGCCGGCAGCCTAGGCTCAGGCCGTTGCATCTTTCCACGACACCACGGAAGGAAGGATAGAGCTCCTCCGGTGCTGTGTCTATCGTGATTCGAACGGAGGATCCCGATCCTTATTCGATTGGCGCAATCTTTTGAAATCCAGGAATGCTCCTGTTCAGTCCACTGAAATCAGGGGGGATTTCAGTCGACGTGGGTGGCGTGTGTTTTTTTTTTATTTGTAGGATTATTTATATTAATTAGTATTATGTATAGATTATGGAAAAATTTTGCTTTTTTATATCTATTAGATCTAAATTTAAGGGTCTAAAACGTTGATTGAAAGAAACCCCTATTTTTAATCGACTAAAAATTAAACACTCCCTTTGAAATCAGTCTTGGTCAAGAGCAAGGAGTGGCGGGATGGGATGTTATGGATTGAGTAGGCGATTGAGGAGGAAATGTGACGTGGATCTGCGCGATTCCGATGGAGGCGGAAGGTGGGGAGGGCGGCGGTGGCCTCGGGCGGGCGCGCCGGATGCGAAACCAATAGGGAAGGGAGGAGGAGCTCCAGGCCACGGGACACGGATCGTCTGACTTGTGCCATGTACGGCATGTATTTGCAGTAAAGCACCATCCATCCTTCGACGAATCCAAAGCTGCTCCAGACTCTGTGTTCCCTCCTAGCAAAATTAGGTTGACTTCTACATGACTAAGCAGACTGCCCAACACAGTTCTGTCAAATGTTTTGCCTACTTTGCTTTAAGGGTAGTTTTACAGTAGACCAAAATAGATGCCTACCGTTTATTTTATTCATCCGACGGCTCAGATCTTAATTATGATACCTTTTTGACCCATCAGTATCATAAGTATCATTATAAGGTATCATAAGTATTATATGGATATAACTGAAAAATAAACTTATAGACATGTAAAATAAACGTTTTCGAAGATCAAGATCATAGGTTTAATTATTTCATCTCCATCTTGTGTTTTTTTCTTTCTTTCATAGAAGTCGGATGATCAATCAAAATATCATGTCAGAAATCAGAATTTTACTAACAACATCATAGAAAATTAACTCCAACATTATCCAGTAATTATATTTAATGTCATCTTAAATGAATGGTTAGATCTAAACCATGATACCTTAATTTTATATGTATCACGGTCTACTGTAAAGGTGCTCTTGCTTTAAACCTGTACAAGTGAACTGATGCATCAATCTGCTTGAAGCTCTAGTTTAAGGGAACAATTTTTTTAAAAAAAATGCTCAAAACAGAGGCGGCTTGAAGCTCATACATAACTGTTTTGCAAAACATACAGGCAGACTCGAGCAGCTAGCGGCGCTGCCGCTGGCGGCTGGCCCCGCGGGCCGCCACCATTCTTCCTGCTCTTGCCCTGCATCAGGTACATGCTGCTATTCACTCTGGCCAAACGCGCCGACCGCTCGATGGACCTAGCTCCTCTCGAGATGTCCGGCTGCTCGAACTGCGGCGGTGACAAGCGCAATGCCGGCTCCGCTTCGTCTGCTTGCCGCCGTCTCGCAAGTCCCTACGAGCATTCAGCATTTCCGGCTCCAGGTATCCATCCAGATCCTAAATCTTTGCTACGAACGCAATCATCTCCGATTATTTGCTTCGCGGTCTCATCAGGTGGCGTCGCTGGCTTGGACCATGCGAGGATATATATATATATATATTATTTTTTTTGACATGGAATGCAGGGTTTCCATTAACCATCTGCTCTAGGCATATCGCCAGAGACCAGATTAGTTACAAAGTCGGGGACGCACTTCATGAACACATATGAACCAGAGCGCACAACGCTCGCCCCATACAAAGCCAGGCGATCAGCCACTTTGTTGCACCATCTCAGACATGCCCGGATCACACACTGCTCAAAAGACTCCCTAATAAATCTTCTGATCTGTTTGAATAAGCAGCCATCAGTACTCCTATCCAAGTTTGTTTTTTTTTTACACGGAAACAACATTTCCTTTCAACCATCGACTCTAGGCATATCGCCAGAGACGAGAGCATATACAAATTCGGGGACCTGACTCACGAACACCGCGGAACCAGAGCGCACAGCGCACGCCCATACAGAGCTAGGCAATCAGCCACTTTGTTGCATGATCTCGGACATGCCCGGATCACACACTGCACAAAAGATTCACCAATGAGCTTTCTAATCTATCTAAATAAACATCCATCAGTGCTTCGATCCAGTTCAGTAGAGGTCAGAGCTTTTTGCAAATTTGTTGCATCAGTCTCAAGAATTATTCTACTCATCCCAAGTTCAGCAATCCGGCTAGACTTTTCAGAGCAGCTAGAGCTTCAGCCTGTAGTGGACTTGACACTCGTTGTAGGCTCCCGCATCCTCCTTCCAAGAATTCCCCTCTACTGTCACGAGCAACAAAACCCCATCCTCCTGTGTGTGTCGCAGCTTTGTATGAGGCATCAATGTTGATCTTGTAGATATCGTTGGGGGGTGCTTCCCATTTTGGCAGGGGCTTTGTACCTTTGTTCCCTGTTATCGTTTTAAGCTTGCTGAACTCGCCGGCGTAGTAGACGATGTTAGAGCAAATCTCTGCCGCTCATATTCTCCTTTCTCCCGTGTTGACTTTGTTCCTCGCTGACCACCAACGCCACAACAGGATCCACACCCGCAGTTGGGTTTCAGCCTCCAATTTCCAGATTTCCTTGATTGTTGCCTTTGCTGTTGTGCAGACCAGCAGACGTATCCTCACATCCTCTAGGTTGGACAGTCTCCAACATTCCTTCACCCCTTTGCATTTTAGGAATAGGTGGCCACCATCTTCATCAAGCCTGTTACACATCGGGCAGATCGTGTCTCGTTTCACCCCTCGTCTAGCAATGTTCTTTCTGACTGCCAGGCTATTGTGCGCAAACCGCCATACAAACATCTTAACTTTATTTGGCACTCCAAGCCGCCATATTCTCTTCCAGTCAAAATCTGCCTCCCCCTCTCCATGTACCTCTGACCCAGATGCATCTCTCGCCCTGTCATGTTCCCATTTCCTCACAGCGACCCTATAGGCTGACTTAACCGAAAAAGTCCCATTAGCATCGAAATGCCAAGCTGGCCAGTCCTCAAGGTCTGAGTCCATTGGCAGAGAAAGAATAATATTTGCATCCATCTCCCAAAAGGTGTCCTTCACCAGTTCCTCGTCCCATGTACCCGTAACAGGGTTCATAAGCTCAGAGACCCTTGTGAGCAGCGTGTTAGAAACACGCCGGAGAGAACAATCTTGGATACGATCTGGTTTGGTGCTACAATATACAACTTTTCCAGAGTCTATTCCCTTGCTTATATAGACTATTACATGAAAACTAAAGATGGCTTTCATAAGCCGATACAAAATCGAATAATCAACTTCCTAAACTAAGTTGCTAACTATAGAAAGTAAACTACTAATTATAGCAGACAAGGATTATTTCCTACAATCTCCTCCTAAACCTTGCGCTGCTCAACGTTGATCAGGCCGATCTTGGTACGCAGCTCATGAAACTTGGTCTTGCCAAGCGGCTTCGTAAGAATGTCGTCAAGTTGTTCCTCGCTCCTGATGAAACTGATACGGATCAAGCCTTCTTCTGCAGTCTCCCGGATGAAGTGATATTTCACTCGAATATGCTTGCTCTGTCCGTGGAGAACTAGATTCTTGATTAAAGCGATGGTGGACTTGTTGTCCACCCTCATCATCGGTACTCCTGCCGCCCTTCCCTGTACTTCAGATAACACATGGGCGAGCCACAATGCTTGACTAGCAGCATTTGCTGCTGTTATATACTCAGCTTCACAACTTGACTGCGCCACCACCTTCTGCTTCATGGACTGCCAAGTGATTGGGCTGCTGCTGAGGAAGAAGATCACGCCTGTGATGCTCTTGCTAGCATCGACATCGCCGGCGTAATCGCTGTCACTGAAGCCAGTGAGCTTGGCTTCATCGTCCTCCTTTCGGCCGAACCAGAGTCCCCAATTCTGAGGCTCGGCCACATAGCGCAAGATGTGCTTCACCGCGGCGAGGTGGTCCTCCTGTGGATCCTCCAGGAACCGGCTATCAAACCCGACTGAAAATGCGAGATCAGGGCGAGTGTTAACCAGATACCTCAGGCTCCCGACGATGCTCTTGTATGTCGTCACGTCGACTGGTGGCTGCTCACTGAGATTGCTCAGTTTGAGCCACGTCTCCATGGGCGTTTGGCAGGGGTTGCACCCGGCCATGCCGCATCTCTCCAGGATCTTGCTGGCGTATGCGCCTTGGCTCAGCGAGATCCCCCTCTTGCTCTGCTTCACTTCAATGCCGAGATAGTAATGAAGTAGGCCGAGGTCACTCATCTTGAACGCGGCCGCCATCTCCTCCTTGAAGGCCACAATGTCACTAGAGCACGAGCCGGTGATCACAAGGTCATCGACATAGACCCCGACCACCAGTCGAGCATAGTCATTCTGCCTGACGTAGATGGCATGCTCTGACGGACTCCGCCTGAAGCCGAGCGACAGCAAGGTGCTGTCGAGCTTCGCATTCCAGGCGCGCGGCGCTTGATGTAGGCCGTACAACGCCTTCTGCAGCTTAAGCACCTTGTGCTCTTTGTCGGTGATGACAAAACCGGTCGGCTGCTCGACGTAGACCTCCTCCTGTAGGTCCCCATTGAGGAACGCCGATTTGACGTCCATGTGGTGCACCTCCCACCCCTCGTGCACCGCAAGGGCGATGAGCAGGCGCACCGAGTCGATCTGGGCTACCAGTGCGAACACCTCGTCATAGTCGATGTTGTGCCGTTGTGCGTAGCCCTTCACCACGAGACGTGCCTTGTACTTCGACACAACCCCGTTTTCGTCCCGCTTCACCTTGAAGACCCACTTCACGCCGATCGCCTTGCGACCAGGTGGGAGGTCAGCGAGGCACCACGTGCCATTCTCCTCAATGGAGTCCATCTCCTCCATCATCGCCTTTCTCCAGCTGGGGCTGCCCTCCGCCTCGATGAATGAGGCAGGCTCGTCGGCGCTCACCGCATGAAGCTCCTCCATCACCAGTGCGCGCGGTGCGACTCCACACGATGAGGCTTGCCCGATGATGTCGTTGATGTTGCGGAACCGAAGAGGCGTGTCGTCGTCATGGTCGGCGTCGAGGTTGTCGTCGTCGACACCGTCCGGCGAGCCAGGCTCCGACTCGATAGCTCCATCACCCGGAGGCGCTAACTGCTCCCCAGGTGCATCTCCTGCTGGCGCCTCGACCATTTCATCAACAGCTGGTGCAGCTTGTCCCCAAGTGGTGTACTCCACTATGAACACATCGTCGCCACCAGTTGGCTCGTCATTGCCGCCGCTGGTGCCCCAGTCCCACTGGGCTTGCTCGTCGAACACCACGTCGCGTGTCACATGAACACGTTTCGCGTTGGGGTCGTAGGCACGATATGCCTTGGAGCCACGCTTGTAGCCGATGAAGATCATCTTTCGGCCACGATCATCGAGCTTCTTTAGGTGCGGTGTTGTGTTCCGGACGTAGACAATGCAGCCAAACGTCCGAAGTTGGTGCACCGCTGGCTTCTTCCTGTGCCACGCCTCAAACGGGGTCATCCCATCCATGCACTTCGTTGGGCAGCGGTTCAGCACATATACAGCGGTGTTAACCGCCTCGCCCCAGAACCAGCCAGGGAGCCCCTTCGTCTTGAGCATGCTCCTCGCTGTAGCCACCACTGTGCCATTCTGGCGCTCGACAACGCCGTTCTGCTGTGGGCTGTAGGGCGTAGTGTGCTAGCGATGCACGCCCTCGCCCACGCAGTACTCCGCAAACTCCCTTTGCGGTGAACTCGCCACCACGATCAGTTCGGAGTGCCTTTTGCTTGACACCGGACTCGCCCTCAGCTCGCGCTTGGATCTCCTTGATGGTAGCCGCTGCACGATCCTTTGAAGGAATCATGGCTACCCACATGTACCTGCTGAGGTCATCCACCAACAGCAAAAAGTACTTGTTACCTGCGGGCATCGCCCGTGAGATGGGCCCACAGAGGTCACCGTGCACCAGCTCGAGTCGCTGCCGTGCCCGGTACTCCGCTTGTGCTGGAAACAAAGTGCGCCTCTACTTCTCAGCTTGGCACACCTCGCATAGGTGACCGATCTGTCTGATCACCGGCAGCCGCGCACTAGCTCCTCCCGAGCTAGCTTCCTCAACGCTGCCATGTTGACATGGCCAAAACGCTCGTGCCAGCACCATGCCTCCTCGTCGTCATGCCCGTGCACCGCCAGACACGACGGTTGTGCCACCTTGAGCTGAATCTTGTACAGGAGATTGCATGCACGTGCCACCTTCGCCAGTAGCTTGCCACCAGGCTTGCGAACCGTCATTACCCTATCGTCGATCTTGGTCTTGTAGCCGCTCTCATCGAGCTGACCGATGCTGATGATGTTCGTCGTCAGCCGTGGGATGAAGTAGACTCCAGGGAGCGACTGGACCTCCCCGTTCTTGCATTCGAAGACAACAGTGCCCCGACCTTCGATGCGTGCCACCGAGTCATCTCCGAACCGCACGGTGCCAAGCATCGCCATCTCTAGCTTGGTGAAGGCGGACCTGGATCCGGTCATATGGTTGGTGGCGTCGGTGTCCAGGACCCAAGTCTCCGCCTCCCGATCCTTCTCTTCTCCGAGATAGGCAAACACCTTCTCCTCCCGGATCTCGAGTTAGGCGACGGATCCCATCGACGCTGCCCTAGACCCGCCAACGCCATGCTCCCGACCTACCTCATGTAGTGCCGAATCATCACTGGCATGCACGTCGACCACTGATGATAGTGTTGGTGATGCCGTCACGAGCTAGAGTGAGGCCTCCTCTTCATCTTGCGTAACGTGAGCCTGCTCCTTCTTGGGCTTTGACCTATACTCTCGGGCCTAGTGACCCATCTTGCCACAACACCAGCATTCATCGCATGTGGGCCGGTTTGTAGTCGGCGGCCCACTTGGTGGACCGCCACGCCCACGCCTGCTGCTGCCACCGCCACGACGTGTCGAGCCGCTGCTCGCGCCACTGCCGTGTTCTTCCTCGTGCTTCTTCCTCCACGAGTTCCAGTCCACCTCCGTGAGGTATAACTTGCCATCATGCTGCAGTGACGCTGGAGCTTCCTCGAAAGCCTCCTCGGCCTCCTTTAGCCACTCCGTCAGATCGGCAACCAACATCGTTGACACGTCGAGAAGTGTCTTGATGGCGATCGCGATCTGCTTGAATCGAGGTGGCAGGCTTCGCAAGATCTTTGCCACGGTCTCCGAATCCTTCAACTCCTTGCCCAGTGTGTTGATGTGCACTGCCATGCCCTCCAGACGGAGCGCGTAGTCCTCGACGGTCTCGCCGTCGCCGAACGTGATAAGGTTGAATTGCCGGCGCAGCTGCTGCGCCATCGACCTCTTCACGCGATCATCGCCAATCCTCATGGTCGCGATCGCATCCCAGGCCTCCTTGGCTGTCTCCTTCTTGGCGATTGTCGGCACCATCTCCAGTGGTACCGCGCCGCACAAGGCTTCGAGCGCCATCATCTCCTCTTGGGCATCGGCGCCGCCATTCTCGATGATGTTCCATAGGGCTCTGGCCTTCAACTTCACCTTCATGAGTAGCGCCCAATCGGAGTAATTGGTCTTGGTGAGAACAGGGTAGCTAATCTCGCTGCTCACCTCACAAATCACCCGCTGGATCACAACGCCGTCGCCGGAGGTGTCGCCAGCCTTCTTGCCCGACATCTTCACGCCTTGGACGAACCTAGCTCTTGATGCCAATTGTTAGAAACACGCCGGAGAGACAACAATCTGTTGCCGGCGAGATTACTAGGTACACACACGCACTCACAACTCACGTGAACCCCTTGGATACGATCTGGTTTGGTGCTGCAATGTACAGCTTTTCAGAGTTTATTCCCTTGCTTATATAGACTATTTCATGGAAACTAAAGATGGCTTTCATAAGCCGATACAAAATCGAATAATCAACTTCCTAAACTAAGTTGCTAACTATAGAAAGTAAACTACTAATTATAGCAGGCAAGGATTATTTCCTACACAGCGTAGGGCCTCGGGTAGTCGCAGGTTGCGCGTCATCCCCACCGGTAGCCATGGATCAGTCCATATGTCAAGTGAATTTCCATTGCCCACCTGCCACACTACTCCTTCTTTTAACAATTCTGCTGCATGCAAGATACTTCTCCACGTGTATGAGCTGCCAGAAATTGGGTTGCACTGTAGGATATTCCCGTTTGGGAAGTATTTTGCCTTCAGAACCTGGCTGCATAAAGCGTCAGGATTTGTAAGAATTCTCCATGCCTGGCGCGTTAGCATAGCTAGATTGAACAGGTGCAAATCACGGAACCCCAGACCACCCTCCTTCTTCGGGAGTGTTAGTTTGTCCCAGCTCAGCTAATGAATTTTATGTTCCTTGTCATTTTGGCTCCACCACCATCTCCCAATCATTGAGTTCAAATCCTCACATAAGCCTTTCGTCAAGTCAAAACAGAACATGGCATACGTTGGTATAGCTTGCGCCACCGCTTTGATCAGCACCTCTTTCCCCACTTCCGACAGTAGCTTCTCTTGCCACCCTTGAATCCAAACCCAGATTTTCCTCTTAATGTACTCAAACGCTTTTTTCATGATTTCCCAATTGATACTGGTAACCCAAGATACCTTTCATTTTTCGCCTCCTGTGTGATATCGAGTTCAACTCTCACCTGGTCCTTCTCATGCTGGTTTGTGTTTAGGCTGAAAAGAACCGAGGATTTATCTTTGTTTATCATCTGACCTAATGCTCTCTCATAGACTTGTAGTATCCGTTGCAGCTCCCTAGCATCACTCCTTTGTGCCCGTATCAAGATAAGAGAGTCATCAGCAAAGAATAAATGATTAATACGTAGTGCCTGTGCGCACAACTTAATACCCTCGATTTTGCCTTCAGTTTCTGCTTTCTCTAACATAGATGACAATGCCTCTGCACAAATGATGAACAAATATGGGCTAAGTGGGTCACATTGACAAAGCCCCCTCTGTGGGATCACTCTGCTACTATACTTTGTGTTGACCTTGATGCGATATGACACTGTGGTCACACACAAATTATCCGGTCAACCCACCTCACATGAAAGCCCATTTTCAGCATGAATCGTCTTAGGAATTCCCATTCAACCCGGTCATAGGCCTTGCTCATGTCAAGTTTGATCGCAGCCACTCCTTTCCTGTCCCTCTTGCGCCTGTTTAGATAGTGAGTGAGTTAATATGCTAACAACACATTATCAATTATCAGCCGGCCTAGAACAAAGGCGCTCTGTGAGGGTGAGATGATATCAGTCAGGATGCCTTTTAGTCGGTTTGCAAGAACCTTAGAGATCAGTTTGTAAGCCACATTACAGAGACTTATTGGCCTGAGATCCTTTAGCTTTCCTGGATTGTTAACTTTGGGGATTAGCACTATGACCGTGTCATCCCACCCAAGAGGCATTTCACCCCCATTTAGCAAACCCAACACCTCTTCCTTCACATTGTCTGTGACTAAGGACCAGAATTTTTTTGTAGAAAATTACTGGGATCCCATCCGGCCCTAGAGCCTTCAACCCCCCCCCCCCCCATGTTTTGCAGCGCTTTCCACACCTCGTCATGAGAGAACGGCTCTAGAAGGTTCTCTTTCATAGCACTAGAGACCCGCCCATGCACACCCTCCAGCACCTCCTCCAAGTGATCCCCTAAGTTGGACATGAAAAGTTGTTGGTACTGGTTAGCAATGAAAGATTTTAGAAGCTTCCCTACCACAACCCCACCTCCCTCATCCTCCAGTTTCTCAACAAAATTCTTCCTCTTGCGTTCTGAGGCTTGGGCATGGAAGAAACTAGTATTTCTATCCCCTTGTGTGAGCCATGTTGAGTGGGCCTATTGTTTCTAGTGTTGGTCCAGTAATCTCTCCAATTCATATCTCAACACATGCTCCCTGTTCACATGAGCTTGACTTAGCCTTTGACGCCGACACCTTTCAAGTTTTGTCTTTCCTAGCTTGATTCGCTTCTCAAGCTCACCTAGTACGCTGCAGTCCCAGTCCCATAATTCCACCTGTAGCTGTTTTTGAATTTCCATAAGACTCGTATTACCCATTTCTAATGCATTACTCCAAGCTTCATCCACCCTTGTCTCACACTCCTCTACCAACCACTTAGCCTCAAATTTCTTCATAATCTCCATCAGTTTGCTCCAGTCCTTCTTTTCCCTTCCTCCTGTTTCCACAATTATGGGTCTATGATCAGAATGCCTTGGATCACCATTCACCACTCGAACTAGCGGAAAACACGCCCGCCAGGGGCCATTTGCCACCGCTCTATCAAGTCGTTCCTTCACATAGGTCTCCACCCAGTGATGGTTGTTTCGCCATGTGAATACATCGCCACAAATCCCAAGTCATGTAGATCATAGTCCAGTAGAGCTTGCCAAAAATTCTCCATGTACCTTTCCGGCCTCGGGGGCCCTCCTTCCTTCTCATAGTTGAACATGATCTCATTCAAATCACCACAACACAACCATGGCAGATTGCTTCTATCTCTCAAAATCCTCAAAAGTTTCCATGTCTTCTCCTTTTCTTCGTTCCTCGATTCCCCATACATGCCAGTGAACCGCCTCAATGTGATATTGAGACATGCAATTAATGGTAAGATCAATTTCTTTCCTCCAAAATAATGCTAAACCACCACTAGCTCCAACACTGTCCTTGACAAACATGTGTTGGCATGTTGAGCCTCCACCTAAACTTCTCCAACCAAGTGCTGTCATGCTTGGTTTCTGACAAAAATAGCACGTCTAGGGCCTCCCTCTTCTGGATATCCAGAAGACCCTGAACTGTCGGGCCATTCCCCAATCCCCGGCAGTTCCAGGCAATTAGCCTCATTTATACGGGTGGGCATGACCTAGCCATCCCGCCATTTCATCGTCCAGCTGGACCACTTCACCTTTGATGGCAACAACGCCTCTGCAGAACCTTTTCCTCGGCTCCACCTCCTCACTTCCCTCCTCTTCGAATGCCCTTTTGTTTGCCACATTGGTCTGCCCCACCATACTAATCTCCCCTGCCACCCTTGGCCTGCGCTTGAAAGCAACTTTCTTCTTGCCACCCCAAGGACGGTTGTCCACAACACCCTTTGCCTTTTCCACTTTCCCTAGCTTTTCGTTTGTACCTTGTTCTTTGTAGACTGCCATAGATTCTCCTCGTCTTCCCATGCCATCTACACCATCCCCGTCCACCTCCATGCAAACTCTGTCTCTTTCCCTTCCCCCCTTTGTTTGCGTGGACTTGTCCCACTCCTCCTCTATTTCATGAGCATGGCCGTCCTGTCCCTGTGCGTGCCGACCTACAGGCGTTGTTGTCTCCTCCTTCTACTGAGCAATTGGAGCAGCCACAGGTTCCTCAGTAAGTCCCTCAGTTGGTCTTGGCTCCGAATGGACCAGGCTTCCTTCCCTGCTCACATCCTCCCCAAAAATCTGTCTCCTTGGTGTGCCCTCACGGTCCACCCCATGCAAGATCTTAAGTGGACTCTCCCCATCATCCTTCAAGTCATCGTCTTTTCCCTTACTTTTTTTAGATAAATCAGTACTTGCAGATCCTTGTTGCGCTGCACCCTTTCCCCAGCTCGACTCTCTCCTTTGGAAGAAACTTCCTCCTGAACGACCACCCTCTAACCATCTCCCTCTCCCCTCCTTTTTCCTGGTCGGATTCACTTGCATCCATTTCCCAAATTGTTTTGTTTCTTCCCTCCAGCCCCCTACATCGCACTCCTTCTTGACATGACCTAGCAAGCCACATGAATAACAGTAATTCGTAAGGAACTCGTACTTGAAATTGCACCAGGCTGCTTCCTGGCTTTCTCCCAACTCCAGGGTTATGCCCCGGCACAAAGGCTTGCGAATGTCAAATCAACACTTTGATCCTCAGATACTCCCCAACAGCCAGATCCTCCTCATCTTTGTCCACCTCCAGGATTTTACCTACAAAATTTCCAACCCGCCTTCCCATTTGATCTGTCATCAAACCCAACGGCAAATAAAAAATTTGGATCCACAGGGGATGTGTGTAAACTCCAGATCCTTGAGCCGCTTCGACTCATCAAAATAAGCGACTATCAGCAAGTCACCCCCAAACTCCCACGGTCCATCCATGATAGCCCGTCGCTTCCCTCCTGGCTGCAAGAAGGAGAAGAGGAACAAATTGTTCCCCAGCTCTTTGCATCTCGTCGCCTTCTGCGGGCACTAAATTTTGCCTAGCGTCTACACCATCCCCTCTGTATGACCAGGTTTGCTAGAGAACAGCTTCCCTACTGCCTGTGGACTCTCCCCCCCTCCCACGCCTCCCACCTCCATGCTCCCTTCACCCCCCCCCCCCCTGCGTTCCTACTCACAGAGCTTCACCCCCCTAAGCAGGCCCTCCAGATTTTGACTTCACCATCCCTGACCCTACCACTCCATGAGTCCCCCACTATAGCCGAAAGGTGACCCCCTCCAACCCAGCAAGGAACTAGGCCAATAAAGTAACTGAGCGTGTGTGGTATGGAAGGAGAAAGTAGAGCTTGACTTTTTGTGGAGATTTGTGTACGGAAGAACCTACCGAAACCCAAGATCTGGATCTGGGTTTGTACTTTACCTGAGTCGCCTGAGCCCCTTGTGGGAGCAATCAGTCGCCAGGACTCATCCGAGTCTATTGATGTCAAGGCTTTTTGCAAGTTTGTTGCATCAGTCTCCAAAATTATTCGGCTCATTCCAAGCTCAACAGCTCGGTGCAAACTCCTCAGGGCAGCTGTCGATAATACACACCATCGGGGTACCTCATAGATATGGAAAGCAAAGTAGACTTCTACTAGGATAAGAACAGTAGACCGACTAGTACTCCGCCATGTAACAAGTTCACCATGCTGGCTTGTTCTTCATCACTGCAATGACAACGAGATGGAACAAGTTTGTGCTTTCATTAAGTTGTGCACGAATAAGTATCACCATCATCTTCGTCCAAGCATCACTACGTTCTGGAGGAGGCACACTTCCCGGTGACAGATTTACATCCACTTCATTCGACGTGTGCGAACAAAGGCTGGCTTTGCTATCTTACTTGGAGTCCATCTTGGCTGATGGCAACATACGAAGCAAGCTGCATCAGTCAGTACTCGTCAGCAACTAGTCTATTCAGACAACTCATCGAGGCCATTATGACTCGGCCTTACACGCAACACGGCGCCATGGTGATGACCTTGACCGGTCGGTCACCAGATAATATCACCACGACTGGAATCACTCGGTAACCTCGTCCACTACGATGACACCTTCGGTAACACGATGCTTCGGTGGATTCCGATGACTCGGCGACATCATCGAGACTTGACGGTTCGACCGTTCACAGCCATATGTACATGCTCGGGGGGCTACTCCACTAATTATCTGGTCACTCGGCTACTCGACAACGCCTGCGATGACATGGCGCTTCGGTCACTCGGCAACATCTTCGACAACTTGATGTCTCGGTCAACCACTCTAAACTTCAATGTTCCGACGACATGATGGCTCGACTTCGATATTCGACCACTCACCAACAATATTAGCACGTTTGAGGGCTCCTCTTCAACTCGCCGAATAACAAAGCTAAGTATTTTTATACTTTCTCGATTTACTTTTGAGGTTTTAGGCTATGTCCTTCATACTTTTTTCCCACGACTGCTTATTTCTGTTTTCTAAGCACAAGGTCATAGATTTTTTTTTTATGAGTAAAGTTGGGCTTTTAAATTAGTGCTCTTATTTGTGACTTTATTCATCTTTTTATTGCCTCGATTCTTTAATCTTTCATATTAAACAATCGAGCTAGAGGGCTATTTGTGTATCTATACATGTGTTCTCCCACTTTTTTGTGAATCTAGCAGTATACATGTCGGTCGGTGACCTTTCAGAAGTATTTCAGCCCTGACACCATATGACCCATGTCATCTGTTCTAGTTTCATCTTTTTTGGCTTTCGCCTTCAACCGATACATTGTATTTTATTCGTGATTTGGTCTTATTTTTTGGTCTTACGCCGCCTAGCGACTAAGGCATAAAACTTCTTTGCTACGCGACAGACTGCCACTACACTAAATCCAGAGCCAAAGTTGCGAGAGGTCATGTGTCGATTCGTTCTGATTGCTACGCAAGAATAATTATGACCGATATTGTTACGGCAGACCGAGCTTCGAGCTTTTTATATTTTGTCCTAAGTATCCTATGATGAATCGGTCTGGTTGCTACCGCACGAATATGCTGCTCTGCGCCGGTCGGTCTAACTACAGAAGAAAAATGGATACACACTTGACTTTTCGGTCGACTGATTTGTTTGGCTTATAAAAATAAGTTTTCAAACAAACAATATTAATTATAACTAATTATTGTAATTTTCTTTATTGTCAGGAATATTTATGATGAATAGGCAGATACACCACTCGGCATAGAGTAATTTTCTCGCCTTCATCAGTCGACTCAGAGCTCTGACCACTTTCGTCGGTCGACCGTGCCAGTTCCAACTGCCTCCATCGGTCGGCTTACAACTCCGACCGCTCTCATCGGTCGGCCACGCCAGCTCCGATCGCCTTCATCGGTCTGTTTACAGCTTTGACCGCTTTCATCGGTCGACTACACGTTAGACTATCGGTTGATGCCATAATATATAAAAATATATAATTTGATGATCATATAATCGTGACTTGATGGTCACTCGGTCAATATTTTCTTCTTTGAAAAGAAGTGCATTATTAAAAATGATTGATGCCCTAATCATTCAAAGTATGATTTGATGATCATGTCGATGTGACTTGATGGTCATATATGCGAGATAACGAGCATCACTCGGCTGATTGAATTAGTCTATAATAGTGAAAATAAAGCTCATAAATATAAATGATTAATACTCTTAAGGAAAGGTTACTTAATCATGATTGAAGTCATGGTAACTTAGTACTTGGCTATGATTGATGTCATAAGACCTCGTTCACTCGATTGTGATTGATGTCACCCGTGAACCTAATATTACTCGGTTGTGATTGATGTCACTTGAGTATATTATATAGCACTTGGCAATGATTGAAGTCATTAGTTTGAGTCATCTACTAGTCAACGGTGATTGAAGTCACTCATCTGAATCTTATATCACTCGGTAGTGATTGATATCACTCTATTGAGCTATTTATCACTCGAATTTGATGATTTGGGCGATTTCTCCTTAAAGAGAGCCAACACGACTATTCTTGTTTTGGACTCTTGCATTATTTGCAGTTTCTAAATAATACAAGAGTTGGGGGCTACACCTAATTAGGTGCACCTACTCGGTGCACCAGTTGATTTCTCGAGGACATTTTTAGATCTTTGAGATTCTTACAAGCTCGCTGATATAAAATTGAAGCATTATATATGGCACGAACCAGTCGGGAAGCTACTGAAGATTATCATCTAGCTTGCAAGACTCTCGAGGACTTGTCGATAACACATACTATTGAGGTACCTCATATATAAGGAAAACAAAGTAGACTCCTACTAGGATAAGAACAGTAGACCGACTAGGACTCCGCCATATAACCCTGTCCCCCGGATATATAAGGAGGGACAGGGGTCCTCCACAAGAGACAAGCCATAACATTAGACAATAGAGCTCATAAGGCGACATTAGACACGACTAGACATCATCGTCTAGGTCTACCCTTCTCGTCTAGATCTATGATCTAGACATATCAATACAAATATCACAGAACACATGACGTAGGGTTATTATCCTTTGAGAGGGCCCGAACCTGTCTAAATTGGTGTCTTGTGTTACCATCTTCTCTCGATCTCGTGCATACCCCTATCCTACATATAAATCCTCATAGGTGATCCACCCTATGTCTGATGACGAGTATAAATCTCGACAGCAGCCATGGACTCAGTCGGCAGTGGGCTCAATACTCTTACCAGGCTTCCACACCCTCCTTCCAGGAAATTTCCAGCGCTATTCCTTGCTACGAAACCCCAACCCCCTTTATGTGTTGTCGCTAAAATAAGGCATCAATGTTGATCTTGTAGATATCCTTAGGGGGTGCTTCCCACCTCATCTGGCAATTTCTCCCCTCCCTTGCTCCCACACCCGTTTTTAGCTTGCTGAATTCATTAACATAATATGCGATGTCAGAGCAAATCTTAGACCCAGAGGCTCTTCGGTCTTCTGCATTTACTTTGTTCCTTGCTAACCACCAACGCCACAGTAATATCCAAACCTTAAGCTGAGTATCAGCCTCCAACCTCCAGACCTCCCTGATTATTTCCTTTGGTGTTCTACAATTAGTTAGCCTTATTCTTACATCTTATAGATTGATCCGCCTCCAGCACTCCTTTACCCCTTTGCATTTTAGGAACAGGTGGCCACATCTTCATCAAGCCTATTGCACATTGGACAAATTGTCTCCCGTTTCACACCCCATCTTGCTATGTTCTTCCTCACGGACAAACTGTTATGAGCGAATCACCACAGAAACATTCTGACTTTGTTGGGCACTTCAAGCCTCCAGATTTTTTTCCAGTCGAAGTTTGTCTCCTCTTCTTCACTTGCCCTCGATCCCGATGCATCCCTAGCCCTATCATGTTCTCACTTTCATATTGCGACCTTATAAGCTGACTTGACCAAGAAAGCACCCTTGGCATCAAAGTGCCAAGCAGGTCAGTCATCAAGATCCATGTCCGTCGGCAAGGAGAGAATAGTGTTAACATCCTACTCCCAAAAAGTGTCCTTCACCAGATCATCATCCCATCTACCTGTAACTGGGTTTATAAGTTTAGACACTCTTGTGAGTAGTGTGGGACCTCTTGTCGTTGCTGGTTTGCGCGGCACCCCTACCGGCATCCAGGGATCAACCCAGATATCCAAGGAGTTACCATTACCTACCCGCCATACCACACCTTCTTTTAATAGATCAGCACCATGTAAGATACTCCTCCATGTGTACGAGCACCCTTGGGTTGGGCTGCATTGAAGTATGTTACCATTTGGAAAATATTTTGCTTTTAAAACTTGGTTGTAGAGTGTGTCCAGGTTTGTTAGAATTCTCCAAACTTGTCGTGCTAACATTGCTAGATTGAATAAGTACAGATCTCGGAATCCCAGCCTGCCCTCCTTCTTTGGTAAAGTGAGCTTATCCCAACTCAGCCAATGAATCTTGTGTTGTTTATCATTTTGGCTCCACCACTACCGCCCAATCATCGAGTTCAGATCTTCACAAAGGCCCTTCGTCAAGTCAAAACAGGACATGGCATACGTTGGGATGGCTTGTGCGATAGCCTCGATGAGCACTTCTTTCCTCGCTTTTGACAACAACTTCTCTTGCCACCCCTGTATTCGGACCCAAATCTTCCTCTTGATATATTCAAAAGCTTTCTTGCGAGATTGCCGAATTGATATGGGCAGCCCAGGTATCGCTCATTTTTTGCCTCCTGTGTGATGTTCAGTTCGGTGAGCACCTGATCCTTGTCACATTGGTTAGTATTTGGGCTGAAGAGAACAAGAGGATTTGTCTTTATTTATCATCTGGCCTGAAGCTTGCTCATATACATAGAGAATCCGTTGCAGTTCTCGAGGCCTCACTTTCCAGTGCACGCATCAAGATAAGGGAATCATCAGCAAAAAACAAGTGATTATGCACAACAGAATCCGGAATGGAAATTCTTTTTTTGTTCTTTTTACTCAAGCATATCATAGCATTATATTTGAATCTTTAGAGTGTCAGTATAGAATTTTCTTCTCGTTCAATTAAATAAAAAAGGAAATAGTTAACATAACAATATGAAAGTATGTAGCATCCAAAAACTTTAAATTCAAGCTCACTTATAACTTTAAAAATGAGAATGCTTGTTTTCAGTTAATTGAAAACAAACTTTCCTTTCAATCTACGACATTTTTCAATACATGGTGATTCATAGGAACCTTTTTATTCAATTCTTATGTTATTTATTTATTTGTAGGATTATATGTATTAATTAGTGTTATGTATATAATATAGAAAAGTTGTTTTTTTATCTATTAGAAAACATTGATTGAAAGAAACCCCGTTTTCAATCGACTAAAAACGCTCCATTTTAAAAATTAGTGTTATGTAATGATTGCTACAGGTCATGTGATTTCACTACCAGACACACTCGTTAGAATTTGTCATGTGATTTCACTACCAGACACACTCGTTAGAATTTGTACTCTATCATTTTTTACATTATGATAGATTAAAATTTACACATGAACACATGCATACGATTAGATTTTTAATGTTATAAGAAAATAAATATCATATGTAGAAGAAACATTTTAATTTTTTATAAAAAATGACATAATAATATGTATATAATATTTTTTAGAATATTCCTAAGTACGCATTTCATTTCATTGAATATGTCTAACATTTGACGCTGTTTGAAGTGAGATAACAATAATTATAGTCTTTCTTTGTTACTAGTTATAAATAGTTTTAATTACTTGCACGAGAAAATTGTAGTACTGACTAGGAACTCAACCTGTACACGATGCAAGCCAAGAATTGTTCTACTCTGAAAATCATAATACTCCTGATGCGACGATTTTTCACCGTGGGAGCGGGGGATGAAATTGTAATAACAACAAACTTGGGTTAGCTGACTGACTGGATTGTCAAACTATGTAATATTGAGAAAACTAAAGGCGGATACTGCAAAGCCTAGGTTTATTTGCTTCACTTGCGGAAACGCCTACACCGTTGACCGCTCTCATCCCCACCACCTCTACGGTGAACTATCGGCGGCGGCGAGCGGCTTACCTTGTCGAAGTCAACGCCGGGGCGGAGCAGGTAAGTCGGATTATTCGTTCCGTATTGGTTTGCTGAACTCTAATTACTTTCGAGCACGAGCAGTAGATTGATTCGTCGGAGCTCTGCGTCGCCCTGATCCCGGACTTCCTTCCTTTTCTCGGTCAATCCTGACAGATCCTTGTTGCTGTTGAGGAGAAACAGCGATGGCAGGCATGGGTGATACGCCGATGAGGCCGGGGCCCGGTCCGCGGATGCAGCACCGGGGACCCCCGCCGGGGTCCTGTTACCTTCCGCCCCGCGTCAACGCGGGGACGGCCTCCTCTCTTCTTCTTCGCCGACGGCCGCCACCCCCGACCGACCCCGACCTCCGCCCGCCACCGCCAGCTAACTCGTCGACGATGTGACACCCCCGCCGCCGAGCCCGGTCCACTGCCGCCTGCGGCTCCCGCCGCCTTGCCGCACCGCCGGGCCGCGGCCGGCCCTCCTCGATGTCCGGGGAGCGTAGAGGGCCTCTGAGGAAGAAGAAGGGCTGGGGGGGGGGGGGGGGGGGGGGGCCGGAGACCGGCTTCATCGTACCCTGGGCGGAGGGGAAGATTGCCGCCTCCGCCGATGGCTCGCCACCGTCCGGAACCCATCGACCGCGAGAAGGTCAGTCCCCGCCCCCTCTCACTCTGTTCATGCTTTCATTGTCCCAGCTCATGGCATGACCCTTGTGGCGTTGTTGTGCTTGTAGAAGTAGGTGGATCATGATATGCAATTTCACTGCATTTGATTAGGTTTCGCACCTAGAGGATTGAATGCTGACTGGCTACTCACTGATCACATGTGTTTTTGTGCAGACTTGTCCTCTCCTGCTGAGGGTTTTCACCAGGGTATGTCTTCTTGTTTATTGTCATATCATTTCTGTAATATAGACTGCTCTGCCAATTAACATTTCACTTTTCACTCGAGGAATAATCAATTTAGACAGACCTATGGAATAACTCTGAAAAATTGATTGCACACTTCAAATTTGTGCTCAAATAAAGGGAATGGATTGTATAGCATGACAGAGGTCTGCACTATAGTTGTGTACACATCTTAGCTGACCATTGTTCAATGAGCCGTGTACTTGTGTTCTGTTGGTTATGTACATGAATGTGAGCACATTTTTAGTGGTAAAATCTATATAGCTGCCTTGTTATGTTAATCACCTTTAGCTAATATCTATAATATGTCTATTGGTGCTATACATATAGAGATTGGATAGCCTATTTTGGGTCTGAAATCAGCAATGATTATTCTTGATCCAGCTTGGTAAAAAAACACATTAGTAGGCCCGCAATGCATTCAAATGATCAAATCCAGAAGTTGGGAATAAATTTATGTTGATCTGTACAGATGTATAGTGAAGTGTAATACATATAATTTGCACTTCTTACATGCATCGCAGTAGACATTGGTAATGAAGCACCCTGTGCGACAGAAAATTGATTGTGGTGATAATTTACAGGTTGCTGGCCATCATGATAAGGAAGAATTTGCTGTGAGAGGGAAGGAGCCAAAAGATGAACTTCAGATTTACACGTTGAAGGATGCCACACTCCGTAAACTCACTGATCTTGTAAGTCCTTATTACATATTTTAAGTCACTAAGGAAAAATAAATTGCTTTTTAGACAACTGAGGAAAGTAGGGTTCATAATACAGCATGCATGACAGTTGTAAGTTGGGTCTGCCCCTACATATTTGATAACAAGCCAAGTGATAGTACTTCTAGCGGTGCTATGCATGAAAATCTTATCAGATCATTATGATTGTTTTTTAGGTAAAAGAGGTTGCTCTTTCAGCCAGGAGAAGGAATGCCAGGCTATCTTTTGCTTTTGTTTACCCAGATAAGAATGGTCATTTTGTTGTCAGACCGGTAAGAGTTTATTCCTGTTGTGATTATCTTGCTGTAACCATTCATCTCTTCAGTTACAAATGCCAAACAATTAGCTGTACCAATCATTGTGGTATATCCTTCTGAGGAATGAATTAACAGTGCATTTGGAATTGTTGTTAAAATGTATAGCCCTTGGCGTTAATGCTGATATTACCACATTCTGTTATTAATAATAAGAAATGTCGGTTCTGTTGCTATCTATAAATGAGACACAATGCATTTGCTGTTAATTTTTGTTCTGCTTACCATTTGTGAGCATGTATCCGTTCTGTGAGTCAATTCTCACTTCATTCTAGTTGTCATGATGCATATTGAACATTTTACAGCTTGTTTGTGTTCTTAGCTATGCATACATGGCATGCACAGCCCAGGCTTGTTCCATGTTTTCGAAATGAAGAGTTTACGTTGGCATTATAATAATTACTCCTCCATTCCGAAATTGCTGTCGTTAGGACAGCAAGATTAGTGCAAATTTGAACTAATTTAGGTGTCCTAACGACATCAATTTTGGAATGGAGGAGTATGTTTCTAGTCTAATAGCTAGCTACTTGCTTGCTTCCACAAAATTCTTTGTACAACTCATGCTCCACTATATTTCTGACCTCTAAGAATTGTTGAATGTTTAAGGTGGGTTCAACATTTGCATGTGGCGGAAGAGGGGATGATGCAAAAACACTTGCAGAGCTTGGGTTCCAGGTATGCACCACTGCTTTATGCTGTTTCAGTTCATGTTTTGGTGGCACAATTTTTTCCTGACCTATTGCTGCCTTATTTTGCAGATTGGTGATTACTTGAGCGTTGCAATTCTGTGAATGATGCCCTTTGTGCTTGACGATTGCACTGAAAGCAAATCTTTGTGATTGCAAGGAATGCATCTCTTGTTAGACTATTAGGGATTGAAACCAAAATTGTCTGTAGTACTGGTACTGTTGGAATCTATTGGCATTATGAACACCTCCAGTGTGTGGTGTGATTGCTTGTCAATATCGCTACTTATCTGTGGTCATTTATTGTTGTCAAATGAGAATATCGTGCATTGTCCATCTGTATGTGCATCAATGCTCCATGATAAGCAAGTGAGCAGGGAAGACTGATACTATCTGCGCAATCACATTAACTTGTAACACAGGCACACAGCAGGTGAGATGAAATTTTATTAGTGAAATAATGTTGTTGAAAATGCTCTGGTATAGGGAAAACGAGATTGAGATGTGACCAGTTTGGGATTTGAGATATAAAATGAGTTGATGGAATGTCATGGTTGTCCATCCATTCTAGTTTTCGAAGTAACGGTTGAACGTGCATCAATATAGCAATGAGCTAATCGGATGAAAAGGAACTGAGCAATATCATTGTTGAAAATGCTCTGGTATAGGGAAAACGAGATTGAGATGTGACCAGTTTGGGATTTGAGATATAAAATGAGTTGATGGAATGTCATGGTTGTCCATCCATTCTAATTTTCGAAGTAACGGTTGAACGTGCATCAATATAGCAATGAGCTAATCGGATGAAAAGGAACTGAGCTATATCATTGTTTATGCTCTGAAAGTAACTTTATTACTCGCGATATTTGTTCAACTTCAGCGATCAGCACTTCGATTGCCCTGGAAAGCACAATGCGTCTCAGAGTTTACACAAATGATAATTCACTCATTCACAGGGCCTTCACCTACCATTACGAATTCATTGGCGTCCTGCTGTTTCGACAGTCAAATCAAAGCTTCACGAAGACCTAAGCATAGCACACGCTGTAGCAGTACAGTAATTTGGGGGAACTTTGAAGGTAGTAGTTCGTCAGGGGCGCCCCTTACCAACTGACACATTTACTAATGGGCAGACTAGAAGAAACGTGAGTTAGTTCGTAAGGTCATTTATTCCTTCAACATAATTCATGTTGATAACACAATTCAACATTGCAGTGCGCGCAATACATGAGGAAATTCAAATATTGTCACAAGGAAACTGAAATGTTTCGGATCAGGAATTTGTCCACAGGCGAGAAAGATGAGAACTAAGTTTCAACGATAATCTCAATCAAATACATGACTAGCCCTCCTTAGGCTTCCCGAGAAGTTTGGCAATCACCTCTTTCGCCTTCGCCTTGAATGCAAATGACTCGCCCTCCTGCACAAGGATAGATAAAAAAAAAATATTAATTTATAATGCAATTTTAATTCTATAGAACGAAAGAAGAAGCAAAACAAATCTAAGAAGTTTCTTGTACCGTGTCTGTTGAAGACAGCTTCTGGTATCCTGCGTACAGGAGATTGTAATTCATCAGTAACCCAACCGCGAGACCAAATAGACAAGGTGCATACAGTGCCCAATAAGCCCACAGCGAGGTGTTAGTGTAACTCATCTTTCGATTCAGTACCAGCAGAGCCTTGTTCAAATCTGACACCTCCTTTGCAACTTGTTCCTGTAAAGTAAATGACAGGATAAAAAGGTGTAAGCAATGGCTCACAAATAGCCAAGGAGATAAATAGTTGCGCACAGGTCCAGGAGCAAAAGGTCCTATCATCACCAGAATATGCACAATGCTTACAGCAAGCCAAACGTATTCCAAATGTTTATGAGTATTTCGTTAAAAAATATAGAAAAACTACGGTGTGTGTGTGTAGCTCCTAAATTTGAGCTAAACTTTAGCACCTCTTGGACAGCCAAAAGTTTAGCCCTCCTTCCCCCTTTGTCTTCTCTAGAGCTAACACATTGTCACCTAACCAATGCTGGCAAACAGTTTACAAAAAAAAATGCTGGCAAACGTGGCAGCACCAAATCAGATGTTACAGCCCACAAGCCTCCCTAGAGCTAAAATTTGGACCAAAAGTTTAGTTTTAGCCCAGATCAAAGTCAAACCTATCTAATCTTGCACATTGTCACCTAGCCAACGCTAGGTGACAGCACCAAATCTTTACTACTATAAACATTGCAGTTGGTGGTGTCCGGTCATCGATCGTTCGGCGTGCCTTGCATTCTCTCACGGAAGCCTGCGTCGACATGTGGGCCTGCCTTAAACACAACACACTCTCCGCAATCTGCATCTCGCTCAAGAAAAAAGATCTGCATTGGTCTCACCTCTGTTGTCCTGCTCCGCCACCAGCTCCCCGCCCTGCAGCTCACATCCGCATCCCCATCCCGATATCCCATCGCTGCATCCGTTTTATGTTACGGCACCACTCAGACTGGCGCCCATCTAGCTAACCATCAAGGAAGCCGCGGTGGCGCCCAGCACATCTGTGTGCGTCACGGCAACAGTGGTGGATCCATGGACGGACGGACCTCGCAGGCTGCTCCGGACACCGCTAGACACTAGCGGTGACAGCCTCACTGAATCGGATTGGTATAGGATTTCTGGTCCGCCTCGCCGAGAAGCACCATCCGCATCTATGCAGGCCGAGTGGCCGACCATCCACGCGACAGGGAGGAGGAAGACCGAATGAGGAAGTGAGGCTGCCTGATGGGAGAGAGGGGACAAAGATGGTATGAGGACAACATCCAACCTTCCGGCTCCCGCTGCTCGTCCTGCTACTACAGCTTGTTTGTCTCCTCCGAGCTAGCCTGGCCTTGATGCAGGAGAGACGTGAGGTGGACCAAGCATGCGATGCCATAGCTTCTCAAGCAGGGTTGCCTCACCGTTTGCTAAATTCAGATAGGAATATGATGGCTGGTTGTGAGAGAAATCAATGGCAAGAAATTTTATTGATTTTACTGATACAGAGACAATGGAAATGCAAAAATGGTTAGATCCAGAAGTAAAACAGGAAGCATTGATTCTATCGCATCAAATTGGGCCCATAAGGGCTCTTTTCTAATATAACTTCCATCATTATTGAAAACTCAATCTGGCCGTATTCTTTTTTAACATGTAACTGACTATTGGGCTTATGCCATTTTTTATTGCTTAGTTTTTAGAAATCTGCAGTGAAATTGAGTTAGTGAACTAGGCTCAATTCGGTCAAAGAACATAGATTCAAATCGAAAGGTCAAAAAAATCCGAGAGCAAAACTAACTTACGAGCTTCGGACGAGGAGTGCTGAGGCTGCGGCGCGGCCTAAGCAAAGCGCCGGCCGCTGGCTTGGCCACCGAGAAAAGACGAGAAGACATCCTGAAGATGGCGGCGTGCCTGCCTCTGCCTAGGGTTCAAGCGCGCTCGCGTCGGTGCGTGGCGTGGAAGGGAGAGGAGGGGCGGTGAAGATGAATGAGTGCTAGCCTGCTAGGGTTTCGGGGCAATATGTTGGCCGACCACGGGATAAGTGGGCTTGGTTGGGCCTATTTTTGTTTTTTTTTTGAAACATTGGTTGGGCCTATTAGGAAAAGAAGAGAACGGGCAAAAATAGTGCCATATCAACAAAGTGGTTGAGTAGAAATTGCTCAAGTATTATGTGAATCCTATGGTGAAGTGCAGTCATTGTTTCATTTATTATATCTAGAATAAAATGTAATTGCTATGAGACTTCAACACAAAGCAATGGACACCCATTTCTTTTTTGTTTCCACCTGAGAATATAATCTAACTTAATTATAGCTAGGTTATAACAATCCAACAAGTTCTTCACGAGGGGCCTTAACATCTTTCTTACAAATCAAAAAGCACGATATGTCCCTCTCTATGTGGTACAGCTTTAATAGTTTTTCCATATTAAACCTTAGATGCTAAGTTTGTGTGGGATATTTAGCTTTACAACTAGATAGAATGAAACCAATCCCAACATCTGCTTCAATGCCAAACATCTTGATTTAATCATCCCTATTGTCACCAAGTTCACAATGTTATCTAATTTGGTGGTGAAGGGTCATTTTTTTCCTCTAGCAAAAGAGGGGAGGACAATTATAGGATACTGTTGGTTTGTCATGCTCTTACATGGATGGAACGATAGTTGGTGTGGATAAGACGGGACACCATAGTACTTCAAATTAGTGGAAAAAGAAAATACAAAATTAAAAACTAATCTTTACCAGTCATATTGACACCATGCACGATAATGTCCATTGATAACTCCAACAAGTGTGTACTTAGCAGCCCTATCAATCAATGTTAATCATGAGTATGTATCAATAACAATGCTTTGACTTCCACTAAAACTAACAGACTAAACCTACTATAACAAGCTAGTTACTACTTGTACCAAGAGTAACTTAACAGACAGAAAGGTGGGTTGGACCATACATAACACACACGTACACATTATTAAGTGACAAAAGCTTTTGCTACTTGTTCATCTCTTAATGACAACAAATGTTAAGTAGGTCGTCCAAAGACATTTGTTTAATAGCCCATGACGAGTTTCATATGGGATGATGCATGGTTGTTGATTCAACACAAATTATGTTAAACTACTTAAATGACTAATTTATCAGGAGAAAAAAGATAATCATAAAAATGAAACTTAATAATCATGAACTAACCAAATAGTGCACGTTTCCTCAAGGATCTTAGAGACTTCAAGATTTAACATATCTTAACAAACTATGTTAAACTACTTAAATGACTAATTTATTAAGAGAAAAAAGACAATCATAAAAATGAAACTTAACAATCATGAACTAACCAAACAATGCACGTTTTCTCTCAAGGACTCTTAGAGATCAAGATAACTTAGCAAACTACAAATTTCAATGGAGAGTCTAGTTTTTCTTTCCAAGTTTTACTCATTTACAACCTAATTGTGCTTGAAGCATAAACTCTCTTCTCAATCACAATCTCATGCATGTTCGTGCAAATGAAAAAAAACTGGAATACGAAATTTATTAAATATACAAGATCTAAATAGTTTTAACAATCGGGGTGCAAGATCTTTCTTAAGAAAAAGAACGAAAAAAGGTACTAGGTGCAGATCTGCGGCCTCTACTACATAAACTGACTTGTCACATCCCCAGATCCCATCGGGGACGACGGCTTACTCCATGGATCCAAAAGTTGGGCTGATTATCCGACGACGAACCTGAAAAATGTTAAGGAAAAAACGAATCTATGTGGTATTGGGTCAAAAATTGGTGATATAGATGACAACAGGCCATCATCTGATACATACCGTGGGTAGTACTAAAGAAACGGTAAAAAGACAAAACATAGTAACGAATCTTACCGCCTTTATACAGCGTACTACCCTGCAGCTATCCCGTCATGATACAGCTGCGCAGGGCGCTCCTGCTCTTCTGAACAATGATGATGTCGGCATAGTTTTCCCCTCTCTCTCTCTCATAGCGGCAGGTGTAGGCGGCGACAGCGCCGGCGGCGGCGACAGATAATACTTTGGATGCCGTGGCGAGGCATCTTTTTTAGGTCAAGACTCAAGACTTATAGGGTACGGACTCTATAGGCCACCGGCCCATCCAGATATTGGGCCCGATGCTTTGGATGCAATAAGGCCGCAAACTGTGTAAGGGTATTGTATTATAAATTAATTATTAAGACGTCACAGTAATTAGAGTGAATTACATGGCAGGTTGAACAACTTGCGAGGTGAGTGTAAATTTGTCCACAAATTTAACACTATAAACTTGACACTGGTGCAAGCACGTCCAACTATTTATTTCAGTGAATTATTTTAAATTTAGTGTAAACATATGGCATGTTGATATGGACTTTGATGCCTTACAGCCTTTATAATACAACTAATCCCTTAGAGCTTCTTCAAAGGCTAGCTCTAAGCTAACTCTTAGAATTATTTATTAGAGAAATAGAAAAGAGAGAATGCTGCTAGCTCTTTATGAAGAGTTAGTTTCTAAGGAAAATAAGAGACTAAAATATGGACCTTATTTCCTTTCAATTCTTTGAAAAAGCTTCCTGCTAGCTCTTAACTAGCTCTACTCCAAAGCTCTTACAACCCTGACTTCTTAAAGTTATCTTTTTTTCTCGTGAGCATACTAATTCTCTATTCGAAAAAGCTAGTGACGCCGGCAAGACGGAAAGCAATACTCTCTCTATATTAATAAAACAATTCGTTTTAGCTTTTTGACCATTGTTAAGAAAACTATTCATTTTAGCTTTTTGATGTACAATGAGACGGTTCTGCCCTGCATGCAATTATTAACGTAAGCAAGCCAGGCGGCAGCTCGCGTTGTCCAGATGCGCTCGCCACCTAAACTCATTGATTGCCAAGCTTCCGATGCGCGTTCGCTTCACGTTTTATCTCCCCAACTCATCGCCTGACTCGCTCAGTCGCTCGTCCATTTGCCCTGCTCGCCAACACATTCGTCGCCTGACTTGCTCGCCATACCTTCTCGCTGCCTTCGATGGAGAACGCCGATGCCGTCGCCTCCATGGATTCGGACTAAACGTGGCCAGTGCAAAAAGAATGCAGCTGAAAGGAATCGAACCCGCAACAGCTAGCCTCGAAATTGGAGTAAGTAAACAAGGAAAATAACCTCCTAATTAATGACTTTTTGGTATCATAAATGATATCCAAAATGAATTGTTTTTTTAATATGGAGGGAGTACTAGCTTGCATTGGCATGCTACATGTGGAAAATTTGATGCCTTCACTCATGAGTGAACACAATCAAGTAAATGGTGGAAGGCCACAACGTGATAAATTGAGATAGAAAAAAATATTTCACACAATAAAGATATATGTGTTCTAAATTTTTGAAAAACATGGATGATTCTACTAAACGTAAAAGAGAATGTTGTCTTTACTATATAATACTATTGACACTTATTTGTCATCTTGGTGCTATTATTCTTTCTTAGCGTTGCCTTCCTCTTCTGAGCAGTTGCTCTCCCAACTATTGTTGTTGTGGTTAGTGGACGTTATGGTGCAACATCCCTACTTGATGATAAGCAGATTTCAGTAATGGTGTTGCATAAGCTCGAGGAATCTGGCTGGATGAGGCCTGCACGATGTCAAGAAGATAGTTCTATTTAATTGTAAATGCGACAGATGTAAAATAGATAAAATACATATCTTTATTATTAGAGATGGCAATGGGTACCCATGATCCGATATTTGATGGGGTTTTACTCTATTAGGGTGTGGGTTTAGACCAGTTTCTCTCCCCATGGGTCCCTTAATGAGCATTTTTCGTCCTCTAGTAGGTATAGTGGATATGGGGATATTTCTTTATAACCCATATCCGTCTACCCATGGGTTATATCATCTTCTTTGTAAAAAACATATCACGCAAAAGAACTCTTGTGTGATGCTTATTAAGAGTAAAACTTTCATCATTTTTGTGCTATACTTTAAATTGTTATGTGGTACTTTAGATATTTTATTTTAAACTTGTTTTTAACTATTATTTTACAAGCTATATTTTATTAATTACTTATTTTATTATATTATTAATGGGTGTGGGTAACCCGATGGTATTCATACCTACGGGGGACATTTGAGAACCGAAGTGGGTATGAATATATGTGACAGGGTGTAAAATTCTAGATGGGGATGGGTATGTTCTCCCACCCCCCAGTGGGTAATATACCCATTGCCATCCCTATTCATTAACAGGGTTGATATAACAGAGTTTCTCTCCTTAGAATAATTTACCGAACTCGTTCCGATAGTAGACATGACCTATAAATTATGGTTGAGTCCCAAGATGATCTATTGTTTTAAGAATAGTGAGCTTACAAATACTATCAAATAACTTCACCTGAGTAGTGGCAGATTGAACAAAATCTTTATTGGGAATTTGAACAGACCCTGCCTTACTGGCATCTTGCCGCCTGCCAAATCATCAACCTTCCTCTTCTCACATCCTTTTCTGTTATGCCCAAAATCATTGCAATACGAACATTGAATCTTTACACCATGCTTGGATTTACAAAATTTGATCTAACATATTCAGAGTTGTAAGCAAATTGGATTTAGCGTAGAAAGATAAGCACGAAGTGCATGTTGCTTCCACGATCGTGCTACCCAAGCATTAGAACAGGAGAATAGCAGATTACAAGAGCAATTAATCCTAGGATTAACTCACCGTATGCAGGAGACGATCCGCCATCAGGACGCAGAACAGGGGCCATCCTTCCCCGTGAGAAACAATGGTGCAGTACGATCTTCCAATGATGAGTTGACTCACCTTTTTTCTTTCAAAATAATGACAAGATTGCTAGCTAGATCTCCATAGCTGTAATGGTGAGAGAAACCGCACATGTAAAAACCTAAACCCATGATGTCTTTTATACTGATTAGTTCACGATGTGTAGTCGAAGAAAACGTACATCCAAGATATAGATAGACATAGGGGGGTTTATGTAAAATATGGGCCAGCAGAGCATCTATCATTCATGTCAACAAGCTGACAAGGTGCCAAATATTCATATTGGACCTAAAACAATCCACTGCAAGAAGTTATTGGATAGTTTTTTTTTTTTTGAGTAATGGGAGGCTTAGTGCTGAAAGGCTTGTAATGGGAGGCTTAGTGCTCTAGTTTTGGAGAAAAAAAATTTGGAGTTGATCTGGGGAAACTCCTCAGGAGTTGATCTGGGGGAATCTATCATTCTGTTATGTTAGCCTAGCTGAAAGGCTTGTAATGGGAGGCTTAGTGCTCTGGTTTTGGATAGTGTTTTTGGAGTTGATTTAGGGGAAACTCGTCAGGAGTTGTTACAAAACTGTAGTTTTTTCCTTTTGGTTTTTGCAAAATTTTCAAACTGTTGTAATTTCGTTGCTCTAAGTAATGAAATTCCAGGGGAGACCCTGTCTTGCAAAAAAGAAACAAGTTGTTGGACGGACTTGCACTAGTGTCAAGTTTGTGGACAAATTTGCTCTCATCTTGCAAGTTCTTGAACCTGCCATGTAATCCACTTCAGTAATTATTATCCTATGTGGACGTGATTCAATGAGGAGAGAGCAACCCAGCCGTTGGCTTTTATTCGTTTTTCTTTGGGTCAAGTCCATTTTATACTACTCTAATGTATGTGGGGTCCCTAACCTTTGGTTTGGTTTACTTAGCCCCCTAGTTTGCTAAAACTAGATCACTATTCATCTAATGATGGTTTTTTATCCCAGTATTGGCAAGTACGATAGTGTGTTTCTTAATTTTGCCAACATGGATAGATGTGTTGGTGGATGATGTGTGAAGAAATATTTAGTCCACTTAATCCCCATCTCCATCTTCATCGGCCGCGAATGGCATGAAATAGCAGCTCTCTCCCGGCACCGCAGCGTCAAAGGGGATCACATCTCCATTGATGTGAATAGAATTCCCGATGTTGTGTAATGGGTGAATTACTGTATGTTGCAATCTCAGGAAATTCTCAACCTGTATTACTCCGAATGAAAATGTTTTGATATTTGTATGGTCGTGGGAAGTGAAAGAACAGATGTAACCATGGATACAAGGGAGAAATTATGAAGCACTGATGGGCTGCAGCAATGCGCAGTGGCGGGCCTAGGATCTGAAGTATGGGTATTCAAAACTTCTAAGGATAGGGAAATTTTTTTGTAGCATAAATTATTCTTTCCGCCTTACATGAGATGGGAAATTAGTGCATTCGGTTATAGCAACAAGACTTCTCTCTGAGAAGTGAGGAATACAAGCTAACCTTGTCTATCTATGTTCAGCTTGAACCAAACTTGAAATTGAACAAATAAGAGTGAAGAACTCATTGTGCAGCATATTAAAGTGGCAACATATTAAAGTGGCAACTCATTGTACAAGCTAACCTCATATTTTCTCTTACATTTTGTCGAATAATATTGTAGCTTGATGACTGATAATACACAAAAACGTGCGAAGAGAGGGGGGGGGGGGGGGGGGGTCGCCGCCTCGTTTAGCTGTGCTTTTCTCCCAACCCAACAGGACCAAATGATTCATCACGAAAAAAGAATCATGACATCACACATGGAAATTGGGAGTTCACCTTGCTTGTGTTGCAGGCGGCAAGGGACATGAGAATGGGATGACAGTTTTAGTCCTTCTACAACGGTGTGGACGATGCCCCCTCGATGAAGCTCGTGTCGCCGACACATTGCGTTCGTTTGAACCACGACGGCTAGGCTTCCTTGAGGTGTGGAGGATGGAAGGAAACAATGGGGAACATGACAGCGATGGGTCGTCGTCTCATCGACTTCGTTGGGGCCATGATCGTGACCTCACTTGGCAAAGACAGGCATGGAGAATGCCTGCAGTGGATTGTCTACTTTGTCAGGAAGGCAACTAATATGTCGTGCCGCTCGTGGTTGTGCCTTGTGCCGAACTTGAACTCAAACACCAAACCACTGAAGAAACGGAGGGGAGCGATGAAGAGAAGATGTTCAAGCACGTTTGCGTGTATATGTGTAGCACTGTTTTTGATAGTTGTGATATAGCATGTCTTCTTCTGATCAATACGATTATGATTTCCATTGTTCTACAATACGAACTAGACTCAAATACAAGAGAGGGACAGACGGGGATCGAACATCGGTTCAATTGGAAAATCCAGATCGGGTGTTGGTTTAATCAGTAGGGCGGTTGGTGGACGGACGCGAAATAGACAAGCACACCTAGAACTCCCAACACTAAAGTTGTTATGGTTACAAGTCCAGAACAAACTCGTATCAGGAGAGCCTAAGGTCAAACGAGCCGGAGGCTCCCTTCGGTCAGGCTAGAGTGGGATAGAACACCAAGTGCCGAAGAGAGCGTGTCAGCTCCCTTCGGCTAACGAACTCTTTGGAATTATATGGTTAGACTAGTACAAGAAGGTTCTGATGCCTGGCATCCGTCCCGTCACTCAGAGGTGCAGGTGAGCATTTATAGATCCATGCTCACCTACCCTTCGGGTGTGTTTACAGGTTTGCCCCGGCCCTTACATTACACATCTTACTATTTGACCTAAGGGTATTCTAGTACTTCAATCTTCATCCGGTACACGCCTCCGGCTGCCATTCTCTAACGCCTGCGCTCGGGGCCCACCACGCCGTACGGCCTTCGGCCATACCGGTCTTCGGACTCCTGCTGGGCCGAAGGCCTTCTGGGCCGGAGGTCTTCTGGGCCGCCATTGCTGGGCCGAAGGCTTTCTGGGCTGGAGGTCTTCGGGGCCTTGTTTCTTGTTGCTGGGCTGCCTTCTGGGCTTGGGGAGACTAAGGGGTGGGCATTCCCCCAACAGTAGCCCCTCATGGGTGAGATCCGCCTTCGACAGGACCGAAACCGTGATCATGTAACATGACCACCCCTAGTCCCCCCCCCCCTTTTCGGGCCTGCCCGGAGGCCATCTTTTCCTTCGGTTACCTACATTTGGCACACGCAATCGTAATCGAAGAAGTTAATGAGTTGTCAAAAGCGAAGCGTGCTACCGAAGGCAGCATGTTATTTCGTCCCTAACCTGAACTGCCCTCGGGCTCCCGGCCCTTAGCCGCCGGACCGTGTGACATTCCTGAAGATGCAACAAACGTATTGTCATAAATGCAGTCCACGCGTTGTCCCGCTTATAAATGCACCCAACACAGTTACTCAACGCAGTTCCCGAGCGAGCGTGCTGTCATAAATTCAGCCTATGCACCACGCGTCGGCCATCGGATCGGTGAGCGCACGATCGGACGCGAGCAAACGCCGCGCGCCACACGCTCTAGTGGCTATATAAGCCAGCCGTTCACCCCCTTACCCTCTCACTTTCATTTTGATCTCGCGACCGCTTCGTGAATACCTAACTCTTCCGCCACCAATCCCTCGGCTGCGTCCTACTCACCGCGCTCATGCTCGCATCGAAGGCTGCTCTCCCCTGCTTCAATCGGCCACCCCCGCCCTCCGGCTAGCAATGGGCCCTCGGAAAGCTAAGCCCCCGAGTGGATCTGAGCCGAAGTGGGTTAATGATAAGAAAGCCAGGAGTCCTTATTTGGGGCCAAGTGTGGTCACCGAAGCGATGCTGGACACTTGGGCTGCCGAACCGAAGCTATGGTTTAAAAGGTCCCGCGCTTCGGCCCTGAAGGAGGGTGAAACCGAACCCCAACCCCAACTGGGTACAATAGTTGTCTTCGAGCGGTTCTTTGAAGCTGGGCTCCGGTTTCCCTGCTCCCGATTCGTCGGAGACGTCTTGGCCCTCTACGGGCTCGAGATACAACAGGTGCTGCCGAGCAGCATCACCCGACTGACCTGTTTTGAATGGGCATTCCGAATGGAGGGCGTCGAGCCGCATGCTGGTGCTTTTGCTGCAATGCACCTGGCGTCCCAGCGAGAGCATCCCTGCCTCGGAGACCCTACGATGTTGTCCAACTACCTTACTATAACTCTTCGGCCGCGCCGCGAACGTGAGGTGCCTGCAAAGGGGTCAAGGCAGCACTGGGGAAAGCAGATTGCCTCCGGTTAGTTCTACAACAATGTGGGCCCCGAGAGCAACCTTTGCAGTCGAAACGCTGAGATCATCTATACTCCGAAGCCCGTGAGCCCGGAGAGTAGCAGCCTCACCACCCGGGTCAGGCTGTTGTCCCGCATTGCCAAGCGCTTGAGCATGCGGGACTTGGTGGAGGAATTCTACGCCGCGGGCATCGATCCTCTCCGGGCCAACTGGCATGTACAGTTCATCACCCAAGACCCCATGAGCGGTGAGTTGCGATTTGACCGGGAGCGGCTCCCGAAGGTGAACTTCGCCGAGATAGAGCAACAAGCAAACCACTATCTCGGCCCTCTGATCGCTAAGGAGTGGGAGCTACTGGGGCAGATGAGGCATCGGAACCGAACCAATCGCATTGTGCAATTGCACAATACGAATGCCATTGTGCCGCCACGGGAGCTGCACAACACCGGAGGTCGGCAGCCCGGGGGTAAAGTGAAGAAGGGTTCAGACACCCGGGAGGAGGAGGAAGAATCGGAGGAGGAAGAAGAGGAGGTTGAGGAAGAAGAAGAGGAAGAGGGGGAAGAAGAAGTCGCCACCGCCGCGCCCAATTACTTGTCATCCTATACTCCTTCAGTTTTCCCCATTTACTTATCATCCTCGCATCCCAATGTACATTTTTCTCTTTTTAATAAATCTCTATCTCTATCTCTCTTCTTCTCGTTTTCTGTGCACCTACCTTTTTTACTTCTCCTTCATCTCTGTATCCAAATCTAAAACATGTAAAATAGGGACGGAGGGAGTAGAGGATATGGATCCCTCAGACACCCCTCCTGTGGCGGGGACCAAATAACCTCCACCTCGGATCTTCTGCGCCCACTGCTACATCACCTATTTGTGCGTCGGCGCACGCTGCGGGAGGCCGGAGGCCTATTACTAAGTACTGGCCTGGCCACTGATTTCGCAAAACATATGCGCCAAACAAGCTGGTTGCGTATAGCCTCGGCGCAAAAGATCCCGGAGCGCTGACACGGACAATTTTGGTTGGATGGCCGCCTCGTTGAGCCCACCACACGAGTTCTTCTACCCCACTGACACTGCTACCCCATCGCAGTGTCCCCACATGCAATGGGCATATTCGCAAAAGATCTGAAGTGTGTTAGTTTTTTGGGGTCTAAATTTTAGTGGGGTCATATCAATCATTAAAACGCTAGATATGACTATTAAATATATATTAAATATAAAACTAATTATAGAGTTGAATGCGCATCAGCGTGATAAATTCATCAAGCTTAATTAAGTCATTATTAAGAGATGTTTACTACAGCATCACATTATCTAATCATGATCTAATTAGTCTTAATAGATTTGTCTTATTATTCAGAGGGAAGGTTATGGACTGGATTTTTTTCAGTAATCTATATTTAATACTTCTAATTAGTATCACAATATTTAATAGAATATCTCTAAAAATCAGAGGAGTGAAAACAAACACACCCCTGATCGGTGCCGGGATCCGAATCAGCGGCAAACTGACCGAAATGACCTCGTAGGACTGGCGTAGGGTGAAGATGCCTTTCCGGTGGTTTCACCAGCATTCTTCGTAGCCCTCCCTAACAACGGTGATTTTTTTAAGTACCATGTACTTTTACACTTTTTTCTTCTTTAATTTTGTATAATTATTTGGCAACTGAAATTTAATGTTTGTGTGGCCCTCCTTAATTTTTTGTCCCAGTTCCGCCACTGGTTCTTCTCCTGTTGTCCACTTTTCGCAGGCCTTGACATTCGCTGGAGGGCCACGACGAATAGAGAGGTCGTAGAATTTGATTGCTTGCTTACGATGCATGTCCCCGGAAATACCCTCCGTATCCTTGCTGATCTGCTGTCATAGAGGGATTGATGGATGCTTCCGGAGATGCTTTTCAGGCTCATCTTTGAGTATTTGTAATATTCCATTGAGCTTGAATTTCAGATTTTGTTAGCCAATCACACAATCTGAGAGGCGTATTGGAACATAACGTCGTTTTTATCTCCTCCTACTTGATCCAGCAGAATCCTATTCTGAATTTAAAAACTTAAATTGGACAATGGGTTTTTCCAAATCTACATGCATTGTTTACTTCACTGGCGAAGCTACGTGGTGCTTCCACCGGGGGTGAATCAGTGTTTTAGTACTAATTACCTGAGTTTGACCACTTGTGCACCAGAATCACTCTATGATTTGCATATTTGGCACCACCATTAAACAAAGTCTAGCTTGGCCACTGGTTTACTTAAACTAAAATCAGGGATGCAGACAGGAAGGGAGGGGGTGGGGAGGGACCAGACCTCCCCTATGCTTCATGCACTTTTCTTATGCATGTACAAAATCATTATATAGGAACAAATAATTTTAACTCTTTTATAAGATCAATATTGTGAATTTTTTATTTCACTCCTCACTAAAGTATGTATGGTTCATGGAAAGACCAGCACCAACACTGATGATCCCGTGTCGCTCTAACACAATAACAAACCTTAAGTTGGATTTCTATTTTATTTAGAGTTTTTTAATGTTGATACTAGCAAAGTACCCGTAGACTTAAAAATATTTTTATATGAAAAATATGTATGAATTTTCTGACTCTTGTCATGCTCTCTATTAAAAACTCTTTAGTACTGAGTACAGACTGTCAATATACTCACATGAGCTCATATTAACCTAATCCAATATGTATGAATCAGACTCACGTCTTGACTAGACATGATACAATATATGTATACAAATCAAACTCGCATGAGTTTATATTAACCTAATCTAATACGTAAAACCAATACTAAATTAAACCAATACCAAAGCTAACATCAAACTAAAATAACACTAATGACAATCTTACCTAAATTAATGTACAAAATCATCATATAGTAGAAAATAATTTTGACCCTTTTATAAGATCAATATTGTGATTTTTTTGTTTCACTCCCCACTAAAGTATGTATGGTTCATGGAAAGACCAGCACCAACACTAATGATCCCGTGTCGCTCTAGCACAATAACAAACCTTAAGTTGCATTTCTATTTTAATTAAAGTTTTTTAATGTTGATACTAGCAAAATGCTCGTATGTTACTATGGACTTAAAAAAATATTTTTATATAAAAAATATGTATAAATTTTCTAACTCTTGTCACACTCTCTATTAAAAACTCTTTATTACTAGATACAGACAGTTAATATACTCACATGAGCTCGTATTAACCTAATTTAATATGTATCAATCAGACTCACATGTTTGTTAGACGTGATACAATATATGTATACAAATCAAACTTGCATGAGTTTATATTAACCTAATCTAATACGTAAAACCAATACTAAATTAAACCAATATCAAAACTAATATCAAACTAAAATAACACTAATAATAACCTCACCTACTAATGACAACTTCACCTAAATTAATGAATAGAAGTAGAAATTCTACCATAAACTTTAACTGCCTCGTCAATCAGTAAACGTGTTGCGTTCAGCGTGAAGATGCCTAACGTTTCTGGCTTCGTGGTGCCAGCCCACAGTCCGGCTACAGCTATAGCCGTGCCTCGCGTCTTCTCCGTACTATACTCCTATATGCAACCAGCACGGACCCGCACTACCGCAGCACGGCACGGCGGCATGACGGACGGCACCGCAGAGTGGCAAATTCGTAGATAACTTTCAAAAGCAGGTCCGGGAGATGGCACGATCTGCTTTCCACGCCGGACTCCGCTGCCGCCAGCCACCTTTCCTCCTTCCTTCCTCTCCGATCGCCGAAAAGACCTTTCTTGGGGTTGGGGGTCTTTTTCTTCGTCTCTAAAAGCTTTACTCGACGCCCGCGCCGCGCGCACCAGAAGGCTCCAGAGCATCAGCGAAGGAACGAGAGAGCGAGCGGGCGTACGGTGCAGATGAAGAAGTGCCCATCGGAGCTGCAGCTGGAGGCCTTCATCGGCAGCGTGGAGGACGCCGCCGTGGCCGAGGATAAGCCCGGGCACGTGGGGCCGTTCGGCGCCGGGATCATGTTCCCGGCTGGAGGCAACGACCTCTCCGCCTTCAGCTTCGCCGATTCGGTGAGTGAAAGCAGAAAGAAGTTGGCGTTGTGTCGATTAAGTCGAGGCGTCAGGCGTGGTGTATTTTTGTGACTTCAGAGATTTGCTGTTTGTAGAGTTGGTTTGGTTGTTTGATTATGTGTAGTAGTACTAGAATTTTATGCTATGTGAATTACTGAATTGTGGCATGTGCAAGAGATAGTGATTTTTTTTTTTACTGATAAACAACTTGAAACCAATCTCTGAAGCCTCTTTTACCATCAGAAGAATCCAAACGATCTCTGTCTAGTTCTTTGTTTTCCTGTGACATGCTTAACATTCCAAAGAGCTTCAAACACTGATAAAAGTTGAATAGTGGATTATATGTTTTTACCCCGAAAGACAACAGTGGATTCTAAGCACAGTGAAAGAACGAAGCACTAACCATTTTGTTCTGAATTTCGGAGTACTTCTTGTTGGTATGAATTTTTCTCCAGCTTGGAGCAACATATGTAAGATATACTAGTGTTTTTATTAGAATGCGAACAAGTCACATGGATTGCAGTTTCAGACCGTTGTAGGCCTTGACAGGCATATGTATGGTGATGACTCCACTAATCTGTTTGCTTTTGTTCTGTCCGAGCAGAACACCCTCAATGGAAGCATTCCCAATCACCTCTGGCCCCATAACCACGGTGCTCGGCACCCCGCCATCTCCACGACAATCGAGTCACAGTCATCAATCTGTGGTATTGCCTCACATTTACCATTCCCCAGCACATCTTTTTATCTGCAAGACTGCAAAAAGTACTAGAAATCTAGAACAGGATTCAGAATTGTGTGAAATGTTTTTTCTTCTAAACTGCAAGGTGGTGAATTTGAAAAAAAAATGACATCCCACTTGTCTTGTCAGATCATGAGCAATTACCGATGTTGTAGACGATTGAATAGTAAAAAAGAAACATTTTCCTGCATATGTTACAAGGCAATGACTGATAAAATCATATCAGACGAAGAACTGATTAACTGTATGATACCACTGATGTTGCTCACGCTTATTCAATCATTTGCAGCTGCGGCAAGTCCAGCATCAGCAACCAATCTAAATGTGAAAGAGAGCCAAACTTTTGGCGGCACAAGTGGTTCAGATTCCGATAGCGACTCATTTTTAGATATCGAGGGTGGTCCATGCGAGCAGAGCACAAACCCACTGGACGTGAAGAGAATGAGACGGTACACCAAGAACATCATCAGCGATTTGCCCGTTCATTTTTGCATTCTACATTACTATCTCTATAAGCAATTTACAAATGTGCAATGGGTGTTGAATGAAAATAGGTGTATTTATAGGCACCTAGGAATAGGATAGACTAAATAGATTGTCTCGAATCTCAGGATGGTGTCCAACCGAGAGTCTGCTAGACGGTCAAGAAAGAGGAAGCAAGCTCACTTAGCGGATCTCGAGACACAGGTAAACGCTACAAATGTGTACATGTGTTGGTTTCGTTTTTTGAAAGGAAATGTCGTGCAGCGGTAATAATAAAAATGAAATGTAAAGTGAAATACCAGCAAAAGAAAATGGTCGATCCTGGATCAGTGCTTATAGGTTATGTTCTTGGACACAGGTTGATCAGCTTCGAGGCGAGAGTGCTTCGCTCTTCAAGCAGCTGACAGACGCTAACCAGCAATTCACAACCTCAGTCACGGAGAACAGGATCCTGAAATCAGACGTTGAGGCCCTCAGAGTCAAGGTGACCGTTGTTCAATCGCGTCGCAGATGTGAGAAGAGAAACTGATTATTCTGTTCCAGTTCTCTGAAACGTTTCTCTCTGCCACACAGGTGAAGCTGGCAGAGGACATGGTGGCGCGCGGCGCGTGTGGGCTGGGCCACCTGGGCCTGTCGCCAGTGCTGAACCCGCGGCAGGCGTGCCGCGGGCCGGACGTGCTCGCGGGCCTGGACTTCCCCGGCGACGACGCGTGCTTCGCGGGCCTTTCCCCGACGGAGCAGGTCCAGAACTCGCCGTTGCAGAGCATCGCCGCCAGCCTCGAGAGCCTCGACAACCGGATGGCCAGCGAAGTGACGAGCTGTGGCGGCGGCGGCGTCGACGTCTGGGGCGGCTGGGACTCTCGTTCCAACGGTGGATTGTCCAAGTGAGGAATCGTGGAACTCGCGGGTGGCAGCTGCTGTTCTGTACGCGTGTTATATGAGCTGCAAGAATTTGTGAGCTGCTTCTGTGTTAGCTGGAGTCATGAACTGAACGGACTTGAGTTTTTCAGAGTCCTCGTGTCGGTATACGTATTGTCTAGTTCTGTAATAGACCAGACTAATACACATATATTATGTGCTATGAGACTGAACTCGTAAGCATTATTAATTCGCATCGCGTGGTGTTATATGCGCTCTTCTAGTTTGACTGCAGATATGCAGTTAGTACTTCTGAAATGTTCAGCGGTGAAAAATTGACAATCATGGCGAGCAGGTAAGTGAAAATCCGGCATTCTGAAGCAGCATTTCTTGTGGCTTCATCAAATAATAGTATTAGCTTGTGAGTAAACTGTACAGATTACACAACCTTGCGCATATTTTACAACTTCAGATTTAATTTTGGATCGGCTCGTCGTTTCTTCCCGTCGTTCTCCTCTCCCGCTCCATCGCATCGATCTCCAGCATCAGCTCGTCGTACCCGACGACGGCCATGCCGGCGGCCTCCATAATCGCTCCAAGCGCGGCGGCGACCCCGACGCAGACCTTCTTCTTCGCCTCCTCCTCGTTGAACCACTCCTCGCCGCCGCGCTGCCTCTTCGCCGCCGCAGCGACGGCGGCCGCCTCGGCCGCGACCGCGTCCACGGCCCTGGTGCCCCCCTCCACGTCAACGGACTCCACCGCGCGGGCCCACGCCACGATCAGGCGCGGCATGTCGTCCTCGCCGCCCTCGACGCAGCTCCGGGCCCACCCCCAGAGCGCCGCCGCGTACGCGCGCTGCGACTCGGCCCACGCCTCCAGCGCCGCGCGCCAGCCGCGGAGTTCCGCGGCGAGCGCGCCTGCGGCCGCGGCGGCCCGCGTGGGACCCGGCGGCGGCGGTGGGCCCCTGAGACCTCCGTTGGTGTCAGGCCGAGAGGATGACAGCAGCGCGGCTGCCTCGTCGGCCGTGCGCTTCATCACCCGGTGCGCCTCGGCGATCACTCTCCACATCCTCGCCAACCTAAACAACCACCACCAAAAAAAAATTATCAGATATATTTTTTTTGACAGGAACATGATTTTATGAGATCACAAACTGCTCCCATTCATTGGTAGTACTCTTGTTGCAATGCAAGACAAGATGGAACAACACGACTTACGCGCGGACGAGCTGCGTGAGCTGCGGCAGGAGCTCGTCGTCGCGCACGGCGGCGATCCTTCTCGACACGTTGTCGACGGAGGTGAGGGAGATGTTGAGCTTGGTGCGGAGGTCCCTGATGGCGGCCCTCGTCTTCTCGATGGCGTACGGCTCGGCGCCATTGGCGTCCTGGCTCCTCAGCAGATCGCACTTCTTCTCGTACGCCAGCCGGACCTTCTCCCCTGCCTTTCCGTTCAGGAAATAGTTCATCGGTTTCAGTTACACGTGCACATGAAAGAATTCATTCAAAGCGATTAATGAATAAATAAGCGTGCACGTACCCTGACTTCCTCGTACAGCCTCTTCTCCCACTCGTAGAGCCTGTCGAGACTCTCCTTGTGGCTCTTGAAAACCTCGAACGGCTCCGGCGGGATCTCGACGACCTCGCCTTGCTCACCGCCGTCCTCCCTCGGGACAGGTGGTTGAACTGTCTAGTAGAAAATACAAATATGCTCAATGTGATAGTTCTTCTTGTCCTAAAATAAAGCACACTGACGACAGCAAAAAACAGGAAAAAAAAACACTGACAAAGTCAAGAAATGGCACTGTTCAGTGCGGATTGCAGGAACAACGAACAGTACCTTTCCTTTGGTAGGGGACAACCTCCAGCAACACGGAGACCTCGCCGGCAGTCTCGACAACCTTCATGAAATGGCCCTGGATGTGCTTCATGGCCTCCGCCATGCTCGTCGGTGGCCGGTCGACGAACACGGTGAACCCGGGAGTGCCGTGCTGCTCTATGTCAGCATTTGCCAAAACTCTCAGCCCGTTGTGCACGTGATTCACCTCCTCCTTCCTCTCCTCCCTTGGCGGCTCCACCACCGGTGCCGCTGCTTTTACCTGTCCAACCTTCACCTCTGCTTCACCATTATTTCGGCCGTCATCGTCACGGCTCTCTTCCTCCAGCTCCGGTATCTGCTCATCACCAACTTGATCTTCTTGTTGCACTGCTTCGAGACCGTAGTTCCCATAGCGGTGCTGCTCTGTCAGTGAAGAGAACGGGTCCCAAAAGAGGTCCCATCTTGGCAGCCGCGGCGGCGATGATACTGGTGCACCGTTCGCCGAAGAATAATCCATAGAAGACGGCTGGAAAAACTGGTGATCCAGCCCGAAGAATCTATCGACGACGGCGGTTTCGGCGGCTTCGTCAGGCTCCCATTGCTCCAGCGGGTGCACGGGAGCCCCTCCCGGTCTCAGACAGTTGATGACGAAGACCTTGTGAGGTGAGGCCGGGTGGTGCACGAACGATGACGCCTCCTGCATCAAGTAGAGGTGCTCGTCTTCGGCGAAGTAGTAGAAGAGGGCGAGCGAGACGCGGCGGAGCGACTGCACGTAGGCCACGTGGGAGGAGGCCAGCAGGCTCCGCTGCGTGATCGCCTTCTTCACGAAGCTCCTCCGGTCGTGGCAGGTCTTCACGGCCTCCTGCTCGTCCAGCTTCGACGATGAGCAGCCCATTGTTGCAGCCTGCTTCTCCTTCTCCTGAACGAACCTGAAGGATGAAGGAGGTAGTGGCGGTTTCTTTTCCGTATCTGATGCATATGGATCATGTATTGTGCCGTTGGGAAAGAGTTGAGATGCTTTGGTTGTTTTGGGGTCTGGAAGAAAAGAACATTTCTTGGGCGAGGTAACTGAAAGTGCTTGATTTGTGCAATATGAACCTTCGAGGTTTATGAGATTCCAAGTCAGGGGGAAGAGAGGAACTGTCCTAAGATGAAAGGAATCTTGATGTTACCGCGTTCGTACTACTTTACTCTCTCATATAATATGCATGCTCTGTGCGGTGGTTCAACACGATCAAGACAACGAAAGCTAAGCTACAAGCCAAAGAATGCGCAAGTCGTCGCATGCTTTTGAGACAAATTGCAGTCGGTGGGACTTGTATGAGTTCTAAACCAAAGAATGTGGCATGAATAATTTGCTCGGATTTTCAATGGGCCGATTATCTTGCACCGAATATTGGACAACTGCCAACTTTTGTAAATTGTTGTAATTTGATGGGCATTTACAAAGTACATTAGCTCGTACATATATATTTCTAAATATATTTTGTCTAACTTTTACTCCATCACTAGAACACACGAGGACCTTCACGGTGTAACTTGTACATCATCGCAAGCTTTGCAATGGTTTCACGTACTGCTGTCGAACGACTGTTGGTGTTAGTGTTGAAAATTCATAGCCACGAAACAAACAACCTGAAATGTTACGATTTTTTTCCCCACCTATAACAAAACAAAGCCGACACTTTGTTTGGTCTGAAATGCTTCAAGGTCTGATGTGTTGCCGGTTAATTTTCAGTCGTTTGAAAGTTAGGATTCTTTATTATAAATGCTGAAATTATTAAATGATTAAATCTAAATCCAATAACTCGCATCTCAGCTAGCGGACAGGTCAGTGGCCAGGTGAAAAGACGCCCGAGTGGCTGCCTCCCGGCCGGGGGTTCGAACCTCCGATCTTGCACCACTGTTGCAGCGCGTACTGTAGCGCACAGTACTTTGCACTACAGCTGCACGGTAATGTAACTCGCTTTTCCCAGTCAAAGCATAGGTAAAGACTCACGTCATAGCTTACACGGTCAGCTGAGTTTCTATGTATGATTAGGGTGAGAGTTTGAGAGTTTTCTCGGTCTACGTGAGGATTCTTCTCCTTAACAAAAAGCCGTCGAGGGGGCTTCTATTGAGGAGCCACCGGATCCCGAGTTCGAGTGCTGCTCGGCATGGGATTTACACCAAAAAAATTCTCTCGCCTCTTCCATGTCCAAAGCACATAGTAACTCTCTCAACTTGATATGGTGCAAGTGCTGCGTAGTTTGCGCCGTAATGGCTGCATCAGTGTGTTTTGCGACGGGCCAGTCTTACCTAATGTTCGAGCCCGTGTAAGGTTAGCAGGGGGTTAAGGTCTTTTTCTTAGCAAAATGCCCGGAGTTGTCATACCCCCGACAGGTCGAGTTTTCTTAAATCTAACAATTCATAAAGTCTATGGTTAATAATAGGAAATGCTAAATTACGCTCGAGTGTTTCTCGATGACTGAACACTTAATTTTTTGACTGGCGGGCGCAGCACGCGGGGCGGAGGTGGAGCAGCGGCGGAGCGCATTGGCGGTGTAGGCGGTGCGGCACGGCGGCGAGGGCACCGCCGATTGCGGATTAGTGCCGGCGGTGAGGAAAGAGCGGCGGAGCGGTGATGGAGCATGGCAGCGGTGCAGGCGGCGAGTTAGGGGGTCTGGGTTACCAGAGCCAATTCAACCTGGCGGATCTAGAAGACTTTCGGCCGCAGGTCTCGGTGGCGGTCAGCGGCGCAGCGAGTTGGTGCTGGTTCTTGATTAGAGGAAGAAGAAGATGCGGGAACTGTCAGATGAAGATCAGGTGGTCAGAAAATCAGGTGTTGAAAATGAAATAAAAAGTTCACGTGGCGTATAGACGTTCCCTTAATAATACATTGATATTTTTTGTAGTTATTATATTATACAATATATATCTATATATCTTATTAATTTAGGTGAGTTCGTCTGTCCCATATTTTGGTATTGATTCGAATACAAGTCCATAAATTTAGAGATTGAATCCAAATCGGTTTCGTACCTTCCAGATCAAGCATCAAATTTAAAAAATCATAAATCCCCCATTCAGAGTTTAAATGAGACAAACTCGGACTCTATCGCATAGCCCTCAAAAAGTTCTACAACTTTAATATTCAATAAAAATCAAGATTCTGTCGTTTTGGGTTCCAAATTTACGATGAAAAAATATTTATTCTGATTCGGACTTCTCTACGCAGGTTTATGTGCGGGACCCATATCTCCTACTTCCAAAGGCCAAATAATATGATCCATATATATTCCAAAAATGCCTCGACAAGATCTACATATTTTAACTTTTCTCATTTATATATGTTTTTAAGTCCAAAATTACATCGCAATGCAGTGTTGTTTTTATTATACGTGAATTATTTTTTCCTATCGGATAAAACTTGTAGAAATCTTTAGACATTGAGTTATGACCTTAGTCTTACATGTTGAGCATTATAGAGGTTTAGTGGTGTCTTATAGGCGTCATGAGTTTATGAGAATCTCTCTTTGTATGACGAATTAAGCTCCATATCGATACTACTCATATTGAGTATTTTTTAATATCATTTCACTTAATTTTACAGCATAGCATTCAAACGACACTACATATGAAAATCGTTAGCATTAAGAATTTCTCTTTGTATGATGAATTGGGCTTCATATCGGTACTACTCACATTTGAGCATTTTTTCAATATCATTTCACTTAACTTTATAATATAACACTTAAACGACACTATATGTGGAAATCGTTAACATTAAAGGTAAAAAAATATTTAGGATAAAATTACAGTGAAAAATGATAGAAAAAATATTACTCATGACATATAAAATAATACACTAAGAAGCACCAACAATAATATAAATATGATTAAAAAATATTAATAATTATATTATATAAATAATTTACATAAATTATAAAGAATGTTTTATTTTTTTAAAACTCGTAGCAACTTACGGAATTTTTGCTAGTAATCTTATAACTAAAAGAATAATTTTATCTGAAACTTGACTGAACTTTCGATATATGGAAATGTAGGAAACACATCTATGTTTTGCAAATAATAAAGTGCTCAGGTGTCTTTAAAAAAAAGAGCCGAAATCCAGCTAGTCTCCCGTGGCACTTCCCCCTCCTTCCCATTGCCGCTTCTACCTCTGCTCCCGCGGCCAGATCGAGACAACGCACGACCCGGCCGACGTCGACGAGCCCCCTCGCCGCCGGCGACCATGTCGTACGAACGCATGACCACGTTCGAAGACTCCGAGAAGGAGAGCGAGTATGGCTACGTCCGCAAGGTCCGCTCCCTCCTCTTCCTTACCTCCTGCTCGCATTGCTCACGGTTAGATCCCGCCGCTCGCTCCGCGCGATCTCTGCTGCGCGAGAGTTGTACCTGCATAGTGGGTGTGTCTGCTGTATATGGCGCTATCGGATCGAGCTGAATTGTTTCAAGATTTGTTTGAGCTGCAAAGTCTCGGATGGGATTTGGGTGGTGTTGGTGGTTACTTCTTCGGATCTCTCGCGCGTGACTGGCGATTTGAAGTTCCTGCTGGGATCTAGATCGCATTGCTAGGGGCGCTTCGTTTGATCCACTAGGTTTGGGGATTTGTGATCGCTAGTGTGCTAAATGCTATTGTTTGACCTGTGGTATGAGGTTACGGACCGTTTGTGCTACCATGATTCAAAGGGATCTCATGGGTCACTTAGTACTTACACACTCTTATGAATAATTGGCCTCTTTTGTTGTTGTTGCTATGCAACTAATTGGACTAGTAAAAACGTGCTATAGTTTGCTGTTTTGTTGGAATTTAGATGCGATTTGAGCTTTTGAAGCTGCAATGTGCCTACTTGTACTCTGATCTTGCCTTCATTGATACAATGATGCACTTGACTATCTTTTTGGCAGATTGGCTGCTCTCAGCTAATGTTCTTGTATGTTACAGTTACATGTGTTTATTGACTCATATTCCGGGTTGCTGTAGGTCTCTGGACCTGTGGTTGTGGCTGATGGAATGGGCGGTGCTGCCATGTATGAACTTGTTCGTGTTGGGCACGATAACCTTATTGGAGAAATTATTCGTCTTGAGGGTGATTCAGCTACAATTCAAGGTATGCAACACTCAACAGGAGACATCTTATACCAAGAGATGTGAAAATAGTTTTGACCTGTCAAACGATATCAACTTCGTCCGGCGATGTTATACGGTGCTGAGCGCTGGCCTACGAAAAGACGACATGTTCAACAACTAAGTGTAGTAGAGATGCGTATGTTGCGTTGGTTTTGCGGGCATACAAGAAGAGACCGAATACGGAATGAAGATATCCGGGACAGGATAGGAGTGGCACCTATCGAGGAGAAATTGGTTCAACATCGGTTGAGATGGTTCAGACATGTCCAACGGAGACCTTCGGAGGCGCCGGTACGTAGTGGGGTTCTAAAAAGAGATGCTAATGTTAAGAGAGGTAGAGGCCGACCTAACTTGACTTGGGACGAGTCGGTTAAGAGAGATCTGAAGGCGTGGGATATCCCTAAGGAGCTTGCTATGGATAGGAGCGCTTGGAGACTAGCAATAGACGTGCCGGAACCGTGATTTTTTTTCCTTCCTTCTTGCTTACTCGTTTTTGGCTTTTGTTCTTTTTGTTTTTGTCCTTCTTCTCTCTCTCTCTCTTTTTTCTCTTCTCTTTCTTTTGGCTTTTGTTTCTTTGTCTCTTCTTTTTTGGGTTCCCATGGGTTTCATCTCTAGCCTACCCCAACTTGCTTGGGATAAAAAGGCTTTGTTGTTATTGTTGTTGTTGAAACGATATCAACTTCACAAATGATGCCACTTGTGTTACAGTTTACGAGGAAACTGCTGGACTTATGGTTAATGACCCTGTTCTAAGAACGAGAAAGGTGCTTTTTATGACCTTTTGATTCTTATCTTAAAAGTTCCTCCCTGTATTACCATTTTTAACAATAAGCTTCATCATGCAGCCTCTTTCAGTTGAGTTGGGACCTGGAATTCTTGGAAATATCTTTGATGGTATCCAGGTAAGAGCATGATAAGACTCTTTTTGTTCTCTCATTCATTCTCGTCACTGTCATCTAACGTCATCACCCCTTTTTATTTTGTATTTTGTAGCGCCCATTGAAAACCATTGCTATTAAATCCGGAGATGTGTACATTCCGCGTGGTGTTTCGGTTCCTGCTCTTGACAAAGATGCACAGTGGGAGTTTCAGCCAAAGAAGTTAGGTAATGATTTTTTATAGCATCTACAATGCTCTGAATATTAGACATACTAATTGTTTACTTTATTGTTTTATTCTCATGTTTTGTGATGCATCTAAAAGCATTTTGTTTTTGTTTTGAGTCCAGGTGTTGGTGATGTTATCACTGGTGGAGATCTGTACGCTGTAAGCTCTTGCGACATTAATATTCTCTTTGTCTGATATTGTGTGAAATGCTACCCTATATATGTATAGCATTGACCTATTACATGCTAATCATTGTTGATCATATGGCAGACTGTGTTTGAGAACACATTGATGCAGCACCATGTTGCTCTTCCACCTGGTGCTATGGGGAAAGTGAGCTACATTGCACCAGCTGGTCAGTACAGCCTGCAGGTAAGTTTATTGTCAAATTGCCAATTTTCTACATATCGAGTCGGCGAGTCCTATTGATTTTTGTTTTTAAGCTTTGTTGAGATCTGAAACCTTGTCACTGCTATGTGCAGGATACAGTGCTCGAGTTGGAATTTCAGGGCATCAAAAAGCAATTTACTATGCTTCAGGTGAAATAAAATCTCTTTGTGACAATAGAACTTCCTGAGCTTGAAGCAATATTTGATGTGCATAACTGATTGCCTTGCAGACATGGCCTGTGCGTTCACCAAGGCCTGTTGCGTCTAAGCTTGCTGCAGATACCCCTCTTCTAACAGGACAGGTATAGGAGTTGCATTGAGGTTCATTATCCTAACAAATTGATTAATATGTTGTTTTTTCATTAGTCATAGGTATAATCTCAAATAACGAAATAATTTCAGATGCCTTTTCCTCCTTATCATATCCCGTTAATTTCAAGCTTTCTTACTTTTAAATGTTTCCAGCGTGTGCTTGATGCATTGTTCCCATCAGTTCTGGGAGGAACATGTGCCATTCCTGGAGCATTTGGTTGTGGGAAAACTGTCATTAGCCAGGCACTTTCCAAGGTGATTATTTCTCCTATCTTTACACTGCTCCTACTGATTTAGCCTTGCTGTAGGACTGTAGCCTTCCTGCAGGCTTGCAGCAGATACTCTTTTTATTCTATTTATATGATCACATCTTTTACTGATCCATATGCTATGTGCAGTACTCCAACTCTGAAGCTGTGGTATATGTGGGCTGTGGTGAAAGAGGCAACGAGATGGCTGAGGTTCTTATGGACTTCCCCCAGTTGACAATGACATTGCCTGACGGGCGTGAAGAATCAGTCATGAAGAGAACCACACTGGTGGCTAACACATCCAACATGCCTGTCGCTGCTCGTGAAGCCTCCATTTATACAGGTAATGCTCTGATTACCGTAATATACCATATTAGCTCAGTTTTTATCAAGTCTATTTTTTAATTCTTGCTAGTTTTCATGTTTATATTTTTTTGTTTCAGTAGGAAATGCATTTACCTTAGTAATATACTCCACATTCATTAGCCCAATATATTTTCTGAGATCTATACTAAGTGGTGGATGTCCTGATGACACTATATGTGCTTCCTTGTCAGCTGTATTTCTGACTCTATTTGTTGCCAGCTAGTGAAGATGTTTGTAACAGTGTTTCATGTACATGCTTCTGTCACCAATATATGATTGAAATATTTTTTTAACTTGCGTTGGTATCTTGAATTTTGTACTTTTCATTCATACTTTCAAGCCACTGATATTTTGTTAAACAACTATCCTTTTCATTCAGGAATTACAATAGCTGAATATTTCCGTGACATGGGCTACAACGTCAGTATGATGGCTGACTCCACCTCTCGGTGGGCCGAGGCATTGCGTGAGATTTCAGGGCGCTTGGTATGTCCCTCATCTCTTAGCCTACTTGCCATTTTCCTTCAGACACTTCTTTTCTAACATTGCAGATTCTAGAGAGTTCAAAGGAATTTAATTTATCTGTGTCGTCAAGTGTTGCGTTAACACAATTTTTCGTTGTCGTCGCCTAGATATTTGATATATGTCAGAAGACATTATGTAGGGATTTTGTCTCATCTGTCATCACAACTCACCACATCATCCTCTTATATTACAATTATTTAGCCACCTATTGAGATTGCTTGTTTGAGGCATCAGCTAATCATTAATGATGTAGCAATATTGGTACAATTGAAAAGTAAAAGTTGTGCCATTTATTGTTGGACCAAGGTTTACATAGTGGTACTGGACTTTTGATAGTTGTGACTTGGGACGTAAGTCTAGTTGGGAACATAGTTTACTCATGTTGCAACAAAGCAGTTTTAGTGCTAAGACATCATCTGCAAATACCCTGGCCTGGTTGTTTTTCACTTTCTGTTTATTTGACACAAACTAATGCTGCGCTATTTTGGTCCAGGCTGAAATGCCTGCTGATAGTGGTTATCCAGCATATTTGGCTGCACGATTGGCATCCTTTTACGAACGTGCTGGGAAGGTAAAATGTCTGGGGAGTCCTGACAGGACTGGCAGTGTCACAATTGTTGGTGCTGTCTCTCCTCCAGGTGGTGATTTTTCAGATCCTGTTACCTCGGCAACCCTCAGTATTGTCCAGGTGAGGAAGCTGCTAAATTACTTAAATCCTTGGTTATATGCCAATCCACTGGTCCAACAAGTGCCTGCTCTTGTTTCAGGTCTTCTGGGGTTTAGACAAAAAGCTTGCTCAAAGGAAGCATTTCCCATCAGTAAATTGGCTCATTTCATATTCTAAATACTCGAAGGTTATGTCCTTGATTTTTTCTTAGTGGTATCTGCACTTACTCCAATGGCGATGTTATGTGACCACACAATCATCTGCTTTGCAGGCCCTTGAATCTTTCTATGAGAAATTCGATCCAGATTTCATCGATATTAGAACAAAGGCACGTGAAGTATTGCAGAGGGAGGATGATCTGAATGAAATTGTGCAGGTATGATATGTGTACCTTGAAGATCTCGTGCATGGAATTTCTTCGTCATGCTTTGTTCCTTTAATGAATAAAATTCTATGTGCAGTAGTTTTTTCTATTTTAATATAGATGTTGTATTCTGTATTCCTATACTCAGTCACCTCTCCTGGTTAGCACTTTGCTCTCCGCGATCTTGATAATTGAATCTTTTTATTCACTATTCAGCTTGTTGGTAAAGACGCCCTGGCAGAATCTGACAAGATTACTCTGGAGACGGCAAAGCTTCTGAGAGAAGATTATTTAGCGCAAAACGCATTTACACCGTGAGTGTTTCCCTATTTGATTGGACAGATTTGGCTTCCCTGTTTTCTCTAATGCTGCTATTCTGATGTTTGATGCAGATATGACAAGTTCTGTCCATTCTACAAATCCGTTTGGATGATGAGGAACATCATTCATTTCAACACATTGGCGAATCAGGTAGGAAGTTCTGGGGGTTTAATGAGCTTTTGACTCTTTTCTACCAAATTCAAATATATAATCTGAAAAATTAAATTTGTAAAGAATTATCATTCTTATGGACACCAACGTTCTAGTCTTTAATGAAACCATTACATTGAATATGAAGAGGATAAGTTTGCTAGTTTTCAATTAACATTTCCAATTTCTTATGATATGCCTGTATAATTTGTAGGCTGTGGAGCGGGCAGCTGGTAGTGATGGTCAAAAGATAACATACAGCGTCATAAAGCACCGCTTGGGTGATCTATTTTATCGCCTAGTGTAAGTATTTTTAGTCTATTGTCAAAGCTACCTTTTCTGATTAAGATATCACTAAAACTTCTTTTTATATATTACAGATCCCAAAAATTCGAGGATCCTGCTGAAGGCGAAGAGGTTTTAGTTGCCAAATTCCAGAAACTGTATGATGACCTTACTGCTGGGTTCCGCAATCTGGAAGACGAGGCACGGTGAAAGTGTTGTAAATTTTGTAAACAATAAGTACTGCCAGCTGTTTCATAAGATACGGATGTTGTAGGTTGATATACTATGTACCAGAATGTCTGCACTGCCTCTACACCTTTTTGTCGTGCCCTTTTTTTGGTCACCAGTGCTCAAGGACACTCCATTTCTATCGATGTATCATTTATTGTTATCATTGTAATAAGCGATGGGCATGCTTGTAGTTTAAATAAATACAATGTCCATATATTCAAACATCAATGTCATCTTAATTTGTTTGTTGAAAATTGCCTACCTTTTTGGATTCTAAGTTTTTCATACAATAAAAGATTCTAGACAACAGGATAAGGTAGCGAAGATTCATTTTTTACATGTTTTTTCAAGTGCCAAACTTTTTGAACACATTATGGATACCTGCACTTTGATGTAGTGGGCGCCACTGATAAATGTTGATGAGTATCTGCACTTTTGCATGCCACTTTATATCCTGCTTTGTTCTGCCTTATTGATCTATAGGAGCCGTTGAAAATTATTCTAGCCACCTCTATGTATATGCATCCACTGATCTGTATCATCCAAGAGCTTTTAGATGTCCATGTGGCACATGTTCATCGAGTTTACTATCCTTATCCTTCTTTTAGATAAAAGAAATTACAATTCCTTATCATCAACAACAATTGCGTACAATTGTCAAATTAACTAACATACCAGTGAAAACTCAATCAGAGTGCTCGACATACAAACAACTCAGTCCACGTCAATTATTGAATTTGCGTTGGATCTTTTTTTTCTTCCGGGCTGGGTCAAAACAGGCCAATGCTGAATGACTGACCAAAAATGACCTGTTCAGTTTTTTAGTCATCTTTGGGAAAGCACCTTTTAATATGCCTAATCATTGGGCATTTTCAATACAGCGTACATAGGCATGTCCGGCATATTATGCCATGTTATGTGGATCGACAGGTTGTTATTGGATTAGATCCATGTGGTGTGGTGATGTTCAGGGCTTCCACGAGAATTCCCTTAACTCACAACAAATATATACAGAGAAAAGAAAGAAAATAAAACTATTGAGATCCGTTTCCACAACAATTCTTCCTCTCAATATACAACTATATGTACATTCCTAGTTCCTGTATTCTTCTTGTTGTCTATTTGCCGTGCCTATTTGTAAACTTAAATTCATAACTAAGTTTTTCCTTTCTTGCTTGCTTTGTTAATATCTTTTTCTTCCCAAAATAACCATAAAAGAAACCCAAAATGCGTCGAAATAATGTCTGGACTCAAGCATTCGCATGGGACAGTTCTTGTAGACCATTAAGCTTTCAGTATGCTACTTACTCAGATATTAGTATACCTTTTTTATAAAAGAAAACTACGGCACCCCTCATGAATATTGTCTGAACATTTTATATACAGATTGTTAAAAAAATTATATATACAGTTGGATAGCATATAAGCTCCAGGAAGGAAAAGAAAAGAGACAAGGTAAGAACCTCTAACTAATACTCCAGTTAGCTAATCCTAGTGCTCCAAGGCATAAGGAGAGAACAATCACGCTGGTTGTGAGACATCTGTGCGATCATAATGCAAGATCTTGGTGAATTCTTCTAGATATTGTGAGGTTTGATATTAGCATGTTAGGACAAATAGTAATTCATAAGTTAACCTTGCAACATTTCATCGTTCACGGCAAGTAGTTATGAAATCGAGCCACTACAAAACAGAAGTAACGATAGCAACGTTGTGGTCACGTACAACATAAAATTATTTTACTGGACGTGCTTTCTCTAAATAGTCCTAAACTTATAAATATGGCTTCGAATTGTATTCATATGGAGCTAACATGGTTAATGTGAATGAAAAAAAATAACGAAGAAAATGGTGCCTAGACCGGTAGACCCTAAAGAGCAATTTAAGAGTACTCGGCATTCGGCAATTGGTTGTCGGACTCTGCCGTCTTCCTCCATGGCCGCTGCGAAAGCGGAGAGCCAGATTAACCTCATGAGCAGATAAATCTACAAGGCCTTAAACAACTAATTAACTCCACTCCGCCGTTAATTAATCCAGCAGCTTAAATCTCTCCTTCCTTTTCCACCACCACCATCACCTCCGCGGCTCAACCTCCTCGTCTCCCACCTCCGCCGCGCGCGAGCCCGATCTCGCCGGTGCCAGGCATAGATCCCGCTGGCCGCGTCGCCCCGGGACTCGCCCTGCTGGACTCGCCGGTCCTCGCGCTCCAGCCCGGACCCGGTAAGTCTCCGCGCCGCGCTGTGCCTGCTGAGCTCGACTGGTGCCTCGTGCTCGTCTCCTCGCATTGCGCTCGGGTTCTCCTGGGATGGGTTCGTCCTGCTGTGGCCTGACACTTTCTCGCGTTGCTTCGGTCGGCATGCTCGAGGCGTATTTGGCGTGGGCATGTGATTTGGTGCGTTTGGATGGTCCTGATTGTGTTTGGATTTGGAATGCGGTTGGGGTCGTGGAATTCGGCAAGGAGCTGACTCTGCTTTGACTCGTCCGCCTCTTTTAGTGTGTATGATTTGATTTGGGCTACGGGATCGCCAACTATTTCTGTTGTTCTGATCAGCTAGGGAGTTGAACGATTTAAATTGTTTTTGGTAGCCATCTAATTATCGTTAAACTGTGAGTTTTTTTTAGTCAGAAATCAAGCAACTAGGAGCATCAGGGTACTAACAAAAGAGGTAGCAGATCTAGTAAAGCACCTTTGGATTAGTATAGGGGAGTTTGTTGTCGGCCTGTAGCACCATATCTTGCTCAATTGTCTTACTGCACGCGTGATGTATTTGATTCGGATGTTTCCTGAGCCTTGAATTAATGCTATGGATACTTTGCATTGCAGAAAGGTGACTAGTCTGAGGACATAGCCTGAAGCACCCTGTTTGGAGGTTGCTACGTGGCATGTAGTCTTGCATCATTGGTGGAGGCTGTCATCACAAGGCAAAGGCATATGTTGTGATTTGGCTATGGACAGGAGATGAATGTATCACAGTCTTGGCAGAGGTGCAGCAAGGACATGACAGCCATGCCCCCTCTGCGCCAACGAGGCGCTGCAAAGAAGCCCATGTGGATCATCGTGCTGCTGCTGTTGGTTTGTGTTGCACTTATGGGGGCCTATGTTTACCCTCCAAGGCGCTACTCCGCTTGCTACTTCTTTGCTTCGAGTGTCTGTACTCCATTCAAGGATTGGCTACCTGCCGTGGCCCAACGGGAGCGAACTGATGAAGAGATCATTTCATCTGTGGTTATCAAGGACCTCCTATCGATGCCTATGCCTGTGTCAAAGAATCCAAAGATTGCCTTTATGTTCTTGACACCAGGTTCATTGCCCTTTGAGAAATTGTGGGAGAAATTTCTACAGGTTTGGTGCACATTTGCCCATCACGTGCTTTTTTGTTCAATCTTTTTTCAAGTTTGTATTATGCAGGCTTGTACCATTGTCTCCTAATTAAGAAATCTTTGACTAATTTTAGCTTCTTGGGTTTCTGCACCCAGGGTCATGACGGGAGATATTCCATATATATTCATGCGTCGCGTGAAAAACCTGTACATTCTAGTTCTCTGTTTGTTGGTCGTGAAATTCATAGTGAAAAGGTATTAACTTTCACCTCCTACTTTATATACTTCGTACTTCCATAGTTCCATTTGGCATTAGTTCATGATTTTTATCTGTGGATCAAACTGTAAAAAAATGTCATCATTAAAACTGTGGCACTGCTACTCTTTTTCAGTGTCATTTTGATGAAATTTTATGCCACAGCTATTGATCTATCATATGGTAGGTATTGAACTTTTATTAAAGCTGATGCTGCCATTGGGTAGAACATCAACATGTAGATGAAGCTGTCAGATTGTTGAAAGTCTGTAAATAAAATTGCATGTTATTTCAACAAACTGTCTATTTAAATGGAGGATTGATGATAATCACTATGATGGAAGCCAACTAGATATTTGGAGTCAAGATAACTGAAAGATTCTTTATGTTGTTCGTCCTATGTAGCCAAGTCTTTATGTTGAACTACGGCAGTATTAGAGTGAACTAATCTGGTATTGTGATATTGGGGGAGGATTCGATGTTTTAACATTGTGACATATTTAACATGAAGGAAATAGTTTGCATAGGCTAAATGTTGAGGTATAAGTGATTTGTTGAAAGGGTTCATGACTAGTGACTCAAAAGTTCTATAAGTGAAGTTACTTTTGCAATGAATGCTTCGAATACCAGCTATGGGTTTCACTTGGGTTCTAGAATTTGTAGACCTTTTACAGCAAAAGAACTACGACTCATCTTCTAAATTTTTTCTAATTTGAAGGATCCATTTCATTTCTTTTACATCCAAACTCCCTTTGCCGATACATCATTTCATCAACATTTGCACCATATGTGCCTTTGTGGAAGTAAAACACTAAATTGTCTTTGGATTCTAGGTGGTATGGGGGAGGATTTCAATGGTTGATGCAGAGAAGAGGCTGTTAGCAAATGCATTGGAAGATGTTGATAATCAATTTTTCGTCTTGCTTTCTGACAGGTTTGTGTGATTCCATGAGATGTTTTCTCAATTTTTTGGTAGTGTGTTTAAAAACTTTTTTTCTTTTTATGACAGCTGTGTCCCGCTACATAGATTTGATTACATTTATAATTATCTGATGGGAACAAATATCAGCTTCATAGATTGGTAAGAGCACTTCAACTTGTTTTTTGCTCCTTATCAAGATGGAAAGTATAGATAGATAAAACACAATAAAAAAAAGACTAATGTCTAAGGGTGTAATTTTGTTGTAAGTATTTTTCCATGGGCACTGCACCTCTATTTTAAATTTTCATGAGGTTCTATTGGCTGAGGAAAAATCATGAATCTTTAACTAGGATTGCTTCCGTCATGTGCATTGCATTGCATAAATAACTTTTCTTGGCAACTGTTGCTATAAAGGAAATTCACATATGTTACTTTATGTTACACTATAAGGATAGTGTAGAAAACTTATTTTGAAGAATATATGAAGGAGTCATGGCCACTATTCAGTTGTGTTACTTTATTAGTTGTGGCATGTTGCTGAAAATTGTTAATGTGTATTTCATCTATTTTTGTCCATGCCATCAGCTTCCTGGATCCTGGTCCGCATGGAAGTGGAAGGTATTCCCCAGAAATGTTTCCTGAAATTGAACAGAGGGACTTCAGGAAAGGTGCCCAGGTACATCTTTGTTGTACTAGTTCAGTATTTTACAAAATGTTTGATGTGCAGATCAGTCCAGTACTCCAGTCTCTCATTGAAAAAAATGATTGTGTTTTGGCGGATCTGGAATGTGATGTGTCCATGTAGGGCATTTGTGCAGTGCTAATCATGTGGAGGAAGCCGTGCAGTGTGTAGTAGTTTTACTGTAGAATTAGGAGTTGAAGCCCCACCTGTCACCACAGGAATACCATCCTCTCTCTCTCTCTCTCAACACTGAAAATTCGTTCACAAGTCGCCTCAGTAAGCTCATATACTATGGTTGTTGATTTGAAATGGTCACATCCACATTTGCTGCTCCAAAGTCTGCTTATTGCTATGTCCATGTCTATATTTGTAATCTCTATCCTTTCTTGTAAACTGTCAAGTTCAGTAGCTAAGACAGGTAGTTTCCAATGACATGTGATGATTACTTACATTTTGCATGCTTTGCTGAAGAAAAATTTGTGATTGCTGTAGTGGTTTGCTATAACACGCCGGCATGCTTTACTGATTCTGGCAGACAACCTTTACTACGACAAGTTTAAACTATATTGCAAGGTATGTCGCCCCCCCCTCCCCCCCCCCCCCCCCCCCCCCCCCCCCACACACACACACACAAAGTTTTCTTTCTTCCTTTTTTTCCCCCCAGCAGAATGAAACTAGAATTCAAGTATCCTATTGCCAATATATACACCAATACTTTTTTTACGCTATTGATAACTGCAAAATGAAGTTAAGAACAGAGTTATGCCTTTTTTAGATCTGTAGTATGAGCTATTATAATGGAAGTATGGAACTTTTAGTTGTATATAATTCGAAATGATCTGAATGGTAATCAAGAAAAGACATCTGCCATGTTGTTCTAATTCCAACTGCTTCAGCCAGTAAGACATGGGAAACCAAAGGGGCCAAATGCTTTTAACGTATAGCACAAGACCTTCAAATGGTCGCCTTTAGTACCCTATGGTAGTGTGCGATTCACATTTTCAGTCGGTGCCCAAACCAAAAGAAAAGCTAGGAAAATTAGCATAGCAGGTTTCAGGCTTTACCGCTTGACAGAACTGTATCACATCTCATGCAAATAATCACATGGCAGACTGTCATAGCTGCTTTCAGAATCAATGCTCGTAGCTTTCAGAATGTCTTTTTCATAATTTCTGGTTTATATGAAAGTTGGTTTTTAGCTAAGCTGTCTTTTGGCTGTGTTCTTTTTTCCTTTTTGTATTTTGCAGCCAGCAGAGGGACGCAACTGTATTGCTGATGAGCATTATTTGCCAACCCTCTTCAACGTCAGTAAAATCTTTTTAAGTTGGTATACATCTTATTTTTCTCCTGGTCCCTTGCTTTTCACTTGTAATATAGTTGTACTTTAATCTTCAGATGGTAGATCCTGGTGGAATATCTAATTGGTCAGTGACTCACGTTGACTGGTCTGAGGGAAAATGGCATCCAAGGTCTTATAGAGCTGCTGATGTCACCAATGAACTTTTAAAGAACATAACGGTATGCTTTCACGTTCTAAAATGGAAAAACATGTTTCCACTTGTCTTCTCTTTGTTCCATGCTGATTGACTTGCTTCACTTTGTGCAGTCTGTCAAAGAGACTTTCCACGTAACAAGTGATGATAAGGTAAGCATAGCACTTTCTTCTAATGCCCCAAGCACAACATAAGAATTTGCAACTACTAGGACTTGATGATGGTTATTGTACTCCTATAGTTATTAAGGATATCTGAAAATACTTTATGTTTCCCATGTGCTATGCGCTCAATGAATCAATCTTGGCCCAAGTTTTGGGTAGTTAAGTTAGATCATATGTGATCTGTTTCCAAATAAATGCATTCTGAAGAATATCGCCCACAGTTTTCAAATCAAGATACAATATTGTAGCATTTATACAAAATGTTGATGTATTCCTTTAAATGTCCACTACAGAAAGTTGTGACGACAACCCCATGCCTGTGGAATGGAACAAAAAGACCGTGTTACCTTTTTGCCAGGAAGTTTTATCCAGAAGCTCAGAACAATCTACTGAAGTTATTCTCCAGTTACACGTCCGCATGAGTCCTGCATATGATTCTTTGCCTTTGGCCTGGGGGATTTTTTTCTTCCCTGTTTCATGTAAATTATGAAATTGATACTAGATGCTTAACACAGATCCAGGGACAGGGATAGGTTGCTGCCGTAGCACTGGTGGTGTCCCTAGGTAGGGCAGAGGTTCTTGCTATTTAGTATTGACACTGCCCTCCTTGTAGTCCGTTGGCCTTGTATGTTTCTCGTCTTAGATTCATAGATACCATTTCCTGAGTAACAGGGTTTTGTCATTTCGAACTGTTAGTACATGATCCATTCTTTTGTAGACATGAAGAAATTATGAAATTAGTACCACCTTATAGTTTAATCAGATCTTGTTCTGATGATTTCACTTTTAAGATTCCGACATTCATAATTTTAAAGCCACCCTGTGGAAATTCGATGAGATCAACTGTAAACATGTCACCACATCAGGTTCTGGTTCAAGCTCAGATTGAGGAGGCTGAGGACTTAAGAGGTTCTTGTCTGGAGTGCTGACGCGGACTGCTTTGTTTGGGTGGCTGCCACGTGATGTGACTGGTGAGCCCACCGCACGAGTTCTTTAACGCCCTACCTCACCGTAGTGTCCCCACATGTCATGGGAAAGCTCGTTGAAGATCCGGTTGGTGGAGGCGGACGCCCACGTGATCGTCCTATGCATCCCCAGAGGTCGGTGCGGATCCGAATCAGCTGCCAATTACTTAGAGCGACAAGTTGCCTGAAATGCCCTCGTGAAGCTGACGCAGGCGAATATGACATTTCGGTGGTTTCACTGGTGGCGCGAGGTGGTTTTAGAAACAACTTCTCGTACTGTCTAGTTCCCGCCGGCCTCATCGTTCGTTTGCGGGCAGAATTTGATTGCTTGCTTACGATGCATGTTTTCAGAAATGCCCTCCGCATTCCTTGCTGATTGCTGCAATGGACGGATTGAATGATTGATGGATGCTTCCGGAGATGCCTTCCGTGTTCTACGCTCACCTTACTTGTATAATATTCCGTGGAGATTGAATTTCCGAATTTCATTGCCAAGCACAGGTTCTGAGAGGTAGATTGGGACATACTATTATCCCTTACAGTGCTTGATTGTCAAGAATTCAATTTTGTGTTTAAAAACTAAAATTGACTGTAGGCTTTCTAGTCCACTAAAAATTACAAAATGAAAAACATGTCTAGAATGATATAGTTAGAATTTATGCAATGAATGATAAACATGATATGTAAGTGGTGGTAATGCTTTCTTCATTCCTCACGGCCGAAGGAAACGCCTGCATGAACACCGACGATCCCCTGCCGCTCCTTGCTCTAAAGCCAGTACAGTGGCAAACATAGCACCTTGGATTTCTACTCTATTTTTATTTTCTTAATGCTTCTTTAGTTGCTAGTATAACTTTTAACTGCCACATCACTTAAACGTGTTACGCTCCGCATCAAGATGGTGCCAGTCCTAGACCGATAAGGCGTGCCTCGCGTCTTCTCCATCCTATGCAACCAGCACGGACCGCACTACCGCCGCACAGCGGCATGACGGACGGCACTGCACAGGGGCAAACTCGTAGATAACTCGCAAAAGCAGGCCCGGGAGATGGAGCAATCTGCTTTCCACGCCGGACTCCGTTGCCGCCAGCCATCTTTCCTCCCTCCCCCCCCCCCTTCCTCTCCGATCGCCGAAAAGACCTTTCTTTTTTCGGGGTCTTCTGCTTCGTCTCTAATTAAAAGCCTTACTCGACGCCCACGCCGCGCGCACCGGAAGCCCACAGCCTCCAGAGCAGCAGCGAAGGAACGAGAGGTGTGCAGAGAGCGAGGGAGCAAGCAGCGAGGAGTAGGTGCAGATGAAGAAGTGCCCGTCGGAGCTGGAACTGGAGGCCTTCATCGGCAGCGTGGAGGGCGCCGCGGCGGCGGCGGCCGAGCATAAGCCCGGGCAAGTGGGGCCGTTCGGCGCCGAGATCATGTTTGCGGCTGGAAGCAACGACCTCTCCGCCTTCAGCTTCGCCGATTCGGTGAGTGGGAAGCAGAGGTAGTTGGTGTTGTGTCAATTAAGTCGAGGCGTCAGGCGTGTGTATTTTTGTCATTTTTGTGGCTTCAGCGGTTAACTGATTGTAGAGTTGGTTGTTTAATTATGTGCAGTAGTACTAGAATTTTATGCTATGTGAATTGTGGCATGTTCAAGAGATAGTGAAATTTTCACTTGATACTAATTTCTGAAGCCTCTTTTACCATCAGAGTCACTGATCTCTGAGTAGTTGCTTTCTTGCGACATACTTAACTTCCCAAAGTGCTTCAAACACTTGGATAAGAATTGAATAATGTCTTCTATCTTTATAGTGGATTATAATCACAGTGAAAGAAAAGCATGAAGTTAACATGGCTCTCATGACAAGGGCACAAGGCTATAAGAACTCAGCACTGTTCTGTTAATTTTGTTCTGAACTCCTAGGCACTTGTTGGTATGATATTTTCCCTAACTTGAAACAACAGAAGATCTAGTGTTTTTTATTAGAACACGAACAAGTCACATGGACTATACTTTCAGATCGCTGTAGGCCTTGACAGGCACATGTATGGTGATGACTCCACTAATCTGTTTGCTTTTGATCTGTCCGAGCAGAACACCCTCAATGGAAGCATCCCCAATCACCTATGGTCCCATAACCACGCTGCTCGGCACCCCGCCATCTCCACGACAATCGAGTCACAATCATCAATCTGTGGTATTGCCTCACATTTAACATGCTCCATTACATTTTTCATCTGTAAGACTGCAAAACAGTACTAGAACAGAGCATGAAAAATGATTCAGAATTGTGTGCAGTGCCTTTTTTTTTTCTAGAATGAACTCTGTTAGTGTGAAAAAGATTGATTTCCCACTTGTCTCTTCAAATCATACGCAATTACTTCAGTCTTAGACGATTGAATAAAAATGAAACATTTTGTTGATTCTGAGATTTCAGTTACTCTAAGGCAGTACAAAATCATATCAGACGAATGGAACTGGTTAACTGCATCGTCACACTGATATCGGCATGTTGCTGACGCTTATTCAATCATTTGCAGCAGCAGCAGCAAGTCCAACATCAGCAACCAATCTAAATGTGAAGGAAAGCCAAACTTTGGGAGGTACAAGTGGTTCAGATTCCGATAGCGACTCATTTTTAGATATCGAGGGTGGTCCATGCGAGCAGAGCACAAACCCACTGGACGTGAAGAGAATGAGACGGTACACCAAGATCATTACACAGCGATTTTGCCGTTCATTTTTGCATTATATAGTCATGTCTTTTGCTGTGCATGCTCTAAAAAGAGCAACCGTTACTGTTTGTGCTTCTTCATTGCACATTGAGAGTCTGCACAAATGCATCGAGACTGGGATGCACTAAATTGATTGCCTCAAATGCAGGATGGTGTCCAACCGAGAGTCTGCTAGACGCTCGAGGAAGAGGAAGCAAGCTCACTTAACAGACCTTGAAACACAGGTAAACATTATTGAGAAAATGTCATTGCACATGGTAAATATGAGCTGAAAACTTGCAAAAAAAGGAAACTGTTATTGGTCCCGGATCAGTGATTACGGGTTATGTTCTTGGACACAGGTTGACCAGCTCCGAGGTGAGAATGCTTCACTCTTCAAGCAGCTGACAGACGCCAACCAGCAATTCACAACCTCAGTCACGGACAACAGGATCCTGAAATCAGACGTCGAGGCCCTCAGAGTCAAGGTGACCGTTGTTCAATAGTATCGCAGAGGTGAAAACTGATAATTCCGTTCCTGTTATCTGAACCTGTTGATGCCACGCAGGTGAAGCTGGCAGAGGACATGGTGGCGCGCGGCACAATGTCATGCGGGCTGGGCCACCTGGGCCTGTCGCCGGTGCTGAACCCACGGCAGGCGTGCCGCGGCCCGGACGTACTCGTGGGCCTGGACTTCCCCGCCGACGACGCGTGCTTCACGGGCCTCTCCCCGACGGAGCATATGCAGAACTCGCCGTTGCAGAGCATCGCCACCAGCCTCGAGAGCCTCGACAACCGCATGGCCAGCGAGGTGACGAGCTGTGGCCGCGGCGGCGCCGGCGTCGACGTCTGGCCCTGGGACTCTCACTCCAACGGTGGCTTGTCCAAGTGAAGAGATGAAGCTGAAGCTTGGAATTCGCTGGCGGCAGCTGCTGTTCTGTACGCGTGTTATATGAGCTGCAAGAATTTGTGAGCTGCTTCTGTGTTAGCTGGAGTCATGAACTGAACGGACTTGAGTTTTTCAGAGTCCTCGTGCTGGTATATTGATTGCCTAGTCCTGTTATAGACCTGATGACTAATAGACATATCTATGTGCTATGATACTGAACTCATAAGGATAAGCATTATTATTCGTATCCCTGGTGTTATATGCGCTCTTCTAGTTTGACTGCAGATATATGCAGTTAGTAGTTCTGAATACTCGGTGGTGAAAATCGTGGCCAGCAGCTAAGTGAAACCCTGGCATTCTGAAGCAGCATTTCTTGTGGCTTCAAGTAATTTTAGCTTGCGAGTAAAATATGATAATTTATAGTATTTGGTTTATTAATTACATCTTTCTTATTCGTCTTTTCCATGGATATAAGTTGAACGATGACATCAAGATACCTCCTTGTTTATTTATTTTATTAATTACTGAAAATTTGAATTAGGATCTCCAGACATGTAAGACGGCTTATGATCGAGCTTGATAGATCATATCTTAACTATTAATAGTATATAAGGTGATTTCAACTATTAGTGATATATAAGGTGAATGATTGTTTTATTTGATTATATGATTTTGTCATTTTGTAATTTACATGGTTTGGTGCTTGTTAGCTATACATGACTTGCAAAACCTAAATAGTATATTATCTTTTTAATAAATATGTAACTGATAAAAAACTTGGAGCAAGTATCTAGATTGGGAGGCGTCTTCCTCCTGGTATAGAATGTTTGATGAGGAAACAACCGAGTAAATTTGAATAAAATAATATAAACTGAAATCAATGTTTTATCAAGACATTTCTTATTTTGACTCACACCTAAATGATAACCGAGTAAGTGTTATAAAAACAATGTAAATAGAAACATATCACCATGTACCGATCTATTTCCTAATATATTTATACCCTTTCATATTTATCATATATATGAAAATACATTTTTATCCTTAATATTTAAGTACCTTGATTAACATTTAAATAAACATGATAAAAGATCTCACATAATATACAACTGTAGCTTTAGTCCACGTCGATTCTGTTGCACCGAATATTGGACAAATGCCAACTTGCGTATATTGTTGTAATTTGATAAGCATTTGCAAAGTATAGTTATATCTTTCTATAAATACATTTTGTCTAACGTTTTCTCTATCCCTAGAACTCACGAGGACTTTGCAATGGTGTCACGTGCACCTCTGTTACTAAACCACTGTTGCTGCCGGTGTCGAAAATCCATAGCCACGAAACAACCTGAAATGTTACAAGAGATTTTTTTCAACCTCTCGACAACGAAACAAATTAAAGCCGACACTTTTGTTTGGGCTGAAATGCCAAGAGGCCTGATGTGTTACCACTTGCCAGGTGTGCCTGTGTCATTTTCAGTTCCGTATGATTTATGCTAGAGAAAAGTCATGAAGATACGGTCATGTGACAGCGAAGTAAGCTAAACTTATCTCACTCAAACGTTTAGCAAATGCATTTTTTTTCGAAAGTCACGGTTGGATCTATGATGATAACATTTGCTAATCAAAACTCATGTAACCAAGATCCATGGTAGCTTTCTGAAATTTAAACTGTAGTTAAACTGTTACCAAGTGATCCAAATTGCAACAGAGGTCCATTGACCAACGTATCCATTACAAAAATGAATATTGCTTGCTCGCAAAAAAAAAAAAGAACATTGCTTGACAAAAAGAACGTAGTAAGTTCTTTTCTGTGCTGAAATATATTTTCTGACAAAATTCGAAATACATTCAAAACCCTGTTTCAAAGACAAACATTTGAAACCTTGCTTTTACATGAAGCCAAGGGCCATATGCCCCACACGCCAGCCTCCTAAACCAACCCCACTCCAGCTGTGATCTATCGTCCAATGATCCGATCACAGAGTTCACGACACGAACTCTATAGAAAACAAGGACAAAATAAAAATCAACCACGTCATCTATTTAAGGCGAAATCCAGCTAGTCTCCGTGGCCCTCCCTCCTCCCAATCGCTTCTTCCTCTCCTCTCCTGGCCAGATCGAGACGACGCACGACCCGGCCGACGCCGACGAGTTCCCTCGCCGCCGGCCACCATGTCGTACGAACGCATGACCACCTTCGAGGACTCCGAGAAGGAGAGCGAGTATGGCTACGTCCGCAAGGTCCGCTCCGTCCTCCTCTCCTCCTGCTCGCATTCCTCCCGATTAAGTCTCGCCGCTCGCTCCGCGCGATCTCTGCCGCGCGAGAGTTGTACGACGTAGTGGGTGAGTCTGCAGTATGTGGCGCTATCGGATCGAGCTGAATTGTTTCCAGATTTGCTTGAGCTACGAGGTCTCGGGTGGGATTTGGGTGGTGTTGATGGTCACTTCTGCGGATCTCTCTCGCGTAACTGGCGATTTGAATGTGCTTCTGGGATCTAGATCGCATTGATAGGGACGCTTAGCTTGATCCAGTAGGTTTGGGGATTAGTGATCGATAGTGTGCTATTGTTTGATCTATGGTATGAGGTTACGGATCGTTTATGCTATCTTGATTCAAAGGGTTCTGATGGGTTTGACTACTAAGTACTTATACTCTTATATGCATAATTGGCCTCTTTCGTTGTTATTGCTAGGTAATTATTTGGATTAGTGAAAATGTGCTCTGTTTGCTGTTTTGTTGAAATTTAGATGCGATTTGAGCTTTTGATACCGCAATGTGCCTACCTGTACCTTGATCTTGCCTTTGTTGGTACAATGATGTAATTGCCTATCTGTTTGGCAGAGTTGGCACTTCACAACTCGCTGGTAATGTTCTGTATGTGTTTATTGACCCATATTTCGGGTTGTTTTAGGTCTCTGGACCTGTGGTCGTGGCTGATGGAATGGGAGGTGCTGCCATGTACGAGCTTGTTCGTGTTGGACACGACAACCTCATTGGAGAAATTATTCGTCTTGAGGGTGATTCAGCTACAATTCAAGGTATGCAACACTCAACAGGAAACGTCTATCTTATATACTCAGGAGATGCGAAAATGATTTGAACTGTCAGACAATATCAATTTCACAAATGTTGTCACTTGTGTTACAGTTTACGAGGAAACTGCTGGACTTATGGTTAATGACCCTGTTTTGAGAACAAGAAAGGTGCATTTTATGACCTTTTGATTCTTATCTTAATAGGTCCTCCTTTTATTACTATTTTTAATACATGAAGCTATCATCATGCAGCCTCTTTCAGTTGAGTTGGGACCTGGAATTCTTGGAAATATCTTTGACGGTATCCAGGTAAGAGCATCATAAGGCCATAAGGGTCATCTTGTTCTGTCATTCATTCTTGTCACTTTTTTATCTAACGTCATGAACCCTTTTTATTATTTGTAGCGCCCATTAAAAACCATTGCTATTAAATCCGGAGATGTGTACATTCCTCGTGGTGTTTCAGTTCCTGCCCTTGACAAAGATGCACAGTGGGAGTTTCAGCCAAAGAAGTTAGGTAATGATTTTTTATAGCTTGTGCAATGCCCTGAATATTAGACATACTATTTGTTTCAGTTTATTGTTTTATTTATGTGTTTTGTGATGCATCTAAAAGCATTTATTGTTTGTTTTGAGTCCAGGTGTTGGTGATGTTATCACTGGTGGAGATCTGTATGCTGTAAGCTTTTGTGACATTAATGACTGTCTGACATTGTGCTAAATGCTAACATATATATGTATAGCATTGACCTATTACATGCTAATTATTGTTCACCGTATGGCAGACTGTCTTTGAGAACACATTAATGCAGCACCATGTTGCTCTTCCACCTGGTGCTATGGGAAAAGTGAGTTACATTGCACCAGCTGGTCAGTACAGCCTGCAGGTATGTTTATTCTCAAATTTTCTGTATGCCGAGTCCTTTTGATTGTTGTATTCAAGCTTTGTTCATCTTTATCTTAAACCTCGTGATTGCTATGTGCAGGATACAGTGCTCGAGTTGGAATTTCAGGGCATCAAGAAGCAATTTACTATGCTTCAGGTAAGATAAAATCCCTTTGTGACTATAGAACTCTCTGAGGATTGAAGCAATATTTTGATGTGCATAACTGATTGCCTTGCAGACATGGCCTGTGCGTTCACCAAGGCCTGTTGCGTCTAAGCTTGCTGCGGATACCCCTCTTCTAACGGGACAGGTATAGGAGTTCTATTGAGGTTCATTATCCATAACTAAATAATTAATATGTTGTTCTTTTTCCATTATTTCATAGTTATAATCTCAAATAACCAAGTATTTTCAGATACCTTTTCCTTCTTATTGTACTCCATTAATTCTTAAAGATTTTTTGCTTTTTAAATGTTTCCAGCGTGTGCTTGATGCATTGTTCCCGTCAGTTCTGGGGGGGACATGTGCCATCCCAGGAGCATTTGGTTGTGGGAAAACTGTCATTAGTCAGGCACTTTCCAAGGTGATTGTTTCTTCTATCTTTACGCAGCTCCTGCTGCAGGCCTGCAGCAGATACTCTTTTTATTGTATTTATATGATCACATCTTTTTACTTATCCAAATGCTGTGTGCAGTACTCCAACTCTGAAGCTGTGGTGTATGTGGGCTGTGGTGAAAGAGGCAACGAGATGGCTGAGGTTCTTATGGACTTCCCCCAGTTGACAATGACATTGCCTGACGGGCGTGAAGAATCAGTCATGAAGAGAACGACACTGGTGGCAAACACATCCAACATGCCTGTCGCTGCTCGTGAAGCCTCCATTTATACAGGTAAAGCCCTGATTGCAATAATATACCATATTAGCTCAGTTTATGACGTCTATTTTAAAATTCTTGCCAGTTTTTGTGTTGATATTCTTTATTTCAGTAGGAAATGCGTTTACTTTAGTAAATACTCCATGGACATTGGTTAAATGTATTTTATGAGATCATACTAAGTGGAAACTTAGGTGGACGTCCTGACACTATGTGCTTCTCTGTCAGCTCTATTTATTTTTGTTGCTAACTACTGGAGATGTTTGCAACAGTGTTTCATGTACATGCTTCTGTTACTAATATGCGATTGAAATATTCTTTTAACTTGCTTTGCTCTCTTGAATTTTGTACTTTTCGTTCATACTGTCAAGCCACTGATATTTTGTTAAACAACTATCCTTTTCATTCAGGAATTACAATAGCTGAATATTTCCGTGATATGGGCTACAACGTCAGTATGATGGCTGACTCCACCTCTCGATGGGCCGAGGCATTGCGTGAGATTTCAGGGCGTTTGGTATGTCCCTCATCTCTTAGCCTACTTGCTATTTTCCTTCAGACACTTGTTTTCTAACATTGCAGATTCTAGAGTTTTCAAAGGAATTTAATTTATCTGTATCGTCAAGTGTTGTGCCAACACAATCTTTCACCATCGTCACCTATATGTTTGATGTATGGCACAAGTCATTATGTAGGATTTTTGTCTCATCTGTCATCACGACTCACCACATCATCCTCTTATATTACAATTATTTAGCCATTTATTACAATTATCACAACCGTTAATGATTTAGCAATATCGGTACAATTAAAAAGTAAAGAACGTGCCATTGATTGTTGGACCAAGGTTTACATAGTGGTACTGGACTTTTGATAGCCGTGACTCTGATGGCCATAAGTCTAGTTAGGAACATAGTTTACTCATGTTGCAGCAAAGCAGTTTAAGTGCTAAGATATTATCTGCAAATACTCTGGCCTGATTATTTCTCACTTCCTGTTTATTTGACACAAACTAATGCTGCGCTATTTTGGTCCAGGCTGAAATGCCTGCTGATAGTGGTTATCCAGCATATTTGGCTGCACGATTGGCATCCTTTTACGAACGTGCTGGGAAGGTAAAATGTCTGGGGAGTCCTGACAGGACTGGCAGTGTCACAATTGTTGGTGCTGTCTCTCCTCCAGGTGGTGATTTTTCAGATCCTGTTACCTCAGCAACCCTCAGTATTGTCCAGGTGAGGAAGCTGCTAAATTACTTAAATCCTTGACTATATGCCAATCCACTGGTCCAACAAGTGCCTGCTCTTGTTTCAGGTCTTCTGGGGTTTAGACAAAAAGCTTGCTCAAAGGAAGCATTTCCCATCAGTAAATTGGCTCATTTCATACTCTAAATACTCAAAGGTAATTTTCTATCTTAAGCTGTTCATGGTTTTCAGTTATCTTGAAAACATTTCACACAAAATGTGTAACAAAAGAGAAGAACGGAAGATGATGATGTTGCAGTATGCTATAGTATCTACTATCTAGAACCTTTTAACATGACAATGCCATTTTGACTGCTGTTTCCTGTTTGTAATGAGAGTTTTGTGATACTACCACTGAAAATTTATGCTGCTAATGAGAAAGGGTGCTCTGGTTGCATCTTTGCTGCTTACATATTTTTTTTATTTGCCACAATTATTATTTTTGTCTTTTATTATTTTTCTTAGTGGTATCTGCAGTTACTCCAGTGGCGATGTTATGTGACCACACAATTATCTGCTTTGCAGGCCCTCGAGTCTTTCTATGAGAAATTTGATCCAGATTTCATTGATATTAGAACAAAAGCACGTGAAGTGTTGCAGAGGGAGGATGATCTGAATGAAATTGTGCAGGTATATGATATGTTTGCCTTGTAGATCTCGTGCATGGAATTCCATATGCTCTATTCATCTTGCTTCTTTCTTCCTCTAATAAATAAAATTCTATGTGCAGTAGTTTTTCTATTTCATATATTTCATATAGATGTAGTATTCCTATGTTCAATCACCTCTCCTGGTTACACTTAGCTCTCAGCAATCTTGATAATTGAAAATCTTTATTCATTATTCAGCTTGTTGGTAAAGACGCCCTGGCAGAATCCGACAAGATTACTCTGGAGACGGCCAAGCTTTTGAGAGAAGATTATTTGGCGCAAAACGCATTTACACCGTGAGTGTTTCCCTATTTTATTGGACATATTTTGCTTCCCTGTTTTCTCATATTAGAACTCTTCTATTCTGCTGCTTGATGCAGATATGACAAGTTCTGTCCGTTCTACAAATCTGTTTGGATGATGAGGAATATCATTCATTTCAACACATTGGCGAATCAGGTAGGTCAAGGGCCAAGTTCTGGGCTGTTCAATGAGGTTTTGGATTTTTTCTACCAAATTCAAATATTTAGTTTGAAAAAATAATTTTTTAAAGAATTATACAAGTTTGCTAGTTTTGAATTGACACTTGCAACTTCTTATTTTATGTCTGTATAATTTGTAGGCTGTGGAGCGGGCAGCTGGTAGTGATGGCCAAAAGATAACATACAGCGTCATAAAGCATCGCTTGGGTGATCTATTTTATCGCCTAGTGTAAGTATTTTTAGTCTATTTTCAAAGCTACCTTTTCTGATTAAGATATCACTAAAAATTCTTTATATATATATAGATCTCAAAAATTCGAGGATCCTGCTGAAGGTGAAGAGGTTTTAGTTGCCAAATTCCAGAAACTGTATGATGACCTTACTGCTGGGTTCCGCAATCTGGAAGACGAGGCAAGGTGAAAGTGTTGTAAATTTTGTAAACAATAAGGACTGCCAGCTGTTTCATAAGATACGGATGTTGTAGGTTGATATACTATGTACCAGAATTTCTGCACTGCTTCTACACCTTTTTGTCGTGCCCCTTTTGGTCACCAGTGCTCAAGGACACTCCATTTATATCGATGTATCATTTATTGTTATCATTGTAATAAGCGATGGGCATGGTTGTAGTTTGAATAAGTACAATGTCCATATATTCAAACATCAATGTTATCTTAATTTGTTTGTTGAAAAGACCGTGCTAACCTTTTTGCTAGAATTTTTTCCCAGAAGCTCAGAACAACCTACTGAAGCATATGATTCTTTGCCTTTGCCCTGGGGGATCTTTTTCTCCTTGTTTCATGTAAATTGTGAAATTGATACTAGATGTTTAACCCAAATCAGGGCCAGGGATAGGTTGCTGCCGCAGCACTGGTGGCATCTTGTAATTCTATCTCCCTAGATAGCGCTGAGGTGCTTTCTATTTAGTATTGACACCGCCCTCCTTGTGTAGTCCGTAGTCTTCTTGTATGTTGCTCATCTTCTTATAATCATAGATCCCATTTCCTGAGTAACAGTGTTTGTCCATTCGAACTGTTATTATATGATCCATTCTTTTGTAGACTTGAAAGATATATCTACAATCTATTAATTGAGGTGTGGTTGTCCACTTCGTGTTCACAAAGTTAGAGATTGAATTCAAATTGGTTTCGTACCTTTCATATCAAGTACCAAATTTCAAAAATCATAACTCCCTCATCCGGAACTCAAATTAAGCAAACTTGGACTCTATATCGTAGCTCTCGAAAAGTTATACAACTTTGATATTTAATGTAAGTACAGATCATGCCGTTTAGGTTTTCAAATATGCGATGCAAAAGTATTTGTTCTGATTCGGACTTCTCTACGTAGGTCTCTGTGCGGGACCCATATCTTCTAGCTCTGAAGTCCAAATAATATGATCCACATATGTTTCGAAAATGTCTTGACGAGATTTACAACTTTTATGTTTTAACATTTTCCATTGGAGCAAGATTTCAAGTTTAAAATCGCGTTGCAATGCAGTGCTATTTTGTAGACTGCGTAAATTGATTTTTCCTTTCAGATAACACTTCTAGAATATGGTAAAAAATAGTGAAAAAATGTTATTTTTGACATATAAAATGGTATACTAAGAAGCACCAATAATAATATAAATATGATCTTTCGTGTAAATAATATTGTATATATCTAATAATTTTATTATGTAAATAATTTATATTTAAGTTATAAAGAGTATTTTATTTTTTAAATCTGTAGCAACGCACGGACACTTAGCTAGTAATATATAAAATTAGTATCACCTTATAGTTAAACCTAATCTTATTCTGAGTTTTTCACTTTATGATTTTGACATTCATAATTTTGAAAGCACTTGGAAATTCGATGAGAAGCTGTAACATGTCACCGCGTCAGGTGTATTAGATTGTTTACTTGTGTTATCAACTTAGCATGGTTATTAACCTCCCTTCCAAATGTTATTACGTGTGTTTTTTCCCCTGTTCAGCAGCATTGTTTTAGTATACAATGAGCATCTTGTGTCTGAGTAAGTATGCAATGTAGTAATAACAATCTAAGTAGGCACTGATCATGTCAAACTCCATGATTTGGATGTTGCTAAAGAAGACATTAGTGTACATCTCTTAATCCAGCACGAAAACTCAAGCTATTCAGGTGCTGCTCTAAAGTAAGAATGATATGAAGGAAATGAGCCACTTCACAGAATACTTGAGTTGCCCAGTTTTTGAGGAGCAGCCATTACTACGAGGTCACCAAAAGGATCACCAAAGGGATTTGAAGGCGCATAATACTGTTGCTGTTGGTAGTGGTAGAGATTTGGCTGCGGCACCGTCACCAGTTGCTGCTGCTGTACCTGAGAACATTGTTGCTGCGGTTGAAAATATTGCTGCTGTTGCTGAGCCAGCATTGCTAACTGAACATTAGAGGGTGGCATGAAGCTGCTGGAAATGGCGAACGGATCACTAGCGTCGAAAGGGTTGGTTGCTCCAAGGCTACCGGTATATGTCACGCTGGCGATCTGCTGCCTCCTGGCATCGTCTTCGTAGAGGCTGTCGAGCAACAGCTTGTCAAATCCTCCAGCCTGTTGATCAGATGGAAACATGTTAGTGTGATTAAGTTCTTAGTTACTCTGAATTTCCGTCATGACTTTGATATCTGACATCAGCTTATTGATTAAGGATTTTGTGCATACAAATTTCATGTCAACGGCTTGGCTAGTATGGGTGCTTGGAGCAGTGACCAGTGCCAGCTCCCACCCAGATGCGTTGCCATCAAACAGATCATACGATGTTGAGGCTTTGTTGTGGTCACCTACATCCAGGGCATAACAAATTATGAAGTTTCCTTCTCATATTGTCAATAGCATGCAGCAAGGAAGATAAAAATGCTGTACAGTGAGATATTAGGTGTGTCGACAATAATGCTTGTTTAATCCTCTTTCGAGGAGGATCCAGTTGACCTATAAGTGATCTAATATACCTGGTCCCACTATGGCAAGTGCCAATGCATTACTTTCTTCAAGTTCCGCGACCAAAGGATTCACCTCTGCATCCAAATTCTGCATACAACGCAGACCCAAGAACATCAAGGTATAGGATTCAGATAACCGTACTGGATCTGGTAAAAGACCAGAGCTTACTAGTAGATCTCCCGTAGTCTCCTGTGGCTGGGGTTCTGGTTCTGGCTCAGGTTGAGGTTCTAGTTCTTGTTCAGGCTCTGCAGTCTCCTCTTTCTCCTCTTCCGTGATCTCTTCGGGTGCATTTGGAGCTTCTTCGTTATAGGTCAGAAGCTTCCTCTCCTCACTCTCCTAGTTTGGAAAAATTAAGAGCTACAAACAGAATACTAAAGAAAAATTTATATTTCTTTCCCGCACTCACCACACTCCTAATTGAGAGACGGGGTGCTTCCCTGATGTACTCTTCCATCGTTCCTAGGAATGATTGGGGTGGCTGTAGAGCAGTCCATAGTCATAAGAGTTTTGGCATTTCTTGCCAACTGGGAGTTTTAAGCGTTAAGCATTGTAACAGCTCAAGTAACTAACCTGTCTGAGAGTAGGAAACTGGAATGTCCTGGCAAGCTCAAGATGTTTGCATAAGTCATAGAATTCAGCAAGGTTTTCTGCCTGTGAATCAAAAAAAGGTCGATACCATTTTCTTGTGACAAGCTTTTGGTGACCTTGACATACTAAGCTTCAAGTCAATAGAACATGCGGCTAAAGAATTTGACACACCTGCAGGCCCGCCCGTTTATAGACAGCCAGTGCCTTGATGGCATCATATTTTGGCATCTCAAAGAACTGCATCGGACGGGAAAGAAAAGTATTATTATGATTCAGCGACAACAAAAACTTTGATTCACGTGGTAGGATGCAGTGAAGAACTGCTACTTTACCATATCAACAAGATTGATGATGCCATCATTAATTGCACAGTATATCTTGAAGCTCTCCTTCAATACCTACGAAATGGAATATCTTGATGAGTATATCTAAGAACAAACAACCGCTTACAAAGTGGGAACAACATTTTGAATAAAAGAAAACTTTTGCGGCTTACCAGGGCTAGTGCATATTGAACAAGATAATTTGAGCAGGCAGCACCTTCAGGCTGCAATGGTGAAACAAGGATCCAACTGATGAACAACATGAACTCAACAAGTTTACAAGAGCTTAGCAATGGAACTTGGGATCGTCAGACCTGGACGCCTATAAGCCTGAAAAGTAGCTGCTGCAGTGCAGGCAACTGCTCCAAGAGATCGGGGGAAGGCAGGGTCCTGGTTTTACTATGTGCCTGTCAGGATTAAACATGAAAAACGTCTACATTGTTTAAATGTTTAGTACTAATAACATACGGAAGACTTTACTCAAAAACCACTTAAGGAAGACAAAAGTACCTTACTAGAACACTGGGGCGATTTCACCAGACGCTCAGTTTCGATGTCATATTTCAGAATCCTGAAGCACTCGAGCCTTTCCTCCAGGAAGAGCGCATAGGTGCGAACCCATGCAGAGCAATCCCAAGCTGCAACGTTGAGAGAGAAAATGAGACACCATTTACAAGGACATACTGAATTAGATGCAGGCGAACCAACCTAATGGGCTCGAGTCATCCTTGAAATTTGCTAAATGCAAAATGTTTCCCCTATATGAATAGGCCAGGAACTCTTCCTTGAATGTAGGATCACCTTCTCTCAGAAGCCTATGTACCACTATCAATGTCTTCAATGCAACCTGCATGATGCCATCAGACAAACATTTGAGGTCATGATAAGAAAGATCATATAGTACAATTATGAATTTTTTGGTATAATAGTACAATTATAACATGATAACTGGAGAATAAGAAATAACAGGAGGCCAAGAGGAAGAACACCCACTATCCAATTCTTAGTCTTTGATAATCTTCTTGCCAGTGCATAGATACAATATGAAACGTCGGCACGAGGGCGATTTATTGAGGTAGCAAAGAATATTTCTGCAGTGCGAAAGGAAATTGTAACACTATATTCATAAATTTGGGGCGTAGAAACAAATTGACAAATTCGAGTTAAAAGGGAAATGAACAGCACAACAACTCACTTCTGACGTGCCGTTCCTTGGGAGGGCATTCTACATGGTTGGTGGCCTTCACAATCGCAATATCCAATTCCTTTTCAGAAAAAAACAACGGACATGAAACCATTAATGAGCATTCATCAAAGAGAATGTTTGGATGAGCTTTACGTAAAAACAGAGGATGAGTCAGAATCCACATGTCAACCAGGTAACAAATTCTTAGTCAGAACACAATAAAATGAACCAAATTAATAAAAGTACGGAGAATTATGTTGTCAATCATAAAAATCAAGAATACAGAATATATTGAAAAAATTGGGGACGAAATTCGCCGCTCTGATAATTTTTATGTTGATTGAATCAGTCAGTGTATTGTTCACAGGCTACCGGCCGTCGGGTCTCGCCATTGCCGCTCACCTTGAACTCGCTGTTGACCTTGGCGAGGCCGACCTTGGTGTAGTCCTTGAGGGCGCCGTAGGCCTTGCGCCACGACCCCATCAGGCCGTGATCACCAAACCCACTCCGCGCCCTCGCTCCTCTCCTCCTCCTCCCTGCTCTCAATCACCAATGCCGTCTCGCTGCCGAAGCCCCATGCTTCCCCTACCCTGCGCACCACGCGCCTCTCACTAATTTTAGCATGTGGTCCGTGATCCATTGATTGAGAGAGGAAGAGAAGCGTTGCCGCCATGCGCGGGAGTATGACGAAGACGCCCTCCAGGCTCCAGCCCCTCTGACAGCTGGTCCCCAATGCAACACTGATGGGCTGATAAACAAATGCAGCCCACACCTTGTTCTGCAGGAGTCAACACCGGCCCAGCCCAGCCCAACAACCCTCTCCATTAGCCGAACAAATTCCCCTCCCCGTTCCTCTCACCCCACCCACTGACGCCGACGAGCAAACCCTAGAGCGAGCGCGAGAGAGATCGACCGGCCATGGCGCTGCGAGCCCTCTACAACGAGATCCGCGGCATGAAGGTGCGGGAGGTGCCGGCGTACCTGAAGCCGCGGCTGACATGGGGAAACGTGAAGAAGAACGCCGATCAGGCCGTCGACCGCTACATCGAGAAGTACATCGAGACGGGGTCGCCGCAGCCGCTCTTCCACGTATGCTTCGGCGGGATGGTCTTCTCCTACCTCGTCAACCTTCCCTGGGAGCGCGCCCACCTTGCCCACCTCGAGGAGATGGAGAAGCACGGCGGGAAGCACTAGATCCGTCCGAGGTAAGCCCGCGGCTGCCCGTCTCCTCTAGTCTCATCCCATGCTATCGTGTGCGATCTGGATCGGCGCGATCGGATTTGTCATTTCGCGTCTGGATGGATCATGAAGGGGCTTAGTGTGGTGCTGAATCTAGATAAGGGGCGTTGTTCGTTATATATAGAATCGGCTGTTTTTTTTGTGAGACATGATTGCGATGATTGTTTGCCTGCGTTTGTGCTTAATAACTGATTAATAATGTGGTCCTCTATGTTCGTGGAATAGCATGAAATGCGAAATGGAAAGGTTGTATTTGTTGATGAATGCGTACAGTGGTCTAATTTTGCCATTCACTGGATTTACTGCTATGGCATCTATCGTTTTTCATGATGTCCTCTCTTTTTTTTCGTATATCAACATCTTGGAATTGTTCAAGAATCTCGGCTTTGCCTCTTATCATCAGCAAAGTCCTACTGAATTGGACAACTATTCACTATACTGTTGCGTTATGCATTTTCATGTGTTCTGTGTATGCAAGTTAGTGATTCTACTCATTTCTGTGCTGTGCATTGAAAATGCTCTACTCCAATGGAAAGATGGGTATTAGTATATTGCTCTGCTGCTTTGTTGCACTGCTGTTATATGGAATCAAAATTTCCGTCTCACAGAATATTAGATTCACTTTCATCTAATGTATCCGTTGGCCAGTAACTTTTGTGCTTCCACTTTGAAATGAGTAATTACTCTTTTTATGAATTAGATATTTTTGTTATGCACTCAAGAGCTTGCATGTAGGAGAATCTGACTTGTATTGGAGACATATTGCTCCCACTATATATGTATATCTTAGTTGCATTCTGAGAACAGGAGTCTCGTAATCTTGTGATGTCAACAAAATGAATTGCAGGGAATTGGTGGGAGGTAAACATAATTTTTGGTACAAAGGTCAACTGTGTGGTTAGTTATTACAACTTTGGTGTGATGCATTTCCATGTGCTACAATAATGTGAACATATACAGCTTTGGACAAATGATGGTGTTTCCTGCTCGTGTGCACATTGTTTTTGCCTCTTAAGAATTTTTACTTGGGTTGTATTCAGCGGTTTTGTGACACCCTGCATTTCCTTGTTTCAGGACTGGTAGCATATCTTTGCTCTCATTGAGTTGATGGCTTCAGTTTTCTTCTACTGATGACGTATTGAAGCCGATGTTCATTTTATGTTTTATTTTGTACTCAGACAGCAAATGTCCATCTTATTGCTATGTACCTCAGCTCCTCATCATAAGAAACTTCAAACTGGGAAGTTTATGCTTTGTGATTAAAACGTTTTCAGTATTGACAAGTGCGCTATGAAATGTATACTTCAATAATAACTTTGCCGCATTGCTGGATTGTTCTGGTCAACATAGTTGAAATGGTTTGTCGGTTCATGCAGCATGGCTGGATCATTCTGAATGTATTTGCTGGAACATCGTAAATGTGTTGACGACGCTTCATAGGGTTTCACTGCTGTTCAATGGATTAATATGTACTGATTTATTCGTGCGTATATCTAGCGAACATATGCAGCTTTGCATTAATGTGAGCCCTCTGCTACAAACTATTTATTTTGGCCAACGTTTCATTACCTGTGGCCGATGGAGCATTTCCACATGACCCGGCATGTATGTTCCCCTGACCAACATGGTGTTACTGCACCTGAACTGGCTTGTAGCAACAATATAAATGCAAAGCTGGGGAACAGAGTGACAAGGAAAAGCAGGGATTGAATCGACTCCATAGCAACAATATAAACGCAAGTAGGACAAAGTTAAAAGGACAGGGCCTGGGTAACCCAAATATCAACTGATCATTAAACTGTTTGTTTTACATTGGCTTTACATCGTCTGTAACCATTACAACAAAAGTTTAAAAAATTGGTTCGTAAACATTCCAATTCCACATAACCAACATTGGTATCCAAATATGTCATTGACATGCTCACCAGCCGTATTTTGCTTGTGTTTCTGCTTTCGTTAGAATGCCCTTGGAGCGTCTCTCAGCAAGTTCCATCTCCTTGGACTTCATGTCAAAGTATAAAGAACCAATTTGATGCTTCCTTTTATGCAACTTGGATGGCTTTCCTTTTGCTGATGGGGCAGGCTGTTCACAAGGTAGAAATCCTCAGTAAGACCGTAATGTGTTGGTATGGAACATAATATTTTTCTTGTATAAAAAAGATACTGACAGGAAGTGGATGGACGGATAGATTTTTGAGCTGGTTATAATCATTCAGACTATTGGTTAAATGAGGGAACACTGGATTCAAAAAACATGGTTCCCATCAGGCACCCATGTGATCCCAGAGTACCCTAGGAATGCATTAATCTTTGTATGCATACCAGAATACAAATATTAGCAAAATAGTGGAGTGATAGGGTGATACACACTGTCGTTCTATTTAAACTAGTGTGCTTAGTTCATGATTAAAATTATAACAATTAGAAGACGCCATCAAACAATTCTTTCAGCTACAAACTGGGCAACTGATAATATATATTTTAAACACAAGATCCAATTGCATCCTATCATAATAACATCATTTGTATTACCAGCCTGTGTTCTTACTTCAACTGCTTATTAAATCCAAAGCATCAGTTTCCATGTACCCAAAATCCCACAGCAAGCAAATATTTTATGCACTAGATTTGTTCACTGAACTTGAGCTGCATATTGAATTGTGTGCATCAAATCTGGGATACTTCACTAGAAGCAGTCAGACCTGATAGGTGATTTTTTGCACCCTCTGAGAGTTATGCAAATTTTAAATCACAATCCAAGGATGGATTCTGAGCATGAGTTTCTCCATGTACCCAAAATCCCACATCAAAAAAATATTTTATACACTAGCTTTGTCCTCTAAATTTGAATTGTGTTTTGAACTTTGATACGTTAGATCTGGGATACTTCACTGCAAGCAGTCAGCCCTGATAGGTGCTTTTATGTTGCACCCTTTGAGAGTGCAAATTTTAAATCACAAACCAAGGGTGGATTCTATGTAACCCTGAAATGCTCAAATTTTGTGACATTATATACAAACTAGGCGCAAGGAAGCATCACTTTCTTCTTTCCTCCCTGAATAACCTATAAACAGAAACAGTGTTTGTCTATATGATCCATAAACAAGCTTAACAAGCATATACTACAAGATAAACATTTTCTAAAACTAAGTGTGCATATAAATGACATCAATGAAGTCTAAAACACAGTCGTCTGCTGCGCTGAAGATCTAGCAGCCTAAAATGAATAACAGAAATACTTAGTAGCCATGTATTTAAGTGCTTCCTGATTACTAAGTTTACAATCAAAATACAGACAACATAACATGTGTGTCCCTATTTTTCAAGAACCATTGGTTGTCGATAACCCATCACTGCGTCCGAGCATGTGAAAATAATATTAATTTTGTAACTTTATCATGTAAGCATGAAAGGATGGTGCCCAATTATCTGCAACAGCTAGCAAGTCATAGCATTAACTACAGATTCACCGATTTGAACAATGACCATACAGCAGACAATGGCATGCTTATCGAGGATCCATCTACTAGATGTGGTACAAACTACTAAGGTAGAAACATTGTGCAAGCATAGTATACAATAAGTACTAACTACATTTTGCAGGGAGAGTTTGCATGAAGTTATGGATCTGTACCTGGTAACTAGGACCAAAGGCCAATCCAGTGAGCTTGGACTTATCCTGCTTCGGTCGGTTCTTCATCAGCTCTTCCTGGTTTACCTCTACAATCTCAGTTGGCATGTCATTCCTGCCTCTCTTCCCTCCAATCCTACCCATCACCGGGGGGAGTACTGGGTCTTGCACTGGAGGGAATGTTGTTGTTGCCATCGCCGCCTCATGGCCATACCCTCCAGTATAATCTCCTCCATATGGCGCCGCTGCCACATTTTCATACCCACCGACATGCTCGCCTCCATGTGGTTGAGCATATCCACCACCTTGCTCTGCTCCATATGCAGCATACTGTTCTCCAGTCGCATAATTCACATTGCCATTAGGATCCCAACCATAATTTGCGCCATATTGAGCATAGTAGTTTGGATCCCATGCATAGGCTTCATATCCGCTGGTGCTTCCAGCTCCAGCATCATAGCCTTGCTGTTGCTGCTGTCCAGCTCCGGCATCTGAACCCAGCTGTTCATCGTCATCCTGCTGGTCCGGCACAGGCATGTCGTCCTCACTGCCGCTATCCTCTGAACCTTCATCATCTGCAGCACTGGCATCGGCCCTTTCCGGTGCTCGTGTGTTGGCGGCCGAGCTTGAAGGCACAGCAGCGCCAAGACTAGGCCTCTCCGGCGCTGTCGTATCAATAACCGCCCTCCTGACCCCGCCGCCGCCACCGCCAAGACCGAGCGAGTGCTTCGGCGGAGGGAGGAACGACGACACGGGCCCTGAACCAGCAGACACGGCAGGGCGTGCCTCTGCAGCAGCCTTGGCGCGGCGCTTCTTGGCGTCCTCCTCCTCGTCGTCGGAGCTGTCGCCCGTGGGCTGCCGGATCGGCTGCGGGCGGTACTGGACGACGCGCTTAGGGTTTGTGGAAGATTTGGGTGCCGGGATGGCGGAGAAGGTGGGGCCGGATTTGGGCGCCGGGAGGGAGGAGAAGAGAGGGGTGGACTTGGGCTGCGGGAGCTTGGAGAAGATGCCGCCGCCGCCACTGCTGAAGGGAGATGAGGAGGTTGTAGCAGGCTTCACGGTGGCCTCGCCGGCCCGGGCCGCCGCGGAGGCGCGAGCCGGAGCAGGAGCAGGTGGGGCTTCGTCGGCCTCCTCGTCTGAAGAGGCGTAGCTGGCTAGAAGCGAGTCCATGGCGGAGGAGCGGTGCCGGATTACGGATTCAGGTGCGGCGTGCGGCCGGGGAAGGAAGGGAAGACGGCGGCGGCGTGGAAGCGGCTCGGTTTTGGGTTCGGGTTCGAGCCCGAGTCGTCGTCGGCGGTAGCGGAGGTGGGTGGGTGCTCTCATGGGCCGGATGGTGACGTGCAGGTCTTGGGCTGGGCTACTTTGTTACCGACCGTTGACAGCCCGGTTTCTTGTGATGGCCTGCTTGGTCTCTGCCACGAGTTCAAAACACGAGTTGCAAAGTTGTGAAAATTGCCAGCGCCTTGTTAAAGATCATTCTTGGATCTATCAAAAAAAAAGAAGAAGATCATTCTTGGAGCAGTGATGTTTGATTGTTCGCGGAGCAGTGATTATACTGCTGCTGAAGGGAAACAATTTTCTCCTGTGTTTGATTTCCTTCTCCCGTCCAGAAACAAAGCTTTTTTTGCTGAAAGGATCGTGCAAAAGGTGAAATCAAATTTGTGGCCCGTGTTCACCCACCGGGTCAATCCCGTAAAAACAGCCAGAGCGTCTCGTCCAAAAGAAGACTCTGCAATCTGCCTCGGCGCTGGCAGTTTCTGCCTTTCTTGTCGGACGCCCGAACTCGAGCAGGGCAACAAGTCGTGACAGAGACGAGCCCTGTGATCTTGTTTGCACAGGGGGAAACGGCACGAAACTGTACGTACGAACTAAAGATACTAGTAGTACCGGAAAGCTGCGTGTACTGGAAAAGCTGCGTTTGCCCCTATCCCCCTCCCCTCTGGTGTTTTCTGTGGCTTGCTGCCTGCCTGCAACTGCAAAGCGAAACGAGCAAGGCTGCTTCTGCTTTGGTCCAAAAGTTGAGCGGCAGGCAGCTGGTTCTTTCCCTCCCTCCGTTCTTGTCTCATTCCCCATTTCGTTCGTTCGTTCGCATCCTCCTACCTTCCCGTTCCCAGGCAGTAACCTCGAGAGGCCACCCATGTCGATTTCCTCCTCCGCGCCTACGGCCTCGCTTCCGCCGCCGCAGGAGGCGCCACCGGAGCCGTCCCGGTCGCTGAGCATCACCACGGCAGCCGCAGCCGGTACTCCCGGTAATGATCCCCTGCCTACCCACCCGCCTCGATCCAATTCCAGTATTCCACAACTGAGCAGAGTAGTGTTGTTGGTGGTGCAGAGGTGGAGGCGGACGTGGTGGCCACCTCGCCGCGGGCGGTGCTGGACCCGGGCCGCCTGTTCGCGTGCGACGTCTGCGGGCGGCGGTTCCACCGCGTCCACAACCTGCACAAGCACCGCCGCCTGCACACCACCACCACCACCGCGGCGGCGTCAGGGAAGAAGGAGAAGGAGCAGAAGAAAAGGAAGGTCGTGTTCGTGTGCCCCGAGGCGAGCTGCCCGCGCCACGACCCCGCACACGGCATGCCCAGCTTCGCCGGCATCAAACGCCACTTCCTGTTCCACCAGAAGCAGCGCGGCACGCAGGCTCAGCAGGCGACGAGGTCTGTGCAGGTGCACCGCCAGCAGGACACGTGCAGCCTGACGACACGCTCCGCCGACAAGGAGTCGTCGTCCTCCCTGGGCGTTGCAGGAGCAGGCGCGTCGTCGTCCTGCGGCGACCATCTCGTGGCGGGCCTCGCCGGCGGTGACCCCGACGGCGTCGCGGCGGCGGCATCGTCGCGCCCGTCCGACCCGGTGTTCACGCCTCTACCGCCGCCCGATCGCCCCGTCGCCGCCCACGACGCGGAGCTGAAATTCATACCGCCGCGCGAATTCTGCGCGCGCGCCGCCGCTCCCTCCCACGTCTATCGCCGCGCGCCGCCGCAGCACTCGCTTCCTGCCGTTCCCCACCTCGAGCTGTCCCTGTGGTTCGGCGGCGAAGCCCAGAGCCAGGACTCGGCGCCGGTGGCGGCGGCGGCAGCAGCAGCAGCGAGGAGGATCAAGGAGGAGGCACGGGAGCGGCGGCGGTTGGCGACGGCGGAGCTGGCCGCGGCGGAGGCGGTCCGGGCGGAGGCGCGGCGGCAGGCGGAGCTGGCCCAGCACGACCGCGCGGTGGCCTGGCGCGTGCGGCAGCAGGCGCAGGCGGAGCTGAGCTTCAGCGCCACCGCCCACGCGGTCCGGTCCCACGCCATGATCCCGCCATGCTGCTGCTTCATGCCGCCTGTTGCAGCCGCCGCCACAGGTTCAGCGCAGCATGGACGCCCACAACAACCATGGGCTCCGAGGTCACCGGCTACATGACGACCACCGTCTCCCCAGGTGGTGGACGTCAACGACGTGCCAAGCCATGCTAGGATGGACGACGACGTCGCAACCGGCTTGCTCGTCGGCATGCCAAGATCAGAAAAAGAGAATTTTTGTTTGCGTTATCTATCTCCTCTTTTTTTTTTTCGCTAGCTCAACTATATTGTGAAAGCTGACTGAAGCTAAGAGAGATCAATGGAACGCTGATTACAACCATTGACAGCAATTCCGACATCGTGAATCCATAACTGACCCAATGTTGGCAGCAAAATTCAGACTGCCTGTTTCAAAAATTCAGCAAGGCTGACAACGAAATTCAAACTGGCTGTTCCAAGACTCCAAACAAACATATTTCCAAAAATGGCATAAATAGTCTTTTTTTTACCGAAAGCACTTAACAAAAATCACATCCAATCTATCAACACTGTCCAAATGTGAGGGCTTCCAGCATCTGACCTTAGCCCCTGATATTGTATATCCATTCTAGAATCTTGCTAACTGCCTGCGACCATAACCTCCTCTCCTTCCATTGGGCTTTGAAGGGCCAATCCCATGCCTCCGTCCGCCATACACTTTCATCTTCTTTCGGTGTTTTGATGCACTACTCTCAAGGTTCAGATTCATTCTAGGAGGCTCCTTCAAACCGAACGATGCTGCTACTCTCTGAAAGACGGCAATGAATTAGATATAAATCTCTATTATTCGTGAGCAAAACATGTCAACAACTCAGCTAGCTTAGGTACTACTTTGAGACGGATAAGTGTACAGAAACCAAAACAGAACCTTGAGAAAGAACTTCACAAACATTTACCTTGAGATCAAGTCCATGGACATCAAAAATGTCTTTCATGGAGTGTGAGTTGTATGCCAAAAGATAGGACTTGTAGGCTTCCTTTGCTAGATGTTCTAAGAAGTAATTCCCACCAACAATATTCTCCTGCTCCAAAACTTAAGTTATAATACTATACATTGAAACAACAGGACTGAGAATTGCGAAAGAGACGCTCACAAGTTGTGACTGCACTTTTGGCACACGCTCTTTACTGAACTCATGTTCAGTCAAAGAAATATTGGCCCCCTGCAATCAAACAGTAAATGCATTAGTCCCTTTGTTCAGTCATGTTGCATGTTATTAAGTTAAACTGTAAAAATTCTTAGCGTATAAAATTATTCAAGATTTAAGTGCTTTCACTTTGTACAAAACAATGTCACATATACTACTTCAAAGCCGGGACAAACATGTCACCTTAATAAATCTTACCTGCAGATGAATGAGCAACTTCAGTTCTTCTGGTAGTAAGAACAATAATGCGTTTCCTTTGCCTTTATCACCTCGGGCGGTGCGACCAACTCTGTGAATGTAATCCTACAGATAAAATGCCAACGTCAAGTTGCCAAGTATGCAAATTTGAGAAATATACTATGGTTTCTTTAGCCCAGTTCAGAACCACACTGACCTTTGGCTCATCTGGAGGATCATATTGCACAATATAATCCTAAACAAGGCAACAGATCCTTAGTAATATGACGGAAAGGAGTGGTACAAACGATTTAAAACCCACAGGTCAAAATCTTACCACTTCAGGAATATCAAGCCCACGGGCTGCCACATTAGTACATAATAAGATGCTCTTATCGTCTTTAATCTGGAAGAATGTACTAGTTCGTTGGCGCTGTTTCATTTGACCATGGATCTCATAACACACGATCCCGAGGAAATTTAAGAGTACTGAATGGAATTTGACTGAGTTACATGATGAAAAAAAACACCATGACCTTCTGCTTCTTATCCAGTTTCTTTTGTAGGAAAGCATGCAGGACTAGAAACCTTTCCTCGCTAGGAATGACACAGTACCCCTGCTTCAAGCCCTCAACGGTAGGCTGTCAGAGTGTCAAAGTCATTACTCATTCCAAGTAATAATCCAAAAAACCTTAAAAGAGAGTTGAACATAGCATGGTGAAGAAGGTTCATACCTTCAATTCGGAATCATTAACTCCAACATAAACAAGTTTTCGTTTTCTTTTTTCATTTTTTCCAAACGTAAAATTTGCAAAATCTTCAACCTGTGGGTTTACACATGTAAGCATTGATACCAATAGAAAAGGATTAATGAAAAGTTTGAATAGGCTGAAAACACATCCACTAACCTTTTGAGTTTGTGTGGCAGAAAAAAGAACATTTTGTCTGTCCTGCACATAATAATTCCAGGACAAGATTAAAGGCATCTCCGTAGAAAGGTGAAGGCTGCACTAAGCAATGAAACGTAATTGCCAGATGGTTGCGTCACGTACCCGAGGGAGGCGTTTAAATATTTGTTTCATATCCTCCTCGAAATTTTCCTCAAGTATGCGATCAGCTTCATCAATTATAAGGCACTATAGGATAAGTTATGTCAAAAGAATAAAGCGGGGCATAGAGTCATGGCATTATTGTCTTATCAGCATTTTAATGAAATTCAATGTCATTTTTTGGCTAAATTAGAACGCATGGCATGTGAGCCAGCAAGCAAAGCTTACTGGTCCATGGGCAGCCCAGCACAATTGGGAAATTATTCCATTCTGAGCTAAGATATGAATGGAAACAGAATTTATTTACGGCGATGAAAATTTTTTAGTTATAGACCCAACACTTCTACCACCTGTAACTAGTTCCCATTTATTAATCCGGTTTTGGAATAACAGACAACATTGCATCCACTAGCCATGACAACACACAAATTTGGTGCAACTAAGAACAAAAAGAAAAACACATGTTTTTTTGAAAATAAAAGAACAAAACACATAACAGAGCTAATGATTACTCCATTCGGATTTAAATTGTTAATGCAGTTGACCTTTTTAGTTATGTTTAACCATTCGTCTTAAACAGAAATATTTCCTTGGAACTTGGAAAAATTATAGTAACCATTATGCCTTTACCTTTAGCCTATCGTATTTGAAACTACTGGTACTTCGCAGATGATCCAGAAGCCTTCCTGGCGTAGCAACTAATACGTTGATCCCTTTCTTGAGCTGGTTGGCCTCAGTTGCAATTTTTTGGCCACCCATTACATATCCAAGAGTTTGTGAGTGATGCTTCATTAATTCCTTGGCAACACTGTACGTCTAGTATAATCAATCAATAGAACACAAAATTAGGGGTAGTGAAGTGAAGTGTGCATATCCCTACATCTAGATACACTTTAGACGACTGCCATATATTGTTAAACAGTTTGTTAATATTTGGCAACGGCAATGTGGAGTAGCTTTCTTACCTTGTCTTCAAAATACTTTAAAATGAAACTTTTGAATTATATTTACCAAGCATCATCTTAACAAAGAATAACATTATCTCAGTTTGAACATCTGATTTTGATTGTTTAACCCATAGCAAGTTCTTGAGCAGCCATAAAATATGTAAAATGGACCAATGGGAAATAAACTGTTGCGTAACGCGTACCTGGATAGCAAGCTCCTTGTTGGGCAAATCACAATAACTCCAGTTCCGTTCCTCGGCAAGAAGTGCAAGTTGTGGAGCAGTTCGATCGCCGGTATGAGGAAAGCAAGGGTCTTCCCTGAGCCAGTCCTGGCCGAACCCATCACGTCACAGCCTTCCATGAGATGCGGTATTGATCTATCTTGAATCTGCAATCGTGGAAAATTCATATGCCATTACATCAATACTAAAATCCAATATCGCACGTACGCATCAGAGAGAGCAGATCGTACCCACATAACGCAATCATTCATAGAAAGATTTAGCTATATGCAAGTATAGATTGGCACTGAGAACACACGCTTATATATAAATTACAAAGAAAATATGACGCAGTGGTAAATTTTGGATGGAGGAGAGCACTAGTACCTCAGTGAGGTAGGTGTATTTCATCTCTGTGATAGCCTTGGCAGTGGGCTCGGAGATTTCTAGCTCCGAGAAAAGCTTGTTTGACAGAATCCCACCTCCCCTGCCCTTCTTCAGCTTTCCTTCCGTTTTCTTCGCCTTCTTCACCTTCTCCCTCCCCATCCCTACCACCCCGTTCTCCTCCTTTTCGTCCTCTTTCTTCTTCTCCTCTCCCATCCTATTCTCCTCATCATCTCCTATCCCCTTTACCGCGATCTCCTCCTTCCGCTTCCGCTTACGCTTCCCTTCCATCCGCTTCTCTTTGTGCATGATGATCTCTTCCCTTCCCTTCATCGCAGGCGGCGTGCTGGCGTCTATGTCCCAGTCCCAGCTTGTGGGGGCGATCGAGGTCATCCCGCCGCCGCAGGTTATATGGGCTACGGCTGGGCAACTTGGCCCGCACTGCAGTGTTTTATTGGGCCGGACTGTGGCAGATTAATGGGCTACGCCTCCGCCTTCCCTTGCGTTCCAGCGAGCGACCGCAACGCTACGCCTGCGACTCTGGGCGATCGAACGAAGCGAGCCCCGTGCGCATGCGCAGCAGCAGGACGGAAAAGGGATAGAACTGTGGACGCGATCAAATGAAAGGAGTGTGGCGTGTGCAGTGGTGGATTATCGGCGACTATAAAATATTTACTATATTTCTTCCTAATTTCTTACTTCTTATGAATGCACTAACTATTTCTTACATAAATTTTGCAATCCTATAACAAAAAAGAAAACAAACAAAAGTGTAGAAAAAATATTTAGAAAATCTAACCTTTTTTCATTTCAATGGTACTTTGTAATTCTTTATTAGCCCCTCTTTGGATCCACTAAGATTTTAATAATTCATATAAGGTATTTAAATAAACAATTTTTTTAATTCAAAAAATCCAAAACCTCATATTTTAAGAATCTTATAATCTAGTTATATTCAGTTAGAGCCATATTTTATATACCGAACAATTCAATATCCTTCAAATTAAAGAATCTAATTGTTATCCAGATGTCACCAGCCAGATTTTATTTAAAATACGGATTCTAAGATCTTAAAATAAAAATCAAATTTCAAGAATTTGAACGGGATCCAAACAATACCTTATTATATCATAGAAGGCATATTGTGAACTCTAGTGCAATCTTCTTTTCAATAGATCATTAAACAATCTCTTACAACATATCTCATTTTCTATTTACATTACAAGTTACATCGCTGAAAAGATTAGTAATCAAATTTGATTAGATCTATATATGCAAGAACGAAATTGAACTTGCATCAATGAATAACAACTCTAAAAATCTCATCTAGGCTTTAGCACTGATAGAGATATGATCGATGGTACAAAAATCAACTTGCTTAACTCCAATTCGTGTTTTGCGTATGATAGGTCAATTTTGCCAACCACTAGCTACTTGCAGTATTACGGCAATCCGGCCATGAAATACAACATGCGCGACAATGCGGTCGTTTAGGAATTGCGAGTGCCGATGACAGTGTGTGTTCGTGGAGGCAGAGGTCGATCTCATTTAATCATCATCTCGGCGTGGTCGATTAATGGGTAAATGGCCAAACAAATCCTTCCGAGTAATTTAACGCGCAATTGATGGGGTCCATTCTCCTCTAGTCACATGATTAGATCAGTATTTAATATTTAATTAGGTATCATAGAGTATAAAGGAAAATTTCTTCAATGTTAGAGCATCTCCAAAAGCTCCCTAAAAATTTGATCCTAAAAAAGTGTTTTTGAAAGCAACCCAAAAATTATTAGGGAAAAGTTTACTTGTCTTCTCTAAGAGTTCTCTCTAAAATTAGATTAGTAAAATATTTGATTGAGTCACGTCAGCATATGAGACCACAACAATATTAATTTTCTTCTAAATATAAGTATTAAGATCCCCAATTTCCCCCCTATTTCTAGCTACAAATAAGAAGAATTTAGGGAGGGAATAAATCTATGAGTTATTTAGGGGGGCCGTTAGAGATGGTTTTTTAAACTAAACCTTATTAATTTAATTTAAGGAGAGTTTTTAAGGAGTTTTTGGAGATGCTCTTAGGAGGGGGAGGGGGCATGGCCTGTTACCCCCTGCCTTCGCCACTCGTGTGTTAAAAATTCTTAATATTTTTTTTCCTTATTACCCTTTACATGCCCCTCTTTCTGGTTAGTCATAGTGCACCGCACTACGTCGTTAAAACAAACTGCACTCAATCATAGTGGATTGACACGATGACACGAATTCCACAAGACAATCAAAAGAGCCATAGTAAAACAATATCGATTCCAAAGTCCACGGTCACTTTTCTTCCGAACTAGCAACATGAATTAGGTTGCGGAGCCTGTGATGTCAACTCCCGTCCCTACAGAGGAGAGAGATGACAGCACGTTTTTTCCCTTTAAAAGCATGGACGATAATCACGCTTTGGAGAGGAGGTAGGAAGACCCTTGCCACTGAAGCTAACCAACGCTGTCCAAGCGCGTGGTTAGCCAAATGAAAATATCCCCGTTCCGGCCAACCATCGTCGCGTGGTGTGCCCTGCCCCCACGAACGTTTCAGGCCACACAAGTGACACGCGACTAATCAAATCAAGTTGGCTTTAATAATTCCGTTAATTTGTTTTAAAAAAAATGACAAGAGGGCCACCTGCTTACACACTCCCATCAGGTTGGACCTCATCTTGGCACTCCTCTTCCTAACCACATGATGATGATGATGATCTTTAGCTGCTTCTTATAGTTAATCTCTGTTTTTTTTTCTGAATGAGGGAAGAAAAGAACAAACAAACGTTGACCACATGATTTACTAGTGTATCACATTCTATGTGAGGCAGGCGATGGACTGCCACCGGCGAGTGGGGCCATGAGGGGTCGGATCAGGAGCACTCGGCCCAGCCCTCCTCCTCCTCGGCGGCGGCGGCCGGCCGCCGGCTCCGCGCCATCCACGCCGCCACGGTCAGCACCAGCCGCGCCGGCACGTGCGCGGTGGCCTCCAGCCGGCAGAGCAGCGCGGCGTCGCCTCCTCCCTGTCCCTGCTTGCATCCGGCCGCAGAGGCGGAGGAGACCTCGGACCAGAGCGCGGCGGCCATGGCAACGCGGAGCGGGACGCGGGCCGCGGCCACGCCCCGGCCCAGCGCACGGAGCGCGGCCGCGGCCGCGGCGGCCCGCCTGCGCGCGGCGCCCGGGCCGAAGCCCATCCGCTTGGCCCAGCCCTCCAGCACCGCCTCCGCGCGCGCCAGCCTCCGCTGCGGCTTCCGCCCCGACGCCGCCGCCGTGGACTCGGCGGAGTCCGCCGTGGACACGCAGGAAGAGGAGCTGCTCGACGCGGAGGACGCCGACGACGTCGCGGGATCGCCCCCGAGGCGGCGGCGCTGGTGGCGCGACGCGAGGAAGTTGGCGCCGTGCACCCGCGCGTCGCAGCGCAGGCAGAGGAACGCCGAGTCCGCGGCGCAGTGCACGGCCGCCGCGCCGCCGCACAGCTCGCACGCCGTCTTCGCCTTCTCCATTTCTTCGCTTCCTCTCTTCTCCTCCAACTCTGCTGGAATGGAAGCCTCAAACGTCTTTCTTCGCAGAAGCCAACGACGATGGATGATCCGATCACGAATTCAGGACTGGAGACACGCACGCGGGTCGGCTCGGGCTATAAAAACACACACAGGTCCGCCTCGCTTGGCTGGAGATTTTTCGGTGAAACCGGCGCGCGCGGTGTGGTGTGGAAGGTGAGGCGGAAACCGTGGGCCGGGGAAGCGGGGTTTGGATGGGAGGGAGGAGGCTCCAGGCCAGCGATCGCGTGGCCGGTATTTAAAGGGGCCCCGCCACCACACTCTGGCTAGCTCGAGGCGTGGCGGCTTTGCTACCGGCTACTAGTCGTGTTCACTCAACACTCACCACTCGTACAAGTTTCTTCTCTCTCTCTCTCTCTCTCTCTCTCGCTCTCGCTCTGACGATCTCTCGTCGCTCGTTGGTGGAGACCTCGTTTTCGTTTTCCCAGCGACACGCGGAGAAGGAATGTGTGAATTCCCGGGTTTCTAATTTGGACTCTAGTTACGTATAGTCCAGATGGTTGAACGGTTCTCCGTGGTCTCTGTTCGCGATTGACCGCGCTCAACGTGTGCTTTACGATGATGTTTCAGCGAACGGAGGAGGCGTTTTTGTCTCGTAGTACGAGCGCCTTCTTCACAGCCTCTTTCTTTTTTTTTTTTTTTCCTATGGCTGTAACGCGGTGAATATGCCCGCCGTGGCACAAGGGCAAACAAAGTAAAGTATGGGGGTCGCTGTTCTGTTTGCTCCAAACCAACGGCTACCACTTTCGAAACGAGTAATTAAGATCCACTCACATATACACCACGCACGTGTGGTTAAGATCCGCCGGGGAACCAGAGGAAATTCCTACAAACCAACAATTTTATTTGAACAAGAAATGAGCGTACTTCATACTGACGCTCTAATAATCAATTTGCATTTCTGGCTTTGGGACGAAGCGTATGCTTGCTGTTAGTTGACGACATGACTACATCTGGATCAGAGCTTATCCGATTCCGTTTCCCATCATCCAGCTTCTATCTAATAAGAGGAAGAAAAAAAAAACTGCCACTTGCTCGCGACCAAACCCGCATTCAGGTGTACTCTGCACATGGCACTTGGAGTATTCTTCTATGGCCCTCTTGACGCACCCCAATGACCCACACGCCGAATATACAACTGATTTCATAAGCGGCCGTGGTTAAACGGCGGGAAGAAACGATTAATTAAACAAGTGCTTATTATTAGCGTGTGGAGTAATCAAGGTCTTCTGTGCTGGGGGCCGAACACGAGCCGTTGGTTGGGGAGGGTAGCGAGCGACGGCAGGACGATCCGTGGCCACAAAACCTCGACCCACTCGAAGACGCCATGGGTTTTTGTTTTGTTATTCCCTCCTTCGCCTGTTCTGGAATGCTGGCCAGCTCGCCCGTTCCTTTTCCGGTTTCTAAACCTATCCCATTTTGGCCTGGATTGGAGGGGAGTTGCTGGATTATTCTCTTCTTTGATGATCGATCGTCCCACCAGTTATATATTGCTTATTAGGAAATGTTATCCGCCTTCTTCAAGTCATTTGGCTTGATCCCTTTCGATCGTGATCTCTTCATGGATAGAGTTGATCTCGATGATTTATTAGTGTATTGGTCTCTTTCCCTTTTGGGATGTGATCTCTGGACTGGAGATTTGTAAAACTTGCCAGTAGTACAGTGTACTATCGCTTGACAAAATATAAAAGAAATTGGACGACATAGCAGCATCAAACACTTTTGAATTCTGCTTCATCATCCTAGAGACGGTCTCGTCTTTACACTAGTAGCACATGATTCGGTGGAAAGCTAGGTCGTTTATTCTTACAGTGCCGTGAGTCACTCGATAGATCTTTTCTTGTGCCACCAGATACGTCATGGCGAAGAACACCACAAAAATATCTAGTCGAAGGCACATGCCGTGCCGTGGCTCAGACCTGACCAGGCAAGCAATTAACGTTGTGTGTTGTTCTTGCCTGGCTAACCATGATCACATAAATAAAAATCTAACAAAGTTGTGGACCGTAATTAATCTCGGGCTAATCAACAGCAACAACAGCCAGAGCCAGGCGTAGTAGCAGTGCCACTTGATGCCGAGACAAGTACGTGTGGGCGGCTGTGGGCGTCGTGGCGTGTCGCGTGGTAATTGGGATACGTCCCGTCTCTGCTCTGCTTCTACTTCAGGTGGTGTGTTCCGTTTGATCGAGACACCGCTTGGAATTGGAAGTCGGAGAACAGAATACTAGTCTGTCTGTTGTATCGGAGGTAATCCAGGTAGAAAATCTTGTTGCAAATGACTTGGTCTCGTGTTAATTAGATAGAACACCACGCAGCTGCTGTGTGTGTGCGTGTGCGCATTTGTCTTTGTCGTCGAATTCTGAAACGGTTGCTCTACTTTGACAATGCCGTAACAGACCAGCAGTGAAGATACCTATACTATAGTAATAACTTAAAAAAAAATATCGGGGACGACGTATCGTTCCCCGTGCTGCATTACGAGTCTGTGGCTGAACTGATCTTTGAAACAAAAGAGTGGCTGAACCAGCAGCCAAATCAGCAGGTTCCGTCGAGGAGAAGAAAAAAGAGAAGGGAAATTAAACGGAACCGACCGATCACCAACCGGCACACGTACCCGCCTCGATATATCGCGCTCATCACACCACCACACCCGTACGTATTATACGTACACACACCTAATAATACGCTTGCCCGTCTACGTGGACGGCGGCCTCCCCGTGCAACGCAACAGAATGAGCCCGTGACGCCGGCCGTCCACCCATCCGGGCCACACGTCGTGGAGCACGCGAAAGCAGAGGCCCGGGCCGCGTGAATGATGGGGTGAACGGTGATCCCGGCGCCCACGCGGCCAGCGCCCCTGCCTCTGCTTTGCTTTGCTTGCATCGGCAATTCGGCATCCACCCACTCGTCCTCTCCTGCCGGTCCCGCGCAGCCAGACCTGCAGGTCCACGCAGCCTGTGCTGTGCGAGAGAAAAAAGGGGAAAAAAAAAAAAAAGGAGTGAGCGCGGCGGCGGCCAGGTGGGCGGGGGCGACGCGGCTTGGGTCGTCGCGAGCGTGTGGACGCGCGCGTCGGTGACGAGACGGGGGGCGCGACACGATCCCGGTGCGCCGGGGGAGACTGCTGCTGCGGTTTTCGGCCGCTTGTTCGTTGTTCCACGTGCCAGGGGTCGTTGTTGTGTCATTGTGTGTGTCAGAAGAAGGATCCGAATCCTCTGCAGTAGCTGCCAACACCGGTCTAAATACGGGTCACAGTAAACCGAGCTACAGTAATTTGTGAGAGAAGGACCAACGTCTCTGTAGTTGCACTGTAGCAAGTACCGTGAGGTAAATACTGTAGCGCCAATTTCTACTGTACGTCAGTAACTGTAACGATAAATCTGGTTCGTTGCTTTTGCATCGAACGGCTGACATTTGTTCTAATGCCAGCTACAGTACTCCTCTGCATTAGCTACAGTAGTTGCTAACGCAGAGGATCTTAATCCGGATGATACGTGCTGCGCCCGAGAGAATGTGTGGCGGTACTGGGAGCGTAAAGAACACGTGCGACGAATGTCCTTTCTCTCCCTTGATTCAACCACAATCCCATCCAAAAACCTCATGATCTTGTTTTTAACGAGTCCCTTACTTGTATTCGCTGACCTCTTGCTCAGAGCCTCAGAATTCCTTTCATCTTTCTACCCCCTTTTCTTTTCATGCAGATACGAAATGAGACTGTTGTTGAAAAAAAATGTCAGACAAATTGTGCCATTGGCGTCCTGTTTTTTTTTTCTCTTCATGGCGCAGAGTATATAAATAATAAATACTTCATCCGTCCAAGAATATAAGCATTTTTAGATTTAATCAAAGTCAAATATTTTAAACTTTGACTGATATATCTTCAAAAGTAAATAGTTATAAATATAAAAAGTTGCATATTATGATAGTTATTTTTAAGATGAATCTAGCAATATCTTTTATACTTGATTAATTATCGTAATTTTTTCTCTATTAATAATTGAAATTAAAATATTTAACTTTGACCAAACCCAAAAATACTTATATTCTTGGACAGAGGTAGTAATTCAGAGTGCATTGCGATGTCTCGGACTTTTTTTCTCTCTACAAAAAGCAAAGGAACTGAACTAGTAACATCCAATTTGTCTGTCCCCATCAACGCAAAGGAATTCCCCGGTTCCCCCTCAAGCAAGCGAATGTATTCGGTGGCGGTTTCATGCCAGATGCATCCGCTATACCCCCTTCCCTGCCGGTTACACCAAACAACTCATCAGCGGAATCTGGCGTGCACACACGCTCGCAAACTGCCACATACTATTGGTCGCGCTCGCGCAAGTTTCAGCTTCCTCTACCACCCGCCACCGGGTTCACTGTATGGGTTCACCTCGCCGCAAATTACGACAAACTAAGGTCCACGTGGGATGCATCATGGCATGCAGTGAACGCAAGGCAAAAAATTGGAACAGGATCCCACTTGTGCCCATGCCATGGAGTGACAGGTTCGTTTGTGGAGGATCTTAGGTGCACATATGCAGTGCCACTGCCACGTAACTTTCGGCACGGAACTTCCTGTGCTTACGGTAACAGCAAGTCAGCAACCCATCATGAACAGAACATAACAGAACGAGGAGTAGGCTCCACTCCATGACTGCAAGTGGCTCCTATGTGCCGTCCAGCAAAATCATGATTTCGGAGGTCAGTAGGATCAGGATTCCACGTAGCATTTGGCAGCCAAGCGTGGTCTACAAAAGATGAGTTGATATGGAAATTGTTTGCTAAAGGAACTATCATACCAGTGGTCGCCACACAGCTATGCGTTTCATTGTAAATTTAGTTAGATTTGGACAGGTACGAAGAGTAAAACATCCCCAAAGTATTCACGAAATTTGTGGTCCCTGGTATGCAATGTACTTACTAAGTACGGAATGCATATATGACATTTTCTAAGATCTAAATTTTAGTGTTATCATATCAATTATTCGAATGCTAAATATGATAACTAAATATAAATTAAATATAAATCTAATTATATAGTTGGAAGTTAATTTGTAAGATGATTATATTAAGCTTAATTAAGTTATTCTCATTATAAGATGCTTACTATAGCATCACATTGTCTAATCATAACTTACTTAGACATAATAGATTCATCTCATCATTTAGCCTAAGGGTTATGAAACGGATTTGTCATTAGTCTATATTTACTACTTCTAATTAGTATCTCAAAATTCAGCGAGACAAGACTAAAATTTAGTGCGCAGGAAAAGAACATACTCTAAATAGTGCAGTGCAGTTGAGTGGCTTCAGATTAAAAGTTCACATATTTTGCTGATGGATGGCAAACTGTTCAGTGTATCCTGCGATTCAACTCAACAGCAGCCACATAACAATGCAACACATGTGGACCAGCGCACCTAGATTCAGCAAAGAAGGCAAAGCCATGTCACTTGTCATCCATCCTGATCAAAATATGGTACGCTGGGGAGACATGGTCTGAATGAATATTGTATTATTGATACTATTTTTCTGGCTGAGGTTTAGTGGGAAAGAGAGGGGACGGCACTTGGCAGAATCCCTGCTCAAGGATTCTCCCCAGCCTCACAAATGTTAAGTATGGTGCATTGCACGGTTGCGCTACTTGCCAAATTGTCACCACCCCCCACACATGGCGTGATATACAAGATGAATAGAAATTGCCCTCTTAAAACAGGTGCAGCCCTCGACTCTATGTGCCCAACTAGCAACTAGCTCGATCTTCCCGTGGTCAAAGTTACCACTTGTCACTGTCGTTATGGAGCCGGCTGGTTTTGTGGCTGTAGATGGACCAGAATTGTGTTCAAACCACAGTCACCTTCCTCGAAAAGTGGCATGAAAGCAACAATGTCTTAACAGTTCATTACTCCACCAAAGTAATAATAGTGAGTTTAGTAACCAAACAGTTGAACTCATAAGACATGAAGTCAGCTTTCACAATTTTATCTAATCTATATTTTTGGCTCTTCTAAGGGCAAAGAAGGATTGTTTGTTCAATATTATACAAATCCAAGCCAAAACAGATAATTGGTGCTAGAATCAATTTCTTTTACCAGTATAAGCATGAAGAACAAGGAAAGCAGTTGAAAAGTACTTGTATGCAGCCAGAAGTCTGGAGCATGATAAATCAACAGTACATTGATATACACTACAAAACTCCATCACAGATAAAGCAAACTTTATGCATACCTAATAGAGAGGCACTTTGGCCTCAAGGACGAGGAGGATCTGCAGGTCAAGACACAGATGCCATGAACATGTCCATGTCAATTGTCAAGTGAAGTTCATCTGCCTTTGCACATAATCTCTGTAACTTTAGTTTTATAAAATCAACAAACCATATAGAGTTAGCAACGTGATTTATTCTCAGAGAAAGATGTGTCATAAGACATGCTCAAAAACATCATATGGATATCCCTAGCTGTGATGTAATAAATTAATAGAAAATTGAAATTAGTTACAAGAGATACAGCCTAAAGGTCAAATAATCATATCTAGAGAAGCATAGGAATCTGCTCGGGAATATTGAGAACCCCCATCTGTTTACTGGTTGTACCATATTAACCCTACTACCTTTCTAGAAGAAAACAAGGCTTCAAAATGACATGTACACTAGCCGACATCTGTATCCAATGTGAACGCTGACAGGGTGAACCCCCACAATGCGCTCAAGATGTATTCACTAAGTGTCTTCACTAGCTGCGCGAGCTGAGATCCTACAAGAACTGTCCCTTCTTGATCCGTCACTCTGATCCCTCACCGGTAGCACCTACTATTCTAGCTAGGTCTTGGACGACTTCAGTCATTGGCGGCCTAAACTCTGATTCCAACTGCATAAGAAATTTTCATATCAGTCACATGATCCAAAATCGACCTCTTCTGAGAAGAAAAGTGCTAAATACAACCAGAATACATGGGTTAGAGTTAGTTTCTAGCTCATGACTAACTCTGAATTAACTCTAACTCTTGATAAAGTGCTAAATACAACGAGAATACATGGGAGTAGTGAATAGATAAGAAGTACTTAACCTGGATACAAGCAAATACAAAAAGCTACAAAATAGATATATGCAATATAGAAAAATATGACTGACATATGATTTTGACTTTCTTAATATCACTGATTTCCTCATGCAAGTGAACAGCTGCAAGTTAATCTTAAATACTGAATGCAAAAGTTCTAAGCATATAGAACCTGAAAGATGGCTAAAAAAGCAACATATGCAGTTTCTTAAATCAATAAAGCTTAGAATTACCTGAATACAGCGACTGATGATGTCTGCAAAACGTGACAACAGTATCTCAGAACACTCTCCTCGAATAGAAGGATGAACCATTTTTGATAGAGACTCAATGTCATGAAGCTGAGAACCAGCCCATCTAACAAGATGTTGTTCAGCGCGTGGGCGAGAACTGCATTCCGATATAAAGAGGATAGTTACACAAGGGACTTCATTCAGACACCTTTATTATAATGATGAAAAAACATTAATTAGCATGAAGGTTACAATGGATCTCTGACCTGTCATATGGTTTACGACCAGTAAGAAGTTCTAGCATCACCACACCAAAACTATAAACATCACTTCGATCACTACAAGCCCCAGACTCATGGATTTCAGGCGCTTCATAATTAAGTAAAGCCCGCATGCGACCTGACAACTGAGATCAAAGGGAAGATTATTGTAGGAAATTCCATATTCATATCCAACAAAAGTACAGAAGCAAGTATTCATTATCACAAATAATTTACACCTGTTGTCAAGTTAATTTCGAATTCTTCTTTTCCACAGTTCATGTCATACAACAGTGAACATGTGATAAATGCTATCAGAGTTTGGAAAGGAAATCGCTGGGTTAGTAACATGAACATTGGAAAATATTACCATGGTTTAATGCTTGGCTTAATACTAGCTAGTATTGTATTTATAGTACTACCTAGTATTATGATTCAGCGGTATAGATCCGTTGTCTCCCAGCGGCAAATGCTAGCTAGGTGTTATTCTTAGCGGCAACGGCGGCATGGGGTGCACGACTGGACTTGGTGTTTTTTATTCTACAATACTAGCTAGTATTATGGACCATAAAAAGTCCTTTTGATATATTGCCATGATAAGAATGGGCCACATGAGTTATCATGGCAGTATGTCAAAGCCACGCTTCGACCGTGGTAATATGTCAATTGCGCCTATAATAGAAATTCAGTGTAGACATACACTCAAGAGTTTGGATGGTATTACCTGTGTAACAGAACCTGACCCCATCAGTTCTGCCAGTCCACATTCAGCAACTCGTACTGAGCATCCATCATCAAGGAGCACATTGGCTGGTTCAAAATTCTGATGCACAACTGGCGGTTCACAAGTGTCATGGAGATACCTGCAAGAAGAGTGTAATTAGGAATTATGAATACAGAGAATGTCGTTTGAAGCTAGATTAAAGTGCACAAGTTCATGAGCATAGTATTTTAAATTGAACACATCTTACTCTAACGCTTTTGCAGCATCAAGAGCAACATGGAGGCGATCGTTCCAGGATAAAGTATCATCCAGACCCTCGCCCTCATGTAGTACATCATGTAGTGTTTCTCTACTGAAGTGGTTATAGACCAGTAACCGTTGTCCATATTCAGCACAGTATCCAACAAGCTCAAGAATGTTAGGATGCCTAATATCTGATATACGTGCAACCAGCTCCAGAAAGTCATCTACTGGTATTCTATCATTAGCATTATCGATTTTCATAACCTCCAATAACTGCATAGGACAAAGAGGATGGTTTTATATTTCAGCACAAATTCCTCAAGTAAAAGAAGTGATACTTGATACATACTTTGCCTTCTGGAAGTTCTGCCAGATAAACTTTCCCCAACCTACTCTCTCTTATCAAATTTTGCTCTTCAAAGCTATTTGTATATTGCTGAAGAGATGCAACAGAAAAGGATGTTGCAGATGATGAAGGACCTGCCCTTGGTGGAGTGTTGGCTCTTTTTTCTGGCCTGACAATTGGATTTATAATTACTTTTTCAACAGGAGGAGGAGGTGGCGGCGGCTGTGGCGGTGATGGTTGTGATGGTAGTGGCGGCGATGGTGGTGGTGGCGGCGCTGGTGCTGACTGTGATGGTGGTGGCGGCGGTGGTTGTGATGGTGGCATTGGTGGCGGAGGTGGAGGTGGTGGAGGTGTTGTCGCAAAGATCTCCGATTCTGTTCTTTCCAAATTGATAACATGCTCCTTTCTCTTTTCAGGAGGTTTCTCAAGGGCAGCTGCAAACAGTTTAACATCATTATACATATACGTCTCAGACAGGTGAATAGCATTACAGTAAAAAATAATAATTGATCAACTTTGCGTCTCACAAGCACCTATACCTGGTACAGATAAATTTATTTCACGAGGCTTCTTTCCAGGAATCTCAGCTGAACCTGTCAATGAGAAGTTGAGATCCATGTATCATGATACAAAAACAGCATTACAGTAAAAAATAATAATTGATCAACTTTGCGTCTCAAAAGCAACTATACCTGGTACCGATAAATTTATTTCACGAGGCTTCTTTCGTTCAAGAATCTCAGCTGAACCTGTCAATGAGAAGTTGAGATCCATGTATCATGATACAAAAACAGGAGAGGAAAACACATAAATATATCATAGAATAGTAGATGAATATTGACCTTTCTTAGCATCATTTGTAGACTGTACTGGAACTTGCTTGATTTTCGGCTCCTCAACTCTCTGACGCACCCTCCCCAACTGACTTGTAGCATAATCACGTCTTGACTCTCTCTCTTGGTACTTGGACAGGCAAAATATTACCAGCAACACTAAGACTACAAATAGCACAATAGCAAGAAGAACATATCCAACAGTTCTGAGAGTTGACGATTTGTGTTTCTTTGATGATGATACAGAGTTGCTATCCCGTGATGTAGCTCCACCAGAAGAGTTTGATGGTACACTAGATTGTGGAGGAGCTCCTGAAGAGGGTGACGAGGATGGTGGTGTTTGTGTCGGTGTAGAGGCATTAGAGCCTGTAGGTGTCAAAGAGGGAGAGGTTGAGGGAGCTGTGCTGGTGTTGAATGGGTTACCATCATTTCTGCAGTACAAAAACAGTTTGTCACCTGATGAGTTGTATATAACTAGCCAAATCATAAAAGTACTGAAAATTGTAAAGTAAAGGAAATAATGTTTTGTAGAGAAAGAAGGCACTGTTTGGATACAAAACTAAATTTACAATACGCAACGGTAAGGATTCTCACTTGAAGTTAGGTATGTTCAGCAACTTTGGAGGAACTGGTCCAGAAAACAAATTATTCTCTACATTTCTGTTTGAAAGTAAAAAAAAATAATTAGAAAGAATTAAGAATACTGTATGCATAACAAGTGATTCAAGATAAGTTATTTGCATAGTGTTTTCATTATGAATTAGATCTATATAATAAAAAAAGGGTAGCCCGATGCACGTAGCACCTGCTTGCGCAGGGTATGACCACTTGGGTCTTTTGTATGCAGCCTTTCCCTACATTTCTGCAGCTTAGTATAAATTGGATCTCTACTAAGTAAAAAACCAAGAATGCAGCAGACACATCATGTGAAAGGCACTAGCCAAACTATACTCTCATTGTGGGGGAAGGTCAGTTCTAGAAGTTGAGGCAGATAGTAAGGAATTAAAACATCCATATATTGTTTCATTGTAAGTCTATAATTCAAGGTTGGCTGGTCAATGGTCATTATACTTCATATTTGGAATTCCATACAGAAGGCCAAATATATATTCTAGTGCAGGGAGCAATTTTTGTATCAAAAAGTACTTGTTCAAATAATTGCAGTGCTCTGCTTTATGTGTAGTTCTGATGTGCTAATATAAGCAAACCAGTTGGCTGACAATAGCTAAGACAGCGGGCCATACAAATCTTTGAGGGGGAGATCCTGCAGAACATCAAGCGTTCCAGATAGTTGATTATCTTGCACGTGCCTGTGAAATAGAAGATCATGAGCAAAGAATTTAAAATTCTAGGAAGAAAGAAGACAAAGGAACAGTTGTAGAATCTACAATGTAGTTAGTGATGTTGAGCTTCCCAAGGAAGGCGGTAATGGACCACTGAAGTTGTTCGAAGAAATATCCCTGTGATTAGAAAAGTTAGTTGCCATCAATCACAGTACATGGAGAGAGAGAGAGAGAGAGAGAGAGAGAATCGTACAGATTTACGAGCCCCGTGAGTGAGCCAAAAGCATCTGGCAACTTTCCATCTAGATGGTTACCATTTAGAGACCTGAGAAAATACAGATCTTGAGAGTTGAGACCGTTCTTAGGTAAATTGAAGAAAATAGTGACTCTTTCTTATAAAGAAACAAAAATAAGGAAAATACATTGCTGTTAAACTTTGCAGTTTTGATAATGATGTTGGGATACTTCCAGTGAGTTGGTTATCTGAGAGAAAGCTGCAACAGAAACAAACAAACAGTTATCCCACCATACAATCATAAATAAAAAGAAATTTAAAGAGGAAGGCATACAAATTTTGAAGTGTGACAGGTAGATCTTCCGGTATAGTTCCACCAATATTATTGTTGCTGAGATTTCTACAAGAAAAACAGCCAACCAAGCACAGCCTTGGTGAGAATACAAGCAAAAGATACCTTCCAGCTTTATAGAAAATTCTTCACTTGTTAACATAATTTGTAGAACTAAACACCGTGAGCAAAAAAAAATTGCAAAGATAATACCCTTACATTTCAGCTATTGTCGTGAACTTCTCCAGGCCGCCTAGCTGTCCCCCCAAATTTGCAGCATTAAAAACTCTGCAAACAATGAGTTGCTAAAAGCACAAAATATAAAAGCCTTACCAGAGAAAGGAACCATATAAAAGAACTGACATACATTGAGTTTATACTTGTGCCGATACATGTGACACCTTGCCACTTCTCACCACAGGGATCTCCAGCACTCGCCGTCCATCCGGGCAGAGTTGGTGATCCAAGAGCAACATAAAGCTCATTTATCGCAGCAACTGCATGCAAAAATACAGGGAAACCTTGGCATCAGTAACAAAATGAATGCATCCCTATAATATGACACTGCACGAAATGAATGTACATTACTTGCTAACTGTACTGAAACAGAATGCAGCACTGTACTAATAAAACAGATAATGAGTACATTGCAACAAAACTATTAATCAAGTTTTCTATCACTTAGAACTCCATTTGTCTTGAACACATACTGAGACAACAAGCAGAACTAGTGTTGAATTCTCACTCTGCCGCAGATAATGTCCTCAACTGTCCATCTCTTTGTCCTGCAACACAGAATCCAATACCAGCAGTCGTGCTCTTCTGCCACTGCAATCAACAATGATGACAAATTCTAATCTACAAAGCCCTGGCCACCAAATCCCTCCACGGCCATAAACATCGCTCTCATTCTCCACACCCTAAAAGCACATCCCAATTGCCGCATGTCATGGTTCCGTTGCTTCGACAGGCAGGCACACGCACAAATTCAACGGAGCCATCAACTGCTGAAGTACCAAAAAAGAAAAGTGGAGCTCGCACGACCAAACCGAATAAAATCAAGCGGCGCAACCACAACCAATCCCCACCACAACAGCACCGCATTGAAGTGAATTAAACCCCATTTCCCCCGCACTCCACGGACGAACTTAATTACTTTCCAGGACACGTTTCTCAAACCTTCTCCGCAGGAATAGTGCGTGGAATCCAACCAACGAGCAAGCAAGCAACCGAAATTAGCACAGCAACTCGCGCTACTCATAAGTCAATCAACAGGAGGGAGAAGACGGGGACCGAAGCAGCAGAGACGCATTACCATCTGAGGGGTCGGTGGCCGCACGCGAACGCGGCACCAATGCCGCCGCGGCGATCAGCAGCAGGAAGGCGAGGACCTCAATCCCGAGCGGCCCGAGGCGCCGTCCGCCTCCGGCCCGCATCGCTCGCTCGGGGAATCCGGGAGGACCTTCGGTTTAGCGCGCCACCAGCTTGCCGGAGCACAAGGGGAGCATCAGAGAGCTCGCCGGCGCCGCGGGTGTAGAAGCAACCGGTGCGGCTATCACGGAAACCGAGGCTTGCGTAGATCTAGAGAGAGAAAGGGGAGGCCGTGGCTACTCTCTGGGACTCTGAGGTTCGCTTTTCCGGTACGATCCTCTCTCTCTCTCTCTCTGTGCGCCGCTCTGCTTGCTGCTTCCTTCTGTTTTTGTTGGCTTCTAGAATCTAGCTGTAAGGAGAGAGAGAGGCTAGAGAGAGACTGGGAGTGGCGGCGAAGCGAGAGAAAGGCAGCCGCGGAAGAGAGAGGAGCGTGAATAAGCAACGGCCGTGAAAAGGTTGAGAGAGAGTGAGAGGAGAGAGAGGCAGTGGGTACTGTGTGTGTGAATTGTGAGTGCTGACTGGTGAGAGGTGAGAGAAAGGGAGAGGCAGAGGAGAGAGAAAGGAGAAAGGGGTTGGGATTTGTGGGAAAAGGCTCGGAAAGAAAGAAAAGGGTAGCGTTTATTCTCACGGCACATTGAATGGAACTTGAGAGCAGGGGAGCGGGGGTGGGGCCCTGCCGATGTGGAGATCCGTTGGATTCGTCGTTTGGGATTTGGAGCGTGGCAGTGAGCGGAGCAGAGCTGATTGTCCACGTTTGGCAATTCAGGCCATCATCATATCCTTCAGGTTGTTGCGTAGGACATTTGTGTTTGAACAAAGTTCTTTTGATGTTATCCGATTGGATTGTTTGAAGGATTTGGATTTAGTTTGCGGATATGTCTTCCATTTTAAAGACAGGGCCCTTCTCAACTTCTCATGGAATATCCTAGTTCCTGCTCTGCTTATTGTCATGAACGAAAGAGATGTGAGCAACCAGCCGAGATAAAATATGTCAACGTGAAATAAGCATGTCAACACATCTCATATACTTACTGTATTACATGGAGATCGAGCGACAATGGATCCTGAGTACTCATCTCTTGACAAAAAAAAAAAAAAGAAGAAGAAGAAGAAAGAAACCGAGTTAGTAGGATGGTGCCTTTCTCAAAAAGAAAAAAAAATGTTGAGCTAGCTAACCTTATACGAAAAGAAAAGGAACTGCGGCAGAAATAATCCTTTACTTTCGAAAGTATCTGGCGAGGTGATTAGTATGCCTCAACAAGCAGGAGAATGTGCAAGCTGATTGGTGTGAACCAATGCGGAATCATGGCACATGGCCTTGCACCGCAAGCAGCCAAGCAGGCAACACCCGCGAGCTAGTGATGGCATTACGATTATTTACGAGAGCAAGCACACCATTCACATTCACCAAGCAGTCGTGCTTGGTTTTACACTTACGAGATTGCTGGTCAGGCCAACAAACAAATTGTCAAACTTGCGTCAACTCGCGGACCCAAACCATTACCTGCATATATCTGGTAAATTAAACCAGCTCGCACGATACAAAAAATGCCATATCATTATTATAAAAAAATGACATATAACAGCAGCTTTGAGAGTTTTGCCTTGGCCGTCAAGCATCTGCCACTATCAACTTTCAAATAAAACAAAGCAGTAAAATCGATGATTCGACAGAGACGTATCCATATCCAGGCAAGAGGGTCGCCATCTTAACCCTACAAAAGATGTTTGACGAACATACATAATGAGTCTCGGTCGTTGTAAACATTCATGTTAAAGTGGGACAAGTGCTTAGCAATCCTTATCTCGCGCCTGGTGTGTGGGCCAGGCCCCGCAAAAAATGATCAAGTCGCCGCCACATGTACATCATCAGCGGCGCCGTGATAGGTGAATTGATGATGACGAGTTAGGTCTGGCGCCGCTGTGCACGGCACCGCTGTCACATCACATCTGCGACTTGTCAAACGCAAACCAAACATGTCATTAGAGAAAATTCCTTACATGCCGTTGAATTTTTTTTTATTTCTTCTATGTTATTGAATAATTTATTAGTATAATTTTTTTTGTAATTTTTATACTAATAGAGAATCACATAAGAAAATATTTTGTTATTATCACATATCTTTATTCTCTATTCCTATCTTTTTTACATTAAAATTAATGAACATAGATAATATTAAATATTATTAAACCTTAACGCTTTGTCATATTAACCAATTTCAAATTCAAAAATATTATAGAACCAAAATATTTTCTAACAACAAAAAATGTTCCTCATGTGTTACTCTATAGATCTATAAATTTTCATAAATTTAGAGTAAAGAAAGTATCTTTTTTAAGCTAACGAATAGTGGAAAATGTTAAACATTATCGTCAATGACATACAGGGCATAGAAATTTAAGTGGTTGACACAGAGGAAGTTTTGACATTTTCAATGGCACATAAGGAACTGAAAAAAATTCAATAGCATAGAGGGAATTGGCTTTAGTTGGTATCCACATTTTATTACACACTGATCTTAGGTGAATCACAAATTACAATGTCATGTAACGTCAGAAGCTTGAGCAGCAGTACTGCTGAATGGTGTTGTCACGAAGTCATAGCACTGTGCAACGAAACGAGAAATTTGGACCCTGAAGTGATGCAACCTTAAAGAAGAAACATTACAGCGATGCAAACTGATCAAGGCCATGTAGAACCTGCTGATTGACAAAGTGACAATTTGATGAGGTCACACTGGACCAGATCGAGCTGCCCCTCGTATAATTACCCTGAAGAACTGACGAAACTGAAATGGGCCAATAATTCGCCGCAAAAATCTCACCAGAGATTCCATCAGATGGACCCTCTACGCTACGCTTTGCTCTCGGAGATGCTCTTGTGGAATTGATTGAGGCGAGCACAGTTCATAGTGCGCTGGTGGGCCGACCGCAATCAGAGCAGAGCAAGTGAGGCGGGGTTCAGGAAGAACTTGTACTGTACTGTACTACTGTGTCTGTAGTATTCCGCACCGCAGCTTCTCGTATTCTATAAATTCACCGCCAGCACAAAGCGTCATCAAACAAGATACGCGTGAGAACAGCGGTTCCAAAGATGGTGTAAGTTTACTTCAACATAATTTCCATTGCAGGACTCAACGTTCACAGTTGCTATGCCGTGAAAAAAAAAAAACAGTTGCTACGGCGCTCTCCCTATGTGCTAGCATAAAATAACTCTTTTTTTTTTAGGGAATAAAATAACTCTTTTTTATTTGCATAAAATAACTCAAGGTTCCACTTATTTCCTTTTTTACAATGTTGTTAGGAGAGATCTCATTCTCACCAATAGTTGTTTTCTTAAAAATTAAGATCTGACTATGTTGGATGGACAGCTGTGGTCAAAGCACCTGCCAGATTTTCCAATTTCCAGCGTCTGCCAAATGGGCTATTTCACATTTCTATTGGGCCTGATAGCGCTCAACTTAAACGGCCCAGGTTCAGGCCAAGTCAGCGGGACACGTGTCTCTCCCTTATAGGCCACAAACGTCTGCAGTCGGCTATAAAAAAGAGGGGCCTTCACGAACCCTAAACCCATGTTCCTCGACTATGGCCGCCGCCGCCGCTTCTCGAACTAATCCTCTCGAATTCGTTCCCTATATGCTGCTTCTCTACCACCTTATTTGTGCGAATACATCGATTTTGTTCTTTCAATTTGTTCTTTGTTGTTTGGTAGATGTGAAGCATTTTATGTTTTTTTTACATTTGGGGAGATTTTGCATTTGATGAGGAGGGAAATATGAATTTGGGCTCTATATTATGAGTCAACAGCAGGCGCCGGTCAATGGCGTTCTGACTGCCGCATGGAGCCTAGATGAATAGCCAGGAGAAGATTGTTTGGAGATCCATCTTCTTTTAGTTCCAAGCCACAATACCTGGCGATATCTCAACGCCTACGAACATTCCATTCCAAAATATGTTTTTTTATATATATTTTGCAATTTTATGGCAAAAACTTTTGTTTGGTACTCTTCTTGAAGCTTTGGGTTTGGTGTTGGGACGGCATACAAAGACGAACGGGTGCTCTCTGTAGCTTTCCATGGAGAGACGCCCTTTGCAAGGTGCCCAAAGAGATGCCGGCCGTTACACGATTGGATGGGGCGTCCATATGTTTCTGCCCACTCCAAATTTAAAGCGGCTAAATTTTCGGTTTTGATCTTGTTTTCGTTTAAACAGGTTTTATTTATTTTTTGTTTTTTAGTCTAATCGCGTCTTAACATTTGAACGTCTGCGTATACAGATGAACAAATAAATTGCATATTAATTATACTTTAGATCAACGGTTTTAGATTTATTTGAAACTTTTTGTTGAATATGAAGATTTTTAATATGCTCTTCAGAACAGATTCATAAAAATGTGAACAGATTTACTTTAATATGTTTACATCGAAATCTTGTTAAGCATGGTATGTTCACTTATTTGAAATTCGGTTTCTGAATATAGAAATTCAAATATGTTCACAGCGACACATGTTCGTATAAATGTTTTAACAAATTCACCTTATAACAGTTAATAGTGAAATAGATTGGTAAGCATGGCATGTTCACAGCGAAAATGCGCGTAGGCAAATATGTCAGCGGAAGATAGACTGTCACAACTGTGGAACAAACAAATACTTTATTGAACAATATGTAATTTTGTTCACGTAAACCACAATACAACATGTGCACAATGTTCTAAACCAAAGTTATCAACTAGTACCAGCTAAGTAACACAGGGACGGATTCAACAGGATAACACAACATTCATCAGGACATACTGAAATGCTATCACTGTGGTTGCATTTATATGTACACACCCATCAGTGACTCCTAGTAACAGAGAATCAACATAAGAAACATTAAACGTTGTCTACCCTATCAGCAGAGCCATTGGACGACGATTCTGCATCACGAAGGCTGAGCCGGCGATATCACTTCTTCAGATGGGAGGGATGTTTGAAAACGAGAAGCCCTTGTAACCTTTATAAGCATAGTATGCAATTCTTGTGTAGTAGAAGCCAGGGATGAACATTACAATGCCCAAAATCATAAAGAAAATTCCTGCACCAACAAAAATGACAAGTTTAGCTAAAGGGATAGACATGTACACAAGTTAAAGGATGGAACTTAAAGGTGATGTACAAAGTTCCTGCATAAACGCACAATTTTCTGGTCTATGCAACTTAAAAGTGATGTTATGCCAGTGCAAAAAGTTCACACTAAATCATGACATATAAGTGGTGAATAAACATGCTTGCAAATCCATTCAGTTTCACATACAGCAAGAATGTACTAGCACATAACTACTGAACATATGAAACTGTTCTACTATGTTTCTGCTGCTATGATTCAATCAACAATTTTTCAGTAATCAAACGCACTCAATATTGGGCTGTTCGGTAAATGAAGTTGAAATTTGAGGTCGTCTCTTCTGTTCAACAATATTTACAGCCAGAGAACTCGATATAAAGGGCCCCTTTGGTATAGATTTTAAAACAGCTTCTATTTCTGCTTCTCCAAGAATAACTACCAAACGATTTGGTAGAAACGCTTTTGATGTTCTAGATGTGAGAAGTGATTCTCTCAAAATAACTAGAAGCAAAAAGCTATAAAATGATGCTTTTTTCAGCTTTTCTCCCACCCCTCCATCTCAAGAATGAGTAGACGCTGTTTTACCAAATATCTCAAGAAGCTGTTTTAGTAGAGAAGCTATTTTTTACACAAAAGCTATTTTGATAAAAGTTGAAGTAAAAGCAGAATCTGTTTTCCTAAAAATCTATACCAAAGGGGTCCAAAATCCTGCATTGTCAACCTCGTGCAAGTGAAAAAGTGCACAGGATTGCCATACTTGTGTCAACCTAACGCATCCCATCGAAATCCAAGCTACGTGGCGTAATTACAGTATGATTAGGAAAGCGATCAACAACAATCAAAATGCTATGTTGAATTATCTCCACCCGGCGGCCCCTAACAGGTGCAGATTGCCCCAATTACAGAGAACCCTAGGCACGGAGCTCGAACCCCGCGGCTAAAATTCCACCGAGATCTGGTAATAATCAGGTGAATTCAAAGCAACCTCGAGGCACGGATAAGCAAAACTGCTCGAATCAGGCGAGGCAGAAGAGGGGAAGAGGAAGGGGCTCACCGTGCGCGCGGTCGCCCCCGACGCGGTTGGCGGCCATGAGCAGACCGGCGACGACGCCGAGCGCCCCGAAGGTGAGGAGCGCGGCGGCGAAGGCGATCTCCTTGATGGGAGCCCCTCGAGGCCCCCCGACGGCGCCGCCGATGAGGTCGTCGTCGTCGGTGATGGAGAAGGCGTGGTCCACGTACGCCATGGCCGAGCCGAGCTGGACGAAACCCTAGAGGGAGGAAAGGAATGAAGGTTCTGGGCCTTGCGGCTGTTGGTTGGGCGGTGGATTGATGGATGGATGAGTCCGACTGTAAGAATGCGGGGATAGCAAGCACGGGAAGGAAGGAAGAAGACCTGGCAGGTTCGATTGGGTCGCTTCACGCTACGCGATTCCGCTGCTCCGGCTCGCGGATTTGGTGACGCGCACGGAGCTCGATCTTGCTTGCTTGGTCAACCTCGGCAGCCACGATCACGAGTTCTCCAACGGGTTAGGTGCTCCCGTGCTCCATGAAAAATTTTATATTATAAAAATATTTGAAAAAATAAAACAAAAATATGATTAGATAGTCCATATTATCTTTTATGAGCACATAAAACTTGAGATACAATCAACACTTGTACAATACATAAAAAAGAGAAATAAATTTGTACACAATATCGGGTTACGGATTTGAACGGTTTCAACCCGCAATAATTGATGTTGATTTCATTTTTTTTATATTTATAAAAGTGTTAGTTGTATCTCAACTTTAATATATTTATAGAAAATAACATGAACTATTTATAAATATTTTTGTTTAAATTTTTCATAAACTTTTGTAATGCAAATTTTTTTGTTAGAGCATGAGAGTATCTAAAGGTGTGTGAGCAGCTGATATGTTCTCACACGACCACGAGCTAGACAAGCGATGATGGGCTGGATGTTGGACGTGTGAATGAGGCCTAGTTCACATTGGGCATTGGGCTAGGCCGAAGACTGATGGGCTTCAATTAGGCCAAAATTCTCTAAGACTATGTTTTTGGACCTTAATTAGGGTGTGTTTGGTATAGCTTATGCTCCAGCTTATTGAACCACTTATGGTGTGATAAGCAATAAGCTGTACTAAATACCCTGAACCTATAAGCACTTATTACCATAAGCAACTATAAGCACTTTAGCATTTTATACTAGAGAGGCAAAGCAACTAAAACCTTACTTTTTCAGCTTATAGATCACATATTCTAATATAAGCATAAGCATAAGCACTTTTACCAAATGATTGGATTGCTTATGCTTTAATAAGCTACATAAGCTGAATAAGCACTTTTAACATATAAGTATAAGCATAAGCAATTTGAAGTATAAGTAAAAACTCTACCAAACACATCTTAGACAGGCTTGCTCTCAAGATTTTCCTATTATTTGCGACTTCTCTGTTCCTTTGCTCGTCGTATGGACATAGGTGCCATCATTGCGAGAAGCCAAGAGTGGCCTTTTCTTCTTCTTTTAAAGAGTGACCTTCAACTGCTGATCATAGTAACGAACTTTTGTAAAGACCAAACACACTCTCAATCAAGACCCAAAGGTCGCATGCCAAAGGGTCCTGCCTTCAATTAGGCGCTTCATTTGCGCTATGATATGCAGGCTTTGTTGACTTCCACACTAGCTAGATGTTCAAGTGCAAACCTACATTCCTAGCTAGTCCTACTGGAGGTATAGGAGCTTCTAAAAATCCACGCTTCCAGATTTCAGACTTTTCTTTAGTGCCAGATTCCAAGCCTTGAGCGCCACTTGCTTTGGGGGTAAAAATCTCTGCTCCACAGTAGTAGTAACCCGGCAACTGATATTGCTTCTGGGTAAATAATAAAAAGTGAGAGCTTGGTAATCAAAAGGCAGCATCATTATTGGTGTTATGACTTGTGTGAAGTGGGGGAGAACATAATCAAAAGTGAGCTTTGTATTGGGCAAGAAAAAAAGGTGGTGAAAAAGAAGAAGTAGAAAAGGGCCTCTAAAGGAGAAATGCCTTTACTTATTACCCAAGGCGCGTAAATGTTGGTGTGTCCCAGAAGCAATATTATGCATGTAATGCATGGTGGGGGACATACGTGCATGCATACACAAGTCGCTGTCCAATAATAGTTATATATGTATGCCGTGCTTGCTTGGTCCTAGAAGAACCGTACAAAATTACCCCACTAACAAATTTACATCTCAATGGCGCCAAGCAAGCCAACTCGATATGAAGAAGAAACATCATTTATCACGTCGCTGCAGTGGCAATAGCTAGTGCATGGCAATTATGCCTGTCGATCCACCTCATGTATGACCATGGTCCATGGGAAGTCCCTTTCACCTGCAAGAATCGAGCCGTATGCATATCAGTACACAATATGATGTGTCTGTGCACCCAGAAATGCGCAGAAGTTTCATTTATTTCTGTCACAGCCATGAAATTGTCTATTTTCCATCCCAGCTTAATGCTTGATATGTTTCTAAGAGGATTTTGCTATGCTACTATATATACTATATATATGAAAATTTCTCGGAAAAATAATACTTATTTTATCATAAAATGGACGGACGTATGATCGGTTTTCTCTAAGTTATAACTGAACTTTCTGCCACATGCTGAAAATACAGCAGCTGCAGCACTCGTAGTTCAGCACAGACAGAATCATTGAGTCCCTGAAGCAATGGCCCCACAGAATGCAGATCTGAGTGGCATTAACAACCTTTTATCTCCAGATCTATTCCTCTGCCGCCTCTCAGAATTGCCCTACCCCGGCTCATGCATGCATCCCTTTTTAGGTATCAAAAGGACAAGGCAAGAGGACCCCTTCCGAAGCTCTGCGTAGACTCCTTTCCTCTCCAGCCATTACCTGCATGCAAATTCTTCCTCTCTCCTCTTTCTCTTCCGTCGCAATAAATTATGTTATTACTAAAGTCGCATTAAGAAGTAAGCCATACATTATAAATATAAATCTCAATTAGCAGTACAAAAACATGAGAGAGTTCAATACTCTAGGGTACGGTCTCAATGAACTGGCTTAATTAAAAAAAAAACAAATTGTATCAGCCGGCTCGCAAGCTGATGAAATCAAGGCTTAAGAGCCGCGCTACAGAACACTTATTACGCATCATATATACATGCCAACATTCAGCTACGGACTAAGCGTACCAGCAATGTGCATCAAATTCATTTGTCAATAATAACTCCATTAGTTCCCCTCGCTACATGATGCAATCTCTACTGGCTACTGTCAATCAGCAATAGTACATGCATATACAATTGGTTATTCAGATTGACCACAAGGAAAAACTAGCTGAACTAAAGCAAGCTAATAAGCCTGATGACTACGTACACTAAACTAGATCGACCTGCTGAGGCCATCGATCGCTTCAGCTCTCCTAGCTTCAACTGCATGAAGGCCAGGCGCCACGGACGGCCTCACCTAAGCAAGTACTTGTACTTATACTTGGTTTAGATCAATGCAAGACACCACTACAGCGTGCCATGCCGCACAGCCGTACACGTCAGCCGAGTATGTGCACGCGTATCTTCTTGCCCGCCGGCGGCCGGCACGCCGAGGCTGATAGCCGGGCAACGAACGCCGCGGCGAGGACGTCGTACGGCACGGCGATGAACCACCGCCGCGCAGGCGCAGGTTGCGGCGCTGCTGATCCACACCGGTGGTGCAGCTTCTTCCTCTTGGCCGGCCTGGGCTTCCTCGGCGCCGGCGGGCACACCGCCGGCGCGCGCACGACGTTCGCCGCTGACGTCGGCGTGGCGCACCCGTCGACGGCATTCTCTTCGCCGCCGTTTGCTGGCGTCCGGATTGGCGGGAGGTTATTATTGCCGAACAGAAGCTCGAACTCGAGGCCCATGTAGTATTAACCAAAGAGAGATTAATTAAGCGGCCAGCGCTGCGTGTGTGATCAAATTGGAAGTGGTGGTGGCCTTTAATTTGGCGCGCGTGGTGGACGAGCAGGCGAGAAGAGAAGAGAAGTAAGGTAGTGCTGCGCGAGTGGTACTTAAGTAGGCGAGAACCGCGCGCAAAGAGGAAGCCAAGCTGGTGAAGTGTGGGAGCAGGCGTGGAGGGGGAGAGGGATGGCAGTGATGATGACGATCGTCCGATCGAGAGGAGTGAGAAGCCGCAGGAGAGAAAAGAGCAGAGAACAGAATTATCTTGGGGCAGGCAGCCTGCACCCCTCCAACGTAAAAGCCGCGCAGAGAGAGAGAGAGAGAATGATTGTGGGAATGAAGGGGTGAAACGAATAGCTCAAGTTTTACCCTCTCGAGACGATCGGATTCAGATTCGGCCCTTCAAATCCATTATATTGCACCTAATTAGAACAGAAACGTTTTTTTTTAGACCAATTAGAACAGAAACGTTAATTAATCTACGACTTCCTGTCTGCCGCGTTTACTCTTCACTGATCAGACGATTGGCTTGTGTTGAGATGTGTAACGTACGTGAACCCAAAGTATTCAGAGTTTAAAAATCAAAACGTACGATGCATTCATCATTCAGTCCTGGTTGTATATATATCTGGAACGACGCACGACAGGCAAAAGCAAAAAATGAGTACGCAGACTGACAATCCTGAGAAAGACGGTGCAGTTAGCAAGAACACTTGCGTTACGCCCATGACACACCAGTCGGTAGGTACTACACTCAAATTTTGCCGACATATCTCTTACACCTTTTGTGTCCAGAAACCAATTGACACGATTTTTCAACATTCTAATGAAACACAACATGAACTAGGAATATCAGGCAGGAGAGAGAGAGAGAGAGAGAGAGAGAGAGAGAGAGAGAGAGAGGTTCTCTTCGTCAGTGTGCAGCGATCGCCGTAAGAACATTTTACGATCGACCAATGGCAACTCAATGGCCTGGCCACCTCTACAGACACGTATTCATATGCGGCACTGACGCTCTGACAAGGCGAGGTTAATGCAGCGTGCATGGGGAAGATAGGCTTGCGTATGCTGACAACTGACATGTTTGGTGAAATTAACACGACCCAGAAACGACTACGCCTGCAGAATCCTATGCCTGCATCGATCTGGATCGACCCTTTCCCACCCTCTTCGTTGTCTTGTCGGCCGCACATTTCTGTTGTAAATATCGAACGTTCACGTGTCGTCCCGTTATTGTTGCCATTCTTTTGACTGGCGAATTGGCGATGGTGGCGAACACAAGATTAGATGAGCCCTTAAAACCTTCGCCATGAACGGTAGCGAAATGTTGTCGAGCGGACCAGATGGGTCTAGTATGCACGAACGTTTAGGATTCACCTATCTTTTAGCCAAATCAATCAAACAACTAGTAGTAACAAAGTGTAGCTCAAGAACATGAAGTGATTTTAATTCATATCTGTGGGGCACCTACCTTCTTCTCCTTCGATTGATTGATCTGGGGCCTCCGGCTAGTTATTCCCGTGCATTCGTACCACATTTCATATCGGAATGCCTGCGCTCTAATGAGGTCCGGTCTAAAAAAAGAACAAAAAAAAAGAAGGAAATTCCTATAACTTTGCTCTGTAATTGTATGATTCTGTAAAGAAATCTATGGACACTGAAAAAAAATATTACTACTAACATGTATCTGTTCACATTAGTCTAAGCTACAGTTGCGCCTCCCATACCCTGCCACTTGCTCCCAAGCTCTGACGCGATGCTACAGTACATGGTTCCCTTCTTCCTCTGCATGCATCCATGCCTAGTCACAGCATGCATGTTCAGTTCAGAGCTCTTTCACCAGGTGCAAGCATTCCCGTACAGAGGTAAGGCGCAGACATGCAGAGGCTGCATCCAGCATCCAGTGTTTTGCGAGATCCCAGGTGCAACCTGATAACTGAACTCTTACAGTATTCTGTTTTAGAGAGCTAACCAAGGTTAGATGCAATAAGGGATCCTCTGAAGTCGTATTCTAACCTCCATCGCTGTTCCCGATCAGCTCCTCTAATGAAACGAAAACCGCGGTCAGCCATGATCCGGGGGCAAGCATCATCATTTGGGCGTGCGCATGGAGGCATAGGCATGTGTCATACTTATTGGCTCCGCAACATGCTTAGGTACGTCCACATAAACAAATTGAAAAGGAATTTGCATGCAGTAATGCATGCCGTGGCTAGTTAGGAGTACTTAGGGTTAGGAGTACCATATAGATTTATTGCATACCTGCACCCAAAAAAAAATGCATATGCGCCCGATACTTCAACAATTGAGAATTACTCTTCGAGAACCTACATCGCAGTATCAAATTTAATGCATGCTTGAAGATGCAAGAATCGCGTATGCAAAAAATGGAAACAGAAAGTCAAACCATACTACAATACTGGAGTTTTCAAAGTTCAACCAATTTTCTTCAAACTACAGAGATAGGCTTGAGAATTTGGATGATTGTAATTGAACTAAGGCCAATCAAAGTGTTGGTCAGCGATAGCGTTGGTCAGACCCTTGCAGATCATCAATTACATTTTCCAATAGCCGCTACAAAAACTCCCGTAAACAACACTTGCCTATCTACAAGTATGCGAAAGCAATCACAACACAAATGTGGGATACTAAAGGTAACTCAACATAGTCAACAGCTGTACGAAAGCCAAATCCTTTAACGGCACCAGAGTCGTTCAGAATTTCTGATAGCAAACAAACTTTACACCAGTATCAGGTTAGGGGAAAAAATCTAGAGGACATCTAAAATGTATAGACAAAGGCTTCCTAAGTTTTACGCCTATTAAAATGTTTATAGCGAGTTTACCAGCTGGGGAGCATCATGAGACCAATCTATCACCAGTTGCAGTTACACCCTGGAGACCCTGAACTTCGCTAAGGCTAATGAAATATCTAATCATCACATTGGCTTCAAACCTCACAACTTCAGTCTGCGAGGAATGAAGCAGCTCCCAAGCTTTGGACTCAACCTCAGAATTTGTAGTCAGGTAAAAAAGGGTTAGAAGAAATCAGCATCCAAAAGTATATGACCATATATGTGCACCAACACCATAATTCAGCAGCTGATAATTTTGATCACTTGGTGAGGCAGCCTCACACCGGTGGTGTTGCTCCTTCGTCACCTGCACATTAAAAGACAGAAGATGGTTGGTTAACTTTATTCAAAGACACTATCAATACAGTGAACAGGCAACAAAGGAGCAACTGTAGCTGCCATAAAATAGATGACGACATATGTTTCATGTTCCAAAAAAGAAAAACTATGTACCTTGCTTCCTTCGTTTGGGCCAACATCTCATGAGAAAATCCTTCAATGGTGTCTTTGGAACTGGAATGAATTTTCCAACGAAAGCCAAGGGCCAACTGCAGGAGCAAGGCAATAATTATAAATTAATATAAGGAAGCTACAGACAATCTTCAAGAGGGCACCCATCATAAACTAATTCCAGCACCAAGCAGTTTTAATTTAGACTGATCAATAACAGTTAAGTAAATTGCCTATCCACCAGGAAGAGCTATCCTTTTGCAGCACTGCGGTCCTTATCTGCAGCTTCAGGCCAAGAAACTAAAATGCCTGAAGCTGCCGCCACTTAGTCAGATCAATGAAGACTGCAGATTAGGACAACCATGCTGTTATGCGTAGAGGAAGGAGAATAATTTACTGGAGCGGAGACGAATGCGGGAGCAGATAGCAATAATGAATCTGGTCAAGTACTAACCCCTGACAGATTAAACTCTATGGGCTGTATGTTACTACAATGACCCACATCATCATTAGAGGGACTTCATTCACCAGCATAGAAGAGACCAGCATCAAAACCAACATCAATAAAACGTATCTAGTATTATAAAGTATAGCATTTGGACGTCTGAATTCTGATAGGGGGTTATCTGGACTCCCCTAACAAAATATTTCAGAAAATACCATTAGTTCTACAGGACTACAGCCCATAAATTCTATCTTACCTGACAAATGCAATAGCTACAGAAACAAGCCATAGCTTCCAGCTGAGTCTCACTGTTGATGTGAACTTTCCAAGGAACTCGATAATTATCACCTGAGGCACCAAAATAGCAGGTCAAAATGTCAAATGCAACAACCTTAAGAAAAATCCTATAATCAGTGACACATTTTTTCTCCATACCTGCAGAATGACAGTTATGCTCACTACTCCCAAGAAAAGATGGTTTCTTGAAACCCCATCGAAGATGTTTAGTTCTTCTGGTTTACGAGAATTGAACTCATTAAACACCTATAGGGTAACATGAAAAGAAGTCAAAAGCTTTCCAAATCTCCAAAGTGGTGCACAAACATGCCATGTGTTACCAACATAACAATATTCCTTGGTTCAAAATAAATAACATTCACAGTGCACCATAAAGACTAGAGATGTGAATCCAAATTAAATAAAAGTGAAGCCACTTATCAAAAACTAGTTACCTGGCACAACACAAATGTATTGAATATAAATGTATTTTTCACTTTACTGGAGTGATCCTGGGTGTCTTGGGTCAATTGCAAGAGATCTCGGCCCCTAAAATTGAGGGTCAGAAGAACAGCAACTTGAAAGACAGCCTGTGGTTATGAAATACCTCAGTGTCCGACAAAGTAATCTCAGTAGAATTCAAATAAAGTTTCTCCTGAATGAATAAGTTTGGAAAAATAAAGTTAACAGTCACCATCTGACAAAGATCTTAATACCTGAATGAATAAGTTTCTCCACATGATATTAGTCACAAGAGGTTCCCTGCATCAACCATACAGGAATGTTAACTTTCTAACCATACACAATAATTATCAACTGAGTATAACAGATAGATTGCTAATGATTTCGTTTTTAATTGGTTTGGAAAACCATGAATATAGGGTGACATCATCTCTGGGTTTTTCTTTCACCAGGAAGTTACATTTCAAAGGCAGCCACAATATTATTTTATGACAACATAAATTAACAATTAAGTGAAAGGAGCGGTTATGTAACCAAAATAAGCATAGGGCAGCTACTGTATTATACTTCCCATTCACAGAAAAAAAATAAGGCATGGTTGAGGCGAGTCTTCAAAATTGAACATTGGCCAGTAGTTTCTTTCATGTAAAATTAATGAGCTCATATTATAATAACATAACACTGCTCTTAGTTTCAAAAAAAAAATTAACACTGCTCCAAACTCGAATTGGATGCTATCATTTCAGAGCCATGAACCTTAAATGTTGTTAAGAAAAATTATTAAAGTTTGCTCTCAAAATGTAAGACACCTTATTTACAGTATAAATTGAGTACTAACAAACTGTGCTATCAAAAAGTGCATAAGAGGGTTCTGCGACTTAAGTTTTGTTCACAAAAGTAAACTGTTGAAATATTTGAACATGAAGGGCCAATAACAACACAAACTGGAAATAAAGTGCACAAAATCTATATATGTATTTGTTTTAGAGACTGTTTCAAAGAGGAAATGGGCTAAACCTTCGCCCGACAGGTGGCCGCATCATAAGCTGATCTGTAGGTGGTTCGGTAGCCAATGCAAGAGCTCCAAGTGTGTCCATGATGAGGTTTACCCAGAGCAGCTGTATTGCATAAGAATACTTAAAGTGTCTGGCCATTACAACTCATATACAGAAATAAATTAATATTTAATCACATTCATAATCACAAGTCAGTATTATTTTAATGGCATTCATATTTGGCATTCCCTGGTAGGCTGGTATATGAGTTTAGCTGGGTTTTACATGGCTTATTCAAAAAAAGACATGTTTCTAACAGAATTAGTACATTACATCACAATACTGTGTATGCCTTTAATGAGCTACAATTGTGTTGTATCCTGGTACCACTTTAGAGGTAATGATCTTAGCTCAAAGGTAAAGAACAGTGCAACGAGCAAGAATGCAAGATGATTCAGGAAAATGCAAGATTCCTTCAACTTGCAAGTAGCCAAGATTTCTCATTGCCCAGTAGTCAAGATTGTTAAGCAACAAAAAGGATATTTAAATATGTATGGTGGGATGGTAAATCTAAGAAGAGTATGTCACAATTGTTTTAAGTCTGAACAAACCTGAACAGCATTTAGAGGAACATTTCCCGATGAAATGGCAGCAACCACATTGATGACAAGAGCCGCGACATTTACAGTAAGTTGGAACTGAATAAACTTTTGGATATTTGCATAAACAGAACGACCCCAGCGGACCACCTAGAATGTTTAAAGTGAATAGCATTTTAAATATAAGATGTGTCCAGCACAAAGGAAGATCACTAAATTCCAAATATTTTCCTAACCTTCACAACTGACGAAAAATTGTCGTCGAGAATAATAATATCTGAGCTTTCTTTAGCTACTTCTGTTCCTTGGATGCCCATAGAAAGACCAATATCAGCCTGAAAATAGAAGTAACCAGAGTTGCTAAAAAAAACTGTAGAAAAGGGTGTAGCATGCCACATGTGTGCTTCATTCTTTTATTTGTTGAGAATAAAAAAGACTAGGTGCAACATTCTATTCATTCAAAAAACAAACTCCCGATTCATCTGTACCTCATGCAATGCAGGAGCATCATTTGTACCATCACCAGTAACAGCAACGACATGGCCTCTTTTCTTAAGAGCTTTTACAAGGAGAAGCTTGTCATTAGGAGAAGATCTTGCCATCACCTACAATGGTCATTTAAATAAGGTTAGTCCCATTGTCCCAGTAGAATGGGAAGTCAACAACGGAGGATATCATTATTAATGATTTAACATATGTACTGCAACAAAAGGACTGAACAATTAATAATTGTTTAACATGATGAAATAAAGAGACAAATGACTTGGTAGAATCAGTTAGCAAGCTGTAGCGTAATCACAAAACAGTTGTCCAACTGGTTAGTGGGAGACAGATTCACTTATTACATATAAATACATAAATAAAAAAATATGCAGAATGTAACAGATTCAGTAGTACCGAACTATCATATTTTTGTCCAACAATGACAACAATGCACAAGAAGTATAACACAAGGAAAGAACATATGATATCTGTAACGGTGTGGGCCTTGCTAGGGGCCACCAGGTTAGAGATAAGCATAGGTTAGTTGGATGTGTTACCGTACCGTGGACTAGATTTAGCATTGGTTGGATTGTTAGGCAAGAGATAAGTTAGGCAGGTCTGTTTGGATAGAGATAAGCTATAGGAAATAGAAAGGACCGGCTCCATATAAGGAGACTGGATGCATCATTTGTAATTATTAATCAACCAAGAAGAAACCAAATTAAGCAATCAGAGCCTCCAAGGGAGGGCGACTTGCTGGTTTCCTCTTGCTACCTTTTGTACCTCTAATCCAATCCATATCAATATTATATACAATAGTGCATCAACTATCAGGGAGAGGTACAATGGGAGTATGGGACATAAACAGTCAACCTGCATGAGCACAAGAAACCACTAAAGCATGATTAAGAAAATAGACAAACACTGCACTCTCTATTTCCTGAATACGATTCACATGTTTAGAAGGTTTTAGATGTATTTCCCGATTTCAATCCCTATGCTGCTAATTGTGCAAGACTAGTCTATTCAAAATTCAAAAGCTGTAAACGAGATAAAGGCAATTCTATAAACTATCAATGAGAGGGAAATTGGTTCCAATTCAAGAAGGATGCATGGTATCACATGTCAGCAGTACGTCCACATTCCCTTTGTCTTTCGTCAGATCAAAAAGGCCAAGGCAACAAAGATCATTCCAGGATGATGAATAACCAAGAACCCAAATCTCATAATATTAGGTACCATGAAGACACATTTTAATAATTTTGCAAGCATAAACAGGCTGTCATCTTACAGAAATCTTTTCGGCAATTGCCTCCCTTTCAGCATCATTGTAAGCACGGAAAACTCTTCCTTCTATTATAATCGGGGCAGATGCCTCATGATCAGTGAGTATTCCACACTCAAGTGCTATCGCTCTAGCTGTCTTCAGATTATCTCCTGTTACCATCCGTACCTTTATTATTTGAGAAGAAAGGAATTAGTCAGGTTTATGTGTTGTGATGAGAGCATTGTAACAAAAAACAATATGGTCATTAGTTCTGCGCTTTTACACAAACAATAAATAAATAAATTTAATTCCTTCAGAAGATTCTGTTTATGATAGGACTCGCAATTTGAAACACAAACATGCAATTAGTTGTCCCAATTCTCAGCTATATAATTAAAGCATAAAGATTCAAAATGTAAGAACTTTAGGAAATCTTATGACAAATTAACCCTAAGATACATCAAAAGCAGATTTACTCGTATCAGTACAAGAATAATATTAATGTTCACTAATGAAACGCTTTGCAATAAATCTTAGTACACTTGTTGTCTGAGACATGAATGCAACACACATGCAACACCTGTAACACATGAATGCAACACACATGCACACCTTTACACCAGCATTGATGCACAATTCAACAGCCTCTCTTACTCCAGGGCGACAAGGATCCTGCAAAAGAACAGAGCTGTTTCAGCAACAAACAAGAAAACTATCAAAGAGCCGAAAAGGTACCAGAGAAACAGAAAATGAACAAATAGACATTGAATATAACAGACAACATAAGATTGCATGGTTAGCCAATTCTTGACATATATACCTTCATTCCCACTATTCCAATTAGAGTAAGGTCATTATCTGGCAATTGCCAGTTGATTCTTTGCTCTTCACTCGGGACATCGTTCTCGATAGTTCTGTATGCAAAAGCAACACACCGAAGACTTTGCTCAGCCATATACTCAATGTATTCTTTGAACTGATCAGCCTGGAATACCAAATTGAAATATCAGAACTGTCTAAGTTTCTAGTCATTCCTTCAAAAAGAAGAAGAGGAAGAAGATTATAGAGTTACAGCTGAGGGTGCAAGTCTGAAAAAGTGTCAAGTATTTATACCTTATCAGTTGTCATTTCATGAATTGAACCATCCGTGTCAAGCCAACTTGTACATAAAGCAAGAACTATTTCAGCAGCTCCTTTCCAGTGTACATGAACATTTGAATCTCCCTGAACATAGCACATGAAGAGTTAACCATTCTCTTTAACAAACAAAAGAACCATCCTAGAATGTGTAGCTAAAATAATTTGCCACCAAACTATGTTTACAAACAGCATATATTCCACACGAAAATGCTGAGTAAATTTGGCCAGAAATTACTTCATAGTATTTAGCTTTACGTCATTAAAAAAAAACATTTAGCTTTACGTGTCATATATAGTAATAAAATTCTAGCCAAGTTATATTCGTTAAAACAAACATACAATGATGAGAAAAGGGCATAAAGTCTAGCAAAAACACTTGCAAGTTGTGAAAAAGAATGGCAGCAGAAATACAAATATATAGAAAAAGGAGACTTGACCATCTAGTGCCATTATATAAAATGTGTAGCCATTTTATGTTCCATGGAGCCTTGTCTTTTACAAAGCCACAGTACAATTCATCTCTATCAAGGTATTTGCAATTTGCAACATATAAAACAGACATCAATCATCTCAAGAAATAGGATGCCAGCAATAAATGTAGTAAATTATATATCTAGCAAACACTAAGCCTCCATATCCTGGTGTCTTACAAAAGTGTATATTTATTTCGATTTTTGGATGGTGTTGTAAGTTGTAAGTATTTAATTTGGATACATAGTCGGAAAGATCACACTTCAAATGGAAAATATTCCTCTAAGTAAGTAGCTTCACACTACAGCAACAATAAACAGACACTAAAGAGACAGTAAAAACAAAGATGAAATTACCGCAAGCACTGCAACGCCAGCACGTTTTTTTTCAGAGTTGAATGGAGACACATGAAGAATAGTAGATTTTGATCTCTCCTCCGTAAAATTCATATGAAGCTATATGTGGGAGGAATTATAAAAGGTCAAGCAAAAAATGGAGCTAAAATGAACAACTTTTTATTGAAACCAGAAGTAGAAGTAACTTTTTATAGTTACAAAACTTTACCTCTACACCCCAAAAAAGGATAGCCTTTTCAGTTGGTGATCCTGTTACTTCAACGTTACCATCCTGATTTCAAATGTTATATAGAAGAAACAGTACAAATATGAGTAGGTGTGTGTATACTTAAGCAAAACAGACCACTATATGTAGTAGTGATTGTAGCAGAAGCAGTTAAATAAAAGACAGGAGCATATCAGGACCCATCATGCTAAAATTTGAATATGCCAAGTATATAGCTATTGCGCTAAAACATTTAAATTTAACTAATTTTCCATCATGCTGATACACTACTTGAACAACAGAACAGTCCATTTAGGAAAGCAAATATAGAGTAGCAGCAATTGGCATACAACTCTAACGCATGGATACCAATCAAGCTCATCTAATGTATGTAATCTTAACGCAATAAAAGGAGCTGACTGTTGACTGTGTGGTGTCACCTCTGCCTTAAATACACTGCCTGCTGTATTCTGAGCAATTCCTTCAAGTACAAGAGAAGTAACAGTACACGACAGGCTCTCAAAAGTAGCAGACGAGTTTTCAGGACTAGCAGGAGATCGCAGCTTTGTTCCTCCAACAATTGATTGAACAACAGTCATCTTGAACAACAAAAATGTTTCACAGGGTAAATTATCATAGAGACACAAATGAAATTTGCAATGAATATTCGAGAATAAATGGAGGGTCTAATATTACAATAAAAAAAACTAACCTGGTTCAAAGTTAATGTGCCTGTCTTGTCACTGCAAATTGTAGTAGCAGAACCCATTGTTTCACAGGCAGAAAGCCTCCGGACCTGAAATTGGCATTTATAGAATTATGTGATAAACTGATAATCAAAGATAACAGAAGCAATCTGGGAGAAATATGGTAATATGTACCAGTGCTTTGTCAGCCATCATTTTCCGCATAGAATATGCCAGGCTAAAGAAAAAAAAACAAATATTGAGAAACTAAAATAAAATGGAATATGAAGAAGAAAAAATGTCAAATATAAACAACTCACGTCAATGTTACAGCCAGTGGTAGGCCCTCAGGCACAGCAACAACAACAATAGTTACCTAAATAATATTTTCAATATAAGATTAAGGTAAAAAAATGTCAGATAAGTTAGATACTAATCTGCAGAAGCAACACATACCGCAACAGTTAGTATCTTTATTGATCCAAATATTGCAGATTTCGCACTTGTCTGCCCTTTAACAAACTGAACTGTTCCATTTGAGTCTGTAGTATGTCCTGTAAAATATCTGCAACGAAAGTTCAGGAATCTAAGTACGCAGGCAAACAGCAGATATTACACACCAACAATTACAGGTGAGACAACGAAAATAAATGGCAGTAAAGGTTGGAATTTGACTATTTTCGGATGAACGCAAAGATGAGGGAGACAGATTTGATGCTGAGGGAGCTGCAGCCTTTTCTGATTTTTCATTGCAGTATCATATAATGAACTCAAATATGGCCTTAGTGACCTAAAGGCCAGGCCCATGACAACCAACAGCGCAGCATGCTGCATCTATTGCTCCCTCATCTAAGTAACTGAGGACCAAGTCCTACACTAAGCTACTGACTGAACTGGACTAAGTCACCCCAAGGATTACTCTTAACAGTAAAAATATCATCAATCTGGACCTCAAAGGGATACATATCCGACACATTTTAAATTTGTGGAACTAAAATCTAAAGCAAATCATTAGTTAATATATAATCATGCGTTAGATAATAAAAGTACAGTATGAACCTGTCAAGCTAATGACAGTAAAATCAAATTAAAGAAGCGATTGGATGATAGCTTTCTTATTTGATCCATCACTTTACTCAGTTCCATTCTTAAACTCCATACTTGTGTACCATATGTCCATATCTGTTTTCTAGGCATATGCAAAAAATGGCACGTGCAATTGCATCAGTTTGACTCATCCTTATATTGTTCAGCAGCAAACACCAGATTGTGGCAAATCTGCACCATTCAAAGCCTACAATTCTTCTACATCGTATTTGAAACTAGGATGATCATAGCCATTAGATTACAGGCCTTTGTTATTAACAGTTCAAGTTATGCAGAAACCATGCTGGGACAAAAAGGGAAAAGGCCAGCCATGGTGCGATATAGTCTGTTTCATTTGTCTCTTATATAGCACAGTTCCTATTGAGCCATGAGTTTTTTTTATTAAAAATAAAAGGAGCATTATATCTGAGCACAATGGTGTTGGCAGTACCGCGGTAATGCTATGCTGCCTTGCATTTACGGTTCCATAATAATGCAAAAGACAACAACAACAACAAAGCCTTTAATATAATCCCAAGCAAGTTGGGGTAAGCTAAAGAAGAAACCCCAAAGAACCAGAGCACAAGTCCAACCAAAGAAAAGAAAGAAGGAAAAGAAGAAAGAGGTGGGAAAAGGGCAATAGAAAACCAAACAAAAAAAGGGGTAAAAGAGGGAAAACCAAAAATCAAGGTTCTGGCATGTGAACTTGTCTTGTTTTCCATAACAATGCAAAAGAAACCTGAGCTACTTGAATTTAATTGTCAATAAGACTTTCAGATGTCTCTATTACCTTGCAAACATGACTATGAGGACCAGGGCAGCAACAGAAAGTCCTAAGATGCCTATGAGTGTTGCTACTCCATTCAATCTCACCTTAAAAAGAAAAGAGAAGGCCATGAACAACCAGCATAAGATGATACTAAAATTGCACAGATATTTTATCACGATTCCAGATTACCAGATAAATCATCAGCAAAAGTTAAAAGGGCGATACCTGCAATGGAGTTTCTTCATTATTGTCTTCTGAAATACTGGCCATTAATAAACCCCATTCAGTGTTTAAGCCGACTGCCGTTACCTGCAAAGTACTGCAAAAGTTCATATACACAAAGCATACATGGCCTAACTGCAAAACCTTTTACAAATATTCCAAGGAAGCACGGTACAGGCTGGTAGCTACTGATTACTCTACCTCTGGCTTTGATCCCCTATGCAATCTAGTCTGCCAGTCTAAATAGCTGTTCTAAAAAGTTGAATCAATTATTTAAACGCCTAATGTGTGAAACCTAGTTTTAAACATCCAAATATCCAAAACAGAATAAATTTGCACCCTACGATGGTCCCAAAATGTGATTTATCACATGAATTCATCTCAGAGTTTTATTTTATCAACATCAGAAATGCAGGTGGCAGAGATGGCTCTATCAATGAATAACAACTAATCTGTAGGTCGTGTCAAAAAACGACTAATCTGTAGGAAATAGGTAGGCAACAAACAAAAGCAACTGTTTCAGGCGCAGATGTGCTCCGAAGAGCAGCAGTGATTTAATGAAGCAGCAAAGGTGCTAAGCATGTGGCATTTGCTATGGCGAGAACATGGCAAGTCCTCTAGTGACGAGGTTACCAACCAGGGTTCATTACCTAGTTCTCATAAAAAGGGGCCACTCGCTGGCTTTGCCCCTAAAGTACAGGTAAGTTTCAATACATATACAAAAGGAGAGAAAAAGAAATGGTTACGGATGGGTAGATATCACTCACCAACATGGTACCATAACCATCAGCTACTTTGCATCCTCCCATAAAAAATGGTGTCTTCTGATCCTTAGTAACCTAAGAGAAAAAGAATATTTAATAACCATGGGAAAACTGACTCTATGTAAAGCAGGAACAACAAATGGTCACCTACAATCTTGCTTTCCCCAGTCATACTGGACTCATCGATGGCAAGAGAATGACCATTAATTAAAACACCATCAGCTGGGACCTAAAAGGTTATTTTGGATCCACTATATAAAATCCAAACACAAAGAGCTTTAACATAAACTAAAGTGCAACATACTTGCTTACTTACCTGATCACCAATTTTTAGAGCCACTACATCGCCAACTACAATATCAAATATTGACACTTGAATCCTTCTACCACCCCTAATAACCTGAAGAAGCAGCAGGGTTGCACTACATTAGACATTACAGGCCTAAAATGTAGTAACTGAACATCCCACGTTTTAGTAGTTCCAGATCACAAACCTCCACTTGGATGTTTTGCTTCTCCTCGTTTAGGTGTTGGAACTGCAGAGACTGTTTATAATCACTGACAGCTAGCACAGTAGGACAAAGAAAAGAAGTTAGTCAGGTGCAATGGTTTGTTCCAACAAAATTATCTTTCACAGTATACTGAATAACCAAAAGGCTGAAAGTTTCTGAGTAAAAAAGGAACAATACACAGCAACTTGCAAGAATATGAATTAGGATAGAACCCTCCCGAGTTTTGATATTCTAACTTCCTAACAATAGAGAAGACAAGCTGCAATTATATTATTACATAATAAAAATAAATACTTGCATGCCTCCCTCTAGAAGAGGTATTGATATTATATGTTCCGAAAATAATATAAAAGATAAGTGGCAAACAAATTACTACAATGTGAAAAGTAATGTCATGCTTATCTTACAAAATTATGAAATTTCGTCAGAAAGAAATTCAAGAACTGTAGCACAACCATGAGTTGCAACTTCCAGTTAATATTTTGGCTATTTCATTGCTTAGATCATACCAACAGCTACAGAGCTCAATGTGCAAGAGACAGCAGCATACCAGTAACAACTATCACAAGAAAGACAGCAAATGCAATGCTTGCACCATCATACCACCCTTCTTTCACACCCTATGAAATTTCTGAGTTAGAACTAAATAAAACATGTATGAAAAGATTAACTGAATCACAAAGTGCTCAGCTACAACTTTGCTTATGGAAGTTTGTGAAACCATGTTTAAAGTACAAGATAGGAATGTTGACACAACAAATGAGGAAACGATATAGGGCAGACTACAGGAATTTACCTCAGTGGCAATGCCCAATACTAGAGAAATTATTGCAGCTATAATCAGAATGACCAGTGTCAGGTCCTGGCAAGCCTCCCAAAGGAAAACCTGTAGTCACAAGACCCATCCCCAAACACATAAGAGACGAATTGCCCAGTTAAATAGCAATAACCATAAGTCTGTAACAGTGTAACCACAGCTAAAATAGAGAATGAAACCTACCCAAAAACTCCTTCCTTTCTTACGAGGGTATCTGTTAGCCCCAAAAGTATTAGCCCTGCACGACAAATCTGCTTCATCTCCATGGATTCCTATCTCTAGATTGGTTTTCAGTAAATTTGCAACTCCTTTAACCTGAAATTCAAAGAGGTATGCCTTAATTGGTTGTCCACAAACAGTTAAATTAAAACATATGTGGAAATATTAATGATACATGCCCCTCCATATTCTTGCAGAGTGGAATAATTATGGTCTCTAGTCATTGCTGTGAGATGTTCCTCCCCAATTCCAAACCCTCGTGGGAGAATTTCTGCATAGAACACTGTTAAATAAATGTTGCCAATTTTGGCAAAAATGTATGTAAACTACAAAGATGCATTTATGTCCTCAACTTAATAGACAATTGATCGACAAAAAAGGGGGTAAATATCAGTGTCAAATGCAGCTACGAACTTGAAAATTAGCAGTGTTAACGATAGAAAAAATGTGGCATTCTGATTTTCCATAGTTTGCTCTCTCCTCCATAAAGGTAACTAAGTAAGTACTATATTCAGGAGAGATTAAGGAGATAGAGAAAAGACTATGATGTCCAACATTAAACTAGCAGGGTCAGCTCTTCAATGGACAGCAGGAGAGAGGTTGGGAGATAATTTAATGGGGGGCAGCTCCTGATTGTTGAAATACTCCAGGAATGCTTATATTTGTGCACAGAGGGGAGTACCTGGCAATTCCCTGTCATCATTCTTCTTTTCTCCAGCCTCTTTAAAAAGCAGTGCCGCCTGATCGCATTGAAACCAGAGCAATCAAACAAGGAAAATGAACCATGGTATATACATTGCATAAACATTAGCTTGAAACATACCCGTATGACTTGAGCATGAGCCCTGATTTTCCTCCTGATATGTTCCTTCTCCTCCTCTTTTTTTAGGTCAAGCGTATATCTGAATCGTCGAGAAGCATTGAGGACAAGAGCAGCTTGCTGCCAATGGAACAAAAGCAACAAACTATAAGTGTAATGGGTTAAAAGTTGACAACAGATTACAGCTTGCTAAGCAGCAGCATTAGTTTTAGTAATTTTTGGAAGTGTGTTACAAGCATTCAAGCTTCCAAAGTCCTCAAAGGCATTAAAGATCATGCATGAACTAATTAAGCAGTTTGTTTTAGAAGCATTTTGTTGCCTAGTAAAATAAAACATATTCCTCCTTCCGCTTTGTTATTTGATTGTTGGGTTCCATGAAGTACAGCTTTCTGAAATTTTGCCATAAATATATTCAAAACCATCAAACAGACCGCATGTAAACTAAATAAATAGATTTATTTTTTGTTAATTCATTCTGGGAAAAAAATTATAGGTACATCAATGCACATATAGTTAGAGTTATAACAGTAGTCACAGCTTATGAATTATGAAAAAAAATTATGAAAAGCTAATAACATCAGATAAAAATTAAAAAGAGTAGAATGTAGCCAACCGCAATACCACGTTGACATCGCTTGAGCTATGCGACAACATAGCAGGTTTCAAGGACTATAAGTCAGGACAGCATTTGATGCTACAGCATTTGGTTCACAGCAAAATACAAAAAAATACTGAAGAGAAACATGTCGTATATAAAACAACAGGCCTTAGATGACCAAAATGGATACTACGAAGGTGGTTACAGCTGGTCTTGTGGTGTCAACTCATGATTTCCTCTGCCCCAGATTGCACTGTTTCTAGACCTTCATTCTAGATGTCCTTAACTAGCAGAATGTAGTGTTCCATAAAGCAAAAGGAGAAAAAAGTGGCAACGTGTAGGATTTGCTATATTTTTTAAGCTTGCCCAAGATACCAATTCAATCATATAACCAAAAGGGCATCACCAAATATTGACATATATCCATATTATTTATCAAAATACTACATGATCCTCTCGAACAAAAGGGCCAAGGTGGTGTAGGGATCAGTTTAGGTCACAGAAAACTGAGACTGAGAGGACTCCCCATAGCAGTTGGCAACTACTTCTAATATCACAATCTTCATACTTTCAATGTCATATTTTCATAGTCTTTCTTATGAAAGAAGCACAGAACAAGGAACCTCCGACATCATTCTCTCAGTGTCCATATGTTTAGTCCATGTTTTATAATCTGGAATGCTATCTCATTTTCTGGCAATCAACACAATACTACATGCCTACATCTCCTGAGATTTTTTTTATTACACCAGACAACAAGCAAGAGCAAGTATGCACCAACCACATTTCCATCAGAGATAATTTATGGCTCGATTTATGACAGTTCAGTCCCTTGCTTGGCAAGCAACAAGCGATTCCATCTTTAGCCAAGCGAGTAGGTAGATATAACCTAGAGTCAAGTTGCTAGTCACTAGGTTGGTGCCTAAAGGTAGTAAGCAAAGAGAGCTGGCCATTCAACCTCACAAAACTGTGGGTTGGACAACTGAGTGAAATGGAACAAGTAAGAAAGGTTTACAATATCCAGTGCTAAGAATAGTAACTTCATTAAACCAAAATTCCCAATCCATCATTCAATCATTCTGAGGCTTTAGTGCCCAGAACTCACTAAAAGTTGCCTAAACAGATGTTGATGTGCCAGCATTGCATTCCACAGCATATGCTTCACCAAATCAGAACAGCAACACGATGCGTGCACTAAACTTCAAAATCACCCATGAGACTAGCGCAGACTCAGGAAATGCGGACCAAATTTAAGCAGCATTGCAAGGGAAGTCACTGCAGGCGCCCCGCAGCATCGAAACGGAAGAGGCGGAGCACAGCACAGCGCAGCGAATTCAAATTGCGGAAGGGGAATGGGGGCGTGGTACTCACCCTCCAGCGCCGCAGCCGCTCGACGGAGGCGCGCTTGGCGGGGATGTCGAAGGGGTCGGCCCCCGCGCCCCCGACGTCGACGCCGAGCACGTCGTCGCAGCCGTCGTCGATCTCGTCGCGGCGCCGCACGTAGCGTCCGGGCGACGCCTCAGGGTTCCGCACCCCGGCCATCGCCGCTGCAGCAGCTTCCTCAGGAGAGATGACACCGCACCACCCCGATCTGCAGCAACGCACATTCCACACCAGCAAATCAGCAGCAATTATAAAATTATAGAACCCCCACGAAACAACACGATAAACCCCCAAAAAAAAACAAAAAAAAAAGGAAGGAGAATCCGCGTGACAGGATGGCAGGCACCTCGGGGCGGACGCGCGCGGCGAGAGCTCGCCGCCGGCGGGGACGGAAGGAAGCGGAGGGGAAAGGGGGAGAGGGAGGAGTGCGGCGGAGGAAACGAAGCCAACGGAGGATGGCCGAATCGGGGTTTTGTCTCTGCTCTCTTTCCGCGTTGCTTCCTCGCTCGCCTGCCTTTTTCCCGCTCACGCTCTCTCGGCTGCTCGCTTTCTTTCGGCAGACGCTGCTGCCGGCACTGCCGCGGTGCGAGAAGGCCGGGCGGCGAGAGGAACGGGACCCACGCACCCCCTCCGTCCAAAAAGACGTTGCGTTTACTGCTGGGTGGGCCCCGGGCGGGGTCAGTCTAGTCGTTCTCGTGGTGTGATCTCACCCCATCGCAAGTCGCAGCCGAACCGAACCACTAGCCGCACCCGGACCACCCATTGCTTGACTCGTCGTCGGACTGGCAAGGTGCGGCCGCGCCGTGATGGAGGGTCATCACGCGACTTGCGTGAGTTTGTCCCATGCATACGGCCATTCGCTGATTTGTCTTATATATGCCCCGGAGGTTCGTATTCTTCGTATTTTTATTTTTCTTCATATGTCCAACCAATTCATGTTTCTTTAAAAATTTATATAGGTTACCTGTCATTAAAGTTGAGTTAATGTGATATTATTTTCATAATATAATACTTCATCCGTTTCAAAATTTTGTCCCAATTAATATTTTTCATTACTTTGATCATTCGTTTTATTTAAAGATTCAAAAATTATCATGTATTTTCTCATGATTAAGTTTATCACTAGTCAAATTATAAATATAAATTAGAATTTTTCATATTTGAACAAATATTTTGAGTAAGATGAATAATATATAAATATAATTAAAAAAATCAATGTTGGTAACAATTTTGAAATGGAATCGTATATATAAACAGAATCTCTACAACTTATTAATTGAGATGAGGTCATCTAGACCATTTTTTTTTTGTTCTGATGTGTCCATAATATTATCGTATTTAGTTTGTATCCTACAATTTTTGGCAATCAGTTTGAGTTATTTTTGAACCATTTTCTAATCCTTTGTTGAATTCAACTTTGATTTTAATTCGATATTTCATACTAATAATAATTAATCATCTATTGCTTTAACATCATATTTTGGATGGAAACTAATAACAAGAATTTCAATAATAACTCACTCTAAAATTATTATAATAAATATTCTTTTTAAAACTTAAAAAGGTAAAGCAAAATAAAAATAGAGCAAATACTCAAGCCAAAAAAATTAATTAATTAAAAACCTTTTATAGTATAAAAAAAAATTCTAACCATAAAAGACTCGTAGCAATATACAAGTATTTTGCTAGTAGTATATATAAACGGTATTTGTGTGGTCTTGTTGCCTTTTGCCTTGGTCCTTTGAATTTTGATTTGCTTTTGAAATGTTAAGAGTTTTGTAGGTTTTTCATATAGGCCCTACGAAATCGAACAGAGTTCAGCTTTTCCAGAATGGGAGTGACAGACTACTCAAGTAAACAAAGGTGCGTTTAAAATTAAACCAAGTCTTATGTGATCAGAGCTGCACGTGATCACAGACATCAAGAACAGCATCCGCGGCGACAAGTGTGCATGCATGTTTTGCAAAATGCCAGAAAGGAGGACTCCAGCAATCATGGAGCTAGAAATCTCTAGAAAAGTAGTGCAAGTGTATATATGATACTACTACCATGTAGTGCTTGGACTAAAATCTGGCCATATATAGTTAATTAAGCACGCCAGATCAGCACCTCAACGTGCTTAGGTGAGGAGACGCAGCACCTCAAGTATATACAGGATATGATAAGTGCTAACTGAACTGAATAATATACTCCTAGTTCCTGAATACATAAAAGGGCCAGGGGAGACTCACTGGGACCGGCTACCGAAACCAGCTGTTTTCTTTCTGAAGCTTTTTTGGTGTCCGGTTTATTAAGTTATCAACTTAGCTTGACGGAACAAATAGTTCTATATATATCATGGAATCAACTCCCCGTACGTTGCTCGTGATGAAATACATATTTAAACTAGGGAGTTACTAATTTTCAGTTAACTGAAAGTTTAGGCAACTTTCAATCACCAGTTTGAGCCATTGGATCTAGATCCAATGGTTTATAATTATTATGCAAATAATCCTAAAAAAATCAAAACTCAAAGTAACAAATCATTGATTAAAAGGTTTCAATCAACTGAAAGCTATAAGACATATTTAAACTATAATTCTATCTCCAAATTTATTTTCTTGTTTTGCTTTCAATACAAGCAGGGTGCGAACCTTTTGTCTAGAAAAAATATTTTATTATTATTAGGACAAGGAAAGTAGTAGCTCATTGTATATGTTCATTATCTGAAAAATACATATTCAAATATTTTTCTAATCCATTATCTAGAAAAAAAATCATTTTTTTATCCAGAGTAACAGTGTAAATATGTTGATCCAAAGGCACTCTTTAAATTTCAAACAAAATAGGTGTGATCCTCTCCAGAGGCGCCTATTATGATGACTACGTTAATTAAATTGGATTTGTGACATGGAATCTTCACTATATCGATACTGGTTCCCAGAAAGAAGCAAAGATCGATTTATCCCTCCGTAAAGCAAACTAAAGGGAAAAGCCGGAGTCCGAGAGCAGACGAAAGGAATAATCAAATCCTCTCCCGCCTCAACCCGATGCAAACTAGTACTACAGGGGTACGGAGGACGTACCTCTCGGCCTCGGCGCGGCGCGGAGAAGATCCAAATCGCCGGCAGAAACGGAGGCGGCAGCTCGCGCGCGTTGGAAGAAGAAGAACTTGATGATGATCTAGCTTAGCCCTGCGCGCTCGCGGCAGAACGAAGTGGTGAAAGGGGTTGTGGTGTTCTATCCGGAGAGTATATATAAGCAGCACACGCGCTTGGCACGAGCGGCGAGCGGCGTTTATACGGGGTGCGCGCGCACACACGACGTGTCGACGGAAGCTTGTTCAGGGCAGGCCTTGTGAGGCTTTGGCTCGTAGACCGCGGACCGCCGATCTGCTTGCTCGGGAGCTTGCTTGACGATGCGGGAAAAGAAGCTCCATGCCCTGGCCTGCCGCTCTCACTGCAAGCTTTGCTTTTAGTTGCTCCGTAGCTAGTTGTTGCTTTAGACTTTCAGAGCTGGCCGGTGCCCGGGGTCCTCTTTTATAGGCGCTCACACATGCCGGCATGGTAATATACATATTCTCCCAACAACTGCACTAACGGTCATCCATCTGGTTCTTTGCTCCTGAATTACCAACGGATCGGATTGATTAATAAGGTGTATATATTATCCTTTTTGCTCCTGAATTACCAACGGATCGGATTGATTAATAAGGTGTATATATTATCCTTGTGAAAAGTATTATAACACAGATTTGTTGTTGTTTTGTGTGTGCCTTGTGTATACGATGCTTCAATTCTTCAAATAAGTATTGTCTATTTGTTTTTAGTCTACATCAAACCTGATGTGATAGAGTTGTATGTGTACTGGTTGCTTAGGCCCTCGTTGGAACGCAAGACTTTTTTTTTCATGAATCGTTCGTCCCTCCCGAAGTGGTTTCGGTGTCTGATGGTTGGAAAAAGATAGATGCTAATGTGTCGATCGATTGGGTTGAAAGGAATATGGGGTATAGCGTAACGCCGTGGCTGCTTTTGAACATTATTGGCGTTTGATCCCATTCCGTATACAAACGCACGTAGAGAATTACCAGTCCACTACAGCGCGCAGTCCAGATAATATGCAACCCTAGACCCTGTTGTCTGCTTGAGCAGCGTGCGGCAGGAGATAAATAAAGTGCCCAGGCTAGAGCCTAAGCAGGATCTAAGGCAGTCCGTTGACCCATACATTGCATGCAACTATGCAAGTCGTCGAGCAGATCCTTTTCAGAAAATTCCGTGTAATTTTACTCGCCTTGCATCTCTGGCGCCGCTGTCGCGATAAGTTCAGACAGCTGTCGGCAGGTATAAGAAGATTACAATGTCATCCCGATTGAAGCTTTGGTAAAAGTTATTTGGTGACAAAAGAAATTAAGAGTTGCAGGGATCCAACGTCTAATCAGTGGATTTTTTTCTCCTCTTCACTTACTGCTTCACATGGTTTGTGTTTGGAAAATACTCATATAAGACAATCTATGAGCATGCAGTACGTAGTTACCGGTATATATACTAGTACTACACAAGTACAGTATACTACTAGCCCTAATCAAGAAAAGGAAAACTGGACCTCGGCTAACCTAGCTAGAAGAGTACAGTACGTAATACTGCATAGTTTAACTTCACATGCATGCATCTAGAGCTAGATCGTGATGAAATTGAGTATTGGTTACGCGTACGTTGATTTTTCGTTGTACATACTCTGATCACTGTAAGCATTATATTACAAAGTAAATCAGTAAGCACGTACTTGACGCACGTCGACTTGACGCACTTTTTTGTTGTACTCTGAATCTCTGATCACTGTAAGCATTACCAGAAGTAATTAAATCAGTAAGGAAAAAGCGCCTAATACGATCCAGCTTTGCATTTCGATAATGATCTTCATCATCAGGGATCTTATGTGATGCACGTCGACTTGACGTGCTTTTTCTGCCGTAGCATCGCTACCTTGCTTACGTCGCACCATTGTCTACGTAATTCGCGCTTGAAAGTTCCCGGAAGCTTCGGCTGCAGGAGGACAACAGCAAGCTTGACCTCCATGGCTCCATCGTCGTTGACGCACTGCGGCACTGGTCCTGGTGTGGCAGTATTATGCTTCTGCCGTCAGCTAGTGCTGCAGGTATATTGTCTCTCTCTCTCTTCTTTTTTTTCTTTTGCGTATCGTCTGTTAATTCCAAATGGCATATAGCTTCAGGTGCAGTACTGATTTTTATGATTTCGGAACAACAAGTAAAATGCTGCGTAGGTTTGCGCTGTAGTATTAAATAGAGTTATTATCACGTTTTATATTTAGAAGACGTTATTCCTGGAAAAAAATATATACCGGATCATAATGTCATATCTATCGGTCTCATATATAGCTAGTCCATCGGTTCAAGACATGATGGTGAAAAATGATAAATGACGTGCGCATGTCAGACTCTAGAGGCAACTTCCAACCAATTTCCCTTGAAAGAGAGACGAGTGTGTGTTTGCACGACTCTCACACCTACTTTCTTTTCTTGGATAAAGTTCAATTTACTTCCTTCAAATACGTTTGAAGTAGTTTAAAAAAAACGTTTGAAGTCGAAAAATCCGTTCAACTACTGATTAGTTGTTTTCTTTGTTACAATAGATCATTTTACATTTTTAATCGGTATATTAATCTCAGTTCGTTGATATGAATCGGGATTAAGCTGGGTTCACATATGTGTTGTATGGAATCAACGGATCACAAAAATCCATATGTATCCATATCTTTTTGTCTATGGCCCTATACCTCTTCTCTCTCATGGAATCAGTGGCGAAGCTTCAGCTCTAGATCAAGGGGGGGCAACCTCATTAATTTAGCAAAAATTAGTGATGCACAGTATCAAATTACTGTTTATATAGTGTTAATTTCAGTAGGTGAGGGGGAGCCATGACCCCCTTTGATCCCTATGAAGCTTCGCCACTGCATGGAATCAACGCATCACAAAAATCCATAGGTATCCATATCTTTTTGTCTATGGCCCTATACCTCTTCTCTCTCACACGAGGGCACAAGGAGAGGTATAGTTTGCTAGAGCTACTGGATCAAAGATGGGCCAATCAACGGCATTGGTGGTAGGGATCCTGCCGTAAATATAGGAGTGTGGGCTCGTTGACGGGTGTGAGCTCCCGTTGGGTGCCTTTGAGAGATATAAGGGAATCAAAGGAAGGGTACACATGTTAAGATTAGGTTAGAGATAGATTTATGTGTCATAATATTTCATTTGTCATGTCAGACAATACACGAATGAGGTTTAGATTGTCCGTCTCAACTTAATTCTGATCCACGTGAGTAAATCAAGATTAGAATATGATTAAAGATGAAAAATAGTCTAGTTTAGTGAATAATGGGGTAAAACATTAAAACATTAGAATATGGTCCAGGTTATACTTTGGTCATTCTTGAAAAGGGAGTAAAGTGAAATTTATCATTCTTTCTTTTATGACATTGGTAAGCTCTGATATGGATATATGTATATATTCAAATGAAAGAAGAACAAGTTTGTTAATTGTGTCTTGTCAGACCAGGTAGGTATACTCTCTTTTTCATATCACAAACAAGCACTTAAATAAGCCCGGGCTGATCATCTTTCATACCCCTTTGGATAACACTTTTATTACTTCGACCGTCAATATATATGAATGTAATTATGTAGGTTATTGACATGAAAGCTCGATGTCATATATGGTTCATTACGAAAATTCTCATTCATGATATTTTGTTTTGTTTCATAAATATAATTCTCTAGTTGACGCAAAGTAACAAACTCTCTTTCTACTATTGACAAGATCGTGCTTCTGCACTAAAATGACTTATAGCTTTGAACAAGGAGGAGTACCGACTATATCCATTTTGTAACTAACTCGGTCTCAGTGGACCTTTTTTGGACGTTAGATAAGATAACTAACCAGCAGTTTATATGTTAGCTGACCTATATAAAAAGGAAAAAAACATATATCTTATTGTTTTGCATATCAATTGTTTTCCAAAAACAGCATATAAATTTTCATTTTCTCCTCGATATGCATGTGCAGCTATAGGTATACTATGTATTTATTCCACACAAAAAATCTCACTTCAACGGAGTCCTTAATTAAATGCATCAGAACTTCGAAGAATTGTCTGTGTTCTGTTTTCCCTGTTTGTACCCTTGGACAACTGCTACTCTAACAAGTTGAGGTAGGAAAGCTGAGTTTAAGTTATGGATAATGGAAAGAGTTGTCATCTATTACCTGGTCACCACGCATTCATGTATCCCACAATTGATCTTAATATTTAGTTTTATCTCAATTTTTTTTTAAAAAAAATAGTTTTATCTATATGTATGTATCTGTACATCTAATGTAGCTTTACAACTTGTTAGGGTTTTAGAGGAACTAACAAACAAGCGTTGTCGCACAACTAAGTTTTTTTAGAAATAAGAATATATTTTAATATTTCAATCGTTGCATCAATGAATACATAACGTTTGTTCATGTTCATTGTTACAATTTGGAGATAGCCAATACCTTTGACAAGGTAGAACCTCCAAACCACATGGACGAAACCACTATAAAGTGTAAGAAATAATCATATTATTATAGAACCAGTCATACCTAGCAAGATTCTCCATCACTATGATCTCAAGCATACAACAATCCTACTTTATTGAGGATCTGTCTTCTTTTGCAAGAGCGTCCGAAGGAGGTCTCATATAGCTAAGCTAGTTGCATTAGATGGATTTTATCTTTGACAAAGTTGGATCAGAGTCTGGAAGGGGACTGTTTAATTATGAGGAATAGGAACCTCATAGCACTTCATTTTGATTAATGTACAATTTTAGTGTGTCCGTTATTCTTTGAACAAATTGGCAGATCGTCTCACCGCCCATGGTGCAGTGGCGAAAGCTAGAGCTACAAGGACCCGAGTGCCATTGACTCCTTGTGAGTGTTTATTAGTGTCTCTTATGTGTTTTTAGGTGGTGCACATATGATGAAAATCTAAAAACTTATACTGAAATCTTCATTTTCCCTGATGCCATGGTACTCGGGAGGCTGTACCTAGCTTTGTCCGTGCCATGGTGTATGTGCAGAGGCGGAGCCGAATGACGAGCTGTGTATTCTGATGCCTTGCACGGTTGCACCTGTGGCTTTGTAACTGAACAGGTCTCGGTGACTTAGCGGTTGCTAGTAGTTAAATGAAAGGAATTTTGTCTAAAAAAACATCACGCGTTTTCTGCTTATTGGCCACTTGCAAGGATCGAGCTGAGTAAAATAAAAGGATGAAAGGCCGGCCCACGTAGCTGCAGCTTCCAAAATGCGCCTCGTCGCATCACTTCAGCTTCTTTTCTGAAAAAGGAAAAGCTGGCCTCTGGAACAGTGGATGGGGCAACCGTTTATTCTTCATTTGGAAAGCGTAAATTCATTTGAATTCCTTCACTAAAAAAACTAACAGTAGGCCGGTTTTTACTCTTCTTACCTAGACATACACTACTATAGTAACCAAATGCAATAAATTGTCCTCCTCCCGACTCCCGAGGTCAATACTGTTGTATGCTGTCATTCTCTGAATGTTTTGTTTACTCGACTCGATCTGTAATCCCTTGTTAGTTTAGTCCGACGACGACCACATTATTATCCACGTAACAACTGCTCCGGCTTTTGTATTCAACTTGTTACGATTGACGTTGGAGCACGTCATTTCTTGTACTAGAAGATTGTAGTTTAAACGAAGATGTGCATATATAAATTTAAAAAGCGCTGCGACGAGAAGACGATCGACGGTCCATATGACAGCAGCAGTATATATCCCGACCCACATGACAGCTAGCAGCACTCTTCTACCTCCTCCCACTTCCGGCATACGCCGGCGAGAAGACGACGGTCGCGCGTACATCGTCAAGGCTGTGGCAAAGCTTTATTCCGCTTTGGGTAAAGCACGGCCACACACCTAGATATATAATCATCGATCCAGCCAGTCGGTGTGCCCGTCGCGTTTTGCCTAAAGCTGCTTCCCCGGGGCCCACACCTATCTATCTACCTGGCGCTAGTGCTACGTTTTTTGGGTAACGGACCTACTCCCGGCCTAGCGAGCTTTGGAAAGCATATGCCAACACGCTATGCTTCTCTTTGTTCACGATGCGCTGTGACTGTAGAAGCCTTTTCTTTTCCGTTTTGGATGTAAAAGAAGCTTTTCTCCTTTCTTTTTTGGCCTTTTGGTTGAGTACTTGAGTGAGTGGAAGAGCGAGGACTAGGTCGCAGTAAAGGGGCCTGGCCCCCGTTATGCTCCATGTCCTCTGCGGACTACTGTGGGCTGCATGGAAGGTGATGCTCCAGCTCCAGGTCTCCTCGTCTTGACCCAGACATACTGGGCTCATCACGAGCGTAGCCTGGTCTGTATTTGACATGGGCCTAGCCCATTTACCCCCGGACCATTGACGAGGAGCGCGTGGAACGACACATATGATAGCGCAGCGCCGCCGGGCGCTAGAGGTGGTGGCAGCCGGCGTAACGACGACGCGCCATAGTAGGAGATTGGAGATGACACGGTTTTGGTGACGTGTAGCAGCACCGAGACGGAAAAATCAGCGAAATTTACAACGGAAAATTAGGGGGGGGGGGGGGGGCCCAAAATTGATTGGCCTCACGCACGACACGAACGTCTCTGGCTCACTAATGCATATACATTTTCGTGGTACCACGTGGATCCGGCGCACATGCGCAGGGCGAGGATGGTACGCGCAGCACGCCCAATTAAGGCGTGTGCCGGCCTGGCCTGGCGGGTCGGGAGGAGTACAATACAAACGAGATCGCGCCGGATCAGGGAGCACATGGGCAAACGCGATTACGCGAGGAGGAGTACGCGGCAGCGGGGGGATTCATTAGCGCAGGCAGGCAGGGGCCGTGCGGATTAAAACACCGTCGAATCCTGGAGATCCGGACGCGTACATAAGCACCGCGCTCGCCAGTGTGGGTACTCCCTCCTATCCTACTCCTGGAGCAGCAGCACAAGAAGGATATACTGCTTGGAGATTCTCGAGTCTCTCTATCTATCTCTAGGCGTCGTTCTTGTCGCGTGTGTCCCCGTCGAAGTCGAAGCCACGGCGAGGCTGGGAGCTCGTCCGCGGCGGCCGGCGGAGCCGCGCGGAAGAGTAGGCGGCGGCGCGTCGACGGCCAAGACCGTCGTCGCGTGGTGGCGGGCGCGGGTGGTGGCGCCGGTGCGGCGCGCCTGGCTCGCCGTCGTCGCCGCGCGGGTGCGCACGCGCAACAAAGGTAAGCAGCTCATCATCAGCTCGCAGCAATACAGGCACCGTCTACTGTCTGTGTTCGAGTGAAGGCATTCATCATGCCAATTACTTTACTACCCCGTTTCTTCTTCTTCTTCTTCTCTCTCTCTCTCTCTCTCTCTCTCTCTCTCTCTCTCTCTCTCTCTTTGATGAAATGGCACCTCGTTTTTTCGGTCTATTAGTACTTCTTTCTCGGGGTCATGGATGTGAGAACGAAGCATCGTTGGTTATCGGTTGCACATTATTGTTGAATCGATCTGAACACCTACTATAGCGAGATGGTTGACAGGCTCTCGTGCTTCTGCAGTTTGTTCTCTCCGATCTCCACGACAGGACTGTGTTTATTTGATTTTTCCAAATGCCAGTTTTTACAAACAACTTTGATGAACTGCAGCTGGACTTTCATATAGTCTATACACGAGTTTAATTTGATGGACAACTGTAACCAAGTTAGCGTTAAGGAAACAGAATAAGAGAACCGGTCCGGAGTGGGCGGACATTACGACGACGCCTTTGCTTTCAACGGCCGTGTGTTTGGACATAAACGGGGAGCTGTTGCCTTCTCGTCTTGGACAAGCCGACCTGAATCGCTCTAGTTCACCAGTTTAATTCTTTTCTCTGCCGACTTTAAGCAAGAGGTGCCAAATGGCGTGTTTCTACTCTGCTGTCATACTTTAACCCGGTTTTCTTTCTTACTACGAAATGCTATCCGTCACTGTGAAATCTTTTGACATTGTCAATTGTCCGGCATGCAGAGAGCGCAGGGATCGTGGATCTTCACAGGGATGTCAAGACCTGCGGGTACCGCGACGTCCAGGTCATGTGGGACATGCTGGGCCTGGAGAACGGGGTTACCACCGCGCCGGAGCACCGGAAGCGGCCGCCGTTTTGGTACGTCCGATCATCCCATCGCATGGGCAAGGCTCCGGCGAGGTGAGCTGCGCCGACGAGGATCCCCTCATCCACTCGTCAGCGTGTCGCATCAGTGGAGTACTAGTTGACTATGGGAGCGTGACATCTCTCATTGCTGCATGCTGCTCCGACCCAATACTAGCGAAGCGATGCTACTACGGTCATAATTAGAATTTAGATGAGTTTGGGAGGAGAGATTTTGTTTCACTACTAGGAAATGGTGTATATTGTGCAGTTCTGCTGCACGTTGTAGGAAAATAAACATCATTAGTTTCACAATGTGGCTGTTATCGGTACTGATATATCAGCAAGATAGCATTTCAACACACTTGAGGTGTTTTGATGTGGAGGCAATCAGGCACAAGCAGAGTGCCTGCTGACAGAGAACCCTTTGACTTGATGTAGCCTTTTCGGCAACCGCGGCATGATAAATTGATAATACAGAACCTCCATGATCCGTTTTGTCCAGGTATAACACAGAAAAGATTAAATGAATCCGTCACGGGTACAATTTACAATACAGCTCAAAATCAATATCATATCCAGCACGAAGCAGCAGCTCCGGACTCCTTCTTTTTTTATAACACAATACAATACAATACAACAGTTCCAAATCAGAATGAAAACTCTCCATCTTTTCTTATATTAACACATGATGGTACGTACAATTCCATTGCTGCTCCAGAAAAACCACGAGCGCTTTGGAATTGAGCGAAGAAGCAGGGAACTTGGAAGTCCGCAGACGGAAAATCGGTTCCGAAACATCAAAAATAATATTGACTGCGCGGGGAGCAATCCTGCAGGAAGAAGTGCAGGACAAACAGCATGGTGAAATTTCATACAGCAAAGGAAATGTTAGTTAAACAACGAAATGTATCAGGTTCTGTAAACATCGCTAGAAGCAGGTACAGCAGGATGGCACACAGGTACTCAAAAAAAAAAAAAGATGAGTCATATTCTAGTCTAAAAGTTTGAGAAGTACACCAGCGTCGCGTATTTCTTGCAATGTAACCGCTAGAAGCAGGTATGTCGATTTTATATATATATATATATATATATATATATATATATATATATATATATATATATATATATATATAGGCATATAACTATAACAGAGACAAGCCCGGAGTACTTACAAAAGAGGCAATCGTTGAGAAACAAAATTATATTGTGTGCATCCGGCGGATTACTTCAGGGTCCAATTGTCCGCTGCTGTAACTGGACGGAACGGCAGAAATTTCCTGCCTCCCTTGCCACTCTTCACCAGGCTTTAAAGTAATTGGTTTCTCAATAGCTGCAGCTCCTACACATAGCATGTTTTTGTAGTCTTCATCTCCAAAATCTGGCATTGCTTTTGCCTTTTTGTCCCAAGGGTTCCAAACAACTGCAAAATAAAAAGTGACGACGCATGGTAATAAAAGCTGGCAAAAGCAGCTGCCAAATCAAGTATATAAACCAGAATTTTACACAACGACATTGTAATCTGAGGGAAAAGTCCTAACTCACCGACATCAGGAAGTCCGTCTTTCCTCAAAACAAATGTTCTTTTCTTCTCATGATCAATGATCACAACCTTCTGTGGAGCACTCAAATATATCTTATCCACCTTTCATTCTCAACATGCAACGTGATTAGTGTCTCGTCGGCACTGCTATGGCTCTGAACTATGGAATTTACTAGAACACAAGCTTACTTCAGACTCGAATACAACTGCATCTCCTTGTTCAGTACAACGAATCTTCGATTGGAGGTGGTCAAAATAGTCCAAAGTCTCTAAGCCTTCAACTCGCACTTCACTGAAATTTTAAAACATGTTTCAAGAAATGGACAAAAAAGTAGACAAGTCGTCCATCTCAACCTATCTGGTGATATGTATATTCAGGTTTAGAATACTGAAGTGGCTTAATGGGGGAGCACACGTTGCAGTGGTTGAGGTTTTGGATTTAAATATAAGCAGTTCATTGTCCATATGCCTCATTTTCTAGTGAAACATGAAAATATAAATTGAAGGCTTGGACTGCTTGTTACTACACCCGTAACAGTACTGAATCTGTAGGTGACTAATTCAACATGTTCAGTATTAAAATAAGCTTCTTATAAGTTATAAGGTATTGCACTCCTCTGTGATCAAATACTAACAAATAATGAAAGGCAAACAAATACGATTATGAAATGTACCTGATATCAGAGACCGAAAAGTATGTATGATATGCAAATGTAAACTGGAACGGCTTGCCATCTGAGCTGGTATTTCTTATTCGAGAAGTGAGAATAAGATCTCCCCTAGGACTAAGAGCAACCCTCAGACGAAATTCATAACTGCAAACACAGACAACATACGTAATTAATTCGGTGGGCTGGCCAGACGATTGTAGAGCCAACTCTTAGCTGACATAATAATTAGACAATTTTAATCATTCAGTAGATGGCAACCTATGTGGCCAGATCTTCAAATCCTCCTGAGTCTGTTTGAGAATCAAGTCAATATGACAATTAGAAGAAGAAACCGGTAAGGGAGGAGGACTTTCATCAACACTCCAAAATTTGTTCCTTGCAAATCCATGCTGTTCAAGAACTCCATGGTTACCTAACTGCATGGTGACATTGTTCATATGAGTGTTACAGGACAAACCACTTCACAGGGAACATTAATTGGCCATGAAAACCTGATGACCATACTTGAGGGAAGCAAATTTGGATGCCACCACGAATTGCTTTTGGTGGTTTAAAATGAGCCTGAAAAAAATTGGAAATTCAGAATCATTGTATGAAATCAAACGCGAGTTACGTCTGCATTCTAATTTTTTTCAGCACTTTGAATAAAAATAAAGCGCTATCAACCCTGAAACTCTGTCGTAGCAAATGATCAAAAAGATGCTAATTAGCAGTAGGATCATGCTGAAAGTCGTATCATGTCAATAGATAGTGAACTAGCATAACAAAATAGAAATAAAAACAGCCACATAAGAATTTCTTTACTGAATCCAAAAGATTTCAATACCTTGTGACTAACAAAAAGCAGTTGTTGACCAGAGTTGCTTTTCCAACTTGTCACTTGGCCTCCATATAAATATACCTGATACCATTTTAAAAGTATGGAAACTGAGGATACTTGGTGCTTCTTGTATTTGGAGCTAATAAAAGGACAACTTATAACTCCCAATGTCTATATATTTTTGTGCTGAAGATCAGAAAATAAGCAAGCAATAGCCGTGGGTATGGTAGAGAACTAATATCTCACAGTTTTTGTACTTTGTAGCATTGGGTTTTGAAAATCTGTCGATAATCAAGGTAGACTTGGACCTCAGCAGTTGAGTTATAATTGTTGGAAACTTTATAGATAAATTGTCACTTGGATTTCTATTGCTTACAAAAAATGGAAACCTCATTGTGTATTGAGCAAAGTTAAATTAAAGACAGAAGATAATCTGATGCTTAACAAATATAATAAAATATTTTGTATACTATCCATCAGATATTATTCTCTTATATCTCCAAGAATAAACCATTTATAAGAGAATGTGTCCAGATAAGAAAAGGACGCTAAGGTGCTGAGGATTTGATAGGACGAAATATCCACCAATATGTGACATGTCTTGAATGTCACATCGAGGAGCTAGGAGATAAAGCTGATAAATCATTATTAGCCTAGCTGTCTCCAGAACTATAGTATACAACAAAGGCGAGTAAGCCAAAACACGGCACGCCCATTCTTTTCCAGTATATGCTAGGGCTGGCCCTTCTGCATATTCAAAAACTAACATTCTGAATATCTAATAAATTAAACTAGAAATATGTGTTTGCGACAATATTCATCGATCCTGACTAAGTAACTGCAACTGAAAACAAGAGGAAGAAGACAACTTAGACATGCCAGAATAATAATAAAAAAATTCATATCAACAGGTCCAGGTGAAGCCAGAGCTGAGGAAAGCAACGCGGAATCCTACCCGATATCAGTACCGACCAAGCGACCATCTATCCACATAGCTGAACGATCAATTCTCGACCGACAATAAACAATGGAGTTTGAAATGATCCATCCTTAAGCGAAAGGTCAAATACTCGATCGGCATTGACCCAACGAGGCAACGAACCTTTCACTACATGGACACCACTCTGTGACAAGACTATCCCACATTCCCACCCCGTTGCCAAACCCCTAATAACTCTCAGTTACTCATTCGAGAGAGAAAAAAACGCAGTTCAGCATAATCACAGGTTAGCTGCCCCTTATTCCAACAGGGGTCGAACCGGCCAAGTACTGCTCTGTAACTTGCATAAAGTTAATTTCTAGCTGAAATAGGGAGAAATAAATGAGCAGATTTGACAAAATTCCTATTGTTCTGCAAAAACAGTCGAGTACTGGAGAAACAGATATAGATGGTGGTGTAGGGGGCGAATCGAAAGAGTGGCCTGACCTCGACAGAGCTGCCTCGGGCCTCGCGGAGGACGAATTTCTCGAGGCCGGTGGCGCGGTCCTTCACGCGCTCCACGGAAGCCGTCTCAGCCATTCCTCCGCCGGCGACGATGAGGAAGCGCGCCGGATCGCTTGTCAGACCGCGATTGGATGGATGGAGTGGAAGAGGGCACTGGGGAATTTGTTGTGTTCGCGTGAGGGCTTTTATACACGATGCAAGGGGAGCAATCCTGCAGGCCTCCAGCAGATAAACGGACTCAACGTATGTGCATTTTGACTAACGAAGCGTATATCCGAACTACGCCTTCCCTGAACTGTTCCGTTTATAAACAAGTTTTAAGAAAGTTTGATACAAGGAAAATATTCTCGGACTTTTCTCCACAGCCCACAGCTACTCTACACAGGCTAATCATTCAATGCTAGTATACTTTACTTTTGTCAGATGATAGAGGATTGTATTAAAACATTGAGACGTAGAAATTGCTTTCATATATCAATGAATGTCTGTATGATATTCATTTGCAAAAAAAAAATTGTATGATATTGGCTAATTAAGTTGGCTGACTCGATCTATGCATAGTTCAATGGTGGGTTCCTTTATTTTTTCTTTTCTAAAAAGTGGCAGGAGCGCTGCCATAGGGATCACTTTATACAAAACAATTGGCGGAAATTACAACATGCATGCATGGGTTAGAGGTAGACCAAACTAGCCAACTTCCATCCTTAATTTTCTTGGATTTGACTATTTTGTTAGTAATGGGATTTTACTAGGTTATTAAACAAGGTTAACATTAACGAACTCAACTCCATATAAAGAAAAATACGAAGAAGAAATGAATCATACGAATTCTTTGTGCTTGCACGCATAGATCGATAGTTCAGGATAGTGTTTTTAAGCTGTTCGGGTTCAGCAATAGGGATGATAAAAAAAAATGGTGTGTATCGGACGATGCTCAGTCGTAGCAAAAGTGTATGTGGCCTCATTATTGATGGGAGCAAAACACGGTACGTTTCCAGTCCACAGAAACCGGCGGTGACCAAAGTAATCCATTTTAGTTGTTTTTTGTGCATTTTCCTAAAAAAAAGTTGTTTTTGTGCAGGTAAAAATAATAAAAACAACTGAAGCCAGAACGAACTTAGCAAATAATAGAGGCAGGAAATGAGCAGCTTGCAAGATCAAGAATGAGCAAAAAGAAAACGCCACGCTATTTGTTGCTTGAGATGCAAGATTTCAACGTTGGACAGAAACAAGCAGTCTCTCTCAAAACGTCCAAACGCGGAAGTCCTGAAATTCTAGTCTCAGTTGAGTTTCAGCGTCGATTGAAACGTCCACTGGTTGCAGCTTGCAGGAGATTGAGTGTTGGAGGTAATTCGTAAAAGACACTACCATATATGATGGGCCGCATCAGAAAACAGGACTGGAGCCCAACTATCTTAAGAAGGCCTGATCTCTGGATACCCAAACAGTTTAGCCCACTACAACAGATACCAAACGTTCAGATCACGAACTAATACTTCATCAGGTGTCAAAAAAAACAAAAAAAATGCTTCTACAGAGGCAAGCTTGCGGTAGAATCAACTGCCTTCGATTTTTGCAGAGAGAGAGAGAGAGAGACGACAGTAGCATTCCAACAGATGGATTGATCGATCGGCCGCGTTCCTCCAAGGAGAAAACGTGAAATTCGCAGTAACCTGGCAGGGGTATAAAAACTTTCTTGACCACAGTCGTGCCGCAGTGCATTGAATTTTCTTGGCGTGGCGCGGCGCGCGATCCTACCAGTATCTGGGCAAGCATGGAGAAAGGAAAGCATCTCTATCCCCATCTGTCTCCAGTGCGTGTCCAATCTGGCCACAGCTAGGTACTGAAGCTAGAGCTAGCTGTTAGCTGTAGCTCCTAGGCAACGAGTCCAACCATGAAATGCAAAATGACTACTCACTCCGTATTTTTATTAAGTTCTCAAATTTGAATTGTCAACGTTAACAAATAAAATATAAAAAGAGTACATAAGAGCAAGTATAATAAGACTAATTCAGCTTGTGAAATAACGATACACGTCAGACTAATCTGAGATGGAGGAGCAAGAAAATAGAAGAGAGAAGAAAGTTGGCGTCTCACGAGTCGCTCGGCTGAAGTGGCGTAAGACACGTGCCCGCTCCCAGCCCGCTGCGGGCGACTGAATTGGCGTTTTCTTCATCTTCCCGATCTGGTGCTCCGCCTAACTCCCTCGCCCAAATCCCTGCTGCTACTCCCACCAAAACTATCTCCTGTGCATTAAACCAATCTTCCGCATGACAAATCAATGGACTGAGTCTCAAATCCTCGTCCTGTTCATCCCCAATAATCAACAAAAGAACACAGCTTGTCGACACTACGTATCTCGATCTCCTGTTGCGGCCGCAAGAACCAATGCAATCTGACCCTAGTCTCTCTGCGCTCTCCCCTGCTTCCTTCATTCAGGTTCACCATCACGACATGCATTGGGGTTTGTCGGCTGGTTCATGGTTGCTACGGTCGGTGGAAGCAAAACGGTGGTTTCTCTTCAATTGCTGCCTTGCTGGTGCTGGCTGTGCCATGTAGATGACGAGTATTGATGCAAAGTTTATGTAACTGCTCTTTGCTTCGATGATACTCACGTGGATGTTCCTCTCTTTTGTTTTTTTTCCTTTCAAAATTCAAACTGATATAAGGATGAACATAGATTATTGAAATATAGGAATGATTTCTTTTAGATATATCTAATTGTTGGATGAGTTAATTGTGTTGTTGGCCACAGAGATAGACATAGCAGATGGTGTACGTATATAAGCAATACAAATTTGAGTCATTATTGTAACCCTTGTCTTAGCTAATCTAATAGCCAATCCATTATATAAGTTGCCTATTTCATTAACTCTATATGACATGGTACATGCATTTAGCTAGCAGCAGCCTAAATTATTAGCCTTGCTCTAAAGCAGTGCATTTATCAACCAGGCTACCGAGCTTTGCTGAGATCACACGCAGTCTTCTGCCTGGTCCGGCTGGCCGGCCCCAACTCGGCGAACCGCGCTAGCTGCTGGCCTGCTGCACACGCGTATCGACTACCGCTGGCCCCCAAAATTTGGAGGTGAGGATTCATCACATCAATTGCATCTCGATCGAAAGACACTGAACAAAATCTCCACGTGCAATGCAAATAATGGTGCCTTTTAATGAACTACTGTAGATACAGTGGTTTACCGTAACTTTGTTAACTGCTGCCTGCCCGCAATTGGCGCGTTACATGAAACGTACCACGACGAGCCGTGCATTTCAATATCACGTCCAATTCGGGCCCTGTAACGTACTTGAGCTGTCCTGCATATGCACAATGCAGGAGTACGCATCTACTGTTTTTTCCCGCGCGAAACATTTGCAAACCCGGCCCTGGTTGAATGTGTGGGGCACCAGTGTTGCAACCCGGCACGCGCGCAGCGCACGCACAATACGCGCCACCAATCACCATGCATTAATCTCTCGATCCCCGGCATCAACAGTAGCTACAGAAAACGCCGCAATCAATTTGCAAATCCATGCGTGATCTGAGACACATCGTTAATTGATTCATGATGAGGATTCCTATATAGCGCACCTGCAATGTGACGCCTAGATAAAGCAAGATCCCACGTACTACTACGTAATGAGTGCATCTCATTTAGTTGCCTGTCTCTCTCCCGTTTCGATAATTAAACACCGTGCATTCAAGGGACGTCGCTAATCAAATGTTTCCATGTTCCTCTCTGTGCATACGCTGTGTTACTACGCAGTAAAATCAAGTGTAGCTCTGTATTCGCAAGCTAGCTAGAGAGGGTTCTGGTGATAGATGGGGGTGTATGGAGACCACCATCAGCTTGATCTATGCCTCGATCGTCCATGTTGAACATGCACCTCGATCCCATCATTGAGGCTCTCTTTCACCCCTGGCCGGCCGGCAACAAGGGCCAGTTATTCGTAACAGTAACACCTGGATCTCAATCTACAAACTCTTAACTCGTATTTAACCACAAATCAATGTGGGATCCTTACCCACCCTGTAATATCTAGTCTAGCAAGTAGAGCTACTAGATGAGCGAGCATATAGGGGATGAGCAGCTATATATATAGGCAGGCTCAATTTCATCGCATGCATATGTCTATGCAACAGTAAATTGATTAGGCAGTAACTATGTACTAACTGCATGAACACTTGAATACCCCCTTATTGTGATGTCAAATCTCTGCTCCCCCATCCCTCTGTCTTTTAGGATACTCTGGCCACTCTGAGATGTTGTAGCAACAACGCCATTATATTGCCTGTTGCAAGTATCTCTACAATCTATTAATTTAGATAAACATATTCAAATCTGTCGTACATCTATAAAGTTAGAGATTGAATCCAAATTAATTTCGTACCTTCCATCAAGTACCGAATTCAAAAAATCATAAATCCCTCGTACGGAACTCAAATGAGGCAAATTCGGACTCTATCTCGTAGCTCTCGAAAAGTTCTACAACTTTGATATCTAATGGAAGTCAAGATTCCGCCATTTTAGTTTTTAAATTTACGATGTAAAGATATTTATTCTGATTCAGACTCCTCTGCGCAGTTCTCTGTGCGGGCTCATATCTCCTACCTCCGAACTCTAAATAATATGATCCATATATGTTCTAAAAAAGTTTCAACGAGTTCTATAACTTTTATATTTTAACTTTTCTTATTAGAGCATGTTTTTAAATTCAAAATCGTGTCATAATGTAGTGTTATTTTTATTCTGCGTGAATTAATTTTTCCTATCGAATAAAGCTTCTAGAAATTTTTAGGTATTGGGTCACGATCTTGGTCTTGCATGTTAGGCTTTATAGAGATCCAGTAGTATTTTGTAAGTATCATGAGCTTGTGAGAATCCCTCTTTGCATAGTAATTTGAGCTTCATATCGGTACTTCTCATATTTAATTTTTTTAATATTATTTCACTTAATTTTATAATATATCACTCAAACAAGACTACATGTAGAAATCAATAATATTATAGGTAAAAAATATATTTATAATAAAAATACAGTAACAAATGGTAAAAAAATTATTACTTATGATATAAAATAGTACATTAAAAAGTATTAACAATAATATAAATATAATCTTTCATATAAAAAATATCAATAAGTATAAATAATTTATGTTTAAATTATAAAAAATATTTTATTTTTTAAATCTGTAACAACACACAGACACTTTACTACTATATATAATGCTTAGTACCACTCATATACATACGCGACACACAGAGACACGTCTCGACATCAAGCAGGGCATCTAGCTGTCGATCGATCGACTATACTATAAGTACGGCAGACATCGGGGGATCCACCACTCGGTTTCGCAATTAAGGTCGGCAGGTACAAGTATACACGTACGGTTTTTCAACATGATCATTCCCTGAAAGGCTGCAGCAGCAATGCATGCTGGTCTAGTTAGTGGTCTTGTATGTAGCGCGCGCGTACGTACGTGTCTTTATCAGTTTATGTATATAACATATATATACTACTTCCTCCGTTCATATTTAGATGCTATTTTAGAGTTGGGCACGGGAAATAAAGAGAAGTAAAAAGATGAATGCATTAAAAATGAGAAGGAGAGAGATAGAGACAGAGATATAGTGGAAAAAGAGAATATTGTATTGGGAAGAGAGAAAGATGCATTGGAAAGCGAGAATGACATGTAATTGTAGAAAAATTAAAAACCTTAGAATGACATATAAATATGAATGGAGAGAGTATACAATACTAACAATGTGCCCGTGTGTTCCCACGTGTTTTAAAATCCAAAGAATCCAACAATAGACATTTTTTGTTTTAGTTGTTTGAACACTCTCATTTGATCTACTTTAATGCAATTCTATGTTTGAGCGATTAATACAAATATCAGTATGACATGTATTAAAGTATCAATCATTTTTTAGGTATCAGTTTGATAGTTTGAATGAATAATTTTTTTATATGAATTTCACATGTTAGAAGACCTATAAGTTATTATCTATAATATAGTTTTTTAATCCTATCAACTTTAATGGATATTTTTTTTGAGAAAATACCAAGTCATAGAATAATTATAAATATTTACAATATTTCTCGAGAACCTTAATGAAAAAACACAACAGGCTTAGAGCACTCCAGCAAAGTTGCTAAATTTAGTTTTAACTCAGTCTAAAATCCATTGCCGCCAAGATATAGTTTAATTATATTTTTTTTGCGCTGAGAGAGAGAGAGAAGACCAAATTGGATTCGGAATTAACAGAAATCTGAACTGACCATACACATGTTAGTTTGGGCCGGGCTAAACGAACGTATATTTGGCCTAGAAAGTTAGACCAGTCTTCAACATGTATGTGTGTGGTGCAGACAGGACGGTGTGTAGGACTCTAAATCCATGGCAGCCTCTGTCCACAAATGAAGGGCCCCACGCCAGTACCATCGTCATCCTCACTCTCCTGATCCTCGCCGCCACCGCGCCCATGACCTCCGGCGGAGTGGGCAGCTCCGTGGCCATGAATGGGGACCGTCTTAGGGCAGAGTAGATCTGGAAGTAGGCGTCGAACGCAGCCGCATCCACCGCCACTCTCGTCGCAGCCTCTCGCCACCTCGACCGCTCACGTCACCTCCGCCTCCTCTCGTCCCTCCACCGCAACCTCACTGCCACGCTCCTGGAGCTCGGCGCCACCACCGCGTCGATCCGCGCCGCCATCACCGACTCCAAGCCGCTCTTCGATCTACGGCTCAAGATCCAACACCTTAAGGACATATTGCGCAAAAGAGTTGCTCGCGTGCGACAAGAAGCGTGGCGCCCTTGCCTCCCTCATCACCACCAAGTCTATCCCTAAGCCGCTCCAGTACCGCCGCTGCCCGCGCTCAAGATCAATTATGGATGAAGAGAGTTTGCTGGTGTCATATTTTTTTTCCTTAATGCTAATACCTTATGTAATATGGAGTCGTATTTTTTCATCATGTTGTAACCTTGGTAACACCATGCAACATCATATGAACATATTCACCTCTTTTAATAAAGTGTACAGATTTTTCGCACTACAACTACAACTGTTTTTATTTACCTCTAGTTAAGCATGGCTTCTCCTGCATGGTTTCATGGCTTTCACGATGTTCTGCTAGACGCCTCCACGCAGGCAGCGCGAAGTACTTTTTTCTTTTTACCATAGCTGCAATCCAGCTACCCGTACGTGATCTCACGAGTCACCATATGCATGGCATAGTCTGATGGACTCACGGACAGGTAGTTAGGGTCGTATGCAAGGCGTGGTAAAAATTAAAGAAGGATGTAACTAAGCATCGATGCGTCATCATTCGTCCATCCGCTACCCTTGTTCCGTAAGTGTGCCAGTTTGTTCAGGCGGATCATTTTGGACAGTATATTTATATCCTGCTGTAAGCAGCAACTGTGTACAGTGACAGCAGACATTTTACTGCAAACTCGGAAAATCTTCAGACCTTCAAAGTTAATCTTTCGCAGTTACCTTTAGCAATTAAGAGGGGAAGGGTGAAATCATTAAGGAAGAGCACATTACCTCTTGTCCTATGTGTGTGTCTCGTCAGAACTCACTCCAGGCAGTGTGTGATAATCCAGGCGAGCTTCTTCGATTCTTTTCCGGCCGTTAACGCATTCAATTGAGACTGTGTCTGCTAAATAGGGCAGTGCATAGAATACAAACACGTCTGTGCTCCTCTTCTGCATAACACAATGTTTCTTAGGAATACTTAATTGATTGGCATATTAATATGCAACGGCCGTCAAATTCTCAAGTTACATTTGCGTGTCCACATACAGAACAGTCTTCAGTTTCTATTTACCCATTCAAGCCCACCCAAATTCAAAGAAACACATTCAATCGGAGCAATAGAGCAATAATGCCTAAAGTATTTGACAATTGCAAATGATATTTATTACAATAATAGACCTTATAGCAAGTAAATGATTTGATATTCGAGTTACTTCACATAATAACACTCATATCCATTGAGCCATGATGGAGCCCTACGTTGACGTTGATGATTACATAATACCATTGAGGAGGGGTTTGATTTGTTTTTTTTTTCCTTTTCGTGAGATCGTCATTCAGTCCGCCAGTGATACTATTGGTGGCAGCAGATTTGACCATGCATCCTGTCACTGGTGGTGATTCTAGCGAGGATGAATCTTATGCTCGGTTCAACCTTTAGAAGATATGACCAATGTGTTTTTGGCGCCCTTTACTCTTCATAGTGGTTGAGCTTATCACACGGACATCACCGGATGCGACGAAGATGAAGTATAGGGACCTAGCGGTATGTTTCAATATAAATTTATTTTATGTTGAGGTCTAAATTTTAAAATGGTTTTTAATTTAATAAAATCCAGTTCCTTTCTCAAAAAGGGGCATTTGCCCCATGTTCCTAAAAACCACTCGTCGATGCTCATTTGGAAATGTAACATGAATTAAGAAAAGTGAGAAGCGACTATTGTCCTTTGTTTTTTTTTATCATACTATTGTTATGACTTGTCACTATAGTTAATAAGGTATATTGTCTATTTTTTCTTTACATAATACTCATGATGCCTTTTAGTAGGAGCAGACATGGAAGACTAATGAAAATTTGCACCAACAGTTGTCTTGCCATATGAGGGTTTTGGCTATGATGGATTTGGTTAAATTAACTATTACAATTATGTGGGATAGTACATGTTTTGCCACGGGACCATAGTTAATTAGTGCGTACTCCCTCCATACTTAAAAAGAAGTCATTTTGGGTTTATAGCTGATTTTACAAAAGCAAGTTATTTTTTCGAAAAGCAAAAAAATATTATGGTTGTAGGGAATCAAACAAGCAACTTCATAGGTTGAGCACTTTTGCTTCATAACAACAACCACTTAGGTGAGTATATACTATTGATTGGATTAATTCTAAGATATCTTTAATAAGGATAGAGAGAAAAAATACCTTATAATTAATCAGTCACTAGTATATGCTAAATCATATCTTAAATAACCTTCTTTTAAAGTATGGAGAGAGTACTTGTTAAGGACATAACTAGCTAGACAGTTGTGATTTCTATGCAAACAAACTGATGAGCACGCATTCATCTTAAGAATCAATTGGGCCCCACAGATGTAAGCATATGTCTCACCAAGAATAAATCTACTTGCAATGCATTGTTCAAAATAAGAACCAAAACTCACAATGCATTCACAATTCAGCTACCGAAGTTGAAATAATTTTGGTGGCTTCTGAGTTCCAATTGGCCAGCTGTTAATTCTGAAGGACCCAGCACTAGTTTAGCTTTAGCATGACCTCTTGGCTGTGGCTAGCTTCATGTGTTTTGGTTGGGAGCGGGGCGACGCAGAGAAAAGCCTACGCGGACGGAGACTTTGCATGGTGTCTCTTTCCACTGCGCACTTCGTACACCCATCGCCATCACCTTTGTGATCTGAACAAACTGGGTAACATGACAAAAGTCCATGCATTATACTCCTATCCGCGAACGGCCATTGTTCGTGTTGGACAGATGTTACCATGTCTCCCATATAGATCTTCGTACAAAACCAGCACTGTAGAGAGAGAGAGAGAGAGAGAGAGAGAGAGAGAGAGAGTACCTCTAGGTGTGTTACTTGTTAGTGCGCTGCATGTTATGCACGGTAATGAGTGTTGTCCATGCGTTTCGTGCGTGGCAGTCAGGAAGCTGCTCGTGGACTTGCCCTTTTGGTGAAACTCTCGCACTCACACTCATACACACACAAACGCACACGTACACTCACTACTCTCTCTCTCTCTCTCTCTCTCTCTCTCCAGTGCCTTTTTAACCACCTACAAACAGACCCATTTCTCCACAGTTCATACTTCACACACACACCATAGCTATCTCTCTCTCTCCTCCGTTCCTTTCGCTTGCTCAACCCCTTGCGTCGATCCAGCCATGATGAGCAATCGGCTGATGAACAGCAACAACGCGATGTCACCGACCACCGACGTCGACTTCGCCTTCCCGCCCATGCAACAACCCTACCAGCAGCTAGGTTTCGACGCCACCGGCATGTCCTCCATGCCGAACGTCGTCGAACGCCCGCTGCTCCACCACCAGCAGCAGCACAACAACCTCGTCTACGACAACAACAACAACAGTTTCGACTTCGCCGCCGCGGGCCTGGGCTTCTCCTTCCAAGACTCGTCGTCATCATCTCTTCTCCCTCCCACGACGACGACCCTGCCACTGGCGCCGAGCATGGCATCAATGTTGGGCATGCCGCAGTCGCCGCTGCAGATGCCGCCGCCGCCGCCGCTGATGACGACGCTGCTGCCGGGCGTGCCGACGGCGGCGGAGCTGTACCACCACCCCTTCGGCGGCGGCGGCGGTGGGCCGTCGCCGTCGTCGTTCCTGAAGCGGGAGGACGTCGTCGGCCCAGTGGTGGGCGGCGGCGGGAGGATCGGGCTGAACCTGGGCCGGCGCACGTACTTCTCCCCGGCGGACGTGCTCGCCGTGGACCGCCTGCTGATGACGCGGTCCCGCCTCGGCGGCGTGGGCCTGGGCATGGCGGGCATGCTGGGCCTCGGGCTCGCCGCGGCCCACCATCAGCAGCAGCCGCCGCGGTGCCAGGCCGAGGGGTGCAAGGCCGACCTGTCCGCCGCGAAGCACTACCACCGCCGCCACAAGGTCTGCGAGTACCACGCCAAGGCCGCCGCCGTCGCCGCCGCCGGGAAGCAGCAGCGCTTCTGCCAGCAGTGCAGCAGGTATATATATATGTTCGTCTCTCTCTCGTACGCGCTTGTGCTTGTGCCTCAACGCCTGCCACTGACAAGTGGCCCTGTCGTCAACACACTGATATACTAGTGTGTATATATAGATAATGAACGAAATGCGCGCCCCATACGTGGCACGAAGGCACGACCGAGCACGTACTGCATGGGACGCGAAAGGCATGCATGCATGCGGTACTAGGTTCTGCCACATGAATGCACACGCCTGACTCTCTTGAACTCTTGAACACGATTACCTCTAGTTCTCTTCCTCACATGTAGTAGAGTGGTCTTCTTCGTCCTCTGGTTGGTCTTGCTTTCTGTCGATAACTGATCATCTCAGGCTATAATTGTAGCAAGTAGTTACTACTGCTAACCAAACTGGTAAAGCATGCATGCATGGACCATGAAGCCACAGGAAAAATGAAAAAAAAAATCAATGGAAAAGGCTGCAAGCTTTCGGCTCAGCTATATTGGCTACGGAGTAGGTAGTACGCACTGACGCCGCTAGCTGATCATTTCATATGATGCGCGGATATCGCGTCAGATGTGACCGGATTAAATCAGATCATGAGGTCAGAGTCTGAGCGTATCCGCATATTTCTTCCCACTTTTTTTTACCACTAGCTACCAACATCGTCGACCAGACTCCACCAGAGACTCATCATTGCTAACGGTCAGATATTGTCAAGCAATACGTACGTACTATATGTGTGTACAGGTCATGTGTACACAAATACATGCCAATGCATATGTAGACGACTATATAAAGCTATATATATATATATATATATATATATATATATATATATATGCTACATGTCAATAGTTACCAGCAATTACGTATCTTGGTTCATTTTACGACTTTGGCTAGGTTTCATGTGCTTGCCGACTTCGATGACTCCAAGAGGAGCTGCCGGAAGCGGCTCACCGAGCACAACCGGCGTCGCCGGAAACCGGCCAGCGCACAAGGCAATAATGAATCCTCGCCGCCGCCGCCAAAGAAGCAGGCTGGATACGACTAGCATCACCACCTCCTACAACAGTGATCACAACAAGAGTAAGCACCCGGCCACAGCTCTGATTTCAGTTTGTGATTTTATTTTTTGAAAAGATAATTTGAAATTAAGCAGGAGATTAATTACAGTATGCGATAAGGGAAACATTCGAAAAAAGCATTGCAATTTGAATGTCGACTTTAATATCAGGATGCCAATAGAAGCCGCTCGATTTCAAATTTTGAAATAGGACCTCTCGTAGTATCTGTGCCGGCATACAGTCATGATACACATATACATGGATCTAATGTCCAAGTTGTTTATACATATAGTTTTCAAGGATCAGCTTTTAAACAAATTGAAGCATCATACATGGATCTCTAATATCTATCTACATCACTAGTACAAAAGATTCCTTTAGTGGCGGTGAAAAACCGCCTACAGTCACAGTTTTCTGAACCGCCACTGGAAGGGAGCCAATCCCCGTGATGGGTTTGAGCATCATCATTGTGCTTCGGGTGCCCAGTGACAGTGGAGAACGTCACCTTCCACCGCCACTAGGAAGATATTAGAAAACAAAAAAAGGCCCAGTGGACCGGGCCTTGCCCAGCTCGGCCGCAGAACCCTAGCTCGAAGTTGTCGCCTACCACGCCACCATCCGAGGAGCTACCGACGCACTAAAAAGGGGCCCGTGGCTGCCGTCGCTGCACACCCAGATCCCTAGTTGACACGCAAGAAGGGTTTTAGATCCGTTGTTGAGTGCCTACTGAGGAACCACCGCCACGCCCAAATCTAACAACACCGGCGTGCTCGGAGCGGCGAGGAAGATGAGCCAACGGCAGCGACGGTGTTGGGGGAGGCGGAGGTCAAGGCACGCTACGGGAAGGAGGGCAAGGCGACGTCGACGCTGGGGGAGGAGGAGGTCGAGGCGCGCTGTGGGGTGGAGGTGGGCAGCACGGCACCGCCACTAGGGGAAGAGGAGGGAGAGGTGCGGGTGTGAGGAAGAAGGGTCAGGCGCGCTAAGGGGAGGAGGTAGAGAAGGGAGAAAGGTGGGTCTCCTGATAGGGTCAATGAGTCCATAGTTTCCCAGTGACGAGTATATGATGTCAGCAAGCATCATTAGTTTAAGAAATCATCACTGGCGGTGGGATGACGTTAGTGAAACCGCCACGGAGGTCGCTGATGTTAGCGTGAGCCGCCACCAGTATTGAATCCCAGTGACGGTTATTTTCACTTACATTAGTACACGGATTCCCAATGGCGGGTTTCGGGCCCACCACCACTGCTGAAAAAAAGACAAGCTTCATTGTACGCCTGCTTTGTACTAGTGCATGTCATTATATGTTTATCTCGTGTCAACAGAAAGACAGAGTTGTTATGGCAAAAATTTAATTACACACGTGTGGAAAAGGGTCATAAGGTTATGATGGTAATGTGTAATAATCATTTGAGATATTTGTATGCCCCTATTTATAAACCATTATTCGGAAGCTACCAAATTAAAAGTGCCCAGCACTGCTAGTACAATCGATGTGCCAGCACGATACAATGCTTGGGCATGCATGCATATATATGCCAAATGCCCTGCCACCTAGACGCTACGTCACCTGGCCCGACGTACATGCATGCAACATGCAAGCATGGCCATGGCGGATGGAGCCAAACTTTGACGTACGTGTAGGATCTCTACGACAATACTAGCTAGATACTCCTGCTACATGTTGATCAATTGGCCTTTTCGCCTGCTGATCAACATGTTGTACTTTTTTGGATGCCAGAGTTAATTTAACCATTTAATTTGTACGACGAGCAGGTGCAAGCACCACGGCCGCAGCCAAATCGACGGCCATCTCGCCGAACGGCAGCGGCGTCAGCTCCTTGCTTGACATGGACAAATGCCAGACGAGCAGCGCCGCCCCGACGGCCCTGTCTCTGTCCGCGCTGCCGCTGCCGGAGAAGGATGGCGGCCTGGCCACCATGCTGATGCAGCAGGTGCACGGCCGTGAAGACGACGACGACGAAGAGCAGCACTACGTGACCTCGCTTGTGCTGCAGGCTCAACAGCATCAGCAGCAGCAGCAGCACCACGGCAACATCTTGTCGTGCTCGTCAGTGTCAGATCATCAGCAGAACGGCGGCTGCAACGGTTTCTTTGAGGTGGACTTCATCTGAGTGCGCGATGCGTGCTTGTACGTAAAAGGAGAGAGGCCAAAAACCAAAAAGCCTAGTAGAGCAATGGCTGCATTATGAGACGCACGACGTGAAAGAAAGGAGCAAGGTTGGTTGAACTAGGCATGGAGTAGGTTACTAGCTAGCCTTTTCTTTTTACTGTACATGTTAGTACTTGAGCTACTACTAGTGTGTTGGCCTTTATTTACAAGAGAGAAACGCTTGTGTTTATGCGTCATTTTTTTTTATTTGGTAGAGTATATGTAAATCAGGTGTATGCATGTGTGACTGTTGTGTGTGCTAATTTACTGAATTAGGGTGCATGTACTAGTATGTTTCTTACACCTTGGGTCCTGATGACTATGGAATTTATCCGCATTTGATTCATTGTACCTAATTACTGAACATTTGGCAATTTTAATGCATGCACCTTGTCCTTACCCAAATTATAGAGACAAGGCAAGGCAGCAGAGATCGAGCAGCAGAGGCACTCCCGGCCCAAAAAGATTTCATACAAGAGACTCAACATTTGGAATTTTCCATTTGTCTTGTCTCGTTGTTCCCCATATATACTATATTCCAGAGAGAAGCAAGGTAGACCACCGATAGCAGCATAAGATCATGCATAATTGAAGTCCGAAAACTAGTAGTAGCTCATTATAATTGAAGTGTAGTACTACTTCTGAAAAGATGTTCAGACAAGAATAGCTCTCTCCTTCCAATTGTTACATCTATTTAAAACTTATGGGATAGTACTGTCTAATGAGTACAATATATTTGAACCACTGGAATTTCATGACAACTATAGAAATTTGTATGAAATAATTTAATTTGTTCATGAATCTAGAGGAAGAAGCTTCCACATTCATATGTATGGGCGCAAATAACTACAATATACTTCAATTTATTAATCTGTTGGAGTTGTACGTGAAAATTGAGGTGGATGCATGCATGGTAATAACAGACCTAGTGTATAAGTGGAATGTTTGCTTCATTTTTTTTTTCCTAAAAGGATTAGTTCCCTCCATTGGTGGACTCATATTGTAGAGTAGTAATAACTAAGGAAGGCAAGATGGACATATTCTTGAACTAATAAGTACTGTATTTTTTCAAACAATAAGTAGTGCATATTAGAGGCAAGGTTGACTAAGCTTAACCACCAAAACCGCAAAACATTATTCTATAGGAGTGCACATTATATTATTTGTTGTCAAGGACGACTATACTAAAACCTGATTTGTTGAGTGGAGTAGTAAACAACAAAGGTATAATTAATTCTAGGTGCGGAAACAGTGCGGAAAGGCAGACTACACAGGCGGCCTGAGCCTGGAGCCTTGAACAACACTGGATTGAATCTAAAGGCAATCTTTCATAGCAGTTTAGGGTGTATCTGGGCAATAAAACTTAGGACCATCACACATTTACTACGATAAAACTGTAGGCTGTAAAGAGTTTTTATTGTGGATTCCAATTAATGGAGAGCAAGGATGGGAGTACGATCAAGGGGGACCAGCTGCTAGCAAGGATGGCAATGGAATCGATTGAGGATCTATATTGAAAATGAACTCAACTGCTTTTTTTCTTTAATTTTTTAATCAGAAAATGAAATTAAATAAACTGTCAGCGCGCTTATAAAAATATAACTCTTAAAAAAATATTGGACATCTTTCAGTGATAACTGTATAATAATAAAGAGATAGTTCTGATTCGAAACCAGTTTGTGGGATTTTCTTTGAAAACCTTTTCAGGATAAAGACAACTAAAACAATGTGGGGGCGTATATGTCTCTTTCACATGGAAGAAGTAAAGCATGCAGGTATGTTGTGTAGGTTAGCAGACCCTAAGGCTCTTGATAGAAAAGCTTTGCGATTGATATCGTAGACTTATAGGCCTGCATGAGTTGAACCGACCACATGCAGAGAAACTATACGTACCTAGCTGCAGCTGACAGTACAGTTCCGTAGAACATATATATACGTGTGTGTCCAACTACACAGTTCTGTATGTGGCTGGAAGATGCAACTGCTCTATTATCAGACATAGGTATAGCTTGCGAACGGTATTGATCAGCCCACGTAGGTACTAAGTCTTAGCTGCAGCTCTATTATCAGAGCACTGAGTTGATGAGGTTCTGTCGACCTTAGGTTGGAAAAACAAACCATTATATTAGGGCAACTTCTTCAGTGTACAATAACTGAGCAAGTGGATTACAACTGAATTTATTCAACAAGATAAGATAATGTTTTTCTATATCTAGTGAACATGGATCTAATTTAACTAAACATTGAACATCTACCAAGATATATTATTAGTAAAGAACATATCAATTAATAGTTATATTAAAAGTCACTCCCTCCGGTCACAAAATGTCGAGGTTTAATTTCAGACATGCAAAGACGAGATTGCCATACACTCAGTTGCTTAGCTTGTTGCTGCCCTAAACGTGAACAAAAATAAACCGGAAGGGAGTAGGCAATATAGCATGTGCTAATTAAATCTTGATCGTACTTTGTTTCCCGTTTGTGGAAACATGAAGATTGGATTAGGTGAGTGCTACTCCATAGCTGGTTTTCGTTTGTGTTAGGTATATATAGCATGCAGTAGCTAAACCCCTTCATATATACTAACAAACCGATATCTTCTTTGCTGAGGCTAAGAAGCTAATAAGTGTTGGCGTTGGCAAAAGCACGTGCAAATTGGACTAGCGTATCCATGAATTCATTGCGACCTAAATATGTACTATTACGGCCCTAAGAACGCCGAATTATCCGTGTACAATACTGTAAACGACAGAGCAAATTTCTCATGCATCATATATGCCGGCTGGGCAATGAGCTCAGTGGGCCAGTTGCCACGCCTTGTTGTCTTGTGCTTGAATATCCAGCTACTTTGCTAGTCCGTACTATCTTTGTTGCACAATTTTCAAAATAGAGGTTTCTAGCACGTTATCGAAAAAATGCGAAAAATTTATGACCACTTCACGGTTTGCCGTCAATGTATTCCGTACCCAACGATTGCGACAGAAGCAAGCAATGGCCCATGTCTATCATCCATTCCAATTTGCACCGGGTAAGGCCGCGTAACTCCATCAAAATATAATGAAACCGCTAGATTAACTATGATGGCCCGTGGTAGCCCAGAAACAGATGAGAGTTTATTTTCCACGTGCAACAAGGCCCGGGACAGATCACTTCGTTCCTGAAAGAGGGATCGGAACTACTTGCTTTCGTCAGACGCAAGAAACCAGCATATAAATTCTCCTGCTCTAATCCTATACATGAAACATAGGTTCTATGGTAAAGGAGAGTAGAAAGAAATTTGTGACAGCTATATGAACACCGTACCGTAGCACCGTCATGCTAACTTCCATCAACAGCACTTCTACTAGAACTAGGTAAGTTAAGTAACGAAGAGAAAATTATCTCTGTAGATTGTGCTACGAGAGATTATTACTGGCGCACGAGTATTTTGTCCTGTGTGGTGGACTTGGAGGCAAAGAACTCGGAGGCCTGGATGCGATGGATTGGCCACCTTGCTGTGACCATGCGATGCGAGAGGCGGCCAGTGATCCGTTAAATCCAAAAAAGCCTGTTCTGCAGGTGGCGCGCTATGCAGCTGCCCCGGCACATGGCGACCTGCGCTGCACCGCACCCCGCATTGGGATTCGTGGTGGAATCAGGTGGCCGTCAACACGCCGTGCCAAGAAAACATACATATACGCTCGCCAGAGGAACGTACTGGTATGATTTGTATGCATGCTGGCTGAAGAATAAGATGTTGGAGAGGAAAGGATGAGCTGGACAAAGAGAACACCCAGGTTGAATTGCTCAGAATCATATATGCATACTGATGCGTGCAGCACTAGGTGAGTTATACAAGACCGATACGTCTGACTGGAACTACAATCTAATAAAACAGAGCACTAAAGCCTATACTGAAAAAGGTCAAGTAATTTGGAGGCATCAGCGAGAGCATTTATTACTGAGCCTACCGATCAACGATCATAGCAAAGACTTAAATACTGTACTATACTACAACAATTGCTTGACGAAACCTGCATCGCTTTACAGTTGTAGCCTTCATTTGATTTTCACCTCTTATTCAGTTTCCGAGACCTTCAGAAATGTGAATGCATACTATGTTCAAGATTGTTAAAATAACCAGACGGTATAGAGAGGATGATATGGATGCTGCACTTTTTCCTCACCTCATCTCTTTCCTCGGCCTTCCAACTGGCCTCTTCTCCTGAACGTGACAAGGTTTGGATTCCTGTCCCACAGGCGCTGGATTGCTCTGCTGCGGCGGCCCGTTCCATGATCGGATACGGCGGCGATTGCTTGGGCGATGACTGCTATTGGCAGGTGACCTTGGCTTGGTTGGAATGCTACCAGGCAGGCTGAACCCCTTGCGGTTTCTAGAACTGCTTTCTGGCTGCAAACCATTTGATGAGCTGAAAGGACTAGTATTAGTTTAATAGCATAATATCTTCTTTTGCTCTAACATATAGTGGTGTGTTTTTAGAACATTCAATAACTTGTTAGTTTGCTAGTATTGTTTGCAATCCACATTCCTTATCTAGATAAAAATTGATGGGATGACTATTTCATACTGGACTCGTAGCCAGTACAGCAGGTAGAAGATCAGATATTTCAAAATACAGAGGTATCTAGCAACTATAATAGTACGGGTAAACAAAATATCAGGTGAAGGAAAGAAACAGCAGACACAGGCACACAGCAAAGCAGAGAACATTGGACATTTGAAACATTACAGGGACTATAATAGAAGAAGATACCTGGGTGTGGTCTCGATGTCCTTTAGTATCCTTCTTGAGACAGAACGAGACTCATTGAACATGGTGCCTTCTGCGGACAAACAAACAACATCAGATGAGAGAAAGCAACTTGAGGCTCATATCCACGTAATCATATAGTTTTTCTGGCTGAAGTATGGCAGCCTACCATCATTCTTTTGCGCTAGATGCATCCTCTCAGGCTTAACTGGACTCTCTGTCAGGTCCTGGGAAAATATTGATGTTATCTTCATTATTAACAATATATCCACATTTTAATTTGTCAGAAAGACATTCCAAGCAAGCAAGTAGTTGTGTTGAGTTCAAGTACCAGATAAGGGTATGGATAAAACTCTAGTGCATCATTGTGCTTATTCACACGAGCTCGACGAGAGGTTGAATTCACAAACCTAACAGGTCTAGCAGTTTCACCTTTTGAAACTATGTTAGATAATGTCAAGTTGTCAGTCCCAAGAAGTGAAATATTTTTCAATTCCTCCAGAAATCCCCTCAGTTCAACAGCATCACTGGACACAGGGTCGTCAAATGCTGCAGAAAGATGGCTATTTGAGGTTATTAAAAGAAGTGCATTCCTAATTTAACACTAAAACTTAATCATAATTTGAACCATGTAGGAAGTCATACCTGCGTGACTTCTAAGAGCATCAGACTCCTTTTCTGAAGTGTTAAATTTGTTTAGCTTTGGCTTGACTCTTCGAGGCTCTTCAAAAGTGTCCACTTTGTTAGAATAAGTTCGCTTCACAACCTGCAATAAGTATTACTTACTACATGTTTGCACAATTCCATAGTTGAACACACAATAGTTATTAAAACAAGATGGTTGCCATGATATACAACACACAGCAGTGTCTACTTGAAACCGAGAAGAAACAAAACATAATTTAATCGAGCTCCTAGCTGTCATCACAATAAGAATAGTTAAAACTACAAATAGTTGTCATAATTCCAGTGTTCCAAAATAAATAAGGCCTACCCTGACATCCAACACATAGTTGTATCAAAACAAATAAGAGGCCTACCCTGACACCCAACAGTGTCTGCTAAAATGTTTAACATAACATGAAAGAAAACAATTCATTAGAATTGCAAATTGTAGATAGATCACCATAAAGTTCTTAAAAGTGCACAGAACTCCAACAAGTGTCATAATAAGTTATCAAAACTAGTAACCTTCCGAAGCATTATTCTACTTCTATGTATCCAAAGAGGCAGTACAAAAATAATGGAATTGTTGGGGTATGATTTCGTGTTTTCAGAGAATTATAATTATACTCACATGCCGACGTTGATCATGGCTCATGTTCTTCAGGGTACTAGGGCCCTCAAGAGTAGTTGAGCTTTTCTTCAGCCCACTGTTTCCATCAGTGTTGTCAAACAACGGGCTATAAACAGCAACACCTGAAGTTTGAAGGAGAGAATTGCTTGGAATCAATGCAACAGGACGTTGCTGTGTGCTAGGCTGCCAGGCGAGTGGAAGGACATCATCTGGTTCATATACACTTGGGTCAGAGTCCACAACCCGCTCTTGAAGTATCTTTGTAAGAGCAACATACTCCGATCTAGCATGAAAAATGCGTGACAGAAGTCAAAGTTTTTCATTCAATTTATCCATCAACTGGATCTATATACTTGGTGCACCAAATTTCAACAATTGTGTCAATGAGTTTGTCTTCAAGATCTCATGGAGATAACATTACTGTAACGATCTAAAACTTTAATGGGGCAACTTGCCAATTGAAAACTATCAAAAATGAAGTGTTGGTCACAAAATGCAAATTGTAAGGAAAATCTGCCAAAGTAATAACATAGAGTGCCCGCACATTTGAGCATGCAGAGTTTAACAGCATCAGAATAAAGGTTACACATAAGAAGAATAAAATAATGATGCAAGGAAACAAGATATACAAGGAAAAATACCTTTATCAGAATCCAGTTCACGGGTACCTTCGCCATAGTCTTTCAGAACAATCTCCTTTCCACTCTTAAACCACAGGAAATCAGTTAGCTTGACGTTATAATTTTCTCAAGTAAGACACTACTCTATGGCAAAGAGTTAGGAATGAACAAAAAAATCAGCATACCTTATTGAACTGATAGTTGTCAGAAGCAAAATGAGCCCCATTACCCTGATCTGTTAATTGCAAAAAAAAAAAGAAGGAAATAATTTGAAGCTTTCTCAGAAGCAGAGAGTTCGAAAGGGCATGAATTATAATGGCCAGTCAGAAAAGGTTAGTAATAATCCTAATAACGCAAGGGGCATCTGCATCGCCACTTAGTGTCGAATGGCTTTACAATTAACATCATAGCATACAATTTTTTCCCTTTGGTATCAAAACTATTGATCCATTTGGATTCTGATAATATGCCCTCGCGTGAGAAATTAAACAGAAAAATGTAGACATATACAAGCATACATGTTGACCTATAACACATGGTTAATATCAAAGGATAAGGCCTCCCTCAACAGTAAACACAAACTTCAAACATGGGAACCCCTATCATTCTCACAATTTTCCATAGGACATTTGCAGTTGCACCAAACACCTTAATCATATGATACCCCTTGTAATCGCACAAGAGTGTGATCATATACTATTCAATTGGGCGGCATGATCACGAGAAATTCGATTGAGAGCCTAAATTTGCCCCAATTTTGCTCAAGCGTTGGTGATACCACAGCACCTGCGCTGCCACCCCCACTAACTGACGACGCGACACACGGAGATGCGACGAGCGCTGCGCCGAAGCGGGGTTCCACTTCCACCGACCACCACCGGCGCAAAACGGCCTCCGCGACAGGACGAAATAGGGCGCGCTTCGCTCGGCATTTGGAAATTCGGAACGCGCGAGGTAGGGCGGGAGAGATTGTACCTGCGGTGATTAGGGCGCGGCATGGTGGCGGGGGCGATTGCGATGAATCCGGGGAGGAAGACGTGTCGTCGTCGGAGGAGGACTCCGGGCCGAGGGCGGCGGCGACGCCGGCGAGGATGCGGCCGGCGCCGGAGACGAGGCCCGAGAGCCACCCGCCCGGAGGCGGCGGCCGCGAGGGCTCGCCCGCGGCGGAGGAGGCCATGTGCGAGGAGTGGAGTAGGGGGTGATTGGAGTGAAGTGGTGGGTTGCGGTTGCGGTCCTCGAATGGGGAGGAATTTTGAATTTTCCAAACGCGCAACGCAACCGCCAGGACGAATGGAGGCGTCGCGGTTGGTTTCTTCTCCCGGAACAGGAAGGCGCTAGGCGCAGCCGCGGGCCGATGGGTGGGTTTGCTTTCTTCTGCCTGGCACCATTGCCGCTTATTGGTTCCTGTTAAGACGCTTTCGTCTGGCGAATACGTATTCTTGCATTGCCCATTCCTGTTAAGTTTCGCGGAATGCATCATCAGGATTCAGGAACATACACGTCTTTACACAAAACGGACGTGGACGGCAAACTATTGTATCCTTTATACCTGGAAAACATGAATTTTGCATAGATTTCAGGCAAAAAGGGTCCTGATTGATCTATCTAAGAATAGGATTGAGGGAAAATTCCAGATTATCAAAGATGTACTACTTCACTAATGATCGTTGGTAATGCACAAGGAAGGGCTCCTATATTTAGCATTGGTCTCTTGTTGCACGATGAAGAGAGAGCAAGGAGATAATCTCGCGCATGACCATGCAAGTGCAGCAGACTACACGCTCCAGGGTCTTGTGATCCATGTCCATCGCATCGCATGAACTAGTCACACGCCCCAACTGTCCGAACGCCTGCCTCTTCTCACTCCCTTCCCGCCACCTCAACCAGCTCCACTCTCCGCACCACGCTATATATACCAAGCTGATGATCGGATCACTAAGCCTTAACCCATATCACTACACACTGCATCATCCATGGCGGCGAACGAGCAGTTGCCGGTGTTCCTCGTGCTCGCAGTCCTCCTCCTCGTCCCGGCGCCCGCCGCCGGCGCCTTCAACATCACCAAGATCCTCGCCGACTTCCCAGAGTTTGACGTCCTCAACGCGCTGCTCCTCGACACGGGCCTCGCCCACGCCATCAACACCCGCGAGGCCGTCACCCTCCTCGCGCCCAACAACACCGCCTTCGTCGCCCTGGCCCGCGGCGCGCCACGTGGCACGACGCGCTCTTTCATCACCGACCTCCTCGCGCTCCACGTCGTGCTCGACTACCTCGACGCGCCCAAGCTCGCGGCGATGCAGCGCGGCCGAAGAGGGGACGGCTCCGTGCTCACCACGCTGCTGCAGTCCACCCGCAACGTCCCGCGCGGCGCCGGGTTCCTCCGCGTCGTCTCCCTCGCCTCCAACGCCTCAGCCTCAGGCGGCGACCGCGTCACGTTCTCCTCCGCCGCGCCGGGCGGGCAGCGGAACGCCACGTTCGAGAGGCAGGTGGTGGCGCAGCCTTACAACGTGTCCGTGCTGAAGGTCAGCGGATTCGTCGTGCCGCCGGGCATCAAGTTCGTGCAGCCGTTCCCGCCGCCGAGGGCGAGGCGGCACGTGGCGGCGCCGCCCCCGGGCCAGGCGCCGGGACCCGCGCCGGCGCCTGGGCCCATGCACCCGCCGGTGTCTGGGTCCGGCCCGCTGATACCGTCGCCGGTGAGGCCGTTCCCTACACCAGACCTCACCGATAGTCCGCCGCCGCTGCCGGAGGAGGAGACGGGGGTCATTCCAATACCCAGCGTGCACGGGGGCATGGCGGCGAAGCTACCGCCATCGGCCGCCGCCGTTGGACACAAAGCGGCCAACTGGTGGAGTGGACTCGCCGTGGTTCTTCTGCTTGGGAGTTTGTAAATAAGGTGCCTCCTTGCGAGACAGCCATGCTAGATTCAGCTTAGTTTCAACAAAATAAGATACTCCCCTCTGATTTTGATTTCTTGACGACAAATATCAACAAAATAAAACACAAGGGGGTAATTTGATTTGGTTGGATCAAGGAATTTCTAAATCTGACCATTCTCAGATCCAGCAGAACGATAGGACATGTAGCAATTCAAGCAGCCGCATTTTCACATATATGATAAAACTGAGGATCCAGAAGAAGAATTGGTGGTCATCGACTCACCAGGGCATGACACACGCAAACACAACAGGAGCAGACACCATTATAGGTCACTAAAGTAATCTGGAATACGCTTAACTTCTATGTTATTGTCAAAAACATGGTACATCCATCAATGTAGCCATTGTTCAAGTCTTCTTACTCTGCATCCTCTAATGTCGGTATCCTCATGAGGTGAGTCTTCTCACTCCGCATCCGCTATCTCGGCATCCTCAGGAACACCTCGGAGGTACAGAACGTTGTTGCACCTGTACATTGAAAATGAATAAAAACAGGTCAGCTGGCTGTTTCAATGTACTAACCAAAAATGAATAAAAACAGTGACAACTCAGTTTGATCAAATCTGAAAAGCCACAGATTCATCCCAAATAAACCGACCACCCAATTCTAAAAAGTTGCAAAGCACAGTTACAGTTATTACAGATTCCTAGTTTTATGATAGCAAAGTGACAGTATGCAAGCTGTTCTAGGTTATGTCTAATGCACAACACTGCTACTTGACAGGCTAGGAGCAAAGGATGTTACTACCTGATCAGAATCTCTCCCAGGTTTCCAGAAAACTGACCATCAATGTACTCCTCTGTATTAGCAAGCTGCAAGTGGTAGAGAAAAACAGCGATGAACATGTTGTTTAATATGCAAAAGATGATATTCTATCAGTGTCACTGTCAAAGTGCTACCTGAAGATTCATGTAGGAGTCCACAGAAACAAGAAACCCTGTGAAAGTAAAATTAATGTTCATCAGTACATTTAAGCACATAAGAAATATCTGAAAAGTAAAATATAACAGTTTAAAAATTGTAAAACTTAGACTGTGAACACAAGAGACAAATTACCTTTGTACTCCATACCCCACTTAAGCTTGACCATTACAGGCTTCCCTGTCAGGTTGTTTAAGAACGGTTTTGGGTTAACTGGCACAGTCTGCACAAAGTAAGAAACCATCAGTAAGCATACCATAAGGTCTTATTATGTCTGGGAAACATATACATAAAGACTCTCATTTCACACTTTGTCAACTTCTTTAGTTCTTAGCCACTAGTTAGTTCCCTAAATAAACTAGATGATAGCTGTCCAACATTTATTGCAAGGAAGGCATAACCTTTCACAAGGCACCATATCAATCTGGTAAAAATATCATAACTAGTACATGGCAAACATAATGTACCCACTAGCTCAGCTCTAAGTGCAAGGTTAAAACTGTTGACCAACCGTCCTGACTTCAGATGAATCTTAAAGGGATAGCCATTTGGAATCAAGAGCAACTATCTGCTTATCTAATCACACAGTGATCCTTAAATTTTTTCTGCAACTATAATAGGTAAACACTTAAACAGCAAATAAGGAGTTGTGCTTCACACATAAGCCCTGCCTGGCTCATTAGGAATTCGTCCTTTTTACCAGCTGTTTGATACCTTTATTAATTTCATTATCAACAAGTGCAATGTTGAAACGACTGCAAAGTTGAAACGGCTCTGCATGGATATAATTTGTAGGCAAATATGATGAATTGAATTAAGTTAGGAAAAACAAACACAACCATGATACGCAATCATCATTGGTACTTGTAATGGTGAAATTGCTGGCCTCAACTTTCAATAGGTAAAGATAGCCAATATGAGAAGCAATGGGTGCCATAACAAGACTACCAACTTCATTGGATGCAAGCATTTATGAGTACAACGGTGAAGCAAAATTGGGAAAGACCCATGGACCAATCCATGGCTACACGGGCATAATAGTTGTCCCAATAAAAAACACTGACTTCCAGCAAGCCCTAATGGTAATGTAAGAGTCTGTGGGACTCATGCAGTCATGCTATCTGTAATGAGTATCAATTATCAAACATAAGTGCTTTACCAATTCAGGTGAAATTTAATTACCGGTGGGACTCCGGTGTGTGCACATCAAATGTCCCCTCATCCAAATTTCACGGCAATGAGTGCTAACCTATTAAGCATCATCTTGCTGGGATTTAACCTAAGGGTCTCAACGCCTCTGCCCTTGTTGTGTCAGCTACACACTACTACAACACATCCTATGTAACATCTAAAATATAGACTGAAATTATGCGCGTAAGTCTCAGACTAGCCGCGCACAAGAACATCGACACTAAATCACACGATAATTAATCGGAAGCGCAAACAGATCCGGCTCATAAATCACCGAGAAAGATAAGAAGAGAGAGCCAGGTGAAGGGACGGGAGCTTACCGCCATGGGTGTAGATGGACAGCGGCCGCCGCAGGTGCGAGTCGAGCAGGGGGAGTGGAAGGCGGCGAGGAGTAGCTTGGTCGCGGCCGGCGGGCGGATTGGGGGCAGACTGGCAGAGCCGCCGTGGAAAGCTGAAGCGTGAGTGGGTTTAGCAGGGAGGAGAGGAACAACCGCCAACAGGTGGGCTGGGCTGATGCTTATGGACCGAGTTCTGTTTCGCTTCATCATGGGCCTTCGGAAATCGGAAGTTCAGATTGAGACAAAAAAAAAAAAAGAGACCAATTACATAATAATCACAGTTTTGTTGGTAAGTTACATAATCAATTTTAGTTCGAGTATATTTCTAATAAACTTTCAAAATATCCGCAAATATCATTGGTGTTCCAATAACAAGGTTGGGCCTTACGTGACAGCGACATTGACATTTATGGGATTATGAAGTTTAACGGTGCCATGAAATAATTTATATCCAAATGAAAAATGCAAGCAATGTAATTTTATACAATGACATTGTATTTATTTTCCGGGTTAAATATTTTGACAGTATTTAATAACGGTTATTAAGGGATATAGCTTTCAGTCTAGTGTAACACAGACACTTCTTCACGATCACTTTCGTCTAATACAAGCTGAGCTGCTTGATCTGCCGTTGTGTCTTGCACAACACAGCAACAAAGACAGTGAGAGGGACGCAGACATCAGTAAAATTTTTCCCAATTTGGTCTTGTCATGGTTGTCTGGTCTAGAAAATTAAAATACCTGATATAGTCCTCCAATCCAAATGTAGCACCTACTACAGCACGTATATTAGTATACTGCACGTAACTGTCGTCAGGCCTCCTCCGTCCCCGTGAACACTGTGGTTACTCGGTCGTATCAATGACCCCAGTGACGTTAAATAAACGATATATGTACAAATCAGCGCCTAATCACAATCTCCGAACAATGCGACGAACGAACGGATAGGGCGATGATTTCAGAGGAGTTGCCGGCGAGGGTGAACAAGTGACCTGTGAAAGTGATATTATACTAGCTTGGCCGCTAATCCGTAGTTATACACTACTGGCAGTACCTGTGGAGAGTAAATTTTTAATTATCGAAGAAGTAATTTGCCGGTCGACATATAGCACTTCTGTCTAATGCTATCAGCATCAGGCAGGGACGATACTGTCATATCCGGGAAATTTGAATATAAAATCACAATACCAGTTTAAAAATTATGCGTCGAGTAGAATGATGGATGGATATTGTATCGAGCGACGACCGTGTCATACTGCGTCACTTCCCCCGCCGGAAATCATCTTTCGTGCGCATGCCTGCAAATTCGAACCAGTTCACGAGTGCTCTGCTCAGCTCAGCAAGAGTACTGTATAGTTGGGAGACTCGGCCAGCTTAAACAGACCGATCAAAGTCTTCAGGCGTGCCTCTGACTCGTTAATTGTAATCTGCTCCTTCTTATTAATATAACGCCAGCAATGCTGGATCTTTCAAAAAAAAAAAAAGCGTAGCAAGAATATATACAGGAAGCTGTGTGTTTCCGCACCAGAGATAGAGCATGCGCATGTGATCCACGCACGTCCATTAGGCACGCTGTGCGCAAAGACCGTCGAGCACAAAAAGCTCGAAATAAATAATCAATGGACACCACAAAAAAAAACAGTATAATTATTTTTCGGTTATAAACACGGAACACGATTGGTGCGATGGTGGGTCCGTTCGTTCGGTCATCCAACCGTTTTAAAACCGGGCCATCCAGTGGACTCGCACGAGCACGGATGACGGACCAGCCGGGCAGCGACGCGTCGCGCATGTGCTGATATGCACATAACACATGCTCACAGATAGAAGCGTATTTTAATAAGTAAGACAATGTAAATACTGAAAGAGCACTACTAGTTCTGGCTTAGTACGAATCGGGAATGAAAACCCCGTGCCAAATTCCCAATTGATCTACTATATAAAAACGTCCGGAAAAGTGAAGGCGGCGTCGATCGATGGAGAGGAGTCCCCATACTAATCAAACCGCATGATTAACCTCCGCTGCTCCAACGTGTTAGGTCGCCTAGCCTCGCGGCGGCGCGCTGGCCTGGGCGTGGCCCATGCATCTTCTTCCGGTGGTCAGGAAGAAGTTGAGAGAATCATGATGCTTTGTGCGCGGGAAGGATCCGCGCGCCGTACGCACTATCATCATGCATCTAGCTAACTAAGCAGAGCCGTGTGGTGGCTATATATGCTAGCCGCCGCTAGCGCTATAATCATGCATCAGATGGTTCGCTTTTGCTTTATCTCGTCTCGTGTAGAGCTTGGCTTTATTGCTTTACAAATGTGTGCGCTTGGAGCTTGGTCCATAATATGTGAAGGAGACCAAACGAAGCAAAAGCAGGAATGTGTATATGCATGTCCGCAATGCACGCTCTCACGACGTGTACAGTCCGACCTAGCCTCTCCACCAACTGCAGCCACGTACTACACTGGATCGTGCGAGACTGCAAGGTATGGAAGGAAGGTGATGCATGCAAGAGAAATGAGACGAGATGAGGGCCCACCCAACAACCCACAGCCTTGTTGGACTGACTGACTGACTATTTGGACGGTTGGGTTGGACCAGGTAGCTAGCTAGCTTTCCACCCACACCAGCACAGCACTCTCCCTCCCAACTAACCGCACCACCATATCGTCTATCTATCACTTCGTCGTCACCGGATTTCTGCTCCGCCACCGGGAGACGCCTTTTTATTACTCATCATCACACAAGAGAAGCTTTCCTCATAGTGCATCGTGAACACGTTAGGCGCACGCGCGGCATCTTTCGACTACTTGCATTGTGCTTGCCAATTTGCCACATGGCCCTCGCGTCTGCTTCTCCGCCGTACGTCGGGGCGATCGTGCGGCTCTTGTCACCCGGCGGCTGGCGCCAGCGTGACGTAGCCGCGGTGGCTCCGGCCCGCGGTAGGTGAAACCGTCGTCGAGCCGGGTCCGAGCGCCGGGAACGGTTGTCCGGTCTAGCCTAGCAGAACCAAATTACCGGAATGCCCTTAACCGAAACGCCTTCTGGTTTGACTTGTTGTTTCCAAAGTATCACGAGGCCGTGTGAAACCTGTCCGAATTTCGTTTTTCCCTGAACCATTTTTTTCTTTCTTTCATTCATAATTCGAGCTGCTGGTCTGCTGGATATCGATTTTGTTGGTATGCGTTATTCGACGCCTTCCGTTGATCTGCTGTCAGTGACACAATTCACTTTCGGATTTGACTGCCAGGCAGCTGCGCACATTCGCGCTGGCTGTGATGAATATTCTGTCCAAGGAAGAAACACCTCTTTACCTGTGGTTCCCTTTGACAAATCCAGGAGGCTCCCTCCCACTAATGAAGTCGCCCTATTCTGTTCCGTATTGTACTGTATTTGGGTAGAGATTAGTCGCTGTGTAACCGCCACTGTGCGGTGGGTGGGTGGGCTACAACAATAGGAAACAGAGCGTTACAGTTTTTTGGAACGGTCACGGGAGAATTCTCAAAAGGTTCCATCCATCCTACCAAGAAAAAAAACTTTGAGGCGCATCGTATGGAACAAGTTGGAAAAGCAAATCAGCACCATTCACCAACCCCGATCGCAGGCAGGCAAGAAAGGATCTCACGAGGGAGGGGAGGATTCCGTAAACCCAATCTCTCTGGTAATGGGTTTGGTAAACGACGTTGACGTGGCTCGAGCCCGTCCCAGTCAACGAACCTCAGCTCCAGCCACACACACACACACACAGTCTCTCACCAACCGCAGAGCTTCTCCTTCTCTCACTTCCACTCGGGTCCCACCCACCAACTCTCAACTCAGCGTCCTCCTCTGCTCTGCTCGACTGCTCGTATATAACCCACCACCTTCCATTCCTCTGCTCTCCAGGAGAAGGAGACCATCGATCGAGCGTTGTTTGATCGAGCTACCACCATCATCTCCTGCTGCCTAACACGACCGTCTCAAGTAGCAAGCAGTAGAGGCACCTAACCAGCTAGCAGTACAAAACTCCTCCGTCCGTTTCGTTTTCGTCCAAAAAGAAGAAGAAGGAAAAGAAAGAGACATGGGTTCCGTGGACGCATCCGTGCCTGTTCCGCTGCCGGAGGAAACCTCATCGCCGATGATCTTCCGGTCGAAGCTCCCCGACATCGAGATCAACAACAGCCAGTCGCTGCAGTCCTACTGCTTCGGCAAGATGTCCGAGGTTCGCGACCGTCCCTGCCTCATCGACGGTCAGACGGGGCGGTCCTACACCTACGCCGAGGTGGACTCTCTCTCCCGTCGCGCGGCGTCGGGCCTCCGCGCGTTAGGGGTCGGCAAGGGCGACGTGGTGATGAACCTGCTCCGCAACTGCCCCGAGTTCGCCTTCGTCTTCCTCGGCGCGGCCCGGCTGGGCGCCGCCACCACCACGGCGAACCCGTTCTACACCCCGCACGAGATCGAGCGCCAGGCGGCCGCCGCCGGCGCCAAGGTCGTCGTCACCGAGGCCTGCGCCGTCGAGAAGGTCAGGGAGTTCGCGACGGAGAAGGGCGTGCCGGTGGTCACCGTCGACGGGAGGTTCGACGGGTGCGTCGAGTTCGCCGAGGTGGTCGCGGCGGCGGAGGAGATCGAGGACGATGTCGAGGTGCATCCCGACGATGTCGTCGCGCTGCCCTACTCGTCTGGCACCACCGGGTTACCCAAGGGCGTCATGCTCACGCACCGCAGCCTCATCACCAGCGTCGCGCAGCAGGTGCGTTTTTTGTTCTCATGCCCTTTTCTCTCTCTATCTCTCTGGGGCCTGGGCACGCCGTCGTCGGCTGCTCGATCGGCGCCATGGCCCGGCGCACGGGGTGCACGCAGGGCGCTGGGGCCCGCGTGTCAGTGTGCGCGAGGAACATTCCTTGGCGCTGCGCGAACCCGACAACCCGGGTTGTCAAACGCGTAGGCCGGGTTCATCACCTTGCGCTTGTTTATTAGTATTAGCAAGGCTCGAATTTTTCTGTTCGCATGTGTTGCGCCATCACCATCCATCCACCGAACCACCGCAGGTGGACGGCGAGATTTCAACGACTGATCATCAACTGAACCCCCGCAGGTGGACGGCGAGAACCCGAACCTGTACTTCCACGAGGACGACGTGCTGCTGTGCCTGCTCCCGCTGTTCCACATCTACTCCCTCAACTCGGTGCTGCTCGCCGGCCTCCGCGCGGGCTCCACCATCGTCATCATGCGCAAGTTCGACCTGGCCGCGCTCGTCGACCTGGTGCGCAAGTACCGCGTCACCATCGCGCCATTCGTGCCTCCCATCGTCGTCGAGATCGCAAAGAGCCCCAAGGTCACCGCCGACGATCTCGCCTCCATCCGGATGGTCATGTCAGGCGCCGCGCCCATGGGCAAGGACCTCCAGGACGCCTTCATGGCCAAGATCCCCAATGCCGTGCTCGGACAGGTCGGTTGTTACATACAGTACCTCATAATGATTATTAAGACATACAGTAGAAGATAGAGTATTTATTTTACAATCAGACGGGACTGATCATTTTGTTTGCAACAAAAATGGGAACAGGGGTACGGGATGACTGAGGCCGGGCCCGTGCTGGCAATGTGCCTAGCCTTCGCCAAGGAGCCGTTCAATGTAAAGTCCGGGTCATGCGGCACCGTGGTGCGCAACGCGGAGCTCAAGATCGTCGACCCCGACACCGGCGCCGCCCTTGGCCGGAACCAGCCCGGAGAGATCTGCATCCGCGGGGAGCAAATCATGAAAGGTACGTCGTCGCCGTCCTTGTATTGTACTACCGCGTTCCTTCAAAATTCCACTTCTTCATGTCGTTTGGTGTCCGGCTGGCATGTCACGCTCTGACGCTGACCTGGAGGCGCTCTAGGCCAAGATGTGTGGCACTGTCACGTGGGGCCACTGTCGCTGGTCCCGAGAGCAGCGGGGTGATCGGTCAGTCGCTCCCGTTTAGTTTGCGTGAACGTTAGTTTCAACTACCTGTTTGGCGCCTCCGCATCCGGTGAAGAGCGGTGGAAGCCACAGCTGGTGATGTGGACAAACTTCCAATAGTTTTTGGTTACATAGGCTATCTAACCATTCGTTTGGTCTCTCTGCCACTAGGCCACGCGAACGTCACCATTTAAGAACAGTTAGCAACCTAGCTGCCACTTAAGAATAGGTGGATGGAATGGGAGCTTTGGATCGTAATGTAGGGTCCCAAAGTATCTCGTTGACTGTTTCCATGTGAATTTGCCGCCTTGCCTGTACATGTCTCAGCCCCACCAGCCATCTCTTCAAGAAACGGAAAGGGAACTTCTTTTTTGATAATTGTCACCATCTATGAACTTGTTTTCGGAGATACAATCTGGTTACTGACCTGTTACTAGCTTCATGGTCTCACTGCTAAATTTCTGCCAAAGAGATAAACATGATAAAAAAAAATTAAGGTGTTTGGTTGTATTCAAGCTAGTTGGGTAGTTGAGGACTTTAACAAAGAACTTGTTAGTGGCTTGGTCCAAGCTCCATGCCAAATGATTTGGTTGAACCAAAAAAATTCCGTCCACTCCACGTTCCACGTGGTTGTTGGCCAGCGCGCATTCCGCAACGGCTGGCGAGTAAGCCACGCACGTTGGCGGGAGCAGCTACTGGCGACCAGCTATTTCGCAAATCATTTCTATCTCTGGCTGGCCTAGCTAGTTGCCTGGAACAGCTCATCGTCGCCATGGCACGGCTACACATTCCGAGCTGTTCCAAATATCTTTTTGTCACTACGAGAAGCATGTGCCTGCCACATGATTGAAAGTGCGTGGCACTTTCTCTTTTGGGACTGGTGGGGAAGTCAAATTGTGGTGAAGAATGATGGATTGATGGTCATGGCAGGGTGTGAACTTCCATATCCATCGTGAGCGGTGGAGTTGCAAACCCTGCCAAAGTGCAGACCATTCTATCGTGCGGTCGCCTTGAAGTGGGTCACTTCACTTCCATGTTTGCAGTTAACCAAGAGTCCAAGACGCATTGTCATTGGGAAACAAGTGCTTACAGATTCCACAGATTACTTGCAGAATTGCTTTTCTGCTGAACTTTCCAACAAGAGTTCGTTGGATCATTGGTCCAACTAAGAACAAACTAAATTATTAGTTGGTACTTGCGTGCAAGGAGGGCATCGGTAGTTCGAGTTTGGTTGGGACCACCTAAACAGAAAGATGCACCAGGAGAACGGTTACGACTCTGCAGACTGCACTGTAGGTGGTAGCTAGTTTTTATTTATTATTATTTTTTTTGGGGGGGGGGGGGGGGGGGGGGGCGAGGGAGGCAGTAGTTAGTTTTTTGGCGACCCGATGCCAAAAATGTTAGCATTGGTCTTGTCTCATATGTGCCTAAAGTTCTTGAATGAAACCATTGGACAATATTATGTGCCTAACTCTACATGTGACGTGAATTATTCAGGTTACCTGAACGACCCAGAGTCCACAAAGAACACCATTGACAAGGACGGCTGGCTGCACACCGGAGACATCGGTTATGTGGACGACGATGATGAGATCTTCATCGTGGACAGACTCAAGGAGATCATCAAGTACAAGGGCTTTCAGGTGCCGCCTGCAGAGCTTGAAGCTCTCCTCATTACTCACCCGGAGATCAAGGATGCGGCCGTCGTATCGTAAGTTGATGAGCATATAATATGTTTACAAGCAGTCTGTATTGCCAATCTCTCATGCAGTGAGTTCTGAAACCTTCCTGATATTTTCTCTCAGAATGAAGGACGACCTCGCTGGTGAAATCCCGATTGCCTTCATCGTAAGAACAGAAGGCTCTGAAGTCACCGAGGATGATATCAAGCAGTTTGTTGCAAAGGAGGTAATAACAATGAATCCATGTTTCAATGCAGTATACCTGTCGTTCGCAAATAGCAAATCAAGAAACAGAACTCCTGACTAACAGTTCACACAATGCAACAGGTTGTTTTTTACAAGAAGATCCACAAAGTTTTCTTCACCGAATCCATCCCAAAGAATCCTTCGGGCAAGATCCTAAGGAAGGACTTGAGAGCAAGGCTTGCCGCCGGTGTCCACTGAGGCCGTTTCCATTTCAGTCAGTCACACCGTTGTTGAAAGGCCGTGTAATAGTAGCAGCATTTTTCACGAAATAGCAGCAAAAGGGCACATAATCCTATAAAATGTTGCCAAAGAGGTGTAGTTCGTTTGTTGGTTGGCCCTGTTTGTGTAATGTTCATAAATATTATGACGATATATACAGATGTCATCTATATTATTTTTGACAAAAATAACAAGGCTCGTTATACGACAATACATCAATTTATACCAAGTCATTAGTGTAATTCTTGCGACTTCATTCGCAATACCATGTCATTTGTGAGTAGCATCTGACTGAGCACTTCTCTGAGAAGGGTCAGCTGGAGTTCTAGCCCACCATGTCATTAGTGAGAAGCATTTGACCTCTCTTTCACAGCAGGAAGCTGGAAACTAACAAATTGTTAAGCACTAATAAGTAAAGTGTGCGATAAATTCTCAATTGCAGGATAAAAAAAGAAGACATGGCTGCTCATCGGTTTCAATTCAGTTCCACCAAAAAAACAAAAAAGACAATAATAAGCCTTGCACTTTTCAGTTATCAACCTACCTTTCACGTACAAGCATGAAGATAAATCTCTTGTCCCTAAATAATCGAGAAGTCAGGAATCAAACTAGCCTGACACATCATATTCATTACCGGAAACTCGGTGTTTGCCAAGTGCATTTGACGCTCGGCAAACACACAAATACACTCAACAAAGAATATAGCGGACGGTTAGCATCACTCAACAAAAATGAGTCGGTAAAGAGTCTTTACCGAGTGTTTTTTATGTCATACACTCGGTAAATATTTTGTTGAGTGCCAAAAGAGACACCTAGCAAATAATTTTTAAAAATAATAATAATAAATACTAATACAATTTTTTTTTAATATGGTGAGACCCCCATCGGCTAGGCCTGTCCGCCCTCTCTCTAAGTCCCAAGTCAGAACATTTTTTGCACGCTACACGTCCGATGAACTTGAACCCATGACCTCTACAGTCCATTTTGCGTGTAGAGGAGTCCTCTACCACTACACGACACATTCAATTGAGTCTATACTCTGTTTACATTGTTTATCAAGTGCATTTTTTTATGGCACTCAACAAAGTACTTTTTTTACAGAGTGACAAAAGAGAACACTGCAAACAAGCATGGTTGTCAAGTGTAAAAAAAAAAAATACATTTAACAAAGAAGCAACTATTCTGTCCGCTTTGTCAAGATAAACCAAAAACAAAGAGCTTTAGTAGGCAAGGCCTGAAGGCCACATACTTTTCTACCTCGAAAGAGGCCTAGCATGATCCATTCATTCACACTGCGACTAGGACCGAGACAGAAACAAGACACTGTAACATAAATGGATAAGTAAAAGGAGAGATCAACAACAGTTTGTACCAACAAGCTATATATCAATAAGAACGAGACATGAAAACTGGTGTACAGCAACGGGAAAGAGTCATCTTCACCAAAACAGTATCCTACATGCTTGCCTAGTGCACATCGTGCCTGATCTGACGCATCGAACTCGAAGCAAGGGACCTGGGCATAAAAGAAGGACATGCATCCCATTTTAACGCGAGGTCCCCAAAACCCAATAGACATCTAAACAGCTCAAAGGGAACGAGAATTTTGTTTTGTTTTATGAAAAAAAAACTGTGGATTTTGGTTGAGACAAAACGAAATTGGAAAAGGAAGGCCGACTCGCAACTGTATGCACTACTCTGTCAAGCATTGTAGTATATCCCAAAAAAAAAATAAAAAAAAAAATCAAGCGATGAAGGCAAAGTAGAAGGAGTCCATGGGGTGAAACTCGACGTGAAATCTTTTTTTTTTTTTTTTTTTTTTTTGAGACAACTCGACGTGAAATCTGTCCATACGAGCCGCCGTGGTCCGTGAACCAAACCAAACTAAACCATGAATGAGTGGGCTTCCTTTCGGCCTGTGTTTGCCACCAAAGCCCACCATTTTCCGGAGCCCAACACCCGGATTGAAACTGCCAAACTGGCGCGCGCCTCCCGTGGGCACCGCTTTCGTATTTTTAGGAAAGTATTTTTGAGTCGGATACTCGGATACAGCCAGGCAGTCGGAATGATACAGGCTGGCAATCCGAGCTCCCAGTTCTGGATCCACCAAGAGGCAAGAGCGCAGGGATGAGTCGACCAGCCTCAAGGACTAAACGTGAGACCAGGATGAGGGTGGGAGAGAACGACGACATGTGCTACATCACTTGGGAGAGCAAGAAGGCCGTGGCTGTGTGGAGAACTTCCATGCTGCTGCTGAAGAAGAAGGGTAACGAGGTTCTGTTCATGGTTCATGCCATCGATGAGTGTGCTCTGTTGCTCTCAGCTCAAGGTCTTTGCCACAAGGAAGGCCTGCTGCTCGATGAGGGCGGGGACGAGAACTACAGAACATAACAGAACAGAGATCTTTCGAAAAAAAAAAAAAAAGAAGAAGAGAAGAACAGAACAGAAGAGAGAAAGTAGCGCGTGAAAAGTAAGTTGGAGGCGAGAATAACCATTACTGTGGCTTGCTTGTGTGACGACGTAACGTAGAGCAATATTGCTGAGGTCCGCTCTGTGTGAAAAGACAGCACAAAGAACCAACACTCCATCCCTCATTATAAACAATTACCCCCTAGGGCTTCATTCACATCGACGATCATCCACCTCCCTCTCCCTCCCTCCATCTTCCTCCCTCGTCTCTCTCTCTCTCTCTCTCGGCGAGAGTTCGTTCGAGGAGGCCATGGCTGCTCTGATTGTCCCCGCTGCGACGCCGGCGCCGGCGCCTTGCCACCACCCCCATTTCCTCTCCACTCCACGCCGCCTGACGACGACCACCACAAACCACCGCTCGGGCTCATCATTCGCGCCGCCACCTTCCATCATCCTCGTTCGCTGGACGCCGCCGCCGCCGGGGTGCTTCAAACTCAACTTCGACGGGTCGGTTCTCCACGACGGGTCCGGCCGCGCGACCATCGGCGGCGTGCTCCGCGACTGCTCGGGACACATCGTCTTCGCCTTCGCCGAGCGCACGAGCCACGCGCCCATCGGCTTCGTGGAGGCCCGCGCCCTCATCCGCGGCCTGGAGCTTGTTCTGGAGATGGGAGGCTTCATCGCCAACCGGCCGCTGCTCGTGGAGGGTGATGATCTGACCCTGGTGCGCCTGCTTCGGGGAGAGTCGAGGCAGACCCGCATCCCGCTGCCCATGGAGGACGACATCTTGGAGCTGCTTGGTCGATTTCGTGGAGGCTGCGAGGTCCGCCATATCTTTCGCGAGGGCAACCAGGTGGCCGACAAGCTGACCAAGGAGGCTTACCGCTGCCCCGGCGTGTGGATCAACAACCGACTGGTGCCTATCGGCGTCTGGGAGAAGGCGGAGGACGATCGCCACGGCGTCGTGCACCAGCGAGTCCGAGCTTGACGGAGTACGCCACACTACGTCATCAACCACCAGGAAGATGATCAGCGAGGAATCCCGCCAGCTAATAAAGAATTTTGCACGTGGACTCCGAATTATGTACTTAGTAAGTCCTTCTATGCTTGCTCCTTCGTTCCATGCAATGCAAGAGTTTTACCTTGTGTTCTTTTCTAGGTTTTGCGCTTGCTTAGGAAGAATCGGTGCTTTTTTAAATCCTAGTCAATCCATAATAGTGTAATTTCAAAAGTACTAGTTGAGTCTCCCGTCTACACATACCGCCAACACTTTTAGTAAAGCATCGTGTTTAAACAAGGTTCTCCTTTCCTTTAAAAGTTCTATTTGACTTAATAAGGATGTAGGTAAATAAGGGACTTTGGGATCCGAAAATAAAGCAGTAAAAAAAAGTTGAGTGAAAAAAAAATCAACTGTTGCAACGTGCGGGAGAGCGTAAAACGTAACCGCTCGGATTAACTCAAATAATCCCATTTACCGTCCGGGTCACTAGAAACCATGAAAAGGAATAGAAGGGACCAAGTGAGATTCACGTGCTCGGAGTTGTTGTGTGTTATCGTAGTCGGGAGACTTGGCTAGGTATTCTTTTGCGACACTATTGTTTATTGACTTTGATTTCTAGAGCATTGATCTTCTTTAGTTAAGGTCTGCAATTTCCTTGATGGGCACAAGGCTAAATACTCGCGTATATGTGAGTGAAACCTTGGGGCTAGCTGGACTTACTAGGTTTTTCATTATCCATATAACAAAATCTTCAATTGTGGATTCGCTGATGATGTAAACTTCCTATGGGTTATCAATGAAATTAGTTCCATTCATTATTTCCTATATTGAGCATAATTACAAAATGATTTCTTTCTGTTGTTATGAGACGTGCAATATATGAATATTATCACAAATAGCAGCGACTACCTCATATAGCTACTTCCTTCAAAACCAATAAAGCGTACGTAAATGTTGCTCACAACATCGACAACCTCTGCCAAAGCGTTGCCTCCTTGTAACAGATAATAACTCGATTGTTAAATATTTGCCTAGCGTCTGTGTCCTACATGCTCATGAACTGAAGTTTTACTGCAAAGCAGCCGAAAATTATCCCGTACTTGAGCAACAAGTAAGGCCACAATAACTGAACGATGGTCGTCATTGACATATCCGTATCCCTTGCCTTTCTTATGAATCTTGCTCATTGACATCAACAAAGTATCATGAAAATTGAGCAACTAATGAAAGCCTAACAATGGCACATACATTTGCAAAGTAATACAAGCACTGATAATTCTGAAGGAAGTGACCGAGGGAACCTAGGCTGTTCACTGAAAATTTTTAGGCACTATCATGAAAACTTACAAGCACTGATAATTTACGGTAGTTGTTCTTTTGCACTTACGTTCTGATGTCGATTTGCTTTGCCGAAGCGTGATACCAGAATTCTTGTCTCTTGCCATTCTAACGTTGTCTCGTCCTCTGTTTCTACATTCGTCTCTGTCCATTTCATCTGTCTTATAACGGATAAATTTTCGAAACAGAAGTTATTAGTAACTAATTTCTTGTATTTGTGCTAAATTTGGCTCGCTTTTCCACGAATCTCCACGATGATGTCCAACGTTTTCTTTGTCCTCTGTTTTCTAAGTCTTCCTTGTCCATCTTTGTTCGTTTCCTCTGTTTCTCGGTTTCCCGCCTTCTCCTTCCCGCCAGATACGATATGCCGAAAGAAGCGATTCAGGAATGGCCCATCACTGGCGAGAGCAAGATAGCTGTAGAGACTGGAGAACTCCCTGCTCCCTTCGTTGTGAAGCTGGCGAAGAAGAGCCACGAGGTTTTGTACAGAGGACTTTTACTGTGTATAATACAACCAGTAAATTACTGGTTGTAAATTTGAGGGTAGTAATAGAATTTGTTAATTTATTTATATATTTATGTTTTATGCCATAAGGGCAGACCAATAATTATTTTTTTCAACATCGAGTCATCCTTCCCAACCCTCCTCGATCTCACGCACGGACACGCCCGTCGCCGCCGGCGGCCTAATGCAGTTCCTCATCGAAGCGGCGTTGTCTTTGAATCCTCCGTCGATCTTTCAATTCTAGACACGGGCAACACGCACCGTAGCCTGCAATTTCATCGCCGCGCAGCCCTCCGCATCACGGCACGCCGTGCAGCTCTCCCTCCCACGACTGGTGCTCTCTCATCCCTATTTGTGCTGCCGCAGTCCCCATCGAGGTGGTGCGAATCCTCTGTCGCCCTTTCAAAGATAGCCACCGGCATCATGCATCGTGGCCGCGTCTGTCCGCCGTCGCCCTGCAATTGCATCATGACACAGAGGGGCGGCACCATGCAGGTCTCCCTCCCGCGGCCGGCGCTCCGTCATCCCTCTTCGCGCTGCTGCAGTCCCTTGCAGCGGTGTGAAGCCGCGTAGCACCCCGGCGGTGCCGTGCAGCCCTCCATCCTGGACATTGAATCACCGGCACGATTAGCAGTTTTGCTCCAGCTTTCAAGAATCAGTGTCCGTGTTGTGTTGTTCATCGACTCGTCTGAAGGTAAATTTGAAGCAACTTGAGTTGTTAGTGATTCAGTATACGATGGTTGTAGTTATTACTCTTGTACTTTAGCTGTTCGATGAAATGACTGTGTGGATACAACATGATGATTCAATTGTTACTGTTAGCTGAATGTAATTTAACTTTTAAGCAGTATTGATTCTGAACACACCCGCACCTGTGCATGTATCCAGAGTTGATAGGATGAGTTCGTTGGTTAACTTTTTATGTTAAGAATGATGCCTTAATGGATACTTTTAGTCAGGTGCTCGAGTTCAGTGAAACATATGTATGTGTCCTGCAATATAGGTGACAACAGACGACATCATAATTCATAATAAGTAAAAGTAGCTTTAGATGCAAAATAGCTTTATTATTCATTTTGACTCCAACATCTTTTATGATAGTGTTTTTTGTAGTCAGTTGATGGGAAATGGATGTTATTTTGGTGCCAACATTTTTGTAAATAATTATTGTCCCACTGTTCTGTTAGGCTAGTTGACTAATCTTTTAAATTTTGTTAGTCAGTAGACTTGGTTTTATTTTATTGCAATATATGCTTTTTGAAAAAAAATATTCTACAAGATAGGTCTTGCTAGATATGTTCATGGGATTTCTTGGCCATAAAAATTGCTAGGGAAAAGGAATTGCTATGACATGGTTGATTGAAGCCTCATAAGAATTGTTTCTAGATGATATAATTTTCTTTTCCTTCTCATATCAGCATGTTATCAGCTTCACATTATGTCTCGCGCTTTCCATTCATGTATGATTAAAAGGACAAGTCATTATTTGCTTTGGATAATTGAATGGACAAATTATTTAATGTATATGAGTTCCCATTTAATCTGTTTCTTCTCTTACCATCTGGGCAGTGCTCTTTTGTAGTTAGAAACATTTTCTGGTTTATAAATGTGTCCAACTTATTGGACCGAATCAATTCAGTGACACAAATGACTTACACATGTAGGATGCAATATGGTTGGAGAAATTTAAGGTTTTACATATTTAATTTTGTTACAAAGAATTGTGATGTAATTCTCTATTTTTTTTAATGTAGGTCTGCACCATGAGCGGGAAAAGTACCATGGAGGAAATGGAGGAATATGATAGAGTGATAAATCAGACATTTAGGAGTGAGGAGGAGTTTTATGATTTCTATAACTTTTTTGCCGCTTCCAAAGGGTTCAACATCAGGAAGGATCTTGTGAGAAGGGATGAATTCACAAATGAGGTGATATGGAGGAGGTACACATGCTCAAATGAAGGGTTCAGAGAGGCCAAACACTTTGGAAAACCTGTGAAGAAAAGAGAACCTTGTGGGCTGACACAGTGTGATTGCCCAGCTAAGCTAGAAGTACAGAGGTGTAGTAAGAGTGGTACATAGTATGTAACAAATTTCGTGGACCAGCATTCACATGAAGGTTTGAACCATTCATGGAGAAGAATCATGGAGGACCCGATGACACAGGATTTTTACTACATGACATGTATAATTTTTTTGCAGGGTTGAAGAAGTAAAGAATTGAAGAGAGAGATGTTGAATATGTTCTGAACTATATGAGGTCAAAGAAGGAACAAGATTGTGAGTTTTTCTACAAATATAGTGTGGATGGAGAAGGACGGCTGAAGAACCTATTCTGATCAGATCCACAGTCACAGATGGACTATGATGCCTATGGAGAAGTCGTTGTTTTTGACAGTACCTATTGTATCAACCAGTACAATCTTCCTTTTGTCCCTTTTGTTGGAGTTAACAACCATCGTAAGACACTGGTCTTTGGTTGCGGCATAATTTTGGATGAGACTTTTTCATCATATGAATGGTTGCTGCAACCATCGCAGTACAGGGACACCTTACACCATCTCCAAAGTATACACGAACACGGACAAATAGTCTTATATATATAATTTGCACAAACGAAAATAAAACCTAACTACCGCCGCCTGTCCGCTTGTAGCAAGGTCATCGCAGATCTTTATGTAACTTTTTTCATGGAACCTGCATAAAGTTTTGCAATAGTATAGTTAATATACATATATGAAATCAGGAACCTACATCAAGTTCATGGAATATTGGACTGGTAAAAAGCTATCAATAAGATTTACACAGGTATTTTCTACAAGACATGTCATGCTGTTGTGTTAGTTCTGCAATGACCAGAAAAAACTAATTCTCTTCTCCCATCTTTACAAGAGGACATGCAAAATTTCAGGCTAAAACTAGCTGTCCTACTTGTGGACTCAAAGTTAAATACAATCAAAAGAGGAGCAAGAAACAACATATCATAAGATCAAGCAGAGGTTAAAACAAATGCACAAGCGCAAGATCATGCAGATGTGAACACAAACGCACAAGCTGAAGATGAGGAATGTACAAAAGTTGAATAATCACTATACTGTTACATGTTAAGCTGCTTATTCAGTTAACCAATGTAATGTTGTAAAACAATAAATTTCTATATATTTATTAGCGTGGAAGTACAATCAAGCAGGTGACAATTATTTGCATTTCATACATCAAAGGCCGAAAATCTGAACATGAGCAAGACTTTGATCGAAGCAATTCAAATGATTTTAGGAATCAATTTATTCCGCACAAAAAAATGGATAAAAAGTAACATAGACAAACTATGTTAGATTTTTCCTATTAAATATTTACATAGATGTAGTTTTAGGTTCTCCGGGTATTAAGTAGAATTTGTTCAATCGGATGAATATGAAATGGTAGATTCATAATAATTAAGTTGTATGGGAATAATGAAAAATTACTATGATTGGAATGTCATATACTTCACACTCTATATGTCTGATAAACGAGTCTTTCCGTCCAGCCATGTGAATTATGGTTGTGCATAATAAATAGGTTTACAGTCAGTAAAGGAGAGACAACAATATAAATGATGTAATGGAGATTTTAGACATCAATAAGTCATTATCATTAAACATATGAGCAACAACAGTTTATGGTCCCATCTCTAGTAAGATGAACCTGAAGTCTATATTCAGAGTCACCGCATATACTTGATCTATTTCGGCTCATTTTATATCAATATTTTTCTTCTTTTCCTGATCTGATCAACCCACGTTAAATCAGGCATGTGCTATATACATTTGCTCTACTCTAAAACTATGAACCTAATTTCTCCCAGCCTGATGCTATTTTTTATTCTTGAGCTCTACCTCTGAAGTTTCAGTGATACTTTGATTGAAGTAACAGAAATCAAACAATTTTAGGAATCATTCTTATTTCACAAAATAACAAAGGATGCAATCTAACATAGCGAGGCATTGATGTGGAAATGAATACGGACCTGAGGATGCAATCAACGACACTTTGTTGACGAATCGCGGGGAGCCAAGCAATTGAAATCCCCGGGTTCTCCTCATGCACGGAAGGGATTTTTAGTTCCAAGCCTCTCTCGGACCCGCCAAATCCCCCAATCGTAGCAGGACCTGGAGGTGGTGGCCGTGCGCAGCCGTCAAAGGTGGAGATGGTCGTGCGCTGCCGCTAGCCGTCGCTAGCGCCGCCATCGGGATCACGGAGCCACGGACCTGTGGCCTGGCCTTCCCCATTGCAGATACGCGGACACTGTCGACTTCCCCATCGCGCCATGATGGAGCCGCAGTCCCCATCGCCTGCCGTGGTTGTTCCCCGTCGAGACGGCGATGAATCGGCCATCTCCTCCAAAATCCTTCCCCATTGAGAAATTGCGGAGCACCCCGTCGCCTTCCCCATCGCCTGTGTGCGGGTGTTCCTCGTGGATCCGTCGGCAAATCGGCCACCTTCTCCAAAATCTGGGGAACGACGCGAAGGCGAATCTCCGCGGAGAACAGTGGACGTCGGCGTCGTCTCATGTGGGGAACCCTAAATCGCCGCCGCCGTCGCCGATAAAGAGAAAAAGATGCTGAAAATGAGGACCGAACACAACACTCTAGTTCAGATATTCCAAACATCCTACCCTTATCACTAACAAGATTTACAAGTCTACCATTTATTTTCTTTCCTAAAATACCCCTATAAAATTTTTACTACTTAAAAGTCCTCTTTGTATAAGGTTGCTTGATGGCTTGATGCCATTGATGATTATGCTGTTTGGTCAGCTCAAGGAATTTTACGGAACAAAGCTTGTCTCTGTCACACGGGAGAAGTTTATGAAGATCCACCGGGAGGCGCCTGCGGAGTTACAGCCGTACCTCGTGCAAGTGACCAAGTACCATGCGGCGCAGTGCTGCAAGACGTGGATCGTGGGGAAATGGCTGCCTCATGCTCGAGGTTCAGGTTGCAGGACATGCATAGTTTACCCGCATTTTCTAGGCAACTGAACTTTGGCTTATTGGTTAGGAGTAGCCCGTTTGGCCAGTGCTGATGTAAATCCTGATTCTGAATAAGTATTTGCGTTAGGTATGGGATTCTTTAGAAAATCAATAAGAACTCTCGAAACGAATCATGTCCGATCACTACCATCCCGGGGAAAACAAAAGAAACGAGGCTAACCCGTTATCATTTTGTATGCCGTGACAGAGAGAGTGTGATTTTTCCTGATTTCCATACGTCAACTTGATGTGTCATACTTTGTCAACTTCAATGTGTCATACTCTGTCAACGAAAGAAAATAATACAGACATGTTAGTACTATTCTAGATTTGTCGGTCAGTTAGTCGGGGAAAGCCACACATGAAAATCAGCTGTCTGAAGCTTCTTGTTGGCTTTGTAATCACTGAAAAAAAAAATGTAAACCGCATAAGCCATTGTCTGGTACACTCTTGAAAAAAAAAATACAGTCACAATGTTGAGGACAAGAACATTTCATCTGGCTGTGAATTTTGTTCTGAATCGAGACATGCAAAGTTGGAAGCTCATAATTATCAGAATTGATGCCAGTGTCAATTTGGAAGTGGAAACGGCTCTACAGCAGATGGCTAGTTGAAATTGTTGTGGATGTGACGAATCGACTCCATGTCAACTTATGGTGTCATATCTCCTGCAAAATTGTTGAGAAGAAGATACCTGTGAAAAATCTGGCTATTTCTTCTACGAATCCCGACGATGATGTCCAATGATTCCTTCATCCTCTGTTTTTCGAAGTCTTCTCTCCGTCCATCTCTGTCCATTTTCCTCCGTTTCTCAGTTTCCCGCCTCCGCATCTTTTCCGGCAGATACGAAATGGCAGAAGCAGTGATTCAGAAATGGCCCAACAGTGAAGGCCGTTAATAGGAGAGGGGTTTGCTTACGTGCAACCAATCACATTGGGTTTGCTCTCCGTAGGCAGTACTTGTGTGAGTGTGAGAGTCGCCCAAACAAAAGGAAAGGAGTACGTGAGCAGGAGAAGAAGGGACAGAGAATGACATCGATCTGCTACACAAGTACCCATCACTCGGGAGAGCAACAAGGGCTACGAGGTTTTCTGTACGTGGTTGATGCCATCGACGAGTGTGATGTTGATCAGCATAAAGACGACTTTGAGGGAAAGAAGCTACTAGTCTCTGCGAGCAAGGAAAGGCCTAGTAGAGAAGAGAAGAACTAGGAGAGGGGCCCTGAAGAAGGAGAAGTTGGGAGCGAGATAACCGCTTCTCGTCAGCACACCCTCGGGCCTTGCTTGCGTGTGACGCCAAGACAGAGAGTCACACAAGTACTGGCGGTAGATACGTATACACCGGCAATAACACACGCGGATGCGGGGTGTATAAATACGTGCGCACGTCGCCTAGGGCGAACCAGTACACTCTCGTCTTTCACCACCTCTCTCTTTCTTCCTTCCTCTCTCCGCCTCTCATCGATCGCTCGAGGACGACGATGGCGGCTGTCGTCGTCTCCGTCGCGTCGAGCGTGCCGACGCATCACCACCACCGCCACTGCTGCGCTCCGGCTCCGTTCCGCCCGACGACACACTCCGCGCCGCCACCACCACCACCACCTTTCGTCATCCACGTTCGCTGGACGACGCCGCCGCCGGGATGCTTCAAACTCGACTTCGACGGGTCGGTTCTCCACGACGGGTCCGGCCACGCCCGCGCGACCATCGGCGGCGTGCTCCGCGACTGCACGGGGAACATCGTCTTCGCGTTCGCCGAGCCCACCAGCCACGCGCCCATCGGCTTTGTGGAGGCCCGCGCCCTCATCCGTGGGCTGGAACTCGTCCTCGAGATGGGAGGCTTCATCACCAGCCGGCCGCTTCTCGTCGAGGGAGACGACCTGACGCTGGTACGGCTGCTGCGCGGCGAGTCGAGGCAGACCCGCATCCCGCTGCCCATGGAGGACGACATCTTGGAGCTGCTTGGTCGATTCCGCGGAGGCTGCGAGGTCCGCCATATCTTCCGCGAGGGGAACCAGGTGGCCGACAAGCTCACCAAGGAGGCTTATCGCTGCCCCGGCGTGTGGATCAACAACCGACTGGTGCCCATCGGCGTCTGGGAGAAGGCGGAGGACGATCGTCACGGCGTCGTGCACCAGCGACTCCGAGCTCCATGATCGTGCCAACCAAGAAGCTGAGTTAGATCCTGCATCAAGAAATCCCTCAAAGCATCCATGATTCAAGAAACCGTCCAAGATTCCAGAAGTCGCTCAAGGTTGAAGATCGACCAACAAATTCAGATCAAGAAGATGGCTGCTTCTGACGTGCAAAAAGAGAAGATCCAGGATTCTGAATCAAGTTGAACAAGTTCCAAGCAAAGAACTTCACTGGTGTAGAGCACAACGCTAGGTGGACAGTAGGAGGCAAATGACCTCACCACACTTGTAAATTGTTGTGGAAATCATAAGGGGAGGAGTGCCCATAGTCATTGCCCCGAGGATGTAGGCACATCACCGAACCTCGTTAAAAAACATTGTGTCTCTTGTGATTTGGTTTTCGAGCTTTCAGTTTACGTTCTAACGTTGATGATCTCGGCCAAATAAGCATGAGAGGAAGCGATCCAAGAGCTTTGCAGCCTGTAGCTAGCCGTGGATCAAGCTTCTGTTGTTGACAAAAAGCATCGAAGATTTAGTTCGTTGTTCCAGCGGGTTTGCCTGTATATGAAAGATGTGATAGGTGTATGGAACACATCGTGCTGACATAATCTTGGTACCTCAAGATTCAGCCTTTATAATGTCACACTACGAGTAAGCTGTTATGTTTTCAGAACTCACGGCCAGTTACTCTGTTCCAAACGGTTGGAACTGAGAAACCCAACTGCTGCCACTCTCTCTTTCCTCCCCATTCAACCCCACTGATCATCTTCAACCTAGTACATCCTAAACTATGCTACCGTTTCCGGTTGGAACAAATTTCTGCACGAAGTACTCAAGCAGCATATCGAAGATCGTCTTCGTCCTCTGTTTTACAAGGTCTTGTCCGTCCGTATCTGGTCCATTTCCTCTGTTCCCAGTTTCCCGCCTCCCGGCCGGTACAAAATGCCAGCAGAAAGGGTTCAGAAATGGCCCAACACTGTTTTCAAGTTTGCACGAATCTCAAAGAAGGAATTAACTAATTAATACATCAATAATTATTAGGATCAATCTTATCCGGCTCAAGGCCCAGCCCTGCCGGCCTATTCCATCCCAAATTCCAATTTGATTCTTCTAGTCGAAACGGTGGCTGCCTACAACCACGTCGACGTCAATACCTAAATTGTTCTGTGCCTGGGAGCGAATGGCTCTGTTCCTCTCCGGAAAGCCAAGATATTTCCACTCATTCACATGCAATGGAACATGAGCCATTGCCATTGGCACTCAACCGATAAGAAGATACAAGAAATAAGAATGTGAGATGCATGAAACCAAGAGCAATGGTTCCTGTAATCGGTGTAAGTACTAGAGCCGCCGCAAGACGTAGAAGTTGCAGCCGCCAGCATAAGATGTCAGCGAAGCGAACATTAATCTAGAATGGAGCGTTTCATGGCTGCATGGAGCAGATCAGCGGCACTGAATGCGTTTATTTTGTAGAAGATCGGCGACACGTGATTAGATCGATCCTAATTTGGGATGGGATAGGCCGACAGGGCCGGGCCGTGAGCCGATAACATGATTAGATTGATCCTACTAATTAACATAATTATTAGTTAATTACTGCTTTGAGATTCGTGCAAACTTGAAAAGAGCTCCACTAAAGCACTTCTCCTTGTTAATAATGTACAACTACTCGCCATTGGTTGGTCCTGCTCTTCATGGAATTCAGACCATTTCCCGTAACGGATATATGATGCAAACTTTCTTTTCAGCGAATAAAATAGCTTTACTTCATTTCCTCTCATATAAATTCGATCAAGTTGAGCCAGACTTGCCCAAGTAATTTCATTTCTAGCAAAGCTACAGAGCCCGTGACATTCGCCGGTGTTGCTCCCGCTGCCTCTGCACCAAAGCTTGATCGATCGACCTCGCGCTCGCCTGTGATCGATCAGCTTGTTCTTTTGGGCGGAGAGGAGAATTATGGGCGGCGGAAGAGCTGGCGCGCGGAGAAGGCGGAGAGGACGGTCATGCCTCCGGCGGCGAGCAGGCTGCAGAGCATCCCGGCGGCGATCTGCTCGCAGAAGCGCGTGTAGATGTTGCAGAGCTTGCTCCACTGCAGCGCCTGCACGCCGTTCAGCGCCACAAAGCACGCCTGCAGCGCTGCCACTGTCATCGCAAACACCATGTACGCGCATCCCTGCAAAGAACGAACATAGAACAACACCTCAGATGTCACAACTCGTGTCAGTAATCAGTAAAAAAAAAAAGCTTATCACTGTACACCACCTGAAGAAATCCTAAAGAAAGGCTAAAAAAAGAAGAAAGCACATATCCTAAAGAAATCTTGTACTACGATAAATAATCCTTTGAATTCCATGCAAATTCCAAAGCAAGTGGCCATGGCTGACGCGAAAGTCGCGTGTGACCATTGCCGTCTTTGTCCGGGGAGTTGAAGCCTGATAGAATCAAAACCGTACGTGCGCCGGTCCTGAGCCGTTGCAACTGCACGAGTTAATACGCGCCCCCTCCCTGTCCTGTTCTGACCCCTAACGCGACCGCCTGATGCCGACGTGGAAAATCAACGGGTGCAGCTCCGATCACCACATGTTGCAGGGTGTCCGTGCTTCGTGGCCATTACCACGTGATCGAGCACGACAGGCAAGCACGCAAAATTAGCAACAGGTGATCTGGTGATTGGAGTCCTTGATTGTGCTAGGAAAGCATGAGAGCGACGGGTTTAAATGGAAACGGTTGGGGGGAAGGACTGGCCGCTGTGTCTCGGTGTCGGGGAAGATGGGGTCGTCGGAGTAAAGAGCAAAAGCGTTGCTTCATCGATCGAGCGTACCTTGTCGAGGAATAAGGAGACGCATGCCATCGCTCTGCTGAGACGCCGGCAGCCGCCGGCGAAGTTGCCCAGGTAGAGTGTTCTGGCGAGCTGGACCACGTGGTACCCTGACGCCGCCGCGGTTGCCACGATCAGCACCCTGTGTCACACACGGGCACGACGTGCTCAGTGTTCCATCAAACATACTAGTTTCCAATTTAATTTCGATTTCTTTTTTGGGGGTCTCGAAGAGAGAGGTTCGTTTTATCATGAGAAGAAAAAAAAGACAAGAAGAAGTTGGTTTGATAAGAAGGCGTTGTTGAAGTTCATACCAGAGAGCCTCCACTTCCTTGGAGACGGCCTTCTTCTGGACGAAGAGCACCGTCTTGGTCTGCGAGCTGAGCCCCAGCAGCAGCGCCGCGGCCGCCGCCATGACCGCGCACGCGACCCGCAGAAGGCACTCCACCCTCACCGATGGCGCCAGCGTTGCCACGGCCATTGCTCGTTCAGTCTTTGACCCTCCTCTCGGCGTGCTTGTGCGTGCGCTCTCCACACGACTCAGCTGCTTTTCGTTTCTTGCCGAAACGGAGCACGGTTTTTATAGACGCACAGGAACGCCTTTGGAAACTTGGAAGCTGTCCAGCTTTTCCGGAGCCTTTAATCAACTTGACCCACAATCCCATTGGTGCATCTCATTCACACGGACGGACACATGTTGTTTCAGCCACTGATTTTTTTTTAAAATTGTTGCATGGTCCAATCGTGTGGAAGCTCTCGTGTCATCTCTACTTATTATTATGGGCCACTACTGATTTGCAAGCCTCAATCAGGGATCAAAAGCACACTCTTAATTGTTTCCACACTTCTAAAATGCTGAGTATTGCGTTCGCAAAATGAAGCCTGAATATTTAAATACAGTACATGAACATCTTGATTTCCCACTGTCATAAAATATACTAAAAGATAAAACTGGTACAGTATTATAGATTTGTTTCCTAGTTTCCCTTTTTCAAGATGCTTAATTACTCTTTAAGAATTTTGGTCCATGTATGGCACACAAAAAGGAAAGAAATAAGCGGAAAAGAAAATGTAAGCATGTCACGTAAAAAAATGATTTTTAATGCATTTTTTAATTCCTATAATCCGACTAAAATGTAAGCATGTCGCGTAAGCTAGTGTAGCCATCAAAATTCTGTAGTATATAGTTACATTCAGCAGGTCTTCGCATTAACGGTACCATGAGAGACTCCCTACAGTTGCAGCTTGGAACGTCAATTCACATAAAAAGGCTCAACCACATGGAACGCGACGTGTTGCCACCCTAACTTCCATTTTATAAATATACTGATCTGATATCTCCATCAAAGCAAAAAAAAAAAAAAAAGGCTCAACCCTTTATCTGCAGCTTCAAAACCAAAAGGACGAATTTAAATATGTCGATTCATCTAGTTGATCTCTTTGATATTTTGATATGTCGAATCTTTAGGGAATTATTTTATAGGTTTTGTATATGGGCATAGCTCATATTTTTCTTTTCAGCTATGCTAGAGGCCTAAAAGGCTGGATGTCATTATTTCGGTCAACATCAATCCCCACAAGTTTATTGTAGTGTTTTTTCTAGTACAAAATGTAGAAGACCTTGAATCCCTCGCATATCACTGTCTATATAAATTATATATTATAATTGCAAAACGGATCATGTCCAGGTGCGTGATGCTAACGTTGGGTGTTGACCTCATTCGATGACAGATCCACGAATCCGTGGACTAGAAGATGTTTAGCTGTCTCTTCAATATCTTGATGACTCCGTTAGTGACACATGAATCAAGGATTTTAAAGATGGCTCGGAGGAAAGGGCATAACAATCAATCCAATTTCTAATACAAGATACGGTCATCTGACGGAATCACTGAACTGCCAATATAACAGTCCAAGCGTAATACAAAACAGTAAGATACACAGAACATACTTTCAGGTACATCATCGTGCACACACTGCTCTTATAATTGAGTAACAATGTCATAAGCAGGTTGGGACAGTCATTCACATTGCTATAATACTTTTTACAGAAAGAAAAAGGCAGGGGGAAAAAAAGATAACAAATAATCATACATTCGAGTCTTGTGTCAAGATTAGAAGAGCTATATTACACAAGCAAACGAGATACATATTTTACAAGATAACAGAGCTAATCGTTGTACATTTCAGAGATATTAGCTGTTGGAAATCTGATTGATATGAGAGCCAAAGAACAAATTTACAGCACCAACATCTAACTGCAAGCAACTAATCGATGATGTTAATCCTCCAGCTCAACAAGCTGAGCTCTTCTCTCCGCCGCTTTCTTCCTGACGAAAATCCCCCACCTCATAGCTGCCTTTATCTTGAGCCACCCAACAACAGCTCTGCCCGACGAATGGCTACGCTCACCTTCTAAACCAAGGCTTGGTAAGGGAGATGGCATGTAAGACTGGAAGTTGAATGTATCATCTGGCAAACTACTAGAAGCTCCACCCATACTGAATACCCTGAGCAGCTGCTGCATATCGTCAGTCTCAAGCATTTGGTGGCTCTTGAGGCGGATATCTTCAGTCAAATCATCAGGATACTGACTTTCTCGATTTCTAGCCCAATCAACATAGCCAAAATTTGCTGGCTCAATTGACTGAGAAATTACTTGCTGTATTTGGCCCAGTTCCAGACCCATGGCATCATTTGCAGTGTCTTGATTAACAGACCCCGTCAGCATGTTAGGCGGTAAAAATGAAAAGGTGTCGTCATATGGCAGGTGGATATTGGGGGCAGATATACTTTGAATCTCAGCTGGACGTGTTGTGGACTTGTTGACATCATAATTCATGGAATCACTTGCACCTGAAAAAGAAGCATGTGCTTTCAAAGATTCATCTACAGTGTCACAGCATATTTTCCATAACCTGTATTTAATGCAGTGTCCTTTTCTTATGTATAAACAAAATATTTTGTTTCTGTCAAATCATCCCAAACTACAAACTTTAATATGCAAAAACAAATAGGAAATGGCATCAAGGCTTCAGATTTGCCTCACCTGCTTGTGATGATCCTGGCATGCTTGTCGAAGAAATGTGCTGTTCATATGAAGCAGAAGAACTCATAGGAAGATGTGCCTCAGCTTGACCAGTGGATGTAACCTTTTTCTTTGGTTTTGGGTTCAAGAGAGCTTTACCATCATATTCAATTACATACATCCAATTATCATATGCTTTCTTCACCAATGCATCAGCAAATATCTGCAATGAACAATGAGGTTCTAATCAGCCTGTATTTAAGGAAAATCTCTCATACAGCTCATCTGGCCACTGGATGGAGAGTTCATAAGAGAGTTAATCAAATGGAAGCTTTCAACATACTATGGAATTATTGCAACCCTATACATCTCAATAACAACTGCAATCTATAAATAGCCAAAAGTTGGAGCCGATTGATAACACATTAAGTAAACTGGTTATGGCAATAACCTTCTCAATAATTTAGTGATGTCTTCCATACCAAAATAGTTGGGGAAGTGTCTAGACAGTAAATGCTATCTATACTCGTCACCCTTAAATGTATAGACCAATGTCTGATGAAATCCAAATTCCAGATCAATGTAACATAGCATGAAATTTGCAGCAGTAACTATTGATATTTCAGTACACTACTCAAGAAATTGTGTTTTTCAAAATATAGCATTTACTTGCATTAAAACATGCTAACCTGACTATACTATACTATACTTTTTTTGTCAATATACCTTTTGGCTATCATCAAGGCCCTCAGAGGAATAGAACTGCTCGCCAGAAATCAACCCACAGAATGCATAGATGTTGTTGAAAATAGCACCAACACTACCAGTCTCATCAGAATAGTATATGTAATACTTTCCACTTAATACACAAGTCTTTGCATGTTCCACAAGGGTTTCCCACATCTTGTTAGACATGCCACTTCCGAGTATCTATCATCACAGAATAAAAGTTCAGAAGATCAACTCAAATGCACAAAATAAAGTGCCCACATAAAATAAGAACTTACACTACGCAACTTCTGTGGGTCCCGAACCACGAGTCTAAGGAAATCCTCAACTGTAGATATTCCAGATTTGTTCAGCCTCTTATGAAAGGACCCATCCTTCCCTATTTTCTCCAACCTCCAGACCTCATCTTTCAGTTTAGGTGGATAGTGTTTCTTGTATACTGAAAAATGAAATACAAATAGTTCAGATATCTATCAAGAAAAAACATGTGAATAATTATTGGACTTACATTCTCCTCTATGGTCCTTAACCATAAAGGCTTCTGTTTTTGCTTCACGGACGCGAACACTCTCACAAAACCCTGAGGCAATTTTTAAACCAAGCCTGAATTTTCTACTCCTTATCCAGCTAGAGTTATCTGTGAATGTAAGCTCCCCAATTGTCCCGACACCTTCTTTTAGTGTGACCTGTAGATCACCAGTTAAAATAGGTCTTTTTCCCTCACGCTCCTTTACAACATGACTTTCAAACTCTTCTCCCGTCCAGCCCTCCTCATCTTCATTGTTAAAATCACCTTCAAGAACAACAATATCGAGTTTGGCAGACGACTCTGGCCCAGAAGATACAACACAACCAGTGCCAGCATCAAACAAAACAACATGAATTGCAGCTCCTTGCTCCCCTTCAACTTTTCCTCCGGTAAAAAGGGGAAGTGACAGCCTTGTCCTAAACTGAAGCTGCAGATTTCTTCCATCAGGACCTTCAATTTGCTTTGGGGAAGGCCTGTTCATTTATCAGTCAATGGCAAAACAGTTAGCATGGTTTATTTACAAGCTTTAAACTTTACGTGCTTTCCTTTAAGTGATAACCTAGCATGATAAGTGAAGTCAGATACCTATCTTCACGATACAACATTCATGAACAAACTAATAATTTGTTCAATAATAATAATTAATTATTAATCACACAAATGATACCAACATCAAAACAGTTGCAAAGATAATAGGCTTTGGCATGAAAATATGAATACCAAAAGGAGTGTATCAGAGTTACAAATGGCAATAGGATTACATGTTTTGGCAGCCATGTTCCAAAACAGCAACAAATCATCATATTAGCTCAGGAAAGACCAAGTTTCAAATCCACCTAGGATGTCATGTCATTGTATCGCCACAGATACAGTTCACTAGTTATTTGGAATACTTAATGCTTGAATTGATAGGCTCACACATATGAAGATAGAACGATGAATGCAATAGGAGACTAGAGAATATAGAAAGGAATACCTTCCAGTGATAGTTGCAGGTCCAAGCCTGCCCAATGCACGCTCCACTTCTTCACTGACCTAGCAAGTATATAAAGACTACTGTGAAAAGTAAATCTCAAAAATAAAATACCCAAATGGAAAGGGGATATGAATGTCGAACAGACATTTAACAATTTAATAAAGGATGGCAGAATTTTTGCTTCATGATTAATCTGATTGTTCTTACTACTCTACGAAGAATTGGTTCCAGTGATGAGCAAAGTCTCTGCAGACTATCCATCTTCAACGCCTCGACAATAACACTGCATAGAATAAAGAGAGACCAATGATCACTACAACTGATATTTGAGAATTCTCTATTCAGTTTGTTAACTCACATGATAAGTAAGCAGCCAAGCTTACAGTTACAGTGAAAGTTAAACAAGCAAGATAACAATACTACACAGCCAAAAAAGACATTTAAAGCTAAAGCTCTATTTTTGCTGACTGTTCTACAATAATCCATGTGAACTAATATCACATACAATACTACATGGTTGCATAGGTTACAAATGAAGAAGGTCATATCCATTTAATTAATAGATTCAGGACATGTCACCCTACAAGCATGCTGGACAGCAGATCCTTGATTAATCAAATAAACAGGGGAACGTAACTAATATCTCCCTGAAGCTCATCCATCAAAGCAACATTTATATCTTTCATAGAACAACAAGATAGAATTGGAAATAATAATAAGAACACTTTCTTCTTGAATAAGTTCACAACACTAATGGTATTATGGTGAAGCTAAAGGCAAAAGACAAGCAATAATCCAACTTCCAGTCAGGCATACCAATTTTCCATACTTGCAAACATTTTTTGGTTCAAATAAAACAAGACTTGATCAATTACATAAGACCTGACGTTTATACACTTATCCCCAGAAATAATGAAAACATTGTTACAAATTACAAACACTCAGATTACAAAGCACACATTTGCCAGAGGTAAGCAACCCCAGACCCCAATTGCATAGAGCAGTACGCGATATAGTGCTCTGGTTCCCATTCCCCACACATTCAACTAATCCCACAGCTAGTCAAACACGAGCATACAACGAGAATGAAGACACGCAACTGCGAAACCTCGATGACCCCTTACCTGGCTAGTGCCGGAGGCCGCGCCCGCTTGGCCTCGGGGCGGCCGTCACCGCTGTCTCCGGCGGCCTCGAGCCCGCGCTTCTCCTTCATCGCCGGCACGTGGCCCTAACTCCCTGAGCCGATATCCCTGACAAATCTGCATCAAATTCAGCGAAATTCGCGTCAGATTTCAACCCTTGCGCAATCCGGCAAGCTGGAAGAATCAGATTGCGATGGAGGAAGAAAAATTCTCTCACCTGGTTCGGACGCCGGGATCGAAGACGAGTGGGTGAGATCGCGGGTGAGGGGGAGGAGGGAGGGAACGCACGGACAGTGCGATGTGTGTAGAGGGGAATGAACGGTATAATATTGCTAAAGAAATTTGACACCGTAGCTTTATCTATACACTACTTGTAGACTTTCATTGACATGCGGGACTCACCTAATGCATTGTTAGTTAGGCCCACCGTCATTGTACATACGAGTCGAGAGTATGTAGTCGTAACAAGTGCCAAAGGAAAAGCGGAGCGGCACATCGCCGGCCCCGCAGCGAGTGTGACATCGCCATCTGATTGGGTGACGTGGTCTCGGCCCACGTTAATATCTAAAGCACGGGGTGATTAGTGAGCACGAGTGCACGACGCGCCGGTCCACGCAAGGCGGCGTGATCTCTTTGCAGCGGGAGGAATGATTAGCACCATATGGAGCAAACCCAAAGGAATAATTAACACGTGGGTAGGCCCATCTAATGGCCCGGTAACCCAATTTGTAATTTGTTTATCAACTCGTCCGGTTTCACACCATAATAAAAAACAAAAACAAAAACAAAAAAGATCTATCCAAGATGTGAATATCTCTTTTTTTCAACGTAACACATTGTTCTTTTCTTAGCCCTCACTAATCAGTGTAATATTTCCAAAACAGAAAGAGTAATTATACTATTCTGTGTGAACTAAGTAGATGAATATGGCCAATTAGACAATGCCTTCTTTTAGTATAGGTTTGCATGAAAATGTTTGTTTGACATCAAGGCCCCTTTCAAATATCCCTAAAAGGTTGAACCATCAACATTATTACCAGCTTTTCATCTTATCTTATCTTATCTTCACATATAACATAATCGGGTAGGTAAACTCGGAAATACCAAATTGTAAAAGTCATACTACTTGATTCCGAAAATCTTATCATTTGGACAAGGAAAAGTAAGCCATAAGCCCATAACCAATACAAATATAATGTCCTAAACAATATTAATATTGAAATGGAGGTAGTATATAGGAGAGTGCTTTTACAGTAGTCCCGAAATCCTTCTCTTACCTCTTAGGAGGTAAGATAAGAATTGAATCTTGATCCTTAATTCATAGTGGGAAAGTAAATAAAAATATATATTTTATATGCTGTTTTGCATGATTTATGCGACAATAGATGTAAACTAACCATGCATGCGCGGAAATATAGGAAGTTAATGGTGCATGTCATACATGATTTCGCATGCGGGATGCATCCCTATATCCATGTCTTTTTATCAAGATGGTGCATGTATCTAGTGATCTACCAACTGCCATACCGTGCAAATGGATCAATTGTCCTATATGTGATGATCATGTATGTTGTTATGCATGATTTTTGTTTTGTTATACATCAACATAAAATAGATTCAAGTTTTGTAAATCAATCTAATCAATAGGTTGAGCGCATGCAAAAAATCTTATTTAATTATGTGTTAATTAATATATTAATTGACTTTCCAAAATAAATAATTACCTCTTAGGAGGTAATAGATTGGCTTTTTCCTCAAGATCTGAATCAAATAGACGGCTCGTAGTTATTTAGTACTATCTTAAAATCTCTCATAAAGGATTGTGAAGGAGCTGAGCTTGAAAGAACCTGCCACCAGCTCTAGAAAAAGTCAGCCATTTGAGTGAGCCTGCAATTCTGACCAATCCTGGTGCCAAGCTCGAGTTGAGAAATTTTATGTACATCCGCACCTACAAACATTCTGAAATGATGTTAATGTCAAAGCAAAAAGGAAAATTTCGTTACATCCATCATCCTCTGCAGAAAACATGATGTAGGAATAGAGCCTTTCTGCTGCCAGCAGGTGAATGTTTTCGAAGTCAAAGTAACAATTAGAATCAACTCATAGATTAGTCTTATTAACCGAAATCAACCTAAAATAATGCAATTGGCTCCTAGTATATTCTTTCTGAGAAGACAACACATGTGGACTCGTCGTATTCGTTGGATCAATAGTGCTGACGTTTTTTTCTCCCTCTCATCCACATCAGTTCCTCTGTCAGGTGAGCCCACTGCATACGGATCAGATCAAAGCGATCCAACCACGTGGGATGCAGGCCGCCGCGCCCACGTGGACGCCCTAGTCAACGAAATCCGGCAGCTCCTCGGCACCCTTCTCGACCGCCGCCGCCTCCACGGCAGCCTGCGGCCGTCACCATGTCCGGTGGCGCCGCCGCCCCCGTATTCCTCGGTGTTGACGTCGGCACCGGCAGCGCTCGCGCAGGTTGGTTCTGCTTACCACTCTAAAAATCCTTTCCTCCCCCTTTTCAGCGCTAGGGCGGTATAAGCTTCGCCGGTGTGTTGAAGGATTAACTGTAATCGAGATCAACTAGTTTTATCGCAAATTAACCGTTCATGTTGGAGTAATCTACCATTTATTTGGAGTATGCGGACTTGAAGTTACTAGCTGTCCAGTGATGACCAAAATGGTAGTTCAGAAATCATGAGAGATTTTTTTTAAATTTGTTTTTCTGTTGGTGAGTAATTTACGTATAGCTACATCTGCATACAAATCCTGCTTGAATCTTGACCTGCTTGAAATTTTTAAAAAGTTATACTGCCTCAGTTCGTCTGTTCGTGTAGGCAATAGGCATAACAGGTAGCTAAGGTTTGTATTGTAACATATTTGTCATCTATTGTTTCAGGTCTGTTTGATGATAAGGGCAAGTTGCTGGGGTCGGCAAGCAGCCCTATACAGATATGGAAAGAGAAAGACTGTATTGAGGTTGAGGACTGTTCTTAAACGTGCAAAATGTATTGCATGATTGGTACAAGCAGTAGGCACTGTTTTACTATCTATGGTTTGTTTTATGCCCAGCAATCATCCACTGATATCTGGCATGCGGTTTGTGCGGCGGTGAAATCTGCTTGCTCGCTGACAAATGTTGCTCCTGAGGCAGTTGTCGGCCTTGGTTTCGCCGCTACTTGCTCCCTTGGTTTGCCCTGTTCTCATATTGTTTTTGTGTTCTGTGAGGAGAAAGAAATGCCCACGTACAATGAGAGGTTTTTTGGCCTATGATATCTAGCATTTTACTAATTTGATAAATCTGAATGCTGCTTGCAGTTGCTGTTGATGCTGACAGTTCCCCTGTTTCGGTTTCTTGGAGTGGGGATACGAGGAGGAACATCATTGTGTGGATGGACCATAGAGCAGTGAATCAGGCAGAGCGAATCAATGCTTGCAATTCGCCAGTACTGCAATATTGCGGTGGGGGTGTTTCTCCTGAAATGCAGGCTCCAAAGGTATGACTTGTGTTTATTTGTGCCTATGGTTCATACTATGCGTATGTCAGTATGTGAGCTTTTCGCCTGGTTCATCATGAGTAACAGTAGATACTGTTGGAAATGCCAACCATTATGTGTTTCTTTTTTAAGGGAACCATTATGTGTGTTGTTAGGATTGAATGATTCAGAAAGTCATAAATTCAAATATTTAGAAAATTGAGCACCACAATATTCACTCACTGTGTTGACCTCACTTACGTGGGTTCATGAAGAGAATGGAATTCAGAAAGCATTGCGCATGGATAATGATACAAAGTGTTCACTATGGGTAGAGTTGTTTTGGTTACATATCCATTGACTTTACTTGTGATTTTTGGTATTTTATATAGAAAATTATCGAAATAACTGATATATCATTGATTTTTTATCTTTGGTATTTTGTACTAGTGAAACAATTTTTGGATCCACTGCTGGTCTTATATTTGACTCTGAATATTTGCAGCTTTTATGGGTAAAGGAAAATCTGCAAGAGTCTTGGTCTATGGTTTGTAGATGGATGGACCTCAGTGACTGGTTAGCATATAGGTGAATCTTTGTTTGATTTCGACATGACCCAGAAGCTGCAAATTGCCTTCCATGATGTTCTTTGCTGCGGTGATTTCTTTTGTAGAGCAACTGGTGATGATACCCGCAGCCTATGCACTACTGTCTGCAAATGGACGTATCTTGGACATGCACATATGGAACAGTGGAGGGAATCTGATTCACGTGATATGGAGGCATGTGGATGGGACAATGTTTTCTGGGAAGAAATAGGACTGGGAGACCTTGTCAAAGGAAATAGCGCAAAAATTGGTGAATATAGTTTTGAATGATTAGTTTATATCCGTTCTGTATTAAAATTGATGTATTCAAAAATGTAGTGTTTAATTATTTTTTGAATGATATTATGGAATGTGAATAGGGCGCAGTGTTGCTTTTCCTGGTCATCCTCTTGGTTCTGGTTTGACACCTACTGCTGCAAAGGCAAGCAACTTTAGTTATGCTTGAAGTATTTTAAGGTGGTATTGTTTAAGTTTATGTTATGATAAACTGTGTCATAAACGAGCTACAATGCAATTCGGTTATGCAGTTGCCTTATTTATGGTATATGTTAGCATGCATGTGCTGTTAATTTCTGTTGTTTATCATTTTGACGTTGGTTACCTCCAATCTCAGGAGTTAGGCTTACTTCCTGGTACACCTGTTGGAACTTCACTTATTGATGCTCATGCTGGTGGGGTTGGAGTCATGGAAAGTGTCCTGGATGCAGAATCTAAAGATGATTGTTAGTGATGACTCGTTTTGTGTTTTGTTAGGTAAATTACTTTGAACACTCCCTGTATTATTCTGACAAAAAAAAATTCTGTCAGTGGCTGATGAAGAATCAATATGCCACCGGATGGTATTGGTCTGTGGGACATCCACTTGCCACATGGCTGTCTCAAAGACCAAATTATTTATCCCTGGTGTCTGGGGGCCGTTTTGGTCTGGTACAGTAACCTTCTCGCATATTTCTTTTCCTTTTTAGACTTTCCTATAATCACAGTTATTTCGAACAATTCATTCCAGCATCTCTGTTAGTTTGGTATTATGTTTAGTTCTTTTTCATATTTTGTGGATCATGTTGGCTAATACAGCGCTGTTCCTCCAATATTCAGCAATGGTACCTGAATTTTGGCTCACAGAAGGTGGCCAAAGTGCAACTGGTGCTCTACTTGATTACATTATTGAAAACCATGTTGCCGCCCCTCTTCTTTCTAATCGTGCTGCTTCTCAAAGTATGTTTATTTTTTTCGTCCAAATTCTTGAAGTATGTTTCATTTCTTTCGAAGCACTTTTCCTTGGTTGTTGCATGTAAACTAGAAAAGGAACATAATTTCTGCTCAATTATCCAGGTATATCCATATACGAGCTACTGAACAAGATGTTGCTTTCAATGTCACATGAGCAAAATAGTCCTTTTCTTTCTGCATTGACTCAAGACACTCATGTCCTTCCAGATTTTCATGGAAATCGGTAAGAAATGTGTTTAATACTTAATTAGCTGTTTGGTATTAATTGTTTACAGTTATTATTTCCCATGAGTTGGCAAAAAGTCAATACACTGCATGAACCTCTGTGCAATGTGCTTATCAAATTTGCAGCAAGACGTTTTCTTCTCTGGATGTCGTAATAGACAGTCTATGAACAAGACAGTAACAGATTCCAAACATTGAGGCAGCTAGCAATCCTTTTTGATGCTGATGCAGCAAGCAATCCCATTTATTTCTATGAAACTAAGCATCACCTTGGAATAGTAGCATATCATAATTTTCCTTCGTTTTGTATGAATGGAAGGTAGTAAATCCGCCTATGCTTTATGGAGAGAAAGCAGGGTTGTAATTACATTTCAAATACGTAAAAATGGAAAAGAAGAAGAGAACAAAACGGGCAACAATGGTAAAAATAAAAAGACAGAAAAATACAGCTTTGTGTCATTTATGATTTACTATGAAACAAAACTGAAAGTTTTAGTGAACTAACTAGAATATTCTCTTCAGATGAAAATTTACTTTATGCCGAGAACACGCTTCCAATGCATTTAACTCGAATGCAAACTATTTTAGGTCTCCCATGGCTGATCCAAAAGCCAAAGGGGTGATTTGTGGCTTGACACTTGATACAAGTGAGAAGAATTTGGCTCTTCTGTACCTTGCAACAGTTCAGGGCATTGCCTATGGTACTCGTCATATTGTTGAGCACTGTAATGCTCATGGACACAAGGTACTTATTCGCTCTCAGTAGTCTAATGATTTACTTGGTGAAGCATCGCAGCTGTTTATGCCTCTATTCCTAAATTGTTCCTTTTCAAATTATAGATCGACACTCTTCTTGCCTGTGGTGGACTTGCAAAGAACTCCGTGTATATCCAAGAACATGCAGATATTATCAGCAAGTCCCATCTTTCTGCCATAACTCTTTACAACCTAGTCCCTTTCTGAGCATCATCTTTTGCATGTACTTTGCAGGATGTCCAATAATACTTCCTAGAGAGAATGAGTCCGTGCTTCTGGGTGCTGCTGTTCTGGGTGCTGTTGCTGGAAAGAACTTTCCTGGTATTCGTGATGCTATGCAAGCGCTCAATGCTGCAGGAAAGGTATTTCCGAATCATTTCTTTGACCAGCCTTAGCCTACCCCAACTTGCTTGGGATTAAAGGTTTAGTTGTTGTTGTTGTTTGACCAGCCTCCATCCTCTGATTTTTGTTGTTATATAGAATGGTCACCCCCTTGGTTTCATATATACTTTCATTGATCAGAGAGAACAAAGAATCATTCCCAAGAATCATACAGCTAATTTACTATTGCGAATAATATATTTTTAATTGGTCCTCCCTTACTGTTCTCCTGAAAAATGGTGTCTTACAACACCATATTTCTGTTTCTTTCTGTTAGTAAGCAGTAGCAGTGTGTATGCTGCCCATTCAACATGCATATATATTCTCAACTCATATCTTTTGCCTTCTCTGCTGGTTTTAGTCCAATACACCTTGTTGCAGGTTGTAAAACCATCTCCAGATCCTAGGGTGAAGAAATACCATGATGCAAAGTATCAGATATTCAGGTCCCTGTATGAGCAACAACTTTCTCATCGCTCAACCATGGCACAAGCATTGCAGTAGCGCTAGATGACTCCTTGTCACTTAGTTCTTGGCTATGAAAATTTTGGCTTTTGTTGCCATATTTTCCAGGATTATCACGTAGTGTAATCGATATCGCCTCTGATAATAAAAGCGGATGTAGAATGCATGTATGAAGATTTATAAGAGCTATGTAAAGGAGTCCAAATACCTCAACTTTGTGCTATGTTAAGTAAAATAAAAAGGTTTACAAGAGCTCAGTTTGTACATTTAGAAGTTCTGGAATCAATAAAGATGTATATTATGGTTATGAGTGCAAATAGGAAAGTTTGCTTTCTCCTTTTGTTTGATCCAATGGGAGGTTTACTGGTTCAGCCACCTGTTTGACCTCATCTGCTTGGATTGTTCAACTTTGAGGCCAGATGAACTGCCATGCTGCTGCTCTTCATTCAGCAAAAGTTCTGCAGTTCTGCAGACATGCTCATCAGTTATTTGTGCATCCTGTCTTCTTGAGCGAACTGCATACCTCTTTATATGTTCTCAGATCCCCATTAGACTAGCATATTTCGATAGCACAGAGTGCAGGTGTGACGTCGGTAACCTGCAAAAAAAAATTTCGTATTTGTCAGTCTCTGTCTCTAGCAACAGTACATGTTGGACTAGTGGGGTCGAGATAGCTTCATGTTGCGATCACTAATTGCGCTGATGGAACTGTTTATGCTCCGCCTCCAGTTCTTCAGCTTCCCTTACCTACACACAACGGCAATCCCTGCAATTTGAGAGAGGAAAAGAGTCATTATAGGATAATAAGATGGAGCTAAAATGTGTGTTCCAAATAAAGCGGTGCAGTCCTTACCTCTGTTCTATGACAGTTACCAGTATCTGACCCGACCTCTTCAAAATCAGAACAATCATCAAATTCATTCTCATCAGTCTGCATTGGTGGGTGGTCGTCTTTCTCAACTCACTTATCGCCAAAAATGTCGTTTACCTTTGCTCTCTGTCTGTGAATTGGTCATATCCGGGACCTCAAATTAACCATGCACTCTTGTCTTCTGAAGAGGAGTGGACTGTTGTGGGGAACTGAACTGCGCTCTAGAAATCTTGAGCAACACAACAAAAATGGCATCCGTGCGTAACTGGGCCGCAGTCTGTTAATTTGTCCCTAGTTTCATCCACCAACGCGCTGCCGCGCGCGTCAGAAGGAGATCCTTGCTTGCTTCGCCGGGCTGGCATGCCGCGGCAAACATGCCCATGCATGCCAGAGGCAGGCGGCTCGCTCTCAAGTCTCAACCACCGCCACGATCTCCCGTCGGCACGCACGTAGGCATGCGTTGTTTAATTAATCCAGCCTACACACGCGTCGGCACAGTGGCCTAGCCTACTTACTAGTAATAGTAGCTGCACGCGCGCGCATATGCAATGGGTGCAGCAGCATGCTCTTCTTCGCCTTTCTGCCTGATGAGTTGATCTGATGGGTGGATCGAGATCCGCCATTACTGTACTGGTGAAACCCTAGTTCGTACTCTCTGCAACAGCGGTCGCGTTGTTTGGCCCTTCATCTGATCATCTGATGATTATTAGTGCTCGCTGGCGCGCACCGAGAGAAAAACACATGCAGTTAGCTAGGGTTCGTGCTGCTCCGCCTCCACACGACGACGCGCACTGCAGGAGCTGTAGCCTGTAGGAGAAAAGAAACTCTGCTACTACGATCGACAACCAAGCGTGCCTGAAGCGCATGTCGCGTTCCAGCAGCCAAGGCAACAACGTGCGCGGACGCGACGTTCGTTTAGCAAACGAGAGAGAAGAGAGATAGGAGGAGGGTACACAGACTTGGGTTAGCAGTAGCGATCAAGGCAGCAAGTTGGAAAGAAAATTGGACTTGGGAATGGGTCGCGGCGGAACCGTCTGGAACCTGCCGGTCGGCGCCGCCAACTGTAGCAGCTGTAACGCATGCATCACGGGCACGCCAAGGCCGATCGAGAGGTGACTTGACATCCACGGCGCGCGCACCCACCGAACGAATCTCTCTCCTCACATCCCCGGAGTGACGAGACGACGAACGAAAACACAAGGCGGCGGTGAGGCGCCGCCGCCCGGGGGAAAGGAGCTATAGGAGGATGAGGAGTTGGGGTTGGCGGCACGGCCAATCATATATCGCGTGTCTCAATGCAACGACCTGCAGCTTCGGTGCCCGGCCGGGACCACCACGACCAGTCCCCACGCACACGTACACACGGCCAACAAGCCGAAGCCAAGGTCGATGATCATCATATGCTCAGCTGTATGAGGAGTAGGAGGAGGAGGAGGAGGAGGATAGAAGTAGATAGATAGAGGCGAGGGAGGGAGAAATCCTATCCGATCCGCACCGCGCCGTGTGTGATGGGGCAGCCCCATCCGACTTGTGCCGCGCCCATCCGATCCGGCCGCCATCATATCTATCCAACTTGCATTGCATTGCTTGTTCACACAGCTCCATGGCATGACATGCTGGATGATTTTCTGGTAACGGGCCGGGATGATCTCTATATAGCTAGGCGCGCGCAGCAGGGCACAAGTCAAGAGAAGGAAAATTGGAGACGTGGATTGGTGTCATATAAAACCGCATGTTGTTTATTAGCTCCAGGAACAACGGAGATGAGATTAATAATCTTATCATCAGCAGCAGTGAAGCAAACACAAGAGATGCTCTCTCAAAACCAGCTAGCGCCAACCAAAACAAGATAGATGCAGATGATAGCGCTCGATTTGGCAAAAGGACGACAGACAGGGGTCACATGGCCCCCGCATGGCGCACCGGATCGCGGCTCCGATGTCGCTGTCCCTCGGCGCCAAATGACGGCATCCCGTTCGTCACAACCCGGATGACACATCTGCCCTTTCTCTCATGTCATGTCTTTGCCTTCGGCGGCGGGAGCGGCGACTGTGGGCTACTCCTAGCTAGCAGCCGACATATGCGCGAAGCGCCGTCGCTCGATCGCGGGCGTCAACTGCACTGCACACACGACCCGGCTGCACGTCAACGCTCGCCAGCGGACGCCTTGCTCGTGCAGCGGTGTGTGTGCCAAACTGTGCTACTATTTCGTATTTCAGGCGCCTCGCTCCTTCCAGACAAAAAAAGTTTACCAAGTAGACGATGCACGTTTGACCTAATTAAACAAGACTGAGGAATCCGGATGCGGCGAAAGTTCATCTCTCTATAAACATCAAGATCATCATGGATCGATTTGTTTGGCCGGGTCGCTGAGGCTATTCCCGACATTTTGCTGTGAATATACCCGGACCCCAGCTACTAGCTAGCTAGTCCCGCTCCGAAGTGAGAACGCCAACTATACGGACGTTGATTGGCAGCGATGATCATAGGTTAGTTGTTAATGACGACGACGAGAGGTAGTTAAATGTTAAGTTGGACCAGTACAGCTACTACTACATTACTCCATGTAGTAGTATAGTAGTTCGTTTAACTTTTGACTGTCAATGCAGCTCGAGCTGGACCGGGTCCATGTCAAACCGCCCGGCCATAAAGCTAACCTTTGTCTCTTCCGCCTTTGGGGAAAGGGGAAATAAAACCACTGAGGTAGACGCCTCCGAGTTGCCGCTTTCATACGAGATCTCCTTCCAGGATTCTACCCAGCTCTCTTCAGCAGGCTGATTAATTACTTGGAGGAAACTGAGCTATTATAGCTTGTCTAGCTTCTCTCTTAAGCTTTACTAACATATCAGTCCGGTCGTTATCGTGCCGCGAAAAGGCAGGAGGGGATGCCTAAACATGCATGCAGTTTAAACTAAGCAAAGGGATTTCTCATCGCATCTGGCCCCGGACACGCGGCGCGAGCGCGGAGGATTGCCATCATAAAATAACATATCCGAATAGTGATCACCATGCAGAAGGCTTTGTCTAGTTGTCGGTCTTCCTAATCCCGCGATAGATCGAACAGTGATCACCATGGGCATTCAGCAATGCTAATCCTCCCAGCAGTCACCAGGACACAAGCAGCTCGTCGGAGATGATGATAAGCGCGTGGTGGCCCCACGAACACACATGACCCGGCATCGACATGTGGGCCCGGCCACCACCACCATCACGATTATCTCCTCCCACAGAAAATCGGCGAGCCCACCATTTCGCGCATTTTCGCTTGGCCCGCGGCGGCCCACGTGTCCCCGGAGCCACGTCACCGTCGCCGCCCCTGCCCCCACCTACCGGTACCCATCCCCGCGTAAACAAACCCGCCCGCCGTTTCTCTCTATAATAAAGCAAGGAATAGCCGCAGCTTGCTCCAGCTTCGCTTCGCTTCGCTTGCCGGTGAATACTACTGCCATTACTACTAGCAAGCAGCCAGCCGTTGTTGATAGGGTTGGAGGCGGACAGGGAGAAGAGGAAGAAGCCAGGTGCAGCAGGTCGAGATGATGGAGGGTGGTGCATCAGCTGGGTTGGTGGGGCGGTACTGGGGCGTGGGCGGTCGGCGGTGCGGCGCGTGCGGGTGCTCGCCGGCGGCCGTGCACTGCCGCACGTGCCCCGGCGGCGCGTACCTGTGCGCCGGCTGCGACGCGGCGCACGCGCGCGCGGGGCACGTGCGGGTGTGGGTGTGCGAGGTGTGCGAGCGCGCGCCCGCCGCCGTCACGTGCCGCGCCGACGACGCCGCGCTCTGCGCCGCCTGCGACGCCGACATCCACGACGCCAACCCGCTCGCGCGCCGCCACGACCGCGTCCCCGTCCAGCCCATCGTCGGCTCCTCCTCCTCCTCCGCGCCTGTCTCATCGGCAGCCGACGCGCTCCTCTTCGGCGGCAACGACGCCGGCGTGTTCGGCTTCGGCGAGAAGGAGGAGGACGCGACGAAGCTGGCGGACTTTTTGTTCGGTGACGTCATGGACCCGTACTACGAGGTCGCGCGGTTCGCGCAGGCGGGGGCTGATAGCGTCGTGCCTAATAACAACGGTGGATCTATCGGCGGTGGCGGCGGCGCGGTGGAGCTGGATTTTGGTGGCGCTTTTGCATCCGCCAAGGCCATGCCGGACTACAGCTCCTACACGGCAGCGTCGCTCGCGCACAGCGTAAGTGTTTGATTAGCTTTTCCTGCTCTGATTTCTCCTCCACCTCTTCTTAGTAGTTAGCTTAGCTGAGACCTTTTCTTTCGGTGTTTGATCGAGCAGGGCTCGTCGTCGGAGGTGGGTCTGGTACCCGACGCGATCTGCGGCCGCGGCGGGAGCGTCACCGGCGGCGTCATCGAGCTCGACTTTGCGCAGTCCAAGGCGGCGTACCTGCCCTACGCCACAACTCCTACGCACAGCGTAAGACCCTCTCCATATCCCCAGTGCTACAACCTACCTTTTCATAGGCAATAATCAAGATCAAGAGTTCAAACCAGAGCCGATCAATAATCCTGATTCTTGTTTTCGCATGATGATGAACAGTCCGTGGACGCCGTGCCTGAGCGCAGCGACGGCGGCGTCAGGGCGCCGCCGGCGGCGAGCGCGGAGAGCAGGGAGGCGCGGCTGATGCGGTACCGCGAGAAGCGCAAGAACCGGCGCTTCGAGAAGACCATCCGCTACGCGTCGCGCAAGGCCTACGCGGAGACGAGGCCGCGCGTCAAGGGCCGCTTCGCAAAGCGCACCGACGACAGCGAGAACGACGCCGACGTCATCAACACCGTCCCGCCGCCGCAACAGCAGCAGCAGCAGCAGATGCAGACGTCCTACCCGTCATACGTGCTCGACTTCTCCGGCTACGGCGTCGTGCCCTCCTTCTGATGACGCGCCGAATCTTATTATCGTGTTGTGTTGAGTCGTGTATGATTATTGTTGCGTCGCATGCCATGTTTTTGAGCCGGCAGGTTTGATTATTTCTTCCGCCGGCGTGATGCGCGTCGTACTTGACGTGCGTGCCATGCTGCATGCGCGCGTGTTTGCTAGAACGGCGCGCGCGGGGTTCTAGTTGCTCATTACTATGGTTACCTTTTTGGGCTGGCCTTGTTGCCTGAATTAGCAGGGCTATTGTAATACGTGTTTGCTAGAACGGCTAGTTCTAGTTTCCGAATTTCTTTCTTTTTTCTTTTTTTTTTGAGGGGGGGGGGGGGGGGGGGGGATCCTACGATCTCTTGACCGATGCGTTATTATGCTATAGCGTTTGATTCCTCGACATGCATATGCTGTATGGAAATTGAAGCTCCGCCCACAAACCACAAGTCAAAACACGCAACAGATTGACACGACTACAGACCACAACTTTGCCACGCGCATAATTCAATCTCTAATGATTCCTGACTTTGACGAGAATAGCGTATCTAAACTCGTTCAACTTCCGCACAAAGATTCGAGCGATTCATCCAACCTCCTTGGAGATCCGCAAACGATGATAAGAATTGTGTTACTATACACCTGTAATAACCTATGCCTTTAATTTAGTTGAGAATGACACTAGTACAAACAGGTCCAGAATTGCTTAGTGACTTCGGTCACGGTGTACAAACAGGTCCACTATAAGTGGTTATCCACCGTCACTAAAGACCCTTATTGTACAAGTGTGATATAGATGAATGTGCATCTACAGATCTATATTATGATTGCAGAATAAATTTATCTTCCTTTTGTAGTACTATTTTTCTTTTGATTATAAATATGTCACCTTGTTGCGCCCTTCAGAGATGTATAGTTGTTGGACGACATGTCCAACCCCCACCCTGGCTTAATACACGGTCGTCAGCCTCTTACCTATGCGTTTGAACCCAACAAAAGTCATATAAGCCTTGGAGTGAATTTACCCTAAAAAAATGCCTTGGAGTTAATTTTCCAAGGAGAATCGAGTTCATATTTTTTTTAATCATCGACTCATGACATGGAAAATCAAAATGAAAGGTATAAAGAGAACAAAGGGGTTTTGAATAACCACATTATTTGGTGTCTTAGATTACTACTTCCAAAAAAAAAAGATCGAGGTGCTCAATCTTTTTCTAAAAGAATTTTGTACATTTGTTAACCAATATATTGGAATCACAATATCAGAACTACCTATATTTAGCCAAAAAAAATACATTTTAATTTTATGCATTATAGATTTAAAATTGTATCCCTTCTACCTTTCAATTGTTTTTTTTTAACCACACTGGCAGCCTCTTTTTTTTTTACGAATTCCTTCACATAACTAGGTGTGATATTTGTCGATGTGTAAAATAACGGACAAATTGGGATCTACACGACAGCCCCTATGTAAAGTTTTGCAAGAGTTGTGTGTGTGTGTGTGTGTGTTGGAATCAAAATATATGAGAACTACATGTATTTGGGAAAACAGTTACATTTTAATGGGCATGGTATTCTAATACATAGGTCCATAACAGTTTGCATGGCAAATTGGCACAATTAATTTATATTGGTTCAATAATTATGTACTGTTGGATTTGGTTGTTATAGCATTTTTTTGTTAGTCTGTCTTTCTTGGGGAATCGATCAGCATAAAAAACTTCCTGTATTTTCTAAAAGTTACGTCTATTGTTTTGTTGTAGTATATAGTGTCAGTACCAACTCATTTGCACAATCTCTATCGTTCATGTTGCATTGGATCTATGTTGTTAGACTTTTTTATGAAATTTTGCAAGCTTAATTTCTTCTCTATAATAGCCTACAACCTTGTTGGTGAAGAGTGCAGGTATGTGCCACATTCTTAGATAAGTCAGCTATTATCGTTTTTAGGTTTATTTTTAATATCTATAATCAAATGTGTAATTTTAATTAACAAAATAATAAAATACATATTATACTTATACTCAAATCTTACAAAAAATTGATAAGTTTATTTCTATTGTGATGGAGTCTCTGTAGCAGGATGGAGGAGAAATGTCAATGAAGTCTTTTAGGAGGGAGGAGGACAAATGCCCCTATTCGTCAGGACCATGCCCCTATTGTATCACAATATACAAATTATTATAGGGATAGGACCATTTTAAAGGTTCCTTTGGAACACATGAATCTAAAATATAGGAATAGGAAAAATCATACGAATGAGAAAGGAACCAAAGTATAAAACAGAAGATTAGAAAATGCAGAAAAATTTCCAGAGAAGTCGTTTGAATGAGGCATAGGAAAAACACAGGAATCATAAGTAATAATTATGTTAATTAAATAATAAATCACACTATTTTCTATTGAAGTCGATGTTCCTATATACATCAATGAGAGCTAATGAACCAACGATGCCTCAATTCTACACAAACGGGTGAAAAAACGAGGTCGGAGTGGATGTGTTCTTTCCTGTAAAATTCCTCTAAAATTAACATCGAAGGAAACTTTTCTCCATTTTTTATATGTGTTATTCCTGCAAAATAAAGGGATGTACAATAGATATTTCTATAGGATTCTGAATCCTACACTTTTTCTATGCTTTTCCTCCCATCCAAAGGAGGCCTAAAATGGAATGGGATCTTGTGGGATCGCTAATGAAGCAGTTGGGCTAGCGACCATCCGATCGCCCGTTGGAGGAGGGCCCCTAAGGAGCTAAGTCCCGTTCCCGGTGAGAGAGCTGAGAACACGTCCGTGTCCCGTTAAGCGAAACGCATAGATGCACGCGACATAGATAACTTGTGTTTGGAAAGGAGTCTCTCGTTTTGTTTTCGACATGTGACCCATACACCGACTTACCAGATGCGGAAAAGGTTGAGAGAGAACAGAGGTGAGCTTCTGGCCGGTACGATTTCATGGTGTGGGCTTCTCAAGGCGTAGGCAAAAGTATGCGTGGCTTGTGATTGGTTCCAGGTCGCTTTGCCTTCGCTTTTAAGTTTTGCTGGTATCTTATCTACCCAGCTCCATCGATCCTTCTATTTCATATCAGATCAACACCTGGACACGTGGTACAAGTCCCTTTCTCCTTATGGAAACGTTATAAGCTTTTAGATATTTATCCATACAAGGACTAGCTGCTTTCTTTCTACGCGTTGGCAAAATGGCCCATATTGCTGCAGCTGCTTCCGCCTCCCGTCCTCCTCAGAGGTACATTGTTGATCTGCTAATCTGATGGGCCTAGCCCAGTGTATGGGCCGTTGTGACTCGTGACCTTTTCATGGTCTCCTTTCTCTGTTTTTTTTTCAGATTATTCAGATCAGACAGAGGTCAGAGTCAGACAATAGATGTCCCCCTCATCTACTAGTTAACAACATCGCTTTCGTAATTTCTACTGAATATGGCATCAGTAACATAAACATATAGACCTGTTTCTCCTAAGCTCCACTGGTTCTTTATGACAAAAGGGAAAGTTGTTCTACTCATTCTTTTCAGAAACACTCTGATGATAATGATGATTATGTTTGTGCGTGTACGCCCAATTGAAAAAAATGGTCCTGTCGAATAAAAATCTTGCACCGAGTTGACAGGACACGCTGGCATCTAATCCAAGCTGTAGATCTGCTACTAATAAAGAGCTCAAAGCTTCAGGTGCTCTCCCTCTGAAAAGAACAGGGGACAACAGTGTGTGGTGGACTTTCAGTAGCGGGCCAAGCAAAACATCCGGTTCCCTTCCCAATGGCCCACGTTTGGAGTTTGGACCATTCAGGGTCTACAGAAATTCCAATTGGTACCTCTTGTACGATTATTCAGAGAGTTCAACTTGATATCCCGTTGTCTCGCTGTGAAATTCATGTAGTATTTCTGTTAACAGGTGTGCTTGGAAGCGGGAGAATCCAAAACATCGGGAGCGACATGCACGGCGGAGCTAATTGCATCGGCCAACTGCATCTGCATGCATGTATCGACCGACCGATCGATGCCGACGAAATTGACCTGACGCCTCACCGAGCATCTGTTGTCTGTTCGTCCTAGGTCCGCCAGGCCCACTTCTCTGAAACATTAGTCAGTATGGCCATCAAGATGCTCCTGGATGGATAATGACGACCTCTTTGCAATGTCCATCTAATCAGTTCATGGTTGGTCTGGCTAGGCCAGCTATTTGTGTCGCACGACACTTGTGACTTGCCGCCGGCTTCCCCTACTGCTCATTAGTATTTGCTTGCGTGCGTCACAGTGCGCATGCTTTCTTGCGGTAAAGGTGGGCAATATATTTTGTTGTAGCAACGGGTACGATTATTAAGTCAAGTGATGTGCCTGCCCATGATGAAAACAAAGTTTAATTTGAATGCAGTGTTGATGCTACGGTTGGTCGAAAACACACCCGATAAGCAATCGAAAAGTGTTGCAGCTCGAACTACGGACTACTAACACCAACAGATGGAAAAATTTACAATAACACAAAAGAAAATTGCAAGAAGCTTTCATGTCCCATGAGAAGTTACAGAGCCACTGCTACCAGCGCTCTGCTCGCCTCGGCTCATCAGCTCGTCGTCTTCCAAGCCAGCCGGCCGCGCTCGCACCCCGCACTCCACACACCTCCCCTGCTCCGAGCCGCCACCGCCGGAGCTCGAAGCCGCGCCGTCGTCGTCGGCTCGGCCCGACGCCGGCATGGCCAGGAACGTGGGCCTCTCGTCGCCGGCCATGATGACCACCACGTGGTCCCGCCACTTATCCCCGGCCGGCCCTGCCTTGCCTGCCGCCGCACCCTTCTCGCCGTCGTCGCCGGCACGACGTCTCGCCTGGCGGTGGGCGTCGTCGTCCTCCTCCTCTCCGGCGGAGAGGCTGCCGGAGAGCTTCCAGTAGGAGCATGCCAGGGCGAGCAGCGACAGCGCGATGAGCCCCAGCATCGCGGCCAGCCCGCCGAAGAGGTACGGCACCGGCGACTGCCACGACGAGTGCTGCTGCTGCGCCGCCAACGTCGCCGTCCTCGTCGCGCTCGAGCTCGGCGGCGCCGCCGCTGACGACGATGACCCCGTGGGGCCGCGGCCCAGGGCCATGGGTTGCTCGCCGCCTGCAGGCCACATGGGTCTTCTTTTGTTGCTTTAGTGCATGCCAGTGACACGAGGCTCCGCGTCTCTGTTGCGTGTGTTCTCTGTTGTTTCAGAGTGGCTCACACAGAGGAGAGCGCTAGCTGGCGAGCGGGTGAGTGTTCTTTGACCTGTCGTACTTGTCTAGCTCGCCTATTTATAGAGTTTCAAAACCAAGCGGAAAATATTTAAATTAGCTCTCTAAAGCTTGATTGAAAGTAAGAAAGAAAAGGTGAACTGATTATGCGGAAATTGTTTTCATCAATATAACCCAAATAATATAGCCTGGAAAGCAGCTAATTTTTTTCTTTGTTTGTCTATAGTCCATTGGCTTCTTTACCTGATATGATTCCCTACCTGTTACAAAAACCACCACTGTTTGGCTTTCCTCGGCACTACGGCATATCTGGGCCGGGCACAGTTACTTATTTATTAGATATAAGAAATCAAAGCCATGTTCTTATCCATAAGCAAGCAGCAATGCAGCATGAATATTATCCCTATGAATGGATCGAGCATTATATGAATTTTACATCACTGACAAACTTTAGCGTACAAATTGTCCATTTTTTTAAGGAAAAGAAAATGTTGTGTAAAAGGATTGAATAGACTATACTTCAATAACATATCATATCCGTTTTTATCTTGTTACGTCGAGAAGGACCACTTGATGGATAACCAAATTAAAGTTTAGATCAAACATCAGTTAGAACACGAAAGTGCAAATCAATTTACTTCAAGAAAACTGAACTCTGTTCATCATAAAAGAAAACACATGCTTACACAAGATCTTATACTCTGTTAAGCTACTATGCACCAACCAGTTGCACCCAAAAGTCTAAGCTGATAGGAAATGATGAACAATTCACTTATGGTTCAACACTCTCCCTCACGTGCAGCTCACTCGGGGCGTAAACGTGTAACTAGGAGCGGCACAGCGGAATATGCAGTCGTCAGTACTTGAACTCAAGACCTCTGACTTGATACCATATTAAGCTACTACACACCAATCAGTTGCATACAAAAGACTAAGCTGATGAAAAAAGGTGAACAATTCACTTATGGTTCAACATACTCGATCACACGACTCTACTTACATCAGGACAAGCAATTGCACACCTCGCCACAATAATTCAGCACTTTTGCTTATGTAAAGCTTGAGTTTTATCCGTAAACGTCTCTGCCACTCGAAAGATGAAAACTACATGAAAGGTATTTGATGGTAATCACATGCAAAAACTTGCCGGCCAGTAGAAATGCTTTAATAATTGTGCTGCTTCCTCTGCTCAATCTCTCCCTACTCCGATCCAGTGCTTTTTGTTGAACGCGGCGAGCTATCGTTTTTGAGAGAAAGGCAATGAGAATATGAGATGACACCTCTCTGCTTTTCTTTTCCTGGACGTTTGCGAACTTTTAGATTCCGTGATATTTGGGGCACCTATGCAATATCACAGCAATGAGGGCAAGTTAAATTTTGTTTGAGTAATGTTGATGATGACAAATTGAAGCTGCATGCCCTCATCGCCGTGACAGTGTTCCCACACGCATTGCTTTTGTCATAGAGGAATTTGCGAGATACATAGAAGGAAGGGAGTTAGAGCATCTCCAACCAGGGTCTGCACCAAGCCAGGATTGATTAACCGGCCATATGCACGTCAACTGGATCCACATACGTACGAAGGCCAAAACCTGCCTATCATCCAAATCGAGCAGAAAGTACAATGACCCGAAATCGATGGCGTGGCCATGTTTTTAAAATATTTAGGAATCAAAATTCGAAAATTGTTGGAAAAGGTCGGTTTTTTCCTTCCCAATAGATATTTAGAAACTCCCTAAACCAGGTTATTCGAAGTTATTTTACGTAATTGTTGGAGATGCTTTCAAGACAATAATTTTAGATTAAATTTGAGTTTGATTTATTTTACTAATAACATTAATTTAGGAACCAAGGGAGTAATTATCTATCAAAGTGACCAAAACACTTTGCATAATTTACAATATTTCAGAATCAAAAGAAAGAGAAGGACAGAGATTACCTACTCATGCATCGGTTTAATAAGAAAAAAAAATGTAAAATGGATAAATATAGGTTTGAAGCGAAGAAGAACCTTTGTAGCAAAGCCAACTAGTGCTTCCACCCTCAGTCTGACACGGCTGAACTGGAGAGTCCCACTTGGTTGGGCGATCACGATCAAACCAAGTTGGCCGTGTCCTTTCTGCTTAGTGGCTTTATTAGGGTTTGCAGATGCAGTTAACGGCCTCTCCCAGCTTAATAGAGAGAGAGACGGAAGCCACGATCTCCTTTACCTGGTCTGGAGTTGAATGAACCACATGCAGCTCGTTGGGTTGCGCTGAATAGGCCAAATGTGTCACGCTCGCATCAGGTTACCGTTGTGAACAACCATGTTTGACTTTGAAAACATCGTCATCGTCTAATTACCTTCTTTACAGGCCAACTACGTTTTCTAGCGTGTTTGATCTATTATGTTATGTAGTAATACTTTATCACATTGATGTACTGGTCATTCTGGATGTATTTTTTAGTGTCCGGATTTATAGTATCAAACCAATGCAAGCCTATGCCTATCCCTAACATGATGAAGTAGAAGAATCAGAAGAAGCTGATTACTAGGTAATTAGCCTGCCTAATGCGTGCCTTCCCGTCCCACTGCCAACTGCCATGAGTGTGTCGGCCACCAGCTTCTGAGCCGACGGTTGGGCCACACTTCACAGGATTACCTGCCGCTCTGGGATAAGCTCGAAGCCTTCGAAAGCAGTCGAGATATCAAAAGGGGGGAGGGGACAAAAGGAAATGGAGCTAGTTTACACTCCTGATTCTCAATCAGCTGCTTGCCGACGATGCACGCGCTGTAGCGTCACTGTGACTGAATAGCAATTACGTTACTGATGAACTCTGAATTATGGCTAGCTCAGGATTAATCTCACTCACGAGAACTACTGGTATTAACTGCATCAGAAAGCCATGCCTCATGCTTGGCAGTGAGATGGATAGCATACTTGATCAACCTTGAGTTTTAGGAGGTCACTGCTCACAGAAATTTTGAACCTTGTTAATTCCTGCGATTCACAGTCTACGTGCAGAGTGAAAGAACCTTGCAGTGCATGCATGTATATTATGAACTAACTGATTACTTGTTAGTGCAAGTCCTCGTCGAACAGAACTTGAGAGAACTGAATCTGAATGCACTGTTCACATGTCCACTCACCAACTCAACACAGTTTTGAAATTCAGTGAATGTAGGAAGGAATTCAGGTTGCGAGTGGCGCGCTGTAGCCTTTAGACAGCACATGAGACTGCGGCGGAATGTTGTACATGTTGGTCTCAACCCTCAACGTTTAGTGTGTGTACTTGGGTAGTACACCTGTGCTAGTTCTGTGCTCAGGTGTCCCCAAAAACTGTTGCCTAGAAATGCATAAGTCTGAAGAATCTCAACTGTTCACATTTTTGCCTGTTTGTTCTCACCTATTTGTGTGCTTCTTGGCAACCTTTTGCTGGATAAAATAGTGGCAGGATCAGATACCGGGCAAGATAACAATCTCGGTACTGTTTGACAAATCATGAACCATAATGATCAACTAAAGTCCATGGAAGCCTGAAATTCTCCTCTGCCACGTCCTGTAAGCAACCAAAGTCCATGGAGCATTAATCCATCTCCCAATCCCAGGCCTAAACGGACAAGAAATCGCTGCCCGTCTCCTAATCTTACCATGCATCAACCAAAGTCCATGGAGCACAAATCCATCGCCTAATCCCAGGCCTAGGTTACTATAGTCAAAGCACAAATGGGGCACAAATCCATCGCCTAATCCCAGGCCAAGGTCACTGTAGTCAAGCACAAATGGGGCCTCTACATTCCTTTCGACAATATCTGAGTCAGATTTCTTCGACCAGATGGATATGGGCCTAAACGGACAAGAAATCGCGGCCCGTCTCTCACCCGCCGATCTGACTCACTACAGAGGCCTTCCTTATCGATCCACGATCGATAAAGTGTGCTCTCCTACAAGACAAGCGGACAGGGTCGTGAAGCACGCGCAAAGCCAGCAGCTCCAAGTTGTCTTGTCAAAGCGAAGGAAGAGGCCTTGAGATCTCCCTCACCGTCGCCTCCCCGCGCCGCCGCGAAGCCATGGACGCCGTGGACTCCGTCGTCGATCCGCTCCGTGAGTTCGCCAAGGACAGCGTCCGCCTCGTCAAGCGCTGCCACAAGCCCGACCGCAAGGGTACGTAGCTGATAAACCCAGTTCCCCATCAGTCCGTTGCTCGGATCCCGGCTTCTGTGTGTGTGGTGATGGTATTTGGTTTCGCCGGATCTGATCTGTCGACATCTTGTCCTGTGCAGAGTTCACCAAGGTTGCGACGCGGACGGCGATCGGGTTCGTCGTCATGGGCTTTGTTGGGTTCTTCGTCAAGCTCATCTTCATCCCCATCAACAACATCATCGTCGGTTCCGGCTGATTCGATCTCTTCAGGTGCACCTGTCTCCCTGATCTGGATCCAGATAGGTGTTCCCTCGTCGGTGAATGATGCGTATAATTTCGATGTCTCTTAGGTCGAACTGACGAACTGTATGGTACAACTTAAAACGATCTCGTCTTGTGGATCCCCAATAATCGGCCATTTGTGCTTGTCTGGTCTAATTGGTTCTGATATCTGTAGCCATGGAAGCCAATTCGCCGAGTCTCGCTTGACACTTTTAGCTCATCAGATTCAGGGCCCTAGTACCTCCATGATGTAGATATTTTTTGCCAGTGCTATGTTTGAGGGTTCCTGTGGTCAGAAAACCTTCATAAATAGAAATTATATTGATCTTCATCTAATTCAATCACGATGCTCTAATGTGGTTGATTTTTCATAAGGGCAGTGAATAGTTTTAGGTAAACGATTTGTGTGGGATAAGGTGATTATGAAACTTTGACCCATGTAAGTCTGGCAGCACGGAGCAAGTTATGGTTAGTAAGATGACTGACTGCCACCTGACCTGATGTGTCTGGTTTCATTTAAATTACCTAAAGCTTGAATTCGGAAGGTTAGGCAGGTGCTTTACATCATATGTAGAATTAAGATTGGTGTCCCAATAACTGAGGTCTAAGGTCTAAATTGTTGAAACTGACTCAAATTCTTAACCCACTGTTACTTGTCAACGCTCATGAACTATTAACAAATACTAGTACTTTTGGATGGTGGCCCAATGTTGTCAGCCTGAATGTATTTATTAGTTTTGTGTAGTCATGTGTGCCATATACCCCTTAACCGCATTGTGGTTCGATCCCTACTGCAGTAGTATTTTTGTAGGGATCCTTGCCAAATTAGACTGCTGGGCTCCAATCTTGAAATATGACTTTTGTACTGTTTGATTGAGCGTTGGGAAAGTTTGATCAACTGATGTTGCATGTTGTTTCAATTTTTTCTTGGCTAAGTGATCCTCTTCCTTAGTAACATAATGAAATCTGATGTCTTTACTCTCACTGCCGACTTTAGCATTTAGCTTAACATTTCTTTTGTTCGAATTGCATCACAAAATGGTTCTGATGGTCGTTTTGTTTTCCTTGCTGCAGGTGAGGGTTAGACGGACTAGATGATGGTCTCAATCTCATGGAGCCGCCACCAGTTTTCTAGCGCTTATCTCGGAAAGCAAATTGTTTAGGACTTTGTTGTTGAGGACAGCTCCCTTCTGTTTCGTCTGTTCGTCTGAGACATTATAATGGCAGGCCTGAAACGGCTTCTTACCATGCATTAACAAAAAGAAAATCAAATTACCATTCCCTCTATCCTTTTGTTTCTTGTTACCTACTAGCAGCATTGTGGCACCCTCGCAGCAACCTTTATTTCAGCGATGAGCAAGTACCAGTCTTTAATAACCATCAATAAGTTAGCATTTACAAATCTGGAATGCTTCACTTACGACTAGAGCAAAGCGTGCTCATGCACCGGCTTGCATTGGTCGTATAGCAGTTCTCTTCACAGATGTACAGATTTTAGCTCAGCTGCAAAAATTTACGCACTTTAACGCTGGGCGAAAGGCAACCACATCCACTGTCCACTGGTAATAAATAGATATATAAAGGTTTACCACGCAATAAGGTCATTTCCTGACCAACATTGACATCCATTAACAAAGAAGTGCATCAAGCAAATACTTAAATAAATAACCAGAAGCAGAATATCAAACACTTCTTGACTGAACAAGGTTGTCAGTTGACGGGCAGATTCTGTTCCACATACCATTCATAATTCATAGGTATTGTAATGAACAATGACGAGACAGTCATCACTCAAATAAAGGAAAAATGAAAAGAAAAACAGAAGTCTCGGAAACTGTGAGTTACTACATGACAACAGAGAACTAAAATTACGAACATTAAAGGTAAGCGAGCAGCCGGCACCACGGAGCTAGTGCCTGCTAGAAATGCTGAAGGAGGTGACCTTCATTGGCGTGGCCACTACAAGCGGCGCCTCAGGAGAGTCGGTGACTGCGTATTTGTCATGCATGAATCGACTGGCAACGATGGACTCGTCCTTGGGAATCACCTTGTAGCAGTAGCAGCTCTTGAGTCCCTCCTGGTACTGGTAGCACTCATGGTGGCTGTTCTTCACCTGCAGGAAGTTCCACACCACACTGTACTTCCCCACGGTGGCTACCAGGTGCCGCTCCTGCTTCCCATTCTCAGTGACCTGCAAGATTAAAAAGTGGTAGAGACCGGACTTTAGTTAATCTTGGAATAGCAGTTGGGATCGGGCATTCAACACTGAAATTGCTGTGCAGGTGCATTCGATACGAGTGTGGCTTTGTTACAACGGAAACACAGCCGGCTAACACTCCAAACCATAAGGAAGAAAGCCACAACCATAAGGAAACATCACATAACCATAACAACAACTCCCACAACCATAAGTGTAACACTCCAAACCATAAGACAGGATCTGCAACCATAAGAAAGCATCACATAACCATAACAACAAGTCCCACAACCATAAGAAAAATCTCCCACAACCATAATAACACTCCTGTAAACGTAAATATTTGCTGGAGTAGCTACCGCCTGTTGTAGCAGTCTAGCAGATGTAGCAATGATCAAGAAGCATAGGTTTTTGGTTCAACTATGACTAATGGCTCTTGTTTCAAAAGCAGCAAAACAACATATACTGTGAAAACTGCATTCAAATGCCATTAAACTGGTTTCTACACACTTCAGAAAATACTTCATTTCATCAGCATCAAACCTCAACAATCAAATATGAAACTGAATTTAGAAAATAGCAACGACCACATCATTCTGCTAGTTTTGTACCTGTGAAAATATTCCAAATCTTATGCTAAACTCAAACTGAGTTTCTGCTAGTTTTGTACAGGCGAAATTATTTCAAATCTTATGCTAAACTCAAACTGAGTTTCTAGTGATGGGCATAATGTTGTCAGCATACCACACTACCACATATCAGGTACATATTAACAATAAGACGGCACTAACATATATGAATGTGAAGCGCATTCGTAAAATCATGAAAAATATCATTTTAAAGCAAAAAGTACATTTAAAAGGAAAATTCCAAACTTCAACAAGCAAAAACTGTATAAAATGAATCTAGTAGCTAACGATCTGAGATAAGCCAAACAGGTCACAGATTGCCAGATATACTATGACCAAAACTGTTGTTCTTCAACATGCATCACTACACAACAAGTGGAATATTGTTTTTACATAATGCGCCAATGGTATTTTGAATAAAATTTTGTAGAAAAACAGCGATGGAAAGATATACTGACCCATGAGAATCTCCCCTCACGGAACTTGTTGTTCGCCCCTGCCAGATGAAAGTCCAGTGGGTTAAGCTTCAGCAATCTGGGAGCCGCAATTCTGTTCCCCATTCTTCCAGTAAATCCGGTCTTCTCTCTTCCATCCTTGTCGATGAAAATCGTGCATATAAGTATCAGGTAAGTATCAGTAGTCCCCAGAATCCACCGCCCATCATAAGTCACATCCACATGAGTAATTGGTGAACCCAGACCAGGGAAGGCTGTCTTTGCCATCCTCATTGAGGTTGTTGAATACAGGCGGATCTTCCCATCCAATGACCCAACTACGATAGATCCATCACCAGTTGATGCAAAACACTGAAAGTTTGTCCCCCTGGAGAACTGATGCCCCTGAGTCCATTGCAGTACTGGTGACTCGGTTGCACTTGCCAAGTTCTGCACAATTCCCCTCCGGTCCCTCATATCCCATCGACATAATCGGTTGTCATCCAGACCCAAGAATGTGGACTCTGACGGGTCCAATTGAGCACCTTTGCTATCATTGGTGATATCCCTCATGTTGATATCTGCGCTGTCCTTCTCGAACTTCCATTCCGACACCACTTTCCCAGTCTCGATATCCAACTGATGTACCCCTTTGGCATGTGGCTTCCCATCAGTTGCCGGGCTCATGAGGAGCATGTTAGTTTCAGCACGCATAAGAAGCGCTTTCTTTGGTGTAGTGAAGTTTGTGCTTCCACCAGAGAACTTGACCGACATGCCCTTGCCGTGTATCCCATGCTCAAAGTTCCTAACGACCTGAATGCCCGAATCCCCAACGAGGAAGCTATTATCCAATGCACCGAGTGCAAGGCTCTGTATTCCACTGCCTTCCTCGACTGGCTCCTCGAACTCCCTCAGATCCTCCATGAGGGGCTTCAGCATCGGGCTCCGCGATGGCATAGGAGTCCCCTTGGGGCCTGGAGAGAACCCGTCGGTGGCATCCTCCCATATCGATTCGTCACCATCCTCCGGGCGCGCCCACGCCTGGAAGTCCTTCCCGAAAACCTTGGCTCGGCCCTCGTCCGTGGCCGCGACGCCGTAGCTGTTTTCGAACAGGCAGCTATGGTACTTGGAGCAGAACTCACCGAAGCCGTCGGCGTGGAGGAACTTAAGGGCCCAGACGCCATCGGCGACGAAGTCCACGCGGCGCTGCGCGGGGAATGTCTTGAGCTGGAGCTCCGGCCCGACCCTGGCCCGGATCTTGGAGCCCACGACGAGGCACCACGGCCCGGAGGCGGGCTCCTCGTCGTCCTCGTCGTCGCCCGTGCGGACGAAGGAGGCGGCCGCGAGGCGGTCGACGACGATCCACTTGGCGGAGGGGGTGGAGCCGCCGATGTGGAGGTAGAGCTTCACGGCGTTGAGGGCGGCGGGGTTGGCGCTGGGGGTGGGCCCGGGGCTAGGGTTCGGCGAGATGGGCTCGTTGTACTTGAGGTGGAGGTTGCGGAGGTGGCGGTCGATGGCGTCGACGGAGGCGGGGGTGGCGGCCCCTGCCCCGCCCAGCCTGGAGGAGGCGGAGGCCGGGGGAGGCGTGCCGTAGTCGGACGAGTTGTCGGAGGCGCGGGATTCCGCGTCGTCGTCGGACTCGGAGAAGTCCAGGTCCTCGCGGCTGTGAGATCCCCCCATCGCGGCGGCGGAGGCGGAGGCGGCGGCGGTTAGGGTTTCGGCGAGGGAGGAGAAGGGGAAGGGGAGCGTGCGCGAATTTGAAATTTGGGAGTGGTGAGGGGAGCGGAGCGGCGGTGGTCGGTGGGGTTTGCCGTTTGTGTTGCAACTTGCAAGTGGGGGAGATCTGGGAGATGAATACAATTGGGCACACAGGATTTAAATTTTGCATAGACGACCAAACGGTCCGCAAAAGAGCCAATTCAAAAATTTCGAAACCGGGATCTGCAGCCGATTCGAAAATACACAAGTCACAATATCACAAATCTTTTCCATCTATATAAAAGCAGTAAAGCACCGTCCAGCACGCTTGTCTGAACTGAATTACTGAACCGTCACACAGCTCAAATTCATACGCCGGGCGTGAATGCCTGATGCAGGTGAACAGAGACCACGTTACGCAAAATTCGCAACACCATGCTCTGAGCTTACCTGATGTATGAGTTTCTGTGTTATCTGTTTTATTACAAAATTTTGAACCATATATTTATTTTCCAATGTTGTGAGGTCCTAGAATCTTCAAATAATAGCAAGAAAAGAAATTGTGAGACTTAGCAACACCATGGGAAAATAAATATAAAGCCAGTGTTCTGATAGTGCCACTGCCGGCATATATATAAATGGGAAAAATTAGCATATAAAGCCAGCGCGATAGAAGTTTTCCCACGCTCGACTGGGAAAAATCAACCATGGTCACGGATAACTGAAACAGAAAATACCGTTATAAATCAAGGTAAATTTTTGCCACAGGATGTGCCATCAGAAGACTTTCTGATAGTGCCACTGCCGGCATGGCATCACTCAACAAGATTAGTGACAGTTAAAAAGGAAAACTCTTAGCCAAAAGAACAAATAATCGTTTACAAGTGGGAGTTATTAGGAACAGTAACCTTCATAAATATACTAGTAATAAGCAATACAATGTTCTAACAAACGAAGATGTGAGACTTCTACAGGAAATATCACCATCTTGCAACACCAGCACCTATCCAATGCAGTTATAAAAGGGGGAAAGAAATATGTTCCATCAAACTCTCTGAAAGTCGGCACTACTAAATTAGTCTTCGATCAAAACTGTATAATAAAATGATCATCCATTCATATAATCCCATCCCATACCAAGAGTATCTGACCAAAGATTTCAGAAATGGAGTAGCTGCAATATCAGAGATTGCTCCATCTGCACTGCTTAAATGGTATAACATAAATGAAGCCATCTTTACACATTGATTATTGCCAGGATAAGATCAGATGCAATTCAGGCATAAAATGGTACTAGTAACTAGTTAAGATCTCAGCAATATTCAGATCAAGTGTTGTCGCCAGGACTGAAATTTGTTTGTCCTCGAAAATAGAAAACATGGGATCTACAAGAACATTCAAAAAGGGGGCTTTGAGATTTTTGTTCTCTACTCATATTTCAGAAGGACCACATACCAGGCTAGTAACAGTATACTGAAAAAATCATTCTCAATACATAATCTTAGGGTAAGAACAGGAATAAACCAAATTAATTATATAAATTCAGCATTCTATAGAAGCTATACATCCAGAAGAGCCAAAACACTATGAACACAAAAGCATCACAGATTAAAAAGGGTGAAGAATTAAAAAGAAAAAAGAAAAACAGGATATAAATTATTCATATGTATGATTTTCAATGTACAGGTAATGTATCACATCAAAGTTGATTCTGTTGTTAGTTAGTGTTCTCCATCAATCGTTGGTTCATGAATTCCAAACATGTGTTCATGAATGACCCATCACTATTCACTAGTTACACTACAACAATAATTCATCAATTTCCCCTTGAAAAAACAATAATTCATCAACTAAACAACACAACAAATTTACCATTGAAAAGTTGTCCAAAATGAAACAGTTTTTCCAGTTCCTTTTTTTCCCTCCTGCATCAGTTACCATGGGGCTAAAAAAATCTGAAGTTACAGAGGTAAGACATCAAATGTGATTGAAAACATATACAATCCGCAATACCCCTTCTCGTCCACTCCAGTAGTCCAGTGGGAAATTACTTTAAAAAAAAACGTGACCCGGTGGGGAGAACCCCCCACGGTTTTTCATTAAGAGGAAGCAACCAGGCTCCCGGGCCGCGGAAACACCCCCTAACGCGGACTAGCCAGCGAGGGGATTTTTACTGGTGACACCGGGGGGTCGAACCCCCGCTGTAAGAGTGGAGACGTCACGCCTTACCGCTGAGCTAGGCTCACGTTCTCGTGGGAAATTACTTTTAAAGACATCTATGGTTATCTTAGAAGATACAACAACATCTAAACCTTTTAGTCCCATGCAAGTTAGGGTAGTCTAGCCATGAACCAAGAATAAACAGCAGGAAGTGAAATGTGGAGGAGATACATTTAAAGGAACTGAAAAGAAATAAAAAACAAAGGTCAAAAGAAATAACTGATGCAGTCATGGTTCTAGAATGTGGGTTGCCCAACTTTCATACAGTCCATGAATTTTTATTTGTTTGATATTCCGATCGTTAAACAAGTAGTTATCCAAAAGGTTGAAATAAACATGTTCAACGACAAGGAAAGACCCTGTGACAGTTAGTATCAGATCAACACCTGTTTACATATAATCTCTCTTCACACCAAATAAGAGTGTGTAAAAAAAAACATTCGTTGTATCAGACTGCTGAATGTATACTGGTTAAATTGACAGTCACAAATGATGTCAACGTTTACACTATGGATTATTACCATTTCGCACGGCAGGGTCAGATGCAAAATCAACTACGACATTAGAAGTCTAGAGGTCATAAAGAACATTCAGATGAAGTGTCAGGTAACAAAAAAATTGTTTGATGAATTATTCTCTGTTACATGAGAAGCATTTTGAGTGCAGTAAAAAGTGATCCTCAGTCCCCATGTTATGAAATGCAAAAAAAATCAATGGATAAGCTCAGCTGCATATAAAATTTGTGCTACTCAAGAACAAAAAAAGAATCAACTCAAAACAGTTAGTAGCTGGAATTAAATTGGTCAAGAATATAAATGCTGGGACCAAGTAGCTCATGGTGCAATCAAAGTTCGGATGGAATGGAACAGTGACCCCTAGGTTGTTGTTGTTTGGAAATGGAATTTACTCATCAAAAAGTCCATCTAAAACTTTGAACATCACCATACTTGTACAGCAAAAGCATAGCATCAAACATTATTAGGTACTACTAAAGTATAGTTAGCTAGCATCCATCAATCATGACATGACTCCCCATACTGCGAGAGCAAATTGAGAAATATTCATGCATCGCAATCCAAAAGTTGCACTACAACTACCACAACGTGTACCAACAGTACAGTAACCCAATACTGCTAAGTTATTATCATAGATAAATCCTTTGAAAGGATCAAGTTTTATTTTACGGATCCTTTTCTATTCTCCTTCTCTCTTTACAAATCAATAATCACAGTCACAGCAGCAGGAACATCCATACAAAGTCTACAAGAACTATCACTACACAGTACAGTATGATCGAAGGCGTTTTGTTAAACACCTATGAGAAGCAAACCTTGCAGACCTCGCGAGGCAGAGGTGCCAAAGAAAGGCTCGACGTCTCGTGCCGGCATGCCATGCCAGCACTAGTTGCACCATCATCTCAACGTGACAGCGACGGCGGCGCGGCAGACTGGGCAGGCGGGCGACTTGGCGAGCCACCGGTCGACGCAGGCGGCGTGGAACGCGTGGCCGCAGGCGGGCAGCGCGCGCCACCGTTCCCCGGCGCGCCCGGCCTCGATGCACACCGCGCAGAGGTGCGACGGCGTAAGGGAGGCATCGCCTTCGCCGTCGGTGTCGCCTCCCGTGGAGGCGAACGCGAAGCTGGGGAGACGGCGGAGCTCGGCGGGCGAGAGGCCCGCGCGGAGGGGCGCCGCCGCCGTCGGGGACGGGTCGAGCGAGGGGACGCGGTAGCGGCTGCGCCGGTGGTGGCGGAACGCGCGCGCGGCGACGACGAGGTGCAGGAGGAGGATGGCGGCGGCGGCGGCGAAGAGGATGAAGAGCGCGAGCGCGGCGGCCATCACCGCCGCCTTCACGGCGAGGGACAGGACGCGCGCGCCGGCGCTCGCGGCCGCCGGGCGGGGGCGGGGCCGCTTGGCGTCCCTCTCATGGTGAGGAGGCTCCGTTCCGGGCTCCGGCGCGGCGGGGACGGGCTCGTCGGCGCCTGCTGGGGGCGGAGCCATCGGGACGGGACAGGGGCGGCGGCGTGTTTGGCCCGGCTCGTGGGACTTGGGAGCAACCAGTCACCCACGGACGGGTTTGGAATGGAATATTCAGCAGGGGTGAGATTTTTGGGGAGGGATTGGAAATTGGAGTGGAAAAGGTTTGTTTGCCTCTGTTTTTAGTAGGAGTTCTTTTTTTTGGATACGTAGTAGGTGGTTTTAAACGAAACGAAATAAATTTCGATTCTGTGCGGGTCCAATTATTAGCTTTCACGTCGTCGTATACCTTCCAAAGAAGGACAATATTGTGGTTAACTTCATAGCTATCGAAACGTCTTTATCTGTTTTTAATGCGAAGATCACGCGTGGATAAGTTATTATTCCTGTCTTTTTCTCAAAATAAAATTTATTGGGTAAATTCGTACCAAAATTATGAAACATTTTTGTTATTTTTTTCTTTAGCTCGTGATGAGGCCTTGCGTTCCAAGTCTCAAACCAGCTCCGAGCGTGTGCAAAACAGCTGCGAAGCGTGGGCAATATAACAATTGTGCATAGCCTGATGTCAATCAGGATTATCCTGTTTGAGCATTTAAATGAAAAAGACCAACCACTCCTAGGATTATCAGCTGCATGTGCGTGAGTAGTCTCTGTCTCTCTATTACACCTACGTGTGTGAACGTGCTCGCCGTGCGAAATGGGGAGGGAGCTCCGAACCGGTGGGCCGGTGGCCTCTGTAGCACTTGATTTCAGCTGACGGTTGCTCGCCGCGCCGTGGTTCGTACGTCGATGATGAACTGTGTTAAGTGAACAGCGCATTGCGTGGCCAGCGTGTGATGGCCGCCAAATCGTCAATGAGGACCACTGGACCAGGAAGCAGAGGACAGAGCACCCGCGCCGCACGGCACCGACGGCCGAGAAAAAGTCTCCGTGAGTCCAAAAGTCTTCGTCCTTGCCGCCGGTCAACACACGCCGTCTACTCCGCGGACTTCTTTTTTTTTTTTTTTTTTTTTTGAGAAACGTCTACTCCGCGGACTGCGGGCGGGTTTCCACGCCTTCAACGAACAAAGGCCCACGGGCTTTCATTGACAGGCCGTCAGCCCGCACGGTTCTCCTCTCTCGTGGGCGGCCTTGCGGGAGCACCGAAATCTCCTTGGGCCGTGCTGAGAGTGTTTGTTTGGGCCGCTCCGCAAATCGCTACTCGATTAGCTTCCCGGAACTCGCTATTGGTTTCTTCTAACCTTCGTGAGAGAAAAGTCTAAACCCACCCAAGCCGCTTTTTGCCACGGTCGATCACGAAATGCTGTACCACGTCCGGTTACGAACTACACGGAGTACGTGTGCAATCGTTGACATTTAGCTCAAAGCGTGCCATCGTTGATCGCCCGCATAAAATTCGTGCACTGGTCACAACAAACTCTCTACGTTTTGCTGCGTTTTGGACCTAGGTCACGAAACAGATATCTCTAACCCACAAAGTTGCAATACGAAACGAGAGAAAAAAAAAGTTCGATCACGCACATGCACGGTTGCTTGTCAGTTACAGTATATGTCAGGTCCCCAACAAAAGCGATGACAAAAATGATCTCGGAAAATTAGACGACGACTTGGTTCATAGATATATGCAGATGCAAGAGAGGAAAAAGGGACGCCTGATGAAATTGTGCAAGTCCAGGGAATAGGTGGCGTGTACTACTTTGTACAGTGCACTAACAAAGCGTGACGGGAAGCATCAGTGCTCGCTCCGAGTTTGGAGAGAACGAAAACCAACCCCATGTGGCCGTCATGTGGGGTAGCCCATCCCTCACTTTCCCAAACCACACTCCGGCAGCTCAAAAAAGCTTGGCCCTAGGTCACACTTTCTCATGTTTATGGTCCAGTAGGTTAATTTCATCCCTTTCTTGCATAGATCGTTATTTAATTTACAAGAGAAGAAAACCAAATTCCTGAATGTTGAATTGTACCTGAAGATCGGCGTATCTGTTTGTGATGCTTCTGTCCCCATTTAGCGCCTACACATATACACAACAGCAATGTTTTTTTTTTTTCAGAACAAACCATCGGCCTGTAACAGCCCGTTGCTTACACTGGCAGGGAGGCAAATTGGGCACATAACATGCATGCCAACGAATCTCCGTTTTCGCTTCATAACTCGAGAGGTTCCCAACTCGGGGTGGCGCTGCATGTGCCGCCATGTGCGCCTCTCGCCCATGCTTGATTTCTTCTCTGCCCATGGGGATCCGGGCCCACTGGTGCTCAAAAGAGGGCAATATGTCAGCTGTGCATTCAGAATCGACGTACGTACTTATCATTGTACTTTGCTCAAGCATGTGACATGTGAAACACCCTAACACGCAATAGAAAATAAGGAAAGACTAATCGGGGATAAATACAAGAATACTACAGTACCTTGTACTTCCCAAGCTTCTGACAGGTCCTTGACCCTATATTTAACATTTATATTTGATATATGCAGAACTCATTTCTTAACTGTCTCGAACTTTGAAGGAAAACACCAGTTCATTCGACTGCACATCACAGGAGAGCGGGAGCATGTGGCACATGACCAGAAAAAAGGGGAGGAAACATGCGTGCTGTTAGAGGACCACAAATTGGCGGCAAATGCATGCTTGCTAGCTCACACCACATGCCATCTTCATTTTCTCATTCGTTCCTTGTCAAGATATATACACGGAGTACGCGATATGGTAACTCACACACATTGCTTCATATCTTGTTCTTCATTTTTCTCTCAACCAAAGCAATGCGAGGACCCAACAGCACCGAGGCCTTCAAGCAAGGCTTCCTGAAGAACTTCATCTTGAGCCTCCGAGCCTGCAGCACATATTCCTCCTCCGGGATCGCCATGAGCCTCCAGGAGAGGAAGCGTGCCATCAAGTCCTCCGCCGACATGGCCATGGCGACTGCCCGTGGCGCTGGAGCGCAGTGGCCTCATGCTCTCTTATTAGCTTCTTCACCATCATCCAGGCCGCCGCCATGCAAGGAACTATGGTGCAACAAGATTCTGAAGAGATGTCATCAGAGGACGACGAGGAGGAGAAATGGCGGCACCTGCAGCTCCCACGCGAAAACTGCTCCGGTCAGTAGCAGAGAGATGGCGAGGAGGCTGGTGACGAAGAGGACCAAGGTTCTGAGGAGGATGATACCCGGAGGTGAGCTGTTGTTGAACGAGGCCACGTTGCTTCGGGAGGCCATGGATTACGTTGCTCATCTACACGCGCAAGTCGATGTTCTCCGGCGCATCTCAAAAGCGGTGGGATGATATCTACCATGTCAGGTTCGTTGATTTAAGGTAACTGATTTACTTGAAGGGCGATGTGTTATTAGCACTACCGATGGCGATGAGCCGGTCAGCAAAACCATATTCATGGTGTGGCTTGTTTTTTCTCGGCATGCATGCAGGTGAAAGAGCAAATAGATTGCAGCAGCAGTTAAAGTACTTCAGAAGAGAACGAGGGGGAAAATCTGGAAAGTTTGCTTCATGCATTTAAATGATGGGGCATATGACGATCATGATGGCCAGGACATGCATTTGGTGAAGGAACGAAGGATAGAACAAGATCTTGTCCTGAAGAAGGCACAGGGATGAAAAGTTTTGTAAGGTAGCAGTAGTAATAGTACTAGCTACTTTTGTGCCGAAAGCCCCCATTGTAGCGACAGTTTGCCATTCTTTTTTTTTACTGCGGTTAGAATGAATGATGATTGCAAATGTAACTCAGATATTCAAAGGAATGGCTTGTTTTAATTCATGTTTTTGTCATTTTCAATGTGAGACTTGCCTCTCAAATTATAAAAGAAAAGGACAAAAACAAATGTTCTGCTTGATCGAACTGCTGACAAATGAAGCATCTTCATATATAGACTTTGATGCCATCGTTCCTTTTGCTTCTGCAGTGAACCCATGCTTTTCTTGCCCTGCCACTGCCAGGAGCTGGGTGGCATTCATAGGCTTCAAATTTGCACTCTGTTACAGCTCTCGCTTCGGTCCTTTGGGCCTCGTGTCTTTGGATGAGCTGAAAACTCATGTGTAGTTGTGTGAACAAACTTTGATGCAGCGACTATGTGGGTCCTCCTGAATTCTGATGTTGTCACGCGCTGGGCTCACTTGAACTGAAATGTGCTGGCTTTGGAACGCTTCTGGTGAAGATTGAAAGATTTTATAAACCGCAGGATCCTCTTGGGATCCTGTTCTCTGGATATAGGTGTACACATGGAGAGAGATTCAGGTTACAACTCAACTGCATGCTGACTCGATCGGCTAAAACGACCACGCGTACACCGAGCGACGCGGTCACCGTGTTCACAATGCAGACTCTGATCTTATCGACTCATTACGTTAGCGCGCAGGACAACTGATTTGTAACCATGATGTTTTCAGGGAACTAATTTCTCGAGCGACTTCAGGGAACTAATTTTATGATGTCACTATGGCACTGTCAGTTACTGTTAGCCCATGACTTGGGAAACACAGTTGATTTCAAGATCTTCTTCAGCCAGGCAGAATTTGGGCAGAAAGCAGTTCCCTCCACGAGGATGTGAGCCTGTGCACTGACATCCAATTTGCAGCTCGCCGGAGGGAGGAGCCAGAGATCAGGGGATATCAAGCTCTGAGATCCATGGCGTCTTCTTGAGCAAGTACGGCCCCGAATAGAACTTTTTCTTTGTCGGCGGCGGAGGCAGATGCCAGCACGCGCGCCGCGGGCGGCAGGCCGTCGGAATTGACGACTTCCGCTGAGTTCCCACATCCGCCGGTACTCGCCGGAGCACCGCCGCCGTGGCGTCGACAGGAGAATTTTCAAATTCGTCCCTAACTCTGAATCGCTAGTATTTATCGCGATCCGTTTATTTACATTTGGATCCCTATTTTAGATCATGATTATTGATCGTGATCTGGATATTTGTACTTGTATCACTAATTTGGATTTGTGATTAATATTCATGATCTAACTATTTTTAGTTACTCCTCTATTTTATATTTCTATTTGAGTTTTGCCCCAACGTTTTCTAAACTAGCCCTCTTTTGTCTCTCGCGCTGCCTCTGTTGTCGATTGGCGTGCTGGTCAACCTACTGCCCTGAGCTACGGTGGGCCCTCGCCGCCGCCCTTAAGGGTTTGTTCGATTAGAATGGGATTGATGAGAATTAGAGTGGAAATAAATCGATATCCAACTTATAAAATATCCAATTCCATCCAATTCATGGTTAATGCATGCTAGTCATAGAATAACCGAACAAGCACTAAAGAGGATCTGTTACGCATAATCCCCATATTGTTGGCAGATGCCCGTCCACCGGCGCCTTGTGCGCACGTTGAGCAGTCACCGGTCGTTGTCATTTGTGAAGGAGGACGTGAGCTACAAGCCTACGATGAGCCAGGCAAACCAGCCCAAAAATACTCGGACTCGTGCGGTTTGGGCGTATCAGCACCACTCTTTTGGTCTGTTTGTCTTGCTTTACATGATACATCTCGCCGCGTACAAAATGAAAACGGTTTAGCCTCGTTTCTTTTATTTTCCCCGATATGGTAGTGATCGGAGAGGGATCGTTTCGAGAGTTTTTATTGATTTTTCTAAAGGATCTGGCATACCAGGCGCAAATTCTTTTTCAGAACCAGGATTTACATCGGCACTTGCCAAGCGCGCTACTCCTAACCGAGACCCAATGTTCAGTTGCTGGGAAATGCATACTTCAACCTCGTGTCAAATCACTTAAACCATACATTTCCTGGAACACCCGAACCTGGACCCTGACAAATTCAGCAAGAATGGAGTGCTACAATAATACTAAGCCAGTAAGCCGTGGCCCGTCGGTCGGTCGCGCAGGCCACGCATTCTGCAACCAAACGCGCCGCCGCCCAGAGAGCGCTCACACGTACGTCACACGGGCGTGAGTCCGTGCTTGAGCGCTGCCCGCCACACGACGTCGATCCGGTCGACGTCGATGGCGCCGACCTCGTGGTGGTCCCACCCTTCGAGGAAATGGACGACGCCGCCGGCGTGGCAGGCGTGCACGACGCCGCGGTCCATGGTGTACTCGCATGAGCTGAGACCCCTGACGTCCTTGGGCAGCTTCATGGCGGCGAGCTTGCCGTAGGTGCAGTCGCGGCGGAACCCGATGATGGGCGGCACCACGAACTGGTGGAAGTGCGTGCCCGGCGCCGCCCACCGCTGCTCACGCGGCGAGAGCCATTTCCCCACCAGCCACGTCTTGCAGCTCTGCGCCGCCTGGTACTTGGTCACCTGCACCAGGTACGGCTGGAACTCCGCCGGCGCCTCCCGCTGGATCTTCAGGAACCGCTCCGACGACATGGTCAGCATCTGTTGTTGTTGTTGTCGTTGGATGGAGAAGCAGACAGCAACACGGTTAACATCAATGTTTGAACACATGAATATGGTGTGATCGAGATTGATTTGCTGAGCCAGAGGAGGTGTTTGATTTAATTACCAGGACCCTGATCTTCTTCCTGCAGAGGTAGAGCGCGATGGCCCTGCCGAGCTTGGACGTAGCGCCGGTGAGGAACACGTCCTTGACGTTGCTGGGGATCTCGTTCAGGATCACGGCCGCCGTCAGCGTGTTGCCGTGGACCACCCGCACGCGCAGGTCCGGGTGCTTGTTCACGAACAGGGTGCCGCCTCCGTTCAGCGCCTCGTTCTGAACACACACACACACACACACACAAAATGGAGAACAAGCATTAGCATTGTCTTGTTTCGATTTAGTGCTTCAAATCAAGAACGTACTGTACTAGTACACGTTTTTGGACACGGTGTCCAGTTCAGTAAAAATCGATTCAACTGCTAGTCATCAGTGAATGAAACGGGAGCAGTGTAAAAGCTGTGGGTTTTGTCACTCCTATTCAGATTTGGCAGAGACACGGACAAGTGCGTGCAGGTAGCAGCCCGGCCCAGCACGCTCTGTTTGCGACTGTACCCGTCCCTCTCTCATCAGACTACAGTTTTCGCCATCCACGCCGCCGCCCCATGCCCGCTGCGGCCGACTGGTGCCTGTGCCCGCAGGCAGGCCCAGCTGATCTGATTCGATTGGATTTGATCCCATCTGCTCTGCTACGCGCGGCCGCACTGAGACTGGGTCGGCCGGATACGGCTGGCGTCGTCGTGGCGCCTGGCCGCCTGCGCGCGAGATCACGACGGTGGCCAGCGACCAGGCTCCGCGAGCTTTCCTTGTCCTCCAAAACGGCAAACAACACAGGCCCGTGATGTGGGCATTTCGTCGCCTACTTGACGATCGTTGCGTGGCGTACTGGCGTGGCCGGCTACGCTGCTCTTTCAATGCGCCCACATGCTCTGCTTCTCTCTGATCATCATAATCTCGCAAAAGAAAAGAGAAAGGACGCACTAGCGCTAGGGTTCTTAACGAACGAACGAACGACTAGGCAATGGGAAGCTGTACTGCTCTTCCAACCGATACTGCCTTCCCAGCGACGTGAACATGCTACTACTATAACACACATGGCAAGCAAGCGCGAGGAAACGCAAAAGGGTAAAATTGAAGGCGCGAACGACGTGGACCCTTGTTGCGTCGTTCACGCCCTTCACGGGACGAGAAGACGACAGAGGCACGGAGAAGATATGGTACATTGATGTGGCTTGGCTGACCTTGTTGAGAGCGGCGAGGCTGAGCACCTTGACGCCCATCTTGTCGGCCCGCAGGATCGCCAGCTCGATCTGATGGTTGATGCCCTTCTTCGCCGCCGGCAGAAAGTACTGCAACCAAGATCGACACCACAGAAGGAAGGCAGTTCGTTAGACGCCTGTCAAATCTGCCGACATTATATTGTCACCACACAAGGAACCAGTAGTAATCGGTTACCTGGAATCCGTAGCGCGGCACGGTCCACATCTGGTGCAGGTGTCCGCGGAGGTAGTAGAAGCTGACGACGAAGGTCTTGGAGCAGCACCACATGAGGAGCATGAACCCGAAGGCGACGGGCCAGAAAGGGAGGAGGATGAAGTGGTTGGCGAACGGGGTGGCGCTGAGCGAGCGGAGCACGAAGGGCACGTGCATCGACGACATGATGTCCACCACGTGCGCCAGGAACACGAACTCCGGCGCCGGCATCGCGCGCTCGCCGTCGTACGTCGACCGCTGCAGCTCCCACGACCGCCCGTCCAGCGTGCCGCACACCGCGTCCAGCGCCGGCATGAACAGGCAGAAGTTGCCGCGCTTCTCGCGGTGGTGGAGGCTCAGGTACCTGATTTGATTGATCAGTTTGTTGTTTCATAATTCGATGACGTTTCTCATTTTGCAGATTCTGAAACGCGATTGAGAGAGAGCAGCAAGCAACTCACGAGGGCGTGTAGAGGATGTATCTGAGCGGCGGGAACGCGTCAAAGACCCTGGGCGACACCACCTCCACGTTGCTGTAGCCCATGGCCCGCAGGTAGTCGAACGCCAGGGCGTACCCGTAGACCAGGCCCACGGACCCGGCCCCCATAAGGAACGCGCCTGCCAGTGGGGCCCCCATCGCCAGCGTCAGGAGCAGCGTCTCCAGCGGCGTGCCGAACCCGGCTGATGTCAGGGGGGGGGGGGGGGGGGGAACCAAACATTATTGACTGATCATTTGCAGTGGATGCCGAGGCCGCGATCTGCAGGACTGCGGCGAACACATGGGTTTGGTCGCGCCCTTTTTGGGTTGGGTTGTGGAGGGGCTCTCGGCTCGGAACGGCCCATGTATACTGTACGTACCTGTCAATGGATGTGTGACCCCGGAGTGGTGGTGCGCGGAGTGGTACTGGCTGAAGAGCGGGGCCTGGTGGAGGGCCCGGTGGGCCAGGTAGAAGACCGGCTCTGAGAAGCCCACATGCAGCAGCAGGGCGATGGCCCACCCGCGCGGGTCCCACAGGCAGAGCTGCCGCAGGCCCGGGAGCAGTGGGCTGTTGACCACCGTGGCCCCAATCAGCGTTTGCAGCAGCAGGAAGTTGTCCCTGCACGCAAGAGACAGCACATACAAAGTTTATATTTACAGCAAGCACGAGATGAAATTTTGTTGGTAACCGGCGTGTCTTTTTCTTTACTGAAAAAAAAGTGTGTGTGAGAGAGAATCTACTGCCTTCGTGTTTATAAAGATGGAAGAATCCAGAGCGTGAGGAGTAAAAGATTGTGTTCTCCGAAGACCTAAGTACTATAGTATGAGCCACAGCGCAACTACACAGGGGAGTACAAGCTACTACTATGAGTGGTTGCCTTCAATACACCATCCTAGCTATCCACGCACTTTGGATGACTCCATACTTGGTTTGCAATGGCGCAGCACCAAGAGACCATACAGCTTGGGAAGGAACGAGCTACTGTAAGCTTGTTGAGCTGGTGAATTTGGAGGGAATGGGTCGACGACGAGCAGCAATAGCAAAGCAAGCAAGTGACTCACTCACCAGTCCCACTCGGCGTCGACCTGGCTGAAGTCGACGCCGTCGGCGACGACGCGGCGACTGCGGGTGAAGAAGAGCATGTTGCTGTAGGAGAACCAGAACTGGTAGGTCAGGCCGCGGACCGCGAACAGCACGAGCAGGTGCAGCCACCATGAGCCCAGCGGCAGGGCCCCCAGCTCCCGCCATTCTTGCACCACCTTCCACACCAGAGGCCCCAACAGCAAGTACTGCATCATATATATGTGCAAACCAGATGTGTCAACAGCTACTACTATGAATAAACAGCAGCTTCCTTCTTCAAAAATACTACTCATCCTAGTAAGTAACTGGCCATGAAGCCTGAGGCAAAAGCTAGAGTACCTTGTATTGGCCGAGGCTCGCCCAGGGCCAGGACGAGAGGGGAGGAGCCATGGATGGATGGACAGTGGTGGTGACCTTCAGGGATCAGTTAGTTATGAAGAGGCCCGGGCGGACACGGTGCTCTGTTTCTCCGGTAGAGTACAGAGAGGGAGAGGGAAGCAGAGTCTCCCTTGCTACTGCCTCCTGCCTCCTCTCGTCTGGTTCAGGACGCCATCTTATAAGCCGAGAGAGGCGGGCGACTGAGCAAGCAAAACAAAAACAATAGTACTGAGGTGCAACCCCCGTCCCATTCCCAGCAGGACCCACGTGCAGCTAATAAACGACTGGAATCCGCCACCACGCGTTTGAAAGCATCACTTCATAAATTTTTTTTATAACGTACTGTACTTGTTATAATGTGCTCGAAAGAAACATGGCACTAGTTAAAAATCGTAATCGCCAGCGAATTTGGATCGGAACGGTGACGGACATGTATCAAGGCAATCTTTTTATTCGTTGCCGTTACGATCATGGTATGCCATCGTCCTCTTCTTCATCGTCTGCCCTGGCCGGTCGTTAGAAGTTAGAAGTGGTAGTTCTCTTTGGGTGCACCGGCTGCTTTGCGTCCTACTACTGTAAGTCAAACACCGGTGGTTGATGATGGCTGGGCGCGCATCATCGTCGTCGCCGCAGTCCTGCCCCAGCCCAGCCCAGCCCAACCCAGCCCGCTGTGATGATGATAGCGCAGTTGGTCGTTGACCGTAGCGCCGTCGTTGTCAGGCCACGGCACAGCGCAGCGCGTACTCTCGTTGTCTCCTCCCGCCCGGTGGTTGCTCCGTCGAACGCATACAAAAAAAAAAAAAAAAAAACGCCATTAAGCGAAAACCGCGAAGCCATCCAACGATTTGGCACGCCGTGCGTGCCGTGTTTTGACCAAGACCGCGGCCGGCACGACGAGTCGGTCGGTGTTGTGGTTGGTCGCCGATTCATTGCCCAGGCGGCCGGCGCGCACTCGCGATGCCTGGCCCCGAAAAGCAAGGGCGATCATTTGTTATCAATTTTTTTTTTAAAAAAAAATCATGGCCAATCGATGATGAAGGTTGATGGAGCAGCTGTATTCGCATCGCACTGTTCACCCTTTGCTACGAGTCGCCGGCAGGTCCGTGGCTCGCGTACGCGCGTGATATTATTGTACGTACAACGGTACAAGCCACCATGTTATGTCGCGGCGGCCATGTGAGCGCCCCCGTGTCCTGTCGAGCTCAACCCGGCCCAGGCAGCAGGGCCACAGGCCGGCTGGCTTGGAGCCTTGGACTGTATAACGACCATGGAAAGCGGAGGATTGGCAGCGTGCAGACTGCAGAGTAGAGTACAGTAGAGGTTTTGGGGCGGACCGCGGAGACGTACTACTCCGAATATCTTGTGTCGTACTAGTACTCTCTAGACTCTACGTCTACGTGGGTCGGCCGGGTAATCACTGCTTGCCTGTTGCTGCCTTACGGGATTACGACCTTTGGTCTGTGGAGGACCATGTTCTGTAGTACGATCGACGAGTATGTATAGAGTAGACCTAGATTACTGCCGCCCGCAACCAATTGCGAAGTCTATCTGAATTAGCAGTAGCAGATCAGTTGAGCCGATTGCAGGGGAGTAATGGGTGGGGCGAGCCGAGAGAGGGAAAGGCAGGGGTCAAGGAACGCGAGCGCGCCGCCGCCGCGGCGTGACTGACTGCTGGTGCGGCGGCGTGTCGGCACGCGCGTTTTCCGTCGCCGCCGCCGTGACGGAATCCGTTCCTGCTTCCCCGCGTCCGTCAGTTCCGTCAATCAAGTTAATGCGCTCGTGCTCCACGGGCACCGGCCGGGGTCTCATATCCCACCGGCCACCTGCATGCAGACCACCGGCCGCCAGTCTCACCGGGATGAGATGAGAGACGTTGGTTGTCGGCGCGTGTGCATTTCGTCATTGGCCACGACCAGTTGACAGGCGCTCGTCGCTGGCAGTCGGCTGTCCGTCTCGCTCTCAAGAACTCTCTGCTGGAGCCTGCTCAGTCCGTCACTGTCTCACCCGCCAACCTCTCCCGATCCCGACTCCGTTAATGCGACACAACGTACTACTATGAGCCAGTCGTGCGACTCGTGCCGGTGCGGCGGCTTCGGAGGCGTTGTTCCTGATTGATGGTGTTAAACAAAGTCCACACCACGCCGCAAACAGCAAGTACCGGGCGATCGAAGAGAAGGAGGCCGTTGAGCAATCAAGAAGGTCAGCCACACCGCACCAAATAAACGGCCTCCTCTTCTCGAGTCCAACATTGTGGCTACTTTGCCAGGTCGGTGTGGTTTCCGCCGGTTTGTCCACTGTACGTTTCCCTTGGCTGCTTATCTATATATCTTTAGAAGATATAACCCACTAAGTATTATTAACTCCTATTTCTTTCTTCTCTTATGCAATCGCGTCTCCTTCTTATTTGCATTATCCGATTCTCCAAAAAAATGTGCATCTTGATCGTTGTTCCTCCTCATCAGACTTCATTTTGCACGAGTCGCTTAGCCACGGAGGCAAGGCCATGCCACTACCCAATCAATTACACAAACTACAACCGCTACCTATCGATGGTGTCGTTACACCTATTTTGATGCTCACCTCCACTACCAAAGAATCCTGTCCCGTCTGCTACAAAAACTGTCCCTAGCAATCAATTGTCCAATTTCAATGATACATACTTTTTGTATTCCTCTCCTCCATGGCACATATATCTCCCCAGTCTGGGCCAAAGATCAGAGTGCTCGACGAAACTGTTCCCTGCAACACTTGATTCATTAGGAAGCCGCCGCCTCTACTGCAGCTTCTCTATGGCAAGCCAGCAACCATTGACCTCTCATTTTGTACTATTCGTGCAGTCCTCATCCCTTCTATGGTAAGATAATCTCCTGTACTAAGCCAATATTTCTTCTATCTCAAGAAACAAGGTATGGTCATGTCTTCTTAGCAGGGTCTGAACTCGCACCACTCTGTTATTAGATCAAGCAAGGTATCAAGCAGAAATTCTTCTCTCTTGGTTGCTGTCTATCTCCTGTGCTTCTTCCCTGTATCAGATTTTCAGAGTGTAGATCCGTGTGGACGTTAAACTGATTTTTTTGTTAATTTGTTATAAGCAGTTCTTTTTTTTTCTAAACAATAACCACATGTTTGGTTCTAGGTTGTACTTGGACTAGGACTGCTGCTAATTCAATTCCAAATCCTTTTCAGACGGGAATAAAGAGGAGATCCGTCTAACATATATATTTTCATCTATTTTCACACAAGACCTGTAGTAATTCAAGCATATATGTTCTCATCTAAGGTCATGTTGATCAAATCCTGCCCGCATATTTTCATTATTTTAGTGCAAAACTGCTACCTGTTAATTTCATGTACTAGATTTGGAAACTCAAATTGTGGCTCACGCAGCTTCAATTTTTTGATCGTGTGTCAGTGTCAGCATTATGAAGTATTAGTGAATGTTAGTTTCAAAAAACAAAAAAAAAACGGTAGCAGTGAATGTTGACATCTCATTTATCTGCTTTTAATTATGCTCCACTCATACAAAAAAAAATTATATTCCGCTCTGTTGTCTTCTGAGATGTTCTATCTTCAGTTAGTAGTTTGTTTAGGTTACCGGTAACAATTACTATGCCAGCAGGAATATTATTGCGGTCTTAGAGACTTTTTCCCTCTGTCATTGTAATAACCAATCTCAAAGAAACAGAAAAGAGAACTGGCCATTTGTGATTTTTTTTTCTTAGTGTCCATAGGTTTCTTAGTTTCATCCACATGATGTCCGCCATTTAAAAATGCTAATAACTACATAGTTGTACTTTTTCTAAACAATCATTTAATTTCCTCTTTAAATGTTTATATAAACTGACTTCATGGATTTATACAAACCCTTAATAATTCCCGCAGCAAAGCGCGAGGCATGCATCTAGTCACTAAACACATTGGTACGACTGCACTAACTATAAACGCCACTTGGTTCAGCCGTCGCTGTGCTCGTCCTTGCTCACATCAGTTTTGCATGCAGTTGCGTGTGTGGCAAGTGTCAATGCACATATGTATAAACTCTAAACACGCGCAGGCCAGCCGTGCGATGCTTAATTAGTCCCCACAAGGAGCTGACTTTCGGTGGTACGTTGTTGATACACCTTGATGAATTGTCAAACTCATACGCCACGTACACCAAACGTACAAACACCATAATGTTCGAAATCAATTCAAAAGAGTAGAAAAAAATGTTTGCTTTTGCGTGCTTCGAGCCCCATACATGTCTTTATGGTATGGCACCTCGTTGTCGTGCTCATACACCCTTGCAACGTGGCAAAGAATGTTCCAGTTCTAGACACAGAGAATTTGTGTCTGGCGGTTCTTTAGTTTGCGTGCTGGGACTGGTTGGTGAATTCACGTTCGTTTCAAAGACGCCGCACACCGAAGTACAGAACCATTTCGAATTGCGCCACTGGAAGCCCATGTGAGCACATAACCATTTCTGGGCCTCTTAGTCACTTAGTCCATGTCCCAGGACCCAGTACATCCGTGCAAGGTCCAACCCAACGCTGGAGGAGAGTGGAGATGCTGATCGTGTATTGATTCAGGGATTTACAGAGTTACTCTACATTGCTCAGCTCATCTCAACGTGCGCTAACAAGATGTTTCTTGTGAGAGTACTAGCTCTCTGGCTAAAGAATCGGTCAGTCCTAACTGATTACTAAACTATACAACAGAATTGAACAACTGAAAAAAACAACCTACAGTATTTTGCTAACGCTAACAAACACACCACAGCCCACACTTGCTTTTCCAACCCAGGCCGACGAGCTGACGCATTCACAAAAGAGAGCCTTTGTCTCAAAAGAAAAATTCAAAAGGGAGAGAGCCCGATATGGCATACAGAAATATGCCGTTCTGTTCTGTATTACCTGGCTGCCGTGAACATATAAAAAGGATGCAAAATAGAAAAAACAAAAAATTTCCGTTGCCGGGACTCGAACCCGGGTCTCTCGGCTGAGAGCCGAGTATCCTAACCAGCTAGACTACAACGGAGTGTGATGGTATGTCTCTAATACTTTTATTTATTCAAGAACTAATTTTGTACAAGATTTAAGTGGTTTTGTATTCTTCAATCTACACGTATAGTGCTTGGATTTGATGACGCATGCTTCATGTGAGCTAAGGTGTGTTGCAAACACCTAGTTCGGTTTGATTTGGAGACTTAACAATGCCTCAGCTGAGTGTTTAGCGCTGCTTTCACGAGTGCATGCCAAAACAATAGACGTACGCGCACCTACAAGTGCTCCAGTAACTTGCCGTTGCGCCTCACATGGTTCTCGCTGGGCCTGGAGCTCACATCTCTCTCGAATCGATTCGTAGGTCACGCATTGCATGGGATTCATTATCTTTGATCTTTTCACCGATTTTAGTTAGTTGATATAATACAGAAAAGCTATGTTGAGCATTTTGTATAGGCGCGTCAATCATATTATTGATCTGTAATTACTGGAACATGATTATGTCTAAATTCCTTGTACAACGACCAAGATCTGTCTAGATAAAGTGTATATATATCGAGTACACATCACGGGCAGGCCAGGGAACGGCTGGTTCGTGAGACGCTGTGTTTGCAAGTGCACTGAACTTAAGTTGTGTTTGACAGGGTTTATGGAACTGTTTATTGAACTGCTTATGCAACAATAAGTTATAAGTCCTGTCAAACAGGTTAAACCTATAAGTATTTATTGACATAAGCAGCTATAAGCAGTTTTAAAATTTATACTAGCATAAACAATTTTGTATAAGCACCAAATACTAGTTTTTTGGTACTTACTCTTTAGATAAGCCGTTTGAATAAGCACTTTTGCTAAACAGTTTAACTGTTTATGCTATATAAGCCAAATAAAATGAATAAACATTTTTGATAGATAAGCTAGAACATAAGCAATTTATTGTAAAATCATAAGCTCCGCCAAACATATCCTTAATCATATCGATATAAAGAACAGAGATGGAGATTAAAAAACCCGTGCTTGTGTGCATGGAAAGCAGAGGACAATGACGTGAGAGGGGCGATGTGTAACCTTTTGATTAGAGATCGACACCTGCATGTGACCCGGATAGAAGAACACTTCCGTCGTGCACCGGATATGCCGAGATGCTACACACCGAGAGGTCTCGATGCATCACCGATCCAGCCCCAACAGGAAGACCCTGAACTGACTCGATGGATCATGGATGCTATTCCGTTCCCGCCGTCTAACCAATTGCCCCCAAACTCCGTCGCGTCCCGTATAAATATCTCCCCCTCCACCAACGGCCACCGCTTCCTCCTCCTCCTCCTTTTGCTCATCACGAGAAAGCGTACACGAGATCCTCGATCGATCTCTCCCACCCCGTGTCCGCCTAAAGTCTCGCCCAGATCCCCCCATCGCCCGGGCGCTCATCAGATCGATCGTTGCAACCGATTCCATCTCGGCCGAATCCTTGCATCGATCCGTTTTGGTAAGCCGCAAACTCGTGTTCTTGGTTTCTCGTCGGGGAACGAATTAAGAAGGAGAGGAGGGACGACGATGTGGTTCACGGAGAAGGGGAAGAAGGCGGGGGCGTCCAAGCCCAAGGGGAGGAAGCGGGAGTTCCCCATCCGAGCGGCGGACTACGAGCTGCTCGAGCCCATCGGTGACGGCGCCACCGCCGTCGTGCGCCGGGCGCGGTGCCTGCCGCACGACGGCGAGATCGTAGCCATCAAGATCATGAACATGTCGCAGCGCACCGAGTCCGACGTGGTATGACATTACTAGCTCGCATCTCAGATTTCTGCATGGTTAATTAGGATGTTCTGGAGTCATTCTAGGGATTTATGACATGCAGCTTCAAAGAGAAAGCTTTTTAGTAGTTTCTTAAAAATGAGTCGGTTCATGTGTTTCCTTAATTCTGCAGATCAATGCGTCAGAGGAAGTCAAGACCATGATCATGACTGACCATCCAAATCTTCTCAGTGCCTACTGCTCCTTCACCGAGGGTGAAACCTTGTGGATCGTGATGCCCTACATGGCCGGTGGTTCGTGCTACCACCTGATGAAATCTTCGTACCCAAAAGGGTTCAAGGACGAAAGCTTCATAGCGTTTGTGTTGCGCGAAGCACTGAAAGGATTAGAATATCTTCATGAGAATGGTCACATACATCGGGATGTCAAGGTTCATATCATTTTTCGTTCCTATGCACTTGTCAAGATACAGACAGAACACTTTCCTCCGCCTATTTCTACAGTATTTCAACTATTTTGTTCATTTGGGTTCGTTCATGACTACAGGCTGGAAACATACTTCTTGATCAAGAGAAAGGAGTGAAATTATCAGATTTTGGAGTTACAGCCAGTCTTTATGACTCAATTATCAACAGGCATGGCAAAAGGAAGACACTTGTTGGGACGCCGTGTTGGTAATTACCAAGAAACAAAACCAACTCATTATTAATACTTGTATTTAATTGCCCTAACGTGATAGCATTGTGGTTTGCTTCTCTTTTGAAGGATGGCGCCTGAAGTTATGGAGCAAAAGGATTACGATTTTAAGTACATTTCTTTTTTTTTCCTTGTGTTTTTTCAACGTATACCAGATGAATATGTATGTTCGTATTCTAAGTCAGAGAACAATTACAGGGCAGACATCTGGTCCTTTGGCATAACTGCAGTTGAGCTTGCTATTGGTCATGCTCCATTTTCTAGTCAACCTCCAGCAAAGGTATCACCTAGCTTAGTTAAATATATATTGTATCATCATAATGCTATGACTAAATAGGTTTTTTGAAATGTAATGTAGGTCTTTCTCATGACATTGACGCATGCCCCTCCATCCCTTAACAACACAAAGGAGAAGAAATTTACAGAAGTATGATTTTTAGTATTATTTCCTAGGCACTTATTTGTGCATTACTAATTAAATTGGTTAATGTCTTTGTTTCTCTTGCAGTCTTTTAAGAGTATGATTGCAGCTTGTCTAATAAAAGATCCAACAAAAAGGCCATCGGCATCAAATTTATTAAAGCACCCGTTTTTCAGAAAAGGAAAGTCTGAACATAACACAGTGAAGCGTATTTTAAATAAATTGCCAACATTGGGTGAGAGGATGCAAGCGATAATGGTATAAAAATCTCCTCCCCCTTATTTGGCTATCATTTATATTATTTTAGAGATGAACCGGTAATGATTAATTCATACAGGAGCAAGAAACAAAGTTGCAGGCTGAGAGAAAACCTCACGACAAACTCAAAGAGAAGGCATCTCAGGTCTCACATGAGATATTTTCTGTTCTCGTGTATGCTTTGTTTTATCTATGTATGTACAATTACTATATTATAGTTAATTTCAACTATAAAAGTATCACTAAAGTTTCTATGTTTTGTTGAGTTCATTAATTCATTCTTGATGTTCTAGTTCATATAAGAAAATTCATGTCTTTTCAATGTATTGTTTAAGTGGATCTATTGAATAACACTTACATTAACAGGAGGAGTATATAAGAGGTGTGAGTGAGTGGAACTTTGATATTGAAGATTTAAGAGCACAAGCTGCAAGGGTAACATATCTAATCAAGTAATAAGGTTTCTTTAAAGATTTTTATGAGGTTTACTTGCATAAATAGTCTTCTTTTGCTGTAGTACTCTGATGAGGATGAAGCAGAAGCTGTTCTACGCTTTGTATTTGAAATTGATACCGTCAACGAAACTAGTTCTTCACAGGAGTTACAAGAACAACGTTGCACTAAGAGTGATGAGAAAATGGTAAATCTAAATTTCTAAGTCATAGTGTTTTTCTACTATCAACAGGTTAGAATAATTTTATTATCAATTGAATTTGCATTGGCAGAGTGTATGCGATGAGGCCTCAGGACAATCGAATTCAACAAGCTCAATGTCCTTATCTCAAAGGTTGCACCACTTGATTTTATCTGAACCTTGATGTTATGTATTATTGGTTGTCAGAAGTAAATCATTTTTTCTCTTTCAACATAATATAATGTCAATTTTAGATTTAATTTTCCTTGTAAGATAAATGTGGCTACTAATATAAAGACGATATTTTAAGCCTAATTATCCATATCTTTTTATTTGATTTATTGGTACAATTTTACTTGACTTTAACTCTACTCTATCATTGTGCCAGTCTATAGACTTATTGTACCTTGCTCCCTAATCTAGTTGCCTTTATCAGTGTGAACCAGCTCGATAAAGGAAACCCTAATGGCCTTACAAGCAATGAGCCATTTGAAGTTCATTCCATAACACCAGCTAAGAAACTCACAAGAGCATGTATGTTCTGAAATTCTCTTTATACCTAAAATAAATATGTTGTTTTTGCATTCCTGGGAGACAATTTAATGTGATATAACATATTCCTTGTTGTGTTACTCTATATTGCTTATGTATTTCGTTAATTGTTTTTTATTTACAGATGTATTATTAAATGTTAAATCATTGATAAATATATCAACACAAGTAAGATATTGTTATGTTTCATGCAGTTTCGACTTGTAAAGATGTGGACGAATATCTGGAGAAAACCGCCTTTCAAAAGGGCCGCTTTAAAGTAATACATGATTATAACAAGGTGTCACTTCGATCATGTTGTTTATGTTACATGAGGATATTTTTTTTCTTATATTTTATTTGACACAAATTAAGATTCAAGTCATGAGTTAAACTGATGATAAACTTTCCAGACTTCTATTAATTTTGTTCATTGCTTGATACAGCTCATATCTTCATTATGGTTAGACAACCTTAGTATAACTATCAATGCTTTTGTTAGCAATTTCATATTGAATTATATATAATGAAAAATGAAAATATGGCATCTACTTCACATCTTATTTTCTTTTAAGAATTCATTTCCCACAATAGCCTAACCTGATTATGTGCGAGAAACCATTTTTAGCTAGTCTCTCCTTAATTGTGAAATAGTGGACCATGCCATCTATAACTTTTCATCGACTAGAAAAATAAAACATTAAGACTTCTCATTCTAAAACCAATTTCATGAAGTCTTGGTGAACCAATAAAAAGTTTCTAAAAAATGATGAGCATATAACCTGTTTACATTGACTTGCTATTCATTATGTTTTACATGACTGATGAATGTATACTTTTACACAAATGGTCCAATTGCAATCTTGGTCATTATATATTTTATCATATAATCGAATATATCTTTTTAGCAGCTTGAAGGAGCAACAGAAATAGAAGAGTTAAGGGAACACATTATTAGCTTAAAGAAAATGTAAGTATATATTTCAAAAATGTTTTTTGTCAAGGTAGTAAATCTGTTGAGGTACTGAATCATGTTTTGATTTATATATTTGTATCACTATAGGGTTCGTGAAAAAGATGATGAGATTGAGCGCCTAAAAGCAAAGGGTAAACACAATTTCGTGACATATACTGTATATTTTTCACTAACTTGTGATGATAAAAATTTATGTTTGATGTGTTGGTGTTGACAGAAGGGAGCAGAGCAGAGACATGCCAATAACGATTATATGAGTCAAAAATGAGGTTACATGTAATGTTTGTCATGATAGGAGCAGTTAAGATATGTACATAAATAATTCTTAAGTTTTTTTATTATGCTAGTTGAATGAATATTCCTTTAAACTTTTAATTAGAAAACTATTAGTGTATTGTGTCTATGTTATGTTTTTCTAGATCATCTATTTTTCTTTTTGTAAGCTTAGAAGGCTTCTAAAATTGATATTATAAATTATGTTATATTATCTGTGTGGTTTATTTTATGGATATCGTGTATTATATAGCATGTCACCTATAGTAATGTTGTGCTTTAGAGCTTTCTGAAAAGTGCGTTGAAGAGTTTAAAAAAGTATGTTGAAGCCTTCTGACCAAGTGACATAGAGGAAATTGTATATTCTTGATGCTATGAGACATCTTTTTTTCCTTAGACTTCACAATTTTATGAACAATATTTAGAATCTTGTACACATTTTAATACAGATCAAATTTGCTTCTCAAGTCGTACCTCTTCCATTTCAATCATCTTTATAAACTAATATGGAGCATTCCCAATTGGTCACTTATGGTTCTAACGGGCAACAAAGTTTTCTTTTGTGTTGCCTAGTTGCACATTTGAACTTTATCATTATGCAATTGGTGAACCTGTTGAAGTATGTAAATTATTCACTTGTTATCATCAATTTGTATTGTAGTGAGTTATCCCAATATAATACGAGGGTACCAATATTATGGTCCATTTACATTCCATGTTCAGAGCAAGCTTTCAAGCAAATGTATATGGATTCTTTGTCTGAGCAACTTAACCATTTAGATATTGTAATTATTTTATTGTGCGCCTCACAATTGGTATATCTGTGAGAGAGAGTGCCACAACTGGGCGCGACCAAGCAAACCAAATTGGATTAACCAAATGTCTGTTTTGATGGGAAATTGGATTAACCAAATGTCTGTTTTGATGGGCGCGTGGAATAGCCAGGCAACAATCACCACAGCTCGAGCTAGAGGTGGCCAACACGTCCCATGCCCAAAAAGCATGACCCATTTAATTTTGTGTTGACATTGCTCGAAATTAATATTGGGTCCTACTGTGTGAGCCCACGGGGCACAACCATCGGCCTGATACATGGCATATAATTAGTTTGTCGTGTTGGCCTAGCCCGATAGACATGATGATTTCCTAGTCAGCTTGTTAGGCATGACAATTTTCCTCACGCCACCATAGGAAGGCATCCTCAAGAGCTCTCAACACGACAAAGGACGAGAGACATGGTGGATCCATCGGAAGGATGCGCCAGCAGGAAAGAGGGAAGACGACTATGATCACGAGCATGAATGGGTGGCGACTACGATGTGAACGAGGAGCGGTCTTAGCGACATCCTAGGCAACGAGTTGTTATGGTGGTAGCGCCGACGAAGAGGTGCTATGGGGGGTGCGGCACAAAGGAGGAGTTGTAGGGGTCCACACGAGTAAGGAGATGTGGCAGCGACTTCGAAGGATAGTAGCGGCTACGACAGTGGCACCTGCGTGGAGCAGTGTGCCAGTGCCAACGTGAAAGAGCATCACGGGTTGAGCGCGTGACCGAGTTAGCGTTCTGGAAGACATGGCACAAGCAGGTGAGGTGGGGGTAGTGCTATCCGATATGGGTAATGTTAAATGGACTAGCCCGATGCACATAATTTTTACCCGAACAAACCACAGCCCGACCCGTTTAATTTTATGTCGAGCCGACCTGACACTAGGCTGCGTGTCGTGCTTAGGCCGAGAGGGTGGCCCAACGAATGGCACAAGTGCATCTTGTTTAAATATCAGCGTAGGGAAGCACATATATGGCATATATATGCACAACCTATTTATCAGCCTGACACGACACAACCCATTAAACAACCTAGCAGGCTATAGCCCACAGATCATCTAGGAGCAACCACTGAGGCAACGAATGAGTCACTCACACTCCACCACCACTTGCCACCGATCCTCGCGCACATCGCCGCCGCCGGTCCTAGTCTTTTTTTTTTGGAAAAAATGAGCAGGAGCACCGCTCTTTCATTTAAGAGAGAAAAGAAGTTTCAGTACATACTATGCGATTTCGATTACATATTTGAAATAAACAACAACCACAACACTGGTATTGCCCCCCTTTCAGTCATGCCCTTGCTCCTCGTGTTGCTCATCCGTTAGGTGATTATATGCAATTGCTTTATTTTTTGCTTCTTCTTTGATCATGCTAAAAATTTGTTGCGGCTGTGCTGATTTTTGATTGAACACTCTCCTATTCCTTTCCTTCCACAAGTTCTAGATTGTGTAGATTATGATCGCTGCCACGTCCTTTCTTTTCTTGCACTGTGTGGCCACCATTGTATCGTTCCACCACTCCTTTATGCCCCTGTTGCAGCCTTGTTGAAAAGGGATGTTTGTCTGATATCCTTGGTTGATTAGATGCCAAACTTGTTTCGAGAAACTGCATTGCAGGGCAATGTGAGTCATTGTTTCTTCCTCCTGGTCACATAGTGAGCATCTTAGGTTACACGGCCAATTTCTTTTCTGCAGTTTGTCCGTTGTCAACACTTTGCTCTGAACCGCTAGCCATGCAAAAAATTTATGCTTTGCTTCTACTTTTGCCTTACAGAATTGTTGTACTTCAAAGTTGCTGTAAGTTCCTTGATATTGTATCATGTATGTCGATTTTGCACTATATTGACAGCTGACTGTCCATTTTTTACTAAATTTTGTCTTCCTGGTCTGTCAATTGCACTTTGTGGATATGCCAAGACAATTTTACAAATTTAGCTATTGTGTCTGTATCTTCCATTCTCCATAATCCCCTTGTCCAGTTATTATTTTGAAGCTCCTCTCTGACAGTCCTGTTTTTCCTCCAAGCAAGCATATAGAGCCTCGGCGCAATGTCCATCGGCGCCATGGCGTCGATCCAGGAGGACTGCCAGAATTTTGCCTTGTTGCCATCTCCTAATGTTACTCGGGTGCTCATTCTAAAAAGTTGTCGGTCGACTTCATCACATGGCAACGTTGTGCCAGCCCACGGTCTTTCCGGCTCTGTCCATTCATACCAGAGCCACCGGAGCCGTAGGGCCCTCCCAAACATGGCCCAATCTAGAACCCCGAGGCCACCATAAGAAATTTCTGTCTTTGTCAATGCTAGTCGCGCGCGCCGGTCCTAGTCGAGACACACCGCAGGGCCTCGCGCGCGCCGCTGCCACCGGTCCTCACCCGCATGGTGCCCAAGCACGGCATCATCGTTCCTCTCCCGCAACACCACCAATAGTCCTCGCCTCGCCTCGCCTGCAAAGTGGCGATGCGGCCGTCGCATATGGCTCGTATCCATAGTGCTCGTCGCATTCACCGCATACACCTCACTCGTGGCATCTCCCTCCATCACTGATAGCTCAAGGTAGCTCCAATAATCCTCGATGTGCCACCCCGAGACTTTCAAGGTGCAAGCCGCCGCATCGCATGAAGGTCAGGGCCTCGTCGTCGAGTCAAGCTCGCCGCAGTGCTGCTCGAAGCTCGAGAGGACGGCTACATAGGCTAGATGACCTATCATGCCTAACAGCCCGACCGACATGGTACATGGTCCAGTAGTTGTGTGCCGTGCTATGGGCTGAGGACACGGTACGACAGACGGCAAGGCACAAGCGGAAATACAATGGGTCGTGCCTTTTCGCACTTGGGGACTTTGGGGTGAACCACGTCTGACAACATTAGCTGAGGGTATAGGTTGTGCCGTGATGGACTGTTAACAGGTCCTGCCTTGATGGGCTCTTAACTAGCATCATCGTGCCCGTGCTTAAACAAGTTGTGTCCATGCCGTCCATCATGTCGAAGCCTCGATCGAAGCACGACAAGAGGCTGCGTGCTGTGCCGGCCCTGATACAAAAGACAACGAGTCATGTCGTGTTTGTAACAGATAAAAAATTTTGTGCTTCGGACCAGTGCCAGCACTAGCTCCGTGGATGCAACATCAAACGCTTATGATTGTTGCTGGCTGCCAAACAGATTTTCTGGCGTCCAAATCAAACAAACGGCCTCGCGGCAATCACACGAATACACGATAGACTGTTCGTGGCAATCACACGATTGGGCCATTATTTCGGGGGCGATTTCTGCGCGATCGGCGATCACCCATGCATCAGGCCCAAAACTGGGTGGGTGGATGGAATGCGCCGTGATCCAGGCGCCGCGCTAGCTGCTGGGCCAACCGGGCGCGGACGGGCAGGCGTCGGTTTCGCGGCCCTGGGCACGTGCTGGATTGGTTTCACGGCATCCGCGAACGCCGCCGAGCCAGCTGCCCACCCACCACCGCTTCCTCCGCCTCCGCCGCCCGCGTCCCCTCAGCTAGTAATACCGATGGGTGGTGGGAGCCGAGCCCTTTCCCTCTCCTCCCTCTGCGCCACCGCCCTCGCCGCCGCGAAGCCCCCGCTGCACCCCTTCCTCGCGCCCGCCCACCGCATCCTCCCGCTCCGCCTCGCCGCCGCCATGTCCTCCTCCTCCTCGTCCCCGACCCCTGCCGTCCCCACCGCGTCGGGCGACGCCGGCGCCCCGGCGCCATCCGCGGCCTCCGCCATCGACTTCCTCACGCTCTGCTACCGCCTCAAGGTGAGCGATGGGTTTCGCATTTCCGCGGTTCCGTTTGCTTTGCTCGTGGCGTGATGTTGACGGGACGGTGTTGTGGACGCAGACGACCAAGCGGGAGGGGTGGGTGAGGCGCGGGGTGCAGGGTCCCGAGTCCATCGCTGACCACATGTACCGGATGGGCGTCATGGCCCTCATCGCGGCGGATCTCCCCGGTGTCGACCGCGACAGGTGACTCCGATGGTTTCCTTTGCCAGCAATGTGGCCATATTTCACCTTGTCGCCGTTCTATACTAACGTTTTTTTTCCCTACATTTGCAGGTGTGTCAAGATGGCCATTGTGCACGACATCGCAGAAGGTACTGCCCGAAATGTTATTTTCTACTTGATTTAATTAGATTCTGGGGCTGTTTGTCAGCGCTCTAGAAGTGTATAGTGTAGACTACAAAATAGGGAACACGAACTTGAAAACATGGGTTGTGTCGGTAAACGATAATTTGATTGATAAATTAATATGTGTCATCTCATGTTGCTGTTTGGTGGGGGTTAGAACAGTTTCGTTTGTATTAATGTGCTGCCCTGTTGAGATGACAATGTTGCTTGGAGGTAGTCCTTAACTTGTGGGAAGATTATATGGTTAGTTGAAACTGCTATTCAAATTTTCGCACCTATCTACCTTCCTTCGTAGTATGGGAAAAGCTGGATACTATATGGCAGCAGTCAGCTTTGGAAAGTTCCCATTGAGAGACAAACACATGATTAGGTGTTGTATCTGTGTGGACAATTTGTCTCTTGCGAAAAGGTGTTGCTGCTACTAATTGCCTGGCTGGTTTGTTTGACTTGTTTCAACCTCTTCTTTGGTGCACCAGCAATTGTTGGTGACATTACCCCTTCTGACAATGTGCCCAAGGAAGAGAAGAGCCGCAGGGAGAAAGAAGCTTTGGACCACATGTGTGAATTGCTTGGTGGAGGTCCCAGAGGTGAATATCGAAACATGAATTAGTAAATATTACACTATGTGCTATATTTTTCTTATGCTTATTCCATTTCTTTTCTTAAGTTCATATATTACACTATGAAAATTATTTGCATGAAATGAATGTGATGCCGGTGCAATCTGTTGACCACTTTCTAGATGATACAATAGTTCCTGTGTAACATCCCAGTCCACACTATGTGTTGCATTGCCCGATAAAAAAAAAACATTTATAGGAAATGTGGATGTCTGTAGATTTTGTGAACACCACATTGTAGTAAAAAACTGCTGGTAATATTATTCCACATCAAAAGTTGTCTAATTCTAAAAGCACATTATATCTTACTGTTGCTATTGCTTAAGATGTGCATTTTACCCTTCAACTTTTTTCACCACAGCACCAGCACAGAGTCCAGTACCAAGTAAATATTTTAAAATTTAAAACCACTCTAACTAGGCCTTTTTGGAGATGTTTTCATAGATTGCAAAGAATCCTTTCTGTAGAGGCCTAATCCACAAAGTTTCTATGTCCTTATACCCTCTGTACATTAAATATATTTTTTATCTCATTATCTACTTCTAACTTATTTCAGCTCAAGAAATTCGTGAACTCTGGATGGAGTATGAGGAGAATGCCTCGTTGGAAGCAAAAGTTGTCAAGGATTTTGACAAGGTACACATTTGTCCAGCATTTTACTGACAAAATGACATGATTAACATGTGGCCGAATCCTTTTTTTTTTCTTTACATGTAGTAACATTTTATTTTCTTATTGGTATGTTTCCAGGCGGAGATGATACTGCAAGCATTAGAGTATGAAAAGGGTAAGTTCATATTTGCTCTTGGATGTTTTGATGTACTCAGCATTACCATTTTTCACTTGAGTTGTAGAGTTCAAATAAAGATATGTAGATAAAAAACAGCTAAGTGAGTATGAGCTAATATTTTATCACTCTGTGCTTAGAACACTATTCGACATTCATGTCATAGTGTGAGAGAAGTGTTGCACAAGAATAGTGAATACATGTCTTTATGCCTGTTATACCCCATATTGATCATAATGTCGCGTTTACAGCAATTCATTTACACTTATGTATCTCAAAATTTGCAGAGCAAGGGCGGGACCTAGAAGAGTTCTTCCAGTCAACAGCAGGTGTGATTATCGCCCTTTTTGCATCTCCACACATATGATTCTGCTACTCAGTTGTCAGGACCATCTGGCCCATTCAATCAAAAACTTCATCTTGAACTACTGACTGATTGTTATTCTCTTATTCTCGTACATGAAGTACATTCATCAGAAATGTAGAACATATTAACGCCTGAATGATTAGTGTTGACAAAAAATGATATCTGTTTTACTGGTTAATTCCCTTGCAGGCAAATTTCAGACAGACATTGGAAAAGCATGGGCAGCAGAGATAGCATCAAGAAGAAAGTAAAGGGGAAACTGGTCAAGCGACGCCCCTTCGGTCTTTTCTCATTTCAAGATAACGTGCTGGCGCCACGTTTCTGTTGAACTTAACATTTACTAGATGATGCTTGAAGGCTTAGCTTTGGGGAGTGGAACTTCACTTTTACCATAGTTCATGGCCCTTGGCCTTTGGGGAGTGAAACTTCACTTTTACTAGTTCATGGCCCTGAAATGCATTGGGCTTGATGAACTACTGGGTGTCGAGGAGCGTTCATTTGGCTGTACTCTCCCTTTCAAGAGCACGTACCCGGATCCAAGAGGCAGTGTTAGCACCAGCCTTATGGTGATGTAAAATCAGTTAACTCTTGAATTCACTGTACCAACATGGTTGTTGGTGTTCACCAATCAGTTTTATCGTTTTGGTCTTTTTTTTCAATGTTCCTTTATTGAAAGCAAGCTGAGCTTCTTAATTTTGTTATCCATATATTCTTGATGGTGTTCACCAATCGTACATACAAACATAGTATAGCCTAAATGTATATATATGCTCCCTCCTAGGTTCAATTCTGGAGGTAGTATTACAATATACTAGAGTAGAATTGTTTATGATACATGACGGGACCATGAGTTGTGCACTACTAGTCAAGAGTTAAGCCGGTCGTTTTTCTAGTTCCACCCTCTTTCCCCTGAGGAACCGCTTGCACAGTCCGGTCCAAAGCTCCCTGTCCGGGTCCCTTCCCTCCACTGCTTTGCGTGCTTCGTCTGCCGCACAGCTCTGTGATTTCAGGAGCAAAAGTATGGGGAAGATGAATTGATGGTGGTATGTCGACGATGTTTACAGAAGTATACATACGGTGATGGTATTGGTTTCAACGAAGATATCAATGATGTGGTGCAAGATACCCATGTCCATCTCGGGGTGCCCCTGGACGCCGAGGACATGGTCGCCGACGGCGAACATCTCGACGCCCGTCTTCTCCGAGTGGGCGAGCACTGTGGCTCCCGGCGGTAGCTCCAGCACCTAGATTATTGCATTGCATCCCACGCTGATTATTCGTAATGATGTACAGTGACATGTATGCAGGAGAACACGAAGCAGGCAAATTCACATACCTCGTCTTGGTGGATCTGGATTAAGGGAGCACTCGTGGGTAGCTCCTGGAGATCTTTGAGGAACTCGAAGCGTTGCAGCTCGTCCAGAGTGACCAGGTTCACCATCCTCACTCCTAAATCCCACCCACTGCTTGACTTGCCCACCCGTCCTCCCAGTGCTCTGCACAGAACCTAGTAGTAGTAGAGCGTGCATCGTGTGGGGAAAAAAAAAAGACCATTAGACAATGAACATCCAAATTTAATAACTAGACCGGCCTTCAACGTTAATAACGGCCGTAGAGTAGATCATCTTACCTGATGACCAAAGCAGACGCCAAGCACCCGTTTCTCCATGGCGTGGAGCGTGCGGACGAACTCGCAAAGGCGGAGGATCCATGGCTCGTCGTCACCGTGGGCGTCGCTGGGGCTGCCGGTGATCACGAAGCCGTCGTACCCGTCCAGGTCACCCGGCGCCGGGTACTGGCCGTCGTACACGCGGAAGGAGTCCCACGTGTCGCCGTCGCAGCCAAACGCGCCGACGAAGACGCCGAAGTAGCCGCCGTGCACTTCTCTCACGTACTCGGAGTCGCCCATCGCCAGCAGCAGCGCGTACCGCCTGCCGCCACCGGGTGCTTCGTCTGCAACCGTCATCTTCTAAACCGTCGGGTGGTGGATGCCGATCGCCGGTGCGTAACGAGGGACGTGTGTAGTTATATAGTTTCGAAAAATCTGAAAGCGGTTTCGATCAGTTTTTCCGAATCTATTTAACACACGGAGATTTTTGCCATTTCGCTCCTGCCAAGACTGTATAGCTCCGTTCAACTGTCAATTCTCAGCGTTATACACGCCGGCGTGTCATTGTCAACGTTGTTGCATCACCTCTATTTTGCCAATTTTTTTTTTGTTTAAATGGTGAAGAAATAATACTCTCTGATCTTAAATCCTAGCTTGTGAGGATGTTGCTTCGCAATAAAATGATCCCCTCACCTCCTCCTCTCTGCCGATTCATACTAGGCCCGTTTGGTATAGATTTTTAAGAAAATAGATTCTGCTTCTAGTTTAGCTTTTTTTAAAACAATTTCTGTATAAAAAACAGCTTCTTTATCAAAACAGCTTCTTGAGATGTTTGGCAAAATAACTTCTACTCATTCTTGAGATGAAGGGGTGAAAGAAAAGCTGAAAAAGCATCTTTTGCTACTTTCTACTTCTAGGTGTTTTGAGAGAATCATTTCTCACATCTAGGATATCAAAAATGCTTCTAACCGAATTGTTTGGTAGTGATTTTCAGAGAATTAGAAACAGAAGTTATTTCAAAAGCCATACCAAATAGGCTCTAAAGCCCTGCTTAACATTGCATTAGCGCAGACCAAGGTACTTGTCCTTAGCGAGCTAAGGGTCGCCATCCAATCCCCCATCATTGGTTACATTAGCTATCTCAGATCGATAAGAATGATTGGGCTGTCTGGATCCCAGAAAATTCAACAACCTGAGCAGTGTAGTACTGTATTACAGTATTGCTGCGCAGCTGTGTGTGTAAAGCAACTCTTGTGAAACTTTTTGCATATGGAAGAACCATCGATCGATCATCCATAAACGTTAAGTTTCCATGACACAAAAATCACGAAGCCTAGAGCATTTGTACGTGCATACCAAAAACTTGTTTTTCCAGTTGGTGTTTCAAAGATTCATCTTCACTCAGTGGCGGAGCTTTTACCGAATATATATTGTCACTAATCCTGACATAGCGACATCATGTAATAGAGCTTACTCCCGTGTCATTTTCAGGTGTGCATGGTTACGCCACTATTCAACAGCATAGCATCATGTCGCGGTGGCCTACTAAAAAACTCTGGTTCCTGTGACGCCCTACCAGAGCATGAAATAAACGTGGAGAGACGCGGACGGCTGGGAGAGAACACATTCTCGACAGATTTGGGTGATGGAATAGTGACAGATACATACTTATAGAGTTTGGCTCCCTTGACAAACGATCAGGATGTTTCATCAACGACACAGTTATCAGAAGGCGAGAGCCAAGGTACTATCACATAGCTCCATCGCGGCGCGATGATGGAGAGCAAAGGGCAGTGACAGCAGCTTGGTCATGCTCGCCTCCTGGCACTTATTAGCGGAAAACGATCGAAGAAACGGCATCAATGATGAGTCCGCCACCCAGTTGGTGATGCAATCAGATCTCTAAACGTCTGGAAGTGGCTCGTGTGGATTTCGACCTAACAAAGACTCCTGTCAAATGAGGTCTTTAATTTTGGTGAACGGCTTTGTGGGTTGATCTCAGGCTAGCTTGGTCAAGGAGACAAGTCCTCCAATAATTAAGAGACTTTGATAACCCACTAGCTAAATGTATCCTAATCGAGAGCATGTTTTCTAGCCGACGTGGCTTGGTCCCAACCCGCATGCAAAGGGCCCGAGTTTAATGATGTGATTAAGAGAATAACAGCACTCGCGAGGGCACCCTAAAACCTACCAATCAAGGGAGACATGAACAGGAATTCAAGGCCATGTTCACCACCGACGAGGTTACAGGTGCCCTTCTGTCGTTTGTAGGACTCCAAAAAGGTCCAGAGGAGGAGATCGATGCCATGCTTTGTATCAAGCAGGCATGGGAACCTCGCTAGTATCAGGACTCATCATCGATAATATGAGCCCATTTGCTAATGCTTCTAGGTGATCATATTCAGAGGTTGGATTAGGATTATGGTTTTTTTTTTGATTGATGGGATTAAGATCTAACATGGCTACGTACACACAGACCATTGGCGTAAAGATTTGCAAGCAAATACAATGCTAGCTGAATGAATATTTACCATTACAAATTTACCGGAGCAAGATGTATTGGGTGCGTGATCTATTAGAACCTGTTCGTTTTTCCCTGTTAAAAGGTTAAAACTAAACTTTAGACCAAAGTTTAGCTCAAACAACACCGAACAGGTATGCTAAAGTTTAGTCCAAAGGACTAAAAGGTGGGTAGAACTTTAGCTTCAAATGAGGTGCTAAAAGGGGCTGAAATCTCCTTCCCTCTGACCTGGTCTCTACCTACCCCTCCCTCTCTCGGGGACGTGACTCTATTTTCCGGCTAATTCTTTTGCTACCGTCGTGCTCGCCTCTTCGCTCTACCGTTGTCGCCCATGTCTTTTAATTACAATGTGTATATGTATCTTTTTAGTCCCTTTGAAATATTTGTTTTTCGGTGTTTGTATTTGTATCAATATGCTCCGGAATAAGCGTGGGTGCATGTGCCCCTATGCCTATATGTAGAAGTATTTACCAGACATCAATATGCAATATGTTTTCATGAACAAGAAAACAAGAGGATTTTTCATCAGCATGAAGAAACAATAAACCGTCTATTCGTGCAAGTACAGGAGGAAGCAAAATTTTGGATTTTGGCGGGAGCCAAAAAACAACATCAATGACGAGTTCGCCCAGTTGGTGATGCAAGCAGATCTCTAAACATCCGGAAGTGGCTCGTGTGGATTTCAACCTAACAAAGACTCCTGGCAAATGATGTCTTTGATTTTGGTGAACGGTTTGTCAGGTTGAGCTCAAAGCAACTCCAAGAGCCTATAAAAAACTTTGTTTTTTCTCTAAATTTGGCTAATATTCCCAAAAGAGGCCCTCCAACAAACTCTCTATACCAATTTGCAAAATAGCTTCTCCTCTATCCCAGGTTTCTTGCTTGCTGGGGCTGGTGAGCATGATCCGCTCGCCATTGTGGCTTCGCCCGTGCTTCCCGCATTGGACTCATGCTCCCGCGCTGGGTTCGCGCGCTCAGAGCCTCGGATGCGGCTAGGTATAAATCTCACGCGCCCTCGTCTTTAAAATCGCAGCGCCTCCCTCCTTTGCAAATCGCCAACCCAGCCGGCCGTGCTGCAAGCTCTGATGGAGTCGTCATGTGCCAAGTCAATTCTGCCCGGTCGTCGTGCAAGTAGGCCCAACCAAACCTCAGTTATATGGCACAATAATGTGTGCCTTTCTACCATCAATTCAACCAATGCTTTCCAACTGGTCCAGGAAGCAACGAAATTTCGGCCCAGCAGCACTTTTAAATGGGCTAACGGAATAGAACAGAGGAACAATACCAATAAAAATTGAAGCCCAATTGGTGATGTGTCAGTTTTAAATATAGAGATTAAAAAGTTTAGAGAATCTCTTGGATTACTTCAATTTTTAGAAGGTATTCTATTTTAGAGAATGACTAAAATCTGGAAATTTAGGACTGGTTTTAGCTAGGCACTTGGAGTTGCTCTCACGCTTGGTCAAGGAGATAAGTCCTCCAATAATTAAGAGATCTTAATAACCCACTAATTGCATCTTGATCGAGAGCATATTTTCTAACTGACGTGGCTTGGTCCCAACCCCGCACGCAAGGGCCCGAGTTTAATGATGTGATTAAGAGAATATAGCAACACTCGTGAGACCACCCTAAAACGTACTGATCAAGGGAGACATGATGCGGAATTGAAGGTCATGTCCACCACGGACGAGGTTACCGGTGTCCTTCTGTCTGTAGGACTCCAAAAAGACCTGGGAGGAGGAGACCGACGCAATCCTTGTATCGAGTAGACATGGGGGACCTCGCTAGTTTCAGGGCTCGTCATCAATAATATGAGCCCATTTGCTAATGTTTCTAGGCGATCATATTCAGAGGCTCGATTAGGATTATGTTTTGTATGTGAGATTGATAGGATTAAGATCTAACATGGCTATGTACACAGACCATTCGTGTAAATATTTGCAAGCAAATACAATGCTAGCTGAATGAGTGTTGACCATTACAAATTGAACGGAGCAAGATGTACCAGCCACTGGGCGCATGATCTGTTAGGGCTTGTTTGTTTCCCTCTACTAAAGGGTTAAAACAAAACTTTAGGCTAAAGTTTAGATCAAAGAATATTGAACAGGTATACTAAAGTTAAGTCAAAGAGTTAAAATATGAGCAAAACTTTAGTCTCAAATGAGGTGCTAAAAGGGGCTAAAATATCCTTTCCGCGATCTGGACTCCACCTCCCCCTCCCCCTTTTAGACCCGTGACTTTGTTTTCCGCTTTCTTCTTTTACCTATGTCGCTTGCTCTCGCCTCCTCACTCTATCGCCGTCGACGTGTTTTTTAATTGCAACATCTATATCTACCTTTGTGATCCCATTGAAATATTCATTTCACAATATTGATATCAATGTGCTAGGGAATAAGCGTGAGTGCACGTCCCCCAATGCCTATAGAAGTATTATCAATATGCAATATGTTTTCATGAGGAAGAAAACAAGAGGATTTTTTATCAGCATGAAGAAACAACAGACCATCTAGTGGCAGAGCGTCCAGTATGGCAAGGTGAGGCTCACACCATACCTTGATTTTCGCTTGTCTGACTTCTTCTACCCTTCTGCAGTCTTGTTGCGCTACGACTTTCCCATCATGAAGGGAACTTGATTAACTCTTGGAGTCCAAGGAAAGAATGGAGCTATGATCAAGTTCATCTTCTCTGCGAGTAAAATGAAGCCTATCCATGGCCTACAGTCTTGTATTATACTGTTGACCCTGAGCACAACTTGGAGCAGAAAAAAAGTAATGCACTATTAACTTGTCACTGCTAGTTGTCGAACTTGAAGAGCCCTAAAATGAAGAAGGATAGGATAGAAGAAGGCAAAGGCAAAAGTCCTATGCTATCAACTTTGCCATACCTCAATATTTTTGTGTCCTCCGCCACTGACCGTCTATTCGCAAAAGCATAGGAGGAAGCAAAACTTTGGATTACGACAGGAGTCAAGAACATAAATGCCTTAAGTGTTTTTCAGTATCACCAGTAATTGCTTATGTAACCAAGCCTTTCCATCCAGTATGGATGAACAAGGAATGTTGTAACTGCCCAGATTATGCAAAAAACTTTGTTTCTTCTTAATAATACATGTCGGACAGTGTTCCGGGCCTTTAGAAAAATATATGTATTCATGAGATGCCATGTTGATATTTCTTTAATTAATGATATATGAATCACGACACTATAATGTATTTTCTTGAACTGCAAGACAACTGTAGAGCACCGGATCCTCGTCGACGAAGCAGTTGATAGTGGTGGCGCGACTGCTAGTTACCTTGCATTTCCAGTGCCGTTGCTGCTACTGCAACAGGCCGGCTCATGCCTCCAGCACCTCCTCTAAGGAATTAAAGCAAGTATACACTCAGCCGGCGAAATGACTTGCCATGTCACTAGAATCAGAGCTGGAAAAGGGAGAAAACAAGAGAGAGAATGAGACGAGCGACTCACTAGTCGCTAGCTTCAAGCAGCATAACCGAGACAACTTCCTCCTCTCTCATTCGCTATCATAACATACAAACATTAATTCTCGTAGTCTGTGGCTTTTTGAGAGCTGAGAGTGACGTGCCATCGCATTTCACCAGTGCCCATATGAAACCATTAGCCATGCTCTTAAACTGGGGATTTCTGCCAATTTTACTGCTATCAAGAGAGTGAGCTTCATCCAAGTGTCATTGTCAGCGTTGTACACGCGGTTGTCATTATTAACGTTGAATGTTGATGATGACCATCGCCAATTTGCTGGAGCAATGGTTAGCTAGTGCAAGATTAAGCGTGCACGTCTTCAGTCGTATAAACCGCATACGACCAATAATTGACAAAGTGCAGTAAGTGGTTTTAAATATATTTTTTTGGTCCTAACGATGCTGCAAATCTCAAGAGTGGATAATTTATCTAGCGTTTGCGGATCAATTTGATCCCTAAATCGTCGCGCGATTGCTGGAGTGACGATGACTATATTATACAGAGCTAATTTAAATAAGAAAAAGGGCTAATTTAATAATTAAATAAGAAAAAGGGCTAATTTAGTAATTACTCGTCCCTTTCAGGGTTCAGACAATCCAATTCTGTATTTCAATTTAGTAGTCAGATGGTAATTTTGTTATTCCTTAGTTATGCACGAAAAAATAAATATTTTGAGGGCGTTAATGACATGTAGTTATTCATGACGTTGATCTTGGGTCTGAACTCTGAAATATACCTTTCGGTTTCGGCATGCATGGTCTCTTTCACACACGCTGTAGGCGCAATGGTAACATTCCAACTAAATTCCAGCACTTGCTCTATTCTTTTCTGGCTAAACGCGAAGGCTGACTGGTTTTGCAACTTGTTGATGTTGATGTGGCTTGACAATGCAATCTCAAACACCCAAGCAATACGTGTTGCTGTTAATGCTAGAATAGTCTGTGTAATAATCATCTGCTCAGCTCTTACTCAGGAAATAATTTTGAATGAGTTTGTTGTGTCATTAAACTATAAATGTAGCGTGTCTTTTCATTGTAATAAAGATGTTGATTTAAGAAATGGGACTACTAGTACAACATTACAAATTTTATTATGAGATCGATATATATACCACCAAAAACGTCAGATCGATATGTGTCTGCAAACACTACAAAAGAATCATTCGTTACGAGTACTGCAACATAAGTAAAGGAAAAAAGGAGAAAAAGAAAGATGAATTTCCCGTTCACATGACTCCATTAGTACATTCACCAATCACGCAGCGAGAGCTGCATTCTTGTTGTGCCTCCTCATCAATCAGCAGTGCGACGATGCATGTACAGTGTATACCTATTATAAATGTACGAGTACGACCAGCGGGCAGCCCTAGCTGCTAGTCTAGTTTATGCCGGCGGCACCAGCGCTGCACGCTAACTGGTGAAGCACCGGAGCCTCGCCGACGAAGCAACCGGCAGCGACAGTGGCGCGGCTGCCATTGTTGCTTATTATCTCTGGCACCGCCGCCACCGTTGCAGTTGCAGCAGGCCGGCTGCTCCCAATCCTAGGTCCTCCCCTGAGGAAGCCCTTGCAAAGTGCGGTCCAGAACGCGCGGTCAGGCCCGCCGGTCTCGGCCGCCGACCTGCGCGCGTCCTCGCCGAGGCTTCTCGAGATGGATCCGTCGTTGGTGAGACGGTCGATGAGGTTATGCAGGATGTCGAGGGTGTACTCTGGGTGGCCCTGCACGCCCATAGCGTGCTCCCCGACGGCGAACGCCTCCACACGCGTCTTCTCCGAGTAGGCCAGCACCCGAGCGCCCCGAGGGACCTCCCACACCTCGTCTTGGTGAACCTCGATGAGATTTGCATTCCACAGAGGAACACCGAACTCGTCCTCTAGATCAGTCGCGCCGAGGGAGAAGTTGTCAAATCCCTCGAGGATGTCATGTGCCAAGGTGATCTTCCTGACGCCGACGTCCCAGCCGGTGCGCGACCTGGCGACCCGGCCGCCCAGCGCGCGGCATAGTAGCTGGTGGCCGAAGCAGACGCCGAGCACGCGCTTCCGCATGGCGTGCAGCGCCTGGACGAGCAGGCACAGGCGGCGGATCCATGGCGCGTCGCCATACGCGTCAAAGGGGCTGCCCGTGATCACGAACCCGTCGTACCGGGCCAGGTCTTCCGCCGCCGGGAACTCGCCGTCCACCACGCGGAACCCGTCCCACTGGTCGCCCGGGACGCCGAACGCCGACACGAAGACGTTGTAGTATCCGCCGTACGCCGTCTTCGCGTAGTCGGAGTCGTGCAGCGCCAGCAGCAGCGCGAAACGCCGACCCGCCATGCCCCTTGCTGCAGCCATCATTATTTCCGATCGATCGCTTGGGCTACTGTGATCACCGAGAAGGAAGGAAGCTTGCTAACCGCCGCGGAGAGTCGGGTGATGAATGTTTAGCTCTGGTTAGCTTGCTTGAAGGTTACGAGCTCCTTCAAGCCTCCAACACTAGTTTCTGTGTGTGGGAAGCTTGCTGCTTGCTGTTGTTGTTGTGATGGGATGCCGAGTTGGGAGGAGCTGCTCCAATTTATGGGGTGCGCGAGTGCGCGTTCCATCAGGCGGGTCGCGATCGCGTGTGGAACATGTGGCTCCTTGCACGTATTACTCTATCAACAAGTCTTCCGCCGAAATTGGGGTCCGACGGAACGCGCCGCGGCCGCTGCTGCCGCGCGCGTGAAAATTGCGACGCCGGAGCAGTCATCTCACGGTCAGCGGGACAGGATCCATTCGCGTTCCGCTTGATGCAATTCTTCTTCTAATGAATGAACGTGTTGTATGTGTTCTGGTGCAGATATATACACTATATAGTACCAATTTGACTCTGACATCTATTCCACAAGGATAGGAAACATGAAATAGTGTGCAAACAGTAAAACAGTAAGAACACAGCACGGGTCACAAAATCAAAATTATATAATAAGAAGGCCATAGTTAATTTTTTTTGTAATATTACATGGCAATTTCTATTGTGCAAACCATATGTTCAAAACCGTGAAATTATAATAAGAAGGCCAAAGTAAAAAAGAAAATTGTCATATTACATGGCAACTTTTATTGTGCCAATCATATGTTCAAAAACCGTTGAAAACCGGGTGGTTTCACAGTTTTAAGTGAAACTGGTCTGGCCCTATTTTATTGAACAACCGGTTTATCACAAAAACCGAATCTGGGTACGATAGCAAAAAAACGGTTTTTGATCCTAGTTTACCGACCAGTTTTTGGTGAGAAAAAAAACGGTGTTGAAGCGATTTTTCATTCCCTGATGCAAACATCAAGTGCATCAAACATAGGGGCCATGCCACTGCTCGCCTCCCTTGGCTCGGCCCTTCTTTCGAGATACTAAAAGCATATGTATAGATGAGGCAGAGAGAGAAAGACAACAAACAGCTAATAACATCATGGTATGGTGCCAAAAAGAGATAAACTCTCTAACGTTCCCATGCATGCCATGCAGATGATGCATCATGTAACATATTTCTTTGTAGGACTATCATGACGAGCCATGAAAATTTACTGCATTTTCTTTTTTAGTGCATTTGCTTTTCTTTTTCAATCTGTGACTATAAAGTGGGAACCCCGATACCAAGACTTCTATAATTTTGGGAAAGAAGAAGAAGAAGAAGAAGAAGAAGAAGAAGACTGTGGATATACTGAGTGCGAATGACACACCGAGAAAGATGCTCCAAAAGGGTTGACGGAGATGCATGGATCAAAATAGAATAATTTGTGGCTAATTGTCAATGGAGTAACTGTTCATTACCTCAGTATATCTCTATGATTAGGAGTTGGGAGCGTGTCATCTATCTTGACAGTAGGGTCGTCACAATCAGTTGCTGAATCACATGATGGTGTCGGCAAATTAAACAACTGAGATCGAGAATCAGTGAAAAACTTGGCCTGTGTGCTTTTGCCTGTCATGAAAACGCGGGTGACAGCAACACAAACTATCTAAAGCATAGTAATGATTCACGGAAGATGGATCGTTCCTTTCGCGCAACTAATATAATCTTGTAGGACTATCATGACGAGCCATGAAAATTTACTGCATTTTCTTTTTTAGTGCATTTGCTTTTCTTTTTCAATCTGTGACTATAAAGTGGGAACCCCGATACCAAGACTTCTATAATTTTGGGAAAGAAGAAGAAGAAGAAGAAGAAGAAGAAGAAGACTGTGGATATACTGAGTGCGAATGACACACCGAGAAAGATGCTCCAAAAGGGTTGACGGAGATGCATGGATCAAAATAGAATAATTTGTGGCTAATTGTCAATGGAGTAACTGTTCATTACCTCAGTATATCTCTATGATTAGGAGTTGGGAGCGTGTCATCTATCTTGACAGTAGGGTCGTCACAATCAGTTGCTGAATCACATGATGGTGTCGGCAAATTAAACAACTGAGATCGAGAATCAGTGAAAAACTTGGCCTGTGTGCTTTTGCCTGTCATGAAAACGCGGGTGACAGCAACACAAACTATCTAAAGCATAGTAATGATTCACGGAAGATGGATCGTTCCTTTCGCGCAACTAATATAATCTTGTGTATTTGCAGTTTGCTGCATATTGCTGTCATCTGAAAGTGTTGGGATCTACAGCTACAACTGCAACTACAGAAACTGATGTAAAATGCTTATCTATATCTGAAATTTCTCACAATTTGTAATGAGTCAGACACTATTTATTTCCGACCGTGTTGATTTAAGACACGTAAGACATTGCCGTGTTCGACATCGGCGAGTAGCTGTGTCCGGAGTCAAATTTGAAGTGAAACACGCATAGGTCATTTTGTGACGCATAATAGACAGCTCCATCTGTCCGTTTTGGCATTATTGTAATGCTTGGAGACTTTGTCCAAACAGAAAGTCAGCGGGTACCACCAAGCAACGAGCATCGGGCGTTTGGAACTGCAGCGTACAGTATGGCATACTGTTCGAAGCTCATGTGAAGCGAGTCATTTGGTCAGAACAACGTACGCGCATGCATGGGATTGCCACAGATCTAATCATGGCGTGAAAGAAGGACGGATAGCTATGACCGATTGGCGATTGTGTTGGCAATTACCCCTGGGAAAGTACATGCATCGTTTTCATGCACGAAGTAAACGGGAGTCACGTTTCTACCATGCACGATAGTGCTGCGATGCCGACGTTAACCTGTAGTTGTAGTAAAAGGTACGTTGCACGGACACATCATATATATACATGGGCCCAGCTCGGTTACGAATTTCTCAAAGGCGTGCGTGGGCTACGAATACTTTATTCCGCAAGTGGCACGCCTCCTTGAGCACGTCGACTGAAGCTGACACATTGCATTTTATTTTTTGGCGACGAAGACACATTGCAGGTTTTTTTAATCTGTCTCCCAGCTCCCCGTCAGTGTTATATAGCGTGTGCGTGTGGCGCTCTCGCTCACGCGGCACACGCGGCCGTGTTGGCCTTGCTTGATTGCCTAGAAGGCTGGAAGACGTGTCGGATAATAATAATATGCAGACGATGTTTCTTCTACTCTAAAGTAATGTAAGAGTTAGAAGAAAAGAGCGGAACAGTGTGGGAGCCGCTTCTCCAGGAGGCTACCCCGGCCTTCAACCGCGGAACTGTGGGAGCCGACTCCTTGCAACTGGATTGCGATTAGGGATGGTAATGGCTCAGGTTTGGGATGGGTCGAGCAATCTCATGCCCGCCCCGATATAGATGTCAGATCGAAATCCCGATCTGACCTGTGGGTATAGAGTCAAAATCCTTACCCATGTTCGTGCTCGTCGGGTATCAGGACGGGTTTTGGGTAACCCACGGGCGATGACATCAAGGGATCGAGACGATGGTGTCAGGGGGCTCGCGACGGCGACGGGTGCTCGGGGCTGCAACAACGAGGGTCGGAGCGGCGGCGTCAAGGGCTCGAGGCGGTGGCAACGAGGGCTCGGGGCGGCGGCGTCTAGGGGCTCACGGCGATGGCCGGGGCTCGGGGCAGTGGTGGCGGGGTGTCGAGGCGGCGGTGTCGGGAGCTCGAGGTGGCGGCGACTAGCACATGGCGGCGGCGTCGGCGGCGAGGGTCGATGCGATAGTGGCGGGTGGCGGCGCGGAAGGGGCACGAGAGCCAGGAGCATGGAGGGGAGACGGAAAAGGGACGGGGTCACGAGATTAGGGTTAGAGAGTTAGAGTTCTGAAATTTTTTGAGAGGTTTTTGTGGGCTGTGCTATGAAAGGAAAAGGCCTGCTTATTAATTTCGGGTACCCATCGGGTTATCCACGGATGGGTAAAGAACCCGTCCCAAACCCGATTTGCTTCGGGTCGGGCACGGGTGCCATTCATGAGTAGAAAATACGCCCCGTGCATGGCCCTATCAGGTCGGGTACCCGACAGGTACCCAAAATCCGGCCCCGAATTGCCATTCCTAACTGCGATCAATGTGGATGGTGTCTTTAATTCGATAGGAAGAGCTAGGCTGCGTGTGATCATTCGGGATGGCCTGGGGACGGTTCTTCTCACCTCATGACGAGTTTTTTTTTTTCCTCAGCTCTTCGGCGGAGGAAGTGGAAGCACGAGCTTGCAGGGAAGGCCTGGCGTTGACAGTAGAATGGAAGAATAAAAAAACAATTGTTAAATCTGACCGCCTGTCGCTGATCACAATGGTCCGAGAGAGCCAGGCCGAAGAGCCGCCGATTTGAACTCTTTGGAGGCCTGGAACTAACTACAGGCCGAAAAGCCAGGATCCACTCTCGTCCCACGGCCTGATCTGTTCCAGCCCATTTACGTCAAGGCCCACTATCCGCTTGTCCGACACCGATCGGCCACGCCGCCACCCCGCCTCGCTCGTTTCTTCTCTTCGCCACTCACCAGTCCGCCACCCCAAGCTCCGGAATCCTTTTCCGCGCGGCGCTCTCCCTAAAACCCTAGCCCCACGCCGCGGGAGCTGAGGAGCGGAGCCTCGGGACCCCGGCACGGCCAACCGCCTCCATCATGAGGATCACGGTGAAGACCCTCAAGGGCACTCACTTCGAGATCCGGGTGCAGCCCAACGACACCGTGAGTGCCCCCCCGCACCGCGCTCCCCTATTTATTTTTGAATTTATTTTGCTTACCTCTCGCTCTCGGCCTCTCGGGTGGACGATTCACGCGGTTGATTTCGTGGCCGTGCCGGGCTTCTTATGATGCGTTGTTGTGAGGCGAGGCGAGCGATTTATGCGGCATTAGAGGCTTGAGGATTCTGAGAGGTGCTGGTCAATTTGCTGGAGATGTTGATTCCTGTCTGTGTCTGTGTACATATGTTTTGTTAGGAGCTGCTGACTAAATGCAGCCGAGGATCCGGTTTAGTTAGTGGGTGGTGGATTTGTTACTGGAGATAGGAGAACATGTCCTTGCAGTGGTTTATAATTTTGAATTCGGTGTTGTAAGGTGGCCATTTCAGGACTCCGACGCTACTTGTGTCAACTGGACGGTTTATATTATGCGTTAGCTGTTTCACTTTGTGTATGCGACTATGCGTGCAAATTGTAGTTCTAGGAGCTGGGGACGCATTGTTATTTATCCATTTTGGGTGCTCGTTTCTGGTATTGCAGGCCATTGCATATAATCGGCAAGTGCCGGGTCATCACACTAGTGTTGTATTACTTGTTCTGGGGCCATCGTTGGTAAATGGTCATGGCAGTACTAGAGTGAGGGGACTGCTGTGGAAAAATCAACCTAATGAGCTAGGACAACCTGTCAGAGCATCTCCAAAAGCTCCCCAAAAAATTGATCCTAAAAGAGTGTTTTTGGGAGCAGCCCAAAAATTATTAGGGAGAAGTTTTCTTGTCTCCTCCAACAGTTCTCCCTAAAAATAGATCAGTAAACCTTTTGATTGGGTCACGCTAACATCTGGGACCACAACAATATTAATTTCCTTCTAAAAACAAGTATTGGGGTTCCCAATTTTCCCCTCATTTCTAGCTATAAATAAGGAGAATTTAGGGAGAGAATAAATCTATGAGTTGTTTAGGGGAGCTGTTGGAGAAGGTTTTTTAGACTAAACCTCATAAATTTAATTTAGGGAGAGTTTTTGGGGAGCTTTTGGAGATGCTCTCACCACCTATAGTGGAGTTAATAATAAGTTGGTTTCACAAATCCGTAGTCATGAAGGGTGACATGGGAAAAGAAAGAATGATGGAGTTCATTTGGCTTTAGCTAACCAGTGCCTTGTAACACTATGGAGTATGGACCCTTTGACCAGATGCATGTGTTTCTGGTTGTACCCAGTATCGCACCTGAGTTTATGCCTATCTCACATTGTGTCATAACTCAGCCCTGTGTGTCATGCTGTTAAGCCCTTGAACCTATTTGCATTTACCTTCTCTTTCAAATGCCCTGTGTTTCCATGCCCTGCTCCATCTCATCTTTTTCCATCTGCCGCCAGTGGTACTGATGCATCAAGGGCTTAGATGTATAATTCTTTTCTGTTACTATTTTTTATCATTGCTGAATGGACCTTACTGCCGTTTAAAATTGTATCAATATTCTGCTAACTGTTACATTTTGTTTCATCAGATTATGCATGTTAAAAAGAACATTGAAGAGATGCAAGGAAAGGATAATTATCCGTGGGGTCAACAACTGCTGATATTCAATGGGAAGGTTTTGAAAGATGAAAGTACATTGGAAGAGAATAAAGTTAAAGAAGATGGGTTTCTGGTTGTCATGCTTAGTAAGGTTGGCTTCTTATAACTGAAGAATTGACCAAAATTTTAGTGTAGTTTTGTAAGGCATGTTTGACATAAAATTTACTCATACAAATAGCATGAACTTCAACATGCAAACATGGTAGATTTAATTATGAAAAATGTTATATTTATTCGATAACAATGAATCTGTTTGAAACATTATTTTCCTGTGATGCTTTCAATATTTTCCCAGCATAGTTTATGTTATTCATAGTAACAATGCTGGTTGTTTCTTGATATATTTAATGGGGAAAGGCAAAAGGTGCCATTTCTCATTACCACATTATTCAACATTTTCTATGCTTACGCTTGTTCTGTTTCTTATAAAGTAATAAAGGCATGTACTACTTGGCCTCTGCAGAGTAAAACATCTGGTTCAACTGGAGCTTCATCTGGCCAGGTAAAGTAATTCCCATTTAGGGCTGGAAGCACAGCCAACTGGTTTATACTGACTGCATTGAACCCTTACTAGCCCTCAAGCACTCCTTCAACCAGGCAGACACCTCCTCTAGATCCTCCACAGCAAGCTATTCAAACCCTGTAAGTCTATGGTTGACCTTTTCTTTGCTTCTTCACTCACCATATTCAAATAGAGGGCTGCTTAAACTCATGAGCTTCATCTTTTTTCAGGGCGGCACCACCCACAACTTCTCAGCCTGAAGGACCTCCTGCACAGTATGTTTTAAGTCTGTCTGTCATATGTCTGGACTATTGTGCTCTTTTACCACTTAAAGCCCAATTTCATGTTTCTGTATGCAAGCCTATCAAGGAAATCCCTGTCATTAACATCATAAAGAAGCCCTTATGAAGTTATTTGCAGCATTAAATATGCAACCTTGCATAAATTTCACTGCTGCAAAGGTTCATTGTAGAGTCATGGACGTGTAAGCTGTAGGATGAACTAATAGATTATGTGACTTGTCAGGGATATGAAAAACAATTAGCTTTTCCAATTTCTCCATGAATATGTATACAAGCAAGAGTCGAAGAAGTTGTATGTTGAATTGTATTGTTGAAACACATAATTAATTGAAATGTTGGGACGGACTGAGACCAAAGTAGGAAGTTAGGCCTGAAAACTAACCAGAATTCAGGAATGCAGTAACTATATGGAAGATAGATTTGAAGATACAGTAATTATTTGGAAGATAATTTTAAGTAGTCTTATAAATCTGCATGCTTCCATTTCCTACTATTTCATTTTGCTATTCTGCTAAGTAAAAAGTTATTTTACTGTTTTTTTTTTTTTTGGAATCAGAGCCCCTTCAAATGTACATGACAATGCAGCATCAAATCTACTATCAGGAGGCAATGTTGATTCAATGATTAACCAGATAACAGAGCTGGGTGGGGGCAGTTGGGACAGAGATGAAGTCCAGAGGGCTTTCCGGGCCGCTTACAACAACCCGGAACGTGCTGTTGAATATCTGTACTCGGTGTGTATTTGTTTTGCCCCTCTGTACTTCTTGAATTGGATCTCTCTCTCTCTCTCTTGTAATAGCTGACTTCACTGCTCACATGACAGGGTATTCCAGTAACAGCTGAAGTTGGTGTTCCAATAGGTGGTCAAGGAGTAAACATGAATGACCGAGCTCCTACTGGGGAAGCCGGTCTATCTGGAATTCCAAACACTGCTCCATTAGATCTTTTCCCACAGGTTTATCTTGGTCTTCGTTCACTATCACCGCTGTTGAAGGATGTATTGACCAATTAAACAATGCAACAGGGGGGTCCCAATGGTGGAGCTGGAGCTGGTGGTGGGCCGCTTGATTTTCTTAGAAACAACCAACAGGTTGCCATATTTGAAGTTTTGTTTTTTTATTTCTCTGTTGTTTATTAATTTCTCTAGGAAAACTATAATATTGAACAGTGTACCAGGGTTTTTTTTCTGTTTATTAATTTCTCTAGGAAAACTATAATATTGAACAGTGTACCAGGGGGGGGGGGGGTGTTCCTCATAGCCAATGAATCAAGATATTAGTAAACTGTGACCATGTTGTCTCATTGCTTGCGCTTGCATAGCTATTTTTCCCAATCTTGTGCTCGATTGGACATCATCCATTAAATGTTGTGGCCTTGAGCTTCGTAAGACTTAACATTCACCCTTCTGTTCGGAACACATTGTGCCTACCTACTTTTATTTAAACCAAAACCCTCTTTGTTCTGATTACGAATTAATAGCTTCTTAATTATCTTGCAGTTCCAAGCACTTCGGGAAATGGTCCATACAAACCCACAAATTTTGCAGGTTTTACATTTACCTTTTCATTTAATATTATATGGTTTCTTGTATGTCTGCCTAAACGTACTGCTGGTATCATGTTATAGCCCATGCTCCAGGAGTTGAGCAAACATAATCCTCAAATTCTAAGGTTGATTCAAGAGAATCATGATGAGTTCCTTCAGTTATTAAATGAGCCCTTTGAGGGTGGTGCTGGGTAAGCATTTTTTTAGTTTACCTGATTCAATTTTCCCATTTTGTTTGCTTGGTCTATCTATAGGCAGCACATTGGAAACATAATACTTTACTATCTTATTTAACCTGTATGGCACATTATTGGCATATCTCTTTGGATGCATTCTATTCAATTCCCATCCCACTGTTAGTATCGTAATCTTGATTACATGAAAAACCAGTGATGCTGTTTACCTATGAATTCTTTTCCACATTTTCTGTGAATGCATACATTGATATCTCGTTCTTCTTCCCAACTTTCTCAAAATCTCCAGGGACTTCTTAGAACAAGCTGAACAGGATGAAATGCCGCATGCAATTAATGTTACAGCAGAAGAGCAGGAAGCCATTGGGCGGGTAACATACAACATCATTTACTCTATTATCCTCTTGACTGCATAATAATTTGAAAGTGCATTATAATCACAGTTATTTTCATATATTCCAGCTTGAAGCCATGGGATTTGACAGGGCACGTGTCATAGAAGCATTCTTTGCCTGTGACAGGAATGAGCAACTAGCTGCAAATTATCTTCTTGAGCATGCAGCAGACGAGGATTAAAAGTGAATAGTTTACATTCTGTGAGAACTCTCTCTTTCCTTGATTGATTATCTGTGTCTAGCATGAATAGCTGGTAGTTAAAATCTGAATGATTTCCTCTTCTTGGAGCTATTGCAGATTTTTGTGAACATCTGACTGAATTAATCGAGACCCAGCCAAGTTACAATGCAAAGTTGAGATGAAGCTGACGCGTCAATTGATCTCTCCTGTACAAGACTTATGTCGTATGTGTTGCCTTATACATTTGAATACTATGTACCTGAGAATTTGAATGAAGTGCTTTCGTTGTGGTAAAATTTTGTTTCGTTGGCCTATGCATAGTGCAGTGAAATGGATCTAGGTTCATATGTGAGGTTTGAGACAAATAAAACTTGGTTCGATGTACTTGTAGCTTGGTACTTGTGGGACGACCGTTCTGATGCAACTGCAAGAGACCTAGAGTAATACCTACTCCCTCCATTTTTATTTTTCTCGGCGTTACGGCCGTATAGTTAGTTCGAATTTGTTTTGATTGAGCTGTCCTAACGTCAATGTAAAGAACACGGTAGTAGAAGTCCTAGTGTTTATGCTCTCATTCGGTTACATCCTGAACCATAGACTGTTCTGTATGCTTGCGTTCTATGGTCTCGGATCAACGAGAGTTGGAATGCAGGATCATTGGTTGCAAGACTCGAACTTAAGGGATAAAGGGGTAGGCCGGCAGGGACGCCATATACGGTTTGTGTTAGTTAATACAAGGGATCTGTAACCTGTTTTCATGGTTGATAAGGGTTAAAATCTAGGCAGATGCAATAGCTGAAAATAGTACTCCACTTTTCGAAAAGAAAATTGAGCAACGCTTCAGTTGCATAACATAAGCACATACTGGCTTGATCTATTATTCAACCCCCTTCTCGAGGCGAGAAGGCTGGCAATACAGAATTCACCTAAACAAACACATCAGCTGCAAAAATAAACGTCTCCGACGCTACCCATCTCACAGGGTGCAACACAGTTTGGAGTCGATCGATGCCAGACAGATGCAGAATGCTTGGTAGCCAGTCAGCGGGTATCTGCAAGACACATCATCTTCCCGTGGTCAGACACTGGGACTGCGCTCCTTGAGGATATGGAGCATCATCATAGAAAAAAAAATCATTGGTCAACGAAGATGACGATGACTGTACTTACCTAAAGTCCACTATATACTTGGATTTTCCAACCCTTCCAAGCTGCAAAACTGTCTGCCTTCCATTTTCCTGTGAACCAAAATTGTTGATCATATAAGAGCACAATCTTGATGACAGCCAGACATCTCAATCTCTGATGGCCGGCAGGAAATGTGTATGTTACCTCCAAAGTCATCTGAAAGTTCTTAACGGATGTCTGCACCTTGTATCCCATCCTGCCGGCTCTCTCTCTGAAGTCCAGTTCATAGCGCTTTGTTATCTGTTACAGAGAAATCAAAGAGAACCGTAGTGATATCAGCTTCGCTTGACATATCATTTTGAAGATGGAGGAAGCGTGAAGCAAAGCTATGAGAAGCTACTTACATGGTTGTAGAATGGGGCCCTTGAACAGAGCTGGTCAGCTCTGCTCTTCTTCTCCTGCCAATCCTTTGGGAGCCCAGTGATGTGCTGAATCTGCAGGTTTCCATCGTCAGAAGAACATTCCTCACTCCGAATCAGCTTACTGAATCTTGAAATGCTTCAGCTGAATTTACCTGGGCTGAATTGTTGGCCTTCAGCTGCATGGACTGGTTCTTGGGGATCCAAGCCCGTATGCTCCTGAAACTCCCTGTTAGCGTGGTGATGGTGGGTGCAAACCTGCAGAAACGAAAACTGGGTCAAGAAACATCACAGAAAAGAAGGTCTGGTTCCTGAATCGGTTGCAAATGGAGGTCGGATCTTACGCAGCGACGCCGAGAAGCCTCTTCGCCTGACTTTTCAACTCGTCGACTCGGTTCCCCTGCAAAGAGCCACAGCCATGCACACTCATTCTTAAATCGATCGGGATAATCAATCTCCAACAGGCTAACAGCAAGAAAAAAAAAGCATGGGGTAAGGGGATTAAGAATTGTGCTTGTACCTGCCCCCAAATTTCGTACTTGGATCCGACCAGATTAGCGCTCACGGTGCCGAGGAAGTTCTTGTCGGCGGTGCAGAAGATGCCGTCCTGGTTCTGCGCCACGATGAACTCCGACCTCCCCCTCCTCCGACGGTGCCGCGCCACCGCCAGCTTCCGGTCCTGCCTTCCCTGCCCCTCCTGAAATTCCCCCAAACAAAAAAAGCTCTGAGATGGCCCTGCAAACGAAATCGAGGCAGGAAGGGACTGAATCCGCGTAAAATAAGGCTCACGTTGGTGTAGAGCGAGTAGAGAGCGACGCCTCTCGCGCCGGTGGCCGCCTCCCTGGCGATGACGCAGGTGCATCGCCCGACATCCAGCGGCAGAGGCCTGCACAGCAGCGCCCTGCAAAAACCAGATGAATCCACACTGGCTGTTGGAAATTCTGCGACGGCGGCGGAGGAAACAGGCAACGCGCCGGCGAGCGTACCTGTTGGGCAGTGTCGCCCAGGAGGACGCCGGCGCCGACTCGCTGTCGGAGAGGTCCCACGCCGCGTACGACGACGACACCGGCGGCGGCGGCGGGAGCAGCTCCCTCCCCCTCGGCCCGACGAACACGGCCGTCTCCGACGAGGAGGTCGAGGACGACGACGAGGACTCGTCCATCATGCGGAGCTGCAGCGACGACGGCTTCAGCGGCGGCGGCGTCGTCGGCTTCGCTGGCTTGGGCGGCGGGTCAGTAGTTGCTGCGGCCTTCTTTTCCGTCGTCTCTTCTTTCGCACGGCCGAGATCCTTCGGAACCTGGTTCTCCTTCTCGGCGGAGACAGGCACGCGCCTCGCCGCAGCCGGAGCTGCGGCGGAGTTGGTGCTCCGCGGACGCAGCGGCTCCCTCTTGGCCGGCGTGGTGGTCGCCATGCCTGTCTGCCCGAGGCGGGTGGTGACTCAGCCGGTTGAGCGAGTGATGAGGTGGAAGATTTTAGTTGAGTGCGGTGGTGGGTGATTTGTTGTTTATTGGTGCCTTGGTGATGATTTGGAGGGATGATTTAAATTTGAAATCGGCGAGTGGGTGAGCGACCTGGTACTGTAAACGGTCACCGTCTCGGGAACCGCGCTGTTCCGGTCCTAGGGTAATCTTTTTGTACCTTTCCGTCGATTGTTGACATTTTGCTGTGTGAAAACACGGGAGAAACCGGAGGAGTTGTCAAATGGTTCCAACACAATTACTCCAAAATTGTACTGTAATGAGGAAAGGTCGCTGCTGCACCTGTAATCTTCAAATTTTAGACCTCCAGGGCGCGCCGAAACGAGCCTGCTGCACAATTACTGAGCCCTGAGCAGCAGCTACCACTGACAGGAGGCTTCAATTACTGAGGATCAAGTAGTAGTATAAAATACTACTATCTTCATCTCATGAAGAGTGTCAGACATCACTTTTAGTCTTCTGTTTTATTTAAAAAATTTATGTAAATATTAAAATAAATATGTTATAATTAAAATATATTTATTAATAAAACTAATTATAAAAAAATAAATAATATTTAAAAAAATTTAAATAAGACGAACGATCAAACATAATATTAAAAAATAAAAAACGATACTTTTTATGAGACAGAGGAAGTATTACTTGTACTTAAATGAAGTGAGATGTACGATATGAGTACACAGCGCGGGGCCGTAACGTTGACGCATCAGTATTTAACAAAGCTGACCCCATCTTTCGCTTCGAACTGCTACCATGTCAGCTCCCACGTTCTTTAATCTGCAAAGTACAAACGAGTTGGAAGGAAGGAGGTAGCCATGGTTTAATGCTTCTGTGATCTCCTGAACCGCAGCTAGAAGTTCAAACTTCAGACGAGCGCGGAGTACACGTTTCTTGGGCTCCATGGGCTTTGAAGTTCACTTGAGTTCGCGAAGGCAGTAGTGGGCTATAGTCAGGCCCAAATTTACTGTGGGCCCTACCCGGCTTTATCCAGTCAATCTTTTGAGACGCCGCGCGAAATAGCTTTTGCCTTGGCCATGCTTACGCAGGATGAAAACCTCGGATTCTCCTGCGCCAAGCAACCAGTGGAGTCAGGTCTCCTATTGTCTCCTCTCCGCCAGATCCACAAGCCACTGTGCACCCCATCCGCTCGTACCTGCGCGTGGCGTTCCTCCGGCACCTTGGGAAATCCTTTTCCCAACCAATACGCTTCACTTATTCCAAGTGTTTGGTGAACGGTCTATTGATCATGCGTGAAGCTGTAGTACTATCCAATTCGTTCCCTTAGACTTGTCTCCTTTTCACGGTTTCGTTCCACCTACATACTCAAGTGACACTTGTAACACAATCACGATTTGTTTCGTCATCTTTCCAAGTTGTGATTAAATTGGAAAGCAAACCTTTCAAACACACCATACAAGGGCAGTAGAAAGTGATAGTAAAGATTGTTTAAGAAATAATCAATGATTAGGTGAGGCAATCGTGCCCGGTTCCGCATTCATTCGTCAGTAAGATGTTCAAATTTATCTAGTGCATATCTTGTTTTGTATTTTCTCTCACGCTTTAGATTCTTTCTTAAGACTCAACGGAGTAATTACTAATACCAACTATACATATGATCTCTTTGTCACTTCGACATCCTTGAAGATAAATAGTTGGAGCACTTGCCACGCTACACACAACTCATCCGTATCATACATGCAATGCTCATGAATATTGCTTACTCGTGCATATCACCTCTCCTAAGAAAAATTAGACGAATTAGATGGGTTTAGACAAATCACGTGCATGACTCTTTGTAACAATATAAATTATGACTAGGCTAGCAGTAAAATCTTGCCACTAAATACAGTTAGAATACATTAGCGTAATACTTGAGCCATGTAAGAAACGTTACCATCGACTACTTAATAAACACACATGAACAATATAGTTTTGAAAAGGAAAACACATGAAAAAAAAAACCTTTACCTTTATGCATAATAAGTGCTATATAAGCATATATCTTAGAGAAAATAAACATGTGAGGCATACAACAAGAAATTAAGTAAACATGGCAAATCTAACCTGTCCGGTCCTAAAATTCACTGCAATCCAACGGCTGTGATCACGGCCGCTGCGGTCTGTGCCCAACAAGGCTGTGCAGCGCGTCCAACAAAGGGCAACACGTGACCACACTCCACTTCCCTCTGTGTCTGCCTGCCTTTGCAAGAGGTCGGGTAGTCGACAGAAAAAAAAAAATCGCAAGAAAAAAGTGTGTGCGCGACAGGGGAAATCCATGTGCCGGGTCCCAGCGCGCTCCCCGCCAAGATTTGCCACCTATACATACGCCCGCCCCGTCCTCCTCCTTCCCTCCCCTCGCCCGCCGCGCGCTCCCTCCGTGAACGCCGGGCGCAGCGCACCAGATACGCCCACACCACACCTCCACAACGCGCATCGCATATGGGGGCCGCGAGGACGACGACGTCCACCACCACCACCAAGCGGGGCCGCGCCACCGGAACCGGGAAGAAGCAGGAGGAGGAGGCCATGATTGCGCCGTCCTCCTCGACGGCGCGGCGGCGCCGCCCGCGGCTGGTCGGGTACGACGAGCTGCCCGAGTACCTCAAGGACAACGAGTACATCCGCGGCCACTACCGCGTCGAGTGGCCGCTCCGGGACGCCTTCCTCAGCGCCTTCGCCTGGCACAACGAGACCCTCAACGTCTGGACGTGCGTTAGTTAATCAATTCCTGCCTCGATTCGCCCAAGACGAATTCCCCCTCCCAAGAGTACTTATTGGCGATTGACTGATCCGTGTTGGATTCTCTCTTCTCTGTCTCCGCAGGCATCTGGGAGGGTTCCTGCTGTTCCTGGCGCTCGCCGTCGCCGGAGCGACCAGGGACGCCGCCGCCGACGAGTTCGTGCCGGGGATCATGAGGTACGTGTGGATTCTTTCTTTTTTCCTCAACTTTTGAAATGTTCTAGTACTAGTTTAATCTTACGGAAGGTAGGTATCTTGTTCTCAACCCATTTCCGGCGTGATTAGCGGGCGCTAGAAGCTTGAAAGGGTCTGCCTGCTTCTCTCGATTGTCCTGTGATGAATTTGGCGTTCTGGCCCTTTAGTTTGTTTGTATTTGTGACTGCAACATCTTACTACCTCTTCCACGAGAAACTTCTGTGCGCGGACAAATTTGTTCACGAGCACCTTATAAATGCTGTTGGTGATGTTTGTACGCTTCAGGTGTAGTAAGATTTAACCTCAGCATGCAAACATATATTCTGTTTCCGCGAGTGCAACATTGATGACTACAACACGTATATATTGTTAGCACTGTCACCATATTTGGCTTCAAACAGTTGTCGAAATTCAATGTGTTTGATGCCTTTTGCATGGGCATTGCATGCTTAAACCTTGATAAGGTGTAACTTTCATGTTAGGATCGTTTTTTAAGGGAGCCTCTTAATTAGTTGAATTTATGGAAATCCTTTGTGCATTCATCACATAGTTGGTGTGCCTTTACGAGTCATAAGAGACACCAATTGTCAATGTTTTTTAGAATTCATTCATTTCCTCCATGTTTCATACAATGTAACCTCAACAAAGTCTAATCTAAGCTTTGAATTTTTCTATCAAACGTCTTTCATGTTTTCTAGCTTTCAGCTGATTGAAAACTTTCAATCAATACTTTGTTACTTTGAGTTTTGATTTTTCTTTTATATGATTATTTATATAATAATTATGAATTATTAGATCTAGATTCAATAGCTCAAAGTGATGATTGAAAGTTATCAAAATTTTCAGTCAGGTGAAAATTAGCAACTCCCTCTATTATTAGTATCATCATGTTTTGTAATGAAAATAAAATATATATAACTTGTTCACATGGTACTTGAGAGACACACCTAAGAACTACATACATACAATTCTCACTCTTACATACGCCATGACAACATTACATCTGAATCGCATACCGGTGCAAATTTAACTTTGTGATACATACCGTTGTGAAAACTCTTAAGCTTGACACCGTTACTAGAGATCCTACCGGAAATAATATGATCGAGGAAGCAAAGAAGGTCATAGGTCCAATCCCCACTTCCCTTGTCGGCAAATTTTGATGGAGTGGCAATATGCACATGGGACGGCAGCGTGGTTGGTGCAAATTCCAAGTTTGTCGGGGGTGCCAAAGAACATGATATCATTTTATTTTTTATTTTGAAACTTTGGTATGCGGGGGGCCTGGGATTCATTGGTCCAGAAAAGCCCGGACCTAGTACTTCCTTTTTATGCTGCGCTTGCTTTAATTCTGGGCCATCCACACTTTCTTGCAGGTTCGTGGTGAGATCGGCTAATGCTTCATGGGACAGCGACCATTCGGTAAGGAACTCATACATAATCACACCAGTCCTCCATCATCTTGGGATCTTGTCAAGTGCTGAATGCTAAAAAAGAATTGTCAAAAACTTAGTTGTAGGATTACTCAATTCTGAGCCTTAGTTGACTAGGATTCTAGAATCGATTAATCTAGCTCTAGATAACATGATAGAGACTTGTTTCGAATGATTCCAGCAGAATACTTGTTCAGAATTTGTTTATGCTAGTGATAGTCGAGCTGGCCGGTCACGGGGAGAAAGAGACATGGACAGCCGTATGGGCTGTTCATTTGCAGTAGGAAACTGTAAACCTAGGGGACTTAGCGGGGGGGCACACCCACATGGTCGTCCTTGTCCTTGCACCCTTTGCATTGCAGCACAAGCACGAACAAGGCCACGACAGAGATGGAGATGCTCTGCAGTTGGATTCCTCTGCAATTTACAGTGGCAAATGTGTGTAAAACATAAACAAGTGGCCATCAGAATTGTCCTTGCGTGCGCAAACCGAATGCTGGGATGCGGGCGTTTCGATTCAATCCCACATTGTTCTTCACTTCTAGATATGCACTTGGGAATCGATTCGTTTTGGTTGAAACCGTGCTGGACCACTAATGGTAACCATGCAGACTTGTTGGTCCCGTGCTTGGTTTTGGCTATCTTGTTTGTTTCACAATTTCCAAACCAGAGAAGGGGTGAGAGTCTGAGAGATGCGTATATGCTTTTGCAACATTCCGTTTTCCCGGATCGATGCCATATTGCCATGACTGTCTAGTAACAGGGACACATGCAAGAAAGCAGAGGATTTTCTTGGCCAGTTTCTGATCCACTTGGACGGTTACTGCTCACTTGTGATTATGCACAAACCGAATGCATATTTGAAATTTTGGATGCGGGCGTTTCGGTTCAAACCCACATTGTTCTCGATTTCTGGACACGCACTTGGCAGCCAGATTCGGTTGCCTCGACCATTGAAGCAATGCCATGTAGACTTGTTGGTCGATTGCAAGTTTGCAACCGACCAAGTGCAGATGCTTTTGCAACTTTCTTACGTTTTCCTTGATTGATGCCATGAATGTGTAGTGACAATGACACCTGCAAAAAGCTGAGGATTTTCTTGGCCAGTTTTCTGATCCACTTGGATGGGCACTGCTCATTTTCACCCTTGATCTTGTCTTTAGTTTTCTCTGTGCTGTAATAATTTGGATTCATTTGGAGCGCATGAACTCCTAATAATAACTTCACAGATAGAAATTTCACATGAACAATTCAATTCCAGCAGCAACCTGGGGGGGGGGGGGATAATTCTTCCTTTGAATCATTAAGCATTATTAGGAGTGGTGCTGTGATCATGAATGAGCTGACACCTTTGGCATTTCTTCTCGGCAGGAGGACCTGCCGAGCCACGCCGCCGCCACTGCATTCTCCGGCGTGCCGCGGTGGCCGCGAACAGTGTTCCTGGTGGGCGCGATGTCATGCCTCGCCATCAGCGCGACGGCGCACCTCCTAGCATGCCACTCGCGGCGCGCGAGCGTGGTGTTCTGGCAGCTGGACTACGCGGGGATCTCGGTGATGATCGTGGCCTCCTTCGTCCCACCCGTCTACTACGCGTTCCTGTGCCACCGCCCCGCCCGCGTCGCCTACCTCGGCGCCATCTCCTTGCTGGGCCTGCTCGTCGTCGGCGCGCTGCTCTCCCCGTCCTGCTCGTCCCCGCGCTACCGCCGGCTCCGGGCCGCGCTGTTCCTCGCCATGGGCCTCTCCGGCGTCGTCCCGGCCCTCCACGCGCTCTGGCTCAACTGGGGCCACGCCGCCTGCTACCTCGCGCTCGGGCTCGAGGTGGCCATGGGCCTCGCCTACGCCGCCGGGGCTTGGGTCTACGTCAGCCGCGTGCCGGAGAAGTGGCGCCCCGGAGTGTTCGACGTCGTGGGACATAGTCATCAGATCTTCCACGTGTTCGTGCTCGTCGGGGCCATCACGCACTATGTTGCTGTTGCTGTGCTCATCGATTGGAGGGAGAAGGTGGCTGTCGCTTGTGGCGGCGCATCCTAGTGGCCCTAGGGGATTGTTTGCAGGCTTTTGCATCCAGACAGAGGAGTACTGCAATGTTCCGTTGGTTGATTGAACAACCATGGAGATGGATTGATTAGTAGTAGTAGTAGCAGTACAGCAGCGTACATGAGGTTCTCATCGAGTATTACCAGTGTGACATTATTACTGGATTTGATGAGGCATTTTAATGGCATGATAATGGAGGTTGGTTTATGAGTCATTTGCGCACTGTTTGGTGGTGATTTGAACTTGCAGGTTTTAAGGTTGCAGACCCCTAGTTCCAGAGTGGCATCGGGGTGGCCGTGGCCCAGCTGTATTCGTGGGTAGGTGTCATGGAACTGGGTTCTTTTATTTCTTGAGCAACTAACTACCTATAAAAAAAGAAAAAAAAAGCAAACACATTCTGGAAACGCCGGATCAGCAACTCTGACACTCAGCTCTCTATGTACATACAATCCATTGGGAATTTTCTTCAGTCCAACACGGCCAGCTCTTGGTACTCCTTCCTGGCGATGGCCTTCTCCATAACAGCCCTAGGGGAGACGATACCGCCACCATCAAGGAACAACTTCAGCAAGTTCTTGGAGAACCCACTGACGAGCGCCACCCCCTTCTGCCCGGCCTCCACGGGGACAGATTTAGAATCCCTGAGATTCCAGAACACAATCTCCGGCACGACGTCCCCGTACCCGGCGTCGGCGAACTTCCTAACAATCGCCTCGTAGTCCGTCTCCCACGGGTTAGCCGACGCGACGTCGAACTCCATGTCGCTGAACACGAGCACGCGCCGCACCATCTTCTCCGGCGGCAGCCTGGCCTCCACGGCGACCTCGAGGATCCTGTCGAACACGGCCTGGAAGTCGGTGTTCATGCCCCAGTCCATGGTCTTGACGAACTCCACCTTGTCGGATAGCGTGTCGCCCGTGATGGTGTGCAGCTGGGGCGCGTCACTGAAGGTGATGACCCGGCCGCGCCACGGGTCGGCGCTGAGCTCCGAGACGAGAAGGCCCAGCGCGACGCTCACGTCCATGGGCGCGCCGTACATGCTTCCCGACACGTCGCACACCGCCACGCAGCTGCTCAGCGTGCTCACCAACCGCATGTCGTCCACCATCCGCTGCCACTGCAGCTCCGCGACCAAGGTGGTGTTCTCGTCGGAGGAGGAAGAGTCATCGGAGAGGGAGGCAATGATCTCGTGCGGGAGCAGCGCGCCCGCGGCGATCTTCTTCTTCCCGGACTTGACGTCGGCGAGGTACGCGTTGAACCGGTCCCCGTCGTGCTTGAGGAAGAGGTCCCTGTAGTTCTTCATCGCCACGGAGGCCACGCGCGTGTAGGACACGTCGCCCCACGCCCTCCCGGAGATGAAGACCTCGGGCAGCTTCAGCGCGCGGCGGAGCGGGACCAGCGCCGCCTTCCTGAGCCGCTCGCGGGCGCGGTACGCGTAGTGCGCGTCGGGGATGTCCTCGAACTCTGATTTGGGGAAGAGGCGGCGCGCGACGGCCTCGCAGAGGAGGGTGGACCGGTCGTAGGACGAGTCCAGCGACGGGCACCACTTGGCCGCCAGCGAGAGGTCCCGCGTCTCGCCGGCGGCGAGCTTCCTCGTGTCCTCGGCCAGGAGCTCCGCGAACAGGTCCGCCGTGCGGTCGTGGAGGAACCGGTACGCCGGGTCGTCGTTATACATCTCCACCGCCCGCCTCGCGCTCTCCGCCCTCCTCGCCCGCCGCGCCGCCGCCGCCGTTTCCGCCAGCCCACGGTCCCGCGCCAGGCTCGCCGCCACGCGCTCCTCCGTCGTGCCAGAGGTGGCGTGCGCCGTCTCGGTCCGCTGCTTCCGGCCGCCTGTCCTGAACCAGCCCTCGGCGGCGGCGGCGCGGCGGGCCTTCCGGCCGGGGGTGCGGGTGGACTTGCCGCCGTGGACGAGGCGGTGGAGCAGCTCGGGGAGGTCCTTGAGGTAGCCCAGCCCCGCCACGTGGCGCGCGTTGAGGGCGAGCGTGCGCGGGTGGCGGTCGTGCAGCCACAGCGCCGCCGCGTAGAAGCCTTCCCGGTCGGACTTGCCCGACCCGCGCACGCCGCGGAGGTTCCCGACGAGGCGGAGCGCGGTGGCCGGGTCGGCGGCCCAGGCCGAGGCGAGGAGGGAGGACACGGTGGAGGACGGCGTGCCGGGGACCACGTGGAAAAAAAAGTCCAGGCACGGGTCGCCCGAGGAGACGAACGTCGGGGACAGGTTCTCCGTCAGCGTTTTGCTCCCGTTCCCGCCGCCGTTGGTCGCCGGCTTGTTGAAGCTCGGCTCTGCTGCTGTCGTCGCAGCGGCATCTGTGGCCCGTGCTGCAGCGTGGGCGTGGCGGGCCTCCGGTGGGCCCACGAGGACGTAGGAGGTGGTGTTGTCGGTGCTGGCTGCCGCGGCCATCACGAGCGGCACAAGGTTCGGGGAAAGGCCCACCCACTGGCCCTTCTTCTTGGGCTTGGGTTTCCGAATACCGCGTCAGTCACTCACTCACTGATCGACTGATGATGACTTGCTGAGGTGGATTTGGGCTGTGGGTATCGGGCTTGAGGGCTTGATGCGTGCTGGATGAGTGAAGAAAGATCGGGAACAACGAAGAAGAATATATGGAGCGAGGTTCCGTGGCAGGCAAGGATGTTCGAGGTCGGTTGGAACGATGATGGTCGACTTTGGGTATCGTGTCCATCGCGGACTTGCTCGTCTCACTCGTTTCATACTGCTCGCCACGTCTTGTGATTCACGACCTTTTTTTTAAAGTAAATTTCAAAAAATCACAACTATTTGGTACATAGTTGCAAGAAATCATAATTTCTAGAGTAGTTTTAAGAAACCATAATTATTTTGACTATTAGTTTCATAGAACCACAACTTTTAAATTTAGTTAACATGTATGAAGCTGGCCCCACATGTTATATAGAGCAGGAGGAGAAGCACGAGTGTTTTGGTAAAAAAAAATAGCAGCACATCAAATAGAATATTTATTTTGTACCATATATCTCAAGGATTGTTTATCTTATCTTCTCTTTTTTTTAAGGTATATCTTTGAATAGAATAATATCTGCTTCCCGTTGTGTATTTCCCCGTTGAACAGAATAACCAGCCGCGAGAAGGACCAGCACAATTCCACTTCCTGCGCACTCCCACCTTCAGCTATGTATGATATATGGGACCAACTTCATACATGTTGATTAAACTTGAAAGTTGTGATTTTGTGAAACTAGTGATCAAAATAGTTATGGTTCCTTAAAACTACTCCTAGAAGTTGTGGTTCCTTATAACCATGTATCAAATAGTTGTGGTTCCTTGAAATTTACTCTTTTTTTTTTCCTTTTCAATATCAGATTCAAAGATGGGGTCATTGACCTTCTGACCTCTCCGGCTATTTCTTATGCGTAAGCATCTTACTGTGCGAATTCGATCTTGCTCTACGTTTCAGACGATGCCAGCACAACACGTAGAGACTTTGCAGCACAAAGGGATGGAGCTTAATAATTCTGAAATGATAATGTAATAAGCCCATAATGTTTTTTTTTCACCCATTTCTTTGATGTGTACACTATTCAAAACATTTGCCCTACCTTTCTGACGGTACCAGCACAAAATGTTCTTTTTCCTCTTATTTATGTATACACTCTATTCTCATAAAAAAGAAATCAATCTTTTAGATTTCCACCACCCAGTTCAACAACACTTTAGATCCACCAATGTCTGCTGAGTATTCTTCACTCAAACAGGGGGGGAAATTCTCTGCGCAAAGATCCAGGCACTTTGCGTATCTCCCTTGTTATTACGCAATTAACCTTTCAAATCAAAACGGTGACAATCAGAGCAACTGACGGTGCTTCCCTCACCAACCATTCAAATGAAAACAGCAAAGGCCACACGAACAGCAACGCAATGGTAACCGAACGAATGAATATTCAGTCTGCTTGAACGAAGATGCTACCTAGCATCAAAGGACCTGAGTATATTTACACAATGAAGCTGAGCATATATATACAGAAATAACTTGAACAAGCAACTGACGAAACAGTCTATAGCAATAAATTTCAGTGTATATACAATTCAGAGTTTCTCCCTTCATTTCAGCCGCCTGGATCAGGCATGCAGGATCAGGAAGCTGTTTCAGTTTCAGCGGACGGAGTCGGGCAGCATGGCGACTGTCACCATGAAGTACTCACAGCCCGGAGGCAGATTGTAGGGATTCGGCGTGGAAGCGGGCGACCGATGGCCGCCACCGCTTTCAGGGCCTCCCATCTGGTTCGGCCGCACTACGCGCTGCTCGATGTGCACAATCTGCCCAATGATGTAGGCTGGGTGGTGCAAGTGTTGCTCAGTGAAGAGGGCGACAGATTCCTCAGACAGGTAGTAGTTTGATCCATTGCGGTTGATCGCCACATAGTGACCAGCAGGGTTTCGCACAAAGACCACGATGTCCTGGACTTCGAACCGACCAAATGATATCTTCTCCTTGTTGGCCTGTTAAACAGTTTTCCAAAAGATACCAAAGCATGTTCACATGTTAATGCAAATGAAAAAAGAAAACATAAGAGATTCGTCTATTGTAGAGAAGAATTCATCCCACCATACTCAAGATGTACTCTGCTTTTGTATGAACATTAATATGATGTAAAATACTGAAATGTATGCAATTTGTGACTACAAAAGTTAAAAGACAAACCTGTTTTTCTAGCTGAAGTTTACTGTAGAGATTCTTACTAAGCTCTTTCTTCTCCTCTAACTCTTTCAGGAGAGTTGCATGTGCTGCTTGCAAGCTCTTTGAGCGTTCTACCACATCAGCGCTCTGCCGTATCAGCATAGTAACTCTTTCTGCAAGGATCTTGATGCATTGTTGAAACTGAAAGGTTGAATCAGCCTCATCCTTCTTTATACTGCTGTAACAATCAAGAGAATAAGATGATTTACACATCAGAAGTGCAATGTTTCTAATCTAGCTGTTCCCATGGAAAAAAAAATAGTTTTTCCCTAATAGTGTAAACTTCAGTAATGCATGCCCTCATAAAAAATAGTTTCCTATGAACAGTAAGTATGTGAATTTCTAGCTAAACACGATACGCTACGGATCTGTTTGGACAGGGTCCTGAAGCATGTTGCCTGGTTCAGGCAGCAGCGACAGCGTCTGAAAATTGAACACCTAAGGGATCTGCCTGAGTCAGGCACTTTTCCCAGGGGTTGAGCCAAATAGCCCCTACACCCCTCTAGCTTCTGGGAAAAGCACCACGAGAAGATATATAACAGTCGGAACATGCTCTTCCATAACTGATTGTGCATACATAAAAGTTAATGTGAATGGCGGAAATGCAATACCTTGCCAGGGAGACGGCCAAAGAATGCAGTGACTCTGCAAAGCCAGACATGTTCGGTGCACTGATACAGTTATTTAGTCTTTCAAACAGACCATGTATTCTCAGAGTAGATGAGCGCAGAGCATCATACTCAACAGCTCTTCTATCAGCTGAACATTTGTTGGTACGAGCAGCTTCTCTTGCCTCATATAAGCAGTTTTCAAGGTGCGCACAATTCACCTGCATCAAAATATATGAAGAATATAAGAACACAAACGAAGAATATTGGAACTTGCACATACTAGTAAAATTCTACTGGATTATGCCTTACCTGAGATTCATCTAGAAGGCCTCGGGTGTGTTCAAGTTCTTTCTTCAGGCAGTTGACTTCATCCATCACAGCACTAAGCTTACTTTCAGCTTCACCCAACTGTTTTGATTTCTCATCCAGGGAATTTTGCAGCTCTGACACAAGGAGCTCCTTATTTCTCAACTCTAAAGTATGATTCTCATTAGTTCTGGAGTTCGAGATGCTAAGAGGATCTTCTATAGGAATGTCAGAAGCATCAGTCATTGTGAGTTGTGCCAACATTCGCCCTTCCTTATCAATGTTTACAATCTTATGTTCACTGTCACGTGGCAATTCTGTCATGAAAGCATCCAGATTAGTACATACTGCTGAATCAAGCAACTGCAAGTTAACTGCACCTGAAATGTCAGTCATATTCTCATCTCCACCTTCTGTCTGTTTAGATGGTTGCTCCGATGTTGAAGAGGCCTCATCCATGGCCACACTTGATTCATCTCGTAGTTGGGTTTGCCTATCTCCAAAAACATCCAGGTTGCAGTCATTACCTTTAAATGCAGATAGAAGTGAATCAGACGTGCCTTTGCTTCCCGATAACATGTGCCCTCGTATGTACTGGTTCGCTAGCTGTTCTTCAAGATCCTGGATACGCTTCTCATATGAAGAGCATTGTTCCTGCTTTGCAGTGAGTATTGATTGAAGTTGATTAGCATACTCATCCTTTGCAGAAAGTGCCTCGGCTGTTTTCTCCCTCACTTTTTTCAGTACATAATCAATTTGCCCTTCATCAATAGACTCATATCCACATTCAGCACCAAGACTGCAAAGTACTGCAATCGCAGAAGCAAGCTCTGCTTTTAATCTGGCATTCTCTACTTCTAACTTACTAGTGCCTGCAATATCTATAGTGTCATAACACCCCAATAAATCTTGGAAATCCATCTTATCATCAGTATTAATAGGGTTTTGCTCGGATTGGTTAAAATTTCCACTGGTACTGGAATTGCTCAATGATGACTTGGCTAGCTGTGATCTCTCAGGTTTCAAAAAAGATCCCACTAGGGACTGGGGAGCAAGCTTTTCCACATCATCAACATCAATGGGGAGTAGCTCACCATCAAAAGAAGCAACTTTTATATCACACTGGCTTGGAGAATCAAAGAGCCCCATGGAACCCATGATATCATCTGGGATGTACTTGCTCCATGTTCTATAGAAGTCCTCTCGTCTAATTTTCTCATTGTCACACTCCGTTGCCAGCTTTTCAGCATATGTACCAGCCAACCCTGTGTAAAGCTTAAAATAAGATTTCCTTCGTGATACCTCAGCAAGACAAGCCCTGTATGCATGGCCCAAGCCACTGACCAACTTCAGGTTTTCGAAATCTCTGTCTTGATGACCCATCACCTCTTGGAAGGCGTGGAGCTCATTCATCATGCCTCTGATACTAGTCTGAGAAGATTTTACTCTCTGCATGCAGCCATGTACCAGTGTATTCATTTCGTTCTTTTTTTCCTTGCATTTCTCAAGTAATTTTGTAAGTCTGTGATCAAGATTACGTATACTGGGCAAGTTATTCTTTTCATGTACTTCATACATACGACCAACCGCTGAGACTGCATCATGAGCAGATAGCTGACAGCTTGAGCATTCATCAACAAGCTTCTTCGAAGTATCCACATCTTTGCTGCAAGGGAATAGAGTTTTCAGAATATGGGGATGACATAACCATAATCATAAGTACTGGATGTAGAATGAATATGATTGGTAGTAACATAAACATTCCAACTAAAATGATTGAGTTACTGCACAGCAAGTTCCTTGATAAAGAATGCTTATGCAGCATGAAGCCACTGATAATTACTATCAACTATCAGCTAACCCTGTATTCATTTGTTAAATTGCTATCAACTAACCTTATAGGGGAAAAAAAATAGCATGGCATTTGTCACCTGAAAACATTATCATCTATAGAGTGACTAGTCATTCAGCCTATATACCTTGTTTTCTAAATAGTATAATGAAGTCTAATATGAATATATGATTCTGGCTAAATCACTCATAGTAACAAACTGTTTCTAGTAAATGTCACAGATAACAGCAAGATGAAAAACATATGTCAAGTCTAACCTTAGAGATTGCATGATGATCTTTTGTTCACTGATGACTCCCTGATGTTCCTTTATCAGCTTCTCAAGATCCTTGCAACCATTCGAGCTCATAATGCCAAACAGGTTCTCCACGCGCTTCTTCAGCTCCAAGAAATTCGCTTTCAACTGCGAGACTTTTACCTCAAACTGCTTATGTGAGCTGAAGCATCCATCCGCCAATTTCCTCAGGTCATTCTCCTTGATAAGGTCCAGCAAGCACTGCCTTCCCTCGCATTGCAGCGCCGGATGCAACCTAATAGTGCGCAGTCTCTGCACATCTCTCTCGAAATTGTTCAGCATCTCAATATGCCCACGGTGCTGCTGCGAGAAGCACCGCACAAAGTCCGAATACCGCTGTGAGAGCTTCCGAAACGTATGTTCCAGGTTGCTTCGGGCTGTGTCCAGTGCCCTTTCCTGAACCTGCCGCTCCCGCAGCAGCCGTCTGCACAACTCAAACTTTGCCACACTAGATCGGTAAACAGCATTGGCCACCTGGAAGTGGTATCTGAACCTGGTTTCATAAGACACCAAAGCCTTCAACGCTGGGTCTGCAGTCGCCTCCACAGGCGGTGAGTCTTGAGGCCTAGGCGGTGGTGGAATATCTGGCTCGGGGATGTAAACGGACTCCGGCGCTGGGGGGCGGGAGTCAGCCAGGAGGCGGGCCTTGTTGTAGAGGAAGACTTCGCAGTCATCGCGAGGGAGCTTGTAGTCCGCGAGTGGGCGGGTGCCGTCGAGGGAGATGTTGCCGCAGAGGAGGAGTTGGTCGCCCGGCGCGATGCCGCAGTGGAGCTGGATGTAGTGCTGGATTGCCTCGACGTGCGTGTCGCCGCCGCACCCAAACTCCAAGGTGTGACCGTTCTCCGCCACATGTACCACCAGCTTCTGTCCCAGCACCACCGCCTCCTCCTCCACGCCGCCGCCCGTCACTGCCGACCCAGAACTCATCTTCCTCGAGAGTCGAGACTCAGCCACAATTCGACTCCAACAATTGATTTTTTTTCCTTTTTTGCTTCACGAACTTCAGACTAAATCTACAGTTCCACCATACCAGCAAACAAGGCAACCACAAAATCCACGCACAGTTGTAAACGAAACATCAAACTCTTCTTTAACTTCTCGCGCAGGAGAGCCTCTCCGTCCAAGAAGACGCGACAACGCCGGCGGAATCACAGAATCCGCGGCCTGCCTCCGCCCACTCCTTCGATAAGATACACCACCACCTTATCCCTCCGGAACGAACCGCGGAAAGGCGGCGGCTTTCTTGGAATTCCGGCGAGAGATGGGGACTATGAGGCCAGACCTGAAGTCTCCTGGCCCAATTCAATCCGGTTCACCAAGTCCACACGGATTCGGGCCGGGAGAAGTTTTGGATTTCTTGATTTATTACTGGAAGCGACCTCCAAAAAGCAATCCAACTCCTTCGATGTACGCTTGTGTTCGATTCGATCGCGCGGGGGTGGGAGAGGAAATCAAGGAACCGATATGGGATTTCTCTACTGCTTCATGTGGGGGAGGAGATTGGGCAGTAGCAACAGGGAGACGAGGAGATGAGGGAGACGAGGACGAGGAGGAGAGAAAGAACAAAAAGTAAAATAAATAAAGGGAGTTGAATAGAAAAGTGGACAAAGCTATACCGTCCAGACTCTGGTGGTGGTGGAGTACTAAAATACTGCGGGGTCTTTCCAAAGGGATCCTTCTGAATTCAGGAATTGACATCTGTATGAATTATTGAGGGCGTGGGGGTTGGTTTGCTTCCTCCGGAAGAGTGACGGTGTAGACAATGTACAAGCTACGAAACCATGTCATCGTTCATCCGGAAGGCTAATTTGTGGGCATGAACATCCACAATCTAGAGTTCAATAACATCTGACAGTGTCCTATATCGTATAATAATGTTGATTATATTTCAGGTCAATATAATTGCTACTCATCTAATTTAATTTCTACTGTATTTTTTGTTGATTGAAATATTTCAAATTTGACCACTAGCAGAAAAAAAAAATCCTAATGATTGACAGAGTTGTAAGGTGATTTTATAATATTAATATTTCATGATTTCTTGTGCATTTAGAAATTCAGAAAATTTGAACTAGAACAAAATAAAAATACCTAAATTGTGTGGGTGTGGAGAGAGAGAGAGTATTTCAGTTACAATAATTTGACTTAAGTTTAGCCGTTATTAGTGCACTATAAGAAAAAACTGTCTCTAGAATACTAGTCAAGTTGTATATTGAACGTTACAAATTTCTTCTTGTGGTCACAATAAAAATCTACTTCTATTTTCAATCAATAATATAATAGCATAATTAAAGAAAGATCATAAAACAGGAACAAAAACGACAACGATGCTGACACTGACCGTCCTTTGTAACATACTAGTACCATGTTTGAATTTGTTTCAGCTTCAAATGAAACGTTTATACCCGCATATAGAAAATACAAAAAATATTTATTCGTTCTCGCCGTTCAATCCAATTCCGCTTCGCCGAAAGGAAAAAAATCGCCGACTCGTTCCGCTCTTCTTCCTCGTCGCACCTTGGCCCTTCCACTCGCCACTGTCGCCTCATCGACGCGGTGGCACGGTTTCACCCCACCGCCATCCTCTCTTCACAGAGCGGTCCTCTCCGTCTCCCTCAACCACACCAGCAAAGCCACATCTCCGAAGGGGTGGCAGCCCAAAATCGCGGCGCGCCGGAGGACAGGCCAGCGGGGAGCCGGCGACGGGATTCTCGTGAATTCTTACTTGGCTAGGTACGGAGATCCATCATGTTTTCACAATATGTATGTATGGCGGTAGAAACTTTTGAGGCGTCAGGATTTTGATGCTCTGTGATTAGTGTTTGCTAGTGCCCAGATGAGTTCGAAAAGGATCCCCTACCACAAGCATCGGGAGGCTGAGGAGGCGAGGAAGAAGGTTAGGGTTCAAATCGCGTTTAACATTTTCGCATGATACTTTAGTTTTACCAACTCCTTCATTTTATACTGGGTGTTCACATTTGATTTTGTCTGTTGTCACCTGAAGAGGGAGGAGGAGGATGCTGCACGCGTATACGCGGAATTTGTCGAGTCATTCAAGGGCGATAGCTCATCTGGGGCGAAGTTTGTTCGAGGTGGTGTGATCGATCCCAATGCAAAGCTGAAGACTGATACTAAAGGTTAGCCACAGGGGTTTCATGTTCATGTACTTCCTCACAGTCTCCTTTCCAGTTTTAGTTTGAATATCTTCCAACATGGATATGGAATTATGGACATTGTTTATTTTATTACTCCAATTGATCAAGAGATCGGCGTTTTTTTCATTTGGCAATTTCCAACATGGATATGCACATTTTTTATTTTATTACTCCAATTGATCAAGAGATCGGTGTTTTTATTCATTCGGCAATGGCAGGTGGAAAGTCAAAAGATGGGGGATCTGTTCCAAAGAAGGGAAGTAGGTAAATTGGTAGAAATACTTAATTTCTAGAAGATGGTATCCTGTGGTACATTTGCTACATCCGTAGATGGTCATGTGGCTATTATAAACAGAACCCAGGAGACACAACCAATTCTAATTGCCCTATGCTATATAATCTGATACAGTTTTTTTCATTGCAATATTATGCTTCATGAACCATTGGTTCGTTCAACTTCGAAATTGTAACTAAGTGTTGGACACAGTTAGAAAACAACAAGGGTTGTTTGAAGGAGAAGATAATCTGGACTAGCCTTCTGAACTTCCACACTTTCTTGTTTCATGGCTAGTGTTAGATTTGCATTTATGCTGTAGCTTCAACTACCATTACCTGAGTCAGAGAAAGAAATTCATTGTTCACATTTGGAGCTCGTGATGTTGTTAGCTTAGCTTATAATTTGCCTTTGTTTGATACAATAATGTTTTTACTATATTAGCACTTTTGTAGAGGGATTTATAAAAACTCCATAAATTGTCTGAATTTGGGACATCACATTTGCATCCCCCTGTATTTTCTCCGGGGGACGGGGGGGGGGGGGGGGGGGGGCTTGTTTTATTGTCCATTGCACTCCATAGGTATGATTGGCTACCATATCTTTGCAGAACTGTCGTATCAGATAGTATGTGGATACTGTGTTGAGTATAGAGTCCTTATTATGTTGGATCGAGTCAAATTTAATAAGCTGTGATATGGCTTTCAATCTGTGGGACATATATGATAATAGCACTTCTTCTGTAACGGTGGTTTTCTTGTAAGAAAATTTAAGCTCCTCAAGTTGTACCTTTGTTGGTAATAGGTTCACGTGTCAGTAATACTGGTTTCAGTTTCCAGTCTTTAATCACTTGCAATTGTTTGTGACTTGTTCGTTTATGTATATATTCACATACCATTTGGACTCTTCTTGGCGCCCATGCTAGATTTAATTGCAAATGCATAGTTTCCACTAAATCATCACAGACAATGACCTGAAAGTGTAAGCATGAGGATCAGTTGTGGTTCCATGCATACAAACTATTTATTTCTTAAAGCTTGTATGATAATTTAAAATTCCATTCCCAAATGGAGGAAGTTCAAATTTTGCTATTTGAAGTGAAAACCTGAAATACCACTTTGGATACGGTGGTAGGTATTCAGTAATTGAATCTGCAACTTTTTTTTCTTTTTACGGTTGGTGGTATCGCTTTCTGTTGTTTTCTCATAACCACATGCCACTTAGGTTTATGCATGATACACATAATGATCTAACTTGTGACTATAATAGATACCTTACACATAGCATATTTTCTCCAGGTACGTTCCATCTTTCTTGCCACCATCATTCACGAAAGAGCCTGAGAGAAAGGTTAGGGCATTAACAATATTCTTCAGAACGCCTCGGTCAGTCCACGTAGTTCCTTTGGTTAAGCGTTACCTTAACTTGCAGAGGGAAGAGGAGAAGCCGAAGGAAAAGGAAAAAGGGAAACCACGAGTAATAGATAAGTTAATGGAGGGACTCAAGTTTGAGCAAGGGCAACGAGAAATGCGTAATCAGGATCGAGACCACTGGTGTCAGGGTCGGCACAGTGACAGCTCCACGGTAGGTAGTTATTTGCGCCAAAATAATCTTTTTGGCTCATTGCACAATTTCATTGAAGCTTTCTCAATGTGCATGTTGGGTAATTCAGATTTCTCTTAGTTTTCAGAAATATTGTGTTAAATTACTGTGTTACAATCCCAATATTTTCAACTTGTCTGCAGCTCACCCTAGCTGTTCATTAACTAATATTCAGTTAATTAGAATTTTTTGTGATTAAAAAAATCTCCAGGAATGTTACTGATTGTTCTTATGTTTATGTCATTGATGTTTGAAATTCTCCCTGCAGCCCTCTAGCCGGTTTGATGAGCTACTATATGAATTTGATCCCACTGGGAGATTTCCAGGATCATTTGAGGATGGTGACCCTGAAACCACAAACTTATATGTTGGCAATTTATCTCCTAAGGTTGCTTTCTCCATTGCACATGCTCTGCCAAGAGTATATGCATTTTGTTGTTAGCTTATTTGGTGCATATATATGATGTCAGGTTGATGAGAATTTTCTTTTGAGAACCTTTGGCCGGTTTGGACCTATTGCTAGTGTCAAGATCATGTGGCCTAGAACAGAAGAGGAAAACAGAAGGCAAAGAAACTGTGGATTTGTTGCCTTCATGAATAGAGCAGATGGACAAACAGCTAAGGATGAAATGCATGGTTAGTGTGAACATCCATGTAGATCTGGTCAATTGTTTTGTGGGAACTTGAGGAGCTTTTTTTTTTAATGCCACTATTCTTACTTCAGCTAAGTTAAACGATTTATTTCAGGTGTTGTTGTGTATGGTTATGAGCTGAACATTGGGTGGGGTAAATCTGTTGCTCTTCCATCACATGCATTACCTGCCCCTCCTCCAGGACAGATGGCAATTAGAAATAAGGAGGTTGCTCTTTTGTCCTTTTGTGTTGTTCTGAAGTTGTTCAGCTGACCTTTCCACGTCAATTACATGTTTAGATAGATGTAATGCAATGTTCTTGTATAGCAGGGTGGTACAGTCATACTTTCTGGTTCTGGTGGGCCTCCTCTTACATCTATTACACAACAAAACTCAGAGCTGGTAGGTGCATTCTTATTATTTAAGTCACCTGTTCTTTATTTTTTGAATTCCTTTTCTTTATTGTGCTTTGCTCTCAGTGTCCTTTGCAGTATATACCACACCACTGCCTTGCATGTAAGGTTGCATGTTATGTGCTCATCTAAATATTTGAGACTTTCAGATTCAATTCTGGTAGTATTTTTCTTAGGGGAAATTCTGGTAGTATTGTTCATTATTTCTCATGCAGGAACATACAAGAGGTTGTCTTTAAAATTTTTTTTGCCATTTCCATGATATTTGTGATGTTGCATACTTGCATAGTAAATGGTCAATCATCTGTAAACTTTAAAAATTCTGATAACTTCAATTTAACATTGTGTATTCGTTTGCCTTTTTAGGTCGTTACACCGTATGTTCCTGATATAGTGGTTGCTGCACCAGAAGATGAACGTCTTCAGCATGTGATTGACATGATGGCCCTGCATGTACTTGATGGTGGATGCACTTTTGAACAAGCTGTAATGGAGAGAGGGAGAGGAAATCCTTTATTTGATTTTTTGTTTGATCTTAAATCTAAAGAACATAGATACTATGTTTGGAGGCTGTACTCCTTTGCTCAGGTACTTCTTGATGTCTATATATCCACATTTTGAAAATTCAGATTTCACTGTGTTATGATAAGAGATTTTTTTTTTTTGGGGTTTCACATTCATATTATTATTAATCTTGCTTCCAAAGATAATAGTTAAACAAGTCTAGTATTTCCATTTTATATGTTGCACAAAGAAAACATTTTAAATTGTCAAATTGTACCTTGTTTTGTTTATTGGCTGGAACATACTTTTTGGGCACCCAGTCACCCTTAATTCAGTGCGTCCATATAATTTGGAGCAACTATGAAGAAATGATTTACTTATAGACGCTAACAGCATATAATGTTTTAATACAGGGTGATACTCTACAACGATGGCGAATGGAACCATACATCATGATCACAGGAAGTGGAAGGTGATAACGGTGCAGTGATATACTAATATTCAATATAGGACCAATATGCATGATTTTTTGTGACAAAACGTCAGACTAAATATGCTTCATTCAGATGGGTTCCACCTTCCTTGCCATCCAACAGAAGCCCCAAACATGAGAAGGAATCTACATTTGCTGCTGGTAGAAACAGGGTAAGTGTTTTCTTAGACCTAGACGGTCCCTTTTTTCTTTTGCACTATCTGATACAGCATAAAGGGTTCCCTTATTACAAGACGTAATTTGTTGTTGCCTTCTTCAGCGTGTTGAAGTTGAGCATACATTGACTGAATCACAACGTGATGAATTTGAGGACATGCTACGAGCGTTGACACTAGAGAGGTGCCAAATAAAGAAAGCAATGGGATTTGCCCTGGATAATGCTGATGCAGCCAGGGAGGTAATGCTTATCTTTTGAATAATTCTGCAAAAGACATAGCCACATCAAGATTTCAATTTCTAGTTTGGTGATAATGTGTTGTCAGCAATGAGTTTGTGGACTTAACAGATATAAATACACGACCACTTCTAATGACTGATACCCTTTTTTTATGAACAGAAATGGGTACAAATTGAAAATGTTTGAAGTATGGATACATTGATTCATGAAATGCTTAATTATTAGTAGGGGCTTCCCCTACTGTACATTCCTAAAAAAATGCTTAATTATTATGAAAAATGCAGAACCAATATTGCATAAGATCAATGCTTTTACCCTTTTTCGCTAATGCTGTTTTGCACCTATTAATTAGTTTGACACTGTTTGTTCCTTGGGAAAGACCGAAGTGATCAAATTAAATACTCTTATTTCTGTTGTCTCTGTAATTTATTTGTCATGGATTATTAATTGCTTTAGTCATTATATTCTTATTCTAGCAGAGCGACTGTGGCTATGATGTTTCTGAGTAGTGTATTGCTCATCTATGGTTCTCACTGCATGAATACTAATTGGACATTATCTTGTATTTCAGATTGTCGAGGTCCTCACAGAATCCTTGACTCTCAAGGAGACCCCTATTCCAGTGAAGGTTGCTCGGCTTATGCTAGTCTCTGACATCCTTCATAACAGTAGTGCTCATGTGAAGAATGCATCGGCATTCCGAACCAAGTTTGAAGCTTCTTTGCCTGATGTCATGGAGAGCTTCAATGACTTGTACCGCAGTATCACCGGAAAGGATTACTGCTGAAGCTCTGAAGGTTACTTATATTGCACCGATTGTTGAATACATGGATTTACTTTTGTTCATGGTGTTCTTACAGAGTTGCATTTACTATTCTGCAGGAGAGGGTTATGAAAGTTCTACAAGTGTGGGCGGATTGGTTCTTGTTTTCTGATGCATATCTGAACGGGCTGAGAACTACTTTTATTAGATCAGACAACTCTGGTGTCATCCTGTTCCACTCGCTATGCGATGATGCACCTGAAAATGAAAAGAATTCCAGCTCTGAGAATGGAAATGATGGATTCAAGCTTAACGAAGATGGTGCGTTGGCTACAGGAAAGGAAGCAGCAACACAGGAGCTATTAGGGCTTCCACTAGCTGAACTTGAGCGCCGTTGTAGACATAATGGCCTCTCATTATGTGGTGGTAAAGACATGATGGTTGTCAGATTGCTTAGCTTGGAAGAGGCTGAGAAGGAACGAGTATATGAGAAAGATGTTGATAAATATGCAGAGTGAACCACGTAGAACTGAAAGAGAGGATATCAGTGTGCATGCTCGTGGTGCTTCAAGATTTAGAGGTCCTAATGGTGAAGAGTTAGATGTCTCTCTTTATAGTATGGGAGCTGGCCAAGGACGTCCTATGGATTCTTGTTTTGCTGAACTTGGATCAGTTCCGAGCAAGAAGCCAAAATATGATTGTGTTTTGCCAGCTTCTAAATGGAGTCAAGAGAAAGACATCAGCGATGATGAAGATAAAAAATGTGGTAGAGGCTTGGACTTAAGCTTTTCATCTGGAGGCAATACTGTTGGCACTCTTGGAAAGGCTGATACAGCAGAAGTACTGATGAAGCACATCATCCAGATACGATTGTTAATGAAGAGCAAAGGTAAATATCCCTGTTGTTCAATCTTTTTAATATTTCCTGACAGGTTTTATATAGGTATATATCAATATATGTGAGTCAAGCACATTTTTCCATCTAATTGCAATGCCTCCTGATCTGCAGGCAGAAGCTGAGGCAGATTGAGATTTCACTTCAACTGGTGCAAATAACAGAAGGTCTGCTGGTATGTAAGAAGGCGGGAAGGACAATCCAGCATATTTGATAATAGCATTCTATTGCATTGGCAGATAAATTCTCTATCGTAGACTTTCATTTCACACCTTCATGTATTACACTAACAATGAGCCATGCTGGATCCCTTAACTTCTTTAGACACTAACAATCCCTTATTTTCTATTACATATCTTATTTAAGTATAAAATATTCTGTTTTCCAGAAATAACATCATTGGAGCGGAAAGTGAGGCTTGATGACGCTCAAAATTATCCTAGGAAGCGACGCCGGAATCAGAGTAGAAGCCGTAGTCCTCCAAAATCACAAGAGAGGGAGCGGGAGCACAATCGCAATAGAGACCGATCTCGTAGTAATGATGTTGTGAGGGATAGGGGTTACGTGATAAAAGTGCAAGCCGGGGGCGGGACGACCACTGCGACAGAAGCCGAAACAGGGAAAAGGACAGAAGAAAGGGCAGGTGGTGATTGATAACCCAAAGACCGTTATTATGCATCCATCTATTGCCTGAACATGTGGACGCTGGAGCAATGCAACATTGAGAGCTGATCCATCTATTGCCTGAACATGTGGACGCTGGAGCAATGCAACATTGAGAGCTGATATCAGCTAGACATCTTCTGCATCAGCCATCACGTCACGTTCCCCTGAATTGTGCTGTGCCTCCGAGAACCTGTCTGTAATAGTTAGTTTTGAAGATCAAGGTGACTTGTGATGGGTAGTGTTGACGATCACGCCTAGTTCCTCTAAACGTGTTCTTCAGTAGAGATGACCTGTTTGTAATGGGTAATTTTGCGGATTAAGGTGGGCATTTTTCTGATCCAACCGTTGATCTGGATTGTGTTTGTACGAGTGTGTTGCCGTTCGTGGATGTCGGCGCATGCGCGGACAATGGATTGCAACGTGCTCGCGCCATTGCGTGCGCATCAGCGCATGAGTCTGCGTGTGCAGGTCGCATGATGGTATGATATCCGAGCACATGAGCATGTGGGCATGCTCGTCGGGGATGCGCATGTAGCTAGCGAGAATATTTGTCTGGTCGCTTTAACGCATTGCTTCAGCGGTGAAGCAAACCAGGGAGCATGCTGTCCATCCGACTCAGAGGTCTAGAAACCGCTAGTTCATCAACCATTTCTTCCTGAAGACACGATGAGCATGGTGGGTACTATGTAGAAATTGGCTAATCATGCGACACAACTGTGTGCCGTTGTCATTTCTTATCCATAACACTGCTGGTTGCTGTCTAACTTGTTTGTGCTGGGTCCGAAACTAGACTCATGCCCACCGGATTAAGCCGGAGATAGAGAGGCATTACCAACCTTAAAAGCCTAGAGATTCTATCTAGCCACGACTAGCTGACGTGTCGGCTGGCACCATCAACATGAACACGGGAGGTGTTGGCGCCTTGGCTTGGAGCAATCAAGACGTTAACACGTCGCTAACAGGGGCAGAATTGCGGCAAAACAGCAAGCGCCGCAAGAATCAAACAGTCTGTTTTGCCGAATTTAAGAAGGGCTTTTTTCTTCTGAACCACCTCCCAGGCTCTGATCCGATCTACAACGGCGGAAAGTAGTTTTCAAGAGCGTGGACCCTCGTTGCTGCCGTGGAAGCGGGTCGAGATGAGTCTCATCTGGACGCCAAAAAATAATTCAGGTTTTTTTTTTTTATCTCTTCTTCAGGTTGCCGTGTGGGTTTCGGACAGTGACGAGGTCAGGACTGGCGGGCTGAGTCACCGTGCGCAAAGAATTATAAAAAAAATCCCGTGTCCCAACTCCCAAGAGCAGCAACATACTAGTATGAAAAAACAAAATAAGGAGGGCGTGTGGCTGGCTGGCTACGCGGTATTGATAATCCCATACTACCTGTATTCAACCCATTCATTTTCGTTCCACGATTCGCTGTGCATGCGGTGCACGTAGCAGCAACCCAGGTAGACCGCAGGCAGGGTCCCGTGACAGCAACGTGGAAAATATCCCAACGGCAGGGGTCGCCGGCGGCAGCGGTGCTCGCCGCCCCTTGGCGATCTCAAGGGCCGGGACTGCCTGCCTGTCCGAAATTCTCCCAGATCAGAATCTCCTTCGCCACGAATGCGCTCCGAGAGATCTGCATCCTCATTTATCAAATCATTATATACTACTATCATGCTTTTGGATAGGACGAATTCGGAATTCCAACTGTCACGCGCGAATTTTTCCACATAGTTCTCGTTAATAATTATCCGTAACAAACAAAGAAGCCCGAACATGAAGGGATATCCCTTCCCTTCCTTGTTCGTAGGCCGGAGCTAACTGAAACTTCGTTGGCCACCCACCGCTCCGGCGGAAACACCACATCGGTGTTACTTTGCTGCCACTCTCTCTCATCCCCCTCGCGTTGCTCTCCTCCGCCACCACCCAGCTCCAGCTCATCATTCTCTCCTCCGTCCTCTCCCTTTCCCTCACCCCTCTCGCTTTTACTTCTGATCGTTGGCCTCCTATCCTGTCTGATGCCGATACGGCGGCCGGCGCTGCGACGCACCTTTTAAAGAGACCGCGGACTGAGCGGCACGCCACGGACCGGATCTTGCAGCGACCGGCAACGGCGAGTGCTGTTCTTTGGCGGCACGGCAAGGTACTTACATTCGTGTTCATGTGATGTCGTGAAGCTTTAAAGGATTTCTGCTTCTTTCCTTTTTCTTTTCCCCTCCGTTTGTTCCGAAAGTACAGGGATTTATCCCTTTGCTGCGCTTGTTCCGTTCTTGGGTAAAACAGAAGAATGCCAATCCGTCAAAGTTCACTCGGTGGTTGGCGAAGGCTTCCCCTGTTACGGCTTCTACGACTGTTGTCTCTGGATTCCAGCGCCAAGGTTGGATTGTGGGATGTGCGTTGGGTTGTCTGAGTCAATCTTCCTGTCCTGGAAGGAGCTCGTCGGTTGGATTTTATTCTGAATTGGAAAGCTGTTTGGATGTGAATTCAGCTAGCAGAGAATATGCTACAGTCTACTTAGCCAGAGCGTGCCATTTTCTGTTTTTTATAGCGCTATAATTGGTCTGAACTGACCGAGCAGACCATCATAAGCCATATTTTTATAAACAACAAAAATAAACTTATCTTGTTTCTCAGTACTCTCTGAGTGGAGAACTCTCACCTAACCTAGCTCGGGGTTTAAGGAAAAAGCGGCTGTGGTGTTGTCATCGCCCACCGTTTGGTTGCGTCGTTGCCCATTGTTCGTTTGCTGGATGCATTTTTTAATAGAATTTGTGTGGATGCTCTTAAATTTTAAAAGTTATTATTGCAACGTAATTTTCAATTATGTCATGTTTCGGATGCTTTTCCTTTTAAAATTGTACGTATAATTGTGGATGGTGACTGGCCAAATTTTCCTAGCATATATTGTAGCTGGGGCTGGGGGGTTAGTTCCTGTTTTTGTGAAGCTATACCTGGGTTTTGCACTTGTCCTTTCTAATTGATGAGGTGTTGCGCAATGATTGCCTTTCTTATTTGAAGGGCCTGAATTGTGCTAATGTTAGCAGTGGAAACACTGTTTCATGTTTCCTAGCTGGAAACAAGCGGGACTTATCTATTTTGGCAAGTTCTTGTTTCAGCTATATTTATGCTAACGTTGTATTTGTTTGGAACTTTGGATGCATTGTTTGGTTTAATGTGGCGATTTACTCTATGTCAGTTGCTTTTTTGGGTTCATTGCTTGACTATGGTTCATCCTCTGGTTTTATTGTTGACTAGTTGACTATGGTTCTATCATGTTATGTTTTCTGGAACTTTGAAGCGAAACAATTACTCAGTTGCAATTGAACTTTTGTGGCTGCAGGAATTTTGAATATACTGGTGTGACTCACCATTTCCACGTCTGTCCTGATTAATTTTCGGTACGTCATTGTCCTGTTATGTATACTTTTATGATCATAGATGTTTCTTTATGACGCGCATTTCCATGCCACAGATTGTAAAGATGGGTATTTACCTTAGTACTCCAAAAACTGAGAAGCTATCTGAAAACGGGGAAAATGATAGACTTAGTTTTGGTCTTTCATCTATGCAAGGATGGCGAGCGAGCATGGAAGATGCTGTGAGTTTTCTAATCTGAGGCTATTATAATTTATAATAGCCTCGGATTAGTTATAATCTTTTACCTTTTTTTGCATGATGGATGTAGTTTCATTCTCCAAAATACTCTCTGGTATAACTGAGGCTGGTAGGGCATACCACATAAGTACATTTTAGAAACTTACCTTTCGAAGGGATAGTTAGTAACTTTTTTATAGGATACCATTAATATTGGCATGTGTTCTGTTTCACCCCTTCAAAGAGAGCATCTAGAACCAAGCCTCTCATCAGTAGTTGAACTATTCTCAGGTCACTGCAGTTATTGTCATGGGCTGGAGGCATAGCCTCTGTTTTATAAATATGGGAGTGATAGTCCTTTCATTGGTATTGGTACTTGAATATAGTGATTTAGTTAGCTGAGTGTCACACAACATGCATGATTGGTGATATTTGAAAGGCGTGGTCTTAGCATTGTCATCAATCATGCTATTTCTTGTATTGTTCCTTGATACAGTGTTTAACATTCTGTGCAACTCTGCAGCATTCAGCATTGCTAGATCTTGATAGCGAGACAGCATTCTTCGGTGTTTTTGATGGCCATGGAGGTAAAGCAAACTCGCAATGATCAGTGTTTTTGTCATGCTCCCTCATTGAACTGAATTACTCACAGGAGATGCAATCATGCAATATATTTCTAGAGACAGTACTGGTATATTTTTAAAATTACATAACCTAAAGTGATTGTTTTACTCAGGCAGAGTGGTTGCCAAATTTTGTGCAAAATATCTGCACAATCAAGTTCTCAAAACTGAAGCTTATTCAGCTGGTGACCTAGGCACTGCTGTCCATAAAGCTTTCTTCAGGTATATGGTAAACCAGATTCTCATGAATTAATATATAAGCTTCACATTTTAACGTTACTGGCAGTATAAAATGTCAACGTACCTTTTGTGGTCATAATACTTCAGAATGGATGAGATGATGCGAGGACAGAGAGGTTGGCGAGAACTATGTGCACTTGGAGATAAGATGAACAAGTTTGGTGGTATGATAGAAGGGTTGATTTGGTCTCCAAGGGGCAATAATAATCAACAAGATGATTGGGCTCTTGAGGAGGTATTTAGATGACGCTGATACAATTATTTTCGCTTTTCTAGAATCAATGTCCCAATAATCTCTTCTCACTGTATCAGCAAGATGAGTTTGACTATTCCATATTCTTAAATACATGTAGGCTGTGTCAGTTGTGAAAAACAATAATTGCTAAACGTTTTTTAATGAAATCTATGCTAAAGAAATTACAGCTACCCAGTTAGGAACTCTGTTGTCATCCTTTTTTTTTGGCAAAGTAACTCTGTTGTCAATAGTGATGTACTAATTGTGAAATACGAATAGATTCTGATATACAGTCCATGAGCGGTATATTTTATTTTTCATGATTGTTTTAGCTATAATATACAATTAGTGGAATAACTCACATTGATAATCTTTTAGGGGCCTCATTCTGATTTTGCTGGTCCTACATGTGGAAGTACAGCATGTGTAGCATTAATAAGAGATAACCAACTTGTTGTGGGAAATGCTGGTGATTCCCGGTGTGTTATTTCAAGGGGTGGACAGGTATGTTGCTGATGCTCTTCTTTTTCTTTTAATTGGGAACAGTAAAGAAACTATCCTTGACAATCTGAGTGTATCTCTGTGTTGCATGCATGATAGGCATACAATCTATCAAGGGACCATAAACCGGAGCTTGCAGCTGAGAGAGAAAGAATACTAAAAGCAGGAGGTTTCATCCATATGGGACGAGTGAATGGAAGCCTAAACTTGACCAGAGCGATTGGTTAGCATTTTCATGCTTGTTTAGATTATAATGAACACTGCTTAGTTTTCTTAAAAGTGTGACTTCTTTACAGGGGATGTGGAATTTAAACAGAATAAATACTTGCCTCCAGAGAAGCAGATTGTGACTGCAAATCCTGACATTAACATTGTAAGCAAGCTCTTAAACACGGCGCCAGTGTGAATTTCTTCAGTTATACATTATCTGATATGAACCTTTTAAGGCACCATATTTCCTTTTCCTTGGGGCTTGGATTCTCATGCGATCCTGTTGTTTCGTATTAGGTGGAGCTTTGCGATGATGATGACTTCCTTGTTGTAGCTTGCGATGGCATTTGGTAAGTCTATTCACCTGCTCAATCCACACATATACTTTCTGTAGCTTTCAGCTGCTACTAAAGTAGAACGTGATGAATTCCTAGTTTCTCTCTGTGGTGAAGTGCTTGGACTTTATCAAGTGTTTTTCATATGATTAACAACTTTGTTTCATGAACAGGGACTGCATGTCAAGCCAACAGTTGGTGGATTTCATCCACGAGCATATAAACACGGTGAATGCTTGGTTATCTTCCAAATGACTACTGAGATGAAATTCTGATAAGATCCTGGGGTGCCTGACAACTACAATCTATTCATGGGGCACTATTTTCAGGAGAAGAGCCTATCTGCAGTGTGTGAAAGAGTGCTTGACAGATGCCTTGCTCCATCAACAATCGGTGGAGATGGGTGCGATAATATGACCATGATCTTGGTGCAGTTCCAAAAGCCAGTCAATCGGAACAAAAAGGCCGAAGTGACAGAGCGATCCACTGGCAGCACAAATGAGACCGAGATTCCGTGAGTTGATCTTCATGCCAGTGTTGGTTCCTCCACCACCAGTCTTTCTTTTACCGTTATCAGCTCATTAACCGAATGCTTGATGACCAGGGTGGAGAATGGTTCTTGACCCATGCGGATAATTCAGAAGTTGAGAAGCAGTCAAAGCGAAGAAGTACGTATTGTACATAGCTCAGATGTATGTGGCATGTTGTGCTCATCCTGCTTGAAAACCTCATAATCACACTGGCTGGTGCAACCTCGAAGTTCCAGAATACACATATGCGCTAGGCTCCGTTGGTTTGTCATCCAAATTTTAAGAATTTTAGTTGCCGTATCAGTATTAATTGTCGAGAGCCCTCCTAACCGCAGAAACATCCAGTGGCCGATGCTGCAAAATACTTGGTGTGAGTCGTTTCTGCGGTGTAATATTCGTTGTGCTGTAAACAAATTTGATTAGTTCAATGCCTGTTGGGTTGGGTACTTGTGCTTCTTTCTGACTCTGAGGATGATGGAATGATTCAACATCTGTATCCAGTTTGTCTTCCTTCGTGGGATATGATCTGCATCTGTCTCCGGCGGTGGGAGAGCATGCAAAGTGTCACTGCGTTTCTGTGTGAGAAACTGTTGGTCTTGAGAACTGTTGTGAGCTTCAGGTGTGGTCTTGATTGTAAATTGTAATTAAGGGTTGTCTGAATTGCAATGAAAGCTTAGTGCTTCCTGAACCTGGAAATGATCGACGCCCAGTCTGATATCCAAGGCACCAAAGATTCAGCTGCTGCTTAATCCTCTGCCTCTTCCTTGTGATGCAGCCGGCTTCAGGTTTTTGAGGCTTGTGAAGGCTGCATAGAGCCATAGAGGACTGCGAGGAGGTCGACCCTGCTCGGTGCCACCGGCAGCCTAGGCTTAGGCCGTTGCATTGCATCTTTCCACCCACGGAAGGACAGTCAGAGCTCCTCCTGCGCTGCGTACGTCGTGATTCGATTGGCGCAACCTTTTGAGATCAGAGGAGTGGCTGGATGTTAGGGCTTGAGCGGGCGATCGAGGAGGAAATGTGGCGTGGATCTGCGCAATTCCGGTCGATGCGGAAGGCGGGGAGGGCGGCGGTGGCCCCCGGCGGGCGCGCCGAATGAGAAACCGATGGGGAAGGAGGAGCTCCGGGCGGTGCAAATATTTGGATCGCGACTATTAACCGCCATCCAAATTAGAGTTATTTTTATAAATATTTGGATCATGATTATTATTCACGATCCGAATATTTACATATAGGTCCCTATTTTTGATCGCGATTAATAGTCACGATCCAATTTAAGGGGCTTTTTGCAAAATATACAGAGCGGCCCCATTTCAGCCAGCAGCTAGCGGCGCTGCCGCCGGTGAATTCCGCTAGCCCCGCCGGCCGCTGCCATTCTTCCTGCGCTCGCCCTACATCAGGTACACGCAGATATTCACTCTGTCCAAGAGCGCGGACGCTCGACGGACCTAGCTCCTCTGGAGATGTCCGTCTGCTCGAACTGCGGCAGCGACGACGGCGCGTCGGCTGCATCGAGAGGCATTGAGAGACGAACCATCCATCCTACAAGCTATATCTCGCTGTACGGCAAGGTGGTGCCTACGCATCAAGACACCGTGTCTGCCTTTGCAGTTCCCCGTGGCCGTGAGCTCAAGCGCAATGCCGGCTCCGCTTCGTCGGCTTGCAGCCGCCTCACAAGACCCTGCGAGCACTCAGCATTTCCGGCTCCAGGTATCCATTCAGATCTTAAATCTTTGCTGCGTACGCAATCATCTGCTTCGATTGCTTCGCCGTCTCATTAGGTGGCGTCGCTGGCTTGGACCATGCTAGGAAATTGGTTGCTGGCGCGGTTCGTTGCTTTGCCCCAGAGAACGCTAGCTGATCTAATTGGCTCCAATCTTAGGGTGCATTTGCTTTAGGCTGCTGAACTAGTAGCTATCGTCACTCTTACATAGCGAGCACACTGCAACAGATCTTCAGGAGAAGAATCTCTCTACTTTGTGTTCATGCCTTTTGGCTTCCTCTTCTTGTTTTCAGTACACGACATTGTTATGGTGTTGAATATTTGAAATAGTAGGGGATTGTCCCTTTTGTTTCCTTCAAACAGATGCAAAATGTTTTTTGCTGACCCCAGTAAATTGTTCGCATCATAATTTAGACATTGACGGTTCAGGTCATCAGAGAAATAGCACTTTTGGTAGAGCAAGATATTTTGTGCACAGCCCACATTTCCGATATATTGTCAGCACATCAAGCTCACCCCAAGATGATAGCCCCTTCTTGTCTCAAAACTTTGGATACCTATGATATGATTTTAACATTGCTAGTAATAGCAAGCATTACTGCTGCCTGTATTTTGTTTCCTGCAATAATAGGGCTGCATTGCAATATCACATCAATACTCAGTTAAAAGTCCTTTTGAAGACCGAAGCTTAGCTGAAAATGAAAGTGTATAGGATCAATCAATCAATCAGAAATTGTTCTATCAATAAATTATGTCAGAGATAAAATAAATATTTCTATCTGCCGTGTAGTCCTTGACTTCAAATTATCAAGTGCTTCTCACAGGGTTGGTAACTTTGTTTGATGAACAGGGATTGCGTGTCAAGCCAACAATAGGTGGATTGTATCTATGAGCATATATAGACATGGTGCTGCTTTTTTTCGTTTCATATTGTCTGTTGGACTGAACTTCTGATATAATGGAACCTGACAATTACTCTCTATACAAGGCACAAATTACACCAGAAGTTCCTATCTTCAATCTGTGGAAGAGCGCTTGACAGATGCTAGGCTTCATAAAAAAAAAAAAGTGGAGAAGGGTGTGATAACATGACCATTATCTTGGTGCAGTTCAAGAAACCTGTCAATCGAGACGAAAAGGTCAGAGGGACGGAGAAATCTTTGTAGCAGCAGAAATGAAGTTGAGATTCATGTGAGTTGATCATTGTGGCATTTGTTTTCACCTCTAGTCTTTCTATCAGCACACTAATCCAAATGTTTTGTGTTCAATTTTGCTGAAGAGAATGACACTTCCTAGGGCACAAACAATTGGTTTCAGAAGATCAGGCAAAGCGAAGAAATGTCCTGCTTCACAACCTGAGATTGTGACATATGGCTGGCTCAGTGTCAGTGGGGAACGTTCCAGTCTACACCTGCCTTGTGTGACATCCTCCATCAGTTGCTGTGTGATGTCGAGAATTCTGGTGTGTTATTTCAAGGGGCGGACAGGTATGTTACTGATGCTCTTCTATTAATTGGGAATAGTAAAGAAATTATCCTTGACATTCTGAGTGCATCCCTGTGTTGCATGTATGCTAGGCATACAATCTATCAAGGGGCCATAAATTGAAGCTTTCAGATCCTAAATCTTTGCTATGTACGCAATCATCTCTGATTATTTGCTCCGCCGTCTCATCAGGTGGCGTCGCTAGCTTAGACCAATGCGAGGAAATTGGTTGCCAGTGCCGTGCACCAGCTGTTCGTTGCTTTGCCTCAGAGAATGCTAGCTGAGTTAATCGGTTCCAATATGAGGCTACATTTGTTTAGGCTGCTGAACTAGTAGCTAGCGTCACTCTTACAGAGGGAGCACAATGGAACGTTATCTGTAGGAGAACAATCTTTCTTTACTTCGTGTTCACGCCTTTTGGCTTCCTCTTCTGGCTTTCAGTACACGGCATTTTTATGGTGTTACTATATTCGAAATAGTAGGGTCTTGCCCCTCTTGCTTCCTTCAAACAAATGCAAAATGTTTTGTTGCTGAAGCCAGTAAATTGTTCGAACCGTAATTAAGCTAGACATTGACCGTTCAGGTCACCTTTTGTATCAGCACACTAATCTGAACGTTTTGTGTTCAGTTTTGCTGAAGAGAATGACACTTCCCACGGCACATACATTTGGTTTCAGAAGAGCAGGCAAAGCGAAGAAATGTTCTACTTCACAACCTGAGATTATGATATGGCTGGCTCAGTGGGAAATGTTCCTGTCTACGCCTGCCCTGTCAGTTGCCATGTGATGTTGAGAATTCTGGTGTGTTATTCAAGGGGTGGACAGGTATGTTACTGATGCCCTTCTTTTTAATTGGGAATAGTAAAGAAATTATCCTTGACATTCTGAGTGTATCCCTGTGTTGCATGTATGCTAGGCATACAATCTATCAAGGGACCATAAACTGGAGCTTTCAGCCGAGAGAGAAAGAATACAAAAGGCAGGGGGTTTCATCCATATGGGCCGAGTGAATGGAAGCCTAAACTTGACCAGAGCGATTGGTTAGCATTTTCATGCTTGTTCGGATTATAATGCACACACTTGTTTTTTTCTTAAGCATGTGACCTCTTTACAGGAGATGTGGAATTTAAACAGAATAAATATTTGCCTCCAGAGTTGCAGATTGTGACTGCAAATCCTGATATTAACATTGTAAGCTCTTCAACATGGCACCACTTTGAATTTTTTTCAATTATACATTATCTGCTATGAACCTTTTAAGGCACTATATTCTCTCTTCCTTTGGGCTTGGAAGCTGATGCAATCTTGTTGTTTCTTATTAAATGGAGCTTTGTGATGATGATGACGTCCTTGTTGTAGCTTGTGATGTCATTTGGTAAGTCTATTCACATGCTGAATTCGTACTTGTACTTGTAGCTTGCAGCTGCTGCTAAAGTAGAACATGATGAATTCCTGGTTTCTATCTGTGATGAAGTGCTTGGATTTTATCAAGTATTTCTCATATGATTAACAACTTTGTTTGATGAACAGGGACTGCATTTCAAACCAACAGTTGGTGGATTTCATCTATGTGCATATAAATACGGTGAGTGCTTGGCTATCTTCCAAATGACTACTAAGATGAAATTCTGATACGATGATAGGGTGTCTGACAACTACAATCTATGCATGTGGCACAATTTTCAGGAGAAGAGCCTATCTGCAGTGTGTGAAAGAGTGTTTGACAGATGCCTCGCTCCATCAACAATTGGTGGACACGGGTGCGATAATATGACCATGATCTTGGTGCAGTTCCAAAAGCCAGTAAATATGAACATAAAGGCCGAGGTGACAGAGGGATCTACTGGCAGCACAAATGAGACCGAGATTCCGTGAGTTGATCCTCATTCCAGTGTTGTTTCTTCCACCACCTGTCTTTCCTTTATCGTTATCAGCTCATTAACCAAATGTCTGATGACCAGTGTGGAGACTGGTTCTTGACCCATGCGGATACTCAAGAAGTTGAGAAGCAATCAAAGCGAAGAAATATGTATGTACTGAGCTCAGATGTATGTGGCATGGTGTGATCATCCTGGTTGAGAACCTCATAATGACACTGGCTGGTGCAACCTCAAAGTTCCAGATTACACACGTGCGTTAGGCTCCGTTGGTTTGTCATCCAAGAGTTAGAATTCTAGTTGCCGTATCATTATCATTTGTCGAGAGCCTTCCTAACCGCAGTAACATCCAGTGGCCGATGCTGCAAAACACTTGGTGTGCGTCGTTCTGCGGTGTAATATTCGTTGTGCTGTAAACAAGTTCGATTAGTTCAATGCCTGTTGGGTTGGGCACTTGTGCTTCTTTCTGACTCTAAGGATGATAGAATGATTTATATCTATATTCATTTTGTCTTCCTCCGTGGGTGTGCCTGGCGCTGGGAGAGCATACAAAGTGTCCCTGCGTTTCTGTGTGAGCTACTGTTAGTCTTGAGAACTGTTGTGAGCTTCAGGTGTGGTCTTGATTGTAAATTGTAATTAAGGGTTGTCTAGATTGCAATGAAAGTGTTAGGTTTCTGAACCTGGATGCTCCAGTCTGATATCCGGGGCACCAAAAAGGCAATAGCAAACTGCTGCTTCATCCAACTGGAGATGCTCTTAGTACAATAGTTTCTGAACCTGGAGTCTCCAGTCTGGTATCCGAGGCACCAAGAGGCAAGCTGCTGCTTCGTCCAAACAAGCCTCTTGTGATGCAGCCGCAGAGAAAGCTTCTTCAGCCTGATGAGGCTCGTGAAGGTTGCATACGACAAGACGGCGAGGAGGAGCCTAGCCTCATGCTGTTGCATTGCATCTCTCCACAAAATCACGGAATAAGGATAGGACGATCGAGTCTGCGATCAGCCAGAGCTCCCCCCTGCGCCACGTACGTCGTGATTTGATTGGCACAACCTTTTGAGATGAAGCGCGTAGCTGCTTGGTCAAGAGCAGAGGAGTGGCGGGATGGGATGTTAGGGCTTGAGCGAGCGATTGAGGAGGAAATGTGGCATGGATCGCGCCCAGTCGGGGCGGAAGGTGGGGTGGACGGCGGCGGCCGCCGGCGGAGGAGAAACCGACGAGAATGGAGAGAGAGAGAGTAGGAGCCTGTCCGTCCAATCCAGGGGCCTCTTTACAAGATTTTGGATCTAATTAGGGGCCTTTATATAAATATTTGGATCACGATTATTAATCACGATCCAAATCAGGGGTGTTTCTGTAAATACTTGGATCGTGGTCATTAATCGCGATTCAAATATTTACATACAGGTCCCTACTTTGGATCGCGATCAATAGTCGCGATCTAATTTAGGGTGCTTTTTGCAAAAACTACAGGCCAGCCCCGTTGCAGCCGGCAATCAGCGGCGCTGCCGCCGGCGAACTTCGTTAGCCCTGCCGCCATGCTTCCTACGCTCGCCCTGCGTCAGGTACACGCGTCTATTCTTTGCCTCTGACCCCACGGGCGGACCGCTCGACGGACATAGCTCCTCTGGAGATATCCAGCTGCTCGAACTGCTGCGCGGCGACGGCGCGTCGGCTGCACCGAGAGGCGGTGAGAGACGAACAATATCTCTCCGAATGGCAAGGCGTTGCCCGCGCATCAAGATACCGTGTCTGCCTCCTCGCCTCCTCGGCTCAGGCGCAATGCCGGCTCGGCCTCCTCGGCTTGCCGCCGCCTCGCAAGTCCCTGCGAGCATTCAGCATTTCCGGCTCCAGGTATCCATCCAGATCCTAAATCTTTGCTATGTACGCAATCGTCTCCGATCATTTGCTCCGTCGTCTCATCAGGTGGCGTCGCTGGCTCAATCCATTCGAGGAAATTGGTTGCCAACACTGTGCACCAGCTGTTCGTTGCTTTGCCCCAGAGAACGGTGGCTAATCTAATTGGTTCCATTCTGAGGGTGTATTTGCTTTAGACTGCTGAACTAGTAGCTAGCGTCACTATTACATAGGGAGCACAATGCAACGGTATGTTCAGGAGAATAATCTTTCTCTACTTTGTGTTCATGCCATTTGGCTTCCTCTTCTTACTTTCAGTACGTGACATTTTTATGGTGTTAATATATTCTAATAGTAGGTGGTTGCCCTTCTTGTTTCCTTCAAACACATGCAAGGTTTTGTTGCTGACCCAGTAAATTGTTCGAACCGTAATTAAGCTAGACATTGATGGTTCAGGCAGAGAAATAGCACTTTTGGTGGAGTAAGATATTTTCGCCCAGCCCATATTCCTGATATATTGTCGCCACATCAAGCTCACCCCAAGATGATAATCCCTTCCTGTCTCAAAACTTCGAGAATACCTGCATTATGATTTTAAAATTGATCAATAGCAAGCATATTGTTGCCTGTATTTTGTTTCCTGCCGTTCTCTGCTGCAATAATAGGGCTGCATTGCAATATCATATCAATACTCAGTTATAAGTCCTTTTTGAAGACCGAAGCTTGGCTGAAAAAGAAAGAGTACATAGGATCAATCAATTAGAAAATGTGTAGTTAGTACATTATGTCAAAGATTAAAAGAAATATTTCTATCTGCAACTTAATCTCAAATTATCGAGTGCTTCTAACAAGGTTGGCAACTTTGTTTGATGAACATGGACTGTATATCAAACCAACAGTAGGCAGATTGTATGTATGAGCATAAATAGACATCGTAGTGCTGTTTTTTTTCTCATAGTCTGTAGGACTGAACTTCTGATATAATGGTTAATGGTACCTGACAATTACACTCTACACGAGGCACAAATTACAGCAGAAGACCCTATCTTCAGTATGTGATGAGCACTTGACAGTTTGGCTTCATCAACAAAAGGGTGAGATAACATGACCATTATCTTGGTGCAGTTCAAGAAATCTGTCAATCGAGACGAAAGGGTCGGAAGGGTGGAGAAATCTTCTAGCAGCAGAAATGAAGTTGAGATTCGTGTTTGTTGATCATTGTGACATTTATTTTCACCTCTAGTCTTTCTGTCAACACAGTAATCCAAACGTTTTGTGTTCAGTTTTGCTGAAGAGAATGACACTTCCCAGGTCACAAACATTTGGTTTCAGAAGAGCAGGGGAAGCAAAGAAGTGCCCTGCTTCAGAACCTGAGATTATGACATGGCTGGCGCAATGGGGAGCGTTCCTGTCTACACCTGTGCGCCGTCCTCCATCAGTTGTCGTGTGACGTTGAGAATTCCGACTGCAGTTTTCGACCCCTGAAACTAGTCAGTGTATCTAGTGTTATTAGTGTCTGCTTCTGCAAACATTTGGTGCGAGTCCGTTCTGTGGTGTAACATTCGATGTGCTGCAAACAAGAGAAATTAGTTCTGTATCCAGTTTGTCTGCGAATCCCCGGTGTCAGGATATGATCCTCCGGTGGGGGTGTTTTCTGGTTAAACCGTAGCACATCTGGTCGACTATGATCTGTTTCAACTGCAACGTGGCGCTGTCGGTCACTGTGTGCTTCTCTTTTGAAGTTGTAACTGCTGATCAGTTGATAGTTGCTGGTTGATTATGGTCGCCACCTAAATGAAATCGTCTGGTGTTTGGTTTTTTGGAGCTGTATATACCTGATTCCCAAATCACAATCCCCATCTCTTAACTGCACAAGCACAACTGTGTGCTTCTATCACAAATGCGACGAGCTAATGTCTGGGACCAGAACCAAATCGAATTCATGGTCAAGTGTCGATGAGCGTCTTGGGACCAAATTCACACATATACTTACAGACTAACAGAACAATAATAAGGTACTAGTATTAAGCGCGCGCAAAGCATTGTGCACTCTGCAATGGAGATTATAGCTGCTAGCTACTGATTAAGCTAGTTAGACTTGCTGCCTAGGCTCCCGACCGGACGGCTGGGCATCGTCAGTCGTCACCCCTGCGCCATCTCGTCATCCCGGGCGGCGGGCGGCGGCCGCCGCGTCCGCGTCTTCTTCGCCGCCGTGGTCAGAGGAGCTCGGTGCCTCGGCGTCGTTGAAGGAGCTCGGCGTCTCGGCATCGGCATCGTCGGTGGCGTTGGATGGGGCGTGGTGCTGGCCAAGGCGGCGCACGCCGGGGAAGACGGCCGTGGGCGCGACGCCGGGGGGAGGGACGGCCGCGGAGCTCATCGCGTCGGCGGACGGCAGCGGCGCGGCGTGAGCGGTGGAGGCGCCGAGGAGGAGGGATGCGGCAGCGAGTGCCGCCAGGATCTCCGGAAGCAGCTTCCTGCGGCGGGCCATGGTGGCCGGTGGCCGACGGCGCCGGATCGGAGCTCGGATTCGGAGGAGGCGGCGCGCGGTTGGTCGATCTGGTTAGCAGGAGAAAACCCCAAAGCGCCAAAAGCATTCTCTTCCGGAAGATGGCTAACCAGATAGACTTAATGCCAGCTACAGTACATCCTCTGAATTTTGTCCTCTAATTCAGAGGATGTGAACGCCAAAAGCATTCGCTTCCAGAAGATGGTGTACATGCATGAAGGCATTCAATGAGAAGAACAATAATGTGTGTGTCACCACTCACCAGTCATCACATCACTTGGATCTCTCTGGGTTCAGAGTTGTCGCGCGCAACATGATAATACTTGCAAGTGTAATTGCAATAGCAGAAAGATGAATTAAGACATCCCTAGCTAGTAACAAGTCATGCAAATCACACTACTAAGCAGTAAGCACTATTGGAGGCGATTAATGCGAGAGCAGCACACAACACCTGCTTCCTGGGCTGGTATGTCGTCGATCGAAGCAGGCACACAGAGGGAGGCTAGCGACGGGCGTTGGCGTTGCGGACGGGGCGGGGCCGGTCCAAGGCCGCAAGGACCACGAACAAGATGAAGAGGAACACGATGATGCTGCCGTCGTTGTCGAAAGGAGACGGACTCGGGGCCGGGGCCGGGGCGAGGAGGTGGTGGTGGTGGTTGCCGAGACGGCGGGCTCCGCCGCGGAAGTCGTCGATGACGGGGGCCGGAGCGCTGGCGTCGTCCTGCGGCGCGGCGAGCGTCGAGGAGGCGGCGAGGAGGAGGGACACGGCGGCGGCGAGCGCCAGGAGATGGAGGAGAGGCAGGTGGCGGCGGTGGGCCATGGCGGCGGGCTAGGGCTTCGCTTGTGGGAGCGTGCTACAGCCAGTACCCACTGGTAGAACTGGTCGGTGGAAGAGTAGTTGCGTGCGAGATCAATTATGCTCCGCTCCACACGAGAGCGGAGGAGGGAGACAGCGAGAGCTGCTACAGGGGCAGAGTATTACACTGCTCTGGTAAGACCGAGATTAGCAATGCCCGTGACGAGCCCACGTTACAAAACCGACCGAGACGGCAGGTTTTTACAAAACCGTCGAGCCGCCAGAACCGGCTGGGACCAGTTAACTAAGAAAACCGGTGATAAACCAACTGGCTAGCTGAACAAAATTTAAGACTCATCTAATTGTGGACTGGGGTTAATCCTCGGTTTAGCCGAACCGATCAGTTTGATGGTTAATCGGTCATTTTGCCAAAAGAGCCAACAATTTGTTTGGCAATTAAATTGCACGAAACAGAACATTCTTATACAATCAAGTCTTTTTTCTTCTTGCAACCCATGAAATCAAGTTAAACAATGCAAAAAGAGATTTAAGTGAGGAGTTCGTCAAGACTTGCAGCCTCGAGCTGAGGTCCGAGTATCAAGCGTTGCAGCACTGAAGTATGAGTCCTGTGAACTAGCTATTGCTTCTCTACGAGGCTCTTACCAGATGCTAGGCGTTGAAGTATGTAACATATGTCTTATATCTTGATTAGAGTGCCTTGTCATTCATCTTGTTTTTTCTAGTTGTATGTCATACATAACTTAAATTAAGTACATATTTCTATATTATTTATGTAATTAATTTTTTCTCTAATATAGAAGAAAGACGTGTACCTATTTATTTCCTTTTCTTTTTTTTTCATTTTCCTCCCATCAATTTTTCAAGGTCATAAAAGCTCGATTTGATATGATTTTTTCACCAAAAATCTTCATTGGCGCCCTAGTTTTTCTTTACAAATTTTATCAAATTTAAAATGGCGGAAACCTGTCGACCGGCCGGGTTCGCTTGTTAACCGAATTAACCAGTCGATTTTGTCAACCTTGTCCAAGTCACACAGCTGCTACTGCTTGACTACTACTATTTGTTCTAGTTCTTAAGGAGCTGTAGGACTACGCTTGATCTCAATTGAGTAGGTGCCTTGGTAATTAAACTTCTACTGAAAGATACAACAAATCAGTAGTAATTAATTGAGATCAAGTGTTGGCTTTTTGTAGAAAGAAAAACAATAATACATCGTGCCATGGCTCTCTCTCTCTCTCTCTCCGATGACGACGACGGTGTGACATGCTGACGTCGATGACAGCGAGTGGCGTGTCGTCGTGGGGATCGGCCGCCGGCGAGGCATCGGTGGACGCCGGTGTGACATGCACGGCGGGGGAGACGAGGGTGAGGAGAAACAACGTGGCGGCGATCGGCGGGCGCCATGGCGCGGTCGGACCAGAAAAGACAGAAACCCTAAAGTACTCGCTTTTCTTTTAGTCTCTCCGTTCCAAAATTGTTATCGCTATTGCTTTTTTTTGTTATCTTTGACCTTTCATCTTATTTAAAATAGTTGCTCAAATATGAAAAGTTATAAGTTATATTTAAATTTTGTTTAATAATAAAACAAATCATGAGAAAATAAATGATATTTTTTGAAACTTTTTAAATAAGACAAATGATCAAAAATAACAAAAAAGTCAATAACAACAATAATTTTAGAACGGAGGGAGTATATGTCTGTGGTGCTACTAGTTAATAAGCTGCTACGTGCACGCCGAGATTGGGAAGAGACATCGACGTTTAGCAGAACGGGTGTGTGTCTGGCAAGCGGCAATGCATGAGCATGAGACGGTGAGCTGTGGCAAACCAAGGTTAGGCCGGATCACACGGTCACCGTCATATTGCAACTTCCTCCTCCTAGTACTGAAGCAGTGGTAGAGCGGGAGTGTTTGATTGGTACTCCCTGCCTGGATAGATGACACACGGTTGCACTAGAGAGTTGTCGACCACCAAGCACTTTTTATATTGAGATCCAGCATTATTAATTGGTTTTCTGGAAACACACACACACACACACAACGTACTAACGGTAATAATCCATGCTGATGTACAGGCACAATCAGTTGATGAGTTGAGAGTCGAGAGTCGGAGCTTGCTCCTTTCTGAATCTGATGAGATGGATCCTTTGAGAGCCTTGGCCTTGTCGTCCCTGAGCGCGAACTTGTGCACCTTGCCAGTGGCCGTCTTGGGCAGCTCGAGCACGAACACCACCGTCCTAGCTAGGCGCCGTGTACCGTGGCAGCCTGCCCCTGCAGAACTCGATGACGGCGTCGCAGCGATGTCGTTCAGGAACCGCAGCCAGGCTGTTCAGGAACGCGCCGCGGTGGCTGTACTGTACACCACGCGCCCTTGGGGCGCGACGTCGTGTAGTTCAGCGCGATCGGCTCGTTCTCGTCCCCCGGCCACCGAATCGCCAAGTCACTATTGCTTCCTATTCCCAGGAGGAGGAGGAATGCCTCGTACTCGCGTACCAGCCATTATATATAGTCAGCTGCATGCGACGGCAACAACATTACTATCATCGTCGTCGAGAAGCTCTTTGATTAGCACGACGACGGGAGGCCCCTGGCTCCAGCTTCGGACACGAGCCGGAGTGCTTCTTGGGCGTAATCGACGAACGAAGACCATCTTGGTCTCGGAATGCTGGAGCAGGACGGACGCCATTCCAGGCGCGAGTTGAGCGCGCAGGTGACGGCGCCGGCCATCCGGATGCCGAAAGTGGAGCTCGTACATCGCAGGAATGTCGGGCGCCGACACCGCAACCTACTCGCACACACAACAGCCAACAAAACACTTTCACTTGATGTACTACCGGTAATAATCCATGCTGATGATGTTTATAATAAGCGCGTGATTGAGGCAGACTACTATTCCATGTGTAATTGTGCACACACATATCTGAATTTCGCCATACAAGATATACGTAGTGCTCAGTAGGATCAGTAAGATATACATATCTGCACCCACCGAGCACGAATTGCTCTTCCCTGTGCTTCATTTCTGATCGTCGTCGACGGTGCGCGTAAACGTGAATATCCCAGTACGTTTCTCGCAGCACCCGGCCTTTGGATGGGAGAACAATGCGACTGCGTGACGATGCACCGCTGCACCTTGCTGAGATCGGGCATTAATCGGCATTTTGGAAAACTTACAAGGTAGTCCGTACTGATAGATCAAGTGAACGAGATAACACGCAATTTCTGCGTATGTAGTTCTATGGGGCCATTTCTCAATCGCTTCTTCTGCCATTTCGTATCCCAGACGGAGGCGGGAGGAAGCCGAGAAACAGAGGAGATGGGCAGAGAAGACTTGGAAAAACAGAGGACAGACATCATCGTGGAGATTCCTGTAAGAGCTAGCCGAATTTATCACACGTACACGAACATCTCCGTCTTGTACACCGTTTTTGTTCTTGTACCTGTGATAAATGAGATGTTGTTGTTTTACTCACTGATGAAAAAAGAAAGTTTGAAACTTTCTTTTTTAAGGGAAATGGTCCGAATTTCATCTTTACAGGGCGATTCTCACAAGAAATGGAACTTCTCACATGCCTTGGTGTTGCGTGGGCCATTTCTGAATCCTTTATGCTGGGCATTTGTATCTACAGGGGAACAAACGGAAGCAGCAAATTGAGAGACATAGGAAATGGACAGAGACGAACGTAGAAAACAGAGGATGAAGACAACGTTAGAATGGCAAGAGACAACAAAGCTTCTACTCTCATGTTTTGGGAGAGCAAATCGACTTAGAACATAAGTGTGAGAAACGCAACTACTGGACATTGCCTAGCAAGTTTCAGTAAACAATCGGGTAATAAGATGTGTCCCTAGGTTCTCTTGGTCACTTCCTTCAGAATAACCAGTGCTTGTAAGGCTTTCATTAGTTGCTCAATTTTCATGATACTTTGTTGATGTCAATGTGCAAGATTCATAAGAAAGGCAAGGGATATGGATATGTCAATGACCATGCTTCGTGGCCTCACTCGTTGCTCAAGTAGGTGGTAATTTTCAGCTTTTTTGTAGTGTAACTTCGGTTCATCACTCATCGGCATGTAGGATACAGACGCTAGGTAAATATTTATTAAGCGAGTTATTATCTACTACAAGGAGGCAACGCTTTGGCAGAGGTTGTCGATGTCGTGAGCAACATTTACGTACTCTTTATTGGTTTTGAAGGAAGTAGCTATATGAGGTAGTCGCTGCTATTTGTGATAATATTCATATATTGCACGTCTCATAACAACAGAAAGAAATCATTTTGTAATTATGCTTAATATAGGAAATAATGAATGGAACTAATTTTATTGATAACCCATAGGAAGTTTACATCATCAGCGAATTCACAATTGAAGATTTTGTTACATGGATAATGAAAAACCTAATAAGTCCAGCTAGCCCCAACGTTTCACTCACATATACGCGAGTATTTAGCCTTGTGCGCATCAAGGAAATTGCAGACCTTAACTAAACAACTATGGACTTCAATAGGTCAATGGACACACCAGCAATCGGTCAAACCGGAAACATGGACAACGACAGGTTCCGCCTCCATCGATGAATGGTATGTAACAAGAGTAAGCAGCGCATCATCCACCCTCCTTGCAAAAGGGCTCGCGTCGATAACAATGCTCACGGTATAGACGCTATGGAACGAGAGGTGCAATAGAATTTTCAGGGACAAGAACACATCCTTGCAAGGCCTCACCTCGACCATCCAAGACGAAGCAAGGAACTGGATGACAACAGGAGCAAAAGGGCTTGCGGTGCTTGGAGTCTTAGAAAATCACGAGTAATCCATAAAGTGTAACCATGTCTTGGCTTTCGGTCTGACCGTCAAAGGAAATGATGTAACCTGCGGTACTTGCGCATGTAAAACTCTACTTTTTTCTTATTAATACAATGCCGGACAATGTCCGGGTCTTTTAAAAAAAAACTTTGCATGTCACGTTTCAGAACAAAATTCACAGCCAGATGAAATGTTCTTGTCCTCAACATTGTGACTGTATTTTTTTTTTCGAGAGTGTACCAGACAATGGCTTATGCGGTTTACATTTTTTTTCAGTGATTACAAAGCTAACAAGAAGCTTCAGACAGCTGATTTTCATGTGTGGCTTTCCCCGACTAACTGACCGACAAATCTAGAATAGTACTAACATGTCTGTATTATTTTCTTTCGTTGACAGAGTATGACACATTGAAGTTGACAAAGTATGACACATCAAGTTGACGTATGAAAATCAGGAAAAATCACTCTCTCTCTGTCACGGCATACAAAATGATAACGGGTTAGCCTCGTTTCTTCTGTTTTCCCCGGGATGGTAGTGATCGGACATGATTCGTTTCGAGAGTTCTTATTGATTTTCTAAAGAATCCCATACCTAGCGCAAATACTTATTCAGAATCAGGATTTACATCAGCACTGGCCAAACGGGCTACTCCTAACCAATAAGCCAAAGTTCAGTTGCCTAGAAAATGCAATACTTCACTCTCGTGTCAAATCGGGTAAACTATGCATGTCCTGCAACCTGAACCTCGAGCATGAGGCAGCCATTTCCCCACGATCCACGTCTTGCAGCACTGCGCCGCATGGTACTTGGTCACTTGCACGAGGTACGGCTGTAACTCCGCAGGCGCCTCCCGGTGGATCTTCATAAACTTCTCCCGTGTGACAGAGACAAGCTTCGTTCCCTAAAATTCCTTGAGTTGACCAAACAGCATAATCATCAATGGCATCAAGCCATCAAGCAACCATGTACAAAACCTCGTGGCTCTTCTTCGCCAGCTTCACAACGAAGGGAGCAGGGAGTTCTCCAGTCTCTACAGCTTTCTTGCTCTCGCCAGTGATGAGCCATTCCTGAATCGCTTCTTTCGGCATGTCGTATCTGGCGGGAAGGAGAAGGCGGGAAACCGAGAAACAGAGGAAACGAACAAAGATGGACAAGGAAGACTTAGAAAACAGAGGACAAAGAAAACGTTGGACATCATCATGGAGATTCGTGGAAAAGCGAGCCAAATTTAGCACAAATACAAGAAATTAGTTACTAATAACTTCTGTTTCGAAAATTTATCCGTTATAAGACAGATGAAATGGACAGAGACGAATGTAGAAACAGAGGACGAGACAACGTTAGAATGGCAAGAGACAAGAATTCTGGTATCACGCTTCGGCAAAGCAAATCGACATCAGAACGTAAGTGCAAAAGAACAACTACCGTAAATTATCAGTGCTTGTAAGTTTTCATTATAGTGCCTAAAAATTTTCAGTGAACAGCCTAGGTTCCCTCGGTCACTTCCTTCAGAATTATCAGTGCTTGTATTACTTTGCAAATGTATGTGCCATTGTTAGGCTTTCATTAGTTGCTCAATTTTCATGATACTTTGTTGATGTCAATGAGCAAGATTCATAAGAAAGGCAAGGGATACGGATATGTCAATGACGACCATCGTTCAGTTATTGTGGCCTTACTTGTTGTTCAAGTACGGGATAATTTTCGGCTGCTTTGCAGTAAAACTTCAGTTCATGAGCATGTAGGACACAGACGCTAGGCAAATATTTAACAATCGAGTTATTATCTGTTACAAGGAGGCAACGCTTTGGCAGAGGTTGTCGATGTTGTGAGCAACATTTACGTACTCTTTATTGGTTTTGAAGGAAGTAGCTATATGAGGTAGTCGCTGCTATTTGTGATAATATTCATATATTGCACGTCTCATAACAACAGAAAGAAATCATTTTGTAATTATGCTCAATATAGGAAATAATGAATGGAACTAATTTCATTGATAACCCATAGGAAGTTTACATCATCAGCGAATCCACAATTAAAGATTTTGTTATATGGATAATGAAAAACCTAGTAAGTCCAGCTAGCCCCAAGGTTTCACTCACATATACGCGAGTATTTAGCCTTGTGCCCATCAAGGAAATTGCAGACCTTAACTAAAGAAGATCAATGCTCTAGAAATCAAAGTCAATAAACAATAGTGTCGCAAAAGAATGCCTAGCCAAGTCTCCCGACTACGATAACACACAACAACTCCGAGCACGTGAATCTCACTTGGTCCCTTCTATTCCTTTTCATGGTTTCTAGTGACCCGGACGGTAAATGGGATTATTTGAGTTAATCCGAGCGGTTACGTTTTACGCTCTCCCGCACGTTGCAATAGTTGATTTTTTTTTCACTCAACTTTTTTTTACTGCTTTATTTTCGGATCCCAAAGTCCCTTATTTACCTACATCCTTATTAAGTCAAATAGAACTTTTAAAGGAAAGGAGAACCTTGTTTAAACACGATGCTTTACTAAAAGTGTTGGCGGTATGCGTAGACGGGAGACTCAACTAGTACTTTTGAAATTACACTATTATGGATTGACTAGGATTTAAAAAAGCACCGATTCTTCCTAAGCAAGCGCAAAACCTAGAAAAGAACACAAGGTAAAACTCTTGCATTGCATGGAACGAAGGAGCAAGCATAGAAGGACTTACTAAGTACATAATTCGGAGTCCACGTGCAAAATTCTTTATTAGCTGGCGGGATTCCTCGCTGATCATCTTCCTGGTGGTTGATGACGTAGTGTGGCGTACTCCATCAAGCTCGGACTCGCTGGTGCACGACGCCGTGGCGATCGTCCTCCGCCTTCTCCCAGACGCCGATAGGCACCAGTCGGTTGTTGATCCACACGCCGGGGCAGCGGTAAGCCTCCTTGGTCAGCTTGTCGGCCACCTGGTTGCCCTCGCGAAAGATATGGCGGACCTCGCAGCCTCCACGAAATCGACCAAGCAGCTCCAAGATGTCGTCCTCCATGGGCAGCGGGATGCGGGTCTGCCTCGACTCTCCCCGAAGCAGGCGCACCAGGGTCAGATCATCACCCTCCACGAGCAGCGGCCGGTTGGCGATGAAGCCTCCCATCTCCAGAACAAGCTCCAGGCCGCGGATGAGGGCGCGGGCCTCCACGAAGCCGATGGGCGCGTGGCTCGTGCGCTCGGCGAAGGCGAAGACGATGTGTCCCGAGCAGTCGCGGAGCACGCCGCCGATGGTCGCGCGGCCGGACCCGTCGTGGAGAACCGACCCGTCGAAGTTGAGTTTGAAGCACCCCGGCGGCGGCGGCGTCCAGCGAACGAGGATGATGGAAGGTGGCGGCGCGAATGATGAGCCCGAGCGGTGGTTTGTGGTGGTCGTCGTCAGGCGGCGTGGAGTGGAGAGGAAATGGGGGTGGTGGCAAGGCGCCGGCGCCGGCGTCGCAGCGGGGACAATCAGAGCAGCCATGGCCTCCTCGAACGAACTCTCGCCGAGAGAGAGAGAGAGAGAGAGAGAGAGAGAGAGAGAGAGACGAGGGAGGAAGATGGAGGGAGGGAGAGGGAGGTGGATGATCGTCGATGTGAATGAAGCCCTAGGGGGTAATTGTTTATAATGAGGGATGGAGTGTTGGTTCTTTGTGCTGTCTTTTCACACAGAGCGGACCTCAGCAATATTGCTCTACGTTACGTCGTCACACAAGCAAGCCACAGTAATGGTTATTCTCGCCTCCAACTTACTTTTCACGCGCTACTTTCTCTCTTCTGTTCTGTTCTTCTCTTCTTCTTTTTTTTTTTTTTTCGAAAGATCTCTGTTCTGTTATGTTCTGTAGTTCTCGTCCCCGCCCTCATCGAGCAGCAGGCCTTCCTTGTGGCAAAGACCTTGAGCTGAGAGCAACAGAGCACACTCATCGATGGCATGAACCATGAACAGAACCTCGTTACCCTTCTTCTTCAGCAGCAGCATGGAAGTTCTCCACACAGCCACGGCCTTCTTGCTCTCCCAAGTGATGTAGCACATGTCGTCGTTCTCTCCCACCCTCATCCTGGTCTCACGTTTAGTCCTTGAGGCTGGTCGACTCATCCCTGCGCTCTTGCCTCTTGGTGGATCCAGAACTGGGAGCTCGGATTGCCAGCCTGTATCATTCCGACTGCCTGGCTGTATCCGAGTATCCGACTCAAAAATACTTTCCTAAAAATACGAAAGCGGTGCCCACGGGAGGCGCGCGCCAGTTTGGCAGTTTCAATCCGGGTGTTGGGCTCCGGAAAATGGTGGGCTTTGGTGGCAAACACAGGCCGAAAGGAAGCCCACTCATTCATGGTTTAGTTTGGTTTGGTTCACGGACCACGGCGGCTCGTATGGACAGATTTCACGTCGAGTTGTCTCAAAAAAAAAAAAAAAAAAAAAAAAGATTTCACGTCGAGTTTCACCCCATGGACTCCTTCTACTTTGCCTTCATCGCTTGATTTTTTTTTTTATTTTTTTTTTGGGATATACTACAATGCTTGACAGAGTAGTGCATACAGTTGCGAGTCGGCCTTCCTTTTCCAATTTCGTTTTGTCTCAACCAAAATCCACAGTTTTTTTTTCATAAAACAAAACAAAATTCTCGTTCCCTTTGAGCTGTTTAGATGTCTATTGGGTTTTGGGGACCTCGCGTTAAAATGGGATGCATGTCCTTCTTTTATGCCCAGGTCCCTTGCTTCGAGTTCGATGCGTCAGATCAGGCACGATGTGCACTAGGCAAGCATGTAGGATACTGTTTTGGTGAAGATGACTCTTTCCCGTTGCTGTACACCAGTTTTCATGTCTCGTTCTTATTGATATATAGCTTGTTGGTACAAACTGTTGTTGATCTCTCCTTTTACTTATCCATTTATGTTACAGTGTCTTGTTTCTGTCTCGGTCCTAGTCGCAGTGTGAATGAATGGATCATGCTAGGCCTCTTTCGAGGTAGAAAAGTATGTGGCCTTCAGGCCTTGCCTACTAAAGCTCTTTGTTTTTGGTTTATCTTGACAAAGCGGACAGAATAGTTGCTTCTTTGTTAAATGTATTTTTTTTTTTACACTTGACAACCATGCTTGTTTGCAGTGTTCTCTTTTGTCACTCTGTAAAAAAAGTACTTTGTTGAGTGCCATAAAAAAATGCACTTGATAAACAATGTAAACAGAGTATAGACTCAATTGAATGTGTCGTGTAGTGGTAGAGGACTCCTCTACACGCAAAATGGACTGTAGGGTCATGGGTTCAAGTTCATCGGACGTGTAGCGTGCAAAAAATGTTCTGACTTGGGACTTAGAGAGAGTGCGGACAGGCCTAGCCGATGGGGGCCTCACCATATTAAAAAAAATTGTATTAGTATTTATTATTATTATTTTTAAAAATTATTTGCTAGGTGTCTCTTTTGGCACTCAACAAAATATTTACCGAGTGTATGATATAAAAAACACTCGGTAAAGACTCTTTACCGACTCATTTTTGTTGAGTGATGCTAACCGTCCGCTATATTCTTTGTTGAGTGTATTTGTGTGTTTGCCGAGCGTCAAGCAAACACCGAGTCTTCGGTGGCGTACTGGAGGCGAGGCAGGCCCACGCGGAGGGTGGCGTGGAACACGATCATCACGTCGTAGACCGTGCCCGGGTCGCCGGCGGTGGCACAGACGGCGATGGGACGGAGGTGCGGCAGGATGCCGCGGAGAACGTCGCCGTCGACGACGATGGTACTGCGCGTGGGGGTGGCGGCGGCGGCCTCGCCGTCGCCGATGTGGACGGGGGTGGCTGCGAGGAGGAGGAGGAGGAAGGACGCGGTCAGGCTCAGGAAGAAGCGGCGGGGCGCCATGGATTGCAGACCTAAGTCGAATGGCTTTGTGGCTGGAGCAGAGGAAATGGCACGATTACGCCTGGTATTTGTACGCTGGAGAAGTGAGGTGTGACCCGGCCGAGAAAGTCCTGTCTCTGTCCCAGTCTCGTTGCTTTCAGAAACAGAATGGACGACCAGAGCTAGTAGGTGCAGAAACGGGCTGGTATCTGTGCGTTTACGTGGAAACAAACTTGATCTTTGACAGTCGTGGTCATCGTCCCGGGACGACTGACACCAGTCATCTGTACGCCAGTTGCTGGCGCCAATGAAGAATGTGGAGTGGTGCGTACACAATGACGCACACAGAGCATAGCGCTGTGGAAGATTGCAAGATGCAGTGCCATATATGACATCCGGTCAGATCAGAGATGACGAGAGAACGAATGCATTAGATGGAGCTGGAGGCAAATTCAGAGGCAGCACGTCATCACAAAGACAGTAAAAGATTACGAACGGAAAGCAAGAAGCAAGCACAATTATTGGCCCAATGCGCGCGCACACACATTGTCGACGGCCTTAGTTGGTGGTCTTAATTGACGGCGGACTTTGTCGGCAGCATCATGACGTCGCCGGAACGCGGCTCGTCCTTGAGGAAGACAGAAGCGAGCAGCAGGACAAGACAGTAAAGTAAGGCGACGCCCAAGCCCCAGGGGGTGTGAGTTCAGCAGCAACGGACGCCTCCTCCTCCTCGTCGTCGGCGGCGGGGATGACGGCGTACTGGACGCGGGGCCGGCGCGGCGCGTGGCGCGGAAGACGACGGCGACGTCGTAGACCGTGGCCGCCGGGTCGCCGCGGACGACGTGGAGGTAGGGCAGGGCGTCGTGGACGGTGCGCGCGGCGCGGCGGAGGCCTCGTGCGTCCACGGTGGGGACCGGCGAGGACGGAGGTTGCTGCGGCGGCGAGACCGACTACATACACATGTCCTCTAGCATGCTTTTCTCTCATGGAAAGTTAAGTATCGCCGCCGGAGAAGAAGGCTGCCTCCCTCTCCCATCCGCCGCGGCGCTCAAGGAACAGTGACCGGAGGGATCGCCGTTCGCTAACCTCTCAGGACCATCCGCCGCCGCCGGAGGTATAGTGACTGACGTCATTCTGCTGCCTGCGCGAACGCCGGCGGGCGGCATGTCGCGTGGCGGGCGCCTGGGGTGGTCGGGGTTTCATTCCCCGACCACCCCAAGGGTCACCACAGCCGTCGATTGGAGAACGAGCGGTGCGATCCGAACCGACGAGTGTGACCAGGAGAGTCGTTCGGGCCGAGACGCGGCCCAATCAGCTCGGCCTAGTGGACTGACCGCGGAGCCCAAGGCCGAAACTAACCAGAGGCCTAGCGACTTCTCTATCGTTGCTTTCGCTAGAGCTCTGCTCATGATCAGCGAGGGAATGTAAGGACAATGGACGAGAGCTAGTGGCTGCAGATGGCACGACACGCACGCGCTGGTGTCTGTGCGTTTAGGTGCAACCAATTAAGCTTGATCGATCACGCGATTGGAAGAGAGACAAATATCTATATGAAACCCCAAAGTGCTTGCCTTTTTCCCGTCTTATGTCTATCGTGCCAAGCTGCTAGCTAGCTAGAGGTGGCAAAAGTCATTATTGACGATGATGATCAAGGCTGCTTGAGACGATGAGCTGTGGGCTAACCCAGAGTACGTTAGGCTGCTGGAGTACAAGAGCATTTGCCTGGTAACTAATTGACACGGTTGCACTAGAGTTGTTGCTGAGATCCAGCAAGAATTGGCTTACTCGAAAACATATAATACAATGTATGCACTCAATGCAATAATCCGTACTGATATACACATAAGTGATCGATCGAGCCAGTCTACTTGTCTACACTTACCAGCAGAGATCATGAGAGTCCAAGCACAATTATTGTATCAAAATCAAGGGCATAATATGTAAACACAGTAGTAGTTACAGTACTATATATATTTATATATGACGCACAGACACGGTAATAAGAGAACACGATTACTACACATCAGCACAGTTAACACACACACAAGACAATCTAGTTGAGCAGCATTGCAGCCGGATGGTATAGACCAACTCACGGCCATGCGAGCCCGGCCTTGAGACGTCGCCACCGGTGGCCTTGACGGACTTCAATTCGTCGGCAGGGCGCCGTGGAGGAACACGTCTTCGTCGTCGTCGGCGGCGGCCTCTCCCACGCCGGCGTGGATGAGCGTGGCTGCGAGGAGGAAGGACGCGGCGGCGACGGCGAGGATCAGGACGAGGCGGCGAGGGGGCGCCATAGCCGGAGGAAGCTATAGGCTTGTGTCTGCGCGTTCGCGTCGTGCTGTGCATGGGCTTGTGTCTGCGCGTTTACGTGTAACCAAGCTTGATCATTGTTGCTCTGCAGCACCAGCACTGCACCCGCTCTTGATGAGTCATGGATGAATCGCTCTCCTCGATCGCGTTCCATGTACTTCGTCTCTGAGTGATGATGATCGTGGAGGACAGTGCGTTCAAGTACATCCACATGTGAATTCAGTTCCTCTCAGCACCCGGTCTTTGTATTGGAACAATGCAAGTATGCGTGCCATCGCCACGTTGCACTGCTGCCTTCTTGGCGCGTGTCCTGTGTCCGGGTGTCTATTATATTCCTTGCCTTTTGTCAAAAGCCTCTTCCTCTAGTGGTATGTTCATTTTCTACCCATCCTTAATTTTTAGACTCATCTCATTATATATTAAGATACTAATTAGAAATATTAATTATAGATTAATAATAAAACTTATTCCATAATAACTCTTACTAAATGACGAGATAAATCTGTTAAGTCTAACCAGTTCATGATTGGATAATATGAAGCTATAATAAATATCTTCTAATAATAACTTCATTAAGTTTAATAGATTCGTCTAGTAAGTTAGCATCATTTGTGTAATCAGTTTTATATTTAATTATCATATTTAATGTTTGAAAGATTGATATAATAACACTAAAATTTAGAAGAAGAAAAAACCGAACATAGAAATAAAAAATGCAGATTCGGGAGGATCGAGACCAACTGGACGGCACAAATCATAGGCATCGAAAGGAACATGATTTACTGCACCAAGTTTCATGTTACGTGAGGAATTAATGTCTAATGATCCAGACTAATACTGTACAGTACTACTGGAATTAACTAATCCGGCGCTTGCTTAGTTCCAAATCGTATATATAGCCTATAATAATTTCTCTCCATCGAAATTTTACTAAAGAAAAAACTTTCCATCTACAAAATTTAAGTTCTATAATACAAGAGTATGCACCAATATATAGCCGATAACAATTAATTATCCCTCCATCGAAATTTTCCTAAAGGAAAAAAACTTTCCATCTACAAACTTTAAGTTCTATATACTCCTAATACACGAGTACCAATATATATAGCCTATAATAATTATCTTTCGATCAAAATTTTCCTAAAGAAAAAAACATTTCATCTACAATTTAAGTTCTATACAATACACGAGTACCAATATATAGCCTAAAAATTATCAGCATCAAAATTTTCCTAAAGAAAAACACGTTTCCGGAATACACGAATATACATATAGGAGGTCCATCCATCATCCATCCTACTAGACTAACTATATATATCGTCGGTGATTCATCAGAGGCAAACGGCGGGCGAGTTGACATGATGGCGGGCACGAACAAGTCGACGAAGCTATTCCTGTTGATCTTGCTAATGGTCATCTTCATCGCCTCACATATATAAGTGCTTTTTTTATACATATTTCCTAGTTTTCATTTAGCTGAAAGTTTTCAATCAATGATTTACTACTTTATGTTTTAATTTTTTTTTAAGGATTATTTGTATAATAATTATAAATCATTGGATCTAGATCTAATGGCTCAAAGAGGTGACTGAAAATTACACAAACTTTCAGTCAGCTGAAAATTAGCAAGTCTCTTTTTTATATACCGAATTTTAGTGACTGTCAATCCGCCGCTAACCATCTCCTTAATCTGTTTTTTTTTTCGGATACATGAATTGGTGCAGAGGAGGATATGGTCATGCGGGTCACCGGCGATGGCAATTTTTTTTTTCCGAAAGATCCGGAACATTACCGGCGATGGTAATCCATGCGATGCCCTGGCTGATGCGCGCTGCCTGGTAAGCTGTTTCAGACCAGGCAAGTGCAACGCGTGCTGCAAGAAGCTGTGCTTCAAATATGGCAAATGCAGTTGGCTCTCCTGCTCCTGCTGCCACGGAGAATAAAAGCGCTACCTTGGATGTAATAATAGCTGGCATCTTGACGATATGTGATTTACTCTCAATCTCTATAATAATAAAGAACTTATATATTGGTCTTTCCCCGTTCAATTTCAGTTTTGTTTTCCATTTTCTTCACGACGTTAAACACAAATCTTCTCTTCTTCTTCTACTTATACTTTTTTTTTTTAACTAATATTTACCGTGACTCCGTGAGTCTGTTTGTTGCCTCGAATGTTTGTCCCCTTGTTTTTCTTCCCTTACCACTAGATCTGAGATATTGATAGTCTAATCAATCATACTTATTGCAAGACCAGGTTCATAATCTGGTTGCACCTCGTGTTGGTTCCTGGTGTGCAGTTTTCTGGTGGGGAGAAGAGAGGAAAAAGGATGGAGGGGAAGAAATTAAGGGCCAAAGGGGACGAGGGGGCAGGGCAACTGGGCAACGAAACCAAACAGCTGCTAGTTTTCTTGCTTTTGCGTATTCTTGCCTGGTAAGGTGAGTAAGCTCTGTCAAGGGATCCAAATAAATGGACCCTTTGGATTAGAACAATGTAAGTGCGAGCCGTGCGCCACGATGCACCGCGGCACCCTCTTAGCGCGTATCCTGTCCCGATGGCTACCGGCTGCCTTGCCTACCCTTGACAAAAAAGGCTGAGCCTCACGTGAAGAAACCAAGATTCAGTAGGACACGGGACGAGACCGGCCGGCCGGTCAACAATCAATCAGTGCACGCTCGACCGAGCCGAGCGGTCGCGTGCGTGGGCGCAGCCGATGCTCCCTTCGGCGGGCGGCGTGCCGGCGTGCTCCAGCGTGACACAAACATTTTCACCACCCTTGCGTGCACTGCTTCCGAGGCATCATCAGGAGCAGGAGCAAATGAACATGATTTACTGCACAAAAAGTACTGTATAGTTAACAACTCCCTAGCGCGGCTTGGTGGCCTCCGTGGGCTGATCGATCGAATTCAGTCGTCGTCACGCGCCGATGGGCCGCACGCGGGTCGCCTTCTTGCGGGCTTCCTTGACCGAGCGCCAGGCCGACGCGCAGCGGCCGGCGAGGTATGCGGCGGCGGAGACGGCGAACTTGAAGAGGAGGACGGCGAGGACGGCGGCGGCGCCGAGGGCGAAGAAGGCGACGAGGAAGAAGATCACCGAGCCGAGGACTCGCTCCAGGAACTTGAGCAGCGATTCGTCGTCGCCGGAAGGGGAAGCAGGTGGAATGTTTGCGTACGTGGAGGAGGAAGAGAAGCTTGCGGCGTCGGTGGAGGAGCTTGCGGCCGTGACTTCGTCGTCGGAGGAGGAAGAGAAGCTTGCGGCTGGGTCGTCGGCGTCGGTGGAGCTCGCGACCGGAGCGGTGGCCTCGGCGTAGGCTGGGACGTCGGAGAGGAGGAAGCGGGGACCGCGGATGTCGGCTCGTGGGACGGCGGCGTGGCGTGGACGCCGGGAGAGGCGGGGACGATGAGGAGGGACGCGGCGGCGAGCGTGAGGAGGAGCTGAAGACGCAGCATGCGGCGGGCCATGGTCGGCGGCCAGCCGGTCGTCGTCCTCGTCCCTCGTTCGATCGAATGAGGAAGCACGCTCGTTCGCAGGGACCCCAAAGCGCGTGCCTCCTTTCTGTCTGCGGCAGCGTACGAGCGCTGAGCTGCGACGTGTAGCCGGCTGATTAGGCGAGAGATAGGAGCATCATCTTTTCGGCCAAAGACAGAGAGAGTACACAAAAGCGGCTTGCAGCGCGTTTCTTCCTCGGCGATGACTTCCGATCGATCACTTGCGCGACCACGACGTGTCGCCGCCGTGTCGTCGTTGGAATCAACCGTCGCAGCTGCTCAGAGCGCTTTATTTATCAATTTCTTTTCGACGGATTATCAGCTTAACAGCGTCACTGTGTCAGGCGACGACGGTTTTTGGAGACGTCCATTCACTGACGATCGCGGCTGTTGCAGAACCTACCGGTCGTTTCCCCTCTCCGATGAGCCGATCGAGTCCGTGCAGGAGCAGAGCAGCTAGTGCTTCTTCTGACAAGAGACGTACGTGCCGAGAGAACTCGTCGGAGATAGTACTACCTACCAACCAAACTGACGGCATGCGTTATTCGCCATCACATCGCTCTCCTTATTCAGACTTGATTCCTTGAACGATCATGCATGGTGCCGTGGCTTAGAGCGAAGACAACAGCGCTTCAATGGTCGCTCTCACAAGTAGTAGGACGAACGCGTATCAGACTGGGGATGGATGGGGGCCAAAAGAAAGGCAATGTCGTCTGTACTTACTCTTTAATAACGCTTCCATATCGACGACGCGAGATACACACGCTCGTTCGAGAGTGAGCACGAGATAGACAAATTGACAAAAGCTACATATACGCACTCCCTCCCTGTCTCTCTCGTTGCGTCCACATGCTGCAAGCCTGGAAGGCCGGAAGCAACGAATGGACGATGGGCTGTGTCCTCCCGCGTCAAGATTCCAGAAATGATCGTGCACGAATCACATCTCGGCGACTTAATTTGATTCCATGCGTGGCCGAAGCAGGGAACGAACGCATATATATCCAATCCAATGGTATCAGTTGCGAGTTGAGGGTCAGACTTGTCGCTACGCTCTAGTAGCAGCTGCTAGCCAGGTCGTTTTGCATATATACTCCATCTCGCCGTGCTAGTCATATAAGCATTTCGCTATATATAATTATAAACCAAACAGCGCGTGCAGTAATAATCGAAACAACATCGTCGGAGGAAGCTTAATGTGCTGGCAGTGTTAGCCTATCGAGATAGCGCGATGATGGAGAACAAATAAACGGCAGAACAGTAGCAGTCATCAAGCTTAATTTAGTCGTCGTCGTCGTCGGTGGCCTGCGGCGTGGCGTGACGAGAGGATCACGGCGGCGAAGAGTGCCAGTGCCAGGATTTGGTGAGAAAGGAGGCGGCAGCGGCGGGCCATGGCTAGGAAAGTCCTCGTCTAAGCGGTGAGGACGGTGGCGTGGCGTGACCTGGGAGGACGGCGAGGAGGAAGCTAGGACGCGGCCGCGAGGGCCAAGAGCTGCAACGTCTCGGCGTGTTATTGTTGGAGCTTGGAATCAACCGTGCTTGCTCTAAATTACGAGAGGAACTACTGCTAGCTCTTTAGTTTCTTTAAATTGCAATGTTTTGCAGCTTATTAATTAGGTAGGACTGAAAATAAAAAAGAGTACGTACTGGCTGCCTGGCTTGACTATTGGTACTATGATCTCGTTCCCATAAAGCGACTTGCTTGTCCGTTCGTACGTTCATCATCATCAGATGCTCTGCTCCCGGTGGGCGACCACGACGCTGAGAGACGGCAGCTCGAGGGAAAGAAAGAGAGGCATGCATGGGTCTGCGCTCGGCGGGTCTGGCCAATGCCACCAAACGCAATAGAGCCTACAGCTGCTGAATTGCAGGATCCATCGCGCACGATCATCGCGTCACGTCTCGGCGACATGGAAGTCTGCTGATGTGAAACTAGTGAACCAGATGCGACACGCGCGTGGTCGCAGCAGAGACAGAACGCATTGTCCAATGCTGAAGTTGCGAGTTCAGGTTCAGACTTCACTTCCCTCGTCGGCGCATACAATAAGCATTTCGTTAATATACTGCATTACTACAACTTAACAATGTAGCAGTGTTAATTAGCCTAAGAATCCTGAGCTCTCTCTCTCTCTCTGTCTCTCTCCGAAAAGAAAAATAAAAACACTAGGCATCAGAGGCAGATCGCGTACAGGAACAAGCAGCACAACAATCTGCACCCTGTACTTTTGCTGGCCTGCCAGCCGGGGACGACCTGCAACTGCAAGCTGTCGTCCGTCATCAGGGGCCAGCGGCGGTGGCGGCCTCGGCGTGGTCGAGGGGACGCACACGTGGCGAGGCCATGATCCACCAGCTCCTCGCCGCCGCGTACTTTTCAGCAACGAAAGTGGCGGCCAAGGGACAGAACGGACGGACGAGCAAGGTGGCGACACAGATGAGGAGCACGGCGATGGCGGCGGCGAAGGCTCCGAAGAAGAGCAGTACCAGCACGTCGCCGCCTGCTGAGTAGTCGCCGTCGGAGGGGCTCGGGGCCGGACCGGGCGCGTCGACGTCGTCGTCGTCGGCGGCGGGAACAACGCCGCCTGACTCTGATGATGATGATAGGAAGGCGTGGAGTGGCGGCGCGGCGTCGTCGCTGGTGGAGGTGACGTGGACGGAGGAGCCGGCGGCGAGGGGGAGCGGCGCCCCGGAGTCGTCGCCGACGGGGGCCTGCCGCGTGGCGTGAGCGTGACGAGCGGCGGCGGCGAGGAGGGTCACGGCGGCGGCGAGTGCCAGTGCGAGGAGGAGCTGGTGATGAGAGAGAAGGCCGCTGCGGCGGCGGGCCATGGCTGCCGCCGGCCGGGTCTCGGATCGGAGGAGAGGCCGCGCGCGCGTGGGCGATCGATTGATTTGGTTCTCTGGTGGGTTCGCGGTCGGTCGAAAACCCCAAAAGCGCGCGCGTTCGTGCAATCGTGCGTGTGGCGGCCAACTACTAGTATTGCACTGGTAATAAGTGGTAAGTAAAGCAGCAGCTGCTTGCGATGCGACGACGTGTCGGTTGCCAAACGGTCGCTCGCGTGCTGTCAGATCACAGCTTGCTTGTTGTGCCAAAGTGCGTGCTAGGCCAGACGGTGACGAGAGTGGCAAAACATCCACTCGACCTGCAGCCGCGCGCGCAGGGGATGTGTCTGCCCCTCACAATGCAAAACCACGCGTATTTTATACACAAGGGATCAACATCAACTTGTTGTTACCACTCCGCGTCGTGCTCTGGCCCCGCGCGAGTGCGCGACGCGACATCCTCTCCTGCTCGATATCGGCGAGTGAGAGCGAGAGGACGACGAGATCGGCAAGAGACCCACTTATCATCACTCTTCTTAGGCCCTTATATATAGTGCGACAAGCCAACAATGGCAGAGCACTCTTTGGCCGCACTTTTATACTACTACAAGCAGTCTAGTACTAGTTGATCACTCATCTATATCTTCGGCTCCATCTCTTTATTGATTCCTCCCTCAACGACGCCGCGTGAACCTGTGCGGCCGGGGAAGAAGCCCTGCGCAGATATCCTTCGGCCATGCCTTGTTCCAACCATATCCTTTTATTTTCTTTTCTTTTTTTTCTCATGAGAAATTTCTAAGCAAAGCAAGTTTTTTTTTTTAGGATAGCAAAGCAAGCGTTATGCGCTGATCACCCAACATTAATTATCTCAGACTTTCTGTTTTTTATAGGAGGAGATATGATAATGGGCCGCGTGCACTTCCAAGTTTTTCGTCAACGTCTTCATCCAGCCCAGATAAGTTAACTGGGCCAGGCTGCTGGGCTACCATCAAGCCATCAACATCTGGCCCTTTTTATAGCAAATTACTACATCTCTTTCCTCAAAACAAAACAAAAGCAAGTTATATCTCAGTCCGGTCTTGGAACAAGAAAGTTTTTTCTTTGAGGACTGGAACAAGAAAGTTTTTTTAGGATCAAAACATTTTTATTTGATTGTAAAAAGACATTTTTATTTGGGTACTAGTACATGGTGAAGTTGAGATGTAATAAACTGAACTTATTTAGTAATTATTCCATACAAATCTCCATCCTAATATCTATCAGTAAAAAGAAGAACACATTTAGAAAAAATAATATTTAAAGATAGATAGGCACATAAATGTGCAGTGACTTGAACTTAAGTTGGATGTCAACATACATGCTTTGTTATATAGTCCTTTTATCAATCATGAGTCTAAACGGAAATGCTTGGTTATGTCTTTTCTAAAAAAAATTAGTATATATACACGTACCAGCATTTACCTATGTAAACAAACGCATCAATATTCACTTGCACTATTTAGGATGATACTATATATTTTTTAAAAAATATTCACAATCATAGACATTTTTGGAACGTCATATATTCGAAAATTATTCGTGCTTGAAAAAAAACATTCGAAAAGAAAAATCCAATCCGTCGGTTCCCGTCTTCTTTCCCTTTCCCCCCTATACAACGATATCTTTCTTCTATCCAAAAAAATCCGCCTGTTTCTCCTTGCCTCTTCTGCCCCCTTCCTCTCCTCCGACGCGGCGTGCTCGCTCCCTCTCCCTCTTCTCCGGTGGGCGTCGGCCTCATCTCCGTTACCCCTTCACGCGATGGCCCCCTCCTCAGCACTCGCTCCGGTGGCCTTCCGGTCTTCCTTCTCGACGCCGCTCTCTTCCAACCCTACTCGTAAGTCCCGAAGCTCCAATCTCTGCGCTCCATTTCGGTTAATTCTGCTCTGGGTTTCGATATTATAGGATTATATCACAAGGCATTGGGGAAAATATTAAGGTGCAGTAGTGAATTAAAGATCGATTTCTTTCGTCTCGCGCCGTACATTGGAGCCTGATTTGGGAGGAAGGTACGATTGGCGGCGGCGGCGGCGCGGCACGGCGAGTACGAGTTCGTCTCCGTGGGTGAGAAGGACGAGGCGCCCGTGATTCAGTAGTTCGTCAGTGCTTGACCTTCCGTACCAAGGTAGCTGCCGGCGCTCAAGTGGTGGGGGTGGCCGGCGGGATATAGGGCCAGCGGGGGGTGCGTCCGCGACACCAGACTAGGTGGCTACGGAGCGGCTGTCGCTGACGGTAGCCGTCTGCTGCGCTCGGCAGCCGGTGAGGTCGACACCGGCTCCCGTCATGAGTATCTCTGAGAGAGATGTGCAAATCTTGAAGTGTGTATTATATTATCCCCAAAGGCTATTTACTTGGAAAGACCTGAAGATTTCTATTTTTTTCTTTTCTTTTTTTGTGCTTTATTTAGCAGCTCGGGGACCAGGGTTGTTTTATTCAGTGATTTTTTTCTTGATTCTGTTCGTACATCATGCCAATTTTGCATTGCTTTGTGGAACCAAAATGAGCAATATGTAGTATTATCCACTGTTTCAGGCTTCCATAATTTCCTTTTGAGTTACCAATGTGCACCTTATTACATGTTGATCATTGCTATTAGATTCTGGCAACATCTGAAGGAACTGCACATACTGTTTGATGTCGTGCAGGTAACAGAATAAACATAGAAGCTGCTTTCTGTTTACCATGTACCACAAGGAAAAGATCCAGTTATAGATCCTTCCGCGTGTACAGCTTGTTTGGAGGCAAGAAGGATAAAGACGAGAATGGTGATGAGGCACCGTCGAAAGTAAGATCTTAACCTGCCCTTGGTGTTTATCTTATTTCATTTTCAGTGCTATTGTGATTCCATTCCGGTAGCTAAACTACTCTCATTTGAGTTTTGTTTGAAGAAAACTCATTAAGTATGTGTATGCATAATCTTAGGAAGATGAGGTTCTATAGTTACCTACCCTGCTGTTAATGATGCTTCTCGTGGAATGTGAAGCTCTAGTTTTGTTTAGAATTTCAGTAGTATTGTTTTCAGTATTCTGTTCATCATGTCAAAATTGAAGTTGCCTGCGCATAATTTTGCAGGTTACTGTTCAAGTTTTTACAGTTCTGTCTAATTATAAACTATTTTTTTTAATAACCATGAAGCCACTCATATCGCACTTATTTTAGGCAGGAATTTTTGGCAATATGCAAAATCTCTATGAGACTGTTAAGAAGGCTCAGATGGTAGTCCAAGTTGAGGCTGTACGGGTGCAAAAGGAGCTTGCGGCGTATGCATTTGGATCATAGAGTAATATTTAACATGTTCATACAAAGTGGCTTGGTTGTCTGACTTTATTTCTCCTTGTTCTAGGACTGAGATTGATGGCTATTGTGAAGGCGAACTAATCAAGGTATGCCTGGGACTAGTCGAGGACTAATCATGTTCACTCCTGCTAGTTAGATGCTTGCTTGCATTTTGTACTTTATATATCTCTGTCATAACAACTAAGTTCTCACTATCCTGAGAAAACCAAAATCTTGTAAAATCTGCCTGAAAAAAAAAACTCATCATCTTTTGCAGCCCTCTTTGGGTTATTTGAAAAGAACTCATTCTACTGTTGCTCTTCTCTGAAATTTTCTGTTGCTATATGAACTAGGTAATGTCACCTATTTTGTCACATACGGTGTAACATTGTAGTGTCAAACCATGCATACGCCTATATAATTTGGTAGTGCCAAATTATGCATCATGCTGTATCACATGATGTCGTAGCACATGTTGTGTAATTCTTATGTGCCTTTTTTTTTTGGCGAATCAATACTGTCAAAACTGCAAGTTGGGAGGCAGAAATAATTGATGTATCATGGCTTTGTTGGCACAAAAATGAATTGATATGTCTTTCACATTTGAATTCAGAAAGGACATATTAATAATGTTATGAGTTTTAAGATCTGTGCTTCTTTTATAGAACAATTTGTGAGTTGAAGTTCTTATGGATTTTCACGTTCCTTATATTTGTTGGGATTTCATTCTTTTTATATATTTTTTTACTTCGAATGCTTGTTCATATTAATTTGATTCCTTGACCAGGTAACTCTTTCGGGAAACCAGCAACCTATAAGAGTTGAAATCACGGAGGCTGCTATGGAGTTAGGTGCTGAAGTATGTATCATGTCTTCACTTGTCTGATTATTTTCTTTCCTGTAAGTTTATGTTCTTGTTTGCATAGGTGAGGTAATGGTATAACCATGTTTTATACGAACTATATTTGCGATAGGCATATTGTATTGGCTGACCACCTTACACTCATGTACCAAAACAAAACCAATTGTTTCTCACTCATTTGTTTCCTAATAAAAGATGTCCAGGGAACAATGTGTATCAGTTTCAACTTTGAAGAGCGAAACACGATGAAAATACTCCAAATTCATAAGACACACAGCTTGTCCCTGTAAGAGGCCACTGGTGTTTTGTATTAATAATAAAGGAAATCAATTCACAGTTTACAAGGCAGAGGATAAAGGAACACATGGACACCTATTACATATGAGGCCACAAATTACACCCTATATCTGATATGTAAAAGGGCTAGTAGGTTTTATCAGTGATTCCAGTTAGTTGGATAGGTAGGAATGCCTCTGGGTACCTCAACATCTTATTATCTTTATTACAAGTCATTATCCCTTTTCTTGGTTAAAGTTATGGTCCCATTTGGTTATATTTCCCCTATAATTTTATTCATTCCTCAGAAACTTTCCGAGATGGTCAATGATGCATACAAGGATGCACACCAAAGGAGTGTCCAGGTGTGAATCCAGATATCACTTAACCTCGAGAGAATGCAAAATTGAATTCTAATCTTAAATGGTCTCCTATACATACCTGCAGGCTATGAAAGAGAGGATGGCTGACTTGGCACAGAGCTTAGGAATGCCTGCTGGTCTCGGCGATGGGCTCAAGTAATGTCACAATTTGTGAAAAGTTTCCAATAAAAAGTGTTCTCAATTTTGTATACCAGCTGTTCCAGTCATCAAATTAACCCCTCTGCGACTTCTAGATGTGTAAGAATTGTACTCGTGAGCACCTATTTCTTTCAATGGTAGTTTACCATTTTACACGAACAGATATTGTGCATGTGGTACTCGGCCCTGTACTAAGTCCCTGAACAGCCCATGGATGTAGATGTAGATATCTTTTACACGCTGACCTGTCTAAATTCTGTTGGGTCAATCTCTTCTGCGCTTCGACCTAACAAGTTTGGGCCGGCCATTAGAATTGGGGTCTCGACTGAAGTCTTCGTGTTTAATTACTGAACATCTATCTGGAAGTGTATGTTCATAACTTTCATTTTCCCGACTATCAAAGTGGTGAACGTTTGCTTCTTGCATTATCCCGCAATCCTAGATCTGTCTTGCAATTACTCACAGCGGTGTAGGTTCATTCCCTAGAGCGAAATCGTTCTGAGTCCTGACGCTAGTCTTTTTACTGGATTGCCTTACTAAACACAAGGATAGTTCCAAATAGGGTACCTTAGTCTTAGACAAGAGAAGAAGTGTAAGAATTTCATTGGTATCGTCTTGAATGGGAAGCCTTGATGTAAGCGAGCCTATAAAAACGAACAGGCTGTATCGTTTAACAAGTTGTATGAAATGACCCACAGTAGCCAAACATGAATACTAATCTTATGGCAGAATTTGATTTGTCGTTCTCTGTTCAAATTACGTGTGAATGCGTACCAAAAAGGGCTGTTGGACGTAGAGTCACCGAACCTTCGTAGGCCAAGCCGGTTTTTTTTTCATGAAAAAATATATATAACTATGTATGTTGCCAAAGACAGTTCATGCATCATGTTTTCACGGAAATCATTGCGCATGTGAAGCTTCAGGTATCTCTTATCATTCAAGCTCACAAGATTATTCGCCATGTAAAATAATAATTTATAAATCATGTGAAGAATTGAATAAAAAAATGAGTCCATTTAACGATGAGACTAGCCCACTCCACTATGCACAACATGCACAAGTGCATTTTTAGATTACCCACAAAAGAATTGCATTCTTAGATGAAATTAAATATCTAGAAAAATTATATTCACTCCAAAAAAACCTTGTTTTCATGTAAGAGTGAACCATCTATACAAATTAAATATTTTGTAGTAGCGACCAAGGAGTTTACAATGTTGGTGGCTAGTAAGAAGTTGAAACAAAAATACAGTGCAGCAATCACAAATCACTTTTAAGCCGCCGCTACATGCTAGCAGCAAAGTGACGCGATACATAGGTTGCATATGTCTTTCCATCAAATCTGCTTTGTTGAAAATGAAAAATCTTTGTCACCTACATCTCATTTGCTTATTAAACGCCTTTAATTACTTGTAGCTTAGGACCGAAATTATTCCAAATCCATGTTCCCTTTCGTAGCCTTTAAAACCCTCAAGATACCCAAGTAGGGAGATACCCCTGTCACCCAATGGAACGGACGATTCTCTTTTGGCTCCTTTTGAGATAACCGTACGTTTATTTATATTCGTGCATGCTTATTTAGGCTTTATGCTAGTGATGTGAAAGGAGAATGTTGGGGGCGTGCACAGAGTCGTATGCCTTGAACTGGACACGTTTCTAGTGCTAAGAGGTCGAGGACAAATGGATGACATAAACAAGATTGGACACCTGGCACACATCCAGTTTTTTCTTTGTTTTTTGAAAAGCAAAGGTGTGAACCTTTACTAGAGAGTAATATGTTCGCAGATTCACATGCACTCCCATCCAAGTAAATATGTTAGCTTTCTTATGAAAGCTTATGGGCTATGATAATCATTCAATTGCGTAAGGCTATATATTCTCATGTTCGTTGTAACATTTTTGTTCATGTAGTATAAGTTGTATTACTGTATTTACCAAACAAGGGTGGTTAAGCATCATTTAATAATTAAGGAACTTGCTAATTTTGAGTTGACTATATGTTTGAACAACTTTCAATCACCGCTTTGAGTCATCGAATCTAGATCCTACAATTTATAATTATTATACAGATAATCCTACAAAAGAAAAATCAAAACACAAAGTAACAAATCATTGACTGAAAGTTTTCAGTCGATTGAAGGCTAGAAAATATGTTTAACTAATAATGTCTGATTCCTAGTAGCTAATCCAAAACAAAATGTGGTTAGACAATCTTTGTATTAAGAAGAAGACTAAAATAGGTTGATGATCATTAACAACAACGTGACGCAATTAAAGCAACAGTCAGGTTCTAGCATACTATTACAAATTGGAATAAAAAAAATTTGATGTGTCGGGAAAAGAAGCCTCCCGACAGCATATACTAAGGAGAAGAGATTTCTCAAGCAGATCGAGAAAATCCCCGAACCCTCTCTCAAAACATACATAGAAACTCAACTGATCGTGTGAGTTGTGACACGAGTCTTTACCTTATGATTTGGTTTGGGAAGGACGAGGCAATTTTTTTCACTGTACTGCGGCAAGCTACAATGCCGTGCAGGAGAGGGGGAATTGGAATGAACACTAGCTAGAAACAGAGCAACCCGACTACATCTTAATGGGATAGTTTCACGACAAGGAACTATACGGTTGGGGAGATCTACTAGAGGAACTCAAGCACCAAATTAACTCCCGCAATCCACGTAGACTCATCGAAGCAACAACTGCCTTTTAGTATTTCCTCCTTTTCTTTTTGCACTAGCTTATTTCCTGTTCAAAGGACAACCAAATAAAAATGGAGTACTTAAGTCAACATGCAACTTTCATGCAAACTTAAATTGATTTCTTTTTAATTTCATAATCGAGCATTTTGTGAGCCCATGGTAACAAAGTTAACTGCTAGCAGCAAAAGGAATATCCTGAAATTAATCATATAATAACAACATAATGAAGGATGCCAAAAAAGCAAAATGTGGTGCATATATCATTCACATAAGCCTCGCTGATAATGACGGCATATGACATGGATCTAATTAGTATTAAGTACTCAAGTAAGTTGAAAGCAGGATTTGGTGAATGCCAAAATTTCCGTGCCTTGTTCAGATCGACAGTGCCATCTGAAGCTGATGTTTCTCTTATCCTGATTGGCTCCAAGATTTTTGAACAGCCTTATGGACTACCAGCGTGCATATTTTTGTAATCTTTACTATCTGTTAGGAGTTTGTTGTTAAGCCTCAATTGATTAATAATGCTAACGCTTCAAGTAGATTCCGGGTGTTTTCGGCTGCTCCATTGATTAGTGGACATGATTTGGATCCGATGAGTCAGCTGATTCATCACTAATGATGTCTGCATAAAATAACATTTCTGTAACGTATGCATGTCACTTCAGGTGTTTGTGTGTGTACTTTAACAGTAAGGAGAGGACTAGATGGAGTCTGCTGCATAACCTACTAATGGATATTTTGATGAGTTGCGTAGTTGACAGCAGAGTATGTTAAGGCACTAGAGGATGCTGATCTCTTCCCCAGCACTTTCATCAAAGTATTTTGATTGACATCGACTTGGAAATGTATCGGAGAATAATTTGGATACTAAACACAAGTGACGAATCTTGTGCGACTAGTCGTCGTTCATAGAAAACCAGCCATCTTGCAGTTGGTTTAGTTTGGGATGGACGCTATATTAATTAGTTAGCGAAAGAGAGTGGACCATGATATAGCTGTTATCTATTAGCTAAGTACCTTGGATTCTTGCTCTGGTTCTTGTTGTTGTTGCATGACTTTTGCTTATCTGAAAAGCATGTTCACATTTTGGCTTCCTGAAAGCCGAGTAAAATCTCACTTTCCAAAAAAAGCATGTTCATAAACGTGCAATTTGGACGGGTGGAGAAGCCTCACGGCCGAACAGCTAGAGATAACTTGTTATTAGAATCTTAAATCTTGTATATAAGAGTGAACCCCGAAGTGTTAATACAACATCTCTTGTAAAAAAATCAGCTGTTGCAATGCCCACACTTTTCTCTGTTTATGGTCAAACTTGGGAGTTTTCGAGAAAAGTGCTCTGTACCTCTTAAATCATTTCAACATAACTTGAACTAGCTCCGGACATGATCAATTATTTAGCCATACCTATTATGCGTGATTTACGCACCAAAACAATGTGCTTTTGGATAATCGTCATATCATTCCACTGTAGGGTGATTATATCGAGTAGTCAAGATACTAAGTTTTCATGCTGTTGCTGTCAGTAACGCCCTGTTAATTACCCTGCTTGCAGCCGCACAGCATTGCATGTCAGTGGAGAAAACTCGTCATTATCATCAGAGGACGAGAAAGTAGACAAACCAGCTATCACCACTCACCATTGATGCAATAGTTGGCGCTGTGCAGCTTTAATTTTGAATCAGTGACTTACACAACCACAATGATGACGCCTCTGTCACTACACCACATACTGGAAGTGCATCCATCCACAGTCGCATTAGGGAAGTTCTGATAGGGTCCCGTAGGTTTAATCAGGGTAGGATGATGCATGTCAGCATCACTAACTAACAACCGGTAATAGTACCTGATGAAGTTATGTTCCAACTTCCAAGCTTGTTGCTACATACATATGAGAGCAAAGCTAGCTAGCATCTAAAAAAAATCAACTTGGGTTTCCGTTGTGAACATACAATGCAAGGGAACAAAATAACGAGGAAATACTATTTATTAGTATTTATTTGGGGGAAACTTATTAGCAGTATACTTCCGATGTTGCTGAAATACCCAAGGCACTATTCCGTTGTGAATGACCGAGAATTTGTGAACACATTGTTTCCATGCAGCTACTTACCAATCAGGAAATGTATATAATAAATACAAATACTAAACTAAAAAAGGGACTAAAGTTATTGTGCATTGAGTTATAAAAAAAGTTATTATGCATCTCAGTCACATCTTCTTTTTTGTAAAAAAAAACTTATTATTTTTTCCTGATTTATATATTAGAGAAAAGATAATAAGAAAATGAATATTATATTTTTGTTAGAAAAAATAGAAGAAACTTCCCGCCTCTATGTGTTCGCACACAACCTTAACATTATTACAAAACTCAGCCATAGCTGATGACCCAAGGGAGCACAGGCAAAATATTATGTCACGCAGAGTCTATTGTTATGTTTTCATCTGTGACAAACAAAACTCTCCTATGCTGCAGTCTGATATGTGGCTCGCCACCCGGAACGGCTCCTGTATGTTGTTGTCATGCTGCAACAGTGACCAGTACCACAATCAATATGTTCTTCTGAATATAACATGCATAAAAAAAGTATATCAGCAATTCTAAAAAAATTAAAAGAGTTTGTAAAAAATCTTGTTCTCGATCCTAAATAGTTACTATATGTTCCTGTGTGTGAGTGAAAGTAACAGATCAATGTCATCACCTAGAAAAAAAAATACCTTTTCATTAATTCTCCGGTGGGCAGTCTGCCTGCAAACTTTCATTTTTTTTAGTAGCGCAAAGCAGCCATGATTTTAAAAGGTTCACTCCAAATAGATACTAGAAATGCTCCATGCTAAATTATTTCCCTGCAACTTGAGCACATCGATGTATGTATAACTGTATACCATCTGATGGTTTTATTTATGAGTTTTTATCCAAGTTAACGCCTAATTTTGCTGCTAAATTCGTATTTGTCGTCAATCGAACATCTGAAACACTTTTTGAATGCTGTATAATACCATATCTAGAAGACCTAAAAACAACGTCTACCCCCTTTGATCGAAATCTCTCTGAAGGTTACGAGTGCAACCTTATATAGTCCTCTGCTTCCACGTATACAAGTTTGGCAGAAAGATGCAGGGCAACGTGAGGCCGTCCATGAAAGCCCACGTCCTTTTTAGATAAACAAAACAATTAAAGGGACCAAACTGAAGTATACTACCATTGCAACTAGGAGGAATAATCAAGACTAGGTACAGATAGCCATCTAGAGTAGTTCAAAGTATAGGTAATTAATTAAGCTTATAAATAATACGCATGAAAACCATAGGCTGTATCTGCACAACAAGCAGAAGATTGAAAGTGTTAGAATCCACAAAAAGTAACCAAAAGAGACGGATCAGGATGCGGCAGGCTGGACATCACATTACACAGGAACAACAAGAGATCGCTACGTATAAAATATGCATGCAGGAATCTCAAGATCATATGTGAAGGCTGAAGCTATGTTATACTGTTATCTTCTCACCTTATGACTGCTATAATTAATTCAACTAATTAATGACGCATTCGATTTTTTGTTTAGCAGCACAACTAACTAGCTATAGACTAACTACTGGCTAGCTAAGTAGCCTGTAGGTCATTTTGACATTTTTTTAGCGTCTGCAACAACCAGGCAAATCTCCAGCTTTGTTGCCTTTCCAGTTTCTTATACTATACTAGGTTAACAAAAGAGACACTACAAGTTGTGAGATCAACGTGGCACACGCGCGCATCATATATGCACATAGGTGCAGTTATAAAGCGATAGGATGAATGGTTGCTTTGCTTGCTTGGCATTGATTTTGTTTTGAGATCACCGCCAAGTACTATACTGTTCAACTGTTGGCGTGGCAAACTTATTAATCTGCGCGTATGATTGATGATGGGGGTATTCTAGTAGTTTTTCTACCTGATTAGGTGAACTGGCCTTGAGACGCAGCTTCTTTTTACGACTAAATAACCGAATATATATATCAATGAATTAAGGTATGCATTATGAGCATACGTGTCCCAGGCTGAGCCAAGCTTGTCGATTCGAATTATGATTGTTTTTATGGCGAGACACAATGAACAGCTAATTGTACAATTATTCATGGATATAGATACCTCACTTGCTAGCTAAGTATAATACAAAAAAAAAACACCGTGAAAGGACAAGGGAAATCCGATGACAATTCAAAGATCTAATGAAATATTTCGTGGCTAGGACAATCTTTTAGCAGATATGTTGTTACTACATCAAGTTGGTCGGAATCATTGCAACTAGCTATATATATCTTTTGTTTCTAAGACAAAGTCATATATCATTTTAATTAATTTATATGCATGAAGCATGAACCCTAATTATTAGACAAATTTGTGCATGCATGTGGGTTTGGTATTAATTGTGTGTTATTCATATCTCATTGTTGCAATCGTGTTCATCCCGCCTACACTTATAAGCAATAACATAAAAAGCAGCATCAATTATTGGATCATTCCCAGTAGTGATCTGACTAATGAAACTGTCATATTGTTGCCCAAAATTACAAACCGGGCCATGATACTCCCTCTGATTTTCTTACGTTAGTTTAATCATGAACTAACACAGAAATGACTGGATGTTCAATTAAAAGGATCCCTCACTCCAAAACTACAAAGAAAACTTCAAAAAAGAGCTTGCCAAGGTTATCCATAGAGCAAAAGCAGACTTCAAGCAAAATCTTCAATTATGACTAGACAATCTTTCTTAGTTCTTATTTTGTTTTATTTTCTCTTCCTTCTAAAAGTAATTTCTTCATTGTACTCGTTTACTCTTTCAATATTCTAAATATATAACCAGTAGGGGAAGATCCCTCCTGTTTCATAAAAAAAGTCCTATATATATGCCGGACGGTGTATTTTTTTCAGGGTCACCAAAAAAATATTAATTTGCTCCTGTGATTAAATTCTATCCATTTTTCTCAGGTGCTTGATTTTACGGGATGGATATTTTAATTTCTCAACTCTCCTGCTATCTGCATGATCATCTATCATGGTTTCCATATATATATGTTGGCCAATTAAACGTGATAGATAGTTAGCATTGCACAGCAGACATGTGACATGTCACAAACTTAATTATGCATATGATCATGAGAGATGACATGCATGCCCAACCAAACCTCAACTACTAGTTTTGTTACTTCGGTGTGCCTAACACGTCACTACGTGGAGTGAGCTTAATTTACTATATAGTCAAAGCCTTACCAGCTTTTTGTCGCAAAAAAAAAAGCTTACCAACTTTCAGTTTGATTTCACGATTTGTTTAAGATTGTGATTAAAGGAGAAACAACTGCAAGTGAAAGATTTTTCGATTTGCACGGAAGTTCGATAGCGACTAATGCTCTAAGGATCAATGGATCACACGTATATATACCAGATCATGTGGAAAACTAAGATGCATAAAATATATATATTTGAGATTAAAAAGCATAATTATAAGCATGCATATATATGATCTCTACAATGGCTACTTAACTACTTTAATTGGATTAATTATTATAATATCGACGTCACTATTGAATTTCATGGAGATGGAGAGATGCGCGCACAGAGACTGAAACGGATGAACTGTAGCACATGCAGCATGATTAGTGGTACGGTCCAGGCTTAATCCTAGAAAAGAAGATAATCAATTTGCGTAGCTAGATACGCATCTCGGCGGTTGCTCGATCTATATGTGTACCAAATGTATATTTCCTTGTGATGCTGTGTCGAAGTGTGCTCTACTTTTTGGTGACAGATCTTTAGTTGGTACTTGGTTTTGCTGATTCGTGTACTCCAACATACAAGGAACCGAATAAACAGTAGTTGCTACAGTACAAAACCACACCAAAACAAAGCTACGATAAAACGGCTCAGGCATAATGCCACATGAAAACTTCAATTTGACTGGGTATGTTTAATATTTTCTTGTTAATAATTAATTTGATAGTTACATGTAAAAGTTCGATCAACAATGAAATGACCAAGTAATGTTTTAGTATTTCGAAGTTTTTGATTTGGACCAACCTTGTCAGTTGTCATAGACTTTAATTATAGCGAAGTCCATAGAGGTCACCTGAGTAGGTAGAGACGTAAGCATATTTTGTAACACATACACTTAGTTAATAACCTAAGTTTGAATGTTCTTAGTTGCTTGAGAAAAATACTATCCAATAACATTTGCTGAATCAGCTCTTGAGTTGCATCTGACAGGAATATTCTCTCATGTTTCTATCACTATAAGAGATTTATAAACACCATAATGAAAGCAAACTATGTATACCAATAAGTTAGCCCACTCTCATCATACTACTAGTTAAGTACAAGTTGGACTCAGCAGGTTTTAGCAATGCCATCAAGCCATAAACCAAGTTTTTTTTTTGAGATTACAAAGTACAACTCAGACACTCACAACGCACGCACACTCACCCCTATGAACATACGTACGCAAACTCTACCCCTATGAGCATCCTTAAAGACTGAGCCGACAAATTCTCGAGATTGACAAAGTCATTATTGGCGCCTCGCTGTCGACGGAGCGTCGCCTACTGAAAGTACAATACCGTTAAATACTAGTAAATTCGCTCCCATGGGGAATCAAAACCAGGACATGAGATGTTACTGAGGCTCTTGTAACCATTAGGCTACAGGCACTTTCGCGCCATAAACCAAGTTAGCGTTGGAAAACGAGTAGAAGTTAGTTTGACTCCGACCAGCTCTATAACTAGAGTCTTTCTGGGATGCAGGGAGAGTATTGTTCAACAGAAAGTACCGAGAGACTTGCTTGCTCGGTAAAAAATATTCCTCTCCGCTCAAAATTATTCTTGTTTTCTTTTTAGTACAAATGTAAATAGCTTCTCCTATTTGTTCTTATTTCTTAAGCATTTAAAATAAAGCCTAATAACTTTTCCGTTCATATAAACTTTCTTGTTCATTGTATAAAAATGAATTAAGAGGATGCATCCATGACAGACACATAGAACTTCCAAAGATTATATCCTGATTGAGTACACATATATCCGCAGAAATGCTCTGCCCAGAATATATTTGGTGCTCTAGCTGGAATTTATAGGTCTCGGTCTATAAGCCATCTATTGAAATTAATTTGTGCCTCCCCGATACGCATGAAGCTAATAAACAATCTTAGCAAGTAATTAAGCATACATAGAAAATGAAAGGTACACATCCGATTAGAATCTCCATTGTTTAACAAGTAGTGTTCCTACATGCATGGTGTGTCATTGTAGCTATCTTTTAACTGTGCAGCTAGGTATAGTATAACCAATAGCTACCACTGCTCCTAATTAGGCCCCACCTATTAGCTAGCACTTGTAACTAAGGTGTAATTTAGGAGAACGGGATGGAGAGAGAGAGAGAGGAGGAGGCAAGGAACTGCAGAGAGATGTGAGAGATGGCGGCATTAGGTCCTACATTATTAGATAAGCACAGAGACATATTCTATGTCATGTTTATGTTGGGTTTGGCATCATACTCAACAGCTAGCTATAGTTAAATCCTGGTAATGATCAAATCAAGCTCACAATCTATTATACAATTTTCTTGTGTCCCCTGCATATCATCCATTGATTATTTTCTACCTGGGCCCACAAAGCCCTCACACACTCGCTGTCTTTCTCCTCTCTGCCTACGTGTATAAATGCTCGGTTTCCTTGGTTCTAAAGTGAGGAAGAAGCAGCACTCAGTACCAGCTTACAAGAAGCTGCTTGTGTAGCTCTATCGTTTGTTTGTTCATACACAGAATCAGATAGGGAGAGATTATCAGAGTTCAATTGTTGAAGAGCGAGAGATCGAGAGGCAGAGAGACATGGGAGTGATGTGCGAAGCAGAGGCAGGGGCGAAGAAGACGATGATAAGAGTGAGGGAGTTTGATGTGGGGAGAGACCTCCGGGCCGTGGAGGAGCTGGAGCGCCGGTGCCAGGTCGGCATGTCCGGCGACCAAAACCCCGACGATAACGGCGGCGCACGGAAGAAGAAGACCAAGAAAGGCATGTCCCTCTACGTGGAGCAGATCGGCGACCCGTTTTCCCGGATCCGCCATGCGCCGGACCACGTCATACTGGTAATTTCAACATACTATAAATATCCACAGCATGCACTCAGCGAGCAGCCACAAGCAGCACTCGGCAATTTTTGTAGAAGTGCCATTGATGCCTCAATTTTAATCTTGAGATGCGCGTGCATGATAGTGACACTGATTGATCATGTATGTGTGTGTAGGTTGCTGAATATGGGGATGAAGAAGATATTGTCGGAGTGATCAAGGCCTGCACAAGGATGGTGAGCAGAGGGAAGACGAAGAAGAAGCAAAGTCCCAGCAGCTCCAAGCAGCAGTGCCACCAGTTTGTGAAGGTGGCATGCCTTCTTGGCCTCAGGGTGTCCCCCTCTCACAGGTAACTTAATTATAATTTCTAACACTAATCAATCCGAATTACTAGTAGTTTATTTCTCTTGAATTATTATTAGGTGTAAACACATTGCCCCGAGCAATGCGAGCAAACACGACAGTGCACTGACACAGATCATTTGCAGGCGCCTCGGGATCGCTTCGGAGCTGGTCCGCCGCGCCGAGTCGTGGAGCGCGTCCCGCGGCGCGTCGCACGCCACCATGGCCACCACCGCGTCGAACACGGCGTCGCTGGCGCTCTTCACCGGCCCGCGCTTCGCCTACGCGCCCTTCCGCCGCCCCGTGTTCCTGGGCCACCCGGTCCACCGCCATCGGGCCCGCCTCCCGCGGGCCCACCGCGTCCTCCGCCTCCCTCCGCCGCTCGCCGCCGCCGCCTACGCCGCGCTGCTGCCCCCCGCCGCCGCCGAGTTCCAGCCCGCCGACCTGCCGGCCCTCTTGGCCCACAAGCTCACGCTCGGCACCTACCTCGCCATCGAGCGCTCCGGCCCGGCCCGCGGCCCGCCGTCCTACGCGCTGCTCAGCGTCTGGGACGCCACGCGGTCGCTGCGCCTCCGCGTGGGCGGCGCGCCCACGCTGCTGCGCGCGTCGCTGGCGGCGGCGCGCGCGCTCGACCGGAACGCGCCGTGGCTGCAGCTGCCCTCCGTCCCCGACATCTTCAGGCCGTTCGGGACCTACCTCCTCTACGGGCTCCGCATGTCAGGGCCCGAGGGCCCGGCCCTGCTCCGCACGCTCTGCCGCCACGCGCACAACGTCGCGCGCAAGAACCCGGCCTGCGCCGTCGTGGCGGCCGACCTCGGGCCCGACGACCCGGCGGCGGCCGCCGTGCCGCACTGGCCCAGGTTCTCCAGCGACGAGGACGTATGGTGCATCAAGAAGCTCCGTGTCAATGGCGGCAATGCCCGCGATGACGACGATGACTGGACGGCCTCGTCGCCCGCTGGAGTACTGTTCGTGGACCCCCGGGAATTCTGACACGAATCTGCTAAATTTTGAATTTTCTCTTTTTATGACTGTGTAGATACAACATCATACATCTTTCACATGTGCATGTGGCACATCAATGCATAAGTTGCGTTGACATGTCCAGGTAGTTTAGCAACCTTCATCAGTTTTTGACTCTGAACTCTGATGAGCGATGGGTGGTCAGTTTCTGCAGAGCATTAGGCAGGGAAAACGACCATCCATCATATCTCAAAGATGCAGATGTCATTCATATAGTAGGGCACTTGTTGTTAATCTGGGTCTCTCCTCTCCTGTATAGTCAAGATTCATGAACTCATATAGGCGATCCTATTCATTAGCTCAGCTATTCAATCAAAATTCAATGAAAGAACTCGATTGACCTGTTCAAGATTTACATGAACTGAATAACAGCGGAATTACCAGAGAACTACGACATACCCACGAAAATCAGCATAGATTGGAAGCAATCTACTCTAACCATTCTGGGTCCCTAAAAAAAACTATTATGATCAGTGATTGTCGTGCAGAGGTTATACGGTCAGTATCATTGACTGAATGAAGAAAATTCAACTACAGTAGTGAATGCCCGTTGGTTCCAGGAAGTCTTCAGTTTTTCAACCAGATCACGTATGCCAAAAAATGAAGAGCGAATCCCTGATATATCCTTAAACAATAAGCCACCAGTGTCATGCAGCAACTTGAATACTTGATGGGTCCAGTTCAACGCAGGTCACAAAGAAAGTGCCATTTCGAGATCAGGTTGTAATCAACACCAGATATAGCATATAAAGTGACTTAAATACTCAATTGATTTTTTGTTCAGTACAAGCCAAACCATATCTTCCTCAAGGAATATCAGGTCCTACTTGAAATTACTAGTAGGGTTTAAAACAAGAACAGATAAACTTAAATAAAATAATAACACAGAAGACGTGCTACAAAATACTATAACTAATAAAAAGTACAATATGGAAATCCCTTCCTGTTTTCTGTCAAAAAAAAAAAGATGACTGCAGTAATTGTCGATATGTGGCTGGGTATCCTCTAATTCTCCAAAATCTGGAAAAGCAAACATAAACAAATACTAGTTAACTCTCATTCGTTTTGAAATATTCATGAAGGCCATAGCCAAGAGATGTGAAACAAGAGAACACATTACTCTAGTTTGGTAGAAAAGAACTAGTCTGTAGTCTGCACAAGATAGTTGCACGTGATATCAGACAATGTTATGATGTGTTGAATTCAAGTCTGAAAAGATAAATGAGCTACATGGCAATGCCCACTTGGACCATTAGAACTGACATAATAAAGCATATCAAAGCTCACATAGAGGTGCAGGTGCAGACAATTCATTTTCCACGAGCAATCCGAACAAATTAGAAAATATTCTATCTGCACCAAGAAATCCTATTGTTTATGTCATATATTCTAAAATTTGTTCAGACTATTCATAGAATATTCTTTGTAATTTTCTTGGTCTAAAGAATTTTGATGGATAGGAGGCCACAAATTAAAGAAGAAGCATATCTGCCAGCTATAATATGGAGATTGAGAATAAACTTACGACTTGGTTCTGACATAATACACTTAGATCTAATAAAGTGTAATGTTAAAAAGAATATGCAAAATCAGTCCAATCTGCTTACACGACACAGTGCAACTAGATCTAACAAGAACCACAACTGGACCAGGATAAGCAAAATATCTGTCTAATCAGTTAGTGAGCTACAAAAAGAAGAATAGAACTTTGAAAAGGAGAAGAGAGAAGGCAGACATAACAAAAATCTACTTTGCGCCACTTCCCAACTGAATGATGAATGTGCAAAAATAAAAATAAAACAAAATGACTGGTACAAAAGAACAAAGAAAAGCTAACACCAGAGAATAATGGTTATGGAATGGTATTTGCAGTTGAAAAGCTTTGTTTTGCACACTAGAATTGGCATAGAGAGCACACTGCAACTGGCATAGAAACTACTCTTTTAGAGCACAATTTACTGGACAAGACTAGCAGAGAATGATGAACAGGAAATGCACTTCAGATCTTTCTCAGTGACCACAACGAATCAGATTGGAAATATATGTAACTTTATTATGGAAAGTGAAAGGTTCATTGGAAATGAGGGTCCTACATCTTTATTTTGATATATTATTTTTGACTCCCGGTTCAAATAACTCTAAAGCTAAAAATCTGCAATCGTAAGAGACATTGAAAATTTGTTCAATGCTTCAAGTGAACCAACGTTACACAAAAATTTAGGAAAAATATTAACTATTTATCACAGAATAATTGTATACTACAACGAATCAGATTGGAAATATATGTAACTTTATTATGGAAAGTGAAAGGTTCATTGGAAATGAGGGTCCTACATCTTTATTTTGATATATTATTTTTGACTCCCGGTTCAAATAACTCTAAAGCTAAAAATCTGCAATCGTAAGAGACATTGAAAATTTGTTCAATGTTTCAAGTGAACCAACGTTACACAAAAATTTAGGAAAAAGATTAACTATTTATCACAGAATAATTGTATACTAACCTTGAAGTGAACGATTGTCTGGCTTGTTTCTCTTTCTAACTCAAGAAATTAAAAAATTCCGGGGGCTGTCTTACCCCCCCGCAGGTTAAGTTTTTTTAACTCAAGAAATTACAATAATTTTTTGAGTAATACTAGATGGTGACTTTGCAGGATCGACAGCACAACCTATGTCACATGGATAGGTCCTCAACATAATTAACCTTTTGGAAGAGACTCTTTCTCATCTTTTGTTTGACTGCCCATTTGGTGTCTACTACCGGTTCAGTCTTGGCATTATATGGGATGAAGACCTGGGAGTGCACTGCAAGATATACAAGGCAAACAGAATTTTCAGTATCAATTCTTCATGGAAATCTTTTCAGTGGCCAGTGTGGCCACTGAATGGAATATTCGGAAAACAGAGAAATACCAAGTTCTTTTTTACAACAGACCAGTGTGGCCAGTTGGAATATGGAAAAGATCATTCAAAGATGAAGTTCACCTGCACTTGTACAGGACACATGAGTGACACCATCAAGCTATCCAAATATGGCAATACTCAGTGTAATTTAAATGTTGTCTAACTTCCTGTTGTTGTTGTATCCTTTTCTTCCCCCTCTGTAGTTTTCTTTCTAGTCTTGTTTAATCTCTTGATTAGCTTAGTCTTGTCCCCACAGTTTTTAGATTAGTCTTCTCCCCCCTTTGGTGCCTCTTCTTGCTTCTTGTACTGTAGCTTGCACTGCGGGGATTGGGGAACTCCTCAAATGGACAAAACTTAAATAGTCAATTTGTATGGATCTCGTGGAATTATTTCCTTGTCACATACCCTGCCGAATTTAACACCAGAAAAAAAATGTTTCCTTTCATAAGAACAAATAAAGCGTGTCAGCATTTGAGAGAAGAGGTTTTCACAATTTTAAGAGCAAACAAACTGAGCTTAGGTTCAATTTCTTTACGGAGATATGACTGATTCATTCTTATTCCTTGACCAAAGATACGACAGTGCTGTTCTTACGTAGATGGTCACCTAACAATGATAACTAACGAAAAAATCAACCAAGGATCAGATCAGATCAGTTCCAAATGTAAAGATATGCACTAACTATAGCCAAGATGGTGGTTGTGGTTGATCTATCATGTTGTTTATGTCTCTTTTATGCTTTCTAGTAGTGGTGGTGTTCTACTTTCCAATCTTTGAATGATGTGAGAAGCTCTCATTTGAGGATTAAATGAAATAGGTTGAGACCAGTCGTTTCTTTATCTATGAAGCAAAGATGTCCGACCTTCGAGTGCTCTCGGAAACTACAGCTATGAAAATAAGCATGCATATGTGAAAAAAAAAAGCCATGCATGCTGCCTACTCCTTACCTCAAGCTGGTCCTAGCTGTGGCAATTGATCCTAATTATGGCTGTGAAGGCCATGCTCATAACACAATATTCCTGTCAGTTAATTAAGTTTATATTCATTAATTAGGAATCAGAATTCCAGATGACAGATGTACTAGACCAGCAATATAACATTAGAAACCATCTTTAGACAAAATCCTTCCTGATTATTGTTAGCTATATCGGTTTGTGGTTCAAGAATGCATTGCTCTGACAACAGACATACAGAACGAAGCACAAAAGAAAAGGAAACCAAAATTTGCTAACCTTTAGTATCCTCCAAGGCTCCAAGGATTGATAAGCAGTGCAGCCTGGTATTTCAAGCTTTCTCACATTCATTTTAGAGACATATGTCCATTAAAAATCGCCCTTGGTGATTTGCTATGAAATTTGAATGAACTAGTTTCTTACTTGTTAGTACAAGCCAAATACGAATATCTGCAGAAGTGCATATTTGCCTTCAGTTGATTACCTTCAGGAAAGCTCTGGTAATCTGCAATGAGCTACATAGGACAAAAACCAATGAACTCAAATGATCCCTTTAACACACAGGGATAGAAAAAAAAAACACTAAATTTGAACTTCACAGTACTTAACACTAGTACTGATAGCAAGGATCTGAAGTAAAGAGATTAAAAGAGACAGGCCAAAACCTGATAGAAATGGAAGCTAACTAATCAATCATGCAAAAAGGCACATGTATTTACATAAAATAAAAGCACAAATCACACAGGGTACTTGAATAAAATCTCACACAGTTTCGCATCGATACCTGCTCTTTAATTTTCAGCTTGCCAATGTTGCCCATTCCCTCAACTTTTACAGTCAGCAGAACCCCAAGATGATCAGATACTGCAACTCCACAATTTGACCAATCAGCATGAGACCAAACTACATAGTATATAGTAAATGTAAAAAGTTCAATCATGTCGAAAACAATCCTCTGATGCGTTGAACTTCTCTAAGATGAACGGCAGATGCTGAAAGATCAGAGAAGCAGTTGGGCTACTTGCAATAGCATACTGCCGAATAAAAATTACATGGAATCTGGGGAATCACATCGATCTGATCTGACGAATTGATGAGCTATTTCAAGAACACGAGAGAGCTCACCCAAAACGGTGATCAGCGTCACCATCACGCATCTTCGCCGCGACGGCCGCGCCCCCATTCCTCGTCGCGTCGTCCTCCGCTTCTGAATCAGATACGGAGCCGGTTTCCGGACGTGGCTCTCCTTGTTGGCATTGGATCTGGCTCTGCCCTGCCGCTTCTCTGAATACCGACATCAAGAAAAAGAAAGAAACTGAAACCCACTCACGAACTATTGTCAAGAAGATGGGCATGGGCCGAAGAAACGGTCCAATTCGAATTCAGCAGCCATGCCAACGCCTATATAATTTGCAGTCACTGCCTATTGCGCGAGCCATACCACCAGCAAACTTGAGTGCGAACGAGATATATTGCCGGTGGACACGACGAGGAAGCAAGAAGGAAATCATCGAGCCAACATTCCTCTGGCGATATGCTCCTCTACTCTACATCATGCATGTATCCACTGTCTCCCGCTACCTTGCGCGAGTTACACTTGCGCAGACTCGGGCAAGAGGGACCCTGCTGGTTGCAAATCGGCAGATGGTCTTCGTGGAGGAGCAGGAGCACGAGGAGGAAGATCATGAAGGTGATGAGAGGAGCCCGAGCCCAAAGAGGAGCGCCATACTAAAGGTGCTCACCAAGTGCTTCCTTATCAGCGTAATAACACGTCGCCGTTTGAGGCGGAGTCGTCCGCTGCCGCCGGCGACCAGTGGCGGCCGCACATAGGTCTCGAGGTGCCCGGAAGAGAAACAAGCTGACCCGGGATACTGACACTCAACTGAAGATGCCTGCCTACATATCAAGAATTTTTTTTGGCAAATGTTTATGTGCAGTGATAAAGATTGCCACTCGCATGCAATTGTTAACTAGACAGACTGATACAAGTGCTGTCTTGGCCAATGCGATTATTCTTTTTCTTACTCCCCTTATTCACAAAAAGTTACGACATTTTATTAGCTAAAAAATAAGCTTAAAAAGTTGTTCCAAAATCATCAGTTACAAGCTGGAACCGAAAAGCACACACCGTTATTTTGGTGTGATCAATCAAGACGGCGGAGAAGGTACTCAACTTCGACATCCTTCGTCAAGGGCATCACCCACTGATCATACAGTTTAGATAGCACTTTAGGATCAACTTTGCATTCACTGTCTTCAGCAACGTTTTCTTGCTTGTCAGCATTGTCCTCCAACATGACATTCTGCCCAAATGTTCTAGCCTTCTTCTCTACTCTCCTCTTCACCTTTTCTTCAACAGCCTTGAATGTCAGCAAATTCATGAGCGTATCCTTGTCCTGCATTGAGCAGTGGGATAAAGAAAATGAGAGGTTCGATTCCGATAGGAGATTCACTACTATAAGAAAAATGCTAGCACTGGATGGAGATTAGCACCTTGAGTACTTTAAAGACAGTAAGGCAGATGAATAAAACCAGTAGCACTATAACTAAGGACTCTGAACATGAGAAAATGAACCAAGTGGCTTCTGACATGCACATGCAAAATAACTTCGGCCAAATTATGATCTTTTTACATATCCCAAGCGCCAACTGCCAAGTACATATAGACAATGGAAAGAACCAAACTTCTTCAAGATGCTACACATAATATCAGCAAATCAGCCAATACAGCAATTATGTAAGTAACGGGAGAAAGCAGAGTATGAGGTGTTCAGCAAATTAACCTTAGCTTGTATTGCTGGACTATAATCTTGAGGAGCATCTATGAATTTCACCTCAGCCACGTATTTACCAATATGGATTCTTCTAGATATAACCTATAAAAAATCAATGCATTTCGTCTACATAAATTGAGTAATTGACTTCAAAATAAGAACCAACACTATGTAATTATTAATTCAATTAAAACAATTAGATTGAACATGTCAGAGAAACGCTGGAGATTGCTGAAAGTTCAAGAAAAGAAAAGGAACAAAGAAATGCTAGTACACAACACATACCTGCAAACATGCAAAATCCAAGGCCGCCATTTCTGCATAGTTACCATCATCACCATCCACAGTGAACAATGGAAGCAATTCGTTGAAGTACATCTTCCATATAGCATCATTCACACTGACCAGTGAAGCAACAGGGTGCAAAACCTAAGAATGCAAACATAAAGATTTGAGCATCTCATCAATGATCACTCATTATTTCTTGATATCGCAAGGTTAACACGTGATGTAAACCTTTGGGTAACTTTTGGCAGGAAAGAGATGCGAGGGAAGATCTTGAGGGAAGAATGGAACATCCTCCGGCTTTTGATAGCGTCCAGCCTACAAATTTCCCATATGTAATGACTCTGTAAAGGCGACAATACAGGATGATGATATTGGAGATACAACTATTGGTCTCCGATCAGTAGCTTTAATATGGACGTCCTGTTAAGCTGCCCTGTCCAGGATGAGTCGTTCTCCCTTTGACAATATGAATTTGTACAGATGGCTAAAAGAAATAACATTTTAGTTTCCTCCCTTTTCTCGTTTGCTCTCTGTATTTGACACAAGCAAATAAACGCATGATCAGGTCCTAAAGAAATAATAACGGGAAGCCAAGTGAAGAGACAAGATCATAAGGTGAATAAGAAGGAAATAGACCACTTGTCTCAGATCCATTGTATATAAAGTTAAAGTACCAACTATCTGGACTTGGTTCATTTCCAGCTCCAAGTGGAACACTTGATAAATGTAATTACTACGTACTAACAGTGGCACTAGGGCATCAAACACCCCAGCTGCAATAAACGACACGAACAATCCCGATTCCGATTCGTGTAATGCTAGTCTTATTTTCGCTAGCAAGTTGCCTAGCAAAAGGCCTAGAACAGATTAAAAGCAGAGCCAGATGGAAGGAGGAGACTTGCCTTGGACTGCAGGGCCTCTGCTTCCCTGACGAAGAACTCGACGAGGGACCGTCCTCCGCCGGTGGCGGGCGCGTAGGCCGGCGCGTTGCGCGGGTGCCTGGCGCGCTCGATGAGCGCAAACACCACCGAGTCTTCCTCCCGGACCAGCGCGTCGCGCACCGCGGCCAAGCTCAGCTGCGCTTCCTGCTGCTGGCCTGCCGCCGCGTCCATGGCGAGGGATCGGATAGGATGGGCTCGCAAGCTAGGATGGATGGGTTCTACCAAGTGTGAATCGCGGGAAATCTGGGATTCTCGGGGAAGGGGAAAGGAGCAATTGTTTTTTTTTTTTTTGAGCAATTGTTTCGGCACGATGGTAAGTGGCGAGCCCACTAAGAGCAGTGAAAAGAAAAAAGAACACTGATATCAGCAACACTGATCCTTCCTACGGACGAGCCAGAGGAGCATTCATAAATTTTTTTTTTTACAAATCCTCACCCACCCAATAAATTTATTTTCATCTTAATGACATATATTTAACTAATTTTATAAATTTTAGACATAAAATTAAAAATAAACTAAGTTAAATAAATTTAACATTGTAAAACACCAAATTATAATTGATATTTTTATTTAAAAAATATAAAGATTATACTTTCAAAAAATTGTATGTTTGATAAAAGCATCATTGACTACTTCAAATAAATAAAAATATATTAAATAAATTAAACATGTGCATGTTAGGGTGATTTTTATAACAAAACCCGCTAATTAAATGAGAATTTGAAAAAATATATATAATTTATGGGTGGGAATATCAAACTCCAAGTAAATTATAGGGTCATTTTTACAATTAACCCATTTAAAAAAGACACTCAAAAGTGTGTCTCAGTTTTTGTTTTGACTAATGACTTTCACCTTTGATCAGTGACTTTCATACATTTAATTAAGTTTAAATAAGATTACCTTGTTAAAGCTAAGGTGAAGCTTTGCACGAAGGTCACGAGTTAATCTTGACAGAGCAAGGTGGCATGGAGATAACTATTCGCTTTTCATTATTTTAGCGACCTAGCCTGATTCAAATACGAGAACTCACGTGACGCTCTCCGCGTACTACCTTGCTGAAAGAGCGGATACTGTCAGTCAGGTTCAGAATACAATACAAGGGCACAGGGCAAATATCTTTTTTTTTTACTAGCAAAATGTCTGTGTGTTGCTACGGATTTAAAAAATAAAATATTTTTTATAATTGAAATATGAATTGTTTACACAATATAATTATCAGATATATACAATATTATTGACATTTTTTACATGAAAGATTATATTTGTATTATCATTGGTGCTTCTTAGTATACCATTTTATATGTTAAAAATAATATTTTTTTACCATTTTACCATATTCTAAAAATTTTATCTAAAAGGAAAAATTAATTCAAATATGATCTTTGCAACGTGATTTTAAACTTAAAAACTTGCTTCAATGGACAAAGTTAAAACATGAAAGTTGTAGATCTCATCAAGGTCTTTTCGAAACATATGTGGATCATATTATTTGAACTTCAGAGCTAGAAGATATGGGTACTGCACAGAGACCTATGTAGAAGAGTCCGAATCAGAACAAATATTTTTGCATCACATATTTGGAAACCAAAACAGTGGGATCTGGATTTCTATTGAATACCAAAGTTATAGAACTCTTTTCGAGAGCTAGAATATAGAGTCTGAGTTTGCTTCATTTGAGCTCTGGACGAGGAAATTATGATTTTTAAAATTTGGTACTTGATATAGAAGGTACGAAACCGATTTGGATTCAACCTCTATCTTTGTGGACACGAAGTAAACGACCGTACCTTAATTAATAGGTTGTAGAGAAAATATATAAGAGCACATGTATTTGTTCACCTGACAATTGTAGGAGATATTGTAGATACTTTTGATTATGGTATTTGCTAATTTCTAGCTGACTGAAAGTTTGATTAACTTTTAATCATTTTTTTAAGATAAGATTGTTTATAATTATTATATAAATACTCTCTCCGTTCAAGTTCAACGATATAAGCATTTTTTGACATTTGGGTTTGTTCAATAATATAAGTATTTGTAGAGTATGAACATAATAAATGAGTAGTGTAAACATAATAAATAAGATATGGTTGGATGAGAGAGAAATTTTTTATGTGATAAAAGTATGAGTATGATAGTCTTTTCATCTTATTCTTATTTTATATTGGGATTCTAGAAATGCTTATATTTTTAAATGGAGGGGGTAATTTTATATAATAAAATTAAAATAAAAAATAATAAATCATGAATCAAAAACTTTTATTTAATTAAAGGCTAGAAAATATATTTGATTATTCATTCACTGGCGCACGGTGCATTGTAGGACACACGTGGTGGTAGGAGAGCAGGCCAGGTCACGACAGTGGCAGTGGCAGTGACGTCGTACATCCTTCCGGCGACGCGGACGTTGAGGATGTAAGATCCGACGGGGCTGGCGACGTTGTAAAGTGTGGAGTAGTATTTGAGTCCGAAGAGCTCGGAAATGATGGCCAGGATTATCGGGTACGCTGCGCCGAAGCAGAACCCGACGAGCACCGATGCCGCGTACAGGGAACCCGGCACGCCAAACGCGATGAGCAGGTGGCCCGGAATCGTGAGGAGGAGCACGCCGGCGACCAGCAGCGCCTCCGACGCGAAGCCCGAGGTGACACGGCCCAGGTAGTTCCAGATGCTGATAAGCGGGACCAAGGTCGCAGTACTCGGTAAGTTTGACGATTTCTTAATTTCGAATGACCACTAAGTTGACAATTAACCTACTACTGTACGTTGATAAAGGTAAGGTGAAGCTTTGCACGAAGGTAAGGTGAAGCTTTACGTTGATAGAGCTAAGGTGAAGCTTTGCACGAAGGTCACGATTTATTAAAAGAAATGAAATCGTCACAAGTTATTCTTGACAGAGCAAGGTGGCATAGAGAGATAATTATTCCCTTTTCATGAACTAGCGACCTAGCCTGAATTCAAATGGGATCACTTACGTGACCCTCTTCGCGTACTACCTTGCTGACAGAGCGGAAACTGCCAGGTTCGGATTATAATACAAGGGCACATGTCTTCTTCTTTTTAGGCATGCATCATATAAGAGCACGTGTATATGTTTACCTGACAATGTACGCAATACAGTAGAGACTATGGATTATTCATCCACTGGGCGTGCATCGAAGGACACACGTGGTGGTAGGAGAGCCGGCCAGGTCACGACAGTGGCAGCGGCAGTTGCCACCACGCGCGTTGCTCTCCGTGTGTCCCTTTCTCCCCAAGTGACAGCAGCGCTGTCGACCGCACGGGCCACCATTTCCGCATGCGTGGCGTGGTTCCCGCGGCGCATTCCGAGCCCCAAATATTTGTTGCTTGCATTGCAGGGAAGATTGACGCAACCAACCTACCTACCACGCCTCGAATCGGAGCACGATCCTAGTACTGCAGCCATTCATTATTACCTATAAAAAAAGTCAATTATTATTAGGTCAGTCTTAATAGAAGTTTTATTAGTATGAAATAAGTTGATACATTGATAAAAAGAGTGATATAATACTGTAATTAAGAATGAAAGAGAGAAAATACACTGTTTCATATGTATAAAACTCCTATTAAGAGTAAAAAGTTTCTTCCCAATAGATTTTGATCAATCTTAATATAATAATTTATTATTATGACTTATCTATGAAATTGTGAAATAAAATTCATTTATTATTAGGTCAGTTTCAATAAAAGTTTTATTAATATTAAATAAGGTAACACATCAACAAAAAAATTGACATGACACTGTAATTAAGATGAAAGAGAGAAAATACACTGTTTCATATACATGAAACTTTCATTGCGAGTAAAAAGTTTCTTCCCAATAGATTTTGATCAATCTTAATATAATAATTTATTATTATAACTTATCTATGAAATTATGAAATAAAATTTTGTATTAAAGGAACCAATTTTATTCTTCAAACTAAACATTTAAATTTGATATGACACTATAATAAGGAGTGAAATGAAACGAGACTTGCCTTTGTAATAAAAGAAGAAAGGAGGAAAAAGTTCACACAATCCACGCCGCGAGAAACACGTTGCGTTTTGGTCCTGGTCTGGTCTTTACTTTTTCCTTGATTGGGCTCAGTTTCGAGGACTGACACCGTCCACGACACATTGCGTGGTGTAGAGTCTGTAGACTAGCTAGCTCGTCCCCTTCCTTCCTCCGTCCGCGTCGTCAAGGTCCTCGGTGCTGGTCGTTCACATGACATGACCGTGCGAGCGACGGGCGGGCGGGCTAATTAAACGGCGTCTTCTGCTCTAGTCGTTCCCTCTCATTTCGGTGTGTTTCCCGTGCCATTTCCCATTAACAAATTCTTTCTCCTTGGCGGGGAGATTTCCTCGTCGGTACTAAAGAACTCGACCTTGCTCTGATTCTGACTTCTGAGCGGCGTCCGAGTCAGGCAGGTGACGCTTCCGTATCTTGCTCGTTCGACGAATTCCGTCCGAGGAAGGTAAGAAGGTTGGTGGGCATGGCCAAGGTGGTGTGCGTCACCGGCGCCGGCGGCTTCATCGGGTCCTGGATCGTCAAGCTCCTCCTCGCCCACGGGTACGCCGTCCGGGGCACCTCCCGCCGCGCCGGTACGCGATTCCTCTCCTTTCGCCGTCCGTTTCCCCAAGAAAAAAAAAATCATTTCTTTCTTGCACCATGAACGGAGCTGATGAATTGGTTGGTGGCGGCGCAGATGACCCCAAGAACGCGCACCTGTGGGCGCTGGACGGCGCGGCGGAGCGCCTGACGATGCTACAGGTGGACCTGCTCGACCGTGCCAGCCTCCGCGCCGCCTTCCACGGCTGCGACGGCGTCATCCACACCGCATCGCCGATGCACGACAACCCCGTGAGTACTGTAGCCGCCCGGCTGGATCCCATCTCATCTCACCTCCTCCGTGCAGGCGTAAATCAAATGCTGATGGATTACTCACGCACAGCTTGGTTTCTGCTTGGCAGGAGGAGATCATCGAGCCCATCATCGACGGGACGCAGAACGTCGTGGAGGCCGCTGCCGACGCCGGCGTGCGCCGCCTCGTGCTGTCCTCCACCATCGGCACCATGTACATGAACCCGCACCGCGACCCCGACGCGCCGCTCGACGATTCCAGCTGGAGCGACCTCGACTACTGCAAGCGCACCAAAGTAATTACTACTGCAGTAGTAAACTAAAACCCAAATCTTTACTACTTACTTTATATTATTCCCCAAACAAGTTAAGTTATTCACCTGACGCGAATTGGGGGGGAACGGGAATTTCGCAGAACTGGTACTGCTACGCGAAGACGATCGCGGAGCGGAGCGCGTGGGCGGCGGCGCGGGCGCGGGGGCTGGACCTGGCCGTGGTCATCCCGGTGGTGACGCTCGGCGAGCTGCTGCAGTCCGCCATGAACACCAGCACGCTGCACATCCTCAAGTACCTCACCGGCGAGGCCAAGGCGTACGTCAACGAGTCGCACGCGTACGTGCACGTCAAGGACGCGGCGGAGGCGCACGTCCGGGTGCTCCTGGCGCCCGGGGCCGGCGGCCGGCGATACGTCTGCGCCGAGCGCACGCTGCACCGCGGCGAGCTCTGCCGCATCCTCGCTCAACTCTTCCCGGAGTACCCCATTCCGACCAGGTACTATTATACAGTATATCCCAATAATGCAGCTGCCTCCTCTCGTTCCTGGTTCTGAATTGTTTAGTGCCTAGTACTTACTTTTCATGTGCCACAAATAACAAATTAAAAGCGTGGTTTAGGGTCCTTGCAGAATTCAGATCTGCTTGGATTGCGTTGTTAAGAATTCGTGCAAAGGTAGTTTGATTCCTATTATCCAGTGATCTAAACTACTGAAATAAATTTTTTTTAGAGGAACGAACTTCTGAAAGAGTAATCATTAACTCGAAACCAGGTTCTGCTACACACTAGTGACTTTTTTTCCTCTTAATATAAGACCAAGATAGTCAAACAGAAAGCGACCAATATCAAACTTGACTGAAGATATAGTTTGCATCTGCAAGATCATCCATTGTATCTTTATGCTTGCACATGTTCTGTTGATAAACAACATCATCTTCAAAACTGCTTCGAGATGGAGCAGTGAATTTACTTCCGTGGTACTCTTGAAACGACCTCCACTTTGACTTCTACAGGTGCAAGGATGAGGTAAACCCGCCAAAGAAAGTTTACAAGTTTACAAACCAACCTCTCAAGGACCTAGGTATCAAGTTCACACCTGTGCATGAATACCTCTATGAAGCAGTGAAATCGCTGCAAGACAAGGGATTCCTCAAGAAAGTCTCTGACACTAAGGTAAAAAAAGATACTACCATATAACCATCTCCTAAATCCTAATCATTCACAGTGGTACCATACCCTTGAATTTCATACATTCCATCTCTTTAGTGAAAGGGAAAGAAAGAATCGATAAACTAGCACTGATAGTTTCAATTCAGTCTTAAAATCATACAGGATTCATAGATAACTCTGGAGTTTGGACGGCAAATTTTGTATGGCCTGCAATGAACTTGTGGACATATATTGTCATTGGTTCCTTACTGTGGTTTCTCATTTGCAGGTGTCTGAAAGGCAGAGTTCCTCGCTGCTATCGCACATGCTGATTTCGAAACTTTGATAGATTCTGCACAATTTGACCATGTAATCTAGCTATATTCAGAATAAGATGTTCATTTGATTGATTCAATTTTGTGGTTGGTTCTTGTATGTAGCTAATTGCCTTGTGTGTAACTGTGTATGTAACATCCTTGCACACTGGTTTGCATCAAGAGTCTAGAGCAATTTCAATGATAACACTGAAGAAATTCCCCAGCTCGAAACATAGGCTTCTTGATTGCCTTATTTAATGAGATTGCCTCCATGAAAACCAGCAAAGCCTCATCTTATCAAGAAAACACGATGGTCTTACGTCTTCAGCTCGAAGTGGTAACCGATTATGTATATTAGAACAAATTGATCGAGTTGACCAGTGTCCAGCTTTTGATTTGCATGTTCATATACGTTGGCCATCAGTTCCTGCCTACTTTTCATGATCTAGTATCTACTTCAACGGCAATCTTCGACATCACTTTTGTTCTTGCTGGCCCACGTATATCAGAACAGCCTTTACATTTACCAACCCATATATAGGGTAGGCCTTGATGGCCCACGTAAGAAATGTCTCGCGTCAGACAGGCTTGCCTAAACTGCGAAATGTAACCACGAGTAAGTGAATCCACTCTTAAAATGTACGGAGTACTCTTAATGCTCGTTGCTCATAATGTACAACCAATTTAATTATGGTACACGTATGTTTTGTTGGTAATTATATAAGCCCACCGTAAAAAAGAACGGCACATGGATGGTAGTAAAAACGCACCCATAATAAGATTCATGGATGGTAGGTAATACACGGCTATGCTCAAGCCCAAGCTCAGTGCAGTGAAAAGGATAAATGAAGAGACCTCTAGTATATTATAGAATAAAAGGAGATCGTCAGTAGCAATTTTTTGTTGGTCTTTCAAGGAGCTGTAATACGTAATGGTGAATGAATGTCTGTAACATTTCATGAGCTGGAGTATTCTTTCGTTCTGGTTCGTACAGGAGCATTGTCACTCACTGGCATTTCGGTGGTTGTGGTTTCTTTTTTTTCGAAGGCAAACACCAAATTTCATAAAGGTTACTGAAATTCATCACTTGTTTCAGGCAATCCCAAAATATTATAGCGCATATGCTTCCAAGACTCGCAGATAAATGTTGAACAGCCAACTTAAACATACGACAACTCCCCGACAGGGCATAACCCGCATATATGCCTTATATGGTGAGCTAACATCGCGTCCTTTCACAGAAGAAAACTTGCAGTACAAGATATCAGAGGATACTACGCCATGCGCATCAGTTGGAAACTAGGCAGCTGTGCAAACAAAGGGCTGACATGATCAAAGTTTGCGCACAGGCGATCTTACAAAAAAGAAAGTTTGCACAGGCACTGCCTTGACCCTTTGGTTCTTACTCTGCACGTCACAATATATAGTTCACGAACTGCGGATGTAACTAATCGGACGTCAAATGTATTGTCACACCTCTTTCTTATAATGCAAAATACTGGAGCAGGCCGTGCATGACAAGTTGTTAAAATTTTTGACGCTTAGTTTTATCAGGAAATCTATAGCTCGGCATGGTCTTATAGCCGGCTACATATAGATTCCGCTTTTCATATCTAAAAGATACCACATAAGTATACATATATATAAAGTGACTTGTAAGGTCTCTGTAATTTTGCAAGCTGTAAATGAAAATCGGCTTCTTAAGGAAAATATTTGAGATAGTAATAATGATTCTCACTTAAGACAGGAAAAAAAATGTTGAAGCTGTGTGCTTAACAATTTTTTGTTTCAGAAAAACAAACTTTGAGTATCCCCACTATAATTCACTTTCAACAATTTTATCGTATGTTGCTAGCTACTGCTCTACAAGTTGAACATGCAAGCAACTCAGGCACCAAACACGGACTCTCTGGTATGTCCCATACTCATCGCAGATTTAACTCACGTCTGAAGCGAAGGTTCATGTGGTGCGGTCAAGTACTTTAACCACTAAATGCACTAACATGTCACTATAAAATAAGTTTTCATAGGATTTAATCTCAAAATATGCATGAACACTCATCTCAATATAAGCTCAACAGAATATATTTCTTTGCTAGTCTACGGAGGGCGTGTGGAACTTTCTTAGTTGGGCTGCTACAAGAAACGAAACATTTAGATATACATAGGGATGAAAGCTATTATGCGGATGATTTTTTAATCCTATCCGATTTGAATCTAATTTTTGAGGATACGTTTGAGGTATTTTAGTAGATATGGATAATCAGAGTAATCTGAATCCGATGACTTATGGATGTAAAATAGGTTATGGTATTAATAAAATCTGATAGATACAGATTATCCGATCATTTGATGCTCATAATAGGATATCTGACAATAACATAGGTTATGACATTGGCAAATATTTCATTTATGTTAATACTTATTTGGTATTTCAAATATAAAATGTATTGGATTGTATGTTTCACTCGTCCCTTCGTGGCTTTGATGGCTACTGAGATCAACTCTCTATACATGTTCTATACTTCTATATATTATAGTTAGATAAGCTTATTTTATGAATCCAAATCAACATATATTTTTCTAGAAAAAAGGTATTATTCAATCATCTAAAATACATTTCTGATCCACCTCCGGTCTGAATTCATACCATCTTTGACATTCGAGAAAATCCGTATTTGTATCTGCATCCACGAATTATCCGGTCTGATCCAATCCCACTTTCACCCCTAGATATATAGAATCGTTTGGAGTATTAAGCTTTAGTGACCAACAATTTTAGTCGCTAAAAATGGATGAATACACACTAAAAACATGCACGTTGGTTGTTGCTGCACATCTTAAGTAACCTAATACATATAGCTACCAAACATGTCTTAGTTGCTACACAACTATAGTGATCCCAACACATGCAATTATTGGTGGCTACAGAGAAAAACGAGGGTGCAGTCACTAAGGTGGGTTATCATTGGTGTCTAATGTTGTACATGTAGGAAACAAATACTTGGTGGCTTTAAGGTTATTTTTCTTTTATAGGTGGGTACAGCTATTTTGAAGCAACAAATAAATAATTGTATTACACGCTAGGTAAAACCCTAACGCAAGAGAGCCAATTAGACAACAGATACTCCAATAGGTAAGTAAACCAGACATGCCCTTAATATCTTTGTCATCCAATAATCTTTGTTCCTATTTTCTATCTATATTGACGTTGAGACGTAATAACAAGAAAAATGGTAATAACATATTCCATGAGGATTGTACCACCACCGGGAGCCAAGGATGGCTAATTATGACCGATCTGTCTATGGGAATCTGATAGATTCCACTATATATTTTTACTCTATTTTTAAATTGTTGTTATTAGGACAAGAATTCTTGTTCAAAATAAAACTAAGAGTTGTTGTCTTATTAACAACAATTTGAGAACTGGGAGTAATTATGAGCATGCTATAACTGAGAACTGGGGGGTATTTGCCAACAAAAAGGTATCACAATACAATCAAGGGAGAGAAACATGTGAGCAGCTGAGTGAGAAAACAAAAAACTCAATCTAGTGGGGAGAAGCGTGGAAACAATTGATAGAAATCATACATAAAGGATACTACCGTCAGTATTGTATTGTCCTAACCCATGCCCAACAACGTTAACCAAAGTAGCACAACAAAGTATGTTTGTTGTGACACGGGGATTTTTGGATTTGCAATGCTAAAGAATCTCAGCATGCGGCATGTTATTACATTTCTGCATGCTCATATATACTCCCTCTGTTCAGAATTAGATGTCGTTTTGGAGTTGGACACGGGAAATAAGAAGAAGTAAAAAGGTGGATGCACTGAAAACGAGAAAGAGAGAGAGAGAGAGAGATGTAGTGAGAAGAGAGAATATTGTATTGGAAAAAGAGAAATATACATTGGGAAGTGAGAATGACATGTAATTATAGAAAAGCTGAAAACCTTAGAATGACATGTAAATATGAACGGAGGAAATACGTGCTTTCATTTTGGCTTTGGTAAACTACTATTACGGGTCCACCCTACGACTAAAGATAGCTGTAGCCCAGTATTAGCAAGGAAAGATCATATAATTTGGATCCAATTAATAATTTCAGGTGTCTTGTTTAGATTTATACACATGAGATGTAGAAAACACTATAATATATCCTACATAATGTGTTCTCTCGAGATTTTTTGTGTAGATTTGCTTACAAAAATTTACAAAGCAAATACCCAGATGGATCAGAAATTCAGAGTTATTTATTTTGTTTTTCTGAACATGATGAGGTCATACTTAGTACATATTATTATATTGCTTTTATCTTGCATCATGATGATTTACTGCACCGCTAGGATTTATTAGTTACAAGGGAAATAAATAAAGATACATCAAGTTGGTTCACTGAATTCCATGATTTCGTATAATTATGTTTGAATTAATCTTTTGCACTATTCTGCATAAAGTTAAGTATTGCATGTATTTTTAGTCATATCATATATCAGAAATGCATGTTTGAGCTGTTCTCAAATTTCTTTTTTGATACAACCAAAATGTGCAATGAGATATAGCCACATTGTTGAACTAATTGATGCTAATTTCCCAGCTACTGTAGATGACATTATGGTTCACAATAATAATTGGACTTCAAATTCTTCTACTACTTGTATGTACAGTGTATTTGTACTGAATTGAACAAATACTTCTCACACATGTATAATACTATCATATGTGTCTGTACAGGAATATTTATGGCAAAGAAAGCATGTAAAAAAGGGGACTACGTAAAAGAAATAACAAATTAATAAATATGAACAAGATACAAAAGACCATAAAAAGAATCAAGGATGTCAAATTGCTACCAGAAAGTGTGCCTGAGCGGTCTGTTTTTCATTGCCTAAATTAAAAATTGAAACATAAGTATATACATAATTCCTAAATTTGAAATAACAGGGACCTAAAAAGAATGAGACACAAATTAATGGCATGGTACCAACGGTTGTGAAAGGACAATATGATCACATCTGATCCACCAAAATGAAAGCACTTTGTTTATTAAACAAGCAAATCCACTAATCCAGGAAATTAGCCAACAGAATGCGTGAGTGCAGCAAACAACTCAGCAAAAAGACTGTTCATGAACCAAAGAGATGGAAAGAATTACCTCTCACAATCAAAAGGAAATATGTATTTCGAAAACGTAGTAACTTTTTCTAATGCAATCACATCGATCCTGCAAGAGAGAATAGCTTTTACTATACGTGTCACTCATATCTCCACAAATTAATGTTGCTTGGACACTACTCGTCTGAACATATCTTGGCCATGTACAGCTAACCCAGTGCATATATTAACAATGGATATAGACGCAATAAATGTAAGCAAAAAAAATGTTACCTAAGAACAAGCATTAGCACAAAACATATCTGTCAGAGAGCAAAAGTTGCAGCAGCTCACTTCAAAGAAGGAACCACCAAAGTAATTAATAGGAAAGCTCAGATGCATTGAAATACCTCAGTTATGTGCGTGTTATTAACGCCCTAATGATGTAATTGCCAATTTATCATGATACTGTTTTGACCTGAAAGAAAATGATGGCAAATTAATCGATTGTTCGTGCATACCGGTATAGCACAGTAAGGGTAATTAAGGACCAAAAGCACAAAGCAAACCCAACTCCTCCTTCGTCATCATCAGAAATTAATTAAGGAAAAGATCTCAGAAGACATATAGCACCAAAGGAAAAGCGAACAAACAGAAGGGACACACTTATGCACCCCGACATCAGTAACACTGCAATAACAGAAGTTACCGTGCTCGCTTTCACAGTGACTGAATCTGCAAGAGAGAGACCCAAAGCCAAGAGTGTGTACGAGAGAGACAAAGAAGCTAACCTAGAGGCAAAGCTATAGATTATTAGATCTGGTAAAAGTAATGTGAGGGCACCTTCTTGCCAAATATGGCTCATCTCTTAGCTTTGTCCATGCTCCATTTTTGACCCAACAAGAGCTTGATCAACCCCACCACCATGGCCAAACAATCAGCACGCCTAAGAACCATAAAAGAACAAGAAACCAAGAGAAAGCAGAGGGGGCTGATAGAGAGTAAGAGCAGATGTAGTTTATTCCGTTGATAAATCCTTACAGTGTTGCAGTGTACTGGCAGCATCTCCATGCTTCAGCTCCCAAGGTACCGGTGACGAGTACTACTGCGAGAGGAGAAGGAAAATTTGGGGATGAGAAAACCAGTAGCAAAGGCAATCATTTATCCCCGTGTACTACGAAGCTCACAGCTGCCACTTCTTACCACTTACCACCAACATCCATATCACCCACCTCGGGAGTAGTTCTCTCGACAACTTGACTGAAAAGATCAGAAGAAAAGGAGGAAAACCATGTGTGTGGACATCTAGGAGATAAGGAAGTGGCAGTATAAAGTAGGAGAAAAAGCCAAAGGTACTAGAGGCATGCGTGCTCTGTCTTTTGTGATTGAATTTCTCTTAACCATGCAATATATACAGCTTTTCATGTAAGAAAAAAGCCTAGATCAAAAACGTTAAGTTGAATTTAAATCAAACAAAACCAAAAATAATTTACACATCTACTAGTGGATCTAGATGGGAGATAATCGCTCAAGAGAAAGAGGATGACAGAAAGAGGAGTGAGCACGCGGCGAGGACGGCATATATCTTATGTCGTTCGTCTCGCCATGTGCTCACTCTCTTCTGTCAATCTCTCGAGTGTCTCTCCGCATCAGAAACGCCTTACTTCATAACTTATTGTAGAATTAGAAGTCACCTTTAAAATCGACACAAAAGTTGCAAACAGGGAAATTTGAGAGGAAAAAAACCAAACAAACCCTCCAAAAGCAAAGAGGAAGAACAAGAAAGAGAGGGGGCTTGTGCTTCTTGGATCCGGTGAGCCCTCGCCGTACAAAAATTGAAAGGAGAGGTGGTGAGAGAAACGGCTATCTATATGTCTCTCCAGTGTTTCTTGGTGTTTGGTTTTTGGAGCAGAGGAGATGGATGGGATGGGTGGTCGTACCTCCTAGTGCTGAAACCTTGCGAGGTTTAAGTAGTACCCTGCCCCTGCCAAGTAGTTGTTCCAATCAGCATCAGTTTGCGCCACACAGTGGCACAGTACACACCTTTTACATAAAGGTTATTATTATTTTATTGAGGGGACAAGGCGCCAACATACCAGCCAAATAAACAAGTTAAACTTGACTCTGTTCATTGTACCGTAATGAGTATCTAGCATCCCCTACGAGGTCTCGTTAAGCTTATTATGACAATGTTTCATCGCATTGTACATTTACCCTACTACTACCATTTCATCAACAACAACGACACCACCACCTCTTCCTCAAAGAAAAAAATTGTTCCCTCTATCTCCTTGGGAGTCTAGGACAGAGCTGGAAGGTATACACATGAGATGGGGCCATTCAGAATACAGCGTATCTGTGGAAAAATGTCTTCGATTTCCGTATCTATGGTTTTGTGGGGCTGTTCAGAAGTCAGCAAAGTCGGCTAAAGAAGCTTTACAGATTTTATCAGTGACTCTCTAGAAATGGCCTGTGAAATTTCTGCAAAGGGCCGCACTTATCTGTCTGAACCATGATGCATGCATATGTTTGGTGAAAATATCTTAGTCATCTTACTGTAGTTAATTATCTTTGTTTATAAGAATATATAAACCTTTGTTTTAGATAACTTTGACCTTCAGATAACAATTTCTTAGCCAATTTGCCAATCAACTAATCTAGGAATCCAACTGAATCCCAGAGCAAGTTCACTGTTAGTATGGGTATTATTCATTAAATTCATGTCATGATCACTCAACTATCTCGGACTTTAGGCTAGCCACTCCTGCTAAAGAAGCTCACCTCAGTTGTCCCCCGTCCAAGCACTGTTGGTGATTCTCTGCTTGTCGATGACTTTTGCCGGTTCCTCCTCTTTCTTCTGTAGAAGAAACTTTTGGCCTCTCAGCAGTCCATGCATCCAACAGCCATTTGGATGCAAGGCATCAAGAGGGGAAATCAGCTAATATGATAAAGTTTTGTAAGAAAGGAAATGCCAAAAGTGTGCCTAAGATAAAACGTATTGGATGGATTATCAATTAAATACGAGGTCCTTGTGGTAACCGGCGGCAGTTGTATACATCCAGCTGTAGGGGTATAGATGCAAAGGAGCTTCAAGTGTCCAGCTGTAGGGGTATGACCCAGATATTGCATGTAAAATCATCAAGAGAAGAAAAACCTACAACACTTAATTGCACGCAATCAAATTACTAAAAGCACCAAATATACAAATATTTCAGATTTTGCGACATGGTTATGATGTACTTACTATGTAAATTCTGATTAAAACTTGGAAGTATTTTAAAATCATCAGGTTTGTGACAGGGGTTTGAATATACCAGAGAGGACAATGTTAGTTTTTTTAACTAGTAGGTAATTAAGGTTGTAATATTAGCTATTATGTATGTGATTTGAATTTGACACAGCATCAAAGGTACCATGCCTGGAGCCCTGGACAATAAAGATAGAAAAAGAACATTTTCCATTGAGAATATACGAATAATGTATTCCTTACTTGAGTGCTACTACTCCCAAAGAGCAGCGGTTGGCATCGCCCAAAGGACCTGTGGTGACGCGATTGACGTACGCTCCCCGAAGTTATCCAGCACTGGTACTAGTACCTTTCTCATCATCCCATACAGCTATCGTCCAATAGCCTAGCCGGCAGCGGCAGGCCGGCAGCCACCACCATCCACATGACGCTGCCGCGAAGGAAGCATGCGTCCTCGTCTTCCCCTTTCAAGTAAAAAGAATCTCGTGAGAGAAACAAAAAGGTTTTGCAAAGGCCTCGTCTTTTCTTCTTTTGCATTTTTTTCTCTGCGTTTCGTTTTCGGGGGCTGAGATGTGTCGACCGGCCATTATAGTTAACAATGGGTGTGCCGCTCATTTCTCACCAGCGGTGTCGACTGGTGGTTGGTCCTCCCTCTGCGGGCCCCATGGGTGTGGGTGTGTTCGTGGTCCTGACGTGGCAGCATATGAGTGGTCAGTGCAGGTCCCCACACCCGTTGGTGTCCCTGAGGCTTGGAGCGAGTAGTCTCCTGGTCCTGCGTCCTGGGCACCACAGATGGCAGGTAGAGTGGGCGCAGTACAGCAGTGTCTTTTGGTGCTTGATATATAACATCATGCCCCTGGCGAAGTGATTATTAGCTTATCCCTCCCTGAAGAACATATTTAACTTCAACACATAGTTTATCAGCTCAGATGTCAAAAAGCAAATTCTACTCTATATTATCCAAATTAAATATGTTAAACTTGCCTGCAAGCAATCATTGAATTTGTTTTAAAATGCAGTCTCAAGGTTCTGGTTGGCCACAAGTTGTTTGAACATTGCCATGCACTCTGATGGCTATGGTCTGTGCATATACATGTATACGAAATCCTATCAGGGTATCACTTTCGGCATCAAGATCCATTCTTGTAGACATTATTATGGAATTTGGAGTCCAATATTTCAGTTAATTCCAAGTCTAAATTAATGTCCACATCTCAAGGCAAGTAAGCAACAAGCAACATATGGTTTTAAAATGTTTAAGCTAAGAAACGGACATGCATATGTTTCTCCAGACGTTTGCTAGCTGGCTACAAAAATCATGCACTCTTCATTTCATTTTTGAACACGAATCATACAGTCCTGCCAAACCTCAGATAATTTGCGTGCACTATATAGTACTGACCGTGTTACTATGTTACATTATATAATCAACTACTGCCAGAACATTACATCTGAAAATATTCCAAACAGTTAGATTCTTGATCGTAAACAATCAAATAGTGGGTTTTGTGTAAATGCTTGTCAGACAGAGAGTAAACATATAGCATATATGATCATTTAGCGATGATTTAGTTTTGCTGTCACAAATTTGGCATGATGTAGATTAATACAAACATGTCAATTATTAATTTCTGGGCATAAATGATGACGATCAATGCCAGCAGGTACTATTGTACTAGGATCATACAATATCTTAACAACTATTGATCATAGTAAAAATACTATGATGTATGGGTTACATCTAGCATCCACATATTTTTTACATATCATAATAAAACAATTCTGAGCTGGATGTTCCTGATTACATCCAGTTTTTTATCTTCAGTATTTCCAAATGATAATAATTGGCTATCTTTCCTTCAATTTTTTATGGTCTCAACACGCCTTCTGGTACATAAATATTTTTTCCTTTAGCCCTGTTTTTATTTTTGTATAAGCATCTTAGCCATACTCCATATTTTCAAATCAAATCACTTCAATTTCATAAAAATATCATTTCTCAAATGTTAAGCATGTTACAAAAAACTTAGAATATCCACAAACTTTCTTCAATTAAAAAATGATAAACGAAAAAAAACTATATATTGCAATACTTGATTGAGAGGGATGGCGAGTCCTATACACAGATACCGAGAGAGATGATGCAAAAAAATAGATCTTAACAGTGAGGCATGGAGAGCCACACACAGTAACAATTTTACTTTCTACATTTGAATTGCTAGGTTTAGATACATCGAAAGAAGAATATATAGTTAAAGTAGAGTTAAAATATTAACAGCTAAATGGCAAGTTGTCCAAAACAATCTGAACATTGAGACATGTCAATGATGATATATTCTACCGGCCTCACTCTTGCAAAATTTCGACCTAGTTTGCAGGACATAATAATAACAAATTTCAGGTGCATATGAACTACAAGACAAAAATTGTTGTGTAATGAAAATAGCCCTGAAAATTTGAATTTTTGTATCTTGAAAATAAGGTTGAGTACGACCTTTAGATTTTGCGTGGTTGGAAATCATCATTACTGTACCAGGTTGTGGAATTGTTTTCAAGTTTTAGAGCTCTTAAGTAGGGATACCGGTGTATTTTTTTTCTCCATTGGAAAAACTGTACTATATTTACACGAGTTTCTCCCCTTGGAACAGATATAGCTTCAGACTGAAGTAGCCTGTCAAAAAAAATCAAATTGGTTAGCATTCCCCATCTTTCACATACAAGATGAGAAACAATGGACTGACAAACTTTCTCAAGATCCTTGCACAAGAATTCCAATTTGTTATTGAATAAACAAATTTCTAATGAAGATATAAATCATAATAACCGATCAGTGTCTAGAATAAAGGCATGCTCTGATAGTTGCCGCAAACCTGCGGGCTGCAGAAGTACAACTATAATAAGAGTCACAACTCAGTTACTAGTCTAGTTTAATTAGAGCATAAAACTAGATAAGCAAGTGAAACAATACAAAGAGAATAGAAAAAACACCACATTTTCCTACTCGCCAAGTAGTTTGACACAGCAATTCATTTCATATTTACCAAAAAACAATATTCGATATTGTAAAAGTTCAATATGTGTCATAAAAAATCTTATACTGTAAAAATTCAGTGTAATTATTTTCCACTTAAAATCCAATACATTGGTGCACCAGTAGACAGTATGTGTGCGCACCAAATAGTGGCAGCAACCGGTTACAGTTCAATGGGGTTTGAGAGTGGAAAGGAAGCAAATACAAGATTAGTTGTATCATAGATGAAGATTATTTGTCACACAGCCATATATTTTTGGTAAAAAAATAAGTGTCTCCATCAAGTGGTCTCCACGAAGGGGGCACTATTTTGGAATAGTGATGCATCTGTCTCTCGGTATGAGCTCTAGAAACATCTCATCACATGTTCCCAGCAAGTTTCATAGGTCAATCATCGCTGTTTGCATGTTACTCCAGCTTTATCCTCTGCAATTTTCAATGGAACTATTTTCTCGTGTCTTGACGAGCTTCTAAGAATCTATTCATCTCCGTCACAGAATATAGCTAGTTCTAGGTTTGCTTTAAGTCAAACTTTTTTAACTTTGATCAGTCATAATAAAAAATTTATAATAGTTGGCAACACAAGGATACAGCAATTAGATTGGTCATGAATCAAACTATCATAATATATAATTTTTACATAGTAAATATTTATAAATCTTTTGTTATGGATGGCCAAAGAAAATTTTGACTTAGAACAAATCCAGAACTAGCTATATTCTGGGACGGAGGGAGTAGATAATAGTTGCATTTATTGTTTCTAAACAGATATTTAGCTTCCTGGTGTTGCAGTTTTTTTTTTTTGGGGGGGGGGGGGGGGGGGGGTGTACATCAGTATCCTATATCCTGTGTAAGGCCAGTGTAGATGTGACTGAGGTGTGGCAGTCAAGTCTCAAGATCAACAATTCATTGGATGGACAATGGACGGTGATTTACAACCAATCCGCTAAGCCAAGAGCACTGGACCGATCGTAAGTTCATTCATGCTATGATGCTATCTATAATCTATCAAGAAAAAGTGTGGTCTGAAAGCATTTGTTAACAACTGAAGTTGATTTGGATAGAATAAAAATAACCCACTCACGTTTTGACACCTATGCGATTTCCTTTTCAGAAGAGAACAGATGCAAAGCTAACATTGGGCGAGGTCAGGATAACTCTTTCATTGGTCACCGTCAAGAAAGCAAACTGATAAGGGAACAAAGAAACATGTTGCATCCAACAGCCAGTAAGCTCAACTTGGTGGACAGACAGCTCTGAGACGGAAAGTGGGATTGGTGATGCTTCTTGAGCATCTAGAGACGAACACTGGTAAACCAAAGGAAGCAAGGACCAAGAGGATAGTCTTAACCTAGAACCAATGGCTGATACTTTCACAACATGTGGACAGCTGACACTTTCACACCCTGATCTTCCCCACCCATTCAGATTTCAGCGGGTAACCTTTCGACACTAAACTGAATTGCGGTGCATAATAATATAGGACCACCAGCAAGAGAAGGCCGCGAGGGACACAGAGACGTTCACCAGCAATCGAGTAAGATGTCGCACGCAAGATTGCATCTCGATCGCTAAGCGCCCCCACACTGAACCTACTTGCGCCAAACGCTCCTACTGACAGACAACTAGTCAAAGTCAAGTTGGGAGTGCCCCCACAATAATGTTCTCATGGGACCTGCATGTACGTAAGTCCGTCTCCTCCATGATTCTATGATTCGGTCCAGTTGATGTGCATTCTGGAGTTGGACTAGAGCAGTAGAAATTTTACAGGAGCAACCTTATGGTTATGGCAGGGTGGTGGCCTAGGCGCCTAGCTCTGGACAGACTAGGCAAAGAGCGCTCGAGTTGGGTAGTGAAGAACTTCAGGGTAAATCAAGAGAGATGTCTCGAATGGACTACTAGGAACATGTAATAGGACATTTACTAGTATGGACCATCAAGTTCAAGATAAGCCAAAGGCAAGTATGGATTCGACATAAAGCTTCTTCTACCACGCTGTAAAATTACCAGTGCAGTAACCTAGAGTCATTTTGACGAACATGTTTGTGTGTGGTGTCAGCTTTAACGCAAAAGTTGTTTTCATTTAACAGATGTACTATCAGGTCAAGAAAAAAAAAAAGGATTTGACTCAACATCAGTTGATGTGGTGACTACACCAAGAGTTAGAACACCGATCTGAATCTAGCACAATTAGGGGACAGATAGCGGAATGTAACTGTAGGATATCCCATCTTTCGAACAAAAAAAAAACTGTAGGATATCCATCCCTTTTTAGTTGCCTACCATTCAAGGTCTTCAGCAAGTCAACTTCCTTGCATGGATAATATACAAGCATAATTAAGTTGGAGTGATTTCCAATTGACGCTTTGATTCTTTTTTCAAGATCGTGCTTTGCATGTTTCACATTAAGATAGAAAAGAACTTGTTACAACACCTAGAAACGACCAAGGACAGTACATTGAACACACACAGCCGACACAAACAACACCTAGAAATTGACGCTTTGATTCTGAGAAAAGTCACCTCTTATTAGATGGATGATACGTAAGTAACTAATTTCACCCAGCTGAAATATACTATGGCATAAGCTGTCAAGGTGCACAAAGTTTTTTCTGGGACCAGAATTATATTCGGTGCACCGCCAGATCCTCAACTGCCATCATTTGGTCAGCTGAACACCATACTAATTCATCAAGCATAAAAAGGTGACACTAAGATATACAGTGCACAACTCTGTTTTACAGCATTCAAGTAATATATAGTTATCTGCCTATATTACCATATGCCAGTTTGGCAGATATATGAACGCTTTTCAATAAGTACCGAGACCAAGCAAACAGGACAGAAAAGAAAATACAGAGGGATGAAAACAATTTCTTGGCAGAAAAAGGTCAGGCCAACATACATCTCGTACCTTGGCCAGGTGTTTTTATCTGCCGCATTGCACCTCTTTCAGTAGTAGCATCTGCAGCCTGCATCAGCTTTTCCTTGGTACAGGCCATTTTTGGTTCCGTTGGATTTGTCAGTTTAGATATAAAAAAAGGGGACAGGCTGCTGTTCATGATCTAGTTCACCAGATTGAATCTCAGGGATTTATTAGAGCTGTACACGAGAGACTGGTCCAAGAAAACTCTATAACATAAAGGAAGCAGCAATCTGTGAGGACCACCTGTACCATGCAAAATATGTTCTGTATTAACCATCTGCATCTCGTAATATCGCTAAACAGCATGCACAACAATTATCAGGCGAAAGGAAATACATCACACGCGATGGCAGAGTGTATCTTCAGAGTGCCGTTTCGCACCTCGCTTTATTCAAAAGGTTCTGATCCAATGAACCATTTGCATCTGCTGTACTAGTCAGCAAGCGAACCATCGAGTCTGTTTGCACCTGAAAACGAAACCCGAAACATCTCCACTCAGAAACTGATTCTAGAAACTCACAGAAATTATCAGCGGACCTGGTTGCGTGGCCAATTTGGCACAACACAGCCTTGCCCCCAAAACTCGAAAAGCACAAGCGTGGATCGATTCCCCCCGCACACAGAAATACGCCGGTCGATTCCCCCGCCCACAGAACCCGCAATTCATAAGTGTATCTCCGCGTCATCGAATCGACAAGCATTTACGAAAGCGCCAGGTGAGCACCAACCAACCCATTGCAGTGACTGATCAGAGCGAACCTACTGCAACGGGAGGAGAAGGGAGGAGTCCGGAGATTGTACCTGAGAACACGTGAGGTCGACGGCGGGAGGGGGAACGCCGGCCACCGTTGCGCTCGTCTTGTCCTCGATCGGTCCGCCACCGCCCGGCCGAATCCCTCTCGCCGATCAAGGCGCTCATCCTCCATTTCCCCCGCGCGGAAGCCTAGCTAAGGGTCTAGAGTCTCGGGAATCGGGATCAGCGGTGCGCGGCGCCGTGAATTCTAGGCGGGTCCCGAGTCCCGACAACCGCATCCGGGCTGGAGGGCGGTGAAGCTTGGCGGCACGCCGCGGAAGGCAGGGGGCGGCGGGGAGGGAAAAGGGGACAGGGGAAGCGGTGGGCTTCGGCGCGGTTCGTAAGAGAGCAGGCCCGCCTTCCTCTCGGCCTGTTAGTTGAAAGGCCTCAATCTCGACAGACAGAGAGAGAGAGGTGTTGCATCATATGGGCTGATCACTTTGCATGGGCTTTACACCTTTTTTTTGCGAATGGCATGGGCTTTACACGGTAAAAGGCATAAGGTATTAGATGTTTGAAAGAAGTCCTATTTTTCTCCTTTAATTCCTCCTTTAATTTTTATTAGAGTTGCGGATGGTGCGGCGAACTATAAAACCGGGTATCGAACACTGTGAACTCTTATGTTCGGCTCAACTTTTCTCCGTAGATGATATTTATAGCGGTTTTATCTGATGTGGTGTCACGGGATCCACCTGTCAAGTGCCACGTCAACACACGACACACTCTTTTTGCTGACTCGGCTTAAGTGAGGAGCAGGGCGATTGCGGGTCAAGGCGAGGGCGGCGGACGGGGGCCGTGGGAGGTAGGGGCGAGGTGGGAGCGACAGAGCCATGAGCGCGGGCAGTGAGGTGCACGAGCTCGGGGCCGGGGCTAGGACGGCGGACGGGGGCGGCGTGAGACCAAGGCAGGGTGGGCGTGGTGGAGCCACCAGGCGCGACGGAGTCATTGGGTGATCGAGGTACGAGCGCGAGGCCGGGCACGACAAGCTCACCATCGTGCCAGCAGAGCTCCGCCCATGGCAATTAGTAAAGGAGCATGAAAAAAATTTCTAGACCAATAACAAGTGGGGCCCACCAACGAATGATATGTTATGTCACTTACATGTGGGTCCCATCTGATAAGAAAAAAAATAATAGGAGCATATGTGACAACGGATAGATGAGCTATCACTATACTGAGTCAATCAAAATCGCTTATAATACCAGTGAGGGAGGAAAGTTGAAGCAGACATAAAAGTTCTTGCTAGATGTTTGTGGGTCAAGAAGTCTGATCCATGTGATGGTAGAAGCGCAGGCCCAGCGGACAGGGTTCCGTACTTCCGTGTGTGAGAGAGAATCTCTCTCTCTTTTTTTTTCCTTTTTTTTTAGCTAGTATTTGTTTTGCTGAGATGACAAAACAACTAACGTCTCATGGATCAGTATTTTAAGAAAAGTAAAAACGTCTCATGGATCATGATTATGGCTCTGCGGAAAAAAAGAGAAGACAAACGATCTACCCGCAAAAAAGAAAAGGACAAATGACCTCCCGGCGTGCGAAAAAGGGTTCAACATTGACAGCACACTGTCGTGTTCACTTTGGGGGGAGGCGGCAGCGTACATGCGAAAGGCAATCCGATCATAATAATCACTGTAGCAGAAGGATCGGGTCGTGTGTGTGTTCGCGACAAAGCCACTGCCAGTACACTTTTGTGAGTTTTGTGACCTGCTTCAACTTTCGGCGGGCGCTGTACACAGATGCGTGCATGTGCATGCAGCATGCGTGCAGCAGCATCCTGGACACGACGACGACCACGTAAGATGGCACGGATCACGGGTGACGTACGCGCCGGTGCGGCGGTCGGCGCGTCGCGTGGACTTTTTGCGCGGGATCCGTACGGGTGCCGACATGGCTGGACCTGGACGGGAAACCAGTCACCAGGTGCTGAGCTGAGATGCATGCATGCGTCTCCGAGAAGACGAAGACGACCCGGATCCAGCTGTGCATGCACCGATCGATCCAGCGCCCATACTGCGCTGTCCCTGGCGCTCGCCGCGTGACTGACGACGCGTCTCGGCCAAGAAGAGCACACACGCGACGAGCGACCGAACGAACGAACTCCGCAGTTCTCACCGGCCGTATGACGCACGGAGTTACGTAAGCATTCCTTCGATCGGCGTGCTGCTGGGACATACTCATTGGCTTCTTCGACTGTGCCTCCAATCCTGTTAATCCCGGCCCACTAAAAAAGCGGACAGTGAGGAAATCAAAAGGATCGATCAGCGGTGTGGCTTCCCGCAACAGATAAGAGTACGTGAGAAAGTAGCACATGCGCGAAACAAACTGAAACCACTTATCTTATGCCGAGAGGGAGGGGGGGAATACAAGTGCAGTCCGCTCTTTTTTATATGTTTATAATCATCACACCAAAGTTTATGTACGTACCGCAATGCGAAACAGCTGCAAAAACGCACGAGTTTCAGTCACTCGCGAGAACACCTATCAACAATCGGCATCGGCATGAGGAACACCAGTTCCACGTGCTCGGAAACAGGCATGTGAGATGCGGAAATATGAAGATTCCCCCCTGCGCTGCGGCTACTTTATGTGCTCCACATTTGTTTACTGCAGTTTGTGCTGTCCGCGCTCCACAGAAGCAGTTGCAAACACTAATCTAAAAGTTTTGCCGCTCCAAAGCTAATCCGCAATCCTTATTCGTTGGAAAAGAAAGAAGAAAATAAAATATTCACAATAAGAGAGAAATAAGCAACCGGTAGTTGGAACGTCGCTTGCGTTGATTATTCGTCCTGATCTTACGAAAAACTCGATTCTTCGTCATCGCGATCATCTGCCAGATTGCCTCGGCGACAATTGCCCGTACTTGCTTGCTGTTAACTGTAAACTAGGGGTAAGTAAGCGATTCTGGTGCCGCGGGTTAAAATTGTGCCGCGGGCTAGAGAGACCATACTAGAAAGAGAAAATCTGCAGACGTTTTTTTTTTGTGGTAGAAGCACTGGAGGTAGTGATGTCAATGTGTACATTACCCACTGAGATGGAGGAACGTAACCCATTCCTATATATGAAAAAAGAGTCATCTATGATCCACACTCATATCCATATTTGGTCTCAAATTTTCTCATACTCATACTTAAATGGGTATGGGTACCCATTAGGTTATCCATATCCACTAACAAAAAAGTAAAAAAAAAGTTTTTATGTATTAATATAGTTCATATGTAGTACATATAAAGATAATTTTTTATAATTTTTATATTAAATAAGAGTTTCTAATATGATATAGCTATTATAAATAACTCATTATAACTATGATATCATAAAAAATAGTTAAAATTCATATATTAATTAAATTAATGAGATCCATAGTTAAATGGGTATGAGTTATGAGAGAATGAATCAATATCCATTTACCAATGGATAGTAAAAATAACCTACTCCCTCCGTCCATAAATGTTAGCATTTGTTGACTTTCAGACATCACTTTTGACCATTTGTCTTATTTAAAAAAATTATAAAAATAAAAAAAATAAATTTAAAATATATCTAATAATAAAGAATATTATAGTAAAATTAATATTTTTCCAAAAAATTGAGTAAGATGAATAGTCAAATGTGATATTCGAAGTAAAAAAATGCTAACATTTGTAAACAGATGGAGTATTAACTAACCCATGGGAAGAGAAAGAGTTACGAACCAATAAAGTAAAAATCCGTCAAATATCGGGTGATAGGTACTCATTGTCATTTGTAAGTGGAGGGGGTTTCGAAGAATATATACAACACGGTTATGTCGAAACCTTTTCGTCACGTTCAATCTGATTGTTACTCGGCTTGAATTTTTGGTGTGCTGAGGCAGACACGCACAGCGACCTCCCCACAAGTGTCACCAGTGGAGCCAGGCTATCATACTGTTTGTTCCATCCAATCCAACTTCACACATGCCGGACGATGTGTGACTACTTCCCATATTCTCCCTATTCCTCTCGTTCATCGTTGAAATAAAAGACTGTCGAGATTCATGCATGCATATATGCATTGGCCTGGTCATGTTCTTTGTGTGAACGCACGCAAGATTAGATGCGTCCTTCTTTCCACCTGATCGCAGAACGTTTACGCCTTTACGGCCATACGTTCTTGTTTAGTAAATGGCAAAAAGTTTGCGGCCATACGTAAGCCACCAAATAATGCTTGATCATCAGGAAGCGGCATGCCGTCGTCCAAACTACAACTGCATCATGAACTCATGATTATTCGTTCATCAGTGCCAAATACGACTTGTACCTGTCAACTGACAGGCATGTGCTTGCTTTATGAGCCATTCCGCGACCAGAAACTCATTTGTTGATCATCAAGTGGGTCAACCAGCTAGTGCTACGCGATTGGTCAATGGTCTGCATTTGGCGAGTCGAAAAGAAGACCGAGTGACCGTTATGCGCAAGCACAAGTGGAGGATATGAATCTATGATGGTGGAACGAATTGAAAGACTAGTCCAGATGGCGGCTATGGACAAATATGAATAGGCCGTCGTCCACTTGCCGGTTCGATGGATCTCAAGTTTACAGTACGTACAGTAAGCTGCAAAAGGATTTTCAGTACTACCTGGCATCGGAAATACTACCTACCCTTTTGGGCAGCCCTGGATGGATGCGGCACACGCCCTAGGCTACTTGTTTGTGAGGGAGATATGAATTATGGGGCACTAATTAGGCAGTCGCTCAATGGAACGGAACGACACGCGCACCGGAACTGAAAGGTTGACCCGGCCGGTGTGCTCAAGTCAGAAGTTGGTGGAGCACTAGCTAAGCAACCAATAAAACCAAAGCTTACCTACCTTACAAAGCTCGTAATCAGTTTTTTAAGTTTCGTGATAGTTCACGTACGTGCACAACCCGATGACAGGTCAACTGGTCGGCAAGCGCCTATGGAGACCATCATCATCATGCGAATTAGCGCCGTTGACGAAGGGCAAGGTGTGACTTTGTGCGAGCCAACCGTACGTGCGTTCCGCTGTGGTGGGATTTGCACTGACTGACGTTTCGCTCCGTAGAAATTTGCACCTGATATACCTTATCGGCTTTGGTTGGTACCGCCGGCGTGGTCAATATATCGAATTATCGATGATGATGCAAGCACCTAGGATGAGGAATCATCAACCGTGCATGGGTGAATTTGTTTATTCCAGAGCAGACGGTCAAAACCATGGTTTATGAAACGGACGAAAACCGAGACGGCTTCCAAAATACCTGGTCCGGCCTGCTTTCATCGTTGAACCGTTTTCGGTCAAATAATTTTTTAAAAAAGAAATAAATTGTAAAAAATGATATGAAAAAAAAATACTCGATCTACTACAGAAACCCTCGTCAACAACGGTTCAAAATCACTCGTCAGTAATAGTTACAAAATTGTTGTTGATTAAGCGTTACTTATACTATACGTTATCAGCAGTAATTGACCATTATCTTAATTATTAACCGGGTCTTATAGGTTATGACTGTTGCTGATAATTTTTTAGCACCACTACTGATAGGATGTTGTTTATGATTTTTCTTTTTATAATAGTGGACTAGCTCAAAAGATTGCTCCATAACTCAAGAAAATCAAGCGATTATCTGAGTGAAAATCGTTGGGTTTTCAAAATCATAAAACCCACTCGACTTATGAAAAAAAAAATGCTGGCCATCCGAATAGCTCAATTTAACTATTTTCATAAAATATTATCCAATCTTAAATTTTAGAGCCAGTTTTTCTAGTTTCACGACAACCGTGAAACTGGTAGTATAGAGTAACAATTTCGCGGTTCAGACAGTTTTACGAACCATGTTCCAAACAACGGCGAGGATCGATCTGCATATGTCGGACCCCGAAGGAACTACCCGAGTTAGCATCATCAGCTGCCAACTTGTTTGTTTACAGTGGCATCCGTGGTCCGTGGATAAGCGTGGAGCACGACGACGGAAGCAATAAGGTGGCCGAGTAGTGATGTGATGTCGAAAGGGGACCGCGCGGAGCGGACGGTCAAGGTCCAGCGCCGACGGCGCCACTTGCTCGAGCATGGAAGACCTTGCTTCCTTTTTGGACTCGTAGCGACGTCAACAAATGGAGGACCCACCTGAAAGCGGCGGCCTCCTGCTACTAGTCTTCCTCGCCTTGTCGTTTTCTTGCTCCGTTTTTAGACACGTGGGGTTACGTTGCGTTGTGCTCTCCACAGACCGTGATGATGCGCGTCACCTAATAGAACCCACTACGCCCTGTCTACCACCGAGCCGCAAGACCGCAGTTGCAGTTTTCTACGGCGTCGCTCTCTCCTAGGCGAATTTCATTCAGAAGCCTAGTAGTAGTAGAGATACGAATAACACGAAGAAGAAGAATTCGAAGCTCCGGTAGTCCGAAAAGCCAAGTCCACCACCACTCTAGTACAGTGACCGCAGCACGACGACGAAGGAACTGTTCTTCTTGCTCTTTTTCTTCCTCACCTCCACACTTTTCAAGATTCCATCAAGTGGCGGAGCTTGACACCGAGGTAATACTAGATCCGTAGATCCAGCTGCGCGAGTCACTGTTGCCGCCTCGCGTTTCCAGCCGTCCCTTGACCGCGGCAAGCAAAGACCGTCATGTATGTCATCGATCTCACCGTTCACGTCTAGGCACAAAGTTTTCTCCATTCGCCTCAAAAGAATCGAAGAGTAATTCCGGAATGACTGGGCTTCGACGACTCCGTAACAGTGTTCCTTCAAACTGGAACGTGGTGCTAGTGCTACGATGTTGCGGTCAACGACGAGGCTAAGTTGGACGTGACTAAAAGGGGTGTTGTATTGTACAGTACCTAGACCAAAACTTGGACTACTGGAGTGCCAAACAGATCAAATTATTCTGATCCTTCCTTGACATGAAGATTAGTAGTGCGTTGGAACTCGGTGCCGGCGGCTGTATGCATTGCAAAGTCCTTGGTCACATTAATAACGTCCTGGAAATAACGGATGGTCCGTGCCAGCCAGATGCCGGGACAGGATTCGCGTGCGGTCGTTGTCACGCGCCGGAATACATTGCGGCGCACCGTGGGTTCACATGTGAGGAAATTGTGCTCCGACAGGGACGCATCAATTAATCGGCGTTTTTGTTTAATGATTCGATCCGGCGGAGAGGGGACGGATTGAGGATTAGGTCGATCCGGTGACCGACTGCTGACTAAGCTTGTTCAGTTCTACTATATGGAACTTTTCGTGTATTTCTCATTGATGATTCCTCGTCCAAGCTTTAGTACATATTCTTGTTATTGACACACAAGAGGTTAGGAACTGCAAATGAATACCGTAGGCAAGATTGACACGGCAATGGTCTTTCGAAGAGAGGTTCTGATTTCTGAACGACCACCACTGCTTTGTCAAGGTCTACCAAGTCTTTTCAGATAATTATAGTCCATTCTGTTTACAGGGCCGGTCCTGGAGGGGGGCAAAGGGGGCCGGTCCATCAAGTCATCTCAATTTTAGGGAGAGAGTCCGTCGTTGATGGAGCCAATTCGTTCCCGGCTTCTTCCCAACCGCCGGGCTTCACTCCAGTCTTTGCGTGAGCTTTACCCGTTCTTTCTCCCTGTTCTTGTCAATGACAAGTCTCCGAAGAAAACCTTCACACCGTCTAGGTCCATTGAATACGTAGCCCCTCTTCGCCCCCCTGAACAAGGAAGCTACCCTCCCTAAGTATACGTAGAGTAGGACAGTACTAACCCGGGTCCTCAGTCACAAACTGGGGTATCGAACGTCATAAACAATGTCATATCTGGACGAGAAGTTATACATTGACCCGTCTGATGATAACTATACAGGTCTTCCAAGAGAGAAAAAAAGAAGGAAGGGAGAATGTTTGGTCAGTAGAATTAGGCAAGAGCACAATAGTTTTACAATAGAATCTGGAGCTCCCCAAACAAGAAATTGCAGCCGCCCAGAATCTTGATAACGCACCTAAAACAGAGCTACAAAGAGAGGAAGAAAAACAAAGTATGAAAAACATAATAAAATTCTAGACATGACTGGAAAAAAGATGTTAAAAAAAGCTTAAACCTGCGAGCTAAGTACTCTTAGCTCGAGTCCAAAACTAAAGCTGTGTCAAAGAAGTCTTGGCTCCGTAGTTTCATGTCCCCGTCTTTCTTTGCGGGGCCGGGGCCAAAGGAACTGAAGGAACACGGGGCATTTCGGGCAAATCCTCAGTGCGATTTCCTTTTCGTCCTGCCCAGAGACCTTGTACGCAGCACCCCATCCATCCGGTGTGTTTTCTTGACTGGCGACACCCAATCACCACCCAACCCGACGACCATCGTCATCACGCCCGGAGAAATAATCTTTCCCCGCCAGCCAAGCCGACAAGCTCGCCTCCCTCCCACCACCCACTCGATCAGATCGATTAAAGAAAACCTCGCGATCTCTTTGGTCAGTCGCGGCGTCGTCTTCCTTCACCCCGCAAGATGGTCTCTCCTTCCTTCCCGAATTCGTCCACCACATCTTCCGCGTGCGCGAATTCCACACGGCCCACCACCGCCTGATTCTTTTATCGGTTGTCAGCCTGTTGATTCGCTGCGGGACCAGAGAAGAGGACAAGCGCGTGTGTGCCAGTGATGGCGACGCGTGCTGTGCTCCGTCTTCTTTCCCCTCTTGTTCCCAGGACCGGACGACCGTTCTCCTCTAGTCCTCCTCCCGGTCCTCTGACCTCGCTATATATAACGACTCCTCCTCCCCTCCACATTGCCCTCGAACGCTCAAGCATTTCTCCCTCTCTTCTCTTCAGCTGCTAACTAGTCTCGCGGAGGATACCTGGTTGGTTGATTGGATTGGCCTACCTGAGGAGACGCGCAACAGGGGAAACGATCGATGGATCCATGGATCGGTAGCCAGCCGTCCCTGAGCCTTGACCTGCACGTCGGTCTGGCTCCGCTGAGCAGGCACCAGGCGCCGCCGGTTGTCGCCATGACAAAGCCCAAGACGCTGGTCGAGGAGATCTTCCTGCCCCTTAAGAAGGACCCAGAGGTACAGTACAGACTCATTCATTTGTACTACTTCATTGGCGCTGGATGAGCTAGCTACTACTAGTTGATTCGTGCGCGTGCTTAATTAAGATCGACATATAGACTGATCTTGTTTGTGATTGCGTTGCGCAGGTGGCTGCTCTGGAATCCGAGCTCCAGCGTATGGGCGCGGAGAACCGGCGCCTGAGCGAGGCGCTTGCCGCGGTGGCGAACAAGTACGAGGAGCTGCGCGTGCAGTACGCCGAGATGGTCGCCAACGCCACCACCACCAACCCGTCGTCCACGTCGGAAGGCGGGTCCGTCTCCCCCTCCCGGAAGCGCAAGAGCTCCGACGAGAGCCTCGAAACCGCGCACCCGCAGCACCACCACCACCATCTGATGCACGCGCATCAGCAGCAGCAGGTTCCGGCTGCGGCGGCGGCGGAGCAGACGGAGGAGTGCACGTCGGGCGAGCCGTGCAAGCGGATCCGTAGCGAGGAGTGCAGCAAGCCCAAGGTGTCGAAGCTGTACGTGCACGCGGACCCGTCGGACCTGAGCCTGGTCGTGAAAGACGGGTTCCAGTGGCGCAAGTACGGGCAGAAGGTCACCAAAGACAACCCGTGCCCGCGGGCATACTTCCGGTGCTCCTTCGCGCCCGTCTGCCCCGTGAAGAAGAAGGTCCAGCGCAGCGCCGACGACAGCTCCGTCCTCGTCGCCACCTACGAGGGCGACCACAACCACGGCCCGCCCGCTTCCGCGCCGACACCTCAGCAGCAGCAGCAGCACGACGGCAAGATGACGAACGCCGCCGCGAAGCCGCCGTCGCCGCCAAGGCAGGCTGCACCCACTCATCAGGTGCAGGCGGCGGCTCATCTGCAGAACCACCACCAGCAGACGACGAAGGAGGAGGCTGTTCTCGCCGGGGAGCCCGTGGCGGCGGCGGCGGCGTCGGAGATGATCAGGCGGAACTTGGCGGAGCAGATGGCCATGACGCTGACCAGGGACCCCAGCTTCAAGGCGGCGCTCGTCAGCGCGCTGTCCGGACGGATCCTCGAGCTCTCGCCTGCCAAGGATTCTTCTTAATTAACCGCAATAACAGGAGATGGAGATGAACCAACAACCGCAAGTGCTGCTACCAGATTAATTTTTCAGTGCCTCTGTTCTTCCGAAACACACAGTAAGAACGAAGCTGATCACAAGTCAGACGAGGCAGCTCAGTTAAGCTTCAGGTGACCTGTTGTATATAGCCTTTGATTTACAAGAGGATTTACACGAGGGATCAACGACGAACGCTGCTTGCGAGGAGAGGAAGTGACCAATTTTTTGGGTACGGCTCAAAGATGATGATCAACAAAGAGTTGGCCGCGCGCCAACGAGCCACATAGAACAAGATGTTGTAAACTAGATACAACCAAACAGAAGTGTACAATCCTAGTAGGCAGAGTATTATTTCATCTAATTCATCATTCAGTCAAATCAAGTCAATTGACATTACATTTGATTTTTTGTTGCCGTATTACTACCATGTTGTATATCCTTCGTACTCCCTTTGTAGTATGCTTTTTGTGGACACTGCTTAGTTCTTGCACGAACATACGCTTCACAAAACAGAACGAGTATCCGGAGAAATCAGAATTGCGTAGTTGCAGTAAAAAAAATAAAAAAAGGCCCTGTGAGTAGCAGCGGCTGGCTGACGCGTGGGCCAGCAGTTACCAAGCCCAGGGCGCCGCGCAATCTTCCTCGGTCTTATCCATAAACTGGTCCACGTAGTACGTACGTTGCAGTAGAGTCGACGGACGGAGGAGCAGGTAGCTGGTCTCACCCAAAGAAGGCCGATCCCAGAAGAAGAAGAAGAGGTTTGAAAAGTACACGACCACCTTGCGAACGGATGAAGCGAGGGCCCCACGGAGGAAAGTCTCCGCGGGTTGCTGGGGTTTGGCCGTGCCCCACGTGCGACCCTTCGCGGCGGGTGGGTGGGCCCGGCGGGGGAAGCTGGGTGGAAACGGAAGCTATGCGCGGCGGCGGCCGGTCTCTCACTCAAGTCAAACACGTGCGGTCGGCGGGACCGGTCCACGACTCCTCGGCGGGCGGTACCGCAAGCAAGCAAAACTGTTTGCTTTGCTTTGCTTTGAGCCAAAGCGAGTTCACAATTCAGAAAAAGGGAACTACTGTATAACGGATCCACGGCCTGGACATAGAATAAAATCTGGACCTCCCCTCCAAGGCTCCAACACCCCCTCTTTCTTACGCAGGCAGGATACAATCACATGCCAAGAGCATCTGCTGTATCGTGATGGCGATCCCTGAACAGAAACAGAGAGCAGATTACGAACAGATGCGCCTCTGCTGCCGCCAGCAAATCTGATAAAATAAAACAAAAGGAAGATGTAAGGAGCAAACGAACGCGGTGTCACGGTGGAACCGAACTGGAATCGAAAGGACTCGTCTGTCTGTCGCTGAGCTCGCCGGCCGGCGGTCGCGATCCAGCCTGTACGATCCATTTACCCGGCGGTCTTCACGGGAAGGTTCGCGTCAGTGAGAGAGAGGTCGTCGTCCATCGCGGTCCGTGCACGACTCGCCGAGACATAACATGCTGCATGGGTGGACCCGTGACTCTGCTGCTGCCTCTTTCACGTCTTTAATCGCCGTGCTGCCGCCGCAATTCGGTTTCTTTCAGAGTCAGATAGACTACACTGCTGCTCCAATAGATCTGCACGCTAGCTGGATACCACCCACCGCCCCCACGCACGACGATTCCGTCGACAAGTTCGGTCGGTCCGTTCTCCATGGGCACGCAGACGCAGCTCACTATTTCCTCCGGTTCAAAATATAAGAATTCTAGTGATTCAAAAATTTATTCATAATATAAGTATTTTTAAAGATAAGATAAAATTTAATGAGTTAGTAGGTGAGTGATGAATTGATAAGATAGTGTAAAATAAGAGGTATATATGACTTTTCTCATGTTGACTATTTTGTAATTTAAATGTCTTACATTTTGAACCGGAGATAGTAGCTCAGAGACAGAAACGGACCATGTTAGCTCACTTCTGATAGGAAAATCTCTACCGAACCATAGCTACCGCCGCTGCTAGAGAGTAACCAGAGTTCTATTTTCGTCGGACTTTAATTACAGCGGGGCATATGGGGTACTCGTACGGCATTCATGTGGCTGCCTGGGTCATTAGAAAAATCAAGATTCGTTCTGGGTTAGTGGATTTGGACGGATGGACAGGATCCACTGGTCGTATACGGCACTGCGTACGTTTAGTCAAGCGCACGACTGGAGGCTGCGCATACAAGTCTTCCGCCAGTGCCTCATGTTTGACCAAGCGTAACCATGAAGCAAACCTCAGAAAGCATCCAAAGGAGTGATGCATGTCTCGGGCGGAGGTAGAGCAAAGGGTGCGGCTCTTTGGACTGATTGCACACCAGATATAGTATGGCGATAATCTGAATATTATAAGGTACTCCCTTTGTTTATAAAGTATCATTATTATTATTGTCTTTTTTTAATTAATTTTGACCATTCATTTTATTTTAAAAACTTTAAGAAATATATTGTCATAATTTATTTTATTAGCAAAGAAAATTAAAGTATAATTTAAAATAATATTTTAAATAAGATAAATCATCAAAATTGACTAAAAGAATCAATGACGAGGGAGTAGATTTTAGTTTAGTATAAGGGCATTTGCACCTAATAGCATCAATGTAGCTCCGATCTGCCCACTCTGTATCTCATGTATTGCATCTTTACTGTTGATAGAACGTCCAAAACCAGCAATCTAAATCAAACAAATAATAACAAAAGATTTCTCCCTTTACGCTGGTGAGAAGTCTAGACATCTTGGTGTCCCTTTCGCCTGTGCTTATAGAAGGATTTCAGCTCTAGCTTACATCACTATTCCTATCAAACATACTTACCCGAAACAACTTATGTCTAAAAGTCTATATAAGCCATAATTGTAAGCCTTTATCGACTTATATATGTCGTGTTCCAACACAAAGTGTCTCTAAAATCATCCGTATCACTATTAAGCTGTTTTCCCAAACAAATTTTAAGATAAAATATAAAAAAACATTTTTACATATCAACCAGAGCAAGAAACATCCTATTAAACAAAACTCTAAAACTTTTGTTAAGAAAAAACAAGCTCTAAAACTAGATACTGCACTACTCAATCAACAAGACCAGTACCCAATAGTATACCTAAAAATTTGAGGCACACTTGAGTCTCAAATATGTCAAAAGATGCTTATATCACTGATCCAATCAAATATACCAACCTGAAACAGCTTATGTTTAAAAGCTTCTATGAGCCATAATCTTAAGTTTTTTTTTACTGATTTATGACTCGTTCTAATATAAAGTGTCTCTAAAATCATCTGTATCACTATGAAGGAGCTGTTTTGCCAAAAAAAATTAAGATGAATAAAAAAGAAAACTATTTTTGATATATCAATCAGAGCAAAAGTCACCCTACGGAACAAACTCTAAGCTGTCTTTAGGGCAAAACAAGCTCTTAAATTAGATGCCGCGGTACTCAGATCAACAAAACCAGTACTCAGCATCTCCCTGAAATTTTGAGGCAATTGTTTTTTAGAGTTGTAACATCCACCATCAGTGCAGTGCCATCAGGACAAGTCAAAACGTTTACAGCGTCCAAATCAGTGAGGCTCCAACAGTAAGAGAAAGGCTCACTCCTCTTTACTCTTACACACGCTTAGAGTGCCTCAGTTTTGGCCTGCAAGCCAATCTCACGAATCTGCTCAGAAGACAGCAGCACCACCATCTTCAGAAGATGCTTCAAAAAGTGGTAACTAATGCGGAGCTTCGTGCAGTTTAGTACGTTCTCGCTGACACAAAGAGAAGGTTACAAGAGAGGAAGTGTCAGCCCGGCGGGCTTCCATTAGAATTCTTTGGTCCAGTGGTCTTATCTGGGCGACTGGGCCTTAAAAGCGTCTCTCCTGGAAATGTCTCCGTGGGCTGCCACTGCCACAGCAATCGGCACTGTCAGTGCCTCAGTGGGCATAGGAGGATGGCCCAAAACGGGGCGAATAGCCAAAAAAAGCGTGGTCGGCAGGATTCGAACCTGCGCGGGCAAAGCCCACATGATTTCTAGTCATGCCCGATAACCACTCCGGCACGACCACCTTGTTGTTGACTCAATTTGTGATTAAATGTAATTATCCTATTTCCTGCCGCGGGATGACTCTTCAGAATCACAAATTCCTATTCATCAAACTGCAGAATAACAGTCATAGTGAAAGAAAATTAGGGACGACTATGCCAAACCGAACCTGGGTCTACGATGGAAATTTCGCGAAGGGACGTGCAACTTGAATTGCCGCGGGATCGCCGGCTTTATGTTTGTGTACTAGTGACTTGACGAGATCGATGGACCGGTCGAACAGTGCCCCCATTTGGACGCTTGTTACCAACGACCAATCTATACACAGGCCGACCAGTGCTCTATAATCCATCATCAACAGCCGCGTATCTCCAACGTGCCCCCGCCGCGATCCACTTGAAATCATCACATCACCAGCGCGTCACGCAACAGGAAGAAGCGAGATATACCTCGCCGCCGACGCGCACGCCGACGCGTGTGGCGCAACAGGAAGCTACATACCTCGCCGCCGACGCGTCGCCTGCATTGGCGGCCGGCCAGCTGATGCGGAACATGACGGGTTTAATTAGCCAATGATAATACTCCTTCCTTGGCCGTTTGCTCCGGGAGATTATGATTTGTCGCGGGGTCCCTGGCCGAGCTGGGATGGGGGAGGGGGCCGTGGGGACACGACACTTGCAGCGACCATGGCCATGCTTCCCGTCCAATCGGACGCGTCGCTGTCGCCGGAGTAATCTCCAGCACTGCACCGCAGATATGATCATCAATGATTAGCGAAGGGAATGGTATAGTATAGTATAGTTGCTCGCCCGCCCGGACCATGCTGACACATGACTACATTGGACGACGGGCCCATATTGGACGCGATGTTTTTCTTTCCTTCCCCCCTTTATTTCTTTTCTCGACAAGTGTAGATCGTTACTGGACGGGGTGGAACTGCTCCCACATGCGCGTTAATCAAAATCCAAGGTAACAGAGCGAGAGATATATGTCATGGGCGGCGACGTCCGCGTCGAGGATTTCCACATCAGAAACTGGGCTTGAAAGAGGCATCTGTGATTGATTTTTTTTTTCCCCCTGCGCGCCCCCTGTGTGTCTGTGCGATGGAATGTTGCTCTGCAGTCGAGGGCGGCAGGCGACACTTGCCACGTTCCGGTAACAGGGTCCCGACGACGTGTCTCGTGCCCCGACCGTACTAACGCCATCTCAGACCCTTCCTCTTGGTGCCCCCACTCCCTTCAGCCTCGCTTCTTCTTCTTCTCTCTCCGCTGCACACGCCACGCCTCTGGGGCCGCATCCCGCCCGTGGTCTGGTCTGTTGCGATGGCATCCGCCGCCGGGGAGGACGCCATTGTCGAAGCAGAGGCCGCGGGGAACAATAACAATAGCAAGAAGAACAGGAGAAGGATATGCGACTACCTTGGCGAAAGCTCCGGCGGCGAGGGCGAGGGCGAGGCCTCCTCGCCGCCGGAGATGCTCCTGCGGCTGCCGAGGTTCACCTGCGCCACGTTCCGGTTCGCCCGGCTCGGCCGGAAGCGCGGCGGCAGGAGTAGGAAGGAGGGCGGCGCCAAGAAGACGGAGAACGCGTCAGTGCCGCTGGACTCCTCGGCATCAGGTAGTAGAATTTTGCGTCGTGCTTCTGTTCTGTGAGCAGCCGATCAGGATTCAGGATCGGTCTTTTTTTAATTCGCCAGCCATTGCAGGTGCAGGATCGTCGAAGCCGGCTGAGACCAGCACGATGAGCAGCGGCGGCAGCGCGGAACACGGTGGCGGCATGGGACTGAGCATGCTGCTCCTGCTTGCCCGGACGTGCGTGGAGCTGAACAGGATGGCGGAGGTGCGCGCGCAGATGGAGGCGCTGCTCAAGGAGATCAGGGACGAGACAAGCAGGATGAAGAAGGAGGGCGCCCATCACGCCGTCACGCCGACGCGAACATTGAACCTCCAGCTGTCGTCGACCACCACCGTGTCGTCGTCGAGCTTCACGTCGTCGGAGGACACCGACACGAACCGCCGCCACGCGACGACCTCGTCGTCCGCCGAAGAGATCGCGCGCCAGGAATGCGAGAGCAAGACCGACCCGGCAGGGGAGGACGAGCTGGAACTGGAAGCAGCGGCAGAGTTCGAGGCAGAGCATGCGTGGCAGCGCCCGACGATTGAATGGAACACGGAACAAGAGGATTCTGATGAGGTACAGTACAGTAACGCTTTCTCCGAATTGAATTTGTCTGCTACGGAACCTGCACATTTCAATTTGCTCATTGCGTGTTCGTGTTCTCGTGCTGATCGGGGTTCAGTCGTCGGACGACGACTTCATCGAGCTGGCGGGCGGCCGGTTTGGTGGTATCGGCAGCGGCGATTTCGATCGGGATGAGATCGGAGAAGAAGATAGCGAAGAGGAGTCGACGAGAGGCGCGGAGGAAGGCGGGGTGTGCGCGGCGGAGCTGGAGAGGCGGCTGCACGAGCTGCTGCACCAGCGGGACAGGGAGCGGATCGAGGAGCTAGAGTCGGCGCTGCGGCGGGCCGAGCAGAGGTTGAAGGAGAAGGAGATGGAGGCGCGCCTGTGGCAGGACACCGCCACGCTCGCGCTGCAGCCGCCGCCGCCGCCGCGGGACGGCCAGTGAATAGAATTTGCCGCACACGGTATAGGTAGCTGGGTCAGTGTGGCGGCAACTTGGTGTAATTACGTCACGTTTTGGTTTCTGTAGATTAACAGATGTGTTGCTGATTCCACTTAGCTCTGACCGGATTTTATTTATTTATTTTACCATCACCATCACGACTCGGCTATTCGATCGCTTGATCCGCCACTTTGGAGGGATAACGTGAAACCGCTGCCTACACGCGCTGTTTCTCTTTTTTTTTTTAGTAACGCCTATTGACATTGCACTTACATGGTGTCATACGAGAGTGACGGAGTGTTACGAATCATTACACGCGACAGAGACGTGTTGTTGCACGGGCACACGCCATTCTGCATGGGCTTTTCGCGTAATAAGAGGCTTGCAGGCCAGTCATTGATGGGCCGGAGTTTCCTGCTGCAGCTAGGCCGCAAGCCCATCTAGATTCGCTGCGGGCTCGTCCACCAACCGAGCGCGAGCTCTTCCAGTCCTCCTCCTGCTTCTTCTTCTTCCCGAAGAAACCGAGAGGGGAGGTTGAGAAAGCATCCTCCTTCTCAAAGCATCGAATCCAAGGCTCGCCGTCGCCCCGCCCGCCACCCGGCTCACCCGATTGCCGCAAGATCTACCCCGGTCTACGATTTCTCGGTAAGCCTCGTGTCCCCGATTCAATTTCACTTCCTCCTAATCCCGGGCCGACCCATCCATCGTTGCTGTCCCGTCCGATTCCCGCGCGGCACGCCGTTACCCTTCACCGCGATTTGGGTTGGATCGGCAAGCCCAGTGAGCTGTACCTGATATTCTGATCTGTTGCCTATTTCGTGTGTGGCAATCTAGACTTTCTGGTTTGTGCTCCCAATTCGAAACGCATACACACGCGTAAATGCTCCCAATTCATCCCCGGTGACTGTAAAAGATGCATCTTCAACCGTCGTAGACAGTCTCTTGTGCTATTACTGCTTTTTGTTGAAGTGAAACACTGAATGTTTTTGTTCAGCATGCGCAGTCCAGTCCAGATGAGCTTTATTGCTTCCCCATACTGTGGTTATGATAAACCATATAACTTCATGATGGTAGTGCTATATCATCTTTCTTCAGTGAAACGACCTGATAGCATAGTTCCCTAAGACCTTGTGTTCCTGTGAACCTTCTTATATCTTAATAATTAGTATATATAGGCTCTGAAGCAAGGTTGCTTTTCGTCTTTGTGCAAGAAAATTCTTATCTTTGTACTACATGTATAATTTTGTGGACTTTGAAAAACCATCTTATAAACATATAAACAGTTAAAAGGTCTGCCAATGGGTGATCTTTGTACATCTTACAACATAAACAGTTCAGAGGTCTGCAAATGGGTGATCTCAGTAGTGTTTTTAAAATAAAATGCTTTTCTTGCTAGTATGTTGCATCTTGTTAGTCTTCCAGTTGAAGACTGACTGGTTATATTTCCTTTCTTGGGTGCAGTTATTTGCTTAATTTCTCGAGTTGTGATTTATGTCTGAGTTTGCCTTTTCTGCATCATTTAACCTACATGCTCTTGTTTCTCATATGCTAGGGAGGAAAAGGAGTCCAAGAAGGTTGGCAAGTATGGTAAGTCCTTTGCACCGGTATCTATCTAGTTTCCTTTCATCTTCTTAACATGGTTCAGTTTATGGTCTGGAGGATCTCTTGCTCTGAAACCATCCAGATTTATGGTAATAGATTATGCCTCAAGTTGAGAATTTCTATAAAGTGCACTGCAATATAGTCCAGATGGTGGCTTACCATTGCTTTGGTCAGCGGTGATATGCAATTGCAAACCCTAATTTAGCTAAAATTCAATTTGTGTGCTGTGTTTTTTATGTCGAAACTGAGATTTTACTGTTTGCTCCCTATTACTTTTCACTTTGCTAATTGTCATACCAATATTTTCACTTGTTTTATTTGGTAAAAAAAAAAATGGTTTTTGGAGTCTCCTTTTTTCTCATTGGATCAGCTGTCAATAATCGGTGCTCTTATTTTGCTGAACCAGACTGGGCTGTTCTAACACATTTCCTTGTCATTTATAGTATTTTGAGGGATATGGCTACCGTGGAAGTACTTTTGAACATACATATCGCTGTTACCCTGCATCTTTCATTGATAAGGTTTGTCAACTTTATTCACATAAGGTGTCATGTTCACACTTTACAGGCTTTTGATATAATTTTGGAATGGCTACCATTTTGGAGTATGCATTTATTTCAATTTGAAATAAATATGATTGTTCTTGATGCTTTAGCTACTTTTATGGAGCTTATAAGATTGATGCTTATCATCAAGTGCTGTACTTGATTCTTTGTTTTCAACATTACTTTTATCCTTGTACTTTCCAACATGAGCTTTATAATCTGTATTGCAATCTCTATTATAAGGTTGTCAAATAGTGAACTCCCTTTGCCTCTTATCATAATTTTTGGATCAAAATCAAGTATCATGTGGACGTATCAATAGCTTAGCCTTGTTTTCAACAACTTTGTTTTGCAATAAAGTAGTTATGTCACTAGTCTTTTGTGCTTGTTTTGGGATTTCTTCAAATAGCATCCAGAAGTAAAGTCTGTCAAAATCTTTAAATACTGAACAATCCTTTGGAGATTAAACATGTAGTTTTGCATTCTTGAAATTTTTTTCTGAAAACTATTTTTCCTATTTTCTGCAGCCGCAACTGGAAAGTGGTGACAAAAGTATGCTTTCTCATCGCTGAGTTTCTCTTCTACTTAAGTTACTTTGGGCTGTTTAATAATTATTACTATTTTCTTTTACAGTAATTATGCCACCTTCAGCTCTTGATCGCCTTGGTAAGTTAGGCCTCTTAGAATACTACTTTTTTTTTTCTTTTTGAAAAGCATGATGATTTTTCATGTTATTTGCCAATGTTTTCCTATGCACTCATATCATTATATTCTCAAATCTCTTTGGATTCTCTGCAGCATCTTTGCATATTGAATATCCTATGCTATTTGAAGTCCACAATGCAGCAGCAGAACGGACATCTCACTGTGGTGTCCTGGAGTTCATTGCAGAAGAAGGGATGATCTACATGCCGTATTGGGTAATGGGAGATTTAAGATATCACTACACCTTTCTATTTGGATAGCATCACATAAACAAAGCTAACCCTATCTACTCATCAGATGATGCAAAATCTTCTTCTACAAGAGGGAGATATGGTGTTCATAAAAAATGCCAATCTCCCAAAGGGGACATATGTGAAGCTGCAGCCGCATACAACAGATTTCTTAGATATTTCAAACCCCAAAGCAATGTTAGCATTATTTTTATAAACTGTTTCTTTTTCTAGCAAGGTATGAATTCCTAACAGAGCTAACAGTCCATTTATGTCAAACCTTGCAGCTTGGAGAAAACATTGAGAAACTACTCTTGTCTAACTACAGGAGACAGCATTATGGTAGCGTATAATAACAAGAAATATTACATTGACATAGTGGAAACAAAGCCTTCTCATGCCATAAGTATTATTGAGACTGATTGTGAGGTTGACTTTGCTCCGCCACTTGACTATAAAGAACCCGAGAAACCAAAACCTACTGTTCCTCTGAATGCCGAACCTACTGCAGGTAACACCCATTTTGTACTTTATCTGCTTTTCACCTTTTTCGCGTGTGAGAATCCTCAGGTTATCTTGCCATTTTGTCATTGATAAAACATTTGTCCATATTGCAGAGGCGGCAGTTGAAGAAGAACCAAAGTTCACTCCCTTTACTGGTTCAGGAAGACGGCTGGATGGAAAGGCCTCTAAAGATAAGGATGTGTTAGCCTCGTCTCCTGCAAAGAGGCAAGCTAATGCTAGCAATGGTGTGCAGCCCTCATTAAGTTCCACATCACAGAGCAGTTCTTCACGTAAAACCACAGGAAAGCTTGTCTTCGGCTCAGGTGGAAGTCGAGATAAGGTTTGTATTTCTAAACCCTGTGAAAATGTCCAGAAACATTCCCTAAAAAAAAAAAACTGTGCAGAAACATCTGGGGTTTGTTTCAGTCATTTAAGATACATATAGCAATCGCCTTACTGGCTTCCAGCTTTGGTGTGTATCACCGAGTCCATGACATTTTGTCCATCACTGTGTAGGCACCTGAAAAGGAGGCCAAGGAGGAACCGAAGAAAGAAGAACCCAAATTTGCAGCATTTACAGGAAAGAAATATTCGTTGAAGGGCTGAATAGCCAGCTAATAGTGTAATATAATTATCTCCAGTGACAGACATCATCAGGGATCCAGGGACATTTGGCTTGAGGCGTCATGGAATTCGCGTTCCTTTCCTGTTAACAATGATCCTTTTGTCAGCCAGTGGAGCAACTACTGTATAAATCTGTCTATGTCTGTTATTATGGTATAAATCTGTTTATGTCTGTTACCATGGATGTCTGTTATTATTTTATAAATCTGTTTGTGTTTTTATGTGTGCTTTTTCTCGTGGGAATGGAGCATAAAAGCCACATCAATCGATGGGTTTTGCAATGGTTATTTATTTGTTAGTAAACAACTTTTTCTATACTTTCGAAATTTAGTTGCAAAATTGATAATAAGAAAAGAGAGATGTTTGCATATGGTTGCCGGTGTATTTTGGACCTCATTCTATGAGCTATAAAGGGATTCTCACCAATTCATATCTTGTGGTCGATATACACCATTTTAATCATGTACTGACCAACAGGCGTTGGGAACCTAAAATCACACAACAAAAAAACAATATAACAGGCTTTAATGTATATAAAAAAATCTTAATTAATCAAGCAAATACGCTAAATCTGGATTTTTTTTGTATGAACAAGCTAGTATCTAAAGTTTGAGACTCCGACGATGATATTTACGATCTTCGGCCAGCGGATGCTCCCCCATCGCCTAAAATAAATAGGGGAAAAAATCTATCTGTTCCTGCTTCATTATTGGGTTGATCATCTCCAAATCGGAAGAGATATCCTTTGATCAACTGCCGGTGGGCATGGCAGGCGCCGCAGGAAGAGCGCTCCTTCGATCTATGGCGAGCAGGATCGCACGCGCGCCGCCGCAGCAACACCAACGACTTGTTCTGCGTGGGCTCCATTGCTGCCACTCAAGGCTATGGCGCCCTTACATCTCCTCTTCCACGCTACCGCCGACCAACATGGCACGTACATACGTACGTGCGCTGCAATCGGTACTGCCCTAACGCCCGCCTTCTATCTCGTCCTCCATCTACACGTAGGCAGATGCAGCTTTTCCTCTCATCGTCAGTGGCTCAGTGCCCTAGCTAGGAACTCCAGAACCCAATTGTTCACCACCTAATTCTTCCTAATTAACAGGCTAATAACATGGTAGTCTCTAATTGTAAGTACTCCGGAGTCCGGACATCTCATCTCGCTACATTGGGTATTTGGGTGCAACAGATTTCGTGTGATGTATAGAGTTCCAGATGCCTTAACGACAATAGTCGTATTCTACTTCTGTTTCCCTTCAATTATATTGTTTGATATGTATTTTTTTTTCAGGGTGGCATCAAAGTTCAACAGGATTCGTTATACAGGTAAGAACTCACGTTTCAATTTTTAGACCACAATAAAAAAATTAGCATGATCTCCCTCATTAGCATTTGACGCTTTATGTGTTTGTCATTTGCAGCAAAGAAATAGCGTGGGTGATTGTTGCGGCGAGTGAAATCGTCTTATGGATAGTCAAAGCGATTCCTAAAGTTCTTCTCTTTGCCGTGGTTTACCATATCTGGGGGAAGCCAGTAGCGAGAGACATCAAGGCCATACGTCGCTTGCTCGAAGAGCAGCGCCGCGACTCTGCGAAACGTTGATGCATGCACGGTAGCCAAAAGACGTGCCGGCAGAATCCTCCAAAGTACAGAGCGTCGTCGGAGGTGCTTTGATCCTTGCTGGTTGTGCTAACTAGGAGTAGTCTCAAAAGGTTTAGTCGTAGTCATTTGCGCCAGTGGGCAAGTTCTATTTTGAGAAGAAGAAATAGAGGCAGTACATGCTAAGAGAAACGCATTTCATTATTTAAGACATAGAGAAATAAACCATGCAGTCCTTTGTTCCGTAACATAATTAAGATTTAGTCCTTTTTTTTTTTTCCTGTTTGCGTCCCCTAATGCTATTACTGGTCACGTGAAACTGTTGGACTCATCACACTGTCCAGTCTCCGATGAAGCAGTAAAGAAACTGATTAGTATATATCTGGGACAGTTTCATGGGAAACTGAATATTTTCTTTGAATGATGAGGGTTTGCAAAAAAAACTTGAATACAAGTTCTTCTTTCGAATGATAAGAATATTAATGCTCTGGCATGATCAGCATTATGCTGATCCCCATCAACAATCTGAGGTGACAGACCTACGCAAGAGAACCAGTGGCACAAAAGCATCTGTCTAGAATATCTAGGCTTTACTGGAATCCCGATGTTCGGCCTCTAAACATGCACTTTTCTAATATATATAAATAAGTTATGCTGAGAATGAAACCCCCGGGCGAGTACGATTGACGGATCGTATCGAACTCGGAGTCCCGAGTCCCCAGCGATCAATGCAGGTTGAACCGGCGGCCGGCATTCTGCCCAAATAAATACTACTAGGAGGAATAATAGCAGAAGATTAGAAACGCGGAGCAGCAGGAGGAAGAGAGTCTCGTAACGGAGGAACTGCCGAGTGAGCCGGACATTGAGCGAGCGGGGAGAAAAAGAAGAAAAACGAATCCACAATGCATATGCGTCGTCCATCGTCCTCGTGCCCGCCGGCTGCGTCGTACCTTACTTGGCGGCAACCGGCAAGCCTGCTCAGCGTTGATGCTTGATCCTCTGCCCATGTGGCCTGGTCTTCATTAGCAGCAAGGTCGGACAACATTGGAACGAGCCTCTGACTGCAGAGCCTCACCTGATATGCTGTCCTCCGTCTGGAACTAGGCACCTGGATCCTGCAGATGCAACGTTATACGACGAACTCATCCGTTTTGAATTTCGATGGATTTTCGTTTTTCCTCCGCCTCGATTCCTGGCTACGATATTCAGTTGGGTTGAGCCGAAGCCACCAGTAATAGACGAGAGGCGAGCTGCTTCATGATCCGTCACACAGGACACACGTCATGAAGCTAGATGGGGTCGCACAGGCAAGCGTATGCGTATGTGACCCCGTACCGAATCTTTTTTTTTCCTAGAAAACATACATATAGGCTTTCAGGTGCTCTGGGAATTAACATCTCAAAGGCACCTTTAATGACACCAGACAATGCTCCTCTCCACTACTATTTCGATTCAATGTCAGCTAAGTGAGTCGCGGCGCTGCTTTATAAGCAATTCGAGGTTATGCATCCAAATGGATGAAGCAAACACCAGGTAAAATAATTGCTTATTAAGCGTGTTACAGCAGGTAACATGCATGTAAGGTACGCCGCTGGCGGTGCGACAATGCATGACTGAGTACATAGCATCTTCAACGGGAAGGAAAAAACAATGGAACAGTTATGCTCAGAAATCAAGGATGGTCTTTGGTGCACGGCTGGGGCAAAAAAAAAAAAAAAAAAACCCATAGAGGGTAAGACCACTCCCGAGGCATTACATTAAAAAGAATATCTTTTCACGTAGTTCGAGAAAACCCCCGAACCTCTCTCCGTTTCTTACATGAGGACCACGTGATCCCTAGGGATGGCAACGGGGCGGGTGGAGCAAAATCCCACCCGTGATGAGAGATGTTGCGGGTGGAAATCTCCACCCGCACCCGCAGATGGAATTTCACACCCGCGCCTGCACCCGCCGGGTTTCGGGCGGGTGACGGGTCCCCCGCGGGTTTTTTATACATAGAAAAATATATTTTTAGTTTAATTTTACATGATTTTCACATATTTTTATAATAAAAAAATACTATCTCATTCATAAGTTGATAGTTAACACAATATGACAATATTTATACATGCAAGAATTATTAGACTCATATAATTTTTACTCTCACAATAAAACATTAGACTAAAATTATTTGTATGCCTTTTATTTCGGGTCCCGCGGGGCACCTGCGGGTGGGACAAAAAAACCCGCGGGTGAGAAAGTGCACCCGCAACCGCACCTGTCGGGTGCCAAACCCGATGGGGCCCCGCACCCGGGACCCGAATTGCCATCCCTAGTGATCCCTTTGAGAGCCGGACCGGCGCTTAGCACCGTTACCTGTGACCGGACCAGGTCTTAACCGTGCTTTGAGATTGCGGAGAGGCAAGAGGATTTTTTTTAACCCAGACCATAATTTGTCTTCTCTGAGGATCAAAACTGAGACATAAGAGATGTTACTCGGAACCCCAACCACTACGCTGAAGCCCCAATCACCACGGCTGGGACAAAGAGATTAGCAACCTGTGTAGCACATATCTTCAGCCCCCTGTCTTGCTCAGGACTTTAGTGTGCAACTTGCACATGTAAATTGCTACTTCTTCTTATAAATATAGGCAATATGCCGGATCTTTCAAAAAAAAAGATAATTTATCGCGTGTTGTCAACGCCGGTAACAAGAGGACGCTGGATCCTATTGATTCTCATGACTGGAAGACGCCGAGACCACCAGCATCAGTTGGTCTTGTGTGGTCGACACGAAGATCGTCGCTAGTAAGCCAGCTCGCTGACAGCAACTCGGCCATATGGCACTGTTAATCGTTGATCAGTCACTCGAACAGGTCAGGTGATTGTATCAACTAGTGTTCGAGACCAAATGATCTTTGATGGAACGACAGGGGGAGATAAAGGAACAAAATTATCTTACTTTCCTTCACACAAAGTTTGATATGACATTAGGCGCGCTGGACTCATGTTCACATACACCAAATTTATTTACAGTGAATTAACGCGGTTTATCTCGCTTCCCTTTCAACTGGTCATTCTCATTAGTTAAGAGTCTTAAGACACCAGGTACAAGAACATGTTAACTGCATCAATAGAATCTCTTTCTAGGACATGCTCAATCACTATGTCTTGTAGAATGGCCACCTTCCTCATCCTGTTGACACCAGCGCTTGTCCACCTTCCTCGATGCATGGCACAGAACCTGGCGGGTGCCAGAGGACTCGGATCACTGGATCAATAGTCGTCCCCGGCCATATGCCTTCATGTCACCCATGGAGCCCCTCATCGCCAGCAGCAGTGCATATCTTTCGCCCTGGAGCCTACCATGGCTGACGACAAGATTACCAAAATCTAGATCTCCTAATTTCATTTCAGTTTGCTTTAAAATCTCACTTTTCATAGCACTTGCACAGTTCCTTGCTGCTATTTCAATGTCAGGCTAAGTGATTAAGTGAATCCATGCCACAATGATCTTATCAAAAATTCAAGGTTACATATATATATATACCCAAACAGAGGAAGAAGCACTAGGACGATGTGTTTTTTTGTGCATGCATTGTACACAGTGGACGCTGCGACAATGATACAATGCATGACTGACACACCGAATCTGTGAGTGCAAAGGGGCAGCAGAAGCGACCAAAACAACAAGCTAATGTCTTACAAGCATTTCACCGAAAACCTTGTGCATAAATCATAACAGCCCCTTAACATCAATATCTTCTATTAAGGTGTTGTCCAAACTTCTTAACCGGCAATATACTTGCAAGAATAAGTTCACTAACACAATAGCCCCATCGAATCATCATCAACATACCAAAGAACACATAAATGTCTCAAATGCCAACATAGCCTTACACCATCTTGAGTAAATAACATCAATAGCAAGCAAGATAGTGAACAATCAACACATATGATAAGAACAATACCGAATCAAGAGAAGACACAAAGATTTATGTGGGGAACCCCTTACGGGGAAAAACCCACGGGCGGCGGCGAGCAAACAATCCACTATGAAGATGAAGGATATAAGAGGTGGGAGCCAACAAGGTTGGGGAGGCTCCAATTCCCCACTAATTTCACTCTTCTATTGGTGGATTTGATAGATCAAAGCCTCGCCCTCTCCTCTCGAACCCTAGCTCTCTCTCCCCCTTAAAAGATAAGAACAAGCCACACCAACAGAGAGCAGCTCGGATAGCCCTTTTGGACTGGTTTGGGCACTTTTTAGAACGCCCCCTCAAGTTGCAGATTATCACAAAGAAGCACCTACTCAGCCTACAATATGCATAAGCAATGTTTTGCATAACAAATGAGCTATATTTGCTTCCAAACGGTGAAATAGGAGTTGCAACATCACAATTCTCCACCTCAGCGACGATTGAACCATAGAGCAAATACATCAAGCTTCTTGATGTCAAAAGTCCAATCTTCAAATGATTCATCTTCAACTTAATTTAGCAATCATCATATACTAAACTCACTGTCTCCAATATTCTAAATGGAGATAGCTTAGCCTTGACTTGACAAATCATTGATCCATAAACAAATGCATCTTCAAACTTTGATGAGAGAACAACATGGACAACACATCCATGATTATGATGCCAAATGATCAATCTTCAATTTAAAGTCAAATGAATACAAAGATTATCTCCATCAAATGCTTCTCATAAAGCACAAATAACGAGCACATAGATCAGGCGGAAGTCAAAAGCACACCTCACTAAATAAGATTAACAAACCTCTAGGTCTTTAACAATTTCAACACCCAGAAAATGACTCAATATGTGCAACTAACCTCCCGATTCAAATCTGAATTAATGATCGCTCAATATATGCGTATGCCAAGAAATTATCTGAGGTCTGAACAAGTAGTGAAGGATCCATAATATGACTATTCCAAAATGCTCCACCTGAAACTTATACCTCGACAATCAACACTCAATTCAATGAGCAATATTAACATATGAACTTCATCATATATATCAAACTTGTCGATCAAGAGCATAGGAAAGTCATGTTATTTATCATTTCTCCTCAATAGTCTGAATGAAATAAACAACCAAATGTGCAAGGTAGAGAGTACCAACAAATTTTGTAATAGATCTCACAAACTGAGAGAGGACAACCACAATGTACTGCCACTGCATACCCAACATTGACCTCAACTTTAGCACAAAATCCATGTAGAAACAAGCTCTATGCCGCACTCAATTCTTTACATCAGACATAAATTTAGAGAACAACCTTCACTTTCAATTAACAAACTTAGAATGACTCCAAAGAAAGCTGCAACTAAAATGCCATGAGCACAATGCAGCAAGAACATAAACCATCTGAAAGTACCTTAAGATGATATAAATTCAAATCGGCTCCTTATTAATGAGAAAACAAATTTAGTGTGTCTCTATCACATAAGATGCATCTGCCAGTACCATAATTATTAAAATACAAGCATTGTCTTCAACATATATCAACTGGCCACAAACCATAGATCTGAATAGTACAATTTAACACAAGCAATCCAAAAATATCCAACTGCTCCACCTCAATGCCAACTGCCATAAGCAGCCTAACAACTACAAACAAGACTTCAAACTGAAAGAGCTTCAAACAATGAGAGAACATCTTTTGGTAACCAAATCCCTGAAACAAACTGAAGTAACAAAGAGAGCTTACAACACAGATAATATCCAAAGACATACAAACATCTCCAAAGAACCTCAATGGAAATAATGTATAAAGATATCCCAGCATCTCCAACTAACAAAAAAAGTCTCCTTGAAAGCCTCATCAAATGAGAGAATACCAAAAGACAAGCAAACCTCTCCAACAAACTGAAGCCTTCCAAAAGATCACAAGTCTTGAACCATGAAGCAACAACAGGATAGCCTGATTAACCAAATAGACCCAACCGCAATCTATGAATCACATCTCTTCACAAAGATAACACTAGCATCATATATTCTCATAAACTTTATGAGCCCACATAGTTGCATGCAAACCAATAAATGGTATTCCTATACGAGCTTGGCTTCTCATACATAACCTGAAATGTAACTAACAAGAAATTCCAAATGTTAGCCAAAAATACCATGATAATCCGTACCTGAATGGTACCAACTAAGGATTCCATATTTAGCAGCATACAGAAGGAATCTTCACCAAATGGCTAACTGTTAACTCAATCACATCATCATCAATATCAATATCAATGGTGACTATCTGCAACATCTCAAGCACCGAAATGATGTGTCAAATATGTAGTACATCCTCTCACAGAGGGGCAGCGGAAGCAACCAAAACAACAAGCTAATATATTACAAGCATTTCACCGAATACCTTGTGTGCATAAATCATAACAGCCCCTTAACATCAATATCTTCTATTAAGGTGCTGTTCAAACTTTATAACCGACAATATACTTGCAAGAGTAAGCTCACTAACACAATAGCCCTATCGAATCATTATCAGCATACCAAAAAATACATAAATGTCTCATATGCCAACATAGCCATACACCATCTTAAGTAAATGACATCAATAGTAAGCAAGATAGTGAACAATCAACACATATGACAAGAACAATACCGAATCAAGAGAAGACACAAAGATTTACGTGGGAAACCCCTTACGGGAAAAAACCCACGGGCGGCGACGAGCAAGCAATCCACTATGAGATGAAGGATACAAGAGGTGGGAGCCAACAAGGTTGGGGAGGCTTCAAATCGCCACTAATTTCACTCTTCTATTGGTGGATTTGGTAGATCAAAGCCTCACCCTCTCCTCTCAAACCCTAGCTCTCTCTCCCCCTTAAAAGATAAGAACAAGCCACACCAACAGAGAGCAGCTCGGGTAGCCCTTTTGGGCTAGTTTGGGCACTTTTTAGAACGCCGCCTCAAGTTGCAGATTATCACAAAGAAGCCCCTACTCAGCCTATAATATGCATAAGCAATGTTTTACATAACAAATGAGCTATATTAGCTTCCAAACAGTGAAATAAGAGCTGCAACGTCACATAATCTGAGTACATGGTGCGTGACCCAGTTAGCCTGATCATGGCAATTTGGTGTTATCAAGGTGACAATAACATGTGGACGCTTTTGATCCAATATTATTCTCACGACTGGAAGAAGCCGTGGACGTCAGCTTTTGGTGGTGGAGGACGCGTATACTGGTTTCACACGGCCATGGCACTGTTATAAATTCGTTGATGGTAGGTTAGTCATACAGTAGATCATTTGATTGCATCAAACGGCGAAATGAAATTTCGTCCGTTGTTTCAAGCCATGTTAGCTGGAGATCAAATGATCTAAAGTTAAATCTTTGGGTTGACAAAAAAGAGAGTGTGTATATCTTGTACTACCATGCTTTACAAAACCAAAACCGGATTTGTTTTTGAACCGGACAAAACCGTTTGGTTAATTAATTGAAAAATATGTTGTTTAATCGTTTTGCTACAGTATACAAATTCAGTTTTACCGAAAACTGGTCTTTCAGTGAAATCAGACCGAACCGGTTTTTCGGTTAACAGGCTGGTTTTCACCGATTTTGAAAACCTTGTCTTATACTAATACTCTTCTTCTATCTTTTTCCTCTGCTTTGTTTGATAGATTACATGTTTGTTCAGTAGAGTTTCTCATACTCCGGTAATCCTGTTTTGCCCTTCCTAGTTTATCCCAACAATCAAACTAATATATGCTTATTATACTCCGAGTTTGCTCATTCCTTAACTCATCAGTTTGCTGATACCTTTGAGGAAGTCTGATGCCACACTGAACATACCAGCAAGCAACGAATAAACATTGAAACAGAGATGCCAGAGGTGGCAGTAGGATTCCATGCATTATGTTGTGGCACGGATACATGCAAGTGATGGTAAAAGCCATTAATTTCAGAACTTTTGTAGCATAGATGTCCAGTTTAGTTAGTAATTGCCACCAACTTACGAGTCAACTGAAGCACTAAACAATTAATCGTTTACCGTATGATGATTTTCTTGCATATAACAGCAAGACAGACTTCTTGGCCTTGAGGATTGTTGATGATGATACATGATGTTGTTCTACGAGAGGCCTATACAGATTAGCAGCAGCCTCTTATGATCAGTTTCCTCTAACATCCCACTGATGATCTTTTCTTAATACCACGATGCTCTGCATTGGTACTGTTACTGCATGCCTGCCGATGAGTAAGCACTGCTAATCCTATCATCGATCTGAGGTAACACTTCCAAATAAAAAGATGCACACAAGTGCTAGAGAAACCAACTCCAACACAATATTGCTACTTGCTAGCTTGGACATGTATTTATACCGGGTCTGAGGTGGGCGGTGTAAAGACGCATGAGGGACGGTGTGGACCAGGGTTAACATAACCCGGGTTAACCGGTCGGTTAACCGGTTAACCAACAAATCGGCCTAGGCCGGTTAACCTTTAATTTTAATTTATTTTTTTTTTAAATTTGAAAAATTGCGTACCCTATATAACCGATGAAACCGACCAGTTATTCAGTCTAACCGTATCAAAACCAGTATATTTGAATTTAAAATATATATTTAAAAATAAATAAATAAACCGATGAAATTCATTGGCTAACCGGTCTAACCGGCCGGTTAACTGGACCTCTGCCATTTGCTCTCTGATTGGCCGGTTAATTAGGGAAATTCATCGGCTCTAACATGCAATTTTTTTTATAATTGGGGAAATCATAGCATGCAATTCGGTGATGTGACTGTGGATTTGAACACAATGCCGTTCTTGTTTGATGACAATGTCTAGAATATGCTCATCCGTAAGGCTATAAGGGGGATCGATGCGAATTTTGCCAATTATATAGACCACATAGGGAGTTTTTTCTACAAAATCAAGTCAGGAGGTTGTTGGAGCAACGCGTGCTGTTAAATGGCGATCACACGGCTAAAATTCCATGTTTCCACCATTTCACCAAAGTACTCATTTGTACTAAGAGTGTATTTGGTTGAGTTTTTTGTGACTTTGACTTTTGAGAAAAAACCAAAAGCTGCTTTTGTACTCATTCGAACTTTTTTTTTCTTCTTGAAAATGTTGTACATGTTCACTCAGGGTCTCAGACACTCGTCAATGTTGAGGTTTTGGTTTATGCCGCTCTACCGTAAATAAAGGAAGTGCGGTGGGGTAATTCATGGTTTCCAAACTGAATTCGTGTAGAACGTAGCCTCCTGTCTCCATCATGCATGATACGACGATAATTCCATCTTCCACCGCCCATCGGTACCGAGTCTCAAGGCGGACATCGCGTGCCCATGATTTTTCCGGCGGTGCCTCACGACCAGGGTTTAAATAATCACACTTAACCGGCTGGTTTTTCTAGTTAACCGTATAACCGATCCGGTCCGGTCACCTCGGCTGGTCGGTTAGCCACTAATAACCAATTTTGTTACTGTAGCAAATTGGTTAACCGGTCGGTTTTCCACCGAACCGAACCGGCCGGTTATCTCGATTATTTGAACCTTGCTCACGATCCTGCACTCCGATGTTGCACCATGAGGTGCTGCTTCCTCGCTTTGAATTGTGTCGTGCGACTGTGTCACGACATCGCGCTGGTCGCTTCAGTTACCTCTAAAATCTCAAGAGTACTCCATTTACTGGACACTGTCTGCTAAATTTGTACTCACACGTCTTGCTGTAAGGGACTGGAACAAGAGACGACAGGGACATCACCAAAGGCACCTAATAGTGTACTCTGAGCATTTATATAAGTTGAGGACACGTCGATTGTGTTTTGATAGCGTCCTAATATGTGTGATCGTCCTAGGCTGTAGTTTGTTTCGTCATGAACTGCTCATGCCTCTCCACGCCGATTTGCACGGATGGGCGGGGGCAGTGTGGAAGGGAAAACGAGTTCGTTGCGCTAATCCAGCTTGCGACGACTGATTATCCCAAGCCGAAATCAGAATAAGCATACGGCTTATAAAAGAGACAAGTTCGAAGCGTTCAGAATCAAATCCATTCTGGCTGCACAAGATACTGTATCCCCAACCACAACTCTCCCGCTCTGTTACATGCATCAATCATTTTGACAGCTCTGTAGGTTAGGACTCGATTGAACTCTTTGTTGACAAATGTCATTGTCTTCAGGCATGTTGAAACATAGCAATGCAAACTTTTAAAATCTTCTCTTTTTTTTTTATGTACCTAGATATTTTTATTAGAAGTGTTCTAGAGTTAATATCATGCCAAGTTTAGAATAGTATAGAATTTAGATATTCTCTTAAAATGTTCGAGAGCACGGAGTCATGGCTCACCTAAGTCTATAAATAGAGGAGTCACCCTCTCTCCCCCATGCCATGCTATCCATTTATGAGCATGGTGAGTAGTAGGGAGTGTAAGAAAGAGAAGAGTGAGAGAAGTAAGAGTAGTAGGATGGTCACCTAAAATAGTTGTGTACTTTATCGTGTAATAGTTATGTGGTTAATAAAAAAGTATTCCTTGTAAGTCAAAGTCTCCTGGTTACGTTGGCTTTGGTACAAATGAGATGCCAGAGAGAGACCTTGAAAAAATTTGTTGAAGGTAGAAGACCCGATGGATAGGCAATTATTCTTCAGCTCCATGCAATATGGCTCCATGATACTGCGCCAAAGGAACTGGCTCCAAACTTATATAATATTGTGTGATTCAAACGACAAAGTGTTAAAAAGAAGTTACACAATGCAAATTGGATCAGAAACTTGCAAGGCATCAATTGTCAAGCAATGATTGAGGAATTCATTCTGTTACACATGGCAATAACCTCAATTAACCTTAATGATAAGGCAGATAGAATAACTTGGAGATGGACTGTTGATGAACGATACACGATCATGTCTGCTTATGGAGCTCAATTCCGAGGGGCAGTGGCGGAGCTACGTTCTAAGCTGTGGGTGCAGCTGCACCCACGAAAATCCAAAACTCAACTATGAGTTATCAATTTTCACCATGCTAATTTGAGTATCATACAAATTCCTTTATATGTTGCACCCCCCCTCTATTTTCCTCTAGCTCCGCCACTGCCGAGGGGCGATCTCATACTTTCCACCCAGCTGGTCTGCTTCAACGAAGCCTAAGTGTCACTTCTTCACCTGGCTAGTTATGCATGATCGAGTGCTTACGGCAGACAATCTGGCAAAAAGAAACTAGCCTCACAATAAAACCTGCATGCTATGTTACTGTGAGCCAAGGACCCGACACTAAGTATCTAGAACCTAAAGAGGCTAACCAGCCTAAGAGTTAGTTTAGCATAGGTATAGGTCCTTATAGTGGGTATTTGAGTCATCAACTTCCAACAAGGCATTATACCAACTAGTAACTATGCACTTGATTGACTAGTTTTTCTCTGTTTTGTTTGCTTTGTAAAGTCCATCACGTGGCTCTATCAAGTGATGTTTTTGAGATCAAATGCTCTTAAGTGGAACGAGGAAAAAGAATATGCACTGATATAAAGAGCGTGAAAGTTTAAACGAAAAAAAAATTCTGATTCCTCTTTATCAGTTAGCTATAATTTACATCCACTCTGTCGTTTTGGGTTGAGTTTCACCCCTCCGTCGTTTGTCTCTCCTACTAGTTAATACCAAAAACTGAGTTTCCCTTAATGAAATGAAAGGTTCTAAGATAAGTTTGTTCTAATACTTCAAGTCTGGTGTTTCTTGACATAACAGCAAAAGAGATAGAATCAAGATTAGTGACAGTGACAAGGCCGATGGAGGAGTCAGGAATAGTGTTACCACCTTAGAGCTCAACAGTAATAAGCAACACATATTGAGTCACTGAATATGCACGTATCGCGACCTCGACCTGTTTGGCAGCAGGATACATCCATCGAAGATTTTAAAAGATGACAGGCTGTGTGGTGGATGAACGCCGGTCTTTTTAGTAGCCACTTGTTCTCAGTTTTCTCAAACATCCCGACTCACATCAGATACCCGGTCACTGCAAATTGGTTTACAGGATACTGAAGATTAGTACTTCTTGGTGCGTAGTTAACCAGCATAATCCCATTCCCCATACCATGCTACTCCTCTGTCATCGATATCTGAGGTAACACGCCCAAAGAGACGCACAGGAACTAGAGAAATCAGCGCCACTCCACAACAATATTAATGTTACCACTGGCTAGCTAGGACGTATTTATTCACTGTATTGGGCGGCCGGGGCGAAGACGCATGTGCGCGCGCGCATAGAGCATGAACGTTACCCTGATCCAGTGATCATGGCATGCAATTTTGTGCTGTTAATTAACGCGAATTGAGTGCGGATGTACGCGTTCTAATTTCAAGACCAGATCGCTCGCACGGTGGAAGAACTACTGACGCATAGTATTAGTAGGTCGGTTTACACTTGAGGGGGATGACCGCACCGTGATCACGTAGGGCCAGGCAAACTGCAAACCTGTAGCCGTCCACACGCTGTCAGTGACCGCCTCGCAGCGCCTTGAGCTCGGCGCGGATCGGACACCTACCTGAGACAGAGACCCTGACCCGAGCCTGCGCTAACCACGCCGTCGCGCCCCTTCACGGCGACGCGGCCGTCCCACACCATCACGTGCTCTCCTCACGCCTTCATGATGTCCGAGAGGGTCAGAGAGGGTTCAGAATACACTGTCTGACTGTCACTGCATGCGCGTGACGTCGGAGTCAGTGAGTCACCGCTACCTGTGCTGACTATTTGAGAGATGTTCGAGCAGAGAGGCCGGTGGCGACTGTAAAGGTTCGATGCATTGTGGCATTTTATTATATGCGAATCAAACTTTTGAACAGACAATAGTTATGGTAAGGAGTAAATTTAACAGAACAACGAAAGACGAAGAGATAGAAGAATCAAGGTTTAGTAAATGTCTTGACTTCACTGGACGATACAAAATAGGGGAATAGTGTCGCCATTGTACAAATCAACTGTAACATGCTGCCCTTTTTTTTCTTTGGGGAAAACAGGAGGGGTCAAGCCCCTACCAATTACTAAAGTTTATTAATAATAATGAGTGTACAAAAACTAAAGAAAAAATTACATGATACTCATTAATAATAATGAGTGTACAAAAACTAAACCCTATTCTGTGGCCTCCATGCGGGACCAGTAACGAATTTTCTGTTGGATCTTCATGGTTAAAGATCCAATCATTTTATAGTTGTCCATAAACTCCAAAATATTATAACGATATTTTCAGCACCTTGGACCCCATATTGGGTTACTGAAGATACATTGAGCAGGGCCTATTTAACAGCAGTGAGCAAGATACATCCGTCGAAGATTTTGAAAGACGACAGGCTGTGCGATTGTGGAACACAGTTGGCTATAATAGACAACTGTTATCAGTTTCCTCAAACATCTCAGACTCGCTTCAAACACCCCATATCACTGCAGATAGCATAATACTTCATGCCGCGTAGGCAGAATAATCCCATCAATATAGGAGGCGACAGGTCCAAACAGACGAACAAGCTAAGCCATAGAGAAACCAAATCAACACAAACGGTATATATTTATGGTTTCATGTTTCCTAGCTTTCAGCTGATTGAAATCTTTTAGTTAATGGTTTGTTTTTTTGAATTTTGATTTTTCTTTTATAAGATTATTTATATAATAATTATAAACCATTAGATCTAGATCTAATGGTTTAAAGAGGTGACTGAAAGTTACTCACTTTTAGTCAGCTGAAAATTAGCAAGTCCCTTATGATTTTATACAGTGTATATGGAGCCGGCGGTGCGGAGATGTATCAGGCTGTGGCTGTGCACATACAGCGTGTGATGGCATGCATTTTATGTGGTATGCGTGAAACCGAATGAACCAACAAGACCAATACTCCTGGGGAGGCGCTGCAAAACGCAAGCAGATCAGTCGCGTGGGTCAAGAGTGTCGGATAGTTTTGTGCGGCATACACGGACAGCGGCGTTATACAGCCGCCGACTTGCTGGTGGAGAACACGCATGGATGGCCCTGCGCAGGCTGACTGCATGGCCATCGCCGTGGCACTCCTAATTTCGTTGATGGGTTAGTTAGTCGCGCAGTAGATCATACGCGACTAACTAACCCATGGAGGCTGCTGTAACTCATGGTTGCTGCTAGAAGCATTCCTTCTCTCTGGAAGAGCTCGAGCAAGGATATGTCTTGAAACTAGCGATGTGAACGCTTTCTATAATGCTCTACGTTTGGGAGGGTGGTGTTTTAGGATTTCGTTTCTAGCTTAGCTGTTTTGTTGCTGTTTTTACTTTTCGTTGAACTTGAACTCTTGTGATTTCGTTACCCAGTAACAAAATTCCAAGGCACACCCTGTTATGCAAAAGATCATGAGATTGTATTAAATGGCGGAACTAAATTTCGACCCTTTTTTTTTTTCAGCCCATGCATGAGACTCTGAAAAAAAAAGATCTGAATTAGTAGGATTTAGACTTCAAAAAAAAGTGTTCAGTGACATAACCAATTTTTAAAAACAAATTATGTTGTACTCTAATCTTCTTCCTATTGTGTTTAGTTGAATTTCACGCCCGCTTTACCCTTCCTAGTTTATCCAACAATCAGGTTGCATGTAATCCAAGCTCGCTGATATCTTAACGCACTAAAATCTTGAGGCATTAGTGACTTTCAAGAATTTCAAGTACTCAAACATTGTGGAATGCAGGAGCTTTCGAATGGATGACAAAAAGTTTACCCCTTGCTGATCCTACCAGCAATTATCTGGGGTTACAGGATGCAACAAAGGAATAAATGTTGCAGTGGAGGCCGGAGGCCGAAAACAGGGGATCCGATGGCGATGAGTTATATTGTAAAAAACTCGACTTGTTGGGGGTATGACAGCCCCCGGATTTTTTGTAAGAAGAAGATCTTCTCACACAGTTCGAGAAAATCTCCGAACCTCACTCCTAGGAGTTATATTGTGGCATCATGTCGGATGCAATACAATGCAAATTGATGGAAAGTTATTGACCTCAAAACTCTTAAAAGAACAGCAAAAGACAAGAGGTAGCAAAATACAGTTTAGACACCTTCTTTGCGAGTAATTAAAGGACGTTTCTTGATTTACTGAATGATTTCCTCAGATCTAACAGCAAGAAGCACCTATGGAAGATGTTGCGGCTGACACGTGATGTTGATCTTCAGGAGTTCCAAAAAAAATAACAGCAACCTCTTATCAGTTTCCTCTACCATCCCAATGCTGGTCTTTTCATAATACCACGACGATGGTCTTGGTACTGTTGCTGCCTGCTGAGTGCTGATGACTAATCTTATGCATGCCATGGTAATCCTAACTCGCGGAAACAGACGCATCATCAGAGGTCTAGACAAACCAACACCAACACAATGTTGCCACGCACAAGGATGTATTTATGCGGTGTGGGGGAGACGGGCGGTGCGAATACGCAAGAGTTTTATATGCACGTAAAGCGTGAAGGGCGTTACCCTGATCCAGTGATCGTGGCATGCGATTCGGTGCCGTGAACGCACATAACGTGCAGAACTGCGGATGGTGGTTCTAATTTGAAGAGGAGATCGTCCCGCACGGTGGAACTATTCTTTCTGTTTTCTCTTGGTTGACGTTCAGACATGAAGAATGAGCATGGCCCAAATTAATTTGAACGAACGAATGAGAGTAGTGGAACCTCTGAAGCTGCCAGCCTGCCACCCCCGAACTAACGAATGAGGAGCCGAACCTATTCCCCCAGTGGGCGACTGGCGGCGGTGCTCTGTTCAGAGTTCACTGTCTCAGATTTGGCGGGGGAAGTACAGTACTGCAAAAGAAGTTCAGACAAGAACCTGATCTGAATATGTTGTGGCAGAGTAAATGAGAGATGCAGAACACTTCAGAAAGAGACGGCGTCGGCGTCAGCCTCGTCGTCGCATCCCTTCACCGCGACGCGGCCGTCCCGCACCACCGCGAGCTCCAGCTCCACTGTGACGACCCTGGTGCCGGACGTGGCGAGGATGGCTTCCGTGAAGAGGCCGCGGTGGTGTCCAGGGCTTCGAGCTCCCACAGCTGGGTCGGTCCATGCCGGGAGCAACAGGTGCAAGGACCACGACCCGAGCTTGGGCCTTGGGGATATGGCGGCGAGCTCAATCAAGCGCGCACGACTAGCGCGGCTCGGATGTGGCGGCGAATCGGAAAGAGGAGCGAGGAACTGGCGCTAAGTCCGGCAGCGACGGCGGCGGCCGGCGGTGAGCGGAGGAGCCAAGGAGAGAGGAACCGGCCGACACTCCGAGCAAGCAAGGGGGAGTTCTGAAAATTTTTACATGCGCATATTACAAACAGGTCTCTAAATTAGATCGCGATCAATAGTATGTGTACAAATAAGCCCCTAATTTGGATAAAATAGAGGGTTTTGCGTAAAATATACTAAAATCACTTACACGTAGATCTTTGATTTGGATCGCGATTAATAATCGCAATCCAAAATCAGGGGGCGTTTTGTATAAAGCCAGCCCCCCGACTCCGCCGCGTCCCGCCGGCGAGGCCGCATCGCCGCTATCTATCCGTGCCGGAGGCCGCCACGCATCCGTCGCTCCCTTCCGTCGAATCAATGTGCGAAGCCCCCTGCGGCAGCGCCGGCGTTGTGGTGGCCGGAGATGGCGAGAGCGCCGTCCACCGTCCCCGCCTCCCCTGTCCGTGCCGCGCGTCCAGATCACGTTCGCCTTGGGCCTCGCTCACGTCGACGCGCTCCTCCATGCCGCGCTCAGAGATCTCCTCGACTTGTTTCCCGAGGCTCAGGCCGTCGTCGAGCTCAAGCACGGAAGCTTCCAGAGGCCATCGTCGATTGATCGCAGAAGGCCCTGCCCGCCATCCGCCGCCACATTATTTGGGTCATGGCGATCTGGTGGTGTCAATGGTGAGGGGGAATGCTGAATGCAGTTCTCGTCCGCTGGATAATGGAGATGCCTACTGCTGCACTGCGACCTGCGTACTTGCGGTCAGAGACCGGGCGTTGGCAGCCGCCGACTTTGGTGCTGGAGGACACGCTGGGATGGCCCTGTGAAGGCTGACTCTGCACCGGGTAAACACATGATAATTTCCAGATCATAGTTGACCCTGTGAGCTGATTTTCAGAACTCTTAGTAAAAGAATATATATACAAACAAGAGGTACAAAAATACAGTATTAGTAACTGCCACCTTCTTTGTTACGAGTAAATTGTTGTGGACATTTCTTGTTCGGTGCATGATTTTCTTAGATCTAACAGCAAAAGAACATGGACATCATTTGTCGATTTTCTGCACGGTTTGCGTCTGACACATCATGTTGTTCTTCAAGAGAACCAAGCAAATTAATGGCACAGCTTATCAGTTTCCTCTACCATCCCAATAATGGTCTTTTCATAGTACCACGATGATCTTGTACTGTTACTGACTGCTGATGAATAATCACACGCCATGGTAATCCTATGATCAGTGTGAGGTAACTCGGCCAAACAGACGCATAAGGGGCTTACATCCTGGGGTCTGGATCGTCTGCCTGTGCCAGGCAAAACCAACACTAACACAATGTTGCCACTCGCTAGGACGTATTTATGCGGCCGTATGGGGGCGGGCAGTGCGAAGGCGCATGAGTTTGTAAAGCATGAAGAAAAGGCTACCCCCTGATCCAGTGATCATGGCACGCAATGCGTGGTGCTCTGAACGCGCATAACGTGCGGGCGCTCGTTCTAATTTTGAAGACGAGATCTCGCCAGCACGGTGGTCGGTGGAACTACTCTCCCTGTTTTTCTTTTTGTTCATGTTCAACCACGGAACTCTGAAGACGTCATCCTGGAACCAACAAATGAGAGTGGAACCTGTTCCCACGGCCACGGGAGAAGTATTGCGTCCCAATATAAGTTTTTGAAGAAGTACCTCAAGAACAAGGCACGTCGCGCAGAATCAGTCCTGATGAACTTGATGAGTCAGACGGCCTGCGTCCACACGCTATCAGCATTCCGCAGCCGCCTCACTCTCCTGACGGCGACCTGACCAACTCGACCCCACCGGCACCGGCAAGCACCACGGCCTCGGCGTCGACCACGCACGCCGTCGCGACCCTTCACCGCGCGATCCCGCGCTGCCACGCGCTCCACCACCCGAGCTTGGGGACGCAGACGGGGAGCGTGTGGGTGTGTGGGTGTGGCGGCGCGGACGAAGCCGTGAGCTCAATCAAGTGCGCGCGAATCGGATATGGCGGCGAATCGGGAAGAGGAGCGGGGAAACTGGCGCTGATGCCTGACTAGATCGCGCGGTTAATAGTCACCATCCAAATCAGGGGATTTTATAAAACATATCTTAATATTATTTTACATGCAGACCCCTAATTTGGATCGCGGTTAATAATCGCGATCCAAAATCAGGGGGCGTTTTGTAAAAAGCCAGCCCGGCGACTCTGCCTCCGGGCGGCGAGGCCGCGCCACCGCATCGCCGCTCTCTGTCTCCGCAGAAAGCCGCCACGCATCTGTCGCTCCCTTACGTCCAATCAACTTGATGAGAAGCCCCCTGCGGCGGCGCCGGCGGCGTGGTGGTCGGAGACGGCGATAGCGCCGCCCATCGTCCCCGGCTCCCCTGTCCGCGCCGTGGGTCCAGATCACGTTGGATTTGGGCCCCGCGCTCAGAGATCTCCTCGACCTATTTCCCAAGGACCATGCCGTCGTCGAGCTCAAGCATATGGCAGCTTCCAGGATGCCATCGTCGATTGATCGCCGTGGCCCTGCGCTGGCTCAGGGGGCGATATGGTGGTGTCAATGGTGAGGGGGAGCGAATCATGTGATGCTGAATGCACTTGTCACGAGAACGTCCGTCATGGAGCCAAACAAATCCTGAAATCCAACGGATGGAAACACACCAAAATGTGAGCGCGCGTACGCCGCTTACACGCTAAGCTCTGACAGACCGGCGAAGCTACAGCTTGTTGTAGGTGTTAGCTCACACCGACGAATTTCTCAAAAAGCAGTGTAAATACAGTTTAAACACAGTTTGCAAACACCCGGTAAAAAATTAGCGTTGACACCGGCGAACCACGAGGCTGACTTCGCCCAGTACTACTAGCATACAAACCACGATGCTGCAGCTCCGCCCCGTAATGATGGAGCAGCGCCCAGTACTACTACCTGCAGAGGGGAAATGCCACCTGCATTCCCTACATCCATTGTCTGCCTTGGAACAATAGGGTTGTCAATTCGAAGATTCGACAAAGAAGTGTTGATGCTTGAATTGCTAACTGCAATACTGTTGTTTAGCATCTCTCTAGAGTTTGCGCTGCTTCCATATGTAAATGGCACGGCATCCTGATTGAATGGCATTGGAAGGGCGTTGCTAGCTAGTGATGCAACTTGGCTGTGCATTTCATTTCCTCAGAAAGGGCATCTGACTTGTTGGTTCTGCAAAGCTTGAGTGAGGATCTACCTTTGGGGGGTTAACATGCAGGGTTGCTTGGGACATGCTGTCCTTCTGACTGTGTTCCTGAATGCCGGATGAAACTGCAGTTGGCCAGGTTGGGTTGCATCTCCCAAGATCTGGAAACAGGGGAGACCCACCAAGTCTTCAACCAAATTAACTTCTCTGCGCTAGTGTGTTTTACATCTGCTTGGCATAAATATATTGTAGATGAGACAATACTATATCTAATGGATGGTTTTATATTCCGTTAAAATGATTGTACAGAACATTTTCTCAATTAGCTAACACTTCCATTACTATCTATATGAACTGCCTTTTTCAGAACTTATGACTGAGCATTTTTCTTAAACCGTCAATTTTCTGAATACAGGAGCACACAGAAGACGGCATTCCCTTCATAGAAGCGGACTGGGAGCTGGTCTAGCAGGTCTCGGTTCCCAACATCAGGCTGCATGAGATTTTCTGAATTTCAAGGGGTCGTTGGTTGATTGGTTCATGCTAATTGCCTGCTAAAAGTTGTTTATAGTAGTCACGGAATGGTCTTTGCATTTTTGTTTTTCAGTTTAGCTGTCAGGCTCCATTGTCATGTTGAACCACTACTATGTGGTGTTTGGAACCTTAACCCCTATTATATGGCTATGTTAAGTCAGGCTACTCAGGGTATAACTGGTTATCGTGAGCTATATATAGTTTGCTTGATCCAACGAATTCTTTTTGCATGTCTTGATTATCTTTCTTTGTTACTTTACATTCTGTTTCTCGTTGGCAACACCGTGTGAGAGGCTAGCAATTCATGAGTGTAAGCTAAGCACCTTGAAGGTTTGCAAACATGGATTCAGCAAAACTTGTAACTGTTCCTTTTTTGTTTCTCTTTTCTTTGTTCTGTTTCTTTTGGACTCGTCGTTTTTCATTTATTTTGCAATGAGCTCCTCCAGTTTTTGTCGAAAGAAAGAGGCTAAGCAATTCGAGAGGATCCTAAGATTTTTGCAGATTGCTGCTGTTTGGAAACTGAAATGTTTTGCTATTTCCATGATAACTTGGTACACCGGATGGAACATCAGAATTGTTGATGGTTCCAAACAAAAGACAGATAATAATTTTAAATATTGAGGGCAAACCCACTTTTCAGTGAAAACGTGAAAACAAACAGGAGTCTACCGCGTCCGATTCCAAATGAGCGGCCCGGAGCGAGATGCAAACATTTTGTTCTCAACCCCCCGCAGCAACTTGTAACATTTCCATATAGCACCTTGTCTGATGGAGCGTTTTTGCAGGACTCCCTCCTCAACCATCTCCAATCCATCGATCCCGCCCACCTTCCGAGCTGAGCTAGGACCCAGACCGACGAGTTCCATCTCCTCGTTCCCCTTCCCACAACTAGATTGGTCTGCCCCGTTCATGATTTGGGCCGGATTTGAGCTCCACCGCACTGTGTACGGCGAGTTGCGATCGCGGCGGCGGCCATCGGCAGAGGCGACGACACATAGCGGCGGCTGCGACAACACACAGCAGCGGCTGCGGCTGCGGGGGCAGCAACAACAAACAACGACAGCGGCGGCTGTACTCATTCGATTGAGTCTTGCTGCTGCTTTTCCAGCATTCCTTCGCTGCTGATACATACACTGTACATACCAGATATGGCTTCGATTATAGGTGGCGGTGCACTTGATAAGCTTCATCCTCACCTGAAGTGAACATGAGTGCTTGATTTCTCTGCCAGATGCGTGGTGCCTGATCTATTGTATTAGTAATGTTATTTATGATGCTTTTCTTTCAAATACTGTAATAAAAGACATACCCTAGATTGAACGGATCACTGTAGTATGCAAAAGGAAAAGGATGTGTGAGATATCCTTTCTGCAATGTTAGTGTTCGCTCAATTTTTGAAGCCACAACGTCTGAAACATTAAGTATTGTGTTTTATTTTTCAACTAATTTGCATGCCTGGTTGCATATCATTTGTTTTCAAAATAATTTGCATATTGTAGAAAGGATGGAGTTCGATCTTGAAATGAGCAATGCTACACCAGACCAATTGCCAAAAGTGTTGTAGAAAAGATGCTTCAGGACAAGGATGTACAACACCGCAAAAAAACTGCACGAAATTTTTGGATGTGTAATTTAAAGAGATCATTTTCTGCTATCTAGTTCAAGAAAGCATTAGGAGTACTAGAGGAAATAACTGAATTGGTTCCACTTGTAGTACAGGCAGCTTCCTTCTCCGAGGCGCTGCCGATTCCGCAGACACATCATATTGGTGATTTGGTCATGGCGATTTGGTAAGGGGAGTGAATAACTTGAAGCTGGACAATGCGAACTGATTCTCACTACAAATGTCTGAGCGGTGGAGAGTCATTGCTCCAGGACGAGTGACAGTAGAAATCTGTGCTGACACCAGCGAACGAGGAGGCTGGCTTCGCCCCATGGTGGACGACGTCACCGCGAAGCGGTCTAACAAACGGCCATCGTCAGTGCCGGAAACGTCCAGATAAGTATGGCGTTTATCCAACAATCAAACTACATAACATAGTTTATCCAACCATCAATCTACCAGAGGTTACATAACAGAGCCGAATGAGCCAATTCTCGATGATGAATGACTGCGATGTTGATCATGCCATCAATCTGAGGTTACAAGCGGCTAACAACGAACAAACATTGACTAGAGAGACCAGAGGTAGCAGTAGAAATACGATGGTAGCTGAGGGCAAGCCATTGATGGTCAGTTTCCTCTAATATCCCATCCACGATCTTCCCACACAATATTACTCCATGCCCTTGCTACTGTTACTGCCTGCTGTCTGCTGATTGATCGATGAACAACAAACACATGCTGACATGCTAATAATCCTATCATCGATCTGAGGTAACACGTCGCAACAGATCGACGCGCTAGAGCTATAGAAAGCAACACCAACACAATGTTGCTAGCTTAGCTACTTGTCGCTAGGCTGTATTTATATATGCGGTGTATGGGGCGGGTCGTGCGAATACGCATGATGAGGGTGTGCACATAAAGCGTGAATTTGGTGTATGTTAACACGAATAACGTGCGGATGCTCGTTCTGAACTGAATTGAAGAGAGAATCCCCCGCACGGTGGAAACTAGTACTCTCTCTGTATTTCTCGTTGTTGACATTTAGACATAAGGATTATAGTAGTACAAATTTGAACTAACGAATGGCGGTGCTCTGTTCAGAGTCCACCATCTTAGCTTCGACGAAAAGTAGAGTGCTGCTGATGAAAATAAGTTCAGACAACACACTTGAGGACTCTTTTTTGAGGATTTTTTTACCTCGAGCCGGGCAGACCAGGGCCCAAACGAAAGCACCACGTGCTCCGGCCACCTTCCCTATGACTACCTAGGCTAGGCGCCGGACGCGGCGAGGACGACTCTCGTGAAGAGGCCCAACCAGGTGGAGAATGTGTGGCGCCGCACTGACGAAGCCGTGAGCTCAAGCGCGCGCGTCTCGGATGGCGGCGAATCAGGCAGAAGAGGAGTTGGGAACTGGATCTACTGTCTGAATGGTCCATGTGTAGGGTCTCCGCGATTCCGGTGGGGAGGGCGGCGGCCGGCGGTGAGGGGAGCGGCCGAGGAGAGGGGAACCGGCCGATACTCCGAGCAGAAGGCGTTTTCTGAAAATATTCGGGTGTAAATAGGTCCTTCAATTAGATCGCCATCAATAATCACGATCCAAAATAGAGGGTAATTTGCAAAACACAAAAACAGATATTACAAATAAGCCCCTAATTTGGATCACGATCCAAACCAGGGGGGTGTTTTGTAAATAGCCAGCCCGGCGACTCTGCCTTCCGCGCCGCCGCCGCCGCCATTGATCACCGCTTTCTATTCCCGCTGGAGGCCGCCGCGCATCCGTCGCGATTCAACGTTCCTTAATCAGCAGAGAAGTCCCCTGCGGCAGCGCCGGCAGCAGCGTGGTGGCCGGAAACAGCGAGCGGCCATGGCGGCGTTCCCCCCTGTGCGGCGTGCGTCAGGACCACCTTCGCCTCGAGCCTTGCACATGTCGACAAGATTCATGCCGAGCTCAGAGAGCTCCTCTCGACCTGCCCTGAGGTCCGGGCCATCGTGGAAGCTGGACGTCGCCGATTCCTGTCCTCCTTCTGCCGGCACATATTATAATGTGAGGCTTGGAAACGTCATGGCGATTTTATGCTGTCAATGGGGAAAGGAGAGGCTCGAACGCAATTCTCATGAGATCGTCCGCGCCGTGAGAGGCCTAAGCTGCAGGGCGACACGTCGTCTACTCGTCCAAACGAACCCAAGATGGAAAGTGATATAATAATAATCTGGAATGAGAGCAGCTTCGTTTGTCCATGTACTCATCCATGGAACTCTTCTTTTTTTTTTTCGAATAAACTGATCCATGCATGAATTCAATCAAACTGTTATGGGCAACACACATGATAAGCAGGATTATTTTACTTTGAATCATCATCGAAACAAGAACAACTGGAGGTACCATCTCAAGGCTTACAAACTGACATCTAATAGGATTGCAAGCAAGGCACCCACATGCTAAACAAAATCGGTTCCTGCCTTTTACTTGGTCATGAACAAAATTTGGTTTCTGTTTCTTGGATCCCCTCAGTATTAGTAACTACCACTTCTCAGTTTCCTCTAACATGTCAATGATTCTTTGACAACTCCATGCTCCTGTTAGCTCCTGGTAATTAATGTTGCTGCATGCTGAGCGAGTATCATGGCATGAGAACATTAAACAGACGAACAAGCGCTGGAACGAATGGTGGAAATGCAGTGTCGCTAACAAGATGTATTTATGCGGTTGGTATGGGGCCCTGGGCGTCGGTTATTTTTGTCATGGCGATTTGGTGCTGTCCATGGCATGAGAGCGAATAACGTGAGGCTGCTCGCTCATTCCAATTCTCACGAGAAAGTCCGCGCGGCGTAGAGGGTGGAGGGTAGCAGCAGGACGGATCGGAACGGTCGGGTGAAGTGGCCGGGAGTGCGACGCCGTCTTGGAGCCAACATGAAACGCTGGCATGGCAACCTCAAGCTCTTGGAGCCAAGACGTGAGCTCTCGTATGCCGTGCGGCAACCTCAAGCTCGGGTTTGCAGGAGACCGCGGTGGTCTGGATAACCGTCGTGCCAAGGCCAGCGGCACCGGACGTGATGTGGTTACATCCTCCAAATTTAAATTGTTGACTAGCAATGTGTCTGTGTGTTTAAATATTTTAAAATTTTAAATAATATAATATATTGTTGTAATTTTTCTATCTAATCAAAAAATTTATTATATTACTAATTTTTATCATGGATTGGCTTAAATAACCTTTTTATTTTTTTTGTTTGCTTATATATGGGTGACTGTGCTTGACTTCCTCAAGGTTATGTTCTTCTATCGACATCTAGCTTTCAGAGCTACCTTCCTGTCAACCTTTGCCCTGGCTTGTCACCACAGTTGCTGAATCAGAAACTAAACGCTCGTCTGTCATCATCACTATCTCTTGATGTCTTTCCTCCCATTGATTCATGAGCCGACATGTAAGGCATCAGAGGGAGGATGGGGTATATCTCATGGGTCGAAAAGGTCTTGAGGATTGGCGGCGGCACATGAGTACCTCCACCTCCCTAGCAGCTCACACTTCACTATTTGCCTCCTTCAACGCACGTTCTTGATTACCTCGGTCTTTTTTATCTGAAATCGTCGGTTTTTTCTTCATCATTGCAGCTGTGGACAGAGTGGTCACGAATCCACATTGACGAAGACCAGGTGTAAAATAGAGGATTAGAAAAATTGAGAGTAGCCATTTGAATAGATACTGAAAATTTATAAGAATAATAATTTAAGTAGCTTCATATTTTTTATTATTATTTAATTAACAACATATTTTGTTATTATATCTCGAACATGCAAATAAAATATAAAAAACATGTGATATAGAGGTGGGCCAAAGGAATTGACCTTATCTTCCTCTCAACACTATATGGGTCACTTTTCCTCCCGCGGTTCCACCGATCACTCTCGGACGCCAAGCAAACCTTATCCCTTCCTCGTCCCCACCGACAAAATCAGGCTCAGCTGCCTTCGTCGGACACTCGGCCGCTGGATTGCCATTGTCGGGTACCCCACTGCTCACCAGCCATTACGCCGCGTGCTTTGCCTCTAGCCCGCCCCGAACATTGCGCCGTTGGGTGCCACCCCTCGCATCTCCTCCCATCTAGCGAGAGCACGTTGTCCGACCACCGTGCCTTTGATTCCGCTCTCAATACCATAGGGAGGTCTCCATCCCAATGCCCTTCCATCGCAGCCGCCGCCTCAATCGCAGCGGAGGCGGTCCGGCTGGATGCAGATTAAGACGAGCGAGTTTCCTTGCCTTGGAGCAGAGTAACTGTACGAGCTAGTTGCCTCTGCCTCAAGCGATGACAACGGGTCTGTGCTCTCTCAGCCTTGAGCAGTGGCGACGTCGGGTTCGCCCTCTCTTGAACTCGACAGAGACACTAGTGAGAAAGACGGCCAAATGCAATAGGCGCGGACCGGTGAGAGTGGGTCCTCATGGATGGGAAGTGGTCTTTATTTTTTTTCTCGTATTTTTTTTGTGCAACTCTGAGTTGGAGCTAGTTATGGATATTGTTTTTTTTCCTTATGCAACATAACACCGAGGTTGTAATTGTTTTTTTTTCTCATGCAATTCTGAGTTGGAGTCTGTTTGTATTTTGTTTCATCGTACAACGTCACCGGTGTGACACCATATGAATGTGTTCATCTCTTTTAATTAAGAGTTTTAATAAAAATAGAGTTGACTTTTTTACTTATATTTGACTATTTGTTTTACTTAAAAAATTGAAAAAAATATCAGATACTCATCGTGGCTCATTTTTGGGCATTGTGTTATAATTTATTTTTATTATTAAAGAAAATTAAATTTACACTATGTTTTAGTATATTTAAACTAATATTTTAAATATGATGAATGACCAAACAAAAATGATAAAATTGTTATTTCACTGGAAGGCAGAATTTCATGAAAATCGTGGCCTCTTTATCTGTCTATTTGAAGCTGGATTGCATTCCAACACGCTGCCGGAGCAGCCCGTTCGAGGCGGCGTACCCTGGTGGCTGACGTCACACCGATGTTGTCGCACCATGCGATCCAGCGAATGGCCATCGTCGGCGCGGGACACGTCGAGATTAGGATGGCGCATGAATTTCTTGCGTCACCTTCCCAACAAGATTCCGCTGGTGGCTTCAGTTTTCTTTAATATCTCACCCATAAGCCAGCTTAGATTTCTCTGGGTGCTGTCGAATCTAAAGATGCTAAACGAAGAAACATGGACTACAGGACACAAGGCCGCTAAAATTGTACTCACATGTCACATCACATGCCTTGCTAAGTTGGACTGAGGAGATGAAACAAGACGTAGTGACTTCGAAAGGCCTCCAATTTATAGGTCTCCAATTGCTTATACGTTTGGGAAACGCTAAATTCGTGCCGCGGTAGTTGGTTTCGTCACGAACTACTCACGGTAATCATCGTCGCCGAGGCCCTGCTCGCCATCTGCCGACGCATGATGTCAATCATGGCGATCTGGTGCTATCAATGGGGAGGGGAGCGAATCATGTGAATTTGAATGCAGACGTCGCCAAGGCTCTGCCCGCCATCTGCCGACGCATGATCTTAGTCATGGCGATGTGCGTTAGTTTACTGTAGAATCTCTGTACATTGAGGACATGGCAATTTCGTGTAACCAATGCAAATAATATTGAGCAATTTAAACGAGGCGGTTGAATTCGCATGTCCAATCCAATTCTCGCCATCAATTTGAATAGTACCAGAATGTGATACGGATTATACGTAGGCCTGCAAGCGGCGCGGGACTGGCCGCAATACCGTTGGGCCGTCCCGCGCCACAACCCGCAAAACTCCCGTAAGAGAGCTCGTTTTAACGAAACGGGATGACACGGCCATCCCGCAACTGCCCGCGGCGCCGCAACGCCCGCAAAGAAGCTAGAGACCTCGCCAACCCGTAGCTCTACGTCACCGATGCCGACGCCCTCAAACATGACCATTGCCTTCTGTTTTTGTCGCCAGTCGCCCCGCTCTTTGTCTTGGCCTTTGACGCCACACCCACCAGGTAGCGTGCAGGAGAAGGAGGCAAGCAAACGTTATCAAATGACGAGTACATCAGCTTGTATGAGCTCGAACCACTGTAGGCAGCAGCCACGTATTCTCAAGTTTGCGGCGACATGCGGGCAGCCGCTTCGTCCCGCAAACTGTTTTGCGGCGACATGTGGACAGCCACGTAGTCCCGCACACTCCTTGCGGCAAACGCGGCAGCGGCGCGGGCGGCCGCAACCCGCCCTGCTTGCAGGCCTAATTATACGCCTTTGTGCAACAATCCTGGCCCAGCTTGAATATCTAGCAAACTTAACCAGCGAAGTTAGTAGTATTCCGGTTTCAAAAAAAGTTAGTATTCAGAAAACAGACCGGTGAACAAGGTCTAAATACATAGTCACATACTCATATTTTATTTTTTAGAGCGTCCTCCCTCATGATTCAACCGTCTCCGGAAATTAGTATTCACAGGACAGACCGATGAACATGGTTTCAACTATGAAACCGAGCTAAGGTTCAAAAGGCCGGGAAAATGCAAACCTACTGAAACGTTCTAGCGCTATATGGTGAAGCCACGGTCTCTAGTCATTGGCAACTAACTCTTCCTTCCCATTTTCTAACCTCTGCAGGACCAATTTCTTCTGCGCTGCAAGGCCTTTTGCAATAGCTGTAGAACTGGCATCCACAAGAACAACATCATCTTCCTTGAAATCACCCTTCAGGACACCAATAGCAATCTCATTCTCCACCATCTGTTGAATCACTCTCTTGACAGGCCTGGCACCGTAGTTAGGGTCAAAGCCAAGAGAACCGAGAAGCTCCACCGCTTCTGGTGTATACTGGAGATGGATCTTCTGTTGTTTTAACCGGTTCTTGACTCGGTTCAGCTGCAATCAAGGAACATTTAAGATTCAGTGAGCAGATCAGCTAGGTGCAAACATTATAAACAACTTGGAGTCTATCACTCAAGTAGATCAATCAAGCATGCATTTATAACAGTATAATAATTCAAGCTTACCTGAATCTCCACAATGTGGTTTATTTCTGTGGTGTCCAGTGGCTGGAACACAATATATTCATCAATCCTATTCAAGAACTCTGGACGGAATGTTTGCCTGGCCATCTCGACCACCTGCTTCTTCATAACCTCATACACTGCTTCCTTTGTGTCTGCTGTGTTTCTAAGCGTGTCTAGAATCAAGTGTGACCCAATGTTCGAGGTCATGATGACAACACAATTAGTGAAGCTGACAGTCCTGCCCTGTGAATCAGTTATTCTTCCATCATCCAGCAGTTGCAACAAGATGTTGAAGACATCAGGGTGTGCCTTCTCTATTTCATCGAAGAGAACAACCGAATAAGGCCGCCGGCGAACAGCTTCAGTCAATTGGCCACCTTCGTCGTAACCAACATACCCAGGTGGGGCACCAACCAAACGGGAAACAGCATGCTTTTCCATGTACTCACTCATATCAATCCGTATTAGGGCGTTTTCAGTGTTGAAAAGGAATTCAGCCAGTGTCTTACCCAACTCGGTCTTGCCTACACCTGTTGGGCCCATAAACATGAAGCTTGCTATAGGACGGTTAGGGTCTGATAGGCCTGCCCTAGAACGACGGATAGCATTGGCCACTGATTTGACTGCGATGTCTTGGCCGATAACCCTCTTGTGGAGTACATCTTCCAAAAGCAGCAACTTTTCCCTTTCAGATTGTTGAAGGTTGGTCACTGGAATACCGGTCCATTTGCTAACAATCTCAGCAATGTCAATATCAGTCACCTCTTCCCGAAGCATTGACTTACCAGATTGCTGGAATTCAGCAAGCTTATTCTCAGCCTCTTCCAGCTGTTTCTGTAGAGATAGAAGTGTCCCGTATTTGAGTTCAGCTGCACGATTCAAATCATATTCTCTCTCAGCCGCTTCAATCTCCAGGTTAACTCTGTCAGTCTATACCAAGATGAAGAGAGAATTAGAGGTCACATGATGCAGTTGCAAAGATATAAATAACCTGCAAGTAACTATAAACACACAAAAGATAGAGCAAGCTCCTACCTCTTCTTTAACTGATCTTATACGTGTCATCAAGGACTTCTCATATTCCCAATGTTCTGAAAGGTTTTTCTGCTTCTGCTTGAGAGATTCCAGTTCTGCTTCAAGCTTGCTTAGACGTTCTTTGGAGGCCTTATCAGTGTCATTCTTCAACGAGAGCTTCTCCATTTCTAGCCTTATAATTTCTCTATCTACCTCATCTAATTCAATAGGTTTTGACGTTATCTCCATTTTTAACTTGGCAGCTGCTTCATCAACTAGATCGATGGCTGCAGACAAAAATGACAAACTTTAGATGAAGGATACAATAATCATTGTCCCATTTACCTGTTCCACATTGCAGCTTATAAAGTACCTTTGTCAGGCAAAAAGCGTCCAGTTATGTAACGATCTGATAAAACTGCAGCAGCAACAAGAGCTCCATCTGATATCTTTACACCATGATGCAGTTCATATCGCTCTCTTAGGCCACGCAGTATGGAGACAGTATCTTCAACTGCTGGCTCACCACAATAGACCTGCTGGAATCTGCGCTCAAGAGCAGCATCCTTCTCAATGTACTTTCTGTACTCATCCAACGTTGTTGCTCCAATGCAGCGGAGTTCTCCACGGCCAAGCATTGGTTTCAAAAGGTTACCGGCATCCATTGCTCCTCCAGCAGCTCCTGATGCAAGATTAAATGAAGCATAAGAATGATAATACTGATGTAGACAGGTGCCACAACAGAGGCTCCCTGATTTGTGTTACAAGCATGGAATTGATAAAATCAGGCACTTGCAACCTAGTGCCACCAGCAGACACACAAAAGAATGAGAAACAGATAATGAAAGAAACTTTTTCTGTCACAATAATAGTAGTACCCAGACTGCTATGTTCCAAGTTTATGGCCATATACTTGCTACCATGAAAAGGCTAAGAAACTTCAAGTTTTGTCACAATAATAGTAGTACCCAGACTGCTATGTTCCAAGTTTATGGCCATATACTTGCTACCATGAAAAGGCTAAGAAACTTCAAGTTATGTCACAATAATAGTAGTACCCAGACTGCTATGTTCCAAGTTTATGGCCATATACTTGCTACCATGAAAAGGCTAAGAAACTTCAAGTTATGTCACAATAATAGTAGTACCCAGACTGCTATGTTCTAAGTTTATGGCCATATACTTGCTACCATGAAAAGGCTAAGAAACTTCAAGTTATGTCACAATAATAGTAGTACCCAGACTGCGATGTTCTAAGTTTATGGCCATATACTTGCTACCATGAAAAGGCTAAGAAACTTCAAGTTATGTCACAATAATAGTAGTACCCAGACTGCTATGTTCCAAGTTTATGGCCATATACTTGCTACCATGAAAGGGCTTTAGGAATTAACTGAAGAAGAAGAAGAAACTATAGCAGTGGGAAAATGTCATTAAACTTTACCAAGAAAATGACCTGACCAATTTGGGATGAATACAAACCTGCACCAACAACAGTGTGGATCTCATCAATAAACAAGATGATTTGTCCATTAGAAGCGGAGACCTCCTTCAGCACAGCCTTGAGTCTCTCCTCAAATTCACCCCGGAATTTAGCCCCAGCAACTAGTGCTCCCATATCCAACGAAATAAGCTGAAATTGTTGCAGCAGCATTAGAATGAATAGACCATTATACACCAAGGGAAATACAGAGTGATGTCCCTTGGTGTATGCTCTTTGCTGATGATGTGGTGTTAGTTGACGAGAGTAGGGATGGGGTTAATATGAAGTTGGAGCTGTGGAGGCACACATTAGAGTGCAAGGGTTTCAGACTTAGTAGAGCCAAGACCGAGTATATGATGTGTGAGTTTAGCGTGACTAGACATGAGGATGAAGACGTTAGCCTTGATGGACAATTGGTGGCCAAGAAGGATACATTTCGTTATTTAGGATCGATGTTGCAAAAGGACGATGACATCAATGAAGATGTTAGGCATAGAATTTCAGCCGGCTGGTTGAAATGGCGTCAAGCATCCGGCGCCTTATGCGACAAGAGGGTGCCACAAAAGCTAAAAGGTAAATTCTATAGGACGGCAATTCGTCCGGCGATGTTATACGGTGCTGAGTGCTGGCCTACGAAAAGACGACATGTTCAACAACTAAGTGTAGCAGAGATGCGTATGTTGCGTTGGTTTTGCGGGCATACAAGAAGAGACCAAATACGGAATGAAGATATCCGGGACAGGATAGGAGTGGCATCTATCGAGGAGAAATTGGTTCAACATCGGTTGAGATGGTTCGGACATATCCAACGGAGACCTCCGGAGGCGCCGGTACGTAGTGGGGTTCTAAAGAGAGATGCTAATGTTAAGAGAGGTAGAGGTCGACCTAACTTGACTTGGGACGAGTCGGTTAAGAGAGACCTGAAGGCGTGGGATATCCCTAAGGAGCTAGCTATGGATAGGAGCGCTTGGAGACTAGCAATAGACGTGCCGGAACCGTGATCTTTTTTCCTTCCTTCTTGCTTACTCGTTTTTGGCTTTTGTTCTTTTTGTTTTTGTCCTTTTTTTTTCTCTCTCTCTTTCGTTTGGCTTTGGTTTCTTTGTCTCTTCTTTTTTGGGTTCCCATGGGTTTCATCTCTAGCCTACCCCAACTTGCTTGGGATAAAAAGGCTTTGTTGTTGTTGTTGTTGTTGTTGATATTGAAATAATTGTATAAATCTTTTCTTTTCTGTTATTCGTAGTATGTGTTTTTGTGTGTGTGTCAGAATGCTATAGTGTCATGTACAGACTAAGTTATCAATGTCCCATGTCCTCGGCAACAAATTAACCAGATAAGCAAAAAGATTACATACCCTTCTATTCATTAGAGGTTCAGGAACATCTCCCCGTACAATACGCTGAGCCAATCTGAGGAAAAGAAATGCAAACAATTACTTAGTAGACACAGAAGAAATGATAGTAGAATGGCATCGCGTATGTTCTGTTTAAAAAAAATAGAGAATAAGTATTCACCCTTCAGCAATTGCGGTTTTGCCCACTCCTGGCTCACCGATAATTACAGGATTGTTTTTAGTTCTCCTGCAAAGGATCTGAATGCATCTGCGCACTTCATCATCACGACCAATAACAGGATCAAGTTTTCCACGCCGAGCTGATTCGGTCAAGTCAATACCATACTTCTCTAGAGCTTGATATTTCCCTTCAGGATCTGGCAGTGGAACAACAATTAGATCCACAGAGAATTTATATTGTTACATCAAGACTTCTGGAACAATTAGGAAGCCATAAGCTATGAATGTGAATAGAAATCACAGGAGCACAGGCAAAAGAAACAGTATAGACCAATAAAAAAGGGAGAAATATGCAACTGATTTGACATACTCTGATCTGTGACTCGCTGGCTCCCGCGTACAACTGTAATTGTTTCCTTCAGATCATTCTCATCGACTTTCAGATCTCTGAACAGCCGTTGCCCAAACCTTTTATCTGAAGTGAATGCTTGCAGTATATGCTCAACTGAGACAAACTCATCACCATACTCTTTCTTATGCTTCCTTGCGCTATCCAAGATTGATACAAAACTTGAGCCTATAATTGGCCCACTTGTATCACCTGATACCTATCAAACCAACAAGCATTTAAGGGTTCAAACATATACTATCAATCTTATCAAACAGAATAACAACAGTATATGTAAAGAAAAACTGTCATAGCTAATACCTTGGGCTGTCTAGAAATGAACTCATCGGTAGCTTGCAAGACTGATGTGTTGTCTAGTCCAGCTTTCGATAATATTCTACGTGCTAATCCATCCTTTTGTTCAAGAAGAGCTTTCATGAGGTGCTCTGATTCCACTATCTGTTGTTTCGATAATCTTGCTGCATCAACTGCACCAACAATACCCTCCCAGGCCATCTCAGTGAATTCTCCCGGAGTGATCTGTTTTCAGGCAAAAATTAAGAAAGTGACAGAGATCAAGATCAGTAACAATTGTTTCCAAGCAGTTTCTATGTGTTGTCTAAATCTATGCAAGACTTGTTTCAACACACAAACACGTGCTCGTGCAAATGCCCATTCTGCAAGACAATCCAAGGTAGATGCATGTGCAATCTAAACATGGTTTTTGCTAGGAGGTATGGATATAATGTGTTGTGTTGTTTTGGCAATGCTTAATGCTTTCCACCATATCCACAAATTAAGTACAGCATCCATTTCCCATTCTTGTATCAATAGGATTAGATACAATCACCAACCAAACCACACACCTCTTTGAACGCAAATACCACAAGGCACTACCGACAGCATGAAAACAGCAAGCACCTAAGGCATCAACCTCACCATAGCTCAGTCTCCCACAATTTCATAAATTAAAAGCTACTCTATTTGGGCACCGACCAACCAGCCAGCGGATTAAGGCCAAATTTAGGGAAACCACTTATTTTATAAAAAAAATATATCTAGTGTATCATGAGCGATCTGCACACGCTAAAATCACTGGTTAAAGATCAGATGAGATAATTTACAAACAGAGCAGAACAGTAAAATCATATATAATACACAAAATGCAGTTAAATTATTGGAACTGATGCTGCGAGTTGGTGGCAAAACTACAAGCATCTAATGGTACAGTCGTACAGAACAACCCAATCCATTTAGAATGTACCTACAGGCTACAGCCCTGACTGAAACCGAATCATCACTAGTAGCAAGCAATCGATCCCAATTTAACGGCAAAGGTGTAGGCAATGAGCACGAACCTGAGACGAGGACGAGGTGCTGGCGGTGCTGTACTGAGCTGGCGTAGTGGAGTGGAACAGGCGACGCTGATGCACCAGGAGCCCGCCTGCGCTGGCCGCCCCGGCGGGGAGCCGGCCGATTCCAGCCAGCCATGGCGGCCTCCTCGCCGCAGCCGCTGCGGCGGCGGAAGCGTCTCCAGCGAGCGGCGCGAGGGCACGCGGGAGGACGTCGCGCCCGCCGCCTCCGGCGGGGCGGGAGCGCGCGGCGGCGGAGGCGACGGTGCGCGCCGCGCGCGCGAGCCTCGTCACGGCGGAGCGTGCCATCGCGGTGGAGGGGCCTGGGTTTAGGGCTTAGCGGCAGGGGTGACTGTACTGATGGCACCTCGTGGATGTCCCTCTGGTTATTTGCGGCGGCGATGTGGTGCGCGGGAGAGTGGGGAGAGGTGGCGATGCTTGGAGAAGGGGAAAGAAGAAGAAGAAGAAGAAGCGGCGGGGAAGGGAACCGAATGTTGGAGAAGCTTCGGCAAGGTACCGGCGGTTACTTTTGAACATCTTCTCCGGCAGATCGGCTCGTCGATCTTGTGCTATCGATCCAGCCGTCCGTGCATTCGGAAAACGGTACATACGCCCACTTGTCACTGTTGTCAGGCCCAGCCGTAGAACTCGCATGATTTGCGTCGCCTTCCCGGCAGCAGGATAGCGGTTCAAGAATCTCATCCAAACATTTGCTAATCTTTGATTGCAATAAAACATGCTCTGGCAGCACTATTCTTCAATTGCAATTTTTATTTGCCATGACCCTGCCGTATTAACCAGAAAAAATCATCACCGTTTCCATGCAAGATGAAAGCAGGCTCATCAAACCATCTGCCTTTTGCTCTGAACCTTTAACAATTCTGATGTTCCATCCGGTGTACAAAGTTTATCATGGAAATAGCAAAACATTTCAGTTTCCAAACAGCAGCAATCTGCAAAATCTTAGAATCCTCTTGAATTGCTACTCTTTTTTCCGACCAAAACTGGAGGAGCTCGCTCCTACAGACCTTTACTGCAAAATAAATGAAAAACAACAAAAAAAAGAGAAACAAAAAGGAATAGATTACAAGTTTTGCTGAATCCATGTTTGCAAGCCCTCAAGGTGGTTAGTTTTCACTCATGAACTCCTAGCCTCTGACACGGTGTCGCCAACGAGAACTATAATGTAAAAGAGCAAAGAAAGATAACCAAGACATGCAAAAAGAATTCGTTGGATCAAGCAAACTATATATATCTCACGATAACCAGTTATACCCTGAGTAGCCTGACTTAACATAGCCATATAATAGGGGTTAAGGTTCCAAATACCACATACTTGTGGTTCAACATGACAATGGAGCCTGACAACTAAACTCAAAAAGAAAAATGCAAAGGCCATTCCGTGACTACTATAAACAACTTTGAGCAGGCAATTAGCATGAACCAATCAACCAACGACCCCGTGAAATTCAGAAAATCTCATGCAGCCTGATGTTGGAAACCGAGACCTCTCATGCAGCCTGATGTTGGAAACCGAGACCTGCTAGACCAGCTCCCAGTCCGCTTCTATGAAGGGAATGCCGTCTTCTGTGTGCTCCTGTATTCAGAAAATTGACGGTTTAAGAAAAATGCTGTCATAATTTCTGAAAAAGGCAGTTCACATTAGACAGTAATGGAAGTGTTAGCTAATTGAGAAAATGTTCTGTACAATCATTTTAACAGAATATAGAATCATCCATAAGATATAGCATTGTCTCATCTACCATATATTTATGCGAAGCAGATGTGAAACACAATAGCGCGAGAAGTTAATTTGGTTGAAGTAATCATCATCACTAAAAGCATCAGATTTTAACTTTCATTAATCCCGTTCTTACTAGTATTATTACCTGGCTGGTATTTGATCTAAAAGGACTGTTTAACATTAGGAGAACATTAGATGGTATATGCTGAAGATAAAAAGATAGGATCATACCGGCCTAAACATGTCAACAACAATGTCATCTAAGCCGCCACTGAATCCCCTTTGCAGCCTACTTGTCCCCATGAGCTCATTGTTGTAGTTTAGATGATTACTAACAGCTTGCTGATCCATCCTGCCATCCTGCAGAGGGGGAATGCCACCTGCATTCCCTACATCCATTGTCTGCCTTGGCACAATAGGATTGTCAATTCGAAGATTCGGCAAAGAAGTGTTGATGCTTGAATTGCTAACTGCAATACTGTTCAGCATCTCTCTAGAGTTTGCGCTGCTTCCATATGTAAATGGCACGGTATCCTGATTGAACGGCACTGGAAGGGCGTTGCTCGCTAGCGATGCAACTCGGCTGTGCATTTCATTTCCCAGCAAAGGCATCTGACTTGTTGGTTCTGCAAAGCTTGAGTGAGGCTCTACCTTTGGGGGGTTAACACGCAGGGTTACTTGGGACATGCTGTCCTTCTGACTGAGTTCCTGAATGCTGGATGAAACTGCAGTTGGCCAGGTTGTGTTGCATCTCCCAAGATCTGGAAACGGGGGAGACTCACCAACAAATGAGCTAAAGGGATCAGCAGAGGATGAATTTATCCGACCAAGGTGTTGCTGGCTGCTTGGTTCAAGCGACTGCAATGGCAAGCTATTTGCCTGAGCCAATGGTGAGGCATTTGATATGTTTGCAAATGAGTTACCAGAGGGTCCGGTCGGAAAGCATTTGCTACTATCCTGCAGTGGCATGTTCGCACCCCGGATCAGGTTACCATTGCTCATCCCCCCTACATTGCCCATTGAAGTGACATTATTCTGGGTGTACCCAATCTGAAGTGGCTGGGAAGGCAGCAAACCATGCATCCCAAATGCAGAAGGTGAATTCATCCTTGCAAGAAGGTTGTTTGGCTGTGAATGATTAGTAGTTGGGATTGGGCGGTATCTCCCATATGCATTGTAGTGTTTGAAAGCTTCCAGTCCCATGTTGATATAAGCAGGGTTCCTTCCACCAAGTGCAGCAGTAAGGTTAGCCTGCCTGCTTGCATCCGCACTAAGTCTTTTCAGATACAGCCGATACTTCTGAAATAGAAACAAACCAAGAAGAAATGATGAAAAGGGCAACGAAAACTACTTAAACAGGGATACTAACAAAAGCTAAGAAATATTTAGGCTTTATAAATGGAAATGTTCTCAATAACATAACAACAATTTCCTCAAAAAAAATATATAAGAACAAATAAATCAGTGGCCATCTGCTTTTTTTTAGACATTTGAACATAATTTGATATGTTTTAGCATGTCTAAGGTAACATGAGATAAATATCAGCATCAAATCCTATTTAAAGATACATTATTAAAGCTTACATTTAAGGATAATCATAACAAACAGAAGTTTGCTCCAAAGATATCTCATAATAAACATGGTGAAACATTACCACAGGATACAAATACGAGGTAACAACATAAGGATGGAAATTAAACCTGCAAATGACTCGCAACATTCTCCCTGGTGATGTTCTCAACATTCATGATGTCCAATATTTTCTTTGGAACAGCCTCTGCATGAAAGAACAGAATATTATGAGATGCAAAACAGAAGAATTATGACTCTCCCAGTCTTCCAGAATTATCAACGATGGGATTTGGGGGAGGGGGAAGGGGCAATGGCCCCCACTAAGGAGCCAGCTACATCATGACGAATAATATAATGAATCAAGAAAATAATTACTAGTGAACATTATGATAGCAAAGTTGTGAAACAATAACACTTACTGTCAATGCCAAGCTGGTTGACAGCAGCCACAAACTTTCGGTGTAACTCAACTGACCACACAACCCTTGGCTTCTTTTGGCTCGACGAGTCTCCATTCTCATTACTGTTCTCATCAGAATCATCACCATCGTCTCCATTATCATCTCTACCCTTGCGTGATGTTCTCTTGTTGCGATTAGCACCACCATTCTCACCTTCAGCAATCATTGCTTTCTTACCCACATCATCATTCTCATTACCATGATTCTTGGAATCACAACTCCTCCTCCTAACCACATGTTGCCATATCGTCCTCAACTGCTCAAGACGCACAGGCTTAAGCAGGTAGTCACATGCTCCATGAGTGATACCCTTCATTACTGTTTGTGTCTCCCCATTTGCAGACAACACTGCATGATATGAATGGCCAATTTCAGAATTGGAACATAAAATTCCCAAGTGCAATAACATTAGCAGGATAGCACCATGTGGACCATTATTTTGGTGAGTGGGACTTTTCAAATTTGTATTTGAATTGTTCATATTTGTACCAAAAATAGATTTTTTTTTACCTTTCTTTCAGTAGGTGAGAAAATTTGACCTTTCTATTGAAAATTGATTAAAAGACACTACATACATGTTTCCAGCACAGAAGTTTACATGAGACTCGTTCGCCCAAATTTATAAATAGATGACACTTTGGAAATATGACATAATAACCAATTGACACAAGATGATGAAGATAAATTCCACAAACTCTAAAAAACAGGGATGCGCTTCCAACATTTTTGCAGTTTGGAGGTCCAAAGGAGGAAAAACCAAACTAAACAGATATACCAGATCTATTCATTCAACAATCATTTTCAGCAACGCCATTTTTCCAGATCATTGGCTGCAATAATGATACGCAGAGAATGGGCAAACAAGACTTACTGATGACGGGGAGGTCCATCTCGAGGCCCACAAGCTCGAGGAGCTTGAAGCCATCCATGTCCGGCATGTGGACATCACTGATCACCAGGTCAAACTGGTCCTTGTTCTCCCTCAGCAGCTTCAGGGCTGTGGCGGCCTGCCCAGTTGTTGTCACTGCGTCAAATCCAAAGACATTTAGCCCGTGAGCCAAAAACTGGAACATGACATTGCACGGATGCGGGTCAAAGCTTCGAAGGAATCACAAGGAAAAAAACAACCATAGAAAACGAAAATGAACCACAAAAGAACTGCAGAACACAAATTAAATTTTGCCTGGTTTTTACGGCTGTGCAGATCGCGAGATTAGCGGCGTAAATAATTACTGGAGAATTGCAGAATTTATTAGGAGACAAGATTGTTCCAGATAAAGATGCGTGCGAAACAACCGACAAGTACTATGCCGAACCGCCAAAAATAATTTTGTTGGAAACAAAAACTAGTTCCTGATATGACATTACATGGCATCAAAATAAAAAGGAAATCGACCATCAAACCAAGAGAAAACAGGGGAGGCAGGGCCGGGAGACTATCTACGAGAATGCAGAACAGGGACTCAAATTTCTGTAATCTCCTCAATCGAGCAAAGAGAATTAAATCGAGCAAAGAACCGGCCGTAACCAGAAACACGGCATCAAAGAAACTTTATAATCACAGCAGAACGAATCCTGACATAAGACGCAGGGAGGAAGAAGGAAAATGAGGAGTACGATCCGTAATTACCATGATACTGGCAGCGACGCAAGAGGCCCTCGAGCAGCTTGAGGCAGGTGGGGTCGTCATCGACAGCGAGCACGCGCATGCCGACGGGGAACTGGTCCTTTCCCCCATGCCCGTTCGCCTTCCCCACCCCCAGCGGCTTCACCTCCTCCACGGTCATCTCCTCCCACCTCAACTTAGCGGACTAAACAGCAACGCCGATGAATCAACAAGTGCAAGCGCAGTTAGATCACCCAAAGCCCACACGACAGCCTCCTCTCCTCCTCGGCAACAGCTTTGCAAGCCTGTTTCTTGGATCCTAGAAATCCAAGAAACGGCGGGGAAAGGCGGGGAAAGCCAACAAGGTCAAAGCAGGGGAGCGTAGCAGTAAGCTCCAAAGCAGTGCGGGAGAGAGAGGAGATGAGGCCTCGGAGGTGAACTCAATAATAAGAGGGGCGAGAGAGAAGGGTGAATGGGTTGGGAACGGCTGATGCAGTGCAAAGATGGTAACCTTTTTTTTGGCCTCGCTTTCTTTTCCTTTTACGCTTCCATATTTCATGCCATTTATTCAGGCCTTTATATGCTATCCATTCGTCCACTCGTCCAAAATGGGTCCGGTTTGTTTGTTGCCCTGGTGTATTCTGCGTGTGTCTTTTTAAGGCAATTTCGGAGTCACCTTTTGGTTTTTCCTATTTTTCATTTGGGGACAAACAGACGTCTGTTTTCAAGGCAGTTTTAATTTAATTAGGCAGTTTTTATGTATAGATGGAACATAAAATTCTTTCCTCCGTTTCCCACAGGCAAACAGATTTCAAACTAGTTCATTGGCAATCCGGATATGTATCGATGAGTTAGTTTGGCATTGGCTCGTCCGGTTCATTCCAAGAAGAAAGGTTGTGTGTGCGTTTCAATTTTTGTCGATGTTTTGCAGTGTGAGCATGGCATGAAAAAAGAATTGCGCCGTAAAACTCTTTATATTAATTTTCTCATTCATTTGTTTGTTGGAGAATTGCGGCGACAAAGTTGCCAGGATAGCAATTGTTTTGGATCTACCCAAATAATTAGTCAGAGAAAGCATTTCTTTTTCGCCTATTGTTGATGCTGACGTGGGTCGAGCTGGCCAGGCGCCCAAACTTGCTGATTTTACGAGCTTGGGGATTAAACAAAGCTCACGATAAGATTATTAAGTGGTGCTCGACAGCCCAGCGTCATCTCTTCATCTCCTCCAGGATTAGCCGATTTCCACTTCGACGGGATCACAGATCTATAAACGGCTCCCAATCATATTACACACCGCATACACACATGGATAGGATATAGGAAAGCGATTTATATGTTTCAAATTATAAAATTCTCTCTATGGAAGGAAAGCACTTAGCTATTGGCTAATGCGATCAAGAAGATCCTTTTTTTCCTCCGCAGAATTTCCGAACTCGCAACAGGGCAATTATTTCATTTCCTAATTCTTGCTGTACTGTTGCTAATCGCCTGCCATGGAGAAAAACTTATAAAATATATGCGCATGATACATCAACCTGTCCCTGGACCATGTATTATACTGCCCAAAGTACGTAAGGCACCAGTATATTGTTGGTTCACACCCTGTGCTTGTACTTGCGATAATATTCTTTTCCCGTCCCATTTCTTTATAAGTGTTCTGCGGCAATATTCTAGGGTATCAACACGTCAACTTGTCATCACGGAATCTCACGGTCACAATTGTTCCTGATTCTCCATTAATCTTGTAGTAAACTTAACATTAAGTTGGCTAATAGTATAATATACGTATGTCAATGTCAGACCAATATAATGGGCATGCCGGGTCAGCGACCAAGAAGGTTGATGAGATCCAAAATAATCTGATTAATTATATGGGAAAAAAAGGAGCTGAGGGAGGAGTATATTGTAGGACGTGAACCTTCTATTTTGCAGGGAAGTAATAAGGGAATTTGGACACAATTCATCAAAAGGATTTTGGGACTTCTATGTAGAATGTGTGCGGGCCCATGCATGTGTGTTATCCTTAATGTCTTGAAATTACAAATTAATATAACAAGTATTCAACCAAGAAAACTCACGTTTTTTCAAAAAACTGTAGATCTATTAATTAAGATACAATTTTACAAATATATTCATCCCGTTCAAACATTCAGGTGTGAAATTTCTGTCAAACACAAGTTAATCCATTTCATGGTTTTTATGAAGTAAATAGCATTTTCTAGGCTACACACTAATTATATTGTTACTCGCACTGTTCTATGCTATGATGCTGATCCAAGGTATATTTTAAGGAACCCCACTAACCGAACATATCCAGCCCTACATCTACATGCCAACAGCAAATTCTCAAAGGCTAGTGGGGTGCTACACAAGGTGACAATTCTTAGACAGCTCCCTCCAACACCCACACATTTGATGCTTAGCTGATTTCCTGTGTTTTTGTTTTCTTCCTTTTGCTGTTCCACATGGACCACATCTTGATCTGCCCTTTTTGCTGAATCATAGAGTTAGACTCGAGACCAAACCACAAGGTCCATCTATGTCACATCTAATATAGCCCATATATTTGGCCTGATCTTTTTGCTATGCACTCATATATGCGTGTGTAGCCATAGTTGAGGGTCATTGTCATGTGTTCCAAGTGGCACGAATGGTCTCCCGATTGTGCCCTCAGCCGCAACACCAACATGAGCACGGTGACGAGCAAGATACGATGATCTCCGACGAGATGGAATGATGATCATTCGCATGAACGAACGACTATTTTCTCATAGTTCTAACGTCACTGTCATGCATGAAAAGGTTATCTTTTGCTAGCATGAACCATGTTTATAGTTATCGTGTTCCAGATTAACATCTAGCTGGTCTTCTTGAAATAAAGTTTTTTCTTAAAAAAAAAAAAACTCGAGGTGGTGGTAATAAAACTGGTGCTCTCGAGCAGTACTCGTGGTTAATACGGCAGATCTCTAAAGCGATCACGTGTAATACACTGCTCGCTCCGCGCGCGTGTAGTGCACTGCTAATTAAGCTGCTAGCTAACGAGTAATTAAAGATGCTTAAGAGGAGGTTTAAGATGATGCTAACTTTGGAACCTCCTCCCTATAGCTAATGGTCGAGAGCTGATGAGCTGATCTGAGATACGGTAGTAATTAACAAGGTAATTATGCGGCATGATATCTCCTCATCCTAATGCCTTGGATATCACTCTAATGACGAGCATTAACGTGTTTTCACCGCGAACTAATAACCGGAGAGCGAGAGTGACCGCGCGCAATCCATGCATCCTTTTTTTTTTTTTTTTTTTGAATGAAACGCTATCTTCAAGCACAGTAGCAACTCTATTCGAGAGATCAAGCACACAGTATATAGTGCGTGAAAACGAATGAAGTTTTCAGGTCGCGAAAGTGCGTGCCCCGTGAAGAATCTCGCGACGGCACAACAAAGCAAGAGAGCCGTACGTACGGTCGCACGCACGCTCACGCACGGCAGGTTTACCCTCGCAACACACCCGGAAGCAGCGCGCCGTACACAGCACGGTAAAAAAGATCGGAATCGATCAGGTGAATACGTTGCGGCGGTTAAAAAGAAGACAGTACAGTACGTACGCTAGCTCCCGGACCAGGTGCAGAGCGGAACGTGAGGAGCGTGACGAACGAGTCAGAATCTTTTGTTCCTTTTTCTCGAATTGTTTCTCATGCGTCGCCCTTTTTCTTTTGGCAGTAACTTTGGTGCTGCGGCGGAGTTAACTAGTCGCGCAGTAACTGGGCTGTCTCTCTCTGGGTGTGGTAATTAACCGCAGGCTTTTTTCTCACGCAGGCCAGCTTTAATTAAGTGCGATTTTAAGTGGCGGGAGAGTTAATAGCACTACTCGAAGCAGGAGGCAGAGAGTGATGGAGGGTCAAAAAGGAGCTCATCATGGTGTGCAGCAGCAGTCTCGCGTCTTGTTGTGCTCCATGAACACGTATTCATGAACCTGCGTTTCACTTGCTGAGATTTACCATCACCCACCCTACGAGCTATACGAGTACTCCTAGCTTGCGGCAGATATCTACAGTACTTGATCGAGGTGCTACGCGTTCGTTGCACAGCTTCTTCTTCGACGTCTTTACTGTTCTGCAGTGCAGCAGGAGTGGTAGACTCTGGCAGGGGAGGGGAGGGGAGGGAAAGAGATGGACGTGCTATGGCACTTTTTGCAGGCGCTAGTATTTCCTCTCCGCAGAAAATAATTACTAGAGTCTTCTTCAACGCGAGACTACCATTGCAGCTTCCAAATTCACGTAAACTTGTGTTCTGGAGAACTAATCCTTCGAATTTCGTCCGCTTCGTTTGCCAGCAAGCGTGTTTCTGCTTCGGCGACTCGTGTTTGCTTGGCTGTGGCTGAGCTGAGTGAGGAGGAGTGGCAGTGGGGGCGAGAGCGAGAGATTCCTCCATTCCATCTCGCCCGCCGCACTCAACACCGCGTGTACTTTGCTCTCGCGCATCATCTGACAGTCCGTCCCCACCAAACGTTTCCACCCACACCATTGGGCCGCAGCTATTCCGGTCCGGTCCTATGCGCGCGCACACACACTCCCAACGGTCCTCGAGTACGTACTCCAAAAATAAGCCACGACGCTAGACCTAATTAACGTAGCCCAAGTTGTCGCATGTGCTAATCTAGGCTAACCAGAGGATCGGACCCGAACCAAAACCCAACCATGCATGAACCAACAAGTAGGCGCTGACCTGGTCCCAAATCGAAACTCAGATGGTGGAGTGCGTGGGGCCCACATGAATGTACCAGTGGAGTAGTGTACAAGAATTGTCCTGCCGAAATGGAAATATCTACACTGTGTGTGTGGTCCTCATACACTTGTACTAGGAGCAATAGTCAATTTCAAACACTCCTAATTCCTAAACTAAATCGTACATATGCAAAAAAAAAAAATGAAATGATATGACTGTTAAGCTACATGCTTGCTTGCTTTAGTAATCCCAGCGTGTGGTGGGGTTCGCCTTCGTCTCCATCCTGTTGGTCGGATGAAACATAGTAGGTGCGTCATACGTTGTCCGTCCCGTTTCAGCCTGGAGCTGATTGTGATGTGTTTCTGTGTGTGTGTGGTATGACCCTGCCTCGCTTTTCACGAGCAAAGCTATTCAATTATTCGGGTCGAGCTGTACCACTTAGGACTTGGGGAGCACAGTAGTGGGCATATAATTGGAGCCCGCACTATCACCGGCGCACGTTCGCAAGGAGATCGAGCAGCCTCATCATCATCGAATTCTGCTTGTTTGGATCGATGGAGTTCTTCACTTTCACCGCCGCTGCCGTATGCCATATCCGTAAGGGCTTGATGAGTACTGTGACCGTACTAGTACTAGAAGCCAGCGGAAATTGACTTGATGAATTTCCAGGGGTTTCCAAAAGGGCACGAGTTCATAAATAAACCTGACCGTGAAAACGAAAGCAACTTAATTAATTAGCTGGGGCCATATGGAAATTGAGACTGACGCTTGTTCAGATGAAGTAAAGAAACAATTTGATGCGACTGTCAGTGCACGAGTAATAACGTGCAGTCACAGTAAAGTTGATGGCTTGCTCCTTTTCTTTTAACATCCCCATTCCCCAGTCTCTCTCGTTCACGCAGGCAGAAGAGAAGTCTCCACGGAAGCTGCACTTCCCCGGCGTGACAATCATTAGCGCGCCCCCACAAATCCCGAGCTACAGCGCACGAATCTCCGTGCGGCATCGTCGTCCGTAGGCGAAATACTCTATTTTTGGAACCTTTTCTGTTACTAATAGTAGTTCAATTCAATAAAGTGCCCGCTGCCCGGCACAACTTCCTCCATCTCAGCATCAGCAGACAGTGGTAGACTCCTCCGCTGGATTGCCGCACATGATACACGCTACCAAAAGCATTGGTTACTGCAAAAATACGTGTTTTCTAGCTGCTAGGGATATCAGCCTATGAGAATATTCTCGGTTCCTTTGCGTAAACCAGTGAACTGAACCCAAGAGCGCTAATGTGTTCAACCTTGTAGCAATGCAGCAGAGAAATGCTAAATTTAGCTCGAGCTACTAAAGATGTTCTTCCGTCCTGCTAAAATTAGCTGCTAGACATAATCAGTGAGGTATTCACTCTAGTGGGAGTACTCGAGCTCTATTTTGGACATGGACCTATTAACTGATTTTAACAAGTATCTATTAATTTTGTTGTAGTATTTAAGTACTCCAGTTTTTGTCAAGGTAGCGCGAGAGACGGACTCTATCCACGCACGACGCTTATTTTAAACCTGACTACAGTGTTGTTTTGACGAAGGAAATACTACTTGTGCACTACTCGGACTAATTTTCTACCGAGTTCACCTTTTGCTCGTTGATCCAAAAATCCGAGTGGAGTACTATGTAACCACCGTCATCGGACTAGGTAAAAAAACGAAAAAGAAAGAATGAACAGCGCGATGCTCGCGTCGCACCACTTTTAAAGCCGGAATGAAACAAAGACCAGGAGGGGAAAAAGCAAAGGCGTGGTGGATTCTCTCCTCCTCCTTTTCTCTACCGGCACGGCTGCGTTACCCGGCCATTAGTTTACCTCCATCTCGCCGCCTTTTTCCATCCTTTTCACAGCAACTCCACTCTCCTCCCAGTCAGTATACTACTAGTCTTTTTTGACGTGCTTTTTCATCCCATCCAGGCCGGTCAAGCTCACGGCGGCTTGGGTAATCGCGCGGGGCTTTTCTGCTTGGCTCCGGTGGGGCCCGGCGGTCAGCCTCTCTCTGGCCGACGACGCCTGCGGACAACGTGCCTAAAAAGGGCCGGAAAGAGGTGCGGTTGCTTTGCCAAAAAGGCCGCGCGGGAACGGAGCTGACGACTTGCCTAGCTGTGGAAGGAAGGAAGGAGACACATGGCGGCCCGCATCGGTGGCAGCGAAGAACTGGAAAGAAGAAGAAGAAGATATTATCACACATAATAGTAGTCAGGGGCGTTTCGTTCGAGCTGGCTCAACCTTCTCTCCTCGTCATGTTTGTTTCCAGTTCCAGCTTTGCGTATATCCGCGTAACATCCGAAGTTCCGAACGGTCGAATTGTTGCGGCCCGCAGGCGTGCTCGACATGCTCAGCTGATCCGGCCCACGAGCGATCCCCGGCCCGGCCTGACATGCAAGCACACACGTCACAATTTGATTTAGCAGAAACTCTACATAAACCTTTTCTTTTTTTTTTTTGAGAGGAGTCTGCAGACTACACAAATTAATTTAGCCAAGAATACACACGACGGCCGCCGCCCTGGTAGTTTGTTAGAGCTTTGCATCACTTGCTCTATCTGATCCGATAAAACTAACACATAGAGATACATCGCTCGCACAAAATTGTCAAATCGTATCTTCCATGATGTCTCCAAGATCCCAAATGGCTCGGCTTCTGCTGAGTAAACTATTCGGACACGCCATTCCAAAGGAGTCAATTTTTTAAAAGAAAATGGAAAGGAGTTGATTTCTTGCAACCATGGAAGAGTTAGGAGATGATGGACTTGACGCGAGTTTTAAATTAAACTGTATGACAATGCGCACAAGTAAGCAAACTGCAGTCACTTTTTTTTTTTTTTCTGTGGTACATGCATGATCTCATTATTACTGTCATCAGGTAGCAACGACGATCTCTAACAATGATTTTTTTTTGTGAGGTCCAACACTGATTGGTTGCTTATTAGACGTATAAAATATTATTTTAAATATGTAAAATTTTAAGTTATGTTTTAATTTTTTTTCATGATAAAACAAATTATGATAATATATATGATAATTTTTTTGAATAAGACAAATAATTAAAATTAACTAAAAAAATCAATGACGATAACAATTTAAGAAATGAGGGAGTAGTCGTTAGCTCCAAAATCAACTATTTTTATCTACATTTCTAGCGCAACATTTATACATGAGTTGAAGGTCGTTTCATGAGCTAGTCTATGTGTGCTTTAGAAAGCATGGACACGAGATGTTGTATGCTCTGTTACGGTTTTAAACTGATGGTGTTGTGATGACAACATTCTTAGTGCATTCTTAAGGGCAAGAAATCGTTCATGTTGAAACCAGAAATCCCTTGTGAAAACTGAAACAAATCGAAAATTCCATTACGGAACCTGAAAACAGATGGAACGATCAAACCAGGAATTTGATCGTCTGCGACAACTTTTGACCCCTAGCTGCGTGCCCGCATATGTGTTTATGGTGGCGCGTAGACTAATTGTACACGGCAAGCTTAAACCGAACTTGATGACACACCAATATATTTACACAACGCGCAGCGTTGTTACAGATTCTTCCAAGTTCAGTACGCATGCACAAAACACGAACAAAAATACATGTACCAGTGCTTGGCTGAATGAAGAAGGGCTCTCACAGCTTCAGCGTCAAGTCAAGCTTCTGCAGCTCCTCCCCTCCGTCCGCCTGGCCGTGGCCGTTCACGGTGTGCATCCAGCCCAGCGCCGCCGGCGCCGCCGCAAACGCGCCGCCGTGGACGATCGTGCCTGGCGATCGTGCGCTCACGCTTGTGCTTGTTCTGGTGGCCGCCGAGCGCCTGCGAGCTGTAGAACTGGCGCCGGCAGTAGTGGCACGCGAACAGCTGCGGCGGCTCTAGGCCGGTCGGCGACGCCATGCCCGGCACGACGAGCACCGGCAACGGCGACTCCGCGACGCGCACGGCTGCCTTGTGCTCGACCGGGCCGACCATGCCGGTCAGGAGGTCGAGCTCAACCGGCGCGGCGGCGCCAAGGCCACCGTTGTGGCCATTGTTGCCGCCGCTGAGCCGCCTCGTCTCTCTTCCCTCCTTGTCAACAACCTCTGCCTCCATAAGGAACAACACAACACAACACAACACACGTCCTCCGTGCCAATAATGCCACGCAAAGGCTTCTTTGTATTTTGGAGAAGGGAACCGATAAAAGGCAATGATATCTTCGTGATTGTGTCAGGCGACAGAGACGTACTAGACATCATCGCTCGGGACTACGTTTTTCTTGTTGGCTTGTTTAGCTTACAGAGGTCACGAATATTTCGCCAGCTGATGCAACAAAGATTGCCGTTCGTGTGGGAGATCTTCCTGCTCGCGTCCAGGGATGAGGCAGGTGATGGGTACTAGGATTAGGATATGCATGGACTCAGTGGTTCGGTGAGTGACTGTCGGTCCCCACAGCTGTGATCATGTGAACAAGGCCAGTTTAAGAAACGGGATCAAACTGTCGTTCACGAGCCACATGTACAGCGCCTGTCGCTGTTAACTGGTCAAACAAAACAAGTCTGTTCAGAGCTGGTGGGTTCTTCAAACATAGAAAGACGAACAAGCAAGTAGTTATCATGCTCAAATGTTCTCTCAAACATAAACATGGCACGCAGGTTTTCCGAATCTTGTACACCGTCTTACAGGGCCAGGCGAATAGAGAAACAATGTCATCGGTGAACTACATGGAGAAACTCAGTCCATCCTTCCCTTTATCACGCTCTCCCGAACTTCAGTTGGTGTTCTGCAACCATGAGAACAAATTTCAGAATATGAGGAAAAAAACCTCATATAATAGCTGTAGTATAATCTGAATAATATCATATGCTGTTCAGAAATTAAACGCAGCCCCCTGTGCACCGGGCTAGCAAATTTTCAGGACCAAAAATACCCAGTTAACGAACCACAAAGTCTTGTCCAACAGTGGAATGGTGAACCAAACATGCCTATATGTCTAAAAATGTAAAATTCAATAGATCCAGGGAACTTACACAACGAGAACATAACCTCCCCAGCCACTGAGGCAGTCACGGTCAACGGAAGCCCGCAATGCTTGTGAGATTGTCTCAAACAGTTCTTCAGGACCCTTCAGTATCAAATAACAATATGAGAAGACTGTCAGATTTACAGTGGAATAGTGATTGCAAATACTACTTCTGGTCTTCTTATGTTGTCGTTATAACTTAGCAAGTTCAAATAGCCAGTTCGAATTTCTATTAGCTAGCTTGTCCTAATAACAAAAGAAAATCAAAGGAAGTATATGCATATTAATACATACATTATATGGAGAATAAATTCATATATAGGTTAAATCACAAGAAGCGGCACACATTGTAGCATCCATACATTTAACAATTTGATGATGGTAATTGGCTCAATGGCAGGTATGAAGTTTTGAAACAATCTAGTAATGAAAAAGATGTATGAATACCTTACAACCACCATCAAATTGATCGTTACAACAACTAGATTACCAAGGAGCCTAGGACTACAATGAATATTCAAGAAGGACCGGGCAAAAGATAACTGGACACTTTTATAAAAGAAAATGTACTGAAAACAGAGGTTATTTTTATGCAGAAGCAGAACCACCTAAAACATCACTTGCAATATAAAATTTTCAAGTAAGGAAACTAACCATGTCTGGCTTGTACATGGACTCACATGCACCATAAAGTGATTCTGAAGCAGTGCCAGACACCACAAAATCTTTCGCTAATTCCCTACACAAAAGGGATAAATATTTTGATCAGTGTAAGAAATATAGTGGCCAGATAGGATATACTAGTATGATATTCGGTAAGAAGAAAAGGCAGCTATCAACATCATTGTGTGACAAACATGTTCAAAATGAAAGAATAAGCAGCCATCTATCTACTGCATTATCAACAGGCTAAACATGAACCTATTCAATTGCATAGAGTAATGGAATATGGCCCTGTTAGTTCAAATTTACCAAAATGACTCTGTGGAAGCCCAAAAAACGGATGGCACATTCCTAACTCACCTATGAGATTCAATTGCACAAGGCTAACGTAATATGGCCCCATTGTCCTAATTTAAAAATATGACTTAGTACGCCTCTTGACCAAGTCCCAAAATAAAATCACCTATATAATATATATGTCGTAAAAGGCTGATGTTTTCATGTTTGTAATGTTTTCCCGAATCCTAATTTTGGTTTTGCAAACAACAGTTCTATAATCCAGATACCGCATATGGTGGCACTGTGGCAGGTAAACTATGCAGTTGGCACACCTCACCCTTATTCTTTAAGACAGATATTCAGGCCAAATGGACATTCAAACTTAAGGTAAGAAAAAAAGTTAATAACAGCAAAATAACTAAGACATACTTGGCACCGATGCAGTCCATGGTACAAATAAATGGCTCATCGTTTTCTCCAAGCCCAGCAATCACTGGTTGACAGAAGTATGGTCCAAACCTATACGTATCATGAAACAAATATGTTAGATGTCTCCAATTCAGCAAAAAAGGGTCTGCTAAGTGAAAAAATAGCAGCATACCAAATATATCCTACACATTTACATATAATATATGTGTTTTACAAATCAGATATGATAACCAGAAACAAGAATTGCACACATGCCTGGGCATGATCAGGAGGGACCCAATATCAGATAAAAGCACATTTTATCCCTAAAGCATAGTAAGCCCAGTTCTACTTATTTTGAACTTGTGTACAGTGTACATGAACCCCATAGATAAGATGAATTATTATCACATCACACTGTCATAGAGGATCCCATAATCCGGCAAGCCCAATCCCCTTCATGAACTCCTACACTGTTATAATCTGTTGTGCCTACACATTCAACTTAAATAAACTTGAAAGAGCTCACCTCTTTTCATAGAGGAGGGCGGAAACAAGGCTAGCGAAGGTCTCCGGCTTCATGTCCCTCTCCTCCCTTAGCTGGTACAACTTGTGCCTGAACACCAGCCTTTGGTACCTGCACACCACGCGAAGACATCAAATGCAAACACTAAGAAGTAAAGCACCCTCCCTGAGTGAGGAGGCGTCAACCAACCAATCCACGCGGCCAAATCGATGGAAGATCCGAGAAACCTACAGTGTCTGGGCGTCGGTGGCGAGGCCCGAGAGGCCGATGTAGAGCTTGTCATGGATCTTGAACACCCGCTGGAAGTCGGTCCCGATCGTCTGCAGCTGCACACCGAGCCTCCGGTCACTGGCGATCGCGAAGCAGTTCTTTCCCACCATGGCCACCACGGCGCTCCCGTTGTACTCGAAGATCTGAAGGGGAAAGGGATCAGACCAAACATCGCCGATCAGTAGGGGCACGAATACAGGGCTAGGGTTTCGGGCCAGAAGGAGGAAGAAATCAGGGGTTAGAGGGATTGGCCTCGGATGCACTCACCGACATGGCTGGCGGAAACGAGCTCGGTGACGGCGGCGGAGGCGACGGAGGGAAGGGAGAAGGGCGGCGAGTTCTGTTGGTTCACTCCGGCGAGAAAAAAGAATTCGGAAACTAAACAGCACGGAGTGGGCTGGGTCCCTGGGCAGTATATGCAGAATTCCAGGCACGGATTTGGGCCCATCAATCAAGCACGAGGCCTTTTTGTTAAAAGGCCCACAGATACAATATTCTAGGCCGTGTGCAATCGTAAATGGTCCAGTTAATTTGACGCCACGTAAACTCGTCAGTTCCGGCTCCTTGATCACCAATCTAATCATGACCGTAAAAGGAGAAATCAAGGAAGAATAATTGATAGTGTATACAAAAATTAATTCAGGAGATCTTGGACGTTATAGTTACAAGTACTATCTGGCAAATTCGTACCATGTCCTTCATGATTTTGTCTGTGATTAGTACCCGGAATCTTTCCCGGACACACACATACGCGCGCGCGCAGAGAGAGACTGAAACGCGCATGTTCGGTACTGTGGCCATAGCGAAACTGAAACGTGCAATCCTGGGATGCAAGTACTCAACACAAGTACAGCAGATCAAATTTCAGATCAACAGAACACGATCGCGATCCTCTGCATGTCGCAGCAGGTAAGCTTTACCAACTGACCTGAAAAGGTACAGTACTGCTCCCGGTAACATCTGTGCAAGCCAAACCGGCAAATCCTTGTTAAAATTTGATGAAGATGGCACCACATCTTGTGGGGGGGGGGGGGGGGGGGGGGGGGGGGGAGCACGAGGCGTCACGTTTTTGTGTGAAATTGATCACTTAAAATTTGGGGCACAAGCAGATGAGTAAATCATTCGGGCATCACGAATGCTGTTTTACCACAAGTTCCTATCTTACTTGAATGAATCACCACGAGGTTGCGCCCATTTCACTGATATAGAAGAAAGTTTTACAACAGGACTGTAGAGGACATATGCTCCAGGTAACTTTGGTTAGAATTTAGAGCTACTTTCCATCATATAGAAATGTAAAAGCATGCAGAGCCAATGTATCTAACTATATGAGGAATATGATCGAACTAGAATTATAAAATTTCCTTTTCTCTTGGTACTGTTTCTTGTTGACGTAAAAAAGGAGGAAGCTAGGAAGGAAGACACTAGTAGAGTATCTCCCCTCATCCTTTGTTAGTCATGTCTCCGTAAATCTAATATAAAGAGCACAGATAATCTCATGCACTCTGCGACGAAATTAGGCTCAGCTTAGGACAGTACTCTAGTGTTTGGCACATTTTAGGCATGTAGGTTAAGTGGGAAAGACAACAAGAAAATGCAGGATTAAATTACTCCTGCGGATAAAACAGGATCTTGCTGGATTCGTGCATGAAGCACTCAACAGACTTTTAGGTAGAAATACAATTGATATAATCCAAAGAAAGACTTGAGTGTTCTAACTTTATAGTAATCCACACACCATTGGCAAGAATACAGCAAAAGCATTACAACAAACTTATGTAATTGCTGAAGCCAGTATGGATGTATGATCTTCAACTACTTTATGCTACATTCAATACCAAGAAGACACCACTACTTGTTGCATGAATTCTTATATAAAATGCTAAAGCTAGTATGAATCTATGGCATACAACAACCTCACGAGCGATGCATTTTGGCTGTCTCTATACCGACATGCAATTCCCCTTTTGTCGTTGCACAGTAGTTGATGCATGGCACTTTCTTGCAGCCTATGATCACTCAACCATATGAAATGATGTTAATTTCCTACCTAATATGCACATGGTCAGTTACTCTTGTTCCCATCGCTTTCCTTGGTCATAATTCCTTTAATTAATCGATGTCTCATTATTTCATTTTATCCTGTCAAAAGACTTCCTTTAGAACAACTATTGCATTTTATAATAACCAAATTTACGAGCTGAAGAATAGGGTGAACAGACTGGATTGCATTGTAACAGCTTATCCAGCCGGTCTATCAACTTCCAGCCTTCCAGGTAGTGCAAAGTGCAATATTAGCAAGATATCTGATGGTAACTTTGTAGGTTGCCAGTTTGCCGAAAACCATGCAGAGAGTTCAACAAAAAATACCCAGACAAGCAAGTGATGTCATAATTCCTTCTTGAACGCCTATTCAACCTTATGAAGTACTTAGAGATTGGGACATTGAATTGGGGACAATGATTTCTTCAATTCTAGTATTGACTACAGTGTAAAATATCTTTTATCTATACATCAGTATCAGAATCAAAAAGAAAGAAGAAGAGAAAAGAGGAAATTTGCTCTTTATACAGACAAGGAGGAGATACAGTAAACCCTTTCTCCGCGAATCTGAAAACTGTACTAATTCAGCTACCTAGTGGTAGCTTCCTAGATTGGCACTCAGATAAACACCATGGAAGACGATACAAGCAAGGAACAGTAAGCCACGCTCAACATCATAAGTTATCTAACCCACTGGGATGAGCCAAACTGAATCACCAATTCCAATCATATCCATGTTTCTTTTGGCTCAACAGGGTGAATGCTTTTGAGTACCATAAGGTGATTCCGGACCGACCCTTAATGTCCCTCCAAGCTCCATTGGCACTAGGGGAATCAGAGAGTGGAGCACATCGGTGATTAGTGGCCTGTAACTTGGCTCTGGCTGCACACATAGCACAGCCACTGCAGCAACCTGGAAATCAGACAAATTGTACCAGTCCAATCAATTTTTTTTAAAAAAAATGGTCTCGTTACTTTAAAAGAAAAATAGACATTTACTTGGTACAGGTGCTTCAGATCCATCGTGTTCTTGATCATGGGATCGATTATGTTGGGGAGTTTGGATCTATCAGTTAACTGAGGCATGGCCTGGAATGAAGTCCAAGAATGGTAATGTCAGCTGTCAACACAATAGGTAAACGAAACCTATCTGCCTAAATTTACACTGATAAACAAAAACATTCTTGCATGTAGAGTGAAAAGTTCTTTCACTATTTAATAGAATCTACATTCTAATAATTTAAGATGTTAAATCTCATTTCTTACCCATGTAACAATTGATTGGCATTGAGAGTCAGTCGTCTTCTCGACAGGTTTCCTTCCAAGCAGAAGTTCTAGAAGTACCACTCCAAACGCATATACATCGCTCTTCTCAGTCAACTTCCCTGGATTTGATGCAGTTGTGCATGATTAAGGTAGAATACCATGTGATTATGGAGTAATAAATAGACAACAAACAGCATTTCAAACGCAAAGCAAGGAAGAAGAGCATACCATCTAATAAGTACTCAGGGGCTACATAACCCAATGTTCCAGAAAGCTTCAGATTCCCTTTGTTATGATTCCCACTAGTAACTGCTAGGCCGAAATCTGAAATCTGCAAAATAAGAAGGGTGAATGAATGTACGCTATATTCCGTATTCCCATGATATGCGTCTTCGTCATTGGTCAAAGCAATATTTAATGATTCATTGGAAGTAAACTAACCAAGCATACCTTAGCATTGAAGTCTGAATCTAAAAGTATGTTAGATGACTTCAGATCCCTATGGATAATTGGTGGGGTGCAGTGTTCATGCAGATACTCTAATCCCCTGGTTGGTTCAGAGACAGATGCATATTATAAAATCCAATCATAAACATTTAAATTAATCAATCATGCTAAACAAAGGAGCAAGATGGAAACCTTGCAGTGTCAAGAGCAATCTTCATCCGAAGATACCAGCTTAGAGCTGATCCATGTGATGGCCCTAGATACAACCACGACTATTTCATCAATACTTCTCTAATTTACCAACAATGACAGCTCAAAAATAAGATGCAAACAAACGAACAAGCAAACAAACAAAAAAGAAGTATTAAAAATGATAGCATGAAATTCTTAAAGAAAGAATACCATGCAGCTGTGTTTCCAATGATCCACTCTCCATCAGATCATAAACAATGAAACGGTCCTCCTCATGAATACAGAAGCCTGTAAGGGACACTATGTTCGGATGCCGAATCCTCCCAAGAAAATCTAACTCATTCTGTCAATTCAATAACAACAAAGGAAAAAATTTTAGTAAGAGCACTGCTTAAGAATAACAGAAAACATCGGATTTATGCAGAATATCATCACCTCAAATTCCTTCTCACATTCCTTTCCACCGCCACTCAATCTCTTCACAGCAGCAACAACTCCTCCATCAAAGTTAGCCTTGTACACACACCCAAACCCACCAGCTCCAAGCACATTGCTCTCACTGAATTTCCCAGTAGCCACCTCCAAGGAGGTGTAATCTATCATCGCCGGAGCCCCCTTCTTGCAAGCCTTGAATGAGTTGAAGTTGTTCAACATTGGCGCAAATGCGATCCTGGCGGTATCTGAAAAAATAATTAGGTCAGCAGCTAGGTAAACAATCACATGGGCAACAAGGCAAGTCAACGAGGAAAGCAAGAAGGGCAAGACCTGAACTCTGGGTGTCCTTGTAGTCGAGGGCTTGGCGTGATCGCATCCACAGGATGCAAGCGTACAATGCGGTGAGGAGGAACGCGACGGCGGCGACAGAGGAGACGACGATGGCAGCGATAAGCTCCCGGCGGAGGTGGTGGTGCCGCTCCACCACTATGACCACTGAAATTTCGAAACAAACTGAAATCAGTGAAATCGGGGTTCCAAAGAAACAGCTCCGATCTTAACTCCAGAAGGTTGCATTTTAAATTCCCTGTTTTCTTCAAAAATCAGTGAACAAAGAACTATAGACGTTAAAAAATATAATAAATTATAGAAGCTCGATAGAAATTAGAAAGAACATTAAGTAAGGTCGCATTATATTTTCGGAATGGACAGAATAATCCGAAACTAAACTCCCGAAGAAAACACGTAAATATGTTCGACATTGGAAAAGTCTTGGAATCCCCAGATGAACTCCTCCGCGCCTCTCCAAAAGTGAAAAACGGCTCGCGAACCAAATCAGCACTGAAATTCTTTCAAAGGACAAAATTTCACCCAAAAAAGGGCGAAATTTTGCAGGGCACGACACAATTAAACAGGGATCAAGAACCAAGAAACATCACTGCAGGAACACCCATAAAAATGCAAACTACGATCCGCCATCCTACCTGTGGGAGGAGGTGCCGCCACCGCAGCGGCGCCACCGCTCGTGGAGGCGGCGCTGCCGTTGACCGACTGAGGCGACGGCCCCGGAGAGGACGAAGACGACGCATCCAGCCGTATGGTCCTCCCATTGGCCACCAATGGGCGGCACAGGAGGAGCAGCAGGAAGACGGAGGAGCAGAGGAGCGGCAATGGCGGCGGCATTGACCTCATTCCTCACTCCTCCCCTTCTCTCTCCTCCCTCCTCCCCTCTCTTTCGCTGGAGTGGAACTTCACAACAGCAAGCACACAAATGTCTGCGCCTCTCTGACAAGATACCATGCGAGTCAGGGAATCCAAAGAAAAAAAAATGCACAGACAGCAGCTCGGCTGCTACCTCTCTCTCTCTCTCCTCTGCCTCGACTCTTGTGTGCACTCCTCCCGCTTGTTTCTTGAGCCGCCAGTTGATCTCGCTCGGTTTCTTTTCGGTTAGCGTAACCCTTTCTTGATCTCCTCGGTCAGCGAGATGGAGGGCACAGGGCAGCACGGGGGGATAACGACGGCGACTGCAGAGAGAGAAAACGGGGGTCGAAATGTGGTGCACGGACATCAGGGGGTAGGAGTGAGACCTGTTCTTGTAGGGTTGGTGGTCACTGGTCGCTCGAGCCGAGCAGAGAAAGGAAAGTAGTAGCTGTCATGTGTGGCAGTTGCAAAGGGGCACCGCTGCTTTGGATGGTGATCACTCTGCGTTGGTTGTGTTCGTTTCTTTGGTCTAAATTTTAGTGAGGTTATATTAATTATTAAAATGTTATATATAATTATTAAATATAAAATTAGTATAATAAATTTATTAAATTTAATTAAATTATTATTAAGAGATGTTTACTATAACATCACATTATCTAATCATGATCTAATTAGTTTTAATAGATTTGTCTTGTTATTCAAAATGAGGGTTATAGACTGAATTTTGTCAATAATTTATATTTAATATTTCTAATTAATATCACAATATTTGATATAATAGATCTAAAAATCAGACCTGATTGCAGCCGGATGCTACTACATGTGCTGCCGTACACCACCTTCAATTTTGGTGCAGCTCAGCTGCACGATTTCTTCCGGCAAGTGCGACCTCCTCCGAGCACGCCGAGCTGGCGGCAAATTCTGCAACCAGATGAGGGCAAGTGGTAGCAGCGAGTTTGAACGCGTTACTACTGCACAAATAAACTTTCTTCTACTAATCAACAAGTAACTCGAGTAGTTAAGACTGAGTAGTTAAGACTTGTTAGTACTGGTTTGCATACGCGTTATGAAATGTATACACTACGTGTGAGCCAGCCAATGCGCAACCGAGATCAAAAAAAGAACTGCAACTCTTGAGAAAAGAAAACCGCAGCAGTGATTAACAATTACTACAAAGCGTGATGACGGATGACGGGTTCAGTTAAACCGATAACCGGTGGCGAGTGTACTTACTACCGAACGGCGGAGTTGCTGTTGCCTGAAAGTAACGCCTCATCCTTTCTTGGTTGATACTGTGTACTCCCATGTCACATAACTATCATCCCGTCAGCGGTAATTAAGTTGGCATCGCGTTTTGAACTGGCCCACGGACACGGAACAGTGCAGCTTCAAGAAGAGTCAGGTACATTAGGGGACCGTCGGTGCGTTGCTTCCCCTTCTGTTCCGGCACGCAAGCAGAGTTTTGAAAGCCGGTTTCTCTTTATTTCTTTCTTTCTTTCTGAGATCAATCAGCAGCAGACGCAACGGTTTTACTGCATGAATATTAGTAGTATTTAGGAGCTAGTTTATACCGCTAACAGAGGAATGCTTATGTATTTCATTTCCCACGGTTTTTGCTTCAAACTCGAGGGAACGCCGGGCACTTTTCTCTTGTCAAAAGCATCAGAGCGTACACATCGAAGGACACCGCCCGCCACCTTATTAATTAGGCTCGGATGATAATGACAGTGATGCAGAGGCAACGCTGAGCTACAAGTTTTGGCGCAACTTAAAAGTGTTGTAAGGAAGACGATATTTTTAAACCTAGTTTTGGAGAAATTTTCGTAAGTAGGAGTTTGAAAGAAATGGTCCAGCTTTTTATATGGTCCTCGCGTTGGACGTACTAGGTGACAGACAAAGGGTATAATAAGCAGTACTAGCTCGCGTAGATTATCCAATCGCGTCGCTTGTCCATTCTCCTGTGGTGCCTGGGTTTGGGTTTGGCCACATCCCAGTAGCTCTGGTAGAGTAATCAACTCGGATGTAGTGGTATAATTTGTCCAGCAGGTTCACGGAATCCTGGGCAAGAATAACGGCTTGGCACTGGTGGCAGGAGACTTGGAGCTCCCACCGTGGCACGCACCGCACATGACTACTCCCGGCCGATGGATACAGTGACCACATACCTTAAGAGTAGTAGGTTGGACCATTGCGTTGGTCCATGACATCCTAGCTGTGCCAATGGAAAGAAATGCCGTAATGATTTTCTCACTAGTGATTATTAGTGAATAACAGCAATGTCAAACACCGCGATCCAGCGTGCGATGCGTTATGCGTGGAGACGATCCCTAGGGCAGATTATCAGATAGTATACAAATGGTATAATCAATAACTGGCATGTGCGTTGGCAACATACGAATGGTATGGGGCAGCGAGAGCAGAAGAGCTGGTCCTCAGCAAGAAAGCCTTGCCCTTGTGTGCACGGCTACCGACTAATGACAGACGAGACGAATCGAACGAGAGAGATCACGGAGAGAGCGTTTTAGCGGTTGTCAAAATCTGAATGTGAATCGTACTGTATTTACTGTAGTAATAAGTACTCCCTCCATACTTCAAAAGCAAATCGTTCTGATTCCATAGCTGATTTTATAAAAGTAAGTCGTTTTCTCAAAAAAAAAATATTATGATTGTGGAGAATTGAACAAACAATCTCATAGGTTGGGTACTTTTGCTCACAAGTATCAACCACTTAGGTGAGCACATATTATTAACTTGGTTAGTTCCAAGACGTATTTAATAAAGACAGAGAAGAAAAATTCCTTTTAATTAATGAGTCATTGATATGCTAAATTATATCTTAAATTATATCCTTTTAAAGTATGGAGGAAATACTAGTAATTGTTGTGATTGGACACAGTCACACACAACCCTTTGGTATGGTACGCCGTACGGCCAGTTGAGATGACGCACGGCCCGAGCCGGCAGAAACTTGCACCACGGCTGGAGTGGGGCCGTGGCCTGTGGGCTGTGGCACCGCGACGTAACTGAAATCACGGGCGCACGGACACATGTACGCGCGCGGTACACGCCACCGAGCATCATCGCGTCACGGAGCAAGTATGCACGGCAGCAGGCGCAGTGCAGCGGCGTGTTACACAATCGTAGCACGCAACCCTAAGCTAAGATTGTACTAGTAGTACTAGCGTTTTTAGTGCAGTCTTTGGGGTTTTGGTTTGGTCACGTGCAATATTGTTGGCGGTTACATGGATCCGCTGATGAGCGTAAACGCAGGCAATCATCAGGGCCGGACCCCCGAGCTGATAGAAGTGGAGTTGTATACTCCTACTTTTCATCCAAAAAAAAAAGAGAGAAAATTCAGCTTCTACTGGGCCTACCTACCAACCGCGCGTTTCAGTGGTTTCAACCTGGGTCGATTACTGTTCTCAGACTCAAACGGGCGAATAATGGGCCAGGCCTCGTGTTGGTTCAGGCGGATGGGCTGATCCGCCCAGCCGGTTACGTGGTTGCGTCCACTAAAGGCCCAGAGCTGCGAGTTTGCGCGAAAGAAAGGTCGTGCTGTGTCGGATGGGAGCTCCTCGTGGCCTCGTGAGCAACCGCACGCCTCGTCTTTCATCGACAAAGGCCACGCACGGCCAGTCGACTACCGTGAACTCCGGTAAACTGGTGATCGATATCTCGTAACAGTGAAATGAACGGAGGACTGTTTTCACTGCCGCTGCGCCTGCGGGCACACTGCCACCGCATCTGAACAGAGTTCGCGGTAAAACCGAAACAGAACGGGGCTTCTTCGCGTGCGTAATCGCGTGTGGGGTTTCAAGGGACTCGGAGCAGGCAGGACCCGGCGTCCCGGCCTGTATGTAGTGTAGGGGACATCACAGGACATGCGCGATGGTACGGCGCATTCAGTGCCGAGCGCGCGCCCTGGTGACTGGTGAGCGCCACCAATCTGCTTCAATCTTCTTCTCACTGTGCCACTTCTGCTCTTCCACCCGCACATAAAACAACTGTAGTACTGTATAGTGTACTAACCCCCCACATCATTGGTAGATCTTCTCTTAGTTATTACTGGGCCTTGAGCCTTGAACCTCAGATGTAACCAGGAGTAGCACAAGAATATCGTGTACATTTCGTGTGTGTGGTTTGGTCCATACTCCATACCACGCACAACTCACATCTTACTCCATAACCTGGAGCATTATTTTTGTCGTGGAATCCGACGCCATAACTTTGGCAGCTTCTCGATCGGAAATTAGCTTCAATTAGCTTCAATAGCTTCACAGGGTAATAAAAGAGGGAAAAAAAAAACAAATAGGGTAAACATGTCTATACTCTACAGGTTAATCCTGGCAACTGGCATCAGAGACTTTTTTACAGTACTGCATCAATGAACGAGGTCCATACTGTACAATTTTTTTTCACCATTGGTGCCCCTACGTTGCACATTGTACTGCACTTCTGTAATTAATGATGCGAGTAGCAGGGCACCGTGCACAAGGCCGCCCGCACGGAACAGCGTACGTACGAAGACCACTGTACGTACGTGTGCGGCGTGCTCGCCGTTCGTTGCAGTAGGCACGCAATTGGCGCCTTGGGGCCTGACTTCTGGGTCCCGCGTGTCAGGACGCCTCTTCTGGCAGCAGCTCGAAGTGTCCATCCATTCTGTTCTGTACCAGACAAGTGGGACCTCGCCACTCCGCGGCCGGTCCGCACAGGAGGTGAAACAAGTAGGCACTTTTCGGGAGTGCCTGGTTACTACTGGTACGGTAATAAGTAGGGTTTGTACTATTACCGGGAGTACTAGTATTTTGGGCTTCATTTCTTTTCTTGTACGGTCTCGCAAATTGAGTGCAGTAATAAATTCTAGAGTTTTTCATTTTAAAAATATAAATTCTAGAGAAGCAAAACTCCCTCCATTTACAAAAATATTATCATTAGGATAGCACATTAGTTAAAATTTGAATTAATCCAACTATCCTAACAACAACATTTTCAGAATACAGAGAGTATTGTATAACAACTTTGGCGAAGGCTGGCGCAGCTCTGGCTATGTTCATACACTTGGTGGATTTTGACTTATGTGCTTCTTATACATGATTGGGACCAGGGCCGTCTCTAAGTTTTTTAGGCCCCGGTGCAAGATATAAAATGGGGTCTCAAAATTTGAAAATTCACGTAGCCAAAAAAATATACTTGTAGCTTTTTTATATGAAAAAAATACACATGTAGCTAACTATATACACGCAGCTGAAATGGGCTCCCGCTTCGAGTCTTTCTTATGTTTTTCAGAATCAGAATCATTTTTTCTATTCCTAGAATACATGGTAATCTCCATCTGGAAGGAAATTTTATATTGTTGGACTAGCAAGAAATTACCCTGTTATACAAAAAAACAAAATGAATACTGTACATGGTAATCAATGATATTAAGACTTGGCTGATAAAACAAATTTGGCCGCTTAGCATATGGTAGAAAGATTTTTAAAAAAAAGGAATATGGAGTCTCACAATGTTAGATTAAACGAGTCCTACCCAAGGCATTGCTCTCTTATTCGAAATGAGCGTCAGCGGCCTCATGAAAACTAGAATCGGTCTGCTGTTGCCCCATTCACCGAATTCTTACCCAGCTGGCTGCCTATTTGTTTGAATTTTTGGATGTGCTGGACCTTTTCTCTACTAAACCTGCCTCTATATGCACCGTGAATTGGGGGCCCCAAAAATTTGGGGGCACTGTTCCGTCGCTCCACTTGCACATGCTAAGCGACGGGCCTGTTGGGACAAACAGTATAATACGTTCATATATGGTACGGACGACCTAAGTGGCTTTCCCCCTGCACGTGCTCAGCACACGATCGAGACGGTGTATTGATAAATAAAACATATTTACTAACTTTTAATCAGCTGAGAGCTTTCAGTTAATAATTTGTTACTTTGTGTTTTAATTTTTTTTTTAAAATTATTTATATAATAATTATAAATTATTGAATCTAAATCTAATGATTTAAAAAGATGACTAAAAATTAAGTTATCCAAATTTTTAGTCAGCTAAAATTAACAAATCCCGAAATAAAATGCGAAAGTATCTTTGTTTGTACAGTTCACTGGCAAAGGCAGGTTATGTTACCCGGTGCACTGGCATCAAGGTAGGTCAAACATTTATTACTAAGAAACCTGTTATAGTCCGTTAATCTTTTGTAAATTAGGTATAAATTTTAGACTGGCACTAAACTAAATTCAAGTTTAATCAGCTTGTAATATAGTACTAAATGTGATTAATTACAAGCTGATTAAACTTGACAAGATCACTGCCGCACGGGTACTCTCTCCCTCTCTTTCTCTCTGTCTAGGTTGTGATTAATGGTTTCTGAATGTACCCAAAATTCATGATACAGTCTAGTACTTCAAATTTTGAGTGAAGTTGTAAATAAAGAAACAAAATTTCAGTGAGTATATATACTTACGAACATGTAATAGTGACGGTGTCCAGTGTTTGAGCAGAGGATTTCAACAGGACCTGAGCCCCTCAGTCTCTAGCTTCCATACGGGTGTGTTCGTTTCCACTCCTCTGATTTTTAAACCTGTCTCATCGAATATTGTGATACTAATTAAGAGTATTAAATATAGATTACTGATAAAATCCAGTCTATAATCATCCCTCTAAATGACGAGATAAATCTATTAAGACTAATTATGTCATGATTAGATAATATGAGACTACAGTAAATATTTTTTAATGATGACTTAATTAAACTTAATAAATTTGTCATGCTGATGCGCATCAACTCTGTAATTAGTTTTATATTTAATATATATTTAATAATCATATATAATATTTTAATGATTGATATAACTCCACTAAAATTTAGACTAAAAAACGAACACACCACCAGTCCTTGATGGCAAGCAGAACCAGAATAATTGGCATCGGCGGTTGAATCCCTATTTTGATGTCGCTGTCATCACAAAGCAAGCAAAGCATATGCGCGGGCCTTTCCGTAGCCGGATACAAGCCGCCATGGATCGATGCGATATCCTACTTGAGATCAGAAATAGAGCTTGTAGTAAGTTTTTTAAAACTTCAAGTGAACTAAATCGAGGAGTGCTTGAGTTGGCCGTCGTTGCCATTGCTCTGCTGCTGTTTTTCACTGGAAGCAAAGACGAATCGAAAAGCACCGTTATGTGTGTGATACCGGCATTTGACATGGCCACAGCACTCGGCACCTATAGGCGCATGTGACCAGCCATTTCCGCCGGCCGTCAGACCTCGTCGTAAGACTCGCGTCTTCTCATTCAGTCGCATCTCTGCTACTGTACTGGAGAAATTTCCGTGTCCGTGCCCATCAGCCCATGCCGCCCTGCAGCAAGAGATCTATGGAACGTAGCGAATTTTGCACGAATTTTATGTGGGAAAACTCATGCAAAAACTAACGAAGCCAAGCATGATCCGAAATGGATTCCGCGTCCGTCTGCGGGCCGGCCGGGACTTGGTCAGCAGCTCAGACCGTACGGCGACTTTCCAAAAGTTGGTTCCTCCTCTTCTCGATGGAGACCGCCTCGAGACCGGTACTAGGAGCACATCTGATGGCGCACAAGTCACCTCTCATCACGATGATTAAACAATTCGAGTGTCATGTCTCCCTGGCGTTGGTCTCCTCTACAACAAAATGATGTTGGAAGGACAGCAATCAATTGCAGTTTTGAACTAAAGTTCTACTAATCCCCACGACAAGGTTTTGAATACGGCCGGAGAGAGTACGCAGGTTGGTAGTAGTAGTACAAGAAATCAGTATCGGTGGATCTGAGAAGCCAAATACTGGCCGGTCTATATGTATTGCGACGCTGTCCTCTCCACTCTCAATGTCCTTGGTGAGGAAGTAAAGCTTGGAGATCTCCCAGTTAATAAAGGAAGGTCGCACAAGTCATCTGAGAAGTTCCATTCATTAGTTGTCAGCTGCGTGCCGCGTGACAACTCAGGAAAGAGGGTGGGGTTGGGGTTGTCTCATGGAGTAGACTTTGGGGCCTTTGGTTTATACACAGAAGGATTGTAGACTGCTACCGATCTCTCATTTTAATCGCCAAAGGTGCTACGGTAATTGTAGGACGTAGAGTGTACAGTATTCATCGGCGCTGTAAAAATTCTCTGAACTTCAGACAGAAACTTTCACCGAACCGGTGTGGCCGCAGTTCGAGGCACCGGAACCGCAGGGCACTGTTGCGTGCTCGCTTGCGTGCGTGCCGTGGCCGAGGCACACCACACAGCACTGCACTGTGCAAAACTGCAGCAGCTACACCGCTACAGCGGCAGCACAAGAGTCAAGCGTGATGGACCCCACACCCTCTCCAGCCTTCAGCTCAGGGCCCACCGGGCAGCGGCAGGGCGCTCACCACCTCCGCACGCACACGGACATCGAGGTCGCCGCTGACCGACACGCTGTGCCTCCAATTCCATTCCACTTCGTCGTACCTTGCGTTCGAAGCCTCGCCGCGGCAGTACCGACCGAGCCCTCGCGCCGCGGCCACTGACACCGGGCCCCGCCGGGGCTGGACGGTCATTTCCGCGTGGCAGGTCTGCGGGGACGGCGCAGAAAGGCTTCGCCTGGTCGGGGCGCGGCATGGGCATCCGTCCGCACGAAACGCGCTGCCACTGTGATGTGGGCCGAGAATTGTGGGACCGGGTTGTCATTGAGAATGAGTTGGGTGCGCGTAGTGGGGGGGGCAGCGAGCTGGTGGTAAGCTCGCTCGTAGGTGGAGAGGGGGAGGGGCGTGTGTGTCGTGTGGGTGTGGGTCACAGCCGCATTTTTAATCCGCGGTTTTTATTCCGCCATTTAAAAGCCCCCCCGTCCGGCACCACGCCGCGGCCTTGGTTCACCTCCACGCCTCCCCACATCCCACTCGCTCGCTTCTCTCCTCTCCCTTCTTCCTTTCCTTCCCCACCTACATCTCCCACCTCCAACCTCGCTCGCTCTCTCACCTCCTCCTGCTCCTCGTCGCCGTCGACGTGTCCTTTGCCGAGCTCAGCTGCTGCGGTCGGAGAAGCAGGCCATGGCGGCACCCGACGCTGAAGCGGAAGTGCTGGCGGCAGACATCATCTGCTCGATGCGGGGCGCTGACCTCGCCGGATGGACGCCGCCATGGTGCAAGCCGGCGCCGTCGCTGCCGCCGCAGGAAGGGGAGCTGATCTGGCCGGCGGTGGTCAGAGGGAAGCGGTCGCGCCGCCGGTCGCCGTCGGTTGGGTCGGCCGGTACGGCCTCCGGGAAGGGGAGGTGGGGCCGGGGCAGCCCGGCGTCGCCGCTCGACTACAGCGGCGGCTCTGGCTCTGGCTCTGGCTCTGGCTCTGGAGCGTCAACCAGCGGCGGGGAGGACGGCGGGTTCTGCTCGCCGCCGGCGCACCGCCGCTTGCCGGCGACCACGACGACGACAACTAAGGTACGGTATCGTAGCTGCACGCACCTCTTCTCTTCCTTGTTCGTGCCACCGCCGCCGTTGCTTTCGGTTCTTCCCCACCCCTCGCCCCCACCACCACCGGTCGGTGTTCTCTCCTATCCCCTGTTTCTTCTCTCTCTCTTTCGGAGCTTTCTTTTTGCCCTTTTGCCTTTTCCGGTTCGCGTGACGAAACTGCCCCTTGGGGTCAGCGAAAAATCCCTTCCCCGTCGTCACTCACCACCGCGCATCACTTTCCGTTTCCTCCAATCCGCCGCACTCATGTCATCATCATCGCCCCGTCGCCTGGATTTCCCGTTTTGCTTGCGCCCGACGTCAAGCTCCCTCCCCGGCCCCCGTCTCGCTTCACAGATCCGCATTCTTCTCATTCATCATCACCGACGTGTCAAACAATCTCCGAATTCGTACGTTGGATTTGCCAAGTTACCAACGCAGTTGAAATTTTTGTAGCATTTTTTTTTCATGGTGCGTGTCAGCGTGTGTTTTTTTATGCGCTTGTGGTTGACTCGTACCGGTGAGGGGTAATTCCGGCAACTCGTGTACGCCGGTGGGTGCGGCCCGAGCTGGGCCTTCTTCTCCCGTGCCGCTAGATTACACGTCGTCGTTGAGGCTAGCGTCGTCATTTTCGCCGTCCTTTATCCTTCCGGTGGAATTGCTCGTGTGGTGGGAGCGTGCATCCTGTGGACCCCCCTCGTCCTTGTGGAAACGGAGTCAAATGGAGGCGGGAGTTAAAACGCGGCGCGACGGGGTGGGTGGGGGTCGCACGCGAGACACGTGCAAGACCGCTGGCCCCGAGCTCGTCGGAGAAGGATCCCGCCGCCGCCTCGCCTCGCCGTGGATGCGGATAGCTGTGGCTCGTCACAGGCAGGCGCCGCCACGCGGTTGCCCGCGTGATACGGCGCGGCCGGTGTCGACGTCGTTTTATTTGTGGGGGTGTGTCGTGCCGGCCCCACCTGTGGCATGGAGATTTCTGGCTGCGGAGTGGGCCCCTTCCTTACCCTTTGTGGAAGTGTGGAGACGTTGGTTTTCTGTTACGGTGGTCGCGTCGGAAGGGTAGTTCGGCTAAGCGGATGTGGTTCGCGCCTTACTAAAATTGGATTCTCATACTTGGATTAGTGTTTTTTTCCTCTCTCTCTATTTTCCATTGCGGTTGGCTAGAGGCAGGACAATGATGGATAGGTTTGTCGTGCGTGTCTCACATCATGTGGTTGCCAGATTGGTGGGTGAACGGGACGGGATATTCTAGCTGGGAGTTAGGAGGGGCCAGTGCGTGGATCGGGAGCCATTTCCTAAGCATACCTATGTCGTGTGTTCTTTTGTGTCTCTGTTTTCTTTTTTTTTTTTTTGAAGTCACACTGCTCTGTGGTTTGCTTGTATTGTGTGTTGTTTTCTTCGATACTGCTAGTATGTGATTCTCCATCCGTGATGTGTTGGACTCATGCGTGTGGGCTCCCGTGGCCAGCTTTGTTCATGGCAGCATGCGTTTGTTTTTGGTTAGATGATTGGTCTATGTACTGATGCTTCTTTCCTTCCGCTGCAGGTGGGCTCCATCGGAGAGCCGCAGTTGACCTTCCCGACCCCGCTTCCAAGGCCCAGCGGTCAACGGCCGCGAAAGAAGCTGGTGAGTTCCTCCTTGCTCTTCCAAGTCATTTTACGAGACTCAAGCCACGTTATCTCCTTAGCGCATGTGATTCAACCAGCGTGAGCGTGACTGACGGGTTGGCGCGCGTGAGACTCAAAAACTGTCTTAGGACTCGTGCTTTGCAGTGGAGAAGTATATAATGTGCAAGTGAAGTACGCGCTTTGCTGGTCTTTGCAAAGATGAAAGCTTTGAGCCCTTGACCCAGTCGCAGTGCTGCCCATTCACAGGAAAAAAAAAAGGGACTCTGTTTAGTGGTTGTTGAACTACGCTTGTACTAGTTTAGAATAAAGTGGCAGCATGCTATTATACATCTGTCTGGCGTTTGAAAGGGTGGGAGGGTGGACACGGGCTGGGATCTTTAGGGCAAAGCCACAAAGGCCTACTGACCGAAAAGATCGTCTTCATCATCAAGATGGTCCTGTGACCAGAAAGCACAATCTTTTGTATAATTCGGCAGTGTCCTGTTTCTCGTCCTTGTGGCTTAATTTGGCTCAACTGCTTTGTTTCTGTATGCAGAAACTACCGGAGGTTCAGCAGCTGGTCCGGTCTCTCGAGGTAGAGAATAAGAGCCTCCGCGAGGTGAGGAAGCATTCTTTACTTACAGTAGTACTTTGTGACAATATTGTTGCCGGTTCCAGTTTTACTGATTGCAGCTGGATCTTGCTTGGCTATGTGTGTAGGAGATGCGGTTTTTGCAGAGAGCTTGCACAGTGCTGTCGAAAGAAAATGACAAGCTTGAGGTAACATCAATCTTAACGTTTCCATTCTTTGTTCCAATGTTCCTGTCAAAATTCAGTATGTGGGTGGTGGGCCACCAGTTGGCATCTGTTGGTGGAACGGCTTATGAAAAGGCTATCTTCCTTGTGTTGGCTTAAAGCATAAGTTGGTATTTTATATTCCTTATAGTAGAGTTCTTTTAACGTCCAAAGGTAACGGTCCACATAACCCTGTGATGATTTTTAGGCACTTTAGTTTGTAAGCTATCTGCGGGAATACTAAACAGTTTAGAAGTTTGCGACTGGCATCCTTTTGTTGTGAAATTATGTTTGCTTGGCACTCGCCATGATAGTAACACGAGAGTAGGCTTAAGATGTATGTAATCGGTTAGCTATCATGTAATGGCTACCGGAAGGCGACAAAAAACACGAGAGTAGGCGTTGTGTAAGGTCATCGCCTATTTTCCTCTTAATACAAAGATGCGCAGTTCTCCTGCATATTCTAGAAAATTGACACTTGCCATGATAGTGGTTAGTTGTTAAGACAATGCTTCAAATAGCCCGCTATAGCTTTTGGAGATAGACACCTTAGCGATATTGTAAATATTACCGCTAGTGCCACTAAATTCGATATATGGTTAATAGCTCCACTAACTTCATCTGCTAACTCCACTATAACTGAGTTATGGACCTATGTATTTATGATTTATGAATCATATATCATAAGTCAAGTCGGAGTGATGAATTTGATTGTTCATAGTCTATATGATGTTTGGTTTTTTGAATATGTTGACTGGTTGCTAGAAAATATGACAAATATATGGTTGGAAGATGGCATGCACTTATGAAGTATGGGCTGAAATTGATAAAATTACTAATATTTTGGCTAAAGTTTTGCTTTTTTTTTTTTGCAACATGCTATAGGCAGTAGCTGCGCTATAGCTCCTATAGCTTTTCTGGAAGCATTTTGCTAAATTCTGACATCCCTTGTTTATGTGAAACCCCTGTTACATTTATCGCTGCCTTGTTTGTCACTCCCCCAGAATTTAACCCCTGATTCCAATTCCGGCTACTGGAAATGATCGTCTCTTTCTTAGCTATTCCTGTGCACACTAATTGATGGGTGATAGGAATGAAGTCACAAAAATAGTCGTGCTGTGGTGATATTCATTTAGGCATGGGCCAAGATTTGTTTCTTTTTGTTTGTTTGGGGAAAAAATTTGTCTCTGGTTTTCGAGGCTGTCAAACATGTGTCTTATGCTGTTTAGTTCCTATTCAGCAAATGTTGATTTTGGAGATTCCATGAGCCATCTACTCTCAACTGTCAACAGTGTCATATATGAATGCCAGTTCAACAAGCAGTGTCATTCAATCGAAGAGCCCTTAAAAAAACCTCCGCCTAAACCATGCATTGTCCCATTGTAAATAGAAGAAACGGACCTTTGGTTTTCATGAAACTGTAGCGAATGTTCAATGCCTGGTCGATGTTTTAATGTCTTAGTAATGTTTTTATGAGCCTGTATCTGTTTTTGCACGTTCCTGTAGTACTTTCCATGTACTGTTCTTGCTTATGCTGCTGTATATTTCGTTCTGAGTATGCCTCCAGTTTCGTATCAAAATGTGAAGAACAGACACCTAACAAAGTATTTCTGGGATTATGCAGATAAAATTGGAGCAATCGAATTCACGCAATGAAAATGCATCAAAGGAGCAGAAAGTAAACCAACAGGTCGATCAGCAGTTAGTTGTGGAGTCTGCACGAGACAGTTTTGTGCTACCAGATCTCAATCTTCCTCCACAGGACACTGCAGATGTATCGTTACTTCATTGATCGCTCCAGATCACTTCAACTTTGTTAACTGGAATAACAAGTGTACATAGAGGAAGCAAGGTAGCAGGCTAGATGGTGCGGTGCCACGTCCCTTCAAGAATGACAGATATTCGATAAGTTGTTAGATTACATAGTTATCACTATATATTGTTGTAACTTGTAAGTGATAAGTCACGCTGTAGCTAAAGCAAAGACTGATATAACTCCCCTGACATAATTTTGCCTAGATCATCTAGACATGGTCCAGCTGAATCATGTTTCAGCTCAAATACACATAGTCCGGCTGAAGCTTGTTTCAGCTCAAACTGAGCTCCACTATTGTGGATTTAGATGAATTCGTTCATATTATTTTGTTCAACTAAGAGAAATGTTACCTGTGAACATCTGAAGGCTGGTGGAGAACACTTTGCATTTTTCTCTGTGTTTTATGGATTCATAGGACTAAAAGCTGTACTGTTGTTGTTGTTTGTGGATCCGTGGATTCTTCAGTTGCGACTTAATTGTGTTTAGATGTCCTCTCTCCATGCAAATTTAGTTCTGGACCACGGCCTGTGAACCTATCCTGGAAATCATGGGCCGGATTTTGGACGTCTTTGTCGCTTTGGGCGAAAATGTCACATATTTTTTTCCCAGTAAAATAGAAGTTCACGGGCTTGTATGTTGTATCCCTCTCATGTTGGATTGCTTGCAAAACGTGATGTTAACTCTTTGATCTTGTATCATGTATAAGGACAAGAAAATAGTTGCAGTTATAACAATGCTCTTACTACTCAAGAATCAAGACAAAGAACATTGGTATGGGATATGACCCTATTTCAATCCAAACCGTGGGGTCCTGAGAGTACTTTAGGTGCACCCAACCGTGAGTACTGACTTTGCTAGCCATCACAGTGGTTTCATTTCGTTTTCCAACTTTGCAACTTTACCCTATCGACGGCCGGTAGCAAATGTCCAATTCAATGTCATTTTCTGCTGCACTCATGATTTCCTCCTATTGGAAACGTGGGCAAGGGATAATATTAGTTATATCAAAATCAAAAGCGACATAAAGTTTGGTTTGCGACCACCAAAATGACGCATTACACATTGCTTTTTTCAGTGGCTATTCTGCAAAATTATGTCAGATAGATGTATATCAATGTATTCATACCTAATAATTAAACTCATCTCCTTTTCTTTTCTGTTGTACTTATCTTATTTTTCCCCCTGTTGTGTAACTGATTTTATTATCCCTTTGGAAGCCTGACTCTCTATTGAGTTATAAAATAATGTGTGAGAGGTCAACACGTCGTCTATACTAGAATGTTGAAATAAAGCATATCCATACTTCATGTCTTCTTAGATCTACATGAGATGTTATGGACTGATTATTTCGTTGTAACATTTTAGCAACATCTACATAGTAGAGGATGTCTCAACTATGCTCTATAAAAGCTGCATCAGTGAACTTAGGAATAAATTTTAAAAAAATTACTCTATTTTCATTTACTAAGGATAAAATATTAACGAATAAAACTTCGCAGTCAACAAAACCTGCTACTCGCGGATTGTTGGTGCCCCGCACGTAAGTGACAGTCATATGGACCCTATTTGTACAACAACTCCACTTTAATTACACAGCGAGTCAGTGACAAGCGGGTGAAGTTACCTAACCCGAGTTTAGCATATGTACGTGTAGCAATTAGCACACCAGCTTTGACAAGTGCCAGGCGGTCCCCACGTATGAGCCGTGGTCACACTCGCAGACAGCTGCTGAGACTAGAGCTGCGCGACGAGAGGAAGAACGAAAGCCGTGGAGCCTTCCAACCAACCCAACCCATTCCCCATCATCATCATCCATCCGCTTGTCCCTCCCACCACCACCAACCAAAACCCCACAACCGCCGAGGTCGTTGCCCCGCGCCGGCTCCCCTCGCCGCCGGCGACTTCCCCACCGCGCCGGAGGGATGGCGTTCCACTACCCGGACCACGGGCTCTCCATGGACGCCGCGGCGGCGGCCGCGGCCGCGTCGTCGTCGCCTAACCCTAGCGGATTCTCCCCGGGCGTCGGCGGGGAGCGGGAGAAGGCGGCCATCGCGGCGCACCCGCTCTACGAGCGCCTCCTCGAGGCGCACGTCGCTTGCCTACGGGTCGCCACCCCCGTTGACCAGCTCCCCCGCATCGACGCGCAGATCGCCGCGCGCCCGCCGCCCCTCGCGGCGGCAGCTGGGGCCGCGGCCGCCGGCGGGCCCTCCGGCGGCGAGGAGCTAGACCTCTTCATGGTACGTACGGCTCGAACCCAACCTAAGTCCACCTGCTTACCGGGCGCTGTAGTCGATTAGCTGCTAAGCCGGTTGCGTGCGATGTGAAATTTGGGTGATTATGGATTAGTTGCTTGGTGACCTGTACGCCGATGCTGTTGCCATATTACAACTCCACTTAACTTTCCTTGTTTTCCTCAATTAATTTTCATGCTAAGCTAATTATCATTTCTCAATATGTGGTAGATCGCTTGTGAAGTAGGAGGATATATTATGGCCATGGCTGGAGTTTATCATGTTGATGCTTATCGACGCATAATTGACTAATCAAACGTAAATAGGTAGCAGCTAGCAGGCTTCGTGCCTTGGAAGAATCACATCGGCTTATTATAATCTAAAGCCTTTCCTGGTGAAATCGCCCCTTTCTGATAACTATTGGCTCGGCTGTTATAGGACAACATGTCATATGCTTCAAAGGGTATTTGCTAATGACTACTGTACGATTTGTGCTGTGTTCTGTCATCACGCTCTTTACCGCATTAAAATAAGCCCATGTACTCATGGTTCTGTCACATGTCTGATGGCTGTTAGCTCATTAATTCTTCTCCGTGGTTGTTTTACATGACTTTCCCTTTCTGTTACATCACCGGGAGTACAAGTGCTCTTTCTTTATCCAGGACTTTGTATATTGTTTACATTTTGCATCATGTTGTTCATTAAGTGCAGTCCTGTTTTTAGATTCTAATACATGTTACTTGATTGTTTCCAGACACATTATGTGCTGCTGCTTTGCTCATTCAAGGAACAACTGCAGCAGCATGTGCGTGTTCATGCAATGGAAGCTGTGATGGGTTGCTGGGAGCTTGAGCAATCTTTGCAAAGCCTAACAGGTGGATCAATGTTTTAATTTGCTTGCATTCTCCATCAAAATGGCTGAATATTTCTGAACTGTTACTACTTTTATTATTGTCTTAATATTTGTCAGTGGCTATGTAGTTTGAGTATCCATTTCAAGAGCTAAATGCCTAACCATATAGCAATTCACTGAATATAAATACTAGTGTAAGCTGAAAAGGGAAACAGTGAACAAAGAAGATGGTGCAAAGTATACGGTAGAGACACGAGCATAATTCATTTTGCAGAATTTAACAAGTGCTGTTTCAACTGTTTCTTAGCCAACACTCATGAATATCTGCCTAGAGTATGTACAGTACCTTATATCATAAGTTTCCAGCTTCTAAAAAGCCACACAGAAATAGAGTTCACCTTGTTTGTTTTGGGGACAAAAAGTGTCATAAGAATCTCAAAGGCACATGCACATCTGCTGTGCATTTGAGGTTGTGAGGCTATCACAGGGTAGGAACAGATGTTAGAAACTTTTGGAGTTCAACCTGAAGCCAAAGAAGCTATAACAATTTTCACCCCAAGAACTAGACAAAGCCTTGATGGTCAACCTTCACATATTGCACTATGTACACCTCAAGTAAATGTTAGGCAAAAACTGAGTGATGCCTTATTGGTTCTGCAGGAGCGTCTCCTGGCGAAGGCACTGGAGCAACTATGTCTGATGATGAAGATAACCAGGTGGATAGTGAGGCTAACATGTATGATGCTAATGATGGATCTGATGGTATGGGCTTTGGCCCCCTAATGCTGACTGAGGGTGAACGATCCTTGATTGAACGTGTACGGCAGGAGCTGAAAAACGAGCTTAAACAGGTATATTGATACACTTTAAAATGCTTCATTCATCATTATAGTGCATTGTTAATTGACAAAGTTCCCAACTTATAGGGCTACAAAGAAAAGCTTGTTGATATCAGGGAAGAGATTCTCCGCAAGCGCAGAGCTGGTAAACTTCCTGGGGATACTGCATCTGTATTGAAAGCTTGGTGGCAAGCGCATTCCAAGTGGCCATACCCAACTGTATGTGACACCATGTCAATATCATTTCAATGCTTCCTTTGCTATTAGTTTCTGTTCAATTATGAACAGCTCTTTCCTAACTCCTCCAGGAAGACGACAAGGCTCGACTAGTGCAAGAAACAGGATTACAGCTAAAGCAGATCAACAACTGGTTCATTAACCAACGCAAGAGGAACTGGCATAGCAACCCAACATCCTCCGGTGAAAAGACCAAGAAGAAAAGGTATCACATGGCTCGCTACTTTCTGATATTTTATTTTTAATTGATTGCACTATTTGAAACGTGTGAAAATGGAAACGTTGCAGGTAATGACGCTCTGAGCAACCTTGACGAAGCTAGATTTGTACTATACTTTATTGTAAGGAGCGCAGTATATTATCCCTGACTATGGAGCCAACACAATCTCAAAGCGGTCCTGTTTAGAGGGAAATTTCTGAAAGGGTGCATGGTGGGGGACTTGGCAGTCACCCAATGTCATAGTTTGACCACGCGGAAATTGGTAATGATTTGCACAGTACAGCATTTTGCAAACGTGATTCTGTGAATCATGTGTTGTGTGACCGACGAACAGAATGGAGTAATTTATGTTGTACTATGTAACTGCGTATGTATGTTACCGTGTAATGATATTGTAGGAAGGTATCAAGATTCAGGTTTTCTGTTCAATTGTTGCCACTATAAAACGTGTCGGGGTAAACGTTGTGTTCACCGTGCACCTGAAGCGTATGTAATGGCTCCTATGTTGTGTAAGCCGCCTGTTCCTTCTTTGGTTCTTTATGTTGTATACCGCTATAGAATGCGCCATGTGCATACGTCGAATCACATGAAACCTGCATGAAGGTAAACAAACTCTGTGGCACGATGGTTTATGTTCTCATAAAAAAAAACTGGCGCCAAAATTGTCAATGTGAAACTGAAAAGGAGTTTTATGTAGAATAGTGAAGGAATTTTTCAACGATTGAAAATTCAAAACTGAAAAAAGGCATCCATTCAAAAGTCTACCGGCGCTATAAATTAAACGGCGGCAACTAGCGATTGGTATGGCCAGGCACGACTGTACAGGCTGTACTATATACAATTCTGAAACCTGTACCAATCAAATCATCACAATGCAAGCTCATCTCGTGAGTCAGAGAGAGATTGAAAGAGGACAAATGGATCTTTTACTTGGGCTAGGTCTCAAGTGGCGACCGAGCAGGTAAGACCGTAAGAGTCCAAACACGCGGCCTCATAATAATCGATGCCCCAGCCTCTCCTCTTTTTCCCGCCCCCTGATTTTTCTTCCCCCACTCGTCGTTTTCACTTCAGACGACCCAGAACGCAAGTTTCTTGTTCACCTTCCATGTCATCTCCGTCACCTCGAAAGCGAGGCTCGGCCGTGCCGTTCGTCCAAATCCGAACTCCAAGCTCCAGTTGACCATTCCCCAAATCCGCATCAACATTTGTGTCTGAAGGCAAGACCAAGACTGGCTAAATTTACTCTGTAGAATGAACCATGGGAGCAGGCATTGAATGAACATGTGCAATCACAACAACGATACAACAGTCGATCAATTTCAAGCTCGAATCCTTCAAATCCTGTACTGATCACGCGCACAAAACTCTGTTTTTTTTTTACATGGAGAGATCTGTTCGTGGTGGTAATACAATCTGCAATAGTCCCTGCAGAATCAAACTGACAGATACACGATACATATGTGTCTGATGATGATCACCGAACTATATATATTTAGGCGACCTCGAAGGCCGGCGACGGCGTGGGCAGCCGGGACGAGAAGCTCTGGTACATGAGGAGGCCGTTGGCGCGGCCAGCGTAGACACCCGCGTCTTCTTCTTCTTCTTCCTCCTCGACGTCGACGTCTTCGGCGCCCTCGTCGAAGTTGAGCGCGTAGCTGAGCGGGTCGTAGCGGAACTCCCCGACGCTGGAGCGGCGGCGCCACCGCATCCGCTCCCCGCCCTGCTGCTGCCCGAAGCAGCAGCACACGGTGGCGCGCAGCCTGTGCCGCAGCTGCGAGCTCAACGACGACGACGGCGACGGCGATGCCTCCATCTGCTTCTGCTCGCGGCCGGCTGCTGGCCTAACCAACGTGCTGTTAGTTGTGGTTGACACGACGAGCCGGCGGAGCGCTGGTTAAGTAATACTAGCTCGCGCGTGTAGGGGATTAGCTCGCGTGTGTGAAGAATGACGAGAAAGGACATGCCGTCTCGTCGTGCACGCAGCACGCGCGCGTGCTATAAATTGCTACTAGTACTAGTACAGTACAGTGTAGTAGGTTTGGGTGTAGTGTAGCAAATAGCTATGCGTGGGCAGTTTGGGGAGTCCGGTGGGCAAAGCTTGCGACTGAGCCTGGCAGAGTGGCAGCCGCTTGCTTTGGGTCTTTGGTATTTACTTGAACAAATATTCTCGTTATATAAAATTTGACTAGCCCTACGAATTTGTCGCGTATTTTGACTTGCCGAAGCTTTGTCTTTCTGCGCTCTACGCTATCTGGTATGTCCATCGTTAACCACTGTTTGCCCCAATGTTGTGGGTTTAGCAACCAAAAACTACGGGAAGTTTTTGTTTGGTCAATCACGCTTCTGTCGGTATGCATCTTCTGTTTGCGTTCCGTTCCAGTACAGTGCCCTGACCTCGCTTGGCAGCAACTTGCTACATCTCGTCTCGCAAAATTGTGCTCCCTGTGTAATGGTGGCGGTGAACCAAGAGATAACGACACCAATTCCGGGAAGTGGCAGGCGCGCAAGGAGAATTTGCTAAAAACATTGTCGGTCAATTCTCACTCAACACAGTTGCGTGAAGCATCTGGCTTTGCCGTGTTTTTCTTTTAATATCACATCGAAGATATCGTCATCTTATCCCTTTTTTTCCTTACTACTAGCACACTGTTTCTATAGAGCCTGGTTCTACAGTACCTAGGCAGTTCATGTCCGTACGAAAAAAAAGATACATCAAAGGCGAGCTCACGCACCAAACTAATTCCGTCCAATCTCCAGCCTCCGATGGACTACACCTATCCACAAGTGAACCGAATCAAACGCCGCAAGTTCTTCACGAACAAACTGAAGAAGGGGAATCCATCAGAGAACAGGATATATAAACGTATCAATCAATTGTTCCCAGTGGTACATGCTAATCCATGGCTTCACGGCTCCAGATGTAAACAAGATATTATCGCATAGACAAATTGATTGGCACATTTCATTTTCTTTTGCGTCACTCTCAATGGAGAATTTGGCGCAATGATCACGGGTCGCACAGGAATAGTCAAACCAGTATTTGCCCAAATGGTGATCCGAGTCTGTTGAGGTGGACTGTTGTTTTCACCAGGAAAAGATTCACTGAAATTACTCAAAATCATTGCTAACCATCTACTGGAAGTTTTGAAAAAAGAAAACACATACTAGTAAGTTCGGGCTAGTAGCCAAGCAACTACCTACTGAATATATTGCTTTACTGAATAAAGCGAAGTGCTCTGACTGTACATAAGCCTACAGAAGCCAAAGGAATAGCACCATGGATACCAGATTACTATCGACTAATGACAATGGATCAGTAAGATGCCACATTACTATTGACTAATGACAATGGATTAGTGATTTCTGGAAGGTAAAAGTTGTATATCACACACTAACAAAGGGTGTGGATCTGTGTGAGCAGGAATGTACCTAGGTCCCTAATAGCAGTCCAAACGTCATTAAAAAGAGTGCATCTTTCTGCGGCAGATCTCACTACTGCCTTTCAGATCTTGTGCCACAAACAGGGCCGCCGCTGCTTGAGGATGATGCAGATACTACGGGAAGAATCGTCCCCCCATGTATTTCACTGGAAATCGATTCAGGAGCTTGTGCAATAGCATCTCGGCACTCCACATGAGCTATCAAATCTCTTAGCTGCAACAGGATAACAATTAACCAGTTAGCTCCAAGACACAAGCAGGTAGCCAGGTATGCAGTGGATTACTAGTGTGTCGTGAAAATTGTTTCCAATTATCAATTAAACATGGATCAATGCCATCGAATTCAAGGCTTCAGTTATTTCTTTGGATGCTAGATGGTATCAAGTAACTTAACACAAAGAGGTAACAGGCAAACTACCAAAATAGATTAGTGCACAATGTAACTCAGACTTCCCTTAAACAAAATCAATTTATCTGATAGGATAAAAGCAGAAAGTAGGCTTCAAATCCATCAATGTTTGAAAAATGTCCCAGATTTGGTTGAATGACAGAAAGGCAGAAAATAAATACAATGCTGCATGAAGCAGTAGCTTGACACATGAGAACTGTATACTAACCTCTTCCTCCAGCTTCTGAATCTTCTCATCTTTTAATTTGATGGCAGCTTTTTCCCTGAAATTAAATCATGTCAATATAGGTGGACATAAATCGTGTGCATTCTAAATATCAAAAGTAAATTAATCAAATGATGAATATATAAGGTCCATTAGATTATTATTCTACATCAAATTTAGCAGTCAATTGCAATTTTCCCAAGTACAGCAGATAATGAGTTATTTGGAAAGGAAGACAACCAACAAACTGCGCTTGTCCCACTGATTTGCATTCCAGGTCAAGTAATGATAGGTTCAATCACACAAGAACCACCATATCACAGAGTAATTTTTTATCATTCAGGGCACAATGAAGAAAGTACCTTGCTAGTACTTTCCGTATGCTTTCTTTTTGCGTCTCTTGATCCCTGACAAGATTGTCATTAATCTGGAGAAAAAAAGAAGATAATGCAGGCAAAGTTACAGAACCAAGCCAACAGCCATCCTTAACCTCCAAAATTCAGATTTTATTTTAACATTGAATCAACCACTCAAGTACTTACTTCACCAAGAAACCTTTTCTCTTCTGAGCACTTGTGAAGCTTTGCCTGTAACTTTTGGATTTTTGCGCTCAAAGCTTTCTCTGTAGCAATAGAAATTTCTCTCTCATTCTCCTCTTTGACTTCTAGAAGAAGTGACTCATAGTACTACATTAGCACAAGAACCAAACATGTAGTCTTTTAAGCATTTAACCACCAATATACAGTTCAGCAACATCTTGCTAATAATAAACAGACAAGCACATAAATAACTAAACTTACATTTCTTTGCTTTTCAAGCTGAGATGTGAGGAGATCGTTGTACTCTTCAACAATCTAAAAGAAGGGAAAGTAATGTTGTTAAAGAAGGAACGCCAGAGTTTATCAGGAATGTAATATACATGATGAACCATATTTAATCAACATATTACAGCTTCAACTTTACTGTTCAGAAGAGCTTCACTGATTCCAGTGTCACCACTGCATATTGAACACGTACTGTCTGCTGCATGGCCACCATGACAGTTGTACTCAACTAGCTTTCCATCTGTTTTTGACTGAATGAGCCGATGGACATAGTTGTCCCCAGCATAATCCCAGACTTTCTGTGTTTCTAATTCAAGTGAATAACAATGTTGAGTTTCCTTCCAGTGCTCAATAGCATGTCCACCTTTGTACCTGTGAAATGTTTCAGCAATCCAATTGAATATCCAGTAACTACACAACTCTCAGGATGAACGTGAAACACTTTACCTTCCACATCCAACATGACCACAAATTACACAAATCCAAAGATTCTCTGGAGTTCCACAAATAGAACACATGGATTTCTCTGGTTGCTGCTGACAATATCTACAGACCTGAGAGACACTTTCCAAATTAAGCACGAATTGGACTTGTTGCATGTGAGATTAAATAATGGTATAATATGCTTTTCCCGAATCCAGGGAAACTAGATAATAAGAAGGTCAGATTCAGTTCATCCGCAAGTAAATAAGAAGAAGAAAGAAGGCATTGCTGAGTGTTGTAAATTTGAAAAGTTGCTAACTTGATGACAACAGATATTCCCCATATGCACCAGTGGTAAAGCTAGGTTTTTATAATTCGATTTTAGATTTCAAAATCTGGAAGCTCTTACAATACAATAAGCATAAAACTGCAGCTAACAGCCTAACATTACTAATGGAAAATAGAAAATACTTTTACAAAAAGAACCATTTTAATCTCTTACCGGGCATGAAGAGTCTGTCCATTTTGATATGCACGAGCAGTGAAAAGAATGATTGCATATTGTAGTGAGAATACCTCCAGGGTCTTGGTCAAGCCGTTCTATTCATAGAACAAAACCATGTGAAATCCACAATTATATATCTATGCGCCCACGTTTTGTTAGATTAATTATAGGAAAACAACACGGGGAGTGTATGAATCACACAATATATCTAAATATGAATCAGCCGGAGATTCAACAGCCAAATCATCAAGAAAAACATAATGTCCTACGTTTTTTTTATGCAACAAAGTGATAGCAAATGTACATGTTTCACGACCAGATTCGACCTTTTAAACCTTGAACTAATTTGATGTACGTCCAAGTAATCTTTAGTAATAAACTAGAGGACATGTCTAGTGTCTAAGCATTTCAATACAATGGGGGCAAAAACCAGAGAAGATTACGATCTTCTTCTGATCATAAAACAGAACAGAACATTATACTCTAAATTATTTGACAAATTTATGGTTACTTAAGATAGCCACACATACCAAGACATACTGGACATGTGGGTTGCTCGGCTGAGCTGGTAACTGAACTATGTGCATGCTCGATCAACTGAGTGTAGTGCACATCTTCTACAAAACGGACATTGCAAACATCCACCTGCAACATATAAACCCCGTCCCAGTGATCACCACATCCTTTAATTCACAGTATCAGAAAAAAATACAGCACAGAATTAGGCAGAATAAAAACAAGCCTGACACCTCCAGCGAGGAGAATTGCTTTCCGTTGAAGTGTTTATAGAAGCTATCAGTAGATCTCTGAGTGTCAAACTTTATAAGAACACTGTACTGGTCCTCTGTCTCATCGATCCTGTACAGTAACAACCTATTAGCATTCCAATTGAATCTCAAATCACACAATCAAGTTGTCCAGATTCAAGGTTTAAGTCAAATGAAACAAACTAGGATATAGAGATAAGGAATGTACGAAGGCAATTTAACTCGAGCCAATCTAAACTACTCAAAATTGCATCCCATGGATGAATAGAGTCCCAAGGAAGCACACAACAGCAAGAGGGTAAGCAAAGCAAACGTGATCAGTGGTTAAGGCGAAGCACCTGACAATGCGCATCTCAAGCGTGTGAGGGATGAAGGAGCCGCAGAATCGGCAGAAGTCGGCGTAGGTCATGTGGTTGGGCACAGCCAGCACGCACACCTGCGGCTTCCTCCCTTCCTGCAATCAAACATAGCGCACGGGAAGCGCCAGCTCTGGACGTCAGGAAACGAAGCCATATCCATGGAAACTCCAATACGAAAACCCTAGAAGGGGTGGCTTACCGGGAGGTCGGACGAGGAGGACGCCGCGGGTGGGTCGGGGTGGAGGAGGACGACGCCGCGGGCCTCCTCGATGCGAGGGTTTCCCGAGGAGAAGTGGACTGAATCGAGCGAGCGGGCGGAGGAGTGCTCGGCGGGAAGGGGCCGAGAGGCCGCAGGCTTCCCGGCGGTCGCCATGGCCGGAGAAGAGCCGTCGGCGAAAAGGAAAGAAGACCAGAAAGAGAGGGACCTTCTTCAAAATATTTTTCGAAACATGGCCTTCTTCAAAATTGTTCTCTTTATTACGCAGGCCCCACAGACTTTCGACAGAAATATGGATTAACGAGATGGAAACAGCAAACAGGGAACGCAGTGTGGGAGGCGGCGAACAAGACCAAAGCATGCCACGCACGCAGCCTCTGGATCCCTCGCCCACGCGGCCACGCTGCTGGCGATCACGGACGTCGCCTCCTTCGACGGACGGCGGCTTGAGCCGCTCGTGTATCGCAGTTGCTGCACGGCGTTGGTGGTAGAAAGGTCAGTGAAGGTGAGCATTTTTGATTCGTTGGCGCTGGGGAACTCGTCTGCCCACCACGCGTTCGACGTAATGCCGTGTCGCGGTGGAACACATTTATCCAGAGCTGGTTGCCATGCGGATGCAGGATATGAGAATTCTAGGTTTTGTTGACTTGATCTACAACTCCGGAAACTGGGATTGAATTGAACTAGTGATGATGCGGTGTTAGTGTCTGTGTTGAAGCATACGTATAAGCTTTGATGAGATGTTGAGGCCAGTTCAGGATACTTCCCTTTCCTGCTATGGCCATGGGGGATAGAATCTCTTATGCTTGTTGTGATTAGTAAGGATGATCAATTCGATTAATTTGCTTGCTCCTTTGTGCAAAACAAGGATGTATGATTAGACAGTTCTAAACAGTAAACAGTTACTGTTGTCTTAATTCTTGTCATAACGAATAATTTGATCATCTTGTCATGTGCACTAATTTGCCAGTCCCTGGGCCCATATTTAGTTTGATCCTTGACCTTTCTTTTTAGAATTCACTGTCTTGGTCTGTAAGAAGCCAGCGCGATTTCTGCCAAATAGGAATTTAAATGTCAGTGTTCATATTTGCTGCTTGCTACAGATAACCTCCAATGAGAGATCTATGTCTCATTTTTATATGTGCAGACTTTGGGTAATCATTTGTGCATGTTCAGGCAAGATATCCAAGTGTTGAAATTGCAGCAAATTGTTAGCGAACAAAAGCATTGTTTAGGAATCACTGTAGTCCTAAGTAAGCATAAATCTTAAGCCATAAATTGATCAGTTTCCTTGAACCATTGCTTGCCAATAAAAGTAGTTACCAGGTTTACTTCACCACTAACTTCTAGTACCATTTCCCCCTCAAGCCCTGCTTCTGACAATAACTTAAGCTAATTGTATTGCGCAAATATTTGTTGTAAACATGCCATATATAAATTTCTAGTGGTAAAATGGTTATATAATTCTCATCTAGAAAAACAACTGAGAAAAGGGTATACTTGCTATGGGTCAGATACGAGATTATATGATTAGATTTTAGGTCTTGATCTTGCTATTTCTTTGCAGAAAAAACAATTTACTTATTTGGATTTTTTACTATTATCACACCTAAAGTATTTGCTACTTGCATACCTGGAGATCTTCACCAAGCTTGTTTGGAGTCATCACCTGTCATATGGTTGTAAGGTTGACTGAGCATCCCCAGAAAAAGAATTTGATAACTGTTCTTCGTTTAGTTGACTGTCTGATTTTATTAACATGGCTTCTCTTGAATGTGTGTGTTTGCTTGACTTCGTGGATGTGAATTGTTGAGACCGTCGTTTATCATCTTCCTGATGATGGTGAAAAGGTTTTTGATAGTTTTAGGTTCACTGCTTTTGCTGAGATAGTAAAAGAGTTATAGTACATTTTACTTTGTGCTCAAATTAATTTGTATCATTCAGGAACCAAACCTTGCTGGAACCCAAATAAAAGACGCCATAGAACTTTTTTGGAATAATAAAGTCGGCATAAGACAGAAATTAGTTCCCATACTTAATGTTTAATGCTTTTGAGATTTTGAAACAAATGATTCTTGTGACTTCATATAGAGGCTTCTCTAGCGATGATGATGAGGATGTATTCAGCATCAGTCAAAAAATAAATGATGAGGTTGTGTCATGTAAGAATCCATCCAAAACTATTATGCTATAAACTTGTACTCAAAGGAATTCGATTAGATAGCTCATATAGACTTTGCTGTGCCAAAAAATGCAGCTGACATCTTACATTTGAGTCCTCCCTGTCCATCAACTTCTCAGGAGTCTAGATCTGCTTCGTCCAATCCAAGGCCCAGACAGGTAGATTAGATTGTGAGTCGGCATAATCCTGTTACAACTCATGTTCTCATCTATCACTTTTCTTAAAATGATTCACCATGAAATGAAGCATCTGTTACAGCATTATGACTGCAGGATAGTATTTATGAGTACTAATAAAGTCATTATGAAACTGTTGTGGTTCAATGCCAAATTATTTGCATGTTCCATCCTTGGAGGCCCGAACCTTATGACACATCAGTTTTGTTCATCTGAAATTCTCAGCAAAGATGGATACTTCAATGTCATGGCTGTCTTATGCCAAGTCTATCACAAGGACTGAGTAGATCATGGCTGGTTTGTTGCAACAAAATTCGAATATATTGAGATTTGTGCTGCTTCAGTGGTTACCTGCATTAATTTTGTTGTATTTTTACTATTAGACTATTGTCTTGTTTTGTGTACCTGATTCTGTCCAAACACAATTAACCATTTTTAACTCACTTGTTTCATGCTAAGATGAATTGAACAAGAGTACAACGCCCATTTGATATGATCAGAATACTTTAGTGAGCTTTCTTAACCTACCTGACATGGCATGATCAATTCCATTTGGTCGTTTCCCTTTCCCAAATGAATATTACACCAAATGTAAGTCTACATCACTAGAGATCTATAGCCAGTTTTTATGATATTTGAATATTACATCTGTTTCTTTTCTTTCTTCTGTAATACATGTTACCCCAATTACTCAATTTTACTTTACTTTTGTCTGTACTAATTTGCATGGACTTCAGATCTACGATCAAATTAGTTTGTGCATTTATTTGATTACAGCAACGACAACACAACACTATTAAGACATTATACAGTGTTAAAATGCTTGTAGAGATTAACATAAAAAAGAAGCTTACCGAAAATGCGAGAGGAGAAATATGTTTGGTTCCAGTCAAAGTCAAGGGGGAGATATTACCTGCAACTAGGCCAATCCTTTTTAAATAATCGTCATCATGAGATGATGACAAAGATTTCACTGTTTTAATCAACATTAACATATATTAATACGCTTATAATATTTAGTCGATGACGCGCACGAGTGCACTTCCCGAGCTTTCCAGCTATATGTGTCGAATCATATCACGAGGTGCATGAAAAAAATATTAATCTCATGTCCTGATCTCGAGATGATCTGAGTAGGCAGCACTAATGGTTTCATTAGTTAAAACTGGAATTGCTCTACTTCCAATGGTTTAACTTTATTTTAACTTGTGTTTTTAACGCTTCCCTGCAAAGCAAAATGTTATAGACAAGATCCAACAGTGTTGTCTTGCTACAATACGATCTGTTGTATTGGAACTGCTGTAACTTTAAGAAGTTTTCAACCTCTTGCTCTACCATTTAGTTGTAAGCAGGAAAATGGGCAATAGAAGGTAAACTTACAACTTTCCAAACCTTGTTTCATTTGGAGAAAGTTACTCCCTGTATCAATAAGCCTTTACGACTGCATCCTTTTGCTATGTTTGACATACCTGTTGCCTATGGAAATATATAACTGGCGATGATTTACATTGTTACAACAAGAAATTAATTTTTAGGATGCCATTTTAGAAAGTGCATTTTCTGTGTGCTACTAGATTGCACCGTGGATTATTGAGATTGCTGAAGATTTAAATGGATAGATGGCTTAATTTTACCAACTACTCCGTCCGTTCTGAAATTGTTATCGCTAAGACAAGAATTTTATTTCAAAAATGAACTAGAGTTGTTGTCCTAATGACAACAATTTCAGAATGGAGGAAGTATCATTATTATATCAGGATTATTTTCTCTTTGTTCTGTTTATGATGATTGTACAAACCAGTAATATTCAGAACATGTTTGCTGCATTTGTGATATATTTGAGGCTATTATAAAATGTTCTGCTGATCTTATTGCTGGTTATACATGAAAATAATCACTATGTGCTTTGGTTAGATTGGTAGTTACTAATTCAATAAAAAAACTGTAATTCCACAAATAATCTTAATCGATTCCAAGTTTGACCAGATATGATGAAACATGAAAGCTTTCATTTTTTTTTTCAGGCAATGGCTTTAGTTTCAATTTTAGATGATAGAAACCTCCTTGACTTTCAGAGAACCAAAATCTGGCCCAGAACTTGAAATTGTGGATGCAAAAGGGAAAAAGTTCACAGACCTTTTCCTTGCTTAGGCACAAAATTACACTCTGGTGTATTTATAATTGGACATAGTTGTAGGCATGTCAAACATTAGTAACAATGACATAATGGATGCCATGTCTAGATATTAGTCGTAGTTAATGACCTACTAGACAGCTGTGGACATCGTCTGCTTTCTTGAACAATAGCAGCAGCATACTTAGAGAACGAGGAAAAGGAATAACATGAGCTATGTTAAAGCATACATATATATGAACTGGTGCATCTACTTGAAGAATTGAGTACAATTGCCTCCAATGAAGTATATTGCAATCACATGGTTCCATCAAGGCAAAATTCTCAGTAGTGCACCAGCTTAATCCAAGAGATAAAGAACATGACAGGGATGAAGAAAAGAAAAGAAAAGTATTTGTTTTTTATTTTATCAGCACAAAGGTGATCTATGAGGAACCCCTTTCCTTCTGCTCATGTTTGTGGCCATGTCATCATCAGACACTCGGTTTGCAGACCGTGCACAAATATATGGTCCACTCCGCTTCTTTCGAACAAAATTTGTGCATGGTGCACTAAAATTCTCAGAATCCGATGATCCCATGGGCTCATCAACATCAATGAGGGTTGAGTGAGTCGTGTCATCATCAGCATCATGTGGAATGAAGAAGTCAGGGCCAAGCTGCAAGATCTTGCAGGGGCGCAAGTATGCTGACAAATCTTTCTTCTGCCGTAGTATGTACTCTACCTGAAAAGGATACAAACTGTCAAAAATTCTCATATGCATGTATTCCGAATTTCATAGTGTGCTTCATGAAATTTAATAGCTCGATGAATAATTTTGATAAATTTACTGAGATAACGTTTTCTTGGTTGTGCTATTCCAATTCTATATGCAGATTCTTCAGGGGGAAACAGATTGACATGCATATTAGAAAGAAAAGTCCAGATACTTCTCTTGCTAGGTACCTTTTGTATCATAATTATGCATTTAACTCATTTATTGAATTATGTTCTATTATGTTATTGGCAATCATAATTTAATTGCAAAGTCACATAGACACATAACATCACACTAAATAACCTTTGAAATATTAGTTTGAGTTAATCACCTTGCAATCCAGCGAGCAGTGAAAATAGGGCTCTTGAAGGCTCCTGTCACAGGAGGTACAGATATTCCCTGACCCCTTGAATTGCCTATTCTGTGGTCTCTTCTTCAGGAAAACAACCTTAGAGCTGTTAATTGTATATGACTGCACCATTTGGATACAGAATTATGAATCTGCTTGCATCTTGAACCTCAGACAACAATTATCGGACTCTGATGCATGAACTATGCATATTTGATGTACCTGAACACTGGAGCAATCAATAAGCTTCTCAAGGTCCTCCAGCCGGACGACATCATGGTAGACGTATCGTCGTACCTGCAGGAGCCGGTGTACGCGATGTGCTGCCACACAGTGTGGGCAGATGCTGGTGCAGCAGTCAAGACAACAGATATTCTTTTCATTCTTCTTGGCATGCTCATGGAAGGAGCATGCTACGAAGAACTTTTGTGTATTGAGGGCCTCTAACCATGCCGGCTTCCACATTGGCTGCTGATTTGCAAAAGTCCAAACAGTTTTTGCATCAGTAAATGTCGAATTTATATCTGAGTTCACAGGAGAGCACGAATAAGGTCAGAATCCTTACCATGATCATGTATGTCGATGTAAAGCCCTCTGTTTCTGTGTTTGTTCTGGGTTGGACAGGGTAGGGAGTTTTGAGGAAGAGAGAGACGTATGAGCTTATGAAGGATGCAGGGTGCTTAGTGGTCTAAGAGGTATTAAAGACCCAACCAGGAGAGGGAGGCTATATATTTGCATCGCTAGGGGCTTTTGACAGTTGACTCCTTAATCTATGGCACTATCATGGAACACACCTTGCTTTACGACAGAGTGATGGGCATATGTAGTTACTTTGTGAACCAAATTTAGGACATATTCCGGAATTTCTGTAGTAGGTGCTGGGGTGTGGTATTAAGAAAATATGTACTATGAGGTGTAATTTCATTTGAAGGGGCTCAAAACTCATTTTGTACTAGGTTTGCCTTGCATTGAACTTATTGGAGTTGATCACACAAGAATTTCCCTAAAAAATTGTTTACCTTCTAAAAGAAACTTCTGCTGCTGTCCATTATGGTTTCATCACAGGTCTGTCTCTGAATGAATGTTGCATTTTGTATAGAATTGCATGGCTCATGACGCTGTTTCAGAATTAGTACGAATGACTTGGTTCTTTATTACCACACTCATCAATTTGAATGCACAAGATGTTAACATGGACACATGGCGAGTTACTGCATTACACTATTAATTTATTTGTAATATTATATTTTAAGAATTATGACAAATTACCATGCAAAAGTTATTGGCACTCGTTGCTAAAATCTCATTCATCCAGTTATGTGCATACTGTATAATTCCACTAGCTTGAACTGTTGCTTGTAAACATGAAATATTTGATGTTCATTTGTGATTATATTTGAACACGGCAAGGTCTGAAATTTTAACAGAAATTCTTTGCATTTCTTGGAGATTGGGCTAATGTGACATGTACATAGCGAGCCAACAAAACATACAAAAACTATTCTGAAGGAAGGAAGAAAGGGGGTGGGGAGGTGAGGGGAACGTGGATGCTGTTTCTAGTGTTTCCCAACCCTTGTGCCAACTTTTTAACTTATGACCAAAGCTCAAATCTCTAGCCTTGGCTACAGAGCTCACCTCTCTTAAACAATTGCAGTGCCCAAGAAGCCCCTTTGATTCCCTGTTTGGAGCCTTATGTGTGGGGGCGAGTACGGCCTTTCTTGGGCAACACATGCATACAATATAAATCGACAGTCTCCACTAACAAATTACTGTCTTGGGTTTTGCCCCGTCGTGTTCGCTACAAGATAGGTTCTGTTTTACTTCAGTTCTAAATTTCAAATGGTATACTACAATAATTGTTTGAATTTTGTATTCTGCAATATTCTTTTCGGGAAAACTGCATTCTTGTAACTCTTCAAAAGTTTATGTAACGATAACAGACTTGTATGGTTTGTTATCAGTAAGTTTGAGGGATGTGCTGATATGTGAGTATCTTTCTATGTGCTTACAGTATATTAAGGATTAGGAAGTACGGACCACATCTAGTTCCTTCTGCTATGAAACCTTCACCATGGAGTATCACTTTGACCAAAGTTATTGCAATTGCAATGAATGAAGAAGTTGGCCCTGTTTGGCCTTTACTTTCATTTGTTCTAGATTCCAAAAGATAAATAGGATTTGTCTTGTTCCAGGAAGGATTTGCAATGGCTTATCTCAGGTTGAACGTGATAGAATTTGTAAACGAGTCACTTCACCCAAATGCATTGATCTGCCCCATGGTTAGATTCTAAGTATTGGACATGATACTCTGCCAATTCATGAGACATGTTGTCATTTTTCTGACGATACATCTAAAAGGCCTGAGCTGCCTTGCAGAGAATGGTCGATTATCCCTGGGAGGGTGAGTCGCTGGACACAGCGCTCCTCGTAAAGCCCTCTGATTGGTCTTCAACCCTAGAAGTCAAACAGAATATGGCGTTCCAACATGATTCTAACAAAAGCAACATTTGCTCAGTTTCATCTGTGCACTGCTTTTTATTATTTTGATCATCATTGCATTTGATCTTGCGATTTGCACCTGGTTTTAGAAAAAAACATTTTTTTATTCATGTAACTCAATCAAATTATGACGTATTACAGAATGATGGTACTAGATGCACAAAGGACTTTGAAGGAGATAGGGGGCCTGATATGCTAAGGTATAGGACATTTTTGCAATGCATGCATAAAGCTACTGTGAGATTCTGGTTCTATTTGCTTCAATGCTGGCATTCTATTTGTTTCAATCTGCCGAAACTAAATGATGTTATCATGCTGGGTTCAAGTTTACAATCTTAGGAGCCTTTCTATGAGGTAATTGTTCAGCAGGTTTTAAGAATTCACCTGGTTTGAACTATAAATGTATCTTCCCTCTATCCTAATAAGCCAAAAATGCAAGGTTATTAGGGCCAAAATCAAGTTTTTTTATATCCAAATAACTCCAAATGTAAGCTCTTTTTGTTTAACTTCCAAATTTAAGTTCTTGACTGCTCATGTTCCTATTGGAAAATCTGTAAGATCACAAATATGAGAAATGTTATTGCGTGCAACGTCTTTGATGCTGTGTACGTACATGCAGAGATGATTTGTACGGACTGGTATCCGGTTATTATTGTTTGATTCTTCGTTAATCTAAATATTGGATCTCGAGAAATTGAAACTGCGTATGATCCATAGGCTAAGACCTTGTTCTATTTCTAATTTTCTATAGCATGAGCTCGTAGGATTTGACGATGTTCTTAATTTGGAATGACTAATTACCGCTACTACACTATTTTCGTCTAGACGGCCTAGTATGCTAGTATATAATAATCTACTACTGAAGAGTAGTATTGTCTAAGCAATGGATGTTTGTGTCTTGTTTGTAGGTGACCCTATAATCATGAATATAGCTTGGGCCGGATCAATCGATGTCCAAGTGGACCTTTATTAAATTTTAGAAAAGGGAGCTTTACGACTGGAGTATCAGAGTAATCTTTCATGGTTCTAACACCGCTTTGTCGGTCTTAGGCCCTAATCTCTGGTCAAATCTCTCCACCGTGTTAACAAACGCGTTCAAGCGTACGGATGCCGGGTTGGGATTCATTGCACGGCCGTCTACCATGATATACATGGGCCTTGTGGTATGGGGCTCATCATGTCAGTGACTGAATGATGAAATTAGCAAGGTGACTGAAGCATGACGTGGATTATAACGATATATACAAAATGATGGTCCACGAGATCCCAACTCCCCAACCTGGCCTTTGTTCTTCTTTACCTTTAATTTGGTCACAACTCACAACCGTTGCTTACGGTCGCACGTCCGCATGTGCACCGCCGCACGTGTGCACGTACGCCCTTTGTGTAGAGAATCCGAAGCATGCACACGTGGCGGGTGGGACGGTGGTGGGGCAGGGGACGGCTGGTGCCCGTCACGTGAGGGCGTCTGACACAAGGTTAATGCGCGGAGGCGCCTCACGTGCAGAGCATCGGAGCTCGCGTTAGACGGGATGCGGTGTGGCTGCTTTCCCTGTCGACATTTCTCCGTCTTTTGCCGCCCACCCAGCTTCGATCGAGGGGTTAATTGCATAACTAAAACTGGTCGCCTCTCTCCTTGAAATCCGAAGCTATAAAAATGGCCCCTTCGACAAGCTAGATTATGAATTACAACTGTCTTCGATCGTTCGTGAGATGCTAGAGTTTAGCATCTAAAGTTGGATTAATTTTTAGCATCTTTTAAGGGACTAAAATTTAGCTCTTTTTATTCTCTTTTTCTCTATTGTGTTAAATTTTAGCGCATGTCTGTTCATTTTTCTTATGTTAAACTTTAACATTTTAGATCTAGAAAATGTACATTCTCTAACTACTTCAAATAAACAACTCCCTCCAACTGAAGCAACACTAAAAAAAAGATCCGAGGCAATGCTATTTTGTAATTTTGACTAAACAGAAGTAAAATCGATTTGGGATGATTTCCTCTTGCTTTTTTCATTTGTATGCACTTGACACCGGTAAATAAAATTTACTGAAGACGATTCAAGCATTTACTATATCACAGTTTACTCTCGTCATCTTACGATCGGTAACTATTGCGTACTTTTAACGACTCATAGACCTGGTACAGTTCGTAACTGGTATTGGTATTGATAGGTAATAATCAACCTGGTATAGTGACTTGTGAATTGTGATGCATATGAGACACTGTTGATTATTTGTATTTTATCATGACAATATGATTTTGGTATTAATATGAACAAACAATTGTGCGTTTCAGTATCTAAGCGAACGATCAGAGACAAGATTCTGGTCACTCAAAGGGTGACGACATACGCGTAGCGGTTTGCTTAATCGAAATGATATTTTTAATGTAAAGCACGTCACATGTGACTTTGAGGAAGAGTAAAAAGGTAGTCTAGCAAATTCAAACCCTGCTATGAAATTGGCAATTTCGAACTGAGGAGGTTTCTCGGCTGCCACATACACATCGTACTAACAATATTTGCATGCAAAAAGTTGGTCATGCCCAGAGTTTTTGGGCTCGCACGTACTTGCACACATCTGATTGTGGGCTAATCTGTAGTCCAGTTTGTAGAAGCGGACTTGAAGCCCACAATTGAGCGGCCGGGCTGCCGGATTGAGCCCTGACTAAAAATTCCTCGCAGGCCTGTGAAACTAGTAGCTCCATTTGTGTCCGGCAGTCGCATGAACAGGCAAGCCAATCCTCAAAAAAAAAAAAAAAAAAAAAAAAAGAACAGGCAAGGCACTTTGGTCATGAACAATTGAACAGACATAAGGTGCTTGTGCAGCCACATAAGAGCTCTAGGAATCAGTTCAAAAATCAGCAATCAAGCATAATGCGTGTAAAGACTTCTTTTTACTGCTAACTAGTTGATAGGGCGCGCCCTTGCGCGCCAATTACATAAAAAGGACAGGAAAAACTATGAAGTTAGATAAATTAATGTAATATAAGGAGAAAAAAAATACAATAAGACCATAAATTAACGTAATATAATATCATGATACAAACAGGTGCATAAATATTTCGAAGATAAGTTCTAACCAGGTCTTATGTACATACATAATATTATTTACATAAAAACGGAGGACCATATGTCTGCAAATACCAACACTTACATAGGTACATATATACATATCATTAGAAGCAATAGCAACACTAAGATGTCAATGTTCCTCATGCACTGTCACCAGACCTGCAATACCCCTGACATATGCCAACCTCATTAGAAGAAGCAACACCCTAATATCGCATTATCATTCAATTTTTCACCTGTATGTTGTGGTGGCATCAGAATCACATGCTGAAATCATCATACATAAAAATTGAACCAGACGCAAAGGTTAACAATGATGTGTAGCCTATTAACAAGCATCCCCTTCTTAACTAAATCATGCTACAGTGCCTTCAAACCCACAGTTCATCATCTCATAATGAAAGAGCAAGTATAACTATCTACTAAATTAAATGGCAGTCTCCCGCTCACATTAAAGAGGTAAAAATTTGCTTAATTTTAGTCTGTCACATATATTTAGTATTTTGAATGGAAGTTCATTGCATATAGGAGGACAAACAAATAAAAAAGTACTTCTGACCTAAGTACAAAATGTCACATGGGTAAATATGCAAATTAAATGATATTTTAGTGTCTAAACACAATAACTGCTTGTAACACTAAACAACTATTAAGGAAAAGTAGAAACAATGGACCACTTACCAGCATGACAAGGATCAATGGCACATATCTCTTGGAAGATAGTCTCAGATGCTAAAAAACCATAATTTGTTTTGTTAAGATTAACTATCCATTTTGGCAAGAGTCTCAGCCTTTAACTACCCACATCTAATATCATCAATCTGCATGCATAACAAAATGATTATAACGGAACATCACCTCAACAAGACAATTGAAACCTATATTTCATTTAGTTAAAAACAATTGTTGTGAGCACATCAAATATTATAAGAGAAATTCTGATGTGTTTTAGATGTCTGTTATATATCACTAAGATTCAGATAAGTTTGAAGAATGAGCATATTAAAATATTTCAAAAATGACCATGCAAAGGAACAAAGTACATATCTAGAATAGGAAAAGATTTCATCAAGCCCCAGGGACACATTTGGTATTTTTAATTAAATGTGTCTGAAAATAATACCGCTGCACTTTCAAAAAAAAATTAAGTTAGAGAGGTCCAGTCCAACTGTAAGTAACAAACCATGCATGATCACTCATAGTAAGTATTCACATTGTAGGATAGGTTGTCAAATTTGCAACCTCAGCTGTTGTTCTGTATAGTTTTTCTGATAGAAACTACAAAATACCAAAAATATGATGCTTGCTTTGAGATGCAGATAAAAACGCATTAGCTCAAGATTCTATAACAAATAATGGTGCATTAAGAAATGTGCATGTTAATAGATGTCACCACTTCTAGAACTTTATAGATTAATCAAGGAATGCTCAATTGGAAGCAAACAACAACTTTAGGTGATTTAATAGTGCACAGATATTATGCAAAATATATGTATTTTATCCCCACATTTAAACTGACACATTTCCTTCTATATAGAGAAATCATGGTTTCAAGTTTTGATTTCTCATTGCCCCATCATCTCATTTGGTATCTTGTATTGTCAGTGAGAAAAAAATAACATCCTGCAGGACACCTCATGTGACTGACATGCACATCGCTACCTGAATTGGGTGGCCAAAGTCGCTGGATGCAAAAAATTCTTTTGCAAGGAGGGAAGCCGCCATGAATGAAAATATAGGATATTCTTATTTGGGAACAGAGTAAATCTCTTGATTTTCATGACCGACAGATGATAGCAATTTATGCTTTACCTTTTCAATATATGATTTTTTTATTTTAGTACAAACAATCATAAAAATAAATAATGTTAGTTTGGAAAAATGGTAGACTTGATGAGTAGGCACCCATACGTACCTGCACACAGATCCTCGTAAGCTGGGACATTCCAGAAAATAGGGGACATTAACTACATTGCAAAGTAAATAAATTAAAATAGGAAATATGAATACAAAGGTACGCATGAACTATTTTATATGATAATATAACATTATAGAGCGCAGGGCATAATATACTATGCTATAGGAAAGTAGGAATCCAATGTTTTCAAATCTATATGAATGAGATGAAACCTCAAACTACCTATACAAGGGTGCAAGTTTACACTGCAAAGGCTTGGTCAAGCAACAATATATGTCTGGACTGATCTTTTCAACCTTCATCAGTACAAATATATGTGCCTGCATTATGTAACTGAACTTCTTTTAATCATAGTGGGATGAGTATCCCTATTTCTCTTATCTATGTAAGTAAAATATGACATTTTTTTAGCAAGGGAAATGGCATGCCGCTGAAATAATATAGATAGATTGTAGCATTAACCCTGCACAAGGGACAAACCAAACTGCATAGCCTTTAGCTTATACTGTCTTAGAGTTGCGTTCTGGAACCCAAGCTAGGTTTAGCATGAACGAAATTTAAATCATCATCATCACCTAAACAATAACCATACAGGTTAGCTTAGAAAGCTCTGCTATCAGAACATTAAGAGCTCAGAGTAGGGTTAAAACTAAAAAGAAAATATTTTGGAGAGTAGTAAAACAGTGACGCACATGCAAAATTCAGGAAACATAATCTTCCTATTTATAAACTGAATACACATTAATAAACAACATAAATCATCTCAAGAAAATGGGTTAAAAAATGAAAATCCAGATGTTTCACATATTTAAAATAGATCCATCTGAACCTATATTGTAGAAAAGGTTTTCTCTGAGCCTATTCTGTAGAAAAGGCACATGTTTTGCCATAACATTTTCAGGTATAGCTGAATAGTAAATTATACACAAAAATATTAGAATGAATTGCACAATGCACACTTATCTTATTGAAATTGCACAAACCTATTTATGCAATTACATCATTTCACAAGACTCAGAAAAACAAAGAACTACGAGAGGCACCTCACTATTTTTCATTGCAGAGGCATCTGACACACCTTCATTGCAGTGTCTCCAATAGCAAAAAAAAAAAAAAAAAAAAGATACTCGGCACCACACCTTGCAAGCAGGAAGCGTAAAAGCAAAAAAAGATGACCAATGCTCCAACCTAAATCTATGAAAAAGTATAACAACGATTGTCAGGAAGTAAGGCACTACATTTGCAAGTGGCTTCAGCTAAAAAATAGCATATGCTTCCACTTAGTACTATGGACAACCACAATATTTCACCTAAACCAATGAAGTTTGTTTCTTTCTGAGGGATATTGAGTGAAGTTTGTTTTGTTGTGAGGGCTATTCATTACAAAATTTGTCACAAAAAATATGATTCGTTTGACTATTGGAACTTTGTAAACAAAAGTAGCATACAGTGTTTGACAGCCATCATAAGTTTAGCATGATTACAAGGGTGGGCATAGAGGTGACCTCTGTAACCATAAAAAAGCATCTTAGAGTATGCATTATTAAACAACATGTGGTCAATCAGATTTCCTTTCTACTAACCATCCTTAAGATAAGAAAATCACAGAGGTATTGTCAGGTAATAGCGAGCATCAAACAAATTATGTGGAATACATGCAAGTTATGCAACTAAAGGGAAAAAGGATCTGGCACTGCAGCATCATGGGACATATGTGTTTTTTAATATGCTGCACTCCATCTAACTGTAAGAGTGAAGCAATATTTTATAAGGATTATAAATCGAAACATGTCAGATTATAAATGTACAGTATAAGTGTTTCTCACTATATACACCCTACAGAACCGAGGCCTGATAATAAGCAGGTTAAGTTTACTCATTTAATTTTTAAAGCCATACAAAGCAGTTTATTTTCATCAGTTCTAATCTGATAGTCAACATTCCCTGAAAAATACAGGCCTATTTTGTTCTGATTAAAGTTTAGAATCATTGTGCTTCCAATCCTTCATACACACTATATATATGAATTTTTACAGGTAATGCTGAACAACTAATCTGATAAACCAAATCTGATAAAGGAAAATATAAAGATCATCACCTTAGACATGAAATTGACACCATCAATGAGAACCTGCAGTAAGCATCGTTAATCTGTCACACCACTCCAATAGCAGGCAATAATAAAAAGAACAATCAATAAACAAAGAAATGACTTAATCCAAAGACTCTCATTAGTGAGGGCACAAGACTGAAGGCACACGGCAATCTGAAGCTTAAAGGAACATGAAAGGAATCAACGCATTAGCTACCTGCAAGAGAGAAGTTGATCTGAGGCAAGAACTGAAACCTGAATCACCACAAATCGAAACAAATCAAAAGAAGAAAAAGAAATAAAAGGGCGCAGAGAAGAAATCAGCAGAGAGGGAGGACGCATGATCTTCGCCACCGTTGTTTGAAGCCTCTGCGCGCGACTCATCACCCTGGTGACACCCGTGCTTGAAGCCAGCTGCCGCCGCGGGGGCAGCCATGACCGGAGGATGCCACAATCGGGCGCAGATCTGCCGGAGGCCACCGCGCTACCACGCCAGAGCCCACCATCCGCACGCCGCGCCCCATGTCGCCGCCATCTTGCTGCGGATCTGAACCAGAGAGAGAGAGAGAGGGAGGGAGAGGGAGGGAGCAGGGGGGGGGGGGGGGGGGGAGGGGGAGGGATGGAGAGCTCACCGTCGTCGCCGGCCGGCACCTCCGCTCGTCGCGCCGTGCTGCTTCCGCGCCCTGTACCGCCGCCATCGCCCCGACCCGCCTCTTTCACGTAGCCGCGCGATGGGCCAGGCTTTGCTGTCGCCACCAACGATGTTTCCTCCTCCGCTCCCCGCGCCCGGGGCCGCCCCGCCTGTCCTACTCGTCGTGCAGCCGTGTTGTGGGCTTAGCGCCGCTTCTCCGCTCGCAACAGCCGCGTCGTGAGCCATGGCCCATCGCTGCCATCCGCCGCTGCCATCACCTGCTCCGTGCCGCCAGGGAAGGTGGGCGAGACGAGGGGCCAGATCCATCCGAGGAAGGGCCTCGCGCCTCGGCCCCACTCCCGTCGACCCGGGCCATCCTGGCTCTTCCGCTTATCGCGCCGCTGCCTCGCTCCCGCACCATGCGCTACCACGTCTCCTCTGCTTCCCACACCCTGAGCCGTCCTGTCTCCTCTGCTCGCCGCGTTGCCCCTCCTCTGCTTGTCTCGCATCCTGCTCTGCACACCGCCACCCTGCCTCCTCTGATCATCACGTCCCCTGCGTAGCTACGCCGGGGTCTGCCTGTGGCCGCCGTCTCCTTCGGCTCGCCGTCACCTGGGAGAGAGAGATATGGCACAAGTGGAGCGAGAGAGACGAGGAGAGGAAGGCGGATTTTTTTCATCGACTTCGTTTTACCCAAGCAACTTAATAACCGATGGATGAAAATCACGCGAGTAGTAAAAACTAGAAGACGTGTCTAGCGAGTATGCGCTGGGACGGACTCCCCTTTAGAGACTCAAATAATAATAAAAAACTTGTACTAGAGGTCATCATCAGTATAAAAAATCATCTGGTAATAACAATTACAAATCAAGCAACAAAGCATGTGGCGCCTGCTGGTCGTGAAGGGCAAGTTTGTGCGAAAGGAGAGACACGCCTTGGTACGCGTACAGATCGCTCCACCAGCCATTGCCGTGGTAGACCAGCTTCATCTCCGCCACCACCTGAGCCGTGCCGGAGTTCCGCTCCGCCGCGAAGCGCCTCCGCGAATCGTCCGACAAGCCAACGCCCTTCCCCGCCGCCGCCAATGTGAGCTCCAGCTCCCCCTTTTTCGGCACGCAGAAGCCGGGGACGCGTCCTCACGCGAGGCTGACGCCGTCGTAGGAGACGACGACCTCGCCGCCGGCGCAGCACCATGCCTGCCGGGCTCGCGGGTTCTCGACCTTCGCCGTGAGGTTGAACCAGGGCGAGACCGTGCGGCCTGCAGCGGCCGTGGTGTTCATATTCATACCCCCGAAGGCATCCAGGTTCACGGAGAACCTGGCCACCTTCTCCTGCTCAAAGCCGGCTCGGGTGTAGCAGATTATGTAGGCCCCCAGCATCGCATTCAGTATGTACCACAGCAAAGAAATTGAGCGTCGTCGCCACGGGTCGCCGGAGCCGCCGTGTACCGTCGATTCCAGAAGAGGAACGTATTCTTCTGCCATCGCCGCCATGCTTTTCAGCACGTATCATCTAATCTAATAAAAAAACCTAAATAAAAGACAGATCGTTCTCATATACTCATCTAGAGTACATGTAGAATAAGGACCCCGGACTCTAATTAAGTGGAGGCTGACGTGCGGGCCATCTCTCTATGTCTTAATCTAATAACTGAAGAAAAAGCTCGAGTATTTCTACGAGAAGGAAACAAGATACCAAACACATATAAACGTATTCCATGAAAACTACCTTAGGGCCGGCCATATAGTAATTTTTCCTCTGACTCCGACGATCTTGTCCAAGTAACTCAATGGCAATGGCGTTCACCTGTCATCAAGCAGAGCAACCCAATGCCAATAATAAGCGACCAAGAAGAAGCGAGAAAGAAAACGCGGCTGTGGCGGCGGTGGTCCTGTGCATCTGTGCTCTAGTCCTCGGCTACATTGTCAATATGCTATACCAAGGGATCGTTAGGGAGATGGACGAGCGCACCCCAATAGCGTGTTCTGTGGTGCTAGTCCGAGCCAAGGGCCTTGCTTCTTCGGCGCTTGCACCGGAAGCAGAGTCGCCGGCGATCCAGCTCCTCCTGCATGTCCACAATAACCTTCACTTGTCTTCCATGGAGGAGGAGGGTGGAAACTTTGTGGTCTCCTACGCAGGCGTACCCCTTGCGCGGGGGACCACTCCCGCCTTCCGCGTCCAGAAGAAGGCGTCGGTTATATTCGTGGTGGAGGCCACGAGCAATGGGGTCGGCGTACCAGGGGATTTGCTTCATCTGATGCTAGCAGAGCGGCGGTCAGGTTCAGCTCAGTTAGAGATCAATCTGCGCCTTTTTAACACGTTCTTTAGCTGCAATGTAGACCTGGATGGCCAGTTGGGTGCAATTAGTCCATGTAACGCACAGGGTATTATTTACAGCAGTTAGTACATAAATATTCTAATAAATATTTTTTCTAGTTGTAGACTGACTGGTAGGTTTCTCAACGGACAGGTACTTTCAATGTAATGTCCTTTCAACCAAGTATATTTTGTACTATGTAGGTTGTTAAGTTATTTTTGAAAGTCATGACTCTACTGAAATATATAACTCTTGCGTTCATGACAACAAAAGCATAATCAAGACAGTCATGCATGAGACGATTCTCCTTCGAGCAGTACAAAACTCTGCTCCAAACTATGGATTCAGTGTTGTGCGGGTACTAGGATTTACAGTTTTTGCAATGACCAGTCATAAACACTACAGTACATCATAGTCACTTGTGAAAATCTACGGGGTGTTTGGATGCCACCATGGGACAAGCTGCATCTAAAATATCACATAGTACATGATGCGTGGACACTACCGGAAAAGTAAAAAATACCGAGTGTTTGCACGTTTGCCGGGTGCTTTATCTCTAGCACTTGACCAAAAAAAAAAAAAACCTCTTTACCAAGTGTACAATGTTTGCCTGCTGACACTTGATAAACAAATAGCCAACAAAATAATAATGTCTGCCGAGTGCGACATTTGACAATCCGTGCCGCCGTTAGGTGTTTATTGAGTGTGACAGCAAGGCACTCAGCAAAAAGTAATCTTTGTCTAGTGCTTTTGACCTCACTCGGCTTGACGAGTGCTTTTTCCCTCCCCACGTTAGGCCGTCGTCACTCTTCCTTTTTGTCTTTTTTTTTTTTGCCATGAGTTTACTTGACACTTGGCAAAGAACTCTTTACTAGTTCGGTGTTTACCAAGTGTGCTTTGACGAATATAACACTTAGCAAAGTATTTACCGAGTGCAACTAAGAGCTTTTCCGTAATGGAAGTTGGTCCAAAGCATAAGAGATGTCTAGGGCTAGGATCAAAACCAAGATATATCGAGCCAAGCAACAAAACGGATGATAGCAACAAACGATTCAATGTTCGAAAAACACAAAGGGGAAAATGAATTTTTTTTAGAAGACTGTTAATAATATATTAATTAGCTAGTTAAGAAAAGTAAATTGCTTTATTATTTATTAGAACAAGGGTGATGCATCGCTTACACTTACATGATATGGATCAACAACAACCATGTATAGATGCCTCATGCAGAGAAACCCACTTACAAAATATAATTGATATGCGCAATATCAAAGTTTCAAAAGCGTGAAGATATTCATGCAAAGTAAAAACAATTCACTATAATTTATGTGCACGTTTAAAAAGAGAAATCACTAACTTGCATTGGATAAGCATGTAGGAGTTTTGATAATTGATTACTAAAATTAATGCAATTTATTATTGGATCTATATCTTTTGTCAAAATATGAAAAAAATGCATATTAACTACATAGCTAGACCAATAAGTGAGAACATTGCATACACAACAATTATAGAAATTCCAATTACATATGAAGTGGCATTGCAATAGCTACACTCTATAATGAATATCATACCTTGCAATATAATAACTATTCCTGATTTTTGTTATGTAAATAATACAACAAATTCATGCCATCAATGCTAAAACTAAAACAAAATAGATCCATTAGTTAAGTGAAAAATATGACCATGATAAAGATAATCACGATTGTAAAAACAAAATATCTTGTGTATAATTAAATTCTAAATTAAAAATTTTCCAACTACCTTCTTTTGGTATCATTTTAGTTTTTATAAGTTATAAAATCATCACGGGTTGATAGAAAGACTATACATGTCTCAAGTATTCATTCTATAGTCTACATTTAATTGCACTAGTGGAATAATTCAGACTTTTCTTATTCGATAGTGACACATTAGTTTATTAGTAATATCTTTAGTCCAATATTTGGAGTATTCTTTTTTTATTGATATGTGTTGTTTTAGCTAAGTGCCGCAACAAAGTGAAAGAATCTATCCTTCAAAGGTTATAGCTGGGTATGTATGAATAGTGTTAATGCTTGGAACATATGAAGCTATCTGAATATGTAAATATTTTTGTAATGAGTTTGAATGATAAGCTCCATAGTTACTATAGAAATGCATACATTATGCTAAACTGATTACTATAGAATATTATTGTACTATATTTATTTATATAGACCATTTTATTTGTGCTTAATGCTAATAGTATGGCATAACTAGTGCAACAAGATAGTAATCATTTTTGGTAGCTACAAAATGGAAGAATTAGTGACATCATCATAGAATAATATCGGGAGTTTCTAGGTTTCAGGAAAAGTAAGATATTAGTACCCTTTTTTAAAACAAATAAGATATTAATAGCTAGGAGGAAGCTGAAACATATGTTTGCATATTCGAAAACCCCGATCCATGAACACGAATCAAACATTCTTTTTCTTCTCTTTTCATTTAGCCAATTTCTCCTCCATGACAGAAGAGAAATATAACTGATACTAATAGAGTGGTGATCTGGTGGACCCAGGGGTAATCCAGGTGGGCCTGACTACCCTGGGATCCAGCCCACTCCTAGAACAGAACCCTTAATTCTCAAAGAAAATAAAAAAAAAATAGAGAAAACCCACTGTAGGCCTACCGTTGGTGTAACCCTGCACCTGCAAGCCGAAAGTCCTACGTCTTGAGCGAGTATATTATTACTTTTTGTAATGCTTATGTACATGCACATGGTCATGTTTGTTCATCTTTCCTCTGTTGATCCGAAACAACTAAACTTTGTTTTTATTTCTACGAGTACAACTGATTCTTGTTGAACGGAGAAAAAGGTTTGTGGCATCTGCAATTATTTGACGAATATAACATGCAGTGCAGGTATTTTTTTTTAGTTTGCTTGATGTTGACTACAACAACAACAACAACAACAACAAAGCCTTTTTATCCCAAGCAAGTTGGGGTAGGCTAGAGATGAAACCCATGGGAACCCAAAAAAGAAGAGAATCACGGTTCCGGCACGTCTATTGCTAGTCTCCAAGCACTCCTATCCATAGCTAGCTCCTTAGGGATATCCCACGCCTTCAGGTCTCTCTTAACCGACTCGTCCCAAGTCAAGTTAGGTCGGCCTCTACCTCTCTTAACATTAGCATCTCTCTTTAGAACCCCACTACATACCGGCGCCTCCGGAGGTCTCCGTTGGACATGTCCGAACCATCTCAACCGATGTTGAACCAATTTCTCCTCGATAGGTGTCACTCCTATCCTGTTCCGGATATCTTCATTCCGTATTCGGTCTCTTCTTGTATGCCCGCAAAACCAACGCAACATACGCATCTCTGCTACACTTAGTTGTTGAACATGTCGTCTTTTCGTAGGCCAGCACTCAGCACCGTATAACATCGCCGGACGAATTGCCGTCCTATAGAATTTACCTTTTAGCTTTTGTGGCACCCTCTTGTCGCATAAGACGCCGGATGCTTGACGCCATTTCAACCAGCCGGCTGAAATTCTATGCCTAACATCTTCATCGATGTCACCGTCCTTTTGCAACATCGATCCTAAATAACGAAATGTATCCTTCTTGGCCACCAATTGTCCATTAAGGCTAACGTCTCCATCCTCATGTCTAGTCACGCTAAACTCGCACATCATATACTCGGTCTTGGCCCTACTAAGTCTGAAACCCTTGCACTCTAATGTGTGCCTCCACAGCTCCAACTTCCTATTAAACCCATCCCTACTCTCGTCAACTAACACCACATCATCAGCAAAGAGCATACACCAAGGGACATCACTCTGTATTTCTCGTGTGACCTCGTCCATCACTAAAGCAAATAAATAAGGGCTCAATGCTGATCCTTGGTGTAGTCCTATTTTAATCGGAAAGTCATTGGTATCGCCATCACATGTCCGAACACACGTCCTCGCGTCCCTGTACATATCCTTGATAAGGGTAATATACTTAGTTGGGACTTTGTGCTTCTCCAAGGCCCACCACATGGCACTTCTTGGCACTTTGTCATATGCCTTCTCGAGGTCAATAAAGACCATGTGTAAGTCCTTCTTTTGCTCCCGATATCTCTCCATCAATTGTCGCATTAAGAAAATCGCCTCCATGGTTGATCTTCCAGGCATGAACCCAAACTGGTTTTGCGTCACACTTGTCACTCTTCTTAGACGATGCTCGATGATTCTCTCCCAGAGCTTCATCGTATGGCTCATCAACTTAATCCCACGATAGTTAGTACAACTTTGAACATCTCCCTTGTTCTTGAAGATCGGTACTACTATACTCCTCCTCCATTCTTCCGGCATCTTGTTTGATCGAAAGATGAGGTTAAAAAGCTTAGTTAACCATACTATGGCTCTGGCACCTAAGCATCTCCATACTTCGATGGGGATACCATCAGGGCCCATCGCTTTACCACTCTTCATCCTCTTCAAAGCTTCCTCTATCTCTGTCTCCTGAATTCTTCTCACAAAGCGTCTGTTGTTATCATCAAATGAGTCATCCAACTCAAGTATAGGACCTTCCTCCTCTCCGTTAAACAACTTATCAAAGTACTCTCGTCATCTGTCCTTGATCTCCTCATCTCTCACCAGGAGTCGGTCTACCCCATCCTTGATACATTTGATTTGGTTGATGTCCCTCGTCTTCCGCTCACGGATCCTAGCCATCCGATAGATGTCCTTCTCTCCTTCCTTCGTGCCTAGTCGCTGATAAAGGTTATCATATGCCTGACCCTTTGCTACACTCACTGCTCGTTTTGCAGCCCTCTTGGCTATTTTATAGCCTTCTATGTTGGTTGCACTCTTGTCAAGATGTAGGCGTTTGAAACACTCCTTCTTCTCCTTGATAGCCCTTTGCACCTTATCATTCCACCACCAGGTGTCTTTTGCTTCTTGTTTGCCTCCTCTACTCACGCCAAACACTTCTGAAGCTACCTTCCGAACACATGTTGCCATTTTTAGCCACATGTCATCTGGTCCTTCTCCTTCCTCCCAGGGTCCCTCTCCTAGCATCCTCTCCTTAAAAGTTTGCGCCAGCTCCCCTCTAAACTTCCACCACTTCGTTCTCGCGGTTTTGGTACGTTTGTCCCTGTATACCCGTACCCGAAAACGAAAATCCGCCATCACAAGCTTATGTTGAGTGACGACACACTCCCCAGGTATCACCCTACAGTCCAAGCAAGCACGCCTGTCCTCCCTCCTGGCAAGGATAAAGTCGATTTGGCTCGAGTGTTGTGCACTTCTAAAGGTCACTAGATGGGATTCCCTCTTCCTAAATATGGTATTCGCTACCAACAAGTCATAAGCTAGCGCCCAATTAAGTATATCCACCCCCTCCTGATTCCTACTACCATACCCGAACCCCCCATGGACCCGCTCGAACCCTACATTAGACGTCCCCACATGGCCGTTAAGGTCTCCTCCTATGAGAATTTGCTTGATGTTGACTGCCTATGAGAAATTAGGTGCAACTATAGATTAGTGATCACCTTCACCAGCACTCCAATTTGTTTTGAAACGATGATGCCAATGGGCTCTTTATTATTATTATTTCTTTTTTGTGAATGCCAATGGGCTCTTTATGGTATCATATTTCCTCTAATGTTTCAAAACTAGCAGCTGTACTGAGCTTTACTCCTAATCTGAGATCAAAGGTAGGTCTAGCGTTCTTTTGATTTATTGATTCATTCATTTGCGAGAAAGATTTCCCAAAATTAATATGAATTCTTTTTTAATAAATTTAATAGGAAGGAAATTAATTAATCGCGTCCACGAATACTCGGGTCCTCACAAGGCACGGACCACGATGCTTCCACGCAAACGTCAACTGCATTCTGCATGCGCTGCACTACCCCGCATATCTCGTCTTCAGTTCCGGGGAGCACAAAAAGTTCCACGCCGCGTCCCGTATCGTGTTGCAGTTTGAATTCCGCTTCCGTTTGACTCCTCCATTTCACTGGAGGAAAATAATAAAAATAAATAGAACCAGAGCCTGCTCACAAGCAGTAGTAACTCATGCAAAGCTGTAACTAGGCAGGCAGGATCATCAAGATCGACTTGAAGAAGCCTGACACTGGCAAGTCGAGGAGTCGTCATCTCCTAGTCTTCTTTCATCCCCGGTTCGGCTGCTCGTTCCCAAATCTCCAAGCAAGCCTCCCCACCAAACAGTTCTCGGGGAGTCTGGGTTTCACGGCCGACGGGTCCATTTCCGCCGTTTGAACGAATTCCGCTGACGCCGCGTTGACGGACCGATCGCGTGGAGCCAAAGCACCCGCACACGGCCGGGGCCACCATGATCGTGCCGGCGCCTCGCGCGACTCACCTCATCCTGCTCTTCCTCGTCTCCCTGTCCTTGTTCGCCACCGGTGAGATTCTCGAATTTCAAGGATTTTTCTTCCTTCCCATCGACCTTGCCAAATATCTTTGGTGCATCGAAGAATGTGTTTGACGTTGGTTATCTGCAGCGGCGGCGGCGGCGGCCGGGACGAACTCGTCCTTCGTCCTCGCGGCGGCGCAGACGCACCGGAAGGATCCCCTCCGCGGGTTGAGTTACTACACCGGCGGATGGAACATCAGCGACGAGCACTACTGGGCCGTGAGTTTTCCAGATCTTGATCTCACGACCTTCCTTGATCGTGTCCTTGTACTAGTAGTTGCATATCTGCTCGTAATAAATCGCTAAAATTCCGTGGTCTTGATCGAAATTGCTGTTGATTTCCGGGACGCGATCTCGCAGTCCGTCGGGTTCACGGCGGCGCCGGTGTTCGCGGCGGCCGCGGTCTGGTTTGTGGTGTTCGGCATTGCCCTGTTCCTCGCCGGCTGCTGCTTCTGTTGCTGCTGCACCGGCCGCGCCACGTCCTACTCCCGCGCGTGCCTCGCCGTCTCCCTCCTCCTCCTCCTCGCCGCCACCGCCGCCGCCGCGTAATTCCTTCCCTTCCTCTCCGATGTGTTGTCATCAAGTTAGTAGTAACTGATTTTTTTTTTTCTCCCTCTCTCGTTGTGTTGCGTGTTGCAGCGTCGGGTGCGCCGTGCTGTACGACGGGCAGGGCCGGTTCCACGGCAGCACGGCGGCGACGGTGGACTACGTGGCGCGGCAGTCCGGCGACACGGTGGGCAACCTGCGCAGCTTCACGGGGTTCCTCGAGACGGCCAAGGCCGTCGGCGTGGGGCCCGTCACGCTGCCCGACGACGTCAAGGGGAGGATCGACGAGGTCGTGGCCAAGGTCAGCGCCGCCTCCGACGAGCTCGCCAGACGCACGTCCAGCAACGCCGCCAAGATCCGCACCGGCCTCGAAACCGTGTACGTTACCAAACATATTTTTTTCTTTCTTTCTGATTACATGCTCCGTGGCATCATGAAATTCCTTATACTATTGTTCCGCCTGCAGAAGGAAGGTTCTGATTGTTGTTGCGGCCGCGCTGCTAATCCTTGCTTTCCTTGGCCTCGGTAAGTCGACGACATTTTCTTTGCTTCCTGTGTCCTCTGCAACTTGGGAATTTCGTACCGATCCCGCTGAAATTACAACGGCGTTTGAAACGACGCATCAGAGAACGAATAAATGATTTTGCAATGCTGTTTTGCAGTGTTCTCGCTGTGCGGTCTGGAGGCGATTATCTACGTGTAAGCATCCTCGACTCCTATACCTTCGTCAGCGCATTAACTAATTCAGTAGTACTACCAGCATTCAGTAGAATCTGATCCAGGTCAGAAATTTGTTGCATTTTACCTGCAGGCTGGTGTTTCTCGGTTGGATTCTGGTCGCAGGAACATTCGTGCTGTGCGGTACTTTTCTCCTCCTGCACAAGTAAGTGGCTTTAACTTGCTGTTTGTTCCATGTTCCTTGCAAGTCAGTACAGCTAGTTTGGTCGTAGTCGCACACAGGAGGGCACCGTACCGAGCATAGAAAAATGGGGGACAGTTCAGCGTTAGTTTGGTTTCTCTTCTATTCTACTAGACCCGCCCTGTACACTGTACCACACCATGGTGGTTAGGCGCCTCTTCGTAGGTTGCGATCATCACCAAGAAAAATGCATGTCTAATAATCCCTCATGCGCTCTCCTCCGCCTGTCTAATAATTAATGCAGCGTGGTGGGTGACACGTGCGTGGCGATGGGCGAGTGGGTGCAGCACCCGCAGGCGCACACGGCGCTGGACGACATCCTCCCGTGCGTGGACACCGCCGCGGCCACGGAGGCGCTCGACCGGAGCAAGGACGTCAACTACCAGCTCGTCGCCCTCCTCAACAACGCTCTCGCCAACGTCTCCAACGCCGATACCGATAACCTCCCGCCGCAGGCTGCCAGTTCGCCGCTCTACTACAACCAGTCCGGCCCACCCGTGCCGCTGCTCTGCAACCCATACACGCCCGAGCTCCACGACCGCCAGTGCGCGCCCGGCGAGGTCACCGCCGACGCCGCGCAACAGGTATACACATATATGCTTACATATATCTATGTAGTATCTGATGAGTGATCACGTTGTACGTTGTTGCAAATAAACACACTGCGCGCAGGCATGGCAGCGGTACGTGTGCCAGGCCAGGGTCGACGCGGCGACGGGCGCGGAGGTGTGCGCCACGGCGGGGCGCGTGACGCCGTCCATGTACGCGCAGCTGGCCGGCGCGGCGAACGTGAGCTACGGGCTGTCCCACTACGGCCCGGCGCTGGTGGACCTGGCGGACTGCACCTTCGTGCGGGAGACGTTCCGCTCCATCGGCGCCGACCACTGCCCGGGCCTAAGGCGCCACAGCGGCCAGGTGTTCCGCGGCATGCTCGGCGCCGCCGTCGCCGTCATGGCGGCGGTGATGCTGTGGGTGGCGCACGCCAGGGAGCAGCGGCGCCGGCGCGAGGCCAAGGCCGTGATGCTCGTCCGCCCCGCCGCGCCGCCATACATGTTCCATCACGTCGAGGAGAGGGCGCTGCTACAGAGCCCCATGAGACCTTGCAAGTGACTCATGGCGTTGCTTACTTATATCAGGTTAGTTAGGTCCAACAGATTGGTTGGGTGGGGGTATGCATCGTATCGAAGAAGCTTGTTGCATTAGTGTTTAATTTGTGGATGTACTAATAATAAGCACTATGCAATAACTTCAATTACCAAAACCTGCCGCCAGTGGAAATCGTTGATGTACTGTGTCATGAAAATGTGTTAGGATTGGCATGAAAAATGTTTTGCCTGAGACAAGGTCTGCCTGACTATCTCGTGAGGAGCGAACGTTTGGTGATACTGGCAGGCGTGTCGGTCGCGTAGGACAAACACAAGAGGGGCCCACCACATGTTTCTCATGCTCTGTCTCAGCCGAAGCTTAGCCTACACATACATTTCGCCGTCTAGAGATCTCTCTTAACACTTAACGTGGTGGTGATTATCATCGTCCCCTATATATGCTCAAACTTTTGATTTATCCGTCTCATGATCTCATCAATCCTTATCTTGGATGAACGAAAAAGCGTCCCTTTTTGTAGGATCTTTGGTTGCAGTTTATCCCTTTCTGCCCCCAAAACAACAAGGAGGCAGTTACACTCAACACGCTCCTCCTCGACTGCATAAAGCACGCACCAGAGGCCGCCGCACGGCGACACGAACTCCTGACGGGGCATATCGCATCCTGCTCGTGCACCATGAGCTCTCCTCTGCCGTGTTCCAAGACGACCACCAGTGCGCAGCCGGCGCCCAGGTACTGCCTGTGCGCGCCGACCACGCATCCGGGCTCGTTCCGCTGCAGATTGCACCGGTCGCCACCAGTTGCGGCGGCCGAGGCGACGGTGGTGCAGCTGCAGCCGGGATCGGAAGCGGCGAAGGATGCCGCGGCGTCGGCGGCCGCGCGCGCGTTCCTTGCGCGGGTGTCGCAGAAGCAGAGGCGGCAGGGCGTGCCCGGGATCATCCGGCCTGGGCCTTCGAGACTGGGAGCCGCGGATGAGCAGGAGCGCTAGACCGGGTTGGGTTATTCATGCCCTCCAGTGATAGTGCTTGATCCGTCAAACAAAGGCTTATTCTGTTGGTTTGAACGAGAAGGCAGCCTTTGTTCTCTGGGATCGTTTAGTACTAGTTTGTAAATGGTTTTGTTCTTTTTGTCGTTATTGCTCTTGGTTCATTTGTAAATGTTTTCCTTCTCTATTAGTTGTCATTGATCTTGGTTCAATTGTACGTAGGGGTTAATTCAAAGAACTCGGACCAAAACTCTGGCTACATCTGTACGTCAGGTAGTCCAGCTGCTTATGACTTCATTGCGCATTTAGGAACCTCCGAATAAAGGATGTCGCATTCTTCTATTCTGGGTGTCAACAGGCCTATGTTGTACCCAGGAATACAAGCATCCCGCATGTTCATAGAGCAGATAATACGTTGGTAATTTAGCTCCATTACAAGTTCTAGCTCTCTTTACCAGAACAAACAAGAAAATAACATATCATGCCGACAAAAGAATAAAATCGCAATCATATTCAGTTGAAGCAGCCAAATGTATTCATTATGCTCAATTAAACGAGAGCGCACATGCGGTGCTCAAGCGGATAAGTAGCACACCACCACTCATGTTGGCCCAGCAGAGCCGAAATCAGCTCCAGAAATTATATTACTCTACAATACAATTTACAGTTCTCGTGTCCTACTCTACCTCAAAAATAGAATAGTATCTGAACTACTAACCCTCAGCATCATATGCATACATACATTGTACACGTGTGCGCTTTTGCACAAAAATGCTATACCTTGACAACTTTTGTCAAGTGTTCCCATTGATGGGAGTGGATGATACTTATGAAGCCTCATACAACTTGGCAAATACCGTCTCATTCAGTAGACCTGAGGCTCCACTTCCAGCACCACCACGATGTCAGTACATCCAGGAATGAATCACAAAGCACCCGTAAAACAAGAAATAGCCCAAACAAACAGAGTTGTCCAGCGATAGCATGTACAGCTGAAAAAAGAATGCACCCCCGTTCTTTGAAACGAATCATAAGGGAAGAAGTGAACGTACATAGCGACTTGAGGGGTTGTTACGCCCAAGGCCCAGTCCTAGGCCCAAAGGTGTCTTATCAGATTTCTTATTGTGATTGCAATCCTTGGATGGACTATGTGGACGATGGGATTTTGAGTTGGCTTGTGAATCAGCACAACCATGGTCAGTGCCATTAACATGAAGTGGAATGCTCTCGCCATTCTGAGAGATTGTGCTTCTTGTCATCTGAATCGTTCCCATTTCCTCGTCAGGGCGCACTGTCGGTTCAGCCTTCTCGATATCCTCATTGTACCCCTTCAGGAAGAAGTCGGAACAGTTCTTACGCACACCATGGTCAAATGGATTTCGGAATCTACCACCTGGTCCTCTAAGGTAGCTGTACCGCAAGGCATTTGCCATCTCATTTGTTGTTATGTTACTGGATATCTGCAAGGTAGAAAAGGCTCAAAGTGGTCAGCATGTGATAAGAGGTCAATACAACAATTACAAGCAGGAAAGAAAGTTATAATGCCTGAGCCCTGAACAAATATTAAACGTTCTGGATTTCAACAAATAAACAGAACCCAGATGGTGATAAGTTTTGGCAAGAACGAGAGATGCATCAGTCTATGCAACTGTACAGTATACATTTGTAAATAAACAAAGGGCAGATGCATCAACAGAATAGAGCAACAGAATAATGTTGACACCAATACTACATTAGAGGAATTTAGACAAAATACAACTTCTAGTTGGGCCAAATGGATACTGCAAACATATAGGCATGAAAGGAAAAAAAAAAAAACTGCTGACACCATTCAGTTTCTCATCAAGTTCTAGTAACCATACCATACTGTTCGCCCAAAAAATTCAAAGAAAACAACCATACTTTGCTGGTGCCTAATGGATACATCTTGTCAGATGTCATTTGAGCAATTAATTGATAGGACACGGCAAAAGGTCATTCCTCAGTGAGCACTCTTGCATACTCCTTTCACAACTCCAAACCATAAGCAAGTAAATAGAAGGATTTCTCTGGATTGTTTCATACCTGTGATGCTTGAATTACTGTTAGAGTGATAACCCCAAAGAAAAGGAAGGAGTCCATTATGACAAAAGACACCACCCAGGAATGGTTTATAGCTGTATAGGTAAGCCATCCACCAAACGATCCTGGACAAGCTGGGTCTCCTATGCTTCCTACAAGAAAATAAAAAATAAATTTTCCTAATGCAAACAGAGATTGCAGGTATAACAGAAATATAAGCATAAACAAAGTTTCGTTATACAAATAGAGACTGTAGGCATAACAAAAAATGTAACCATACTTATGATGGCTGTTGCACCGGTAATGACCATTGCAGAAACTTCCAGGATAAGGAACATAAAGAATTCCCATTTGTTCCTCTGCAATATCACGATTTTCCATCAAATATTCAAAATGATATAACAAAAGACATGTAAATAGGGAACTGTCATTTCTTGTTCTTCAACTCAAGCTTGTATGTTACAGTGTTACATTAGGTGTAACTTTTATGATGTTCCCTGACACATTTAACTTTTTAAACCCCAATTATCACTATATTGATTGCAAATAAGAAAGATCAACATATAGATGGATAGAGTGAGTACCTTTCCAATGCAGTTAGATACCCAAGGGCAGTGATGATCGAATTGCTCAACGCAACGGTCACATGTCGAGCAGTGTTTTGAGCGTACAGGCCTAACAATCTATTTATACTATGCAAATCAGATCATTTCAGGGGAAAAAAAGAAAAGGTAAATCTAAGGGTGAAAACCACTGACTGCTCGATAGAAAATACTTACTTTGCAAGTTATACACAGTTGAGACCAATTACCAGACAGAAGTTCAGGGTTGTCCAGACCCCTCTTCAGTAAAGGCTCCTAGGTGTTGCAAAAATTAAAACATGAACATTGCACACTTCAGGAAAAAGAAACGCAATGACATTAAGTCACAACAGCTTACATCGTCTCTTTGATTTTGTGAATCTCTTATGTTCTTGCTGATGTAACCAGGATCTTTCCTGCAAAATAAACAGTTGGTTATTCCGTTTAAAACTTTAGATGATTAAAATACATTAATAAGACATGGAAGAAGGGAACTGTGAGTTACATATACTGATTTCCAAGAAAAATGGAACACAATGCATTAAAGCATGAAATTAAGGTTCTGCATGTAACAGACTTTATATTGCAAGGAAAAGTAATACTAACAACTATGTGTAAGCTGGAATGCAAACTGATAATTATGGCAAAGAAACCAAGGTTTACTTTCCAAATTTAGTATGACTTAAAACGAAAGAATAGGTACATACGAAACACACACTTTCTATTTCTAATAAAACCTTGTCTTATTGATCAACTGACAAGACCTTTTAGACTCTAGCTCCTTGTTATATTTCTTTACTTCTTCAATTTTCTTTTTAATTACTGATGTTAAGCATTAGATGTCTACCTGCTGCATCTATAAAACATAACCAGTCCAGCAGTTGCAAGGAAAACTCCCAACCATGAAAATAACCCCAAAAGTACAGTCATATTTGTGTTATATTGCCCTGCATAGAAGGAACATATTATTACTAACACATTATGGATGATCTGAATCATGTGAAAGGCATCATCAAAATGGCAATATACCTAAGATAATTGAATGTATATATATGAAAAGTAAGCCTATAATGATACACCAAAAAAGAGGGGCAAGTCCAAATTTTGATATTTTCCCAAAATAACTGTTCCCACCGCATCCTCTTTCATGTACTCTTCTAGCATTCTCCTGCATAAAAACAAACAAACCATGAATTCAATTTCGTAGCAATTCCCCACTGTACTGTAAGAAATTACTCAAATGCCATAATGACCACTAAGTCCCTACTGCCTACAGATAAATACTTTCAGTGCTAATAGACTTGAGAAAGAAATAATTTTTGATTTGGTTGCCTCCATGTCAAACTCAGTACATGATATATTATGGGGAGTTGGGGACAATTTTGACCATCTTTTATGGCACAACACGAATGCCATGTGACAGGAACTTATATCAATTCTATGGCCAAATAGCAGGGCCAGGGAACACATCTATTCAAGGTGCTTCACTACTGCTCAAATTCAGATCCTGTTATGACTAAAAAGTAAAATGTAGTTTTCTTGTACACAAAATATGCTACAGCACAAATAAAATTATTTTGTAGTTATGAATTTATGCAGTTTAGATTAACAAACCAACTAGACTAAGTATAAGAAACACCTTTTAGGTTCATGGATTTTCACTCCGGGATCCTACAACAACAACAACACGGCCTTTTAGTCCCAAGCAAGTTGGGGTAGGCTATAGAGATCCCAAATCCTGATATGCTAAATATATACTCCATCTATATAACAAAAGTACTACTACTAATAATTCACGATACTTGGTACTCACAAGGAAAAATGCAACTTGTCGATGATTCTTGTCAGTGGCAAGTTGGGCTGGAGTCAATCCAGTATTGTCTTGCACTGTAAGGTCTTCCTTTTTGCCAGCCTGAATTAGCACAGTGCACGACTCTAAATTCCCTCGAATAGCAGCCCAATGCAAAGGAGTACAGCCTAAGGAAAGCATATACAATGAAATGAACAACACGATGGAGGAAAATGAGACTTTTTGATGAAAGAGACTTCTGTAATTCGTAGAGAGAGGAAGAGTTATGAATATTAGAAGCATGCCTTCTTTATCCTGCCGTGCCCTATAGGCACCTAAAAACAAGAGGAGGCGTATGGTATCTGCAAACCCCTTATACGCAGCCCTACAGATGTCAAGAACTTAGATGCATCAATAGGGTAACCATGACATATGTAGGCAAAGAAGAGCACAGATACATAACACAGCCAGGCTCATATTAACACATGGTAGACAAACATAAGGTACAAACCAGTGAAGAGGACTTCTTCCGTCGTTATCAGGGAGATCCGGATCAGCATTCCGTTTTGCAACAATGTGGCAAAGAAATGTTGTCTGGCCATACTGTGCGGCAACATGTGTGGTCTGTGATATAGCAGTAGATTGATTAACGAAGCATGATAACAGTGTCCAGCTACAAGCTAATCTTAATCTTATTTTTTTCTTCAGCTAAGGCTTTTAGTGCCAGACCACAATTTTATTCTCATTTACTACAAACCCCCCTGTTTATGAAGGAGTGAACTTGAATAAGTAATTCTGAAACAAGGAGTATCAGTACATGCTTGGAAAAGAAAAGGATAGTCCATAAGTAAGGTAAATTAGCCATCTTTCTGGAATTTTCCTTGTACTAATTACACAAATTTGGCTATCGTTAGCTTATGAACTCATTGGACACCTCTATATGGTTGAATGAAACAGAAAAAAAAACTTCATTTGTAGAGTAGAACAAAAAATGACCCACTCACAAATATTGATTATCCTGCCTAAATAATTATCACAGACAGCAAAAGGCATTTTCAAGAAAGACAGAAAGAAGTTCTTAGGTCTAGATAATAAGGCTGCATCCATTTCTTAATCTTCAGGCCACCCAATAAATTTCACTTAAATTATGCCAGAGGAAGTGACCATCAGGAGAAATCACAAAAATATACTAGGCAAACAAATCAAAGGATCACGTTGGGAGGCAAAGATATAAAATACAAACCTGGTATCCATATAAATCAGCAGCATCCACCTTAGCCCCTTCTTTCAGAAGTAATTCTGCAACTTGAATATGGCCACGCACCGCACTCCAGTGAAGCGCTGTTTGCCCCGTGTGGTCTGTTGCATTTACATCTGCTCCATGCTGTCCAGATTAAAAGCTCAGAACCATCATCGACTGGCAAAACGAAACAATAAAACTGCACATGTGGCACTGCAGCAAATCAAACAAACAATTTCAGCAGATCCTTAGTCCCTACTGGGAGGGGGACTTGGGCTTAACTACATTGAACGGGACTTCTATAGCCATGTTTTAAGGACAGAATAACATGCATACGACACCCATTAGATCAACCTGACGAGATATTCAGGTTCAATTTGCAGAGCACATTTTGCCTTTACCTAAGGCAGTCAAAAATTAAGCTCTTCCTTCAGTCAACACAAAAATAGAGATTGTATAGACCATCTTGCAACATCAATCTTACCAACACATGGTGCAGCAGGCCTTGATAAGTACAGAAACAGAGGTGCAAATCGCTAACACTGCCAAAACGAACCCTCCCCACTACACACTACACTGCAACAGTACGCTACAGGCATAAATCACGTGCAATGAGTCCTCCGTGACAACCTATGGCTCTGCCAAAACTTTACTAGTAACACGTAAGCTCGAAACTCAAGCCAGGTACCCACAGACAAGATTTTCGATAACCACAAAACAGTGGTCATGAGCTGGAGCCCAGCAGCACAATCCGTAGTTAAGGAGAGGGCGCCACTCATACAATTAGCATGGTAGAATGCGCAAGTACCAACGCGTCCCATTTCTCAGGCAAATCATCACCACATAGAAGTGACCCCGATCCCAGACTCACACGATCACACACCACATTATCAACAGCTAAGCATATAGAGCCAATGACCGAGGAGGGAAGGTTGGGGACTTGGGGGTGGGGAACCGACCTCGAGGATGTACTGGGCGGCGGCGACGCGGTTGTTGAGCGCGGCCCACTGAAGCGCGTGGTACCCCAGCCCGTCGGGCTCCGTCACGGAGCGGCCCTCGCGCTCGACGAGGCGGTGCAGCTTCTCGAGGTCCCCGTACGCCGCGCCCGTGTACACGTCGTCCTTGAGCGGCTCCTCCTGCCCCTCCTGCTCCACCCCCGCCGCGGCGGCCGGAGCCGCCCCGCATCCAGCTGGCGGGGAGATAGCGGCAGCGTCGCCGACCACCTCGATCTCCGACGACGCCATGCGGGGGATCGCGCGGGATTGGACTTTGTGACGCCGGCGTGGAGGAGGCAAGGACCTGCTTCACGCGGGGGCGCTCTGACTCGGTATATTTTGGTGTTCGATATTTTTTTCCTTTTTCTTTTTTGTCGGAGGCAGCCGGCCGCTGTCGAGGTCGAGCCGCCCCTGTATGACTGGTTTCCTTGGTCTCGTGACTGCTGAAGAATTTTGCGGGCCGGCGCCTCAGTTTCTTATTTGGGCTTCTGGCGTTACTAAGTTGGGTTCGTATTCGGCCCACAGTAAGGCCCGGCCTGCCCTGGATCCCAAAACCCCAATCACACATTCACACCCGTCTCTTCCGTCCTCTGCCTCTGTTCGTCCGCCCCGTCGCCGCCGGCCTCCTTCCACCGAAGAACGGCTGCCAGCCGCGGTCGTCTGCCCCCTGCGACTCGTAGTTTGGCGCTGGATTGCGGTAGAGTGGAGATCCATTCGAATTAGATCTGTTTTATTTCTCTGGTAAGGAATCCTATCTTGTTTAGTTGGATTTTTTTTAACCTCCAAGATTTACTTGTTCTGGAGAGATCTCTTGCCTGCCAGCAATGAATCCTCAAATGTTTTTTAAAAAAATTTTGAGGATCATCTGAACACCCATGGTCATTCCCACGCTAGGCTTGCCGCTGTTAATTTCGTTAGTTTCCTCTGTAGATCTCGTTTAGTCAAACCGTTACGAATTTCTTCTATATTTTTCTGTTTCCTAATTCGTTTCGTGGAATTTAGTAAAATTGACTGTTGGTTGAAATTTCCAGCTGCTGCAGATATGGAGGCGCTGCTTGGGAGCAAGAACAATGGAGGCGGCAAGGCTGCCGATTTGGCCCGGCTTCTGGTTTTCGAGGCCGCCATGGAGGTCCAAAGGTCACTTGTCGGGCTCACTGCCCTGGTAAAAGAAAAATTCTCTACTCTTTTTTTTCTGTTCTCATTTGTGTATTAACAGTTTAACACACTGCAGTAGTTGTGTTACTGTATTCTTGCGATGTGATGTGATGGTAAAGTTGCTATATTTACAATAACTTCTGCTGATTCTGACGTGGTCTCTTGAGAAATTGTTAAAGGTTCACTTGAATTTAGTTCTTTTATAAAAAATTCTGTGGTCACAAAGTATTCCCATGAAAATACCACTAGATGGTTATTCCATGATTGGTTAAAATCTTGGTTTTCTTATTTCTTTGCCTGATTGCATTTGCATATTCTTGTATTGTTCTTAAGAATATCGCAATACATGGGCAGAAATTAGGGGTAGTTTATGCAGTTGATGTATTATGGATGATGATTCACTTGGTTAGCCTGGGAACATGGTATTTTTTGTTTCCTTCAGCAAAACTATCTTTTGTATGCCGTCACCATCACTATTTAAGCTCATGAGCGACAAATTAGTTAATGTGCTGCTTGGGTAGCAGGGCTGTTTTTTCAGGTTAAAGATTAACCTATATGTATGTTCTTTTCTGCTTAAACTGTTATTTATGACCATTGAACCCATCTTCGTTTTCATTAATAAGTTGCCATTCTGTAGCAAATTCTTGCCCAAAGAACCTTAACATTTAACTAATGATGTTTCTATTGAGCCAAATGACATGATACCTTTACATATTTTATGAGCCAGAGATGGAAATGCAATGGATTTAGCACTTATTTCGTCCTTAGTTGTGTCTTAGGTGCTATCAAAGCCTGTGAAAAATTGATGTTGAACTGGGCTTTCAGGACTAGCAAGCATGTAGCTTTATTTGCATTAGTGTAGTGTTAATAGCATTAGGTGAGCTCCTATTCCCTTTTTTTTTAGGGGTCTCCTGTTCCTTTTTTCAGTCTCTTCTTCAATGCTTGAGACTGGAGCTGTTGTGATGTGATCATGTCATTATTAGGAGCTACTAGGATTTGAGGAAGCCTACTTTGGCTATTTAATCCTTGTATGTTGTATTATCAATCACTAGATCAATATCTTACAATAAAGGTATATGAAATGTTTTTTCACACTTAACATGAACATGATTAATTGTTGACCAAATTAGCAAGTAAAGTTGGGCCTAAGATACCCTATTCTTTTTTAAATCGAGTGTTTAATAACTGAATTAGCAAGTAACATCATTCTTATCTGGAAAGGAGAGCTCATGATTTTAAGATCAGTTTTATTGAGATAAGTAAAACCATAATTGATTCACTGGCATGATCTTGTGACCATTTCTATTGATATCCCTGCTCTTTATGTCATTTTCATTCTTTTTGCACTTTGAGATAGCTAATGTTCTTCCTGTCATTGTGATTTTATTAGATATTGTCACTGCAAAATGAAATATTTACATCTGGTGGAGAGCAGGATTTAATCAATAGGTATGCCCTTTTGTTTGTTGCATCATTATGCCATAGCCATGTTTGTTTATTGTCACTCGCAAAGCTGAGGATTACTTGTCTCCCTTCCTACAAGGATTCTGGGGAAAAGCAAACATGAAACTGTACCTGAGAATACGGATGATGGGGAATCTGATGATGATAATGAGGAGGGAGATGAAGAAGACGCTGAAAATCAAGAAGATGAAGATGATGCCGGTGGTGATGAAGAAGGCTCTGATGAGGAAGGGAATGAGGAGGATGACGATGATGATGATCCTGCAGCCAATGGTGAAGGAGAAAGTGATGATGATGATGATGATGACGGTGGAGAGGATGAAGACGACGACGATGGGGATGATGATGGGGAGGAAGATGAGGAAGAGGAAGAGGAAGAAGAGGAGGAGGAAGATGACGACGATGTCCCTGAACCACCCACCAAGAAGAGGAAGTGATCAATGGCGATTGAGTGGTACTACCTTAAAGGCAGGGTTGCAGCTCTGTTTACCCGTGCGTAGTGATTTACTGGTCAGTGGTAGGGGTTTTTAGCTTGGTCATCGTGGTGTACTTTTCATAGCCTAGTTTGAGAACAACAAAAAGAACATTCAATTGTGCATGTACTATTAAAACGTTAGTTATGTATCTCAGATTGCTATCAGCCCCTCCGATACTCTATGCAGCCTAGAAATCATTTTCATTGAGTCTTATTTTTATCAACCTTGTACTCAATGCCTTTTTGGAATTCGATGTGTTGCTGTGCTGTGTGTGACCTTCGTGATCATTGTAAGATGTAGTGTCATTGCATTCTCATGCTTCTCGGGTTGCTAATTCAAGTGCCAGTGGTGTAATCACCATGACCATATAGCATCTGTTAAAGGCTGACAGCACAATCCAATCGTGAAGTGTGGCAAACTAGATCATGTCCATCATCCTCTAAGAGAACCATCTAGACGAGTAATCACTATAATCATGGTTCTAGTTAATTATTTCAAGGAAAATCTCACCACCTTTGCCAAAACTATCACGAAAGTAAGTAATAGTTTCCAAAGCTATACTTCCATCTGCATGGTACCTCAAAAAAGGATAAGGAATAATTTCAAGCCAGAAGATATCAATCTCTCAAGAGAGGAAAACCACTGGGATCAATCATGATCTCATGTTATCTCTAGAAATGTCAAAGCTCACATGTTCCATTGGAGCTAATGACCTTCGCAGCTCGACTCAAAAAGATGAACAAACTCTGGGATCAAAAGAAATGGTATGACAGTAGCAAATGACTCGAACTGAAAAAAAAAGAGTTAAACCAGTACAGCGTTCAGAACTAGAGGAGCAAATATTATGTCATAGGTGCCGACAGCTAAAATACACTACTACTCTCCTTAAAAACTATGGCCTCTGTTCTGCCCATCTCGTCGTTCTAGAACCATTTGAAGAGGATGCCCCCGTGGGTGGCGAAGAAGGGGGCAAAGACAAGGGATTCGACAGCCATGAGCTTGATAAGGATGTTGAGGGAGGGGCCAGACGTATCCTTCAGAGGGTCTCCAATGGTGTCACCAATAACGGCTGCCTTGTGAGGGTCAGAACCTTTCGGGCCAAGGGTCCTGGCGTGCTCTGAAGCTCCAGCCTAAGCAAACCAAAGATCAAAATATTATTCTAAATGAAGTCTTCTAGGGTGACTTCTTACTAAAAATTAATATGCAGAAAGTGACAAAAAAAAAGGTCATCAGTAAAGACTGTGACATCACCTCAATGTACTTCTTGGCATTGTCCCAGGCACCACCAGTGTTGGACGCAGAGATTGCAATCTGAAAAGAGTAAAACAGAATAAGCAAAAGGCCTGATACAACAACTATCGTACCAAAAATTGATAGAAACAATACCAACCTGAACGCCTGAGACAAGAGCACCCGCAAGGACTCCTGAGAGGGTCTCAACTCCAAACAAAATGCCCACGATCAGTGGGGTGAGCATAACAAGAGCACCAGGGGGGATCATTTCTTTGATGGACGCATCAGTGGAGATCTTGACACAAGTTGCGTAGTCAGGTTTTGTGGTGCCTTCCATAAGCCCAGGGATGGTATTGAACTGCCGGCGGACTTCCTCCACCATCTTGAGTGCGGCACTGCCTACACTCTTCATGGTCATTGCAGAGAACCAGTATGGAAGCATAGCACCAACGATAAGTCCAATGAATACTTTAGGTGTTAGAACATCAACGGTAGAGATAGCAGCTCGGCTCACAAAGGCACCGAAGAGTGCCAGTGACACCAAGGCTGCCGAGCCAATTGCAAAACCCTGCAAATACAGAACCATAAGATAATTTTTCTAGAGGAACTTACTTGTCATGAGAGTGGTATATAATGTGCAAGTAGAAAAGATTGACTTTCTAGAGGTGTTTGAGCTCTTAAACCAAAACATATGGTGAATTCCAACCATGCACGGAAGCTACACTACATTTGCAAATGATGGCACAGCTGAAAATCTGACTTTCTATAGTCACATGGAACTGTAATATAGAAAAGGCGGGCAGCCTACCTTTCCAATTGCAGCAGTTGTGTTTCCAGCAGCATCTAGAGCATCAGTTCTCTCACGAATTCTGTGGCTCATACCAGCCATTTCAGCGATTCCTCCAGCGTTGTCACTAATTGGACCATAAGCATCAATAGCAAGACCTGTGGCAATTGTGCTCAGCATTCCAAGAGCAGCCACAGCAACACCATACATGGCAGCAAGGCTAAAGCTGAGGAAAATACTAAAAGCGATAGCAAAAATGGGGATAATGACTGATTTGTATCCCAAAGCAAGCCCAAAAATGACATTAGTGGCAGCTCCAGTTCTGCAGGAATCAGCAACGTCTTGCACAGGGCTGAAACAGAAACAACAGCGATGTCAGCAATAATATATTGAAGGCAATTCCCTTAAAAAAATAATATATTGAAAGCAAGTAAGAAAGGCCATCAATACTTGTTCGCAAGCAAAAAATCACACATACCCATATGCATTGCTTGTGTAGTACTCGGTAACAAATCCAATGATTAGACCAGCCCAAAGACCAACAGCCACACACAAGAACAGTTGCCTGATGAATTAAATCAGAATGAGATTGAAATGTGAAGTTATTTGGTAGCAAAAAAATAATTAGGACAGTTCAAAGATCAACTGCCACACATAAGACCAGATGCCTGATAAATTTAAAGCAGAATGAGATTGTAATGGCATACCAGCTTTGTACTGTCTTCTGGACACCGAAGTTAAAAATGGTGAAGGTATATGGAAGACCCAGCCAACTGACAAGTGCAATCCCAATAGTCATAACAACAGTGGATATTATAAGTTGTTTTTTGAGAGCAGGCTCTATTTCATTTACAGTTTTTATCTCAAAGAAATCTGTTGCAAACAGCGTTGTTATGAGACATCCTATAATACCCATAGAGCTGACAAGAAGGGGGTACATCATTGGAGTAAATTCAAGGTTGATTCCAAAAGATGAGATTGAGGCCACAACAAGAGCAGCACATGACGATTCAGCATATGAGCCAAAGAGATCTGATCCCATGCCAGCAATATCTCCAACGTTGTCACCAACATTGTCCGCAATGACCTGCAAGCGCGACAGGAGATCATTCTTAAAAGGGCTCAGGAACAAAAACACTAAGAGAACATGAAGTTTTCTGAAAAGTGAAATAATTCTTACAGCTGGATTTCTGGGATCATCCTCAGGAATGTTCCTCTCTACTTTACCGACAAGATCAGCACCGACATCAGCAGCCTTAGTGTAAATACCACCACCAACACGGCCAAAAAGAGCCATTGAAGAACCACCAAGACCATAACCAGTAATGGCCTCGAAAAGACCTTCCCAGTCATCACCATAATAGATTCCAAACAAGTTGATAGCAATGTAAAGAACCAAAAGCCCGCTGGCAGCAAGCAGGAAGCCCATAACGGCACCAGATCGGAAGGCAGTTATAAATGCTTTCCCAACACCCTTCCTGGCCTCTAATGTTGTCCGGGCATTCGCATAAGTTGCTATCTTCATTCCAAGAAATCCAGATACCAATGAAGTGACTGCACCAAGCACAAATGCTATCGTACTGAAGATGGCATTTGCAAGGGCAGGCTTGCAAGTCTTGTCCTTGGTGTAGTGGCAAGGCTGACTCTTTGTGCTGAATCCCTCCACAGAACCCAGGAAAAGGAATATAAGGATTGCAAAGATGCTCATGAATAGTCCAACATATTTGTACTCAGTGAAAAGGAAAGACGTTGCTCCTGTTCATAACAAAGTAGGAAACATGATTAACATTAAGGGAATTTAAGAGTTGTAAACAATGTCATTATGCTCGCTAAACAAATCATTGAAATTGGATGAAGTATTGCAGACAACAATAATATCAGCTCAGTAACAAACTACCAATAAAAGTTAAGGTGATATCGATGAAATGCAAACACTACTAAAACAAGAGAGTATTTTTTTTATGACCATCTCGACAAAAATATTTGAATTAATATTCTGGCAATAGTGGCAATTAGATTTCCACTTTTGACGCTGTCACAGTCAGAAACAGCGCCAGGGGCATGGGTCAACATCAAACCAACTGGAACAGAAAACTAAAGACAAATGTAAACAAAGACAGCCTCATGAAGGACAAAATGGTATGGTACTAATTTAAATGAGAACTATGAGATCCAATGAAAACTTATCCATCAACTGTATAAGGAAAATTATAGCGTGATGCAGCCAACTGGCGCTGCAATGGGAGCCAACCAAATCCAATCCACCAAGCTTACAAAGTGCTCCATATTAAGCCAAGTTACAAAAACACCAAGCAAACTATGCAGTGAAGGGAACAATAGTTCTAGTAGTTCACAGCCAAACTTTTAGAGATGCAACAACAGTCTGTCTCTGGAGCATCGTGCAAACAGTGAAGCCAAGTACAAGCAGCCACCTCCACACAAGTCGTCACATTCAACCAATGCAGCTCTGTCCCCAAATATTCTCAAAGAATCAAAGATGAATACAAGTCCATGAACTCGGAAACTAGTAGCTAATGTACATTCCTAGTTATCTGATTATTATTTCGACACTAGACAATGCTTGAAGAGACTATTAGAGCACGTTAACCTGACCACACCAACAAATAGCTCTGAAATGGTACCGGAACTGAACTAGTTCATTTGCAGAGATGAGCTGACTAGGCCAGTTTCTATGGTCTATGGATACCTTACGGAGTTACATGAAGATCAAATGTGTCTTGATACCGCCATGTGTATCATGAAGGATTCCAATGAATAATGAAATCATCAAAGTAGCGTAGTGTGGTTACCACAAGAAATCAAGATGGACTGTCTGGACCGTTTTGCAGGCACTATAATTTTGTTGCCAGAATCGGCTGCAGTGAAGACTGCGTGAGGACCACTTCCCACAAGAACTTATTTCTATGATCCGACCTCTTTCTCTCTAGCCCAACTTCTGGTATTTTTCGGACTGCAAGAACTTATCCCTTATCTCTTGCCCCACCGGCAGATTCTGACAAATAATGAAAGTAGATTGGTACAATATATTGCTACCATCAGTTTTGACCAACAAGTCACACTCCCAAAAGATACCCACAAGAGATATCTTGGCGGACGAGAGCTAGGTGGGGTTCAGCACATTAAGGTTTAATTACTTCACTTAGATTAGAGCACAGTAAACAAATCTTATAAGAACTCTGTTGCATAAAGTAGCAACACCAAATAGTTTAATGCGTTGCCTGCCACCTTAATTTATTAATTCAGAATGGGCAATTTGTCACGTGCACTTTGCAAAACGAGCGAATTCTTCCATCAAAAGTAGCGAGTAGAGACAAAAAAAAGAAGCTATTTACCACATCGACCGCAAGCGACGCTCCGTTCCCCTAAAAAATATCACATATCAAGCAAAGCAAGATCAAAACATCGCACGAGGAGCAGCAATTCGGCGCCTAAACCGCTAAACAACAACGAATATTTCGATCATTTCCAACAAAATTCGACTAAAAGAGGGCCTAAGACCTCGTGTAAATCTCGTCACGGTCGCGAATCCACCCCAAAACAGAGAGGACTAAGCCCCGCGTGCATATCCCCTCAAAGAGTCATCAGAACCCAGAGCGTCTCACCTTCGGAGATGGCGCTCTGGATCTCAGCGCACTTGAGAACGACGTTGTGGTCGTTGAGCCCCTCCTCCTCCTCGATGAGGTAGTCGCTCGGGCCGCTCTTCCCCGCGCCGCCGTCCGCGCGCCCCTCGGGGGAGAGCCGCACCTTGGAGACCAGCAGCCACTGCAGCACCGCGAACGCGATGCCCACGGCTGCCGCGACCGGGATGAGCACCTGCGTCGCCAGCTCCGGCAGGATCGCCGCCGAAGCCATCACCGTAGACTACTCCAACGACCTTTTGGATTTCCCTTCTCGAAGTTTTCGGCCTAACGAACCGGAGAGAAACGAGGGGGGAAGCGAGGAGAGGCGAGCAGGGTCGCGGCCCGCCCTTATAAAGGAGGGGGTAGACGACGAGCAGAGCAGCAGTGAGGTAGGGGAGAAGGGTATTTTTCGACATCTTGGTTTATAGGAATTTCGTGGGGGCTAGGCTTTTTGTGTTGCGAAATTGATCAGTAACCCAAACGCTACCAAAAAGTTACCCAAGACAAAATATCATGAGTTGTAAAGAAGTTGCGAGTACGTATTTAGCGAACGGTGCAGTTGTCCCCAGTGAGTCTGGTGTCAATGTAAGTTGAGTCCAGAAAGTAAAAACAATATATTTCTTTCTGAAATCACACAAAAAAAAACAATATCTTACGTGCACAAGTGCATCAATACAATTGAGGATGTATGTTCTTGTCAATCCATCTATCTCTTCATCCCGTATTGGTTATCAATTTTATCTAGTCCATGTAATACCAACCATCATTGACGATACTTTAACACTTCTAGTTCATATAGAGTTCGAATGAGTTTTGGGTTAATTCAACTCTTTTCCAAAACGACTCGCTAACTTTTCACGGCTCGCTGATCACTTCCATCGGACGTACGCCGCTATGCCAGCTGCGCGCTATGGCGAGACGTGCCGCGCGCGGCTCAGATGACGACACAAAAGCACTCATTAAAGTGGCATTAAGACGACGCAACGTACCAAATGGGCAAGCCGTTTTATGGAGCAGCGTGCGCCGCCGCTCACCTCTTCAGATCTTTTTTTCCCGGGCTGCGTACACTACACAGGTCACAGGTCACAGACAGCCATGGCGTCCGTCTCGTCTTTGCCTCACCAGCCGTCCAGCCCACAGAAAACGGCAAAACCCGGAGTACGGTAACGTGGCTCCTCTGTACAGGCCAGAGCTAGCAAACTGACTCGAGCCGCGGCATCTTCCAAAGTGATTCGATGAACATGAACTCTTCATTGTTTTTTTTTTAAAGAAAATGTTGTGTTCATTTTTCATCGTTAAAGAATTGTTGCAACGGACACGCGCAAGCGCAGTAGAAATATAATCGAGAGGAAAGGAATCTTATATTTTCTAACTTTCAATTAGCTGAAAGTATTCAGTTATTTGCTACTTTATATTTTAATTTTTTATATAATTATTTATATAATAATTATAAATTATTAAATCTAGATTTAATAACCAAATGAGGTGACTAAAAATTATCTAAAACTTCCGACAAATTTCATGGAGTGGCTCGCGTGCGCCAAATATTAAACGGAATTAAAGGTACTGAGATAATTAGTCGAAGTGCGAAAGCTACTTTTTGATAGACCAAAACATGAAAGCTACTTTCTGTTAGACCAAAAACATGGGAGAGTTACTAGCGAGCCCTGGATGTGGCAGTTGTTGTTACGCTTTTTCTTTTTGTTTCACAAGCATCATGTCGTTTGATCCCATTTTGAAAAAAAAAAGCATTTCTATGTGATACTTAGTTGTTCGCAATATAGTAGTATATGCAAAGAACAACTAACCAATCTACTTTGAACGTTTGCAATACGTTGATTTCATTGGCTCACTATGTCAAATGAATCTCAAAGCACAGGTTAAGGCTTGGCTCGGTCAGTGGTCGAGGATAATAATGCTATGCGTCGGCCTAGTTTTTTCACAAAGATCATGTGATCCTCATGTAAGAGATGGAGAGGGTTTAGAGATTTCTCGTCCTACGTAAAAAGGTTTTCTTTTAGTAATAAAATATCTCGGGATGATCTTACCCTTCGCAAGATCGAGTTTAACATTGCCAATATTTTCTTTATTAGAGGGAAAAAAAAGGATAAGCTCGTCTATTGTCTACATCAACTGGTATGAATCAACTCGTCCAAATGGTTTAACAGTCCCTTCATATAAGCTAGAGTAGATAGCAGGCCGTGCCAAAATCTTATGCGAGTAGAAACTACTCTGAACATATAAAAGGGAAAACATTAATATAAAGACAATCAAGTTGTACTCAGCTTTGAAACAAACTAGATTTGATACTAACCGCTTGTGGTTTATATCATGTGAAGGATCATTGTCCTTGCATGCCTTTACAATGTTAGGGTGTGTTTGACAGAGTTTATGAAGTAAATTATATTGTAATAAGTCATAAGCTCTGTCGAATAATTATTTTGCATAAGTACTTATTACAATAAATTCTCATAAATCATTTATCTTTTTATACTAGAATAGCAAAGCCAGTAAACATTTACTTTTTGGGCTTATGGACCATTAAACATGAATAAACCATTTCAGAAAAATAGGATAATTAATCCTAAAAAACCAGATAATCTGTTTTGCCAAATGGATTGACAGCTTATGCTATAATAAGTCAGATAAGTCAGAAAAGTACTTTTTACAAATAAGCTAAAACAAAAAATCATTTTTAATATAAACATAAGTCCTGCCAAGGGCAAACCTTTAATCAGCATTTGGAGTAAGTTTAACACGTACATTTTCCTTTTTGACAAGTTCGGATGTACTTCGAGCTGGTTATTTTAGATATGCTGCATGGAGTGTATGGACAATCCACGACATATATAGAAAGTAACGTAAAAAGTTGATGCTAAACCGTGTTGGGGTCTCTGAGATTAATCTTGTTGAACTGACGATTGTTAACTCTCGAGTGACTTATAACTTCAATCAGCTCTTTTTTTTCTTTACAAAATTGATGAATTATACAGAAATCAATTACAACAATCAAAATATAAATCAATTTAGACAATAGTAACACATGGTTTTGTGGTTTCCGCAAGATTGTTTGGTTTGGTTTGCCAACATGTAGCACCTTTGAAATCTTAATACTTGATGTTCTATTGTGATTATAATACTTGATCTTAAGACAACTTTCCTTAGCTCCTTGAGTAATTTAATAGTTTGTTCAGTACGAATTTACAAGATCATGTTAGCTTCAGCCTTCAGGTTCTTTTATCTATGGGGATTCATTTTCCATCTACCATTGTAACTTTCTGTAGATGAAGTTTCTCGAAAATAAAGTTAATAAGAAGATGAAACCCCCTCAATCACCCAACATAAGTCCTTGTTTTACTCTTCATATACATACAACTGAGTGGACCTCACTTTTTCCACATTCACATCTTGCTAGGAACATATTCCAATGCATAATGATATTGATATGTATATTCCTCACTAGATGGGCCTTTTTACATCATGCAAATTCCGTCGCTATAGATTGGTAGCTTGCGTGGAACGCCACTGAAGAACACCGTATCTTGTCCGAACCAACAAGGAACACCGAAAACACCATTGCCATACACTGTCATCTCAGATGGATAAGAGAGGATGAACCAGTTTCAGACCACAAAGTTCAGGCCACAGTAATTCAGAAAACTGTCCTCGGATAAAATAATTCAAAGAACAGATCCTATAACAGGCTTGCAGCACTAGAAATGCACAATCTCAATCATATATCAGGAAAATAAAGAGTGGAGAACAGAGAATGAGCATCTAAACGCACGCATATCCCGCGTACGTGTGATTCTCTGAATGTGGCTTATCGTTTTCAGACTCCAAGGTGTGTGACCTGGCTCTGACAGAGATAATATGCCCCCTGCATGCAGCTATTGGTGCTCTTATCTCTTTCAGGCCGTTGCAGGACACAAGTTCCTACGGTCATGGATGGATGATCAGTTGGTGTTGGTGGTATGCATTGTTGATCATATGTAGGTCCAGAGTCCTTGTCGACTACAATTTTGGTGCATCCTTTTCTCTTAACCAAAGTTACTCTTCCAAATTATTAGACACAGAGCTTGGAAAAAGGTTGGTATTCTGCTTACTTTGAGATTCTTGAAGAAGCAGGAGAGTGGTGTGCGTTGACAGGGATGGAGTGTGCTTATGTTCCAGAAACTTCAGCTAGTTCAAGCATTAACTCAGAGTTGGGAGCTGTTCCTCAAAGTGTTGGGTCCAATAGAGCTATCAGCTGCAGAGTTTGTGTACCGTCCGTGCCAAACACTGTTACTTGGTTTGCAAGCAACGTACTAATTGACCTGAAATTATAAAACCAAAGTCACCCATTATATTACTTGGCACCAAGGTTAAGCACAAGATACTTTTCCCAGATAATTATCTGCAACAGTTGAACTTTACTCCTGGAGTCGTGTACGTTTCAGCATTGCGCCCAACCGTGTTAGTGTATCAGCTGTAGTATGGAGAAAAATATAAAACTTTTCAACCGTCAGAAAAGAGCTTGTTGAAAGAATTTACCGAACAAATTTCTCTGTGCCGCTCTTCAGGTTTCGTTAGCCATAGTGACTCGTGGCGTTGTCGAAATACAAACTTGTGTATCTGTTGCTTGTGTCAGTGTTCAACTGTTCATTCGAGTGACCAGCTCTCTCTCTTTTTGAAGGGACCAGCTCTTGTATTTAGCTTGGTATGACGTTTGTATTGTAGAGCAAAGCTGAACAAGTTCATTATCAAACAAAAAAAGCTGAACAAGTTGGTCGAAGACTCGAAGTGGCGACTAAATTCTGGCATCACTATAAACTACTTTTTCTTTACTCAGGAGAGCATGACTCCTTTAGTGAAGAGAATCTGTTCTCGCATCACGTCAATATCATAGTCGCGGAATAAGTTTCGTCTTGTTAGGTATCGATGATGGATCGATCTATGATTGAGCTGAATTGCTTGACGAGTCATCCTTGACGATGGATCGGCCAGACAAGAATCTTAAAGCACCTAAATGTATTCCTGCAAGGCCGCAACCGCCCTGGCAATTTTATCGTTCTTTTCTACAGATAAGCAAGAATGATTAAGCATAAGAACACAGACCGATCATCTTCACACAAAATTCTTCAGCTTCGTGTGGAACTGGAAAACAATGTTAGTTGATGTCTGTTATTGTTTATTGGAGTAGTAGGTAGGTTGCTAAGCTTAACCTCAGCAAGAACACAACAACTTTGTTCACTCAAGATTTAACTGTTTGCATTAAGTGGTACTTTTCACCATTGTAGTAGTTGGCATGCGGGAACAGTGACAGCAAGAACGATCCTCATGTGAGCAAATCAAGAGTTGGCACCCGTTTTGGTCTTTCGGCATTTAGTTCAGGACGAAGCCATGCATCCATGATGATTAATATCAAAAGGGGCTTTCATTTTGTTTTCTGAGAAGGAAACATTTTCTTTCCCCTCTCTCTCTGCTTTTTTTTGTCTGAATTTGAGCTTATGTCTCGTTTGCTTTAAAATAAATAAATAAATCATAGAGTCAAATCAAAACACTATCTGTGGCCGAAAGCCCCTGGATTTCAGTAATATATAACATGGGATGAAAAAAATGGTCGAACATTTGTAAAAAGATCAATCCCACAACGGCCTTGATCGGATAGAGCAAAATTCTCTGTGTGTGTATTTGGATCGGAGTGGGTTTAAGTGAAAATGAGTTTATTTTCTACTACAATACATGTGTACTAATTTTTCTCAAAACAAGGTTATTTTTAGTCCCATTTTTATTTTATTCTGAGGTATATTGATCCTCTTGCTTACACAGTTGAACAAACAATTTGGGCCCTATAAGCAGAAAAGAGCAAGTATTACGGTCCATTGGGCCAGAGTCTCTAGTATGCGCTGCTTTCATTCCAGTTTCGAATTTTCTTTGATTTTAACAAAAGAATGCAAGAGCTTACGAGCACATGATCAGTGAGCGTGTCCGAAAGTTGTACAATCCCAAATCTTTAGGTGAATAATAGGAGGAAACTTGGGAATAAATGCTGCAAGTACCATACTCTCTCTGTTTTAAAATTGTTATCATCATTGATTTTTTATTATCTTTAACCATTCATCTTATCTAAAATATTTATTTTAAATATGAAAATTCATAAGTTAGACTCCCTCCGTTTTAAATTCATAAGTATTTATATTTATCTAATAATAAAATAAATTATAAAAAAATATATGATATTTTTTATTTTTTTAATAAAATGAATGATCAAAGATAACAAATTTTTTCTAATAATGATAATAATTTTAAAATGGAGAAAATACAAGACAAACACATCATACAACCAAAACAATGGAAAACTCAATCAGTTGATTCAAACAAAAGTTTTCCTCTTAAAGATCGTTTCAAAATGTCACTAGCTAACCAATCCAATTAAACAAACATTTATGTTGTGGTGCCACCGCCGCATTGTGAGTCTACTACTCACTCCATTATGAGGACAGCTTTTTGTCATTATTTTTTCAATAACAATTCCAGCGTTTTTTTTTTTCAATTTGGCTATTTCGCCTCACCTCCTCCGCTCCTTTCCTGTTTTCTCCTCCCTTCGCCTCGCTTCCACTCTTTCGTTGCCCGATCTCGCCGGGATCTCCTCGCCGGCGCGCGGCGGCGGCGGAGATGGCGGGAAACGACAACTGGATCAACAGCTACCTCGATGCCATCCTTGACGCTGGCAAGGGGGCCATCGGCGGCGACCGCCCCTCTCTCCTGCTCCGCGAGCGCGGCCATTTCTCCCCCGCGCGATACTTCGTCGAGGAGGTCATCACCGGCTACGACGAGACCGACCTCTACAAGACATGGCTTCGTGTACGTTCATCGCCGTCGGGGGCACCAAAATTCCACCTGTCTTCTGTTTCTTCTTCTCCACTCCATTGTTATTCGTGTGATTTCCTTGACCGATCTGAGCGTGCCGTGTCCGCAGGCGAACGCGATGCGGAGCCCGCAGGAGAGGAACACGCGGCTGGAGAACATGACGTGGAGGATCTGGAACCTCGCGAGGAAGAAGAAGGAGGTGAGCTTAACTCTTTCTTCGACTCTCTCTCTCTCTCCCTGGACAGTGCTAGCTCAAATTGCCACTTGATGTTGGATGGTATTGTGATGACGATTTCGTGTAGAGGTTGATCATTAGCTGACTTAGATCGCCCAGCTGTTTTGCTTTGATAGCGCTAGAGGTTGCACAGATTTTGCGTTTTTTGATGTTTTGGACGGCATCGGAACGGCAAAGCATTCTATTGTTTTGTGGAGTACACATGACATTCATACTGAAACATTATACTGCATCCTTTGTAATATTTTGACCAAACGGAGATGACTAAAGTGTTAGCTAGTTTGTTGCACATTTTTCTGAGCTGTTTTGAGACGGCGTTGGTCTCTGATAGAGCTTTTAAAAGATAGACTTTGCCAACTGCTAACTTTCTCAGCTTCTTCTCATTTGTTTCTATTCACTCAGTGACTGGTTATTCTTGTCAAATAAGTAGCACAATAGTGTCAGATGCTAGGAACAAGAGAATTTCATGGATAGACACTGCCTACTAGCTGCGTAACTGACCAAATGGAATATATGCTGACACCACACCATCCTATTCCAGCATCTGTTTTGTCTATTGTGAAAGCTCTCTCCCTGGGTATTATTGTGTCGTCTCAGGACACAGGATATTCCATTTTGGCTACTTCCTCCATCATATAGTTGAGAACTTTAATCTGGGAAGCAGTGGCGGATCTAGACTTGTATGTTAGGATATGCCACAAAAAGATTTATGTAAAGAAAATGCTATTGTTGAGAATTGAACTCAAGATCTCTATGTATTAGAACTAACTATAACAAATAAACCAGTTGAGCTATGCTTTTTTTATGAAATTAGATACTAAATTATTATTTTTATACCCACTTTACACTATATGTATTAATGTATACCAAAATCTTGGGTATGCCATGGCATATATGGCATACCCCCTAGATCCGCCCCTGCTGGGAAGACACATTTTACATGTGTAATCCGCCGACAGTTTATCTGTAAACTCTCATAGTTTACAAAATTTCTCTTTTAATACTGTAGTCTATTAGTTACCCAATGTTGTGTCAGTCCTATGTCATATATTAATCTTATATCAAAGAATACAAAAGCTCTTATGCTTCTATTCCTATCGGAAGGTAAGTAATGCTGTGCATATGTGTGGGTTCTTAATCTTCCTTTTTCGTTCTTTTTTCTCATATACATGATTGGTTATGCAGTTTGAGAAAGAAGAAGCCTGCCGTTTGTTGAAGCGCCTTCCAGAAACTGAGAGAACACGAACTGATGCTACTGCAGATATGTCTGAAGATCTGTTTGAAGGAGAAAAGGGAGAGGATGCTGGTGATCCATCTGTTGCCTACGGTGACAGCACCACTGGGAGTTCACCTAAGACGAGTTCAATCGACAAGCTGTACATAGTACTGATCAGGTATATAGAATGTCTCTTTAAATAAAATGCTCTATTTTTTTTAGTGATTTCTTCAACACAACAAAAGAAAGAAATACTCCCTCCGTTCCAAAATTGTTGTCACCATTGATTTTTTTTTTGTTACCTTTGACCATTCGTCTTATTCAAAATATTTGTTTAAATATGAAAAGTTATAAGTTATATTTAAATTTTGTCTAGTGATAAAATAAACCATGAGAAAATATATGATATTTTTTGAATAAGACGAACGGTCAAAGATAACAAAAAAAAGTCAATAGCAACAATAATTTTGGAACAGAGGGAATAACTTATTAGTCCCCTTATTAGCGAATTTTGTTAGGGGTGGGGGCTTTCTTCATCCATACCTTCGTAATTTAGAGCAATCTTCAAAAAGATGTGTATCATTGTTATTCATACAACAATCTAAAGGAGGTTTTTACTGCAGTATAAGCTTTCTCAACCAGTATATGCTTTTTACTGCAGTCTACATGGTCTGGTCCGTGGTGAGAATATGGAGCTTGGCCGAGATTCAGATACTGGTGGCCAGGTAATGTTCCTGCACTTAGCTAATATGTAAAACAACACTTATTGATGTATGCAACTTCATGGCATGTTGACATAGATTAAAAGTCCTTCTAAGCTTTCAAGGTTAAATAGGTCCTATATAGTATCCAGTGGTTGCTGTGTGATTGCAGTTATATGCTTTGCCTTTTGTGATAATTAATATGTTAATTCTTTTTTCTCAAGCACCTAGATCTTTACAGCTCTGATTTTATTACATAATAGATCACACTCCTTTACTATTTTAGAAGTTAGAAATAAACATATCCTACTGATAAGTAGGACGTTTAATATACTCCTGTTCATACTTTTCTATGTGAGATTTTCCATCAGGAGGAAGACCAGATAATTGCATAATTTTACTTCAATTTATTTTGTAGGTCAAATATGTGGTTGAGCTTGCTAAAGCATTGAGTTCATCTCCTGGAGTTTACCGAGTTGATCTGCTAACAAGACAAATCTTAGCACCGAATTTCGATCGTAGTTATGGTGAACCTGTTGAAATGTTGGTGCCAACAAGCGGTAAAAACTTGAAACATGAAAGGGGAGAAAGCAGTGGTGCGTACATCATTAGGATACCGTTTGGTCCAAAAGACAAGTATCTGGCTAAAGAAAATTTGTGGCCTTTCATTCAAGAATTTGTTGATGGTGCACTCAGCCATATTGTGAGGATGTCAAAAACCATAGGTGAAGAAATCGGCTGCGGGCACCCAGTATGGCCTGCTGTGATTCATGGGCATTATGCCAGTGCAGGAATTGCTGCTGCTCTGCTTTCTGGAGCACTTAACATTCCTATGGCCTTCACAGGACACTTTCTCGGTAAAGATAAATTGGAAGGGCTTCTCAAGCAAGGGCGACAAACAAGGGAACAAATAAATATGACATATAAAATAATGTGCCGAATTGAGGCAGAGGAATTGTCACTTGATGCATCTGAAATCGTCATTGCAAGCACTCGGCAGGAGATTGAAGAACAGTGGAACCTGTATGACGGTTTTGAGGTTATACTAGCAAGAAAGCTTCGAGCCAGAGTTAAACGTGGTGCTAATTGTTATGGCCGTTATATGCCTCGTATGGTTGTAAGTATACACATTTTCTAACCCTTGTGTGATAACAGATCATGACAACGGTATTTTTAAATTAGCACCAGATGCATGGCAATTATCTATTATGAGTTGTGACTCTTTTTACATTAATTTCCCTTTTACATGCTCTGCAGATTATTCCTCCTGGAGTTGAATTTGGTCATATCATTTATGATTTTGATATGGATGGTGATGAAGATAATCCGTCCCCTGCCTCAGAGGATCCGCCTATTTGGTCTCAGGTCACTGATTTTTTTGCCAATAGTGCTAATAGGACCTTATCTACTAGTGAATTTGGTTTATCTCTTGTATATCTATGTTTAAGCACTGATGGTACATATATATACACCTGATGGCAGATAATGCGCTTCTTTACTAACCCTAGGAAGCCAATGATTCTAGCTGTTGCTCGTCCGTATCCTGAAAAGAATATTACAACACTTGTCAAGGCCTTTGGGGAATGTCGGCCGTTGAGGGAGCTCGCAAATCTTGTAATATTCAATTTCATTCTCTTGATGTTCTGTATTTCCTTTTACAATTTCATGACCACAAAACATCTTGTGTCGAATGGTATTAGACTTACTTTTGATTTTATGCCGCAGACATTGATAATGGGTAACCGTGAAGCTATTTCTAAGATGCACAATATGAGTGCTGCTGTCTTGACATCAGTGCTGACATTGATTGATGAATATGACTTGTACGGTCAAGTAGCATATCCCAAGCATCATAAGCACTCAGAAGTTCCTGACATTTATCGTTTGGCCGCAAGAACAAAGGTATGCTGCTTTGGAATCACTACTTTACTGGAAACTCTGCTGTATCCTTTTATTTTTGCAATCTTTTTTTCCCTGTGGTCTGAAGCAGTTATTGATCTTTCTCCAGGGTGCTTTTGTAAATGTAGCTTACTTCGAACAATTTGGAGTTACTCTGATAGAGGTCAGAACTCTTGTGATCCTAATTAACTGCTGTTATAACCTTGTCCTTCAGTGTCCTAAATCCAACCACTTTGTTGTACCTATGACCAGGCCGCTATGAATGGTTTGCCTGTAATTGCAACAAAAAATGGAGCCCCTGTTGAAATTCATCAGGTTTGTTTGCCTTCAATTATTTTGGCATTGTTAACTGTAATTCAGCTTCTCAAATATATCTACTAATTGCATTGTCCGGCTCTCTTGTTTTTTTGGTGTATGAAAATACAGGTGCTGAACAATGGTCTTCTTGTTGATCCACATGATCAGAATGCTATTGCAGATGCACTATATAAACTTCTTTCTGACAAGCAACTTTGGTCAAGATGCAGAGAGAACGGGCTGAAAAATATTCACCAATTTTCCTGGCCTGAGCACTGCAAGAATTACTTGTCAAGGATATTGACTCTTGGTCCAAGGTCTCCTGCTATTGGTAACAAAGAGGAACGGAGTAATGCACCTATTTCAGGAAGGAAACGTATGATTGTTTTTTCTGTAGACTCTGTTAGCAAGGAAGATTTAGTCCGAATCATAAGAAATTCTATGGAGGTTATACATACAGAAAAGAAGTCGGATTCAACTGGTTTTGTGTTGTCAACGTCACTAACAGTATCAGAAATACATTCACTGCTAGTTTCTGCTGGGATGCTTCCTACAGATTTTGATGCCTTCATCTGCAATTATGGGAGTAGCATTTACTACACTTCATATTCTGGTGAAACGCCGAGCAATTCTAAGGTTACATTTGTATTAGATCAAAATCACCAGTCACATATTGAGTATCGTTGGGGTGGAGAAGGTCTAAGGAAGTATCTAGTGAAGTGGGCTACTTCAGTGGTAGAAAGAAAAGGAAGAATTGAGAGGCAGATTATTTTTGAAGATCCAGAGCATTCTTCAACCTTTTGTCTCACATTTAAAGTGGTCAATCCAAATCATGTAAGCCTTTTATTTCTAGTAATCTTTTTTAATTTCTGGAAACTTCTATCATTTCAAGTATTTCACCTCATTCCATCCATATTTCTTTGATATGACAAATTTTCTTGCTGCAGCTACCTCCTTTGAAAGAGTTGAGGAAGTTGATGAGGATCCAGTCACTCCGTTGCAATGCTCTATATAATCACAGTGCTACCAGACTGTCCGTAGTACCTATTAATGCATCACGTTCTCAGGCTTTAAGGTTTGGCATTTCTGACTCCTGCTATTTATTTATCTCTATTTACAGTCTAAGTGCTTCAGCATTTTAGGTTGCACTTGATAAAAAAATGCCATGAAAATTTATTTGTTTAAATAAAGAATGGCATGCTGAATTTTTCCTATACAAGTACAGGTTGGGTAGGCCACACACTTCATTTAGTGCCTACTGTGTTCAAATAGCCTACTGTGTTCAAATAACCTCACGACAATTCATTTTGATGAGTTCAAGTTTCTGTAAAAGGCAATAACAGTAGGCCACGAACTCAATTTAGTGCCTACCATGTTCAAACAACCTCACGACAATTGATTTTGATGGATTAAAGTTTATGTCGAAGGCTACAACTTTCATGTCTTTGCACTTGCTAGATGTTTGATAGGATGCCTTTTGCTTTAAGTTGACAAAGGGTACTATTCTTTCTCCGGTTCTATCAAAACGGATTATCGAGTATCTCCCATGAGCTTCTTGGCATCAGGGACATGTATTGTTCCTTCCCTGACCAAAATGTTTTATTCCTTTGCTAGGTACTTGTCTGTGCGTTGGGGGATAGAGTTGCCAAATGTTGCAGTCCTTGTCGGTGAAAGTGGTGACTCAGATTATGAAGAACTGCTGGGAGGTCTCCACAGGACGGTCATCCTGAAGGGAGAATTCAATGTCCCTGTGAATCGGATCCATACTGTCAGGAGATACCCCTTGCAGGATGTCGTCGCACTTGACAGCTCAAATATCATCGGCATTGAGGGTTTCTCTACCAATGACGTGAAGTCTGCGCTGCAGCAGATGGGCATATTGACACAATGACGACACCACGTCACCACCTGTTTCCGTGGGACACGTCCTTAAAAAGGAAAAAACTGAAAGGGAGACGAAGCAAATACAACAGTTTCCATGTTTGATGGAAATGACGATTTTGTTTGTAGGTTGTAGAGTTTTGTGCGTGTGTGTGGTCTATTCTTGAGCTGTGAATAACTGTCCCCTTTTGTTTGTACTACGCCCAAATTTTGAAGTGAGAACACTACATCAAAACTGGGTCCATATATTGATAGTGGGAAGCAGAAGAAAAGAATGATTCAGAACGAGAACCTTCATTCTTTTTTTTCCCCCTTCCCTACTGAGATGTACAAGGTAGGCATTCGAGAGAAAGATGCTCTATGTACATATTTTACTCTCTGTACTCTATTCTTCGGTATTTGCCTAGTTACTGGGTGGAATATCATCATATGTTTTGCTTCTTTGTCAAAACCTGGGGGCTTGGAGCGGAAAGCTGAAGTTTATTTGTGCCCCGGGGGATGCAACAACACGCTGGAGGAGGCTTCACGGACGTGCATGTCGCAATCCTTGCCTAATTCCCCGTGCGATCGCGTCACCAGTGCTCAACTGTCATTTGCCGGCGGCCTACCCACCACAACCGGGACCGGGCAGCAGCCGCCGTCGCGTTGCGCCTTGCTGTGCGGAAGAACGAATCCGTGGCCGTTGCGCGCCTGCACACGCCAACCGCAGCTTGATTTGTGCGAAACACTGTTCTAACGGCAGGAATCGCAAGATCTCGCTTCTCGCCATGAGCTCGGCTGCGGCTCACGTAAACGAGACTGAATTCCACCACGCCGGTCCCGTCCGATGCTTCGAGCAGCGCGGTCCATCTCGAGAGCACGGATCAGTTCCGCGGACTCCAGCAGACAAAGCTCGAAAGGACGCGGTCGGCCATTACCCACTGGAAAGCCACCACCTGTTCAGTTCAAAAGAAAGAAAGAAAAAAGCCACCACCTGTTTCATTCATCGTATAGGCGGATAACGTCTGGCGACGGGGAAGGTGGATTCTTTGCGAGCGACATGTTATCCATCAACAAGTTATCCAAACGAGGACGAAAGAAAAAGGTAGACGCCGTGATTGGGATCTGCCTACACGTATACCTGGCCAGCAAGGCATCTACCTGCAGGCTGCAGCAGCAGAGCGATAGAAGCTAACGGTGTATAATAAGGATTCTTATGATATATTGCTACCGGTTACATCTCTAAAGTATACAAGAGATTCTAACAAAAAAAAACCCTATTATATAGTGCTGAAGATCTGTTCTAAATTATTGTTACTCTGTAGTGCCCTGCGTAGACATTCCATTCCAACATCCAAAAGCCCAAAAAGCAGCACAAAAGCAAAGAAATTCCGGAGGACATTAGTATAAGGGTGACTTCGCCTCACACGACACGACTCGGGCGAAGAAAACCGTAGCAGACCGTCAAAACCAAACCGATTTTGACCAACCAATTCCCCACCGGAAAATCGACGCCGGCGTCTCCCCAACCCCTCCACCGGCGAATCTCGAGCGAAGCCGCCCCGGAGCCCGGAACCAGCACTCAAGTGCGCTCCCTGTCCCGTCGTGGATCTCCGCGTGAGGAGGGCGTCACCGGCCGGATCGCCACGGACCAGATGGTCCCCGGTGCCGGCGGGGGCGAGTAGCGCGGCGGCGAGCGACGGACGGATCGGCGGCGCGGTGAGGCCAGGGCGTGGGCAAGGGCCACCATGTCTGCGGTAGTGTGCGGCAAGAGGTCCTCTTCCATTTTCGGCGACGAGCTCATCCCTTCCTCCTCCTCCTCCCCTCCATCCCCGCACCATCAGCATCCTTCCAAGCGATCCCGCTGCTCCCCGACCCGTGCCTTCGACGACGCCGCGATACGGAGGGAGGCGCTTGTCCATCACCTCCTCACCCTCTTCCCCCACATGGATCCGCAGGTTCGTTTTTTTTTTTTTTTTTTTTTTTTTGTTGTTTGCTTATTCCTTTACCATTGAGGAATTATGGTGGGAGTTGGCGTGTGGATGCCGAAAGGTGGCACCTTTCTGTCGTCTCGGTCCTGCTAGGCGTCGATTCTTATATTCATAGGCGCTCGGAGCTGAGGATCAGAGAATTAGTTATTTTTGTGTGAAATGGTAACCCATTCCTCTAGTAAATTCATGATTTTACAACTACTCTTACGGTAAATATTTGCGTTGTTGTATGTGGTATGCCCCACCATGTTAGCTTATGCCCATGCTGTTGGTATATCTGATGCTGTATTCTTTGTTTGAGGTATATCTTGTTTGTTGTGTGCACGAGTTTCATTTTGACTCTTGCCATTTTATAAGCTGGCCTTGGGTGCATTGTCTTGATCCTGTCTGTAGCTATATGATGTAGGTTTTTATCTTTAGGATACTGATTTTAAAAATGATACCCTTCCCAGCGGCAGGCCTTACCCCCGCCTGTGCAATGCGGGGAGACCGCGGCTCGAACCTGGGACCTGTTGGTTACAGGCGGTATGCTCTACCGCTGCACCAGGCCCGGCCTTTTTATACTGATTTTAAAAATGATGTCAGTTGCTTGAAAGAGCTCTTGAGGCATCTGGAGATGATTTGGATTCTGCAATAAAGTGTTTGAATGAGTTGCGTCTGGAGTCAGAGGCTCTCATATTGGCTTCTGTGTCTGAATCAGAGAACAGCCTATCAACAGCTCTTAAGTTGTCGGCTGAAGGTATGGTTCTTTAACCTAAAACAGTTGCATGTCAAAACATTGTGGCATCTGTAGTCGCATAATTATGTCTCCAATTTGATCATTGGTAAGGGCTTGTTAGATTACAAATCTACACTTGCTTTATGTTGTTTATCAATGTTGGAAAAACCGTGATGGTAGAGGTGTCTTTAGTTTTCTTTCCGTAATTCAAGCATATTATTATTTTCTGTCAATCCAAATCTCCCATCGTGCATTTGACAAGGTTTCATTCTCTGTAGTAATGTTAAGTAGCCGTGAGCACCTGTACCTTTTATATGCTAAAATCAGGATTTTTAGCTGCATCACTCTGGTTTCAATTGGACTACCATGTGTATTTTTTTTGTGGGTTGTACCTTAGCTTCTGTTAATTCTATGTATGATACATCGGTATGCAACTAACTCATACTGCTACAGCTTTCTGAATCATTTCTATTTTCTTTTGCAAACCATTCCAAATGTGAACTTACGAAGGTTCTCCACTTGTATAGGTGCTGTTGGTAATGGCCATTTGGATGTAGTTACTGAAAACCCATCTATAACTGATAGTTGTCAGACAAGTCAGCATAGCTCTGAATGGGTTGAGCTATTTGTCAGAGAGATGCTGAGCTCCTCCGACCTAGATGATGCACGAGCTCGTGCCTCAAGGGCTTTGGAGGCATTCGAAAAATCCATCATGGAGCGAACAGGGGCTGAAGCAGTGCAGAATTTGCACAAGGTAATATGGAACACATTGCATGCTGTTTTGATGTGTAAGACATGTGCTCCTTTTGAAAGCTTAAGTTGTTACTTTTTTTTAATTTTTCCATAGGAAAACGTGATGCTGAAGGAACAACTGGCAGTAATTATGCGGGAGAATGCAGTTCTGAAGCGGGGTGTTGCGATACAACATGAGCGCCAAAAAGAGTTTGATGTGAGAAGTCAGGAGGTTCACAGCCTCAAACAGCTGGTTTTGCAGTACCAAGAGCAGCTTAAAACACTTGAGGTATTTCCCCAGTCCCCCATCCAGTGCTATTTTGATCCTTACATTTTGTCCTACCAAAAGGTTAATTGTTAGCTGTGGTTCATTGCAGATAAATAATTACGCGCTTAGAGTGCATTTGAAGCAGGCTCAACAGAACAGTTCTATGCCTGGGCATTTCCCCCCTGACGTCTTCTAATAAACCTCACGGTTTTATCCCTCTCATACTAAACACCATTGAGATGTGAAGCGAGGGATTAACCTATTGCTACTGCAATAGGTAGACTCGGCTCTGATAAGCTGAGGGGTCAAATGTTGCATAGATCACCAATGCAACGACGAATGCATCAACGGCAAGTTGTGTGTGCAGCAGGAAGCAAATGCTAGGCTTGCACTGCATTTGGTGCCTAGTGCTTGCTTATAGCATTTGTTATGTGGTGTGTGTGTATTGTAAGTTGCAATAGGAAGGTCAATCGATGTAACTTAGAGCATATGTATACTGAGATAAGGATGTAAAATTATTTATTCTTTTTTTTAAAGGTTATCTTCGTCAGAACTCGGAAGACTGTGGAGTGGTGATTTTAGTGTGATGTGATTATGCTGGTGCCGTCTCTGTTCCTGTGTGGAGTGGTGATTTCTGCTCTGTTGTTTGTAAGTTGAAATGTTTGGTAATAATAAAATTAGTTCACAAGGTATGTACTTAATTCAGGTCTCACCGTAACTGAATTATTACTTAGAACTTAGCAGCTGGCAACCAGGTGATATACATATGGCTAACACACGGACGGGCACGAATGAATCGTGCAACATATGGCTATCACACGCTCAGGCACGAATGAATCGCCGGTGCGGTAGCACCGCCTGCGGCGCGCAGCGGTACACGGAGTGCAGGTACAGGTCAGGTCGTTCTTCCTGCGGACCATAGACACAGCACCCACCGTCTCCTCGATTCCTCCTCCGCGCCACGCCGGCGGGGAGCTCCACCGCGCCGACGACGCCTGTGTTAATAATGCAAATACCTGAAGGCGGTGATCATCAACAATCCTCTGGAACCACCTCATGTGGCAGAAAGTGAACGAGATTCTCAATTCCCAATCTAAGCATGATCCCTTTTCTGAGTCAGCCCTAGTACCCAGTTTTTGGGTAAGCGAAACTGACAAGTGACAAGTACGTGAATGGCCCACATAAATCCAGATAAATAATCTTGCAGCTCTGCAGACCTGTTCATCCGGCCCATCAACTGCAGCAGTTTGGATGAAATCGAAGACTTTATATCCCACAAATCTGATTTAACTTTTCATTTCAGGCGATGTCCGGCCGTGACGCCGCGCCGGCGACGGAACGCCGGAGGCAGGCCGGTGCTGCTGTACTGTAGGCGCGTCTCCAGCCACAAGAGTCAGTGTTCCAGCCCAATCAACAAAACGTGGGCTCACGTGTCTGGGCCTCCGCTTGGCCCAGAGGAGATCGTCCCACCTGAGGTGAGGCCGACCATGAGTCTGAATCCTCGCCGCAACCCACAGATCCAACGGCCAATATGTCCTCAAGGGGTGGTCGGTAAATGAAACACCGACCGCCCGGTCGGTGAACGCAATCCCGACCACCCCTGGCTCGCGCTCGCTCCGCGGCCCCTCGCCGGCGCGCAGCCTCCCGTCACGCCGCCGCCGTATTCCGGAGACTTAACATTGGTTAGCGGATGCGCCACGTCTTCCTCCGCAACGGCAATGGCGACTAATTCCCGTTCGATGCCGGCGCCGCGCTCTGCTCTGCAGCGGGCCGGGCGCCGCGACCTCCCCGGCGCATTGGTTGTCATCACCGCGGCGGCCGTTCCTGAAGCGCATTCTCCTTCTCCTCGCCTCGCCTCCTCCGATTTCTACAAATGCACCGCTATAGCTGTGGACGGAGCTCGGCTCCTGCTGCGCCGCTAACAGGGAAGCACATGCCCCGTTCCGACATGGCATCCACCGCGTCCACGACTAAGGCTTATTTTTTTTTTCCTTGATAATTCCTCATTCTTGTCCCCAACAAGCTAATAATGTCATCATCAACAATACCCAGGATCGAGCGGATCGAACTGCTGCACCGACAGCGCACCCATCGCCGCGGCAGCGCAGCCCCCCTCATCCTTGTTGTGGCCGTCGCCGTGGCACGGTGACCTCAGGCAGGCTGCGCGACACGCTCGACGCCGCCCCCCGGAGCGTTTAACGCGCGCTCGCCGCCAACCGTGGTGGGCCCGTTCTCCGCGGACAGCACACCATCCTCTTCCTCGACGTCGCTCGCCGCCGCGGCGCGCGAGGACTGAGCGGGGACTCGCTGGACCTCCTGGCTGTGGCGCGCTCACCAACCACGACACCTGCGCCGACAGCCTCGTCGAGGGCCGGCCTCATTGTCTCCGGCCCCGAACACGCCGACCACCACATCTCCACGATGAACGCGGGCCTCGCCTCATTCGTGCTCTGCATTTGCCGCTCAAGTGCACGTTTTGACTAGTCTGCAGTCACGAAAGCTGCTCGCCGCCACAGTGGCCGTCAGGTTCATCAAGACGGCGTTCATCGTCATCGTCATCGCCATCAGGCTTTGTGGACCGGGAGAGATCGCCATCGGCATCACGGCGTTGCGATAATACATGGATCGACCCAGGTTCTGTGGGGCAGCCAACTAAGGCCTTGTTCGTTTTCAGCTAATTGAAACTGGTTCAAGAATTATTATGGGTTAGGAATGAGTGGCCGGTTCCGGACCTTAAGAGGTGCAGAATCAATTTGGTTTTCTAACTGTATAAAATGAATAAGACGGATCCAATTTCATTCTAGGTCTAGTCTTAATAGAACAATATTTTTTTGATAGATAAGATTTCATTTTAGATCATTTTATTCTGGTTGGATTGGGCTGTGTTCCGACCCAATCTGCTGTAACCTAACAAACCCTAATCAAATCTAGTTCCGGGTGGTGCCCCTGCAACAGCTGCTGGCTCGACGGATCGTCCATGGTTCGCTCCGTGGTCGATCCACGCCCAAGCTAACGTGCAAACGTGAACGAGATTCTCATTTTTGGCAGTCTATATACACACACACACAAGGATTCAGTAAATGCCATCTTATATCTTATACAAGTTTGTTCTTACTTGGTTTTTATGTTAAAAGGAGTAGGTAACCGTGACCCACGAAATGATGAGTCCTTAAAACTGAAACTCCCCTCGTTTTCATTTGCTTGTATTGTGTGGCTGGAGAAACACCATATTTGGACGCTTGCTTTTTTAATGAAACTGGAGGACGCTTGTTTATTTTTTAAAGAAAAAATAAACATGCAACAATGCGGTTGACGCTTGCACACATTAAAAACTGAGCGTTCAACAAATACACTCAGATGAGCAAACAAGTTTATCTCGTCAAATGAATCAGCAGGGATATTACATTGCTACAGACACACCAGTCATACTATAAAGTCCAAATTTGCTAGGAGACACTATTGAAAGTTATCATTTGCTAATGGATACTACTCAATATTGCCATGATCCATTGGAGTGTTGTTGCTGTCGCCAATGGCCCATTGGAGTGCTGTTGCTGACGTCTCCATTCCAGCACCAAATAGCTCCTACTCAGTTCGAGTTGGTTAACTAATTTCAACTAGGGAAAAAAGGACGATTAGAGACGCTTTTTCAATAAGCGTCACTACTATTTCAATAAGTGTCACAAGATCTGGTCCGAAGAGGAAATGGTTAAAACCACGCCAAATTTGACCATCCATATAAGAAATCACAAGCTCACCTTGTTTGCGAACCGTGCTAGCTCACGCAGAGAACTTCAAACCCTTCCATTTTTTCTCTCCCTCCGCCAACAACATTCCAAAATCTCGTATTGTGAGTGATGGATGAGGTGGAGTGGGTGATGCGGAGATTTGAGTGATTTTTTTTTTCAATTTGATATGGATGTATTTGGTCATTTGGAGGTTCCTTTCCATATACGTGTATCAAACAAAAATAGAATGCGAGGACATCTAAAATTTGTATGTGAGTTGGATGAGAGTCAGCAAAAAGATTTGAAATGTTATTAGTGGAGGGAGAGCAAAAAATGGAAGGGCTTGAAGTTCTGTAGGCTTGCTAGCACGGTTCGCAAACGAGGTGAGTTGGTGATGTATTGTGTGGATAGCCAAATCTAGAGTGGTTTTAACCATTTCCTCTTCGGGTCAGATCTTGTCATATCCACGGAAGGAATCACAAACCTATGTCGTTTACAAGCCGATCCAATAGCATGACAAGGTTTGGACGCTACATGTTTCATTTTTCCCTTGTTAGGCGTATATCAACAAAAAAAGTATGCACATGCCCTCCTTATCTCATTTCACATGCAAATTTGGATGTACACAATCTGTCTTATTTAGCACATGTGCATATAAATATTTAAAAGGTAAATATCCATTCGGTTAAAAAATAACTCCAAATCTCCATATATAGGCGGTAGAAGTTTTGCATGAATGTGTGCAGTTTTGTACGTGAGTTTCATGTACCTTGATAACATGCTAATGATATAAACATGTTTGCGGGAGTCTGTTCCAGAGCGACACCATGAAGATGGTGAGGCTAATGGATATATGACATGCTAAAACTAAGAGAAAATCTCAACTATACATATTAAATCATTAGCATTAGTCATATTATTCTACGTCTTGAAGTAGTAGATAATGACTTCAAAACCAAAATTCTTATAATAGATTATGAGATCTAATGTTTGATGCATGGAACATGGGACAATATATAAATCACTATATATACATACCTAACATTGCATTGTAGAGGACACGACTCTTTGGACATCTATTCATTTCACAATGGATGCGACTGAATGATGGAACAACGACGACAAAGTCCATAAGAAACTCATACATGATAATGGTGGGCAGTGGTACCAAGATGGTGAGGTGGTGTACTATGGCAAAGGTTTGGGAGCCAAGTAGAACGTGTGTCTTCCAATCTCTCTGTCGTGTTTTGGTGTAGAGCATCGTCGGTTTACATATCCTTTTATAGGTAGCGAGTTCGACAAAGTGGTGGGTGGGTGGGTTAGAGGGGTGGCGGCGCGCAAAGGGAACAAATACTAGCTAGGGTTTGATCAAATCTTGGCCACTTTGTGGTGGATATATCCTAGGGTTTTGCACGTATCTTAAGGTGACCAGCCCTTATGGAAGTAGTATATATTTTCTATGGACATAAAATAAAGAGCTTGTTCCTAATGATGTCATATATAGTCTTTTATCTTATTTTTATAACTTTTTATTTTCCTAGTTGATAAAAGAGATAAATTACTATGCTTGATTAAATTATACCTAATCACCATGTGGAACATATGTCTCTCGCAATCCTCCTACCATTTCTCTCGCCCACATTCAGATCCAAATCTCCTGTTAGGATCTGCCAGCCTATGTTCCCTTCATCCATGGTCTCACCTTCTACTGAATCGCCGTTGTCCACAACCTCCTCTTTCTTGATCCAAGATGGTATGCCTCGGAGCCATTGTCGATCAACAACATCAAACTCCATTAAGAATGGCAAATTTCATCACCTACTAAATTGTGTGTAAAACGAGGAAATCTATCTTTGCAAGTCCTTAATTCCTCTTCTGTTCATGATCTATTTGTCCTATGAAAAGGTTGATTTTGTTGATACAAATAATTACATGCATTTAGTGCATTTGAAGCAGACTCAGCAAAACATTTTCCCCCTGATGTCTTCTAATGAACCTCAGGGTTTCATCCCTCTCGTACCACACACCCTGAGTTGTTAAACGAGGGATTAAATATAACCTATTGCTACTGCAATAGGTAGACTCGGCTCTACTGTTGTTGAGGGTCAAATGTTGCATAGGTCACCAATGCAACGGAAAATGCATCAATGCCAAGGAAATTCTGTGTTAGGATTTGTTTTCTCGGGTATGGTGATGACCATGGATCTAGCTTGACACTCATGTTAGGTTAGTCTATGTAATCTTAAGATGTATCTTTTTTTATCTTAAGATGTATCTTTTTCATCTAGCTTGACCACCGTGGCACAGCCGCACCACACGTCGTGGGGCCCATCGGCCGGGACGCGAAGCTGGCGCCTTGTGTCAGGAGGATGTCGCGGGGCGCGTTGGGGGACGACGCGACCACGACCACACGACCTCGCCGAGCTCGTGGTACATGAGTGGGGCGGTGTTGAGGTGGCGCGCGAGGTCGGGCATGACGCGACGTGCGATGACTGCCCGCCTTCCTCGCCTTGAGGAAGACGAGGAGCAGAATAGCCAAGACCAAGAATATGCACGAGTAGATGCAGACTCGTTCCATGTCCATGGTGATCACGGTGTTCCGGCTACGTGCGCACCTGAAGAAATAAAAAAAAAGTTGCTTTAATTCAATTCAAGCGCTCATCTGGTGTTTTGGACGCCGTGAATTAGAAGGTGAGTACGCGTACAAGCGGGCCAGTTTTTTCATCCTGATGTCGTACTGATTTCCAGTGTAACTTCACCTTATTTGGACTTTGACGGCAGAGTACGGCGGCACGGAGCAAGAACAGAGAAGACTGATCACACGTTGTGCGGCTCCCTTCATCATAAAGGGGAATAAAAAAAGCATGCAACAGTACGGCTCCCTTCATCAGGATTTTGGACGATAACGTTTGGATGCCAAACCAATTACTATTCTGCAATGGCATTTGTGTAATTAGTTGTATTGGATAATCAATTACTGTTCTGTCCTTCTAAATGAACGGTTAGATGAGGATTATACTACATTAAACTTCCAATGTAGTATAGCCCACCACAATAGAGCTCATGAAAAAAGCATGCAACAGTACGGTTTACGCTTGCACACAATGAGAACTGAGCGTTCAAGAAATAAACTCAGTGAACCAAACTATACTATATTACGTGCAATGTGAAAAAAAATTATTGGATTGCTCTATTACAATGCAGATACAAGTTTATCAGGGATGTTACATTGCTAGACGCACCAGTCACAAGATCGAAGAACCATTCGTCACTATTTACTCCTTTCTACCTTTCGCCCTTTCTGTTTTCGGTCTTCAACCATACATAGTTTCTATTACTTTTTATTTTTATCTGTTGCTATAGCACATTGAAACAGCATATTATGTTCCGTTCACAAAAAAAAAAAGGAACAAAAGCAATATTATGACTGCAGAGGCACACGAACGATGGGATGCAGGTGCAGGTCTTCCTTCCTTCGAACAGAGAGGCCCATCTCTGCCATGTCCAACTCACTCGGCTTCAACCCATCAGTGAGCTCCCAGTCGAAGTGGTAGAGTAGAACCGCGAGTACGATTTCCATGGTGGACTCCGCAAACGCCACTCCCGGGCACATTCTCCTTCCAGCACCGAACGGTATGTACTCGAAGTTTGTGCCCTTAAAGTCGATCGTGCCAGCCTCGAACCGCTCCGGCTTGAACTCCTCCGGATCCTCCCAGTACCTAGGATCCCTAGCGATCGCCCACACGTTCACGAGCACCATGGTGCCCTTGGGCACGTCGTACCCGAGGATCTTGCACGACTCCATGGCCTCCTTGGGGAGAAGGAACGGTGTTGGTGGGTGCAACCTCAGTGTCTCCTTGATGATCAGCTTCAGGTACTTGATCTGGGCCAAGTCGTCCTCGGTCACTTTGGGTTTTCCTCTTAGGTTATCGCGAAGTTCGTCTTGTGCTCGTTTCATAACGGCCGGGTTCCTCATGAGCTCTGCCATGGCCCATTGCAGTGCTGTTGCTGACGTCTCGCTTCCAGCACCATACAGGTCCTGAACATATGTATTGGTTAATTAATTAATTGAGACTTGTTAATTTTTAGCTGACTGAAAGTCTGAGCGACTTTCTTTGAGCCATCAGCTGATTGAAAACTAGCTAGGAAATATGTAATTAATTTTAACAAGAGAAGGAATGAAAGAAAACAGAATCCCGTACGTACCATGATAAGGGCTTTGATGGTGGCCATGGTTAGAGGCGGGTCGCCGAGGCCACCCTCCTTCTGTACTCTCAATAGCACGTCGAGTATGTCTTCCTCCTCGACGGCGCCGTTCACCGCAGCGGCTGCCTTCTTCCGCTCCTCGTGCTGCTTGATCGCGGACTCCGGCAGCTCCAACGTCTTCTTCCGGTTCGCGCGCGCCAGCCGCGTCGTGCCGCTGAGGAGGCCGGCGAACCGAGAAGACGGGAACAGGTCGGCGAGGCTGAACCCGGACTGGGAGACGAGCCTGACCCCTTCCTCAAGCAACGCCAGGAACTCGTCGCGCCGCTCGAACCTGTCCCCGATCATGGCGCGCACCGCCGCGTCGGCCACCAGCACCCTGATCCGCTCGCTCACGTTCACGGGCTGCGCCGCCGCCCCGGCGGCGATGCCGGCGACGAGGCTCGACGTCTCGTCCTCGCGCACGCGGCGGAACGACCTGACGCGGCGGGCGCTGAGGAGCTCGAGGACGCTGATCCGCCGGAGCTGGCGCCACGTGTCGCCGTAGGGCGCAAACACGAGGCCCGGCCCGCCGTCCATGATGGCCCGGATGGTCGGGGTCCAGGGCCGCGACGCGAGCGCGGCGTCGTGCGTGCGCAGGACCTCGCGCGCGGCGTTGCGGGACGTGGCCACCACGAGGCGGACCTCGCCGAGCTTGAGGTACATGAGCGGCGGCGAGCCGAGCCGGCGCGCCAGGTCGGCCATCGCGTGGTGCGCACGCGGCTTGCCGATGAGGTGGTGCAGGCTGCCGATCACGGGCAGCCGCCACGGGCCGGGCGGAAGCCTGATCTTCTCCTCGTCGACGCCGCGCTGCTGCTTTTTGAGCTGCTTGAGCAGCAGGAGAGGGAGGAGCAGAGCCACGAAGAGGAAGAAGAGGTAAGATGTACTAGCTTGCTCCATGTCGGTTTTGAATGGAAATTTTAGTGTGATTTTTTAGTTCGATTGATGATCCACCGGAAATCTGATTGTGCTGACTATCCGATCCTTTTGTATATATATATACATCCGGCTGGCGTACAGTGCGTTCCCAGATGGTGACCGGGGGATTCCGCTGCACGCGTTCCCACATTTTTATGCCGGGCCAGCATATTAGCCGGGCCGGATGGAAACACACCGGTCACGCGCTTTCCCCGGGGCCGGCAGACTAGCAGCCGGTTCAAAAGCGACATTTACAGGAGAAAATTTGCAAGATTTCTCTTCCAACCACACAGGAGAATTATTCTTGGTGCTTGGAAACAACTTATTTTTTTGAGAAATGAATCCTACACCACGGGAATATAGACCACAAAGTACAAGCATTTGCTTCATATAATTCAGCTTTTACAAGCATTTTTTCATGGCATAATACGATACATAAGATGACTTAACGAAAATTCAAACAGACTGAGGTGACACGCGGATAATAATGGGATGAAGGTGCAAGTCTTTCTTCTTCCGTATAGCGACGTCCATCTCCTCCGTCATGTCCAACTCACCTGGCTTCGTCAACCCGTCTTCGGGCTTCCAGTCAAAGCGGTAGAGCATAGCTGAAAGCACGAGTTCCATGTTGAACATCACAAACATCATTTCTGGGCACATTTTTTCAAAAAGTCAGATTTGCCGTCGGTGGTACATACCGTCCCACATGTAATCATTGGATCCAGTGCTTTGAGATCTGTGCCCTTGAAGTTCACAAGCACTGTGGTGCCCTTCAGTCCCTCGGGAGAAGCAGCGGTGCCTCGGGACGACGGGAACAGGTCGCTGAGAGGCTGAACCCGGAGACGAGCTTGCCAGGAACTTGTCGCGCCTCTCGAACCTGTCCCCGATCATGGCGCGCACGGCCGAGTCCAAGTCAGAGATCATCACCCGGATCCCCTCGGCCCTCGCTAACGTTCAAGGCCCGGCCCGGCTGCGTCGTACGTCCTCGCGCACGCGGCGCGTGCCGAGGAGCTCCACGATGCTGGTCCTGCAGAGCTGGCACCGCAGGGCGCGAACACCAGGCCTCCGTCAGGGCCCTAGCTAGTGCTGGGCCTCCATGGCCGCGACGTCGTGCGTCCGTAGGACCTCGCGCGGTGCGGCCCGGTGACGTGGCCACCACGAATGAAGGAGAAATGATACCAGTAGCAACCGCACCGTGCCATGCATGGCCGGCTCTACGCGACGCGTCGTCCCTCAGCTCGTCTACCAACCTCAGCTCGGCAGGGGAGGTCCCGGCCTGTTGCGATGGTGTCGTCGTCCCCGCACGCATCTCGCGCGGCGAGTTCATGGGGACTCGTGTACGACGTCAGCTTCGCCTCCAGGCGCTCGTGGAGTTCATGGAGCCTGATTCTGTGGCCTGCTGCTGCGCGCGTACCTGCATCCCCAACTGTCTTCCATCGCAGCGTAATGCGTATCCCGCCTGGCAACAAAGCGGTGGAGTGTCGTCCAATACCGGTCCGAGTGTCATCCAACAGGCGAGAGCGAGAGGAGTTCCTCGACCACGGAATGGAGTAATAACTACCAGATCAGCGATAATCATCTCAGAAATTGAAAACCCAATGCGGTGGGTGATAATAGTAGAAAATCATAGGGTTTGGCACACACAGTTCATTTTTGACAGACTTGTAAAGATGGATTACATATATTTTTTATTATTATAAAAAAGAGGCTTCCCTCTTTCTGCACACAATTTAGTAAGCGAAGAAAATTACTCCTCCATTCCAGAAAAGTCGTTGTTAGAACAGTAAGATTAGTTCAAATTTGAACTAATTAATCTTATTGTCCTAACAATAATATTTTTAGAATGAAAGAATACTATATTTAATTGAATTTGATGTTGTTGATCAACGACACCTCCAAGGCTTACCATCTCAAAGCGAAAGAGGAGGTGGACAACAACGATTCTGTGAAAGGGGAGGCCATGGGTGAAGGGGACGGAGGCCGGGATCTAGTTATGGGTGAGAGAGAAGGGGTACGATAGATGTCAACGACAAGTATCCATGAGGTAATCATGCATAATTTAATCAACCAAAGTAATTTATATTTTTCTATTAATTATAAAAATAAATAAATTATAAAAAATTGATACACATAATTAGAAATAAGCTATTGATGTTCACAGAAAATATATACTATTTTTATAATGGTGGTTGACCATCTTGAGATTCGTGCTAACTTATAGGATATATCCACGGTGATAAAGATGTGTGACCAAACCCTATCTAGTATTTGTCCCCTTTGCGCGCCGCCACCCCTCCGTGACATACCCACCTACCGCTTTGTCCAACTCACTCTCTATAAAAGGATTGGTAAACGAATGATGCTCTACACCAAAACACAATAGAGAGATTGGAAGTCATGTATCTACGGTTACGTTTTTCACTAGATACGTTTCTCTGTTTTGTTTCGTAACCCATAATATCTTACTTGGATCCCAAACCTTCATCTTAGTTTGTCAACTCGTCATCTTGATGCCATCGCCCACCACTAACTTGTTTGAGTTTCTTGTAGTTTTTGTCATCGTTGTCCCATCACTCTGTTACACCCATCACAATAGAGAGATTCGAAACGCTGCATCAAGCACTGCGGGGACCAGCACCGCCGCCCCCACAGCGTCACAAGCCACTCCGGCAAGCGACAATCTGCCGTCATCCCCCGGGCGCCAGTAGAAGAAAGGCGCCGTCATTGCCGAACGATTGTCCCGGCCTCTTCTGAAACTGCCTGCAGCTTAGTCGTCGTAGACTCATAGTAGAATGTTATTAGTCAGAGATGACATTTCTCTCTCTTTCCTATTAAGCATTACCTTCTTGGGCACTATGGTGGGGTGTGTACTCTCAATTATACATTTCAGTGATTTTTTTTCTTCAGTTTTCTTTTTGTTCCATGCGTGGGTTCTGAATTCTGATACGAAAAGTGGAGTCTGATTTTACCTGGAGCTCTCGAAAAAGATATCTACCTTCGTGGGGTTCCTGTCGCTTCCTGCTCTCACTCTGCACTAATACCGATCCTTGGTTCAGCCGTCGCGCGGTAGTGCCCCCAGCGGCTTGCCGAGGAGAAGGTGACACTGGACAGGTTGGTTACCGATCACCGGCAGCTGCCACGGGCCGGGCGGCAGCGGCGATCGTGACTCGGGATCCTGCACCACCTCCAGTCTCCAGAGCTAGCTAGCAGCAGCTATGGCACCGCGCCATGGCCGCATCCCTTGTCTACCTCAGGCTTGAGGAGTCAGCTGTTGGAATTGACCTCGGTCAGATTTAAAATCTGGGTCTCTAAGGCCTAATTCGAATTTGTGTAAATTCCTAATTAGTTGTCTTTGATTGGGAGACAAACTCAGCCCATCTAAGGACTCGGCCCCACATCTACAACACTATATAACTAAAGGGAGACCCCTAGGTTTCCCGAGTCATGAGTTTATTCACGAGTTCAGCCGTCAGGGCATTTTCTGCTTTGACTTAACCGATCAAGAAGGGTGCTGGAAGGTATGGAAGCTCGGTGCCCTTGATCTACATTGACATCCAGACGTTCTACTTCATCTACTACATCTACGGTGACAAAGGACTTCATACACCTCATTAAGCATTCGCTACAGGAAGTAATATGGCTGGTAAGTCTTAAGTCCCACCAAATTTAGTATCAGTTTAAGTTCTAGGTGTGATCTATTTACTGGACTAGTTGATCGTGTTAATCTGCTATGCCTAAGTTAGATTAAAATACATCTCAGATTAAATGAGATCTAACATTTGGTATCAGAGCTTAAACTAGTCTGTTTAGATCCCCTAGCCTAAGTTCTGATTCCGTTAGTGCTAGGTCTAATCATATTTAAGTTATTTTAATTAATCTAGTACTGTACAGAGGTAATTACTTTCGATCTAATCATGTTTAAGTCAAGCGTTTCTTTAAATCAGTATAGATCAAAAGTACAGTAAGTTTCCTAAGTTAGATCCCTTTTTTAATTCGATCTGTAACTATAATCATGTTGAAATAAGTTAGATCAGAGGCTAATAAGGTAGGTTTCTGTAACCTAATCCTATCCCTAACCCTAATCCTAGATCTAAGGTTAGGGTCAGTCATGGTGGTGTCAGATCTCGAGCCGGCACTACCATCCCCCCTCTCTTCTCACAGACCAGAGGAAGGAGAAAAGCAAACCCTAATTAAGATTGAGCCTACCCTAAGCACTCACCTCGGGTCATCTTTTCGTCTCCCACCGGCCGCCGACAGGGTGCTGCGCGCATGATCTCCGCGCGCGCACCCGCCGGGACCCCGTCAGGCCATGCGACATCAGCCTGCCAAAGGCCGTGCCCGTCGTCGCCCTCGAGTCGACGCTACCGGGATTCTACCGTTGTCGCCGAGGTTCTTCCCCCACCGGCCTCTAACGAGGAGTCGCGCATCAGATCTGCACGGGCGCCTCGCCGGGACTGGATCGGCCGTGCGGCGTCAGTTGCCGCACTCGCGCACCCGTCATCGCCTTTTCGCGTTGTGGCCGAGTTGCCGCCGCCATCGGGTCACCGTCGCTCGCCTGCGTGCGCACGTTGGCCGACCAATAAGGCACCACGGAGGCACCCCTCGATGGTGCCACGCGCAACCTAGTCGCACACGTGCGCCGGCGAGAGGCGCCGCCATGGCACCGGCAGAGCGAGGTCTGCGCGGGCGGTGCACCGGTCGCCGTTTGAGCACGTCGCGAGCAGCAGAGGGAAGGAATGGAGGCGGGGGAGAGAAGAGAGTAAGGCGCGACTGAAGAAAGTGGCTAGGGTTCGCATCCCGTGCCGGTTTTGTTCCCCCGCCGACTGCTCACAGTCATCCATCTCGCTCAATGGCCAAGATCAGAGCGGGTTCACCCTCCGCGCGTGCCGCATGGGCCGAATTGCGGCCTGCTCGTAGGTTGTCTTGGCCCACAGCCACTGAGCCGTTGCGAGCCCCGCGCTGAGCCCGAGCCGCCACGCTGAGCCGTGCGCAGGGCGAGCTGCTGCCGAGCTGGAGCCGCCGCAAGCTGAGCCACTGAGCCGCACACCAAGCCGTCCCCGCTCGAGCCACTGCGCCGCGCTGCTGGGCCGCATCCTGGACTGAGTCCCCTACTGGGCCGCGTTGGGCCATGCGCAAATTTGCCATTTGCACAACTTTTCTTTTCTAATTTAAGATTAGATAATTAAGAAAATAAGTTACGAATTATTTTATGTGATAAATTTTGCTGCAAATTTCATAAGTAGCAATTTCAAGTTTTATGTTGAAGTAAATTTTCTCTTAATTCTCTAAGTTTATTTTGGCATAACTTTCTAATTATTGATTGGAAAATTATTTTAAGATAAATTCTCAGAATAATTTCATAGCAATTATTTTGCTATAAAATAAGCTTCCGCTGTCATTTTTAAATCTTATTAAAAATTATTTTTCTAATTAAATTGGATTTTCATGAGCTTTATAATTAAGTAATAAGTTTAAGATTAATTTATTCATTAAGTGTTTTGCCAAAATTCTAAGTTTAGGAGATTGCTCCCAAATTATGTTTGAAATTTAATGATTATCCTAAATCATGAGCTTTATGTTTGCCATTTTAACATGGATGGGAATTATTTCATCATTAAGTTAATACCCAGTATAGATGATATTTTCTCATCTTGATTAAGTCATTATTTGAGAATATGACTTTTGAATTATATTTTCGAATTATTCAAATTATTTCACTAAGAATATTAAGTTTTTGATCTATTAAATTCTAATAATTTTTTTTAAGTGCTATTTTATTTTGTCATCATAATTATGCACTAAATAACTAAGTTTTAAGTGTTGAATCTTTAAGTTCCAGATTTATGTTTATTTATTTTTTCCATCACCATCAGTTATGCCTTAAGATTAATGTGAAATACATTATTCGCATTATTGTTGCAATAAGTACTTGCACCATTAAAATAATTTGGGTTCTTACCCATGATTATTTTATAAGATTGTAAAATAGATTAAATATTATTATTTGGTCTAATCAGCTTACATGAAGATCATTAAACCCTTTTAATGGCATTATTTTTCTTCATAAAAAAATAAGGTACAATACATTCTCAATTTTCTGGAGTTTGATTATGTGCTTCATGAGGTCAAGTAATTTTCTCTCATTTCTGGCATTGAGAACTTTGAGGATAATGGTTTTGCCAAGAATAATCAAGTGCTAAATCTCAGATGGCATAAGAGGAGCATTTCATGATGATGATGACAAGACCGCTATGGAATTATTTTCATGATAGAAAAGTTACATAAGTGCTTCTGTAATTTACTACCTCATGTTATGATGAGCTAAGTGAATTAGGCAAGCACATTAGTAGCATGTGGGACTTAGCTTATGTGCTTAAGACCCTTAGAATGAATCTTCCTGACTCATGCGTGGAGCATTACATTAACGAATCATTGAGAAATCTATGAGATCAGAGGAGTTGTTCTTAATTTTTGTAGATGGAAATAAGTTGAAGTTCATATTGTTAGCAACTTCGTTTAGAATTATTTCATGGATTCAACATTCAGCTTGATGTCATTCAATTTAATGTACCTTAGTGAAACTTTTGTTTCAATATATCAGAGTTTCATGAGTATGTTATCTTTTCGTTTTGAAGTTATCTCTTATATCATCAAGTTTAAGTTATTATTATTCTCTTGCGTTTCCACAAGTAAATTTCATAATTTATTACGATTATTTTAAGTATATAAGAATAAGATATTATAAGTTAAGTGATGAGACCTTGTTGAATATATGGCACACTTACGTTTAGGCCACAAATTCAAAGGGGAGAATGGAATGTCTCATCAATAATATGCTCTATTTAAGATGATATATTAAAAAATTGCTCTTGTTAATTGAGAATTGATCTCATCAATTTTTTTTTCAATAAGGTAATAATTCTCTCCGTGATAATTCATTGTCCATAAGTTCATGGATAAAATTAAGTATATGTCTTTAAATCATAATATTAAGGATAAGGTTTTTCTCAGTAATACTATGAGCAATGTTGTCTCAGTATGTCGTTGTGCTGCTGATGACGCCTTGATCTAGTACCTGCTGATTTTCTAATCATGCCACTATTAAATAAGAGTAAGTTCAAAAGCAATTTTATCATGCTAGACATGATTATCTACTAAGTACATTTAGATGCCTCTATTTGAATGGAACCAACAAGAAGTTCATTTAGAGTACATTTATAATTAATTCTGACCATCGTTGTTTTAATTATAAGTTTAAGTTAAGTTTTCGCTTGTTTTTTACACCGATGATGCAAGTTGAAACTTATTGCGTGATTTTAATCAGACCACCGTAGGGTTAAAATTTATGCTTTTATGTGCATCTTATTATACTATTGCCAATTGTTTTAAATAAGTCATTGTGATTTTATTTCTTATTCTAGCCACCGCTGGGTACTGTATAATTTTCATAGTTTTTTGTTCTGCTATCTATTTCTGGCCACCGCTGTTGTGGATTAGTACAATGAAATCAGAGATGATTGAAGTATGATCATATTCATGATACTAGCCACCGCAGTTTTATAAATATTAATCATATTAGTAAAGAAAACTGATTAGTGGCTAAATGTTGTGCTAAGATAAGAGAGCTATCATTGTAAATTATTGTTAGATAAGTTTATAAGCCGACACTTTTAATATTCTGTTTATTCAGAATTCAATGGGAGTTCACAAAGAAGAAAGGAAATTGGGAGAAGAGAATCTTAATGAGATATAGGATAAGTTTTCTATATTGATGATTTAAGACATATACATATATAATTTTCTCATATATATACATTATGTGCCATGAGGATTCCTCTATTCTTTTCCTAACTTTGTTGAGGATTTATATTAAAATATAGATCTATAACAGAGATATGTAATGATTAATAATAAGTATTTTGGGCACAAAAGTAGAACACCCTTAGTTATTTCTAAAATTAGAACCATATGAAGTCTGTGAATTTTGAACATAAGTATAGTTCATTCATAGCAATTTTCTAATAGAATCAAAACAGTAGACTATAATGGGTCTATAAGTTTTGAGTGATTCCAAAGGAAAACTAAGATCCTAAATTTATAACTTCATATAAGTTTGTATGTTTTATGGGCAACCATGATTCATTTTATAAAGTTAAGGTGGATTATTTATTATCCTAATACTCTAAGGTGAATTCTTTCTCTGTAAGCTAATAGAAATAAGTATGCATTCTAAGAAAGGAGAAAAGTCTTCATCATATCATAAGTTACATCTCGTGATGCTTTCCTAGGTTCTGGGGGAGTAGTACACGAAGATGGGACCAAAGTGAGTATTAGGATTGTCATTGGAGTACAAAAGATAAGCGAGACTCTGAAGTGACAAATTTGTGAATGCATACACAGATATGCCTGTTTTATTTGCGTTATATAGTAAATAATATTTTAAATACATAGTTAAGTATAAGATAAATAGGAAGACGTTCCTAATGTTTCTGATGAAGCTATATACTAATTCATATAAGATATTGACTTAGCATAACAAGTCAGAATGCTTGACAACCTTTTATTAGTCTTAGTCCAGGGAAGGTCCACTGAAAAAGTTGTTTTAAAGATTACAACACCAAATAATATGCTTATTTAATTAAGTTTTATTTAGTTAAGATTGTGTGAGAGTATGGATATAAATATGCACAATTAAGTTTTATATCATTCACTCTTACAGATGTGAGCGATTCTGCAGAAAGCTCTAAAACAAGACTAACATTATTAATGCTGATTTTTAATGGCATATGTTATTTCAGACAGGCATATAAAATATATTCTGGTGTTATTATTATTAAATTTACATTGATTAAATTCAATGTTACTATATTTGATTACAATATTCCTTTCAAGTAGTGATATAGAGTTGATGGTGTCAAGCCCATTGACAACTATATTATTATGTTATAAAAGAAGGGTACCAGGATCAAGTCATGTTTAAGAAAATAGCTAGCTATATGACTATTCGGGGTCTTATCTCTTATCCTATTTTCGCGAAATTAGTATGGATTTGATGATTAACCTAAAATATGATTCTGAATGAGGCCGAATAAATAAACTCCCAAAATAAGTTAATAAGTGTTCTATCAAGGTATTATAGTGACTTTAGTTAATGAAGTCCCGGTATATCTGTAATGTCTGCCGATGACGCATTGGTTAGGTTTTACTATAGTATTAAGTATGAACATGAAATGAACATAAGCTTAAGTTTAAGATTAAGGTTACTCGATTAAGTGGGAGATTATTGATCTATGTATATCCACCTACATGTGATCAATAAAGTGAATATTATATTGACCTTCGGTCAAGGGGAAGAATGTTGGAATTGACCTTAGTCGGGTCTAATCGGGCTTCTAAGGCCCAATCCGAATTTGTCTAAACCCCTAATTAGTTGTCTTTGATTGGGAGACAAACTCAGCCCATCTAAGGGCCCGGCCCTACGTCTACAACACTATATAACTAAAGGGAGACCCCTAGGTTTCCCGAGTCGTGAGTTTATTCACGAGTTCAGCCATCAGGGCATTTTCTGCTCTGACTTAACCGATCAAGAAGGGTGCTGGAAGGTATGGAAGCTCGGTGCCCTTGATCTACATCGACATCCAGGCGTTCTACTTCATCTACTACATCTACGGTGGCAAAGGACTTCATACACCTCATTAAGCATTCGCTACAGAAAGAAATATGGCTGGTAAGTCCTTAAGTCTCACCAAATTCAATATCAGTTTAAGTTCTAGGTGTGATCTATTTGCTGGACTAGTTGATTCTGTTAATCTGCTATGCCTAAGTTAGATTAAGATGCATCTCAGATTAAATTAGATCTAACATCAGCATCACCATGTGATTCTGTGGCACAAATCTCAAAGCATCAAGTTAATTAATTAATTAGTAATTTTAATTTTTTAATTTAATTCCCAGGCCCGAATACTCCAGTCCGGCCCAACCGTGTAATGTAATCGCTAGTCACCGTATTCATTTAGCCTAACGGTAAGTGCAGTGCATATAAGGCGGGAGGATGGAAATTCAAAATATTTGAGAGCATTACTAATAATTCTCACCTCATGCAACTCGCTCCCCTCCCATGAAATTATGGAAAGGGGCATGAGAGTTCAGGTAAAGGTGAAAAGGCAGTCAGATGGGTGAAGCGACCATCTTTGCTTATTCAGTACTGCACGCAAACATGGACGGTGGTGGTGGTAGCCCCGGCTGCCCTCCGTCTACATGTTAGCTGGAGCTCTGTACATAACTACATCTGGGCGGGCCTACACCATTTGAGGATGCAAATTTCAGTGGCATCACCAGACTTCACAATATAGCTAGCCATCACCAGTTCACAACGATGACACCACACGGCCGGCCAGCACCTCGCCGCTTCGTCATGAGAACGGCGGGACGGTGCCACCGCGCGGCCATCACGCGTGTGCCGCCACGCCCGCAACGCGCATGCCCGGCACTCACCGGCGCTTCCGATTGTTGTCGCGTTCGCCGTGCATCCTCACGGCGCCCGCGCACACACCTGGTGTGCAGCAGCAAGCGCACCGTGCCATGCATGGCCGGCTCTACGCCCACTCGTTCCTCGTCTGCCAACCCCAGGCTCCCCGGCCTCGTCCCACCGGGACGCAGCTCGCGGCGAGTTCATGAACATTCGCGTAGGACGTCAACTTGGCCTCCGGGCGCTCGTGCAGCCCCAGGATCAGGATCATATGATGCGTGATTCTGTGGCCTGCTGCGCGCTTGCCTGCATCCTTGAGTTGGCGAGAGTGGTCGTCCGATACCTGTCCGAGTGTTGTCCGGCAGGGGAGATCGAGGAGTTCCTCGACCATGGATCGGAGTACTTCCTTTCCTATTTTTAAGTTATTGATAGAGTTGACTTTTCTAGTTATATTTAACCACTCATTTGATTAAAAAAATTAAAAACTTATCAAATATTTTATTACAAATTATTTTATCATTACAGAAAGTAGAAACCTACTACCATATAATTTTGTATATTTAAATAAATATTTTAAATAAAATGAATGGTTAAACATAGCTAAAAAAGTCAATTATATTAACAATTAAAATTCGGAGGGATAGTAGCTAGCAGATCAGCGATAATAATCTTAGAAATTGAAAAACCCGACACAGTGGGTGATAATAGTAGAAAATCATAGGGTTTCCTATTATTATTTTTTTAGAAAATAAAGGGTTCCCTCTTTTTGCACACAATTTAGTATGTGATGAAAATTACCATTCTTAGTTAAGTTTAATGTTGTTGATCAACGACACCTCAAAGGCTTACCATCTCGAAGCGAAAGAGGTGGACAACAGTGATACAGTGAAAGGGGAGGTTATGGGTGAAGGGGACGGAGGCTGACAGATCCCAACAGGATCTAGTTGTGGGTGATAGATAAGGAGTAGGATAGATGTCAACAACATGCATCCCTGAGATAATCATGCATAGTTTAATCAAGCATAGTAATTTATATATTTTTATTGATTATAAAAATAAGTAAATTATAAAAAATAATACACATAATTAGAAATGAGCTATTGATGTTCATAGAAAATATATACTATTTTCATAAAGGTTGACCACCTTGAGATTTGTGCAAACCTATAGGATATATCCACGGTGACAAAGATGTGACCAAACCCTAGTTAGTATTTGTCCCCTTTGCGCGCCGCCACCCTTCCGTGACATACCCACCTACCACTTTGTCCAACTCGCTCCCTATAAAAGGATCGGTAAACGAATGATGCTCCACACCAAAACATAATAGAGAGATTACAAGTCATGTATCCACGGTTACGTTCTTCACCAGATATGTTTCTCTGTTTTAGCTCGCAAACCACAATATGTTACTTGGATCTCAAACCTTCATCTTAGTTTGCCACCTCGCCATCTTGGTGCCATCGCCCACCACTAACTTGTTTGAGTTTCTTGTAGCCTTTTTCATCGTTGTCCCATCGCTCCGTTACACCCATTGTGGAATGAATAAATGTCCAATGGGTTGCGTCCTCGACAATGCAATGCTAGGTATGTATATAGTGATTTCTGTTGTCCCATGCATGAAATAATTTTTATTAGAAAAGGATCCATGAAACGTTAGATCTCATAATCTATGATGAGAGTATTGGTTTTAAAGATTACTGTTTATTACTTTTACAGTGTTGCTTAGATTTTGTCTTACTTTTGGCATGCCCTATATCCATCAGACTCACCATTTTCGTGCTGTTGCACGGGAGCAAACGCACCATAAGCACAAGAAACTACCATATATAGGAAAATGTGCATGTTCATGTACAAGTGTAATTGTAGAAAATTATTATCATGTATGTTGTTACATGTTCATGTGATGCATGAGACAGATGGAGATTTGGAGTTCTTTTTTTTCTTTTTTTTGAAACGGATGGGTTTTGAGATTTTAGAGATTTTTTATGCATGTGTGTGAAATAAGGCAGATGGATGTACATCCAAATTTGCATACGAGATGAGATGAGAAGGCAATTTGCATTCTTTTTGTTGATATGTGTAATGAGAAAAAAATGAAATATGGATGGTTTAAAGTTTGTCACATGACTTGGTTCATGGTTGACTTGCAAACGAGATGGGTTTGTGATTCCTTTTGTGGATACCACACAATCTGGCCTAAAGAGGAAACGGTTAAAAGCACGCCAGATTTGGCTATCCACATAAGAAATCGCCAACTCACCTCGTTGGCGAATCGTGCTAACCAGCATACACAACTTAAAGCCCTTCCATTTTTTGCTCTCCCTCCATCAACAACTTTCCAAATTTCGTTGTCAACTCTCATCCATCTCACATACAAATTTGGCCTTCCAGCACATTCTGTTGTTGTTTCACATACATATATGGAAAGGAAACTCGAAATGACCAAATCCCATCCGTATCAAATTAAAAATCGAAAAAAGATTCAAAGCTCCAACTCACTGCCTGCCTCATCCATCACCTGAACGGGTCAGAACACACGTCAGCAGCCATTTCTAGCTATTGACTACATTCTCCTAGAGCGTGTATATATACACACCCTGGTCCATTGCTCTTGCCGTGCCTTTGCTCTTGCTCCTGCAACAAACACAGCTCGAAAATGGTTAGTTTGAGGGAAATGGCCCGTGCCGACGCTGAGCGTGTCCCGCCTGCGTGGCTGCTTCCGCTGCTCGAGGCCATGTTCTTCGAGCCGTGCCCTCAGCACCCGGAAGCAAGCCGCGCGACGCGCAGCGGCGGGTGCAATCTGTTCTGCATCGATTGCACCGGCCGAACCCTCTGCCACGCCTGCATCGCCAGCGACCACGCCGGCCACCGAGTACTTCAGGTCTGTCTCAGGAACATACGTATGGCTAGATCTCGTAGTGATTAACCAAGCTAATAATCTGACAAGTTTGTGTGGGTGGGTGTGCAGGTCCGGAGATCATCCAATCACAATGTTGTGAAGGTGAAGGACGTGGAGGCGCTGCTCAACGTCGATGAGGTGCAGCCGTACCTCATAAACAGCAAGAATGCGGTGTTCCTGAACCCGCGGCCCCAGTCAGGTAACGGGAGGCCCGGCTAGCATCGTTGCAAAGACAAAGACTGCGACAGGGCCTTGGTTGACGGGGCCTACCACTTCTGCTCACTCCGATGCAAGGTATAGATCTCTTTCTCTTTGCTTGCCTACGTCGTCCGCTGTCAAAAGAGTGCATGATGTCAGATATGAGTGGAAAGGTGGTGAGAGGGGATTAAAATTGTTGATTGGACTTTCGGTTGGTTGATTGCAGTATGCCAGTATTGTCTTTTGTTGTGCCTAGGTTAATTGTGTGGTTTTTCTTGTGCATATATGTATTATCTGACGACGATATACCTTTGATTTTGCTTTGGTTGTAGCTGGAATGCATGGAGTGGGATTTGGACGTCTCGTTCGCTGTCCAGCCTGAAACTGATAGCGAATCAACAGAAGATAATACTGAAACTGATGACGATGATGCTTCATCCCGACCCAGCAAGCGGCTTCGAAACGCTGCATCAAGCACTGCGGGGACCAGCGCCGCCGCCCCCACAGCGTCACAAGCCACTCCGGCAAGCGACAATCTGCCGTCATCCCCCGGGCGCCAGTAGAAGAAGGGCGCCATCATTGCCGAACGAGTGTCCCTCTGTCATCGTAGACTCATATAGTAGAGAAAGGATTTTGATTCTAGATTGTTAGTCAGGGACGACATTTCTCTCTCTTTCTTTCCTATTAAGCACTGTGGTGGGACGATATCTCTTTCTTCAGTTTTCTTTTTGTTCCATGCGTGGGTTCTGAATTCTGATACGAAAAAGTGGAGTCTGGTTTTGCCCTGGAGCTCTCGAAAACGATATCTGCCTTTGTCGGGTCCTGTCGCTTCCTGCTCTCACTCTCCACTAAGACCGATCCCTCTGGTTTAGCCGTCGCGCGGTGCACCACCAGCAGCTTGCCGAGAAGGTGGACACTGAACAGGTTGCTGATCACCGGCAGCTGCCACGGGCCGGCCGGCAGTAGCGATGGATTCGGCACCACCTCCAGAGTTAGCAGCAGCTATCGCACCGCTCCATGGCCGGCTCTGTACGCGACGCCTCCTCGTCCCTCGTCTACCTCAGGCTTGAGGTCGGAGTCCGTGATCAGCATGACCATGATTCTATTTGCACGAAACTTAAAGCATCATGTTAATTAATTATTTTTATTAAATTTTGTTTAATCCCCAATCCCGAATCCCTACCCAGTCCAGCCGGCCCACCCATATGTATGTTCTTTTTAGACGAGCGTCCGCGGACCAACCATGTAATCGCTAGTCACCGTATTCCTTAGCCTAATGGCTATGCAATGCAAAACGCGGGAAGGTTGGGCATCGCTCGGCTACTAGAACTGGTACTTGTTTTTAATTTTACGGCATGGCAGCTGGTGGTAGGGACTTCTCCCGGTTTGGCTACCATGCGCCCTTCATTGATGGGTAGCATAAACTGATGATCAGAGATGAGTTGCCGATAGCATTGTCCCTCGTCTACCTCAGGCTCAGCCGGGGAGGTACCGCGTACCGGCCTGTCGCAGTGGCGTAGTCCTCGGACGCAGCTCGCGGTTCACGGAGACTCACGGCGGATCAAATCAGGACCATGATGCATGATTCTGTGGCCTGCTACATACGCGCGTATCTGCATCCTTGAACTGCCTCCCCATGCAGCGGATCCCGCCTGGCTACAAGTTTGTCAACTTCGATCAGCGAGCGGGTTGTCACGATCGTCACAGACTCGGTGGCACGCATCATGATTGCTGGCCGGTCCGAGTGTCCCACAGGCGGGAGCGAGGAGTTCCTAGACAGTGTCGACCACATAATCTCTACAACTTATAAATTAAGGTAAGGTTATCTAGACCACTTTTCATATGCAGATGTGTCTGTAAAGTTATCGTATTCAGTTTGTATCATACAATGATTCACCAATCAGTTTGAGTTATTTTTGAACTATTTTGTAATCCTTTGTTAAATTGGACTTCACCAATCAGTTTGAGCCGTTTTTGAACCATTTTGTAATCCTTTGTTAAATTGGACTCTAATTTATATTTTATACTAACAACAATTAATCATTTATTAATTTAACATCATATTTGGATGGAAACTAATAACAAGAATTCCAACTCCAAAATTATTATAACGAATATTCTTTCTAAAACTCAAAAAGGTAAAGTAAAATAAAAATAGACCAAATGCTCAAGCCAAAAAAATTGATTAATTAAAAACCTTTTATAGTTAAAAAAATAATCTAATTATAAATTTTTTAACAAAGACCCATGACAACGTACGGGTATTTTTCTATTTTAAATAATTAATTGAGGTAAGGTCATCTAGACAACTTTTTTCGTGTCCAGATGTGTCTATAACATTGTCGTATTTAGTTTATATCCTACAATGCTCCATCAATCAGTTTGAGTCGTTTTTAAATTATTTTCTAATCTTTTGTTAAATTGGACTTTGATTTTAATTTGATATTTCATACTAACAATAATTAATCAACATCATATTTTGGATGGAAACTAATAACAAAAATTTCAATAATAACTCACTCTAAAATTATTATAATGAATATTTTTTTTAAAACTTAAAAACGTAAAATAAAATAAAAATAGAGCAAATGCTAAGCCAAAAAAATTGATTAATTGAAACCTTTTACAGTTACAAAAAAAAACTTTCTAACCATAGATTTTTTTTAACAAAAACCTGTGACAACGCATTGGGTATTTTGCTAATTGAGTAATAAATAATGACGGATCAGTGATAATCATCTCTGAAATTTCAAACCCAACAAAGCAGTGGGTGATACTAGCAAGAAATCTTAGGATTTGACACAAATAGTGTTCAATCTTGACAAATAGATAATGTCCAGATGAGGAATACAATGGACTTGCAAAGATAGGTTTCCCTGTTTCTACACAAAATTTAGTACGTAATGATATTATCATTCTTGGAGCTGTTAATCAATGACGTGTCTGAGGCAAACCATCTTGGAGCGAAAGAGGAGGTTTTGTTAGCGGTGATTAGACCTGTCCAAACTGGCGGCCTGACCGGCACGACCTGAGCCCCAAATAGCCCGGCACGTTTATTACCGGGCCAGCACAATACACGGGCCTTTTCAGGCCATCCCGAGGCAGCCTAAGGGCTCAGCTGCTGGCCCATGGCATGATCTAAAATATGAAATAATTTAATTACAATCCATTAACACTAAAAGTGATGAAAAATGAATAGAAATAAAGTGGGATGGTAGAATTTAAACTTGAAACCTCCACTACAGTAATAAGATGACTTACCAGCACACTAAAAAACCTTTTTAATCATAACATAAATATTATTATACTTAAACAAAATTTGTTAGACCATACTGTGCCCGTCCTCGAGCCTGACTATCAGTCCAAGCACGGCCCATAGCATAGGGCCGTGCCGACACAAACCCTAAATTGAGTGAGTCGTGTCATGCTCGGATCGTGTTTTTTTTGTGTGTGCTTCGTGATGGCCCACTTGGCCCGGCCTCTTTGGATAGGACAAGTGGTGATTTAATAAAAGGGAAGGCCATACACGAGGGGGTTGGAGGCCGGTTATACCTGGCCATATGGGTTGCGTTAAATGAACCAACACGAAGCCCCACCATTTTGGTCTAGCCGAGTACCAAGTTAGATAGGTCATTCCTAGGCCTACACGTAGGCCCGTCATACTGGGACGGGTAGAACCTGTTTATCGTAGTCTGTTTAGGCACGATACCTTACTCATTTAGCCCATTTAGTTTGGTTTAGCCTGGCATAACCGTTAAATAAAATAATTAATATTTTAATATTTTCATCTAAAATCATACTTTTAGTTCACATTTATTGATAAAAAATTTATATAAAAAATTAAATTTAAGTAAAAAACCGAGTATATAAAATTAATCGGGTTTCAAGCAGCTCGACCCAGACATAGCACATAGGGCCATCGATGGCCCGTGTAATACAAGTCGTGTCGTGTTTGGGTTTTAACGCAGTTTTGTCGTGTCAGCCCATTGTAAGGACCAAAGGCGTACCGAGAGGGGATCAGTAAACCGACCATGAATATTGAATACTTCAATTTCACCACTAGATCCCAACAATCATTGTAACCTAACAATTTTAGTAAGACAAGATCCTACAGATGCTAGTGTTCATGATGAGTACAAATGCGGAAGCTAAACACATTAGCCTATGAAGTCACAAGTCAACCTATTCATTAGAGCACATAGTTACAGAATAGTAAAAGGATGGTGAAGGAATGCTCATAATTTTTACTCGAGGTCTCAGAAGGATGACGTCTTCCCCTAACTCTTGTTGGACCATTCCTACTGGAGTGCCGGTCTCTCCCGCCATCAAGTGGAGTTCTCGCACACGAGCTCGCAATCACTCCTGGAGTGAAGACACGGTTTCGACACCGCTGCCACCAAGGCAGAAGCTCGCCTCCCTCAAGAACTTGCCGGACTCCTCGAGTTGACACGGGCACTCACTAACGATGCCCCTTTCAACAGCGGACTTAAACCATGTACAAACTTGTGACGGCCTTTACAACCAATCACGATAGACTTGATCACCGACACCTAACCGGTCTAGGTCTTACCATAGACTAAGAGTAATAGCCTAGAGCATATCCTCAAGGACACTCTAGCCTTAGATATGGATAGATACTCAAGTTACTCTCACTAGCACTATCAAGATATCCAATATCCTCTCCTAGTGCTCCACTTTTTTTCTCTTGGCTCTCTACAAATGCTCCTAGTAATTCCACTGGCCAAGAGAGGTCTCCAAGACCCTATCAAAAAGTTTATATAGGCTTCCAACCTCGAACAAGTTGTTGCTCCACAAAATTAGCTTTCTGGGCCTAATGACCATATTGTTCGGTCATTGCCAGACTGGACTGTCCAGTCTCTCTTGGATGGCTCCTGAAGAGCCATTGGCCTGCTAATTATTATCCTGACCAGACCATCTGGTCTCTTCATCTACGTCGATTTCAGAGAGCAACATTTCTACTTCCTCTTTGTCCTGCGCTTCACTCGTACAGACCGGACCGTCCGGTCTCTGTTGATCTTTGCGTAAACAGTTTCCTCGTAGTCTTCCTCTCTGATCCTCTAGTGACCATATAGTTCAGTCTATCCAACCCGCTCTGTTCGGTCACTCTATCCAGAAGTTGAAACTCATCGTCCTTACTTGACTTTGTTTTCTGGCTTCTTCCAATACCTCCTTGGCTTCTCCACTGTCACCTAGTGTTTGTGATTTCACTAAGCATCCACACACATCACCGGCTAGCATGACCTAAGAGACATGACCTAGACCCCCTTGTTGATAGCCTGGTTTTCCTATGGAACCAAAGCCCTAACAACTAGATAAGTGTTTCAAACACTTGCTCCATAGTTTGTCCTTTGTCTTGATTCATCTCTATCAATCCTTGGACTTCATCAAGTTCATCAAGCTACATGCTTGTGATCATTATCATTAATCACCAAGGCAACCATCATCAATAAGATTTTTAGTAGAATTTAGAGATGATTCCTGCAAAGACAATACTCGTATAGATATTAGCTCACAATTTTGTAGTTGTCATTAATCATCAAAATATTCATACCTCAGGGATCCAATCATCAATAGTCATAAAGCTTATAATCTCCCCTTTTTTGGTGATTGATGACAACCACTACTTATCATAAAAACATCAAGGCTAAAAGAGCTACATTGAGATCGTGAGAAACCCTAAAAGCATAATCAAGGAACGAACAAGGTCCTACTCAGATCAAGCATCATCAAGAGCTAAAGTATAAAGAGAGAAAAACACACTATAGATGATAATGCATGCATGTCATATCATGTTAGAATATTAAAGGAAAGCATAAATATATGCAATGCAAAACATGAATGATGATATGTTTGAAAAAGGGTGCTCGCCCTCTTATCCCTATCTAAATGAATTGACACCGCTTCTATGTCCAGAATTTTATTTTATTTTATTTTTACACTTCCTTTTTTGAAGTAAAGGCCGGAACCTTAACATTATTAAAAAAAAACACTAAGACATTTTTTACGACCTAATGAATGCATTGCCAAGGCCGTTAGATCAGAGAAATCAAATGTTTCGAAGAGAATTGGTACTGAAACTTAGCACAAAATCTGACCAAACAGGCTATACATGATTGCCGCTCACCCGCTTATCCCTCTCTTAATGAATTGACACGGCTCTTGTCTTTGGCTTCTGTGCCAAGAATTTTTTTTTTTGATCTTTTTTGAAGTAAAGGCCGGAACCTTACCATTATTAAAAAAAAGTACTAATACATTTTTGACGGCCTAATGAATGGCTCAGCTTGTCCAAACAAACTCTGTTTTTTCTTATTTAATGGGACAATGTTTCGTTTTTTTTTCAAAAAAGATATATATCAGATCTTAAACCTATAGTTTTCTGTAGTTATGATACAAAATTATAGTCCGATAAGTCTACTTCCAAGATATACATGCCCGTTTCTTTTTTTCATTTCTACCTACGGCCGGCGCACGGCTGGTTGCGTTCCCAGAATCCCAGATGGTCTCAAGAATCAGATAATCTACGTCTATTTATCTCTTAGCATCCACGTAACACTACCACGTGCATAAACGCGTTTATTTGTAGGAACATCCAACCATCATGCTGGATCCGCCTGTGTCACGCGTACCTGTAGATTTTATACTGCTAGTTGAATAAAATTGTTGGTTATATTTGTAGGAACATCCAACCATCACATGCTGGATCCGCCTGTGTCCCGTGTAGGAAGTGATGTTACGGGAACGTGACGAGACGACACATACCGTACCATCATATAGCTTTTGGCCACTGCATGTGAGGACGTATGTTATTGTCGTCCTTGTGGCAAATGCACACCAGCCGATCTCCCAGGGACGCGCGACACGACAGGCGGCAGCTATATATAGACGCCTCGCGATCGCAGGCGACCGGCTGCCAACAAAGGGGCGGAGTGTCGTCCGATACCGATCCGAGTGTCGTCTGACAGGCGAGAGCAAACAGTTCCTCGACCACGGAATGAAGTAGTAACTAGCAGATCAGCAATAATTATCTCAGAGATTGAAAACCCAATGCGGTGGATGATAATAATAGAAGATCATAGGGTTTGACACACACAGAGTTCATTTTTGACAGACTTGCAAGGGTGGATTCTTTTTTTTTAGAAAATAGAGGGTTTTGTCTTTCTGCACACAATTTAATAGATGATGAAAATTATTTATCCGTTCTAGAAATATCATCATTACGACAACAAGATTAGTTCAAATTTGAAAGAATCTTACCATGTTTAATTGAGTTTGATGTTGTTGATCAATGTCATCTCTAAAACTTACCATCTCAAAGCGAAAGAAGAGGTGGACAACGACGATTCAGTGAAAGGGGAGGCCATGAATGAAGGGGACGGAGGTTGACAGATCCCAACAGGATCTGGTTGTGGGTGAGAGAGAAGGAGTAGGACGGATGCAACGATAAGCATCCATGAGGTAATTACGCATAATTTAATCAAGTATAGTAATTTATATTCTTTTATTAATTATAAAAATAAAAAATAATACATATAATTAGAAATGAACTATTGATATTCATAGAAAATATATAGTATTTTCATAAAGGTTGACCACCTTGAGATTCGTGCAAACCTATAGGATATATCCACAGTGATAGAGATGTGACCAAACCCTAGCTTGTATTTGTCCCCTTTGCGCGCCGCCACCCTTCCACGACATACCCACCTACCACTTTTTTCAACTTGCACTCTATAAAAGGATCAGTAAACCAACGATGCTCTACACCAAAACACAATAAAGACATTCAAAGTCATGTATCCACGGTTACGTTCTTCACTAGATACGTTTCTTTGTTTTGACTCGCAAACCACAATATCCTACTTTGCATCCCAAACCTTCATCTTAGTTTGCCACCTCGCTATCTTGATGCCATCGCTGACCACTAACTTGTTTGAGTTTTTTGTAGCCTTTGTCATTGTTGTCCCATCGTTCAATTACACCCATTGTGGAATGAATATATGTCCAAAGGGTTGCATCCTCGACAATGCAATGCTAGGTATGTATATAGTGATTTCTACTGCATTTGTTTTTATAAAAGGATTCATGAAACATTAGATCTCATAATCTATGATGAGAGTATTGGTTTTGAAGGTTGTTGTTTATTACTTTTTTTTAAGCCCGAACATAATATGAGTAATTTTGAGGTTTTGATATGTGTTGCTTAGATTTTGTCTTAGCTTTGGCATGTCCTATATCCATCAGACTCACCATTTTTGAGCTGTTGCATGGGAGCAAACGCACCATAAGCACAATAAACTAAACATATCATTTGGATATTATGCAAACTACAAGAAACTACCACATATAGGAAAATGTGCATGTTCATGTACAAGTGCAATTGTAGAAAAAATATTGTCATGTATGTTGTTACATGTTCATGTGATGCATGAGACAGATGGAGATTTGGATTTGTTCTTTTTTAAAAAAAAACAGATGGGTTTTGAGATTTTAAAGATTTTTTATGCATATGTGTGAAATAAGACAGATGGATGTACATCCAAATTTGCATGCAAGATGAGATGAGAAGGCAATTTGCATTCTTTTTGTTGATATGTGTAATGAGGGAAAAACGAAACATGGATGATTTAAAGTTTGTCATGTGACTTGGTTCATGGTTGACTTGCAAACGAGATGGGTTCGCGATTCCTTTTGTGGATACCACAAAATCTGGTCAAAAGAGGAAATGGTTAAAAAAGCACGCTTGATTTGGCTATCCACATAAGAAATCGTCAACTCATCTCGTTCGCGAACCATGCTAACCAGCGTACACAACTTAAAGCCCTTCCATTTTTTGCTCTCCCTACATCAACAACTTTCCAAACTTTTCGTTGCCAACTCTCATCCATCTCACATACAAATTTGGACTTCCAGCACATTCTGTTTTCGTTTCATATACATATATGGAAAGGAAGGTCGAAATGGTCAAATCCCATCCGTATCAAATAGAAAATCGAAAAAACATTCAAAGCTCCAACTCACCGCCTGCCTCATCCATCACCTGAACGGGTCACGACACACGTCAGCATTCTGCTAGAGCCTGTATATATACCCACCCAGGTACATTGCTCTTGCCGTGCCTTTGCTCTTGCTCCTGCAACAAACACAGCTCGAAAATGGTTAGTTTGAGGGAAATGGCCCGTGCCGACGCTGAGCGTGTCCCGCCTGTGTGGCTGCTTCCGCTGCTCGAGGCCATGTTCTTCGTGCCATGCCCTCAGCACCCGGAAGCGAGCCGTGCGACGCGGAGTGGTGGGTGCAACATGTCCTGCATCGACTGCACCGGCCGAACCCTCTGCCACGCCTGCATCGCCGCCGACCACGCCGGCCGCCGACCACGCTGGCCACCGAGTAATCCAGGTCCGTCCCAGAAACATACGTATGGCCAAGCTATAGATTCTAGATCTTGTACTGATTAACCAAGCTAATAATAATCTGATACGTTTTCGGGAGTTTGTATGCAGGTCAGGAAGTCTTCAGGCCACAACGTGGTGAAAGTGAAGGACGTTGAGGCGCTGCTCAACGTGGATGGGGTGCAGCCGTACCTCATCAACAGCGAGGATGCGGTGTTTCTGAACCCGCGGCCCCAGTCGGGTAACGGGAGGCCCGGCGAGCACCGTTGCAAAGATAGAGACTGCGACAGGGCCTTGGTCGACGGAGCCTACCACTTCTGCTCGCTCCGATGCAAGGTAGTATTGTCTTTTGTTCGCGAATGATTTCTGCCTGTTTCCATCACTATACATGTGCCTACTAGGTTGTGTGGTTTTTCTTGTGCATGTATGTATTATCTGACGATGCCTTTGATTTTGGTTTGGTTGTAGCTGGAATGCATGGAGTGGGATTTGGACGTCTCGTTCGCTGTCCAGCCCGAAACGGAGAGCGAATCAACAGAAGATAATACTGAAACTGATGACGATGATGCTTCACCCCGGTCCAGCAAGCGGCTTCGAAACGCTGCATCATCAATGGCTGGGAAAGGAAATTGCACTGGGGAATATGGCGCCGCCACCACCGCGTCACAGCAGGCCACTCCGGCAAGCAACAATAATCCGCCGTCATCCCCCGGGCGCCAGTAGAAGAAAGGCGCCATCGTCATTGCCGAACGAGTGTCCCGGCCTCTTCTGAATCTGCCTGCAGCGGCTTAGTCGTCGTGTCGTCGTAGACTCCTCATATAGTAGAGAAAGGATTTTGATTCTAGATTGTTATTAGTCAGGGATGACATTTCTCTCTCTTTCCTATTAAGCATTACCTTCTTGAGCACCGTATGTGGTGGTGGGGTGTGTACTCCTCAATTATAATACATTTCAGTTATTTTTTTTTCTTCAGTTTTCTTTTTGTTCCATGCGTGGGTTCTGAATTCTGATACGAAAAGTGGAGTCTGGTTTTGCCCTGGAGCTCTCGAAAACGATATCTGCCTTTAATTTGTGGGGTCCGGCGCCAGCGGCTTGCCGAGAACTAGAAGGTAGACAACTGGACAGGTTGCTGATCACCGGCAGCTGCCACGGGCCGGCCGGTAGTAGCGATCGTGACTCGGGATTCGGCACTACCTCCAGAGCTAGCAGCAGCTATCGCACCGCGCCATGGCCGGCTCTGTACGCGACGCCTCCTAGTCTCTCGTCTACCCTCAGGCTTGAGGTCGGAGTCCGTGATCAGCATGACTATGAGTCCATGATTCTATTTGCACGAAACTCAAAGCATCAAGTTAATTAATTATTTTTATTAAATTTTATTTAATCCCCAATCCCTACCCAGTCCGGCCCAACCCCATTTTTTTTAGACGAGCGTCCGGCCCAACCATGTAATCGCTGGTCACCGTATTCCTTAGCCTAATGGCTATATGCAGTGCAAAAGGCGGGAGATCGGGCATCGCTGGGCTAGAACTGGTGCTTGTTTTTTATTTTACGGCATGGCAGCTGGTGGTAGGGACTTCTCCCGGTTTGGCTACCATGCGCCCTTCATTGATGGGTAGCATAAACTGATGATCAGAGATGAGTTGCCGTTAGCATTGTCCCTCCTCTACCTCAGGCTCGGCCGGGGAGGTACCTGGCTGTCGCAGTGGCGTAGTACGCGGACGCAGCTCGCGGTTCATGGAGACTCACGTACGACGTCAGCTTCGCCTCCAGGCGGCAGGCGCTCGTGGAACCTCCAGGATCAGGACCATGATGCATGATTCCGTGGCCTGTTACGCACGTATCTGCATCCTAGCTTAAACTGCCTCCCATCGCAGCGTATCCTGCCTAGCAACAAGGTGTTGTCGACTTCGATCAGCCAGCTGGTCGTCACGATGGTCAAGGACTCGGTGGCACGCGTCATGATCACTGACCTCTGACCGGGTAGGGATTGGGGATTGGGGATTAAATAAAATTGAGTAATAACTGACAGATCGGTGATAATCATCTCAGAAATTTAAAACCCAAAGCATTGGGTGATACTAGCAGAAAATCTTAGGCTTTGATACACATAGCGTTCAATCTTGACAAATAGAGATAATGTTATTACCATTCCTAGAGCTGTTGATAGATGACGTGTCCGAGGCAGACCATGCATCTTTGTGCGGAAGAGGAGGTTGCGGTCAGCGGCGATTTAGGGGAAGGGAAGGCCATGCACGGAGGGGATGCAGGCTGGCTATACCTGGTCAGATGGGTTGGGTTCAACGGGCCGACACATGAAGCCCGATCATTTTGGTCTGGCCCGAGCATGGCATGACACCGAGTTAGATAATCCCTTCCTAGGGCTAGTTAGAGGCCTCTCATGCTGGTCCGGGCATGACCTGTTTAGCATGGCCCGTCCAAGCATGGTACCTAGCCAATTTAGTCCGTGAAGCCCGAGCATGGTCCAAGCATGATCCAGCCCGACACGGTCCGTCAAATAGAATAATATAAAATCATTAATATTTACACTAAAAATTATTTTTTTTAATTCAAATTTAGGAGAAAAATAATATATATAAAATTTAACCAGTTTTCAAGTCGACCCTGCCCAAATAGTCCGCTGAGCCAATGGCCCAGTATGGCCTTTATAATATGAGCCTTGTCATGTGTGAGCTTGGACGTAGTTCTATCATGCCGGCTCGGCCCATGACAGGCTTGTACCGTGACGATCAAGCATGGCCCGTTAGGGAGCTATTAAGCGGTAAGATCCCAACGGAAGATATGGCTCTGGATGTGGGTGAGAGTAGGGATGCCAAGGACATGCATCCATAAAACAATTTATTTTAATATTTCATATGCCAATCATGCATAATTTAACCAAGCATAGAAATTTTTTTTTCTATTCATAAAAAATATAAAACTATAAAAATGATCCAAATGATTATATATGGCATCGACCGTGAGCTATTTGATACCCATAGAAAGTATATACTTAATGATTGATCACCTTGAGATTCGTGCAAAACCCTAGGATATATCTATCGTGGAGTGACCAAAATTTTTCCAAACCCTAGCTAGAATGGCTTCTGTCTGCACGCCGCCACCCCTCCAACCTACCTACCTACCCACCACTTTGCCGAACTTACTCCCTATATAAGGATCGGTAAACCAACAATACTCAACACCAAAACACAACATAGAGATTAGAAGACACGCATCCACAATTCCGTTCTTTATCAGATTATTTTCTCTGTTTTGGCTTGCAAACCACACTATCCTACTTGGCTTTCAAACCTTTGCTTTAGTACATCACCTCACCATCTTGGCACCACAACACATCACTAACATATGTCTTAATTTCTTATGGACTTTATCATCGTTGTCCCACCATTCAGCTGCATTCATTGTGAAATGAATAGACGTCCAAAGGGATGCGTCCTCTACAATGCAATGTTAGGTATGTATATAGTGATTTCTATTGTCCCATGTCCCAAGCATGAATCGTTAGATCTCACAATCTATGATGAGAATTTCAGTTTGAAGGTTGTTATCTACTATTTTAAGCCTTAGAATAATATGACTAATGTTAAGGATTTGATATGTGTAGTTGATATTTTGTCTTAGTTTTAGCATGTCCTATATCCACCAGCCTTACCATCTTTCTGCTGTTCCACGGGGCACATAAATACATGATTAGCATGTTATCAATACATGAAACTCATGTAGGAAACTGCATATGTTCATACGAAACTACTGCCGCGTATATTGTTACATGTTCATATGATGCATGAGATAAATGAAGATTTAGAGTTCTTTTTTAACCGAATGGATTTTTAGTTTTTAGAGATTATGCGCATGTGCAAAATAAGATAGATTGATGTACATCCAAATTTGCATGCCAAACGAGATGAGGAGTGCATATGCATTTTTCTTTTGTTGATACACATAATAAGGAAAAAAATGAAACATGGAGCATCTAAAGTTTGTCACGTGATTGGGTCGGCTTGCAAACGATAGACATATAGGTTCATGATTTGTTCTGTGGATACCAAAACAGATCTACCCCCAAGAGGAAATGGTTAAAACCACGCCAGATTTGGCGATCCACAGAAGAAATTGCCAACTCACGCCGTTCACGAACCGTGCTAGCCAGTGTATAGAACTTTAAGCCCTTTCTATTTTTCTCTCCCTCCGCCAACAACATTCCAAAATCTCTTTGCCAAGTCTTGTCCAACTCACATATGAATTTTGGATGTCCAACGCATTCTTTTTTTTTTTTTTGCATATATGTATATGGAAAGAAAGGTCGAAACGACCAAATCCATCTGTATCAAATTGAAAATTGAACAAAAATATTAGATCTCATAATCTTTGATTAGAATTTCAGTTTGAATGTTGTTTTCTACTATTTTAAGCCCTAGAATAATATGAATAATGTTATGGATTTGATATGTGTAGTTGATATTTTATCTTAGTTTTAGCATGTCCTATATCGATCAGCCTCACCATATCTTTCTACTGTCATTCCATAGGGGCAAAAATCCCGGAAGCACAATAAACTAATTAAATCTATGGTTAGCATGTTATGAATACATGGGACTCACATAGGAAACTGCACATGTTCATATGAAACTATATTGCTGCATATATTGTTACATGTTCATGTGATGCATGAAACAGATGAAGATTTGGAGTTCTTTTAATTTTTAACCAAATGAATTTTTTATTTTTAGAGATTTATGCGCATTGTGAAATAAGACAGATCCATGTACATCCAAATTTGCATGTGAAATGAGATGAAGAGGGCATGTGCATTTTTTTTCCTTGTTGATACGTGTAATAAGGGGAAAATAAAACATGGAGCATCAAAAGTTTGTCACGTGACTAGATCGATCAGCTTGCAAACGACATGGGTTTGTGATTCCTTCCGTGGATACCACAATATCTGCCCAAAGAGGAAAATGGTTAAAAGCACGCCAGATTTGGCTATCCATACAAGAAATCACCAACTCACGCCGTTCATGAACCGTGCTAGCCAGCGTACAGAACTTTAAACCCTTCCATTTTTCTCTCCCTCCGCCAACGACATTCCAAAATCTCTTTGCCAACTCTCGTCCTAGTCACATATGAAATTTGGACATCCAACGCATTCTATTTCTGTTTCATACATGTATATGAAAAGAAAGGTCGAAACGACCAAATCCATCCGCATCAAATTAAAAATTGAACAAAAAACATTCAAAGCTCCAGGCCTCCAACTGCCTCGTCCATCACCTGAACGGGTCACAATACGTGTCAGCAGCGAATTCTAGCTCCTGATTTGATCCTACATTAAATTTCTCTCTCTGCCTGCTCTCGTTCATTCACCTAGAGCTTGAATTCTACAGGCAGGCGCTGTATATATATGCCTCCTGGTCCATCACACTTGTTGTGCCATTGCTCCTGCAACAAAGACAGCACGAATATGGTTAGCCTGAAGGAAATGGCCCGTGCCGACGCTGAGCGTGTCCCGTCTGCGTGGCTGCTTCCGATGCTCGAGGCCAAGTTCTTCGAGCCATGCCCTGAGCACCCGGAAGCGAGCCGCGCGACGAGCAGCGGCGGGTGCAATCTGTTCTGCATCGACTGCACCGGCCGAACCCTCTGCCACGCCTGCATCACAAACGACCACGCAGGCCACCGAGTAATCCAGGTCTGTCCCAACGAGCATAGGGCCAAGCTAGATCTCATAGTGATTTAACCTAGCTAATAATTTGACAAGTTTTTGTGTGTGGGCGTGCAGGTCCGGAGATCATCTAATCACAATGCTGTGAAGGTGAAAGACGTGGAGGCACTGCTCAACATCGATGGGGTGCATCCATACCTCATCAACAGCGAGAATGCGGTGTTCCTGAACCCGCGGCCCCAGGCGGGGGATGGGATGGCCGGCGAGCACCGGTGCAAGGACTGCAGCAGGGCCCTGCGCGACAAGGCCTACCACTTCTGCTCGCTCCGATGCAAGGTACGTAGTATGTTTCTTTTGCTCACCTATACGTCCACTTTCCTAGCCGTGCATGGTAGATAGTTCGTTTTGCGGCGGCCAATGGTCATGGGGTAGATCTCGAGCAGGAGCAGAAAGGTGGTGAGAGGGGGTTAGAATTGTTGGATTTTCGGTTGGTTACTATACTATTGCTACCATATTTTGACTTTTGAGTATCTACGCGCCTTCTGTTTGTTTAACCAACATCGAGATACTTGTTTTTTTTCTTTTGCATCCTGAGTATTTATGTTGTAAATCATGAGATTCTTGCAAGGATAAATATGAAAGTCCTGAGTATTTCTGTTACCATAAGGCCATAACTATATGTCTGTATCATGTTGTGTGGTTACTTGTGTACATTTGTAATCTGACGATGTCTTAACTTTGGTTTGTTGTAGCTGGAATGCATGGAGGGGGATATCAACATTTCCTTCGCTGTCCAGCCCGCAAGTGAGAGCGAGTCATCTGAAGATGAGACGGAAACAGATGATGATGCTTTATTCCACCCCACAAAGCGGCTTCGGAAAACTGCATCAAGGTCTGAGAGGCTTGGGAGAGGAAACCGGGCTGAAGAAGATGGCACCGGAACCAGTGCCGCTCCTGGGCACCAGTAGAAGGACATCTCTTATGAAACTGCCTCCAGCTTTAGTCGTGCCGTCGTAGACTCGTAGTAGAGAAATGATTTTGATTCTAGATTGTCAGTCAGGGATGATATTTCTCTCGCTTTTGTATTAAGCATTTACCTTCTTGGGCATTCTCGTGGTGGGTGTGTATTCTCAATTATATATATCAGTGATTCGAGTGATATTCTTTCAGCAACTGTCTTGTTAGTTTTCAATTTTTTCCATGCGTGTGTTCTTAGACGAAAAGCGACATGGTTTTGCATGGAGCTTTCGAAAACGCGATAACGGCCTTTGTTGGTTCCGGCCCCTTGTCGAGAGGTCCACGGACACAAGCAGGCCTGCAGGAATAAACTGACGGGTCGAGACAGGCTCACGACTGGGCTCTGCTTGGGCCGAATGGTAGTGAAATGGGGGCCTATTACAAAATGCCGGGTAGGTCTCCCTCAAAAAAAAAAATGCCGGGTAGGCTGAAAAGACACAATATTAACATGCAGCAGTAGTGTGAACTAACAACAACGGTAAAGTTTGACCACAGCCTTAACATGCAGTTGTCCATTTATATATTTTTGTAATTTCATAGAAATATGAATTACAAAAAAATCATTTATCATTTAATATGATATCTTCCTCATATCTTAGCAAATCAGTATCTTACATACCAACTGTGAATCTCTTCTTCAGAATTAATTTACCCAAAATTTATACTTTTCAATATATATCATATTTTGTTTTCCATGAGATCCATCATAACCTCATCAGTTTCCATGGCAATGGACATGGAACAAGTCGCTGCAGCGCTCTGCCTCTGCATCTTCCTGGCTCTCACGCTCCTACTTCACAATCGGAACAAGAACAAGCAGAGTGGCAACAATGGCGGCGGGAGACTGCCGCCCAGCCCGTGGAGGCTGCCGGTCATCGGGAACCTCCACCAAGTCATGACGACGCGCAGCCCTCTGGTTCACCGCACCATGGCCGACCTCGCGCGCCGGCTCGACGCGCCGCTGATGCACCTGCAGCTCGGCGAGGTCCCGGTCATCGTGGCCTCGTCTGCCGCCGCCGCCCGGGAGGTCCTCAACTTCGCCGCGCGGCCACGGAGCGCCGCCGCGCGGGCGCTGCGGTGCGACGGCGAGGGCGCGGTGTTCCTCCCCTACGGCGCCACGTGGCGCCAGCTCCGCAGGGTCTGCGTCGTGGAGCTCCTCGGCGCGCGGCGGGTCCGCTCGTTCCGCCCCGTGCGGGAGGAGGAGGCCCGCCGCCTCGTCGCCGCCACCGCCGGCGAGGAGGCCGCGGTGGTGAACGTCAGCGAGCGGATCGCCGCCGCCGTCGCGGACGCCACGGTGCGCGTCATGGTCGGGGAGAGGTTCGAGAGGCGGGAGGAGTTGATGAAGGAGCTTGGGGAGACCGTGAAGGTGCTCGCCGGGTTCAGCCTGGACGACCTGTTCCCGTCGTGGAGGCTCGCCGGCGTCCTCGGCGGCATGACGCGCCCCGCGGAGGCGAACCACCGGAACACCTACGAGCTCATGGATTGCGCCTTCCGGCAGCACCAGGAACGCAAGGCGAGCATTGACAGTAGTGTCACCAAGGAGGAGGACATTCTGGATGTGCTCCTCAGGATGCAGAAGGAAGGTGGGCTAGAGGTGCCTCTCACTACCGGCAACATCAAAGCCATCATCCTTGTAAGAATGGTTATTGCATACATTCTTTTTTAATTTACCAACGTTCATTCGTGAGTTCCCAGAAAAGACATTTTGGCATGTACTTATTCCACAGGACCTCTTCAGTGCCGGGACCGAGACGTCGGCAAACACGCTGCAATGGGCGATGGCAGAGCTCATGAGAAACCCACAGGTGATGAAAAAGGCACAAGCCGAGATACGTAGCAACCTCGCCGGAAAGCCGTCGGTGACGGAGGACGACTTGCCGGGGCTGTACTACCTGAAGCTGGTCATCAAGGAGACCCTGCGGCTTCACCCGGTGTCGCCGTTGCTGGTCCCAAGGGAGTGCCGGCAAACGTGCAGCGTCATGGGGTACGACGTGCCCAAGGGCACCACCGCGCTCGTGAACGTGTGGATGATCAACAGGGACCCCGAGTACTGGGAGGACGCCAAGACGTTCAAGCCGGAACGGTTCGAGACCTGCGCGGTGGACTTCAGGGGCAACGACTTCGAGTTCATACCGTTCGGAGCTGGTCGAAGAATTTGCCCTGGCATTGCGTTCGCAATGGCGAATATGGAAATCGTGCTGGCCTCGCTGCTGTACCACTTCGATTGGGAGCTCCCTGACGGTGTCTCGCCTAGCGAGCTGGATATGACGGAGGAGATGGGGCTCTCTGTGAGAAGGAAAAAGGATCTCTATCTGCGCCCAACTCTTCGTGAGCCCTTGCAGGCTAACGAGAAGTAGATTCTCTCTCTAAAAAAAAAAGGCTAACGAGTAGTAGAAGCTTTAGCATTATATATCTGTTAACTGGCTCCAATGTGAAATGGCCATGTATCTGAATGTACCAGATGTACTGAATGTTATGCCTTAAACTCTGGATGTATCTTCGTTTGCCATTGCTGCGCTCCTTCTGCCGATCAAGCTAGACATGGCATAGGGCATCAGATCCGGAAGGAAGAGGGATTTTCACTACACCAAATTGTTCATGTGCCAATGCGTCCTACATTGTGGACGCAACCTGTTTTCACTGCATCTCACAACTTATAGTTTCTGAAGTAGATAGTATATTATCTAGAATTGCTCAACAACCGCACTCCATAAACAACTATGAAATTGATATCCACCAATTTCCAGTAAATGACCGAGATGTCCCAGACAAACATTTTAATTGCTCATGCCTTTTGATCGCAGTCAACAAGTGTGCAGAAACGAGCACACACCTAAGAAAAAATTCAGCAGTAGCAAGGAAAAAGAAGTATCATTACCAGAACACGCTCACTACCAGTCTACCTCTTTTTTGTTGCTCACAGTAAGATGCTTTCAGCAGTCAGTTGATAATACATCTCTTACCAGTTCATTGATAAATCGTTGGATCAACTCAACCTGCAGTATATGATGGAAAGCAGCCCTGATGAAGAAGAGACACCTATGAGGCTATGAATTGCTTCCTCTTTTTTGTCAATCATAGAAGGGAAAGAACAAAAGTAAGCCCTACGCTCTCCCAACAGAAAGGAAATAGAACCTAAGGATCCCAGCTGATCATTCCAGTGAACATTCATTATTTTTCCTGATGCTGCAGAATTGCAAGTGATGATGTATTTTGGTTCTGATGCTATGCTCCTCAAACATCATTAGTCCACAGCATCATTGAGGAGCTCTTTTGTCAAAGAAAATAGTCCAATGATCTCTTTCTCAGCTTCAAGTATGACATTCATGTCCTTCGTTACTTCCATTTTATAAGCACCTTCACCCATTTTTGCATTTTGAGATGCAAATATATCAGTACCGGACTCAGTTTTTCTACGCCTCAAGAACTCCTTGGTCATTTTCGCAAGCTTATTCAACGCAGCGGCAGCAGCTAGTGCCTCTACCTCTGCATTTTCAACCTTGATATTGTCTTCAATTGTTTCATTAGCAAGGCTAGAGAGCCTCCTGGTACTGTTGGAATCTATAGATAGCTCTTCCAACTTATCTAATTCCTTGTCCCTCACATCCAACCTTCTAACAACTGCCTTTAGCTCTTCATCTTTGGCATCAAGTGCTTTATACGCAGCCCTTAAGTCCATGTCCTTCTGTTGCAAGGATTCTCTTAACGTGTCAATGTCAGCCTCCAGTTGATTATGTTTCTGGAGATTGAACTCAAGGGCAGTACTTGTGCTAGAAATTTCATCATCAAGCAAAGAATAAATGTCATATTCTCCACCTTCGGTAGAACTAATAAGATTGCCAGTGAGCTCGACTATCTTTCGCACCATGGATTCAGCTTGTGAGCGTCCAAGCTTCACCTTATCCAATTCATCCTGCATTATATTTATGCATTGCTCTTTTTCCTGTAATTCAGTTCTAATCTGAACAAGTTGGTCATCCTTGCTATTTATCAGCTGCTTAAGTGCAACAACTTCATTGTTAACTTCAGCTAGTCTTTGTTGTGTCTTCAGAAGCTCCGCGTCCTTCTCTTGAACAGTTAACTGGATAGAGTCCACCTTCAGTCTCATATCTTCGACTTCATGCCTGGCTTGTAGCAACTCGGACTCTTTCAGTTGAACAAGTTTTTGTGAATTACAGTACTCATCTTCCTTCTGAGCAAGTTCCTCTTGGAGCAAATTTACTTCCTTGGTTTTCTGCTCCAAGCTCTCCCTTTCTTTTGTTAATACAGCTTCTAGTGACTCGACTCTCTCCATTTCCTTACATAACTGTGACTCAAGTTCATTGCAACGAAATTGTAAAGAATTGAGCTCCTTTGTCTTCTCTTGAATCTCGAGTTGAGCAGCTTCCAAATTCTGGGTATAAGAAATAAGCAGTATCCTTTGGTCTGTGAGTTCCTGCATCTGCTTATTCAACTGCATCGCTTGATCTTCAATTTGCTGGCAGGAGAATGTGAAGGCCTCTTTTGAAGCCAATAGTTCAGAGCGTACGACATCCAGCAAAGATCTCACACGTTTGAAGTCATCGATAGTATCTCTGATATTATCCTTGTCCTTGGATGCCATCTGAGCCAGCTCCTTCAACTCTTGTTGTGCTGCTATCCATCCTAAATTTTGCTTCGTAAGTTCCTGTTCTGCAAGTTTCAGTTTCTCTTCATCAGCTTTCCTCAATTCATTTGCTCTGGCAATCTCTGTTTCCTTCTTTTTAATTTCTCTTTGGAGCTCAGAAATTATTGTTTCTTGCTTTTCAAGGGCCTGATTTGCTGCATGAAGCTGTTTTTCCTTGGACTTGACCTCTGAACGCATCCAGGTTGCTTCCACATTCTTCTTCCGCATATCCTCTTTAAGCTTATCCACTTCAATCACCTTTTGAGAAAGTGCAGCTTGTGAATTGACAATTTTCCTGTCTTGTTCTTCGACGAGGCGCTTTAGATTGTTGATCTGCCTGACTTGTAAGGTCAAATCCCTGCTTGCCTTCATCAGTGCTTTCTCCATTTCATGTTGCCTCGCATATGCTTTGATGATGTCTTCCTCTCTCTGATCAAGGTCCTGCTTCGTCTGGTTCAACCTCGACCGGTCAAGAGAAACTTTCCTCTCTGCATCCCGAAGGTCCCTCTCTTTCTTCCTGAGGACTGATAAGGCAGCCTCAAATTCAGACTTAAGGACCTCAATGCTCAGGCTCAGTTCACTATCCTGAGAAGCACTGGGATCCAGACTCTTTGTCTTTGCAAACAGCCGCTCCAATAGTTCCCTAGCAGGCTCAATTCCATTATCACCATTGGAGGTATCTGATCTAAGACCTTTTACAACAGACCTGATCAAACGAGGAGAACATTTCACATGTTGAACGGCCACAAAACTCAAGTTCTGCCTGAACAAAACCTGAAAAGTTGCAGGAGACAATGCATTGGTAAGCTGTTAGGACAATGGCAGTGATACAAGAAAAGGAACGAAAGTTCTAGGTTTCTCAAACCATGCACATCAAAAATTGCTTCTCAGATTGAAAATTTCAAAAATATTATCAGAAACTGTTTAGTCCATATTATTCTTTTTAAAAAATCGCTCCCATATGCTTCCACCAGCCACAGCTATTGATGAGTTCTGACAGAACATATACGGCTGCACAGATTCCATCAATTTCACAACACTGTGTAGTTCAAACAAAATTAGACCTATCTTTAATGACGAATTTTAGTAAGATGTACATCCTGAACTAATCACATAGCTGATGGTACTAAGGTACAAACATCGCAAACTCAAGTAAATATTAGCAATCCAAATGAAGGCAGACGCTCATTTCAAACGAATGTTACCAGTCCGAATTTCACATTTTATCTCCAGAAAATACAACTACACTACACAGCAACCGAACTGCAAACCGGGAATGCCACCAGGAGCAGAAATCGCCACTGGGACGCTGACCTACTGAGACACCGAAAAACATGGCGACAGAGAGGAATATCACAGGCGGAAGAAGGGTCGCTCACGTGGGTGACGGCGCGGCGAGACGCGGCGGCGCTGCGTATAGCCGCCGCCGGCGTGCAGGAGGAGGAGATGGGCATGGCCGCAGACCATAGGGGAGAAGATCGCGTCCGCCCGCGCGCGATCGGACGGACGGCGACGCGCCTGCGGGGATGCGGTGGAGACGCGCCGAGACGAGAGAGCTGGAACGGGGAGGGGATGAGGTGGAACCGCCGCGGCCGCGTGTGGAGAGCGGGGAAGCACGAGCCTTGTGTTTTTCTTCTTGTTTTTGTTTGTGGTAAAAATGGCACGAGATTTGTGTCATTCGACAGCCCCAGCCCCACCCACTTGGTCACGAGTCTCCCGCAGGGCCGAAGAGCATCCCGATGAGCCGTTCGCACGCTCGGGCCACGGCCCGTTATCATGATAACTCTCATCTAAAACGCGTTTTGGGCTTTTTAGGTCAAAGAACCTTATCGCACCTGTTAAGCTACACCCGGCCCATGAATAGGCCCGTACGAACCCAAGTGTCCAGTGATCCCCACCCAGCTCTGCCTCCATTCCACCACCCTCCTCTGCAGAGCAGTACAGTGAGTGGGGGAGCGGCCGCCTGCTCCTGCGCAGAAAGAAAACCCCACGCTGCCGTCGCTTCTCCGGCCAAATCCCAAACCCTACCCAATCAGCTCCACGCGCGGCGGCATGGAGGTGACCGACATCCCCGACCGCTTCTGCTGGCCGCGCCGGAACTACTGCGGCGGGTGCGCATCGGAGGACCCGACGCCCATGGGGCGGCGCCACGGGCTGGACCCGAGCACGCTGCACGGCTTCCAGGAGGTGGAGCTCGGACTCACCTACGCCTTCCTCCCCGTGCCGCCGGTCTCCGTCGTCGCCTCCCTCTCCTGCGCCGCCACCAAGGGCGGCGACGGGGTCGACCGCATCAGCGCCCTCCCCGACGACATCCTCCACCGCATCGTCTCTCGCCTCCCCGCCAAGGACGGCGCCCGCACCGCCGCGCTCTCCTCCCGCTGGACCCGCATCTGGCGCTCCGCGCCGCTCGTCCTCGCCGACGTCCACTTCCTTCCCCGCCACGAGGAGGGCGTCCGCCCCCCGCGCCGCGGCCCCGTCTCGCAGGCCGTGTCGAGCGCCGCCCTCGCCGCGCTCGTCGCGCACCCGGGCCCGTTCCCCTTCGTCAGCCACACCTGCGGGTTCATCGGCATCGCTGCCGCGGAGCGCGCCCAGCTCGCGCGCTGGTTCACGCTCCTCGCCACCAAGGGCGTCGAGGTGCTCGTCTTCGTCAACCGCCCCTACAGCCTCCGGGGCCTGCGCCTCCCCGCCGCGCTCTTCAGCTGCACCTCCCTTCGCCACCTGTTCCTGGGCGCGTGGGTGTTCCCGGACACCGCCAAGCTCCCGCGCGGCGCCTCCTTCCCCAACCTGCAGCAGCTCTCTCTCGGCGCGGTCACCATGGAGGACCAAGACCTGGAGTTCGTGCTCGCCGCCAGCCCTGTGCTTGAGATCCTCTCCGTCATGGGAGGCATGGAGCGAGCGCACCTCCGTCTCGCCAGCCGCAGCCTAAAATGTGTGCAATTCTGCCTTTCCAGTTTTCATGAACTGGCCGTGGTGGACACCCCGTGCCTTGAGCGGCTCTTCCTCTGGAGGTGCCTGCCCCATCACCGCGGCATCAAGCTCAGGATTGGCCATGCCCCTAAGCTGAACATGCTGGGATACCTGAAGCAAGGAATGCACATTCTGGAGATCGGCAACATTGTCATCAAGGTCTTCATTCTCTTTTCACATTTTTTATTTATTTCTTTCTTAACGACAATCATCGTGCATTCAACAATCAATGACCCTAACGCCAATTTGTGTCATGATTCGTGGGATACCAGTCTGGGACTCTGCCGAGCCTGAGAACCACTGTTCCAAGTGTGCAGATGTTATCACTGCGCCTGCACTTCGCAGTCCGCAATGAGGCCAAGATGCTGCCAAGCTTCCTCAGATGCTTTCCTAACGTTGAGACACTATGCATCGAGGTAAAACCTTCGCCTCAGTTCACTTTACCTGGCACCTGGATTATCGTCACCATGGCGCCTCCACGCTTCGAAAGTAATTTCATTCATAGAACCTCATAGCTAATCCTGTAATCACTAAGAATTTGGGTCCCTCAAAAGGAGTGTTTGTGTACAGCAAAGTAGAGACGCAGCAGGTTCATAGCAAAGGATGTTTCTTGTTTTTTATTTTAACTAGAAATGCAGTAGCCCATGGACCATGGTTGCCTGTAATAGCTGTAAGGCTATCAATATCCTCGGACACGAATGCCCAATATCTGAAATTTTATTATCGTATAGAGCTCAGTTAATTGTTTGTAGGTCTAAACTTTCTGTTTCACTGCACCCGGTTAACATTCATGCTGGAATGTACATGATTCCTCTTAGCAATTTCATCAAGGTCTTCATACTCAGGTAAGGTGTCGTTATTGTACAGGACTACATATAAACCATAGTGAAGAAAAAAAATGCCAGTACCTGATTCCTCTTTTATCAATTTCGTTATACTTCATTTGACATGTATATATAGTTAACCATGATGGAACAACTTACTGAACATCGAACATTCTTAGGTACACTGAATCGTAGACTGTTGCTGCATTCTGAAATAATCAATGTCCATGGTAATATGGCTGAACTGTGCAATCAACCTGTTTTGCAGTCTGTGGACGCTGATGAACCAATTGGCACCCTCAACAAGAAGTTCTGGCAGGAGACGGGCACAATTGAGTGCATCCACTCCCACCTCAAGGTGTTGCTTTTGCGTGAATTTCAGGGGGAGCAAAGCGAGCTTGACTTCCTCATGTTCGTTGCTGAAAATGCTCTCGTGTTGGAGGATATGGTTCTTGTTCTGAAGCATGGAAGGTATGCTGCGCAAGGGAAGGTGGCTGCTATGTACAAGGCCTTAGATTCTGCAAGATGGGCCAGTGGACACAGCAAGCTGAGGGCGTTATTCAACAGATGTCCTGAAGCTGGTGTCACTGTTTGGTGCCTCAAAACAGGATCTGATCCTACTTTCAATGACCCTTTCTTCTGTCTCTGATGTTGTTAAAAGCATGATCTGTTTCGTTGCTTGATCTCGTGAGAGTAAATGCTACAGGGAATTAGACATAAGCTCTGCGCATTGTTAAATTATCGACTTGCTCTATAACATTCCTTCCTCCACGTGGCAGCACGTTTTAATCTATTTTGTGTGTTTTCTGGTTGATTATGCAACTAAATGTGAAGGTACTGATCATCACAGTTATGCATCTGTGGACATTGTAATTTATTATCCTGTGAGTCCATTCAAGTTTTTGTGGCTGAGGCAAAACTTGGGCCGGACCGATAGGTCTAACCTTGTTTGAAGTTTCAAACGCCAGGTTTTATCTGTATCATTATCTGACTTCTCTGCACATGTTAAAAGACTTTTGTCTTGCATTTGTACTTATATCAAACATTGACAATTGTTTCAGGATCATGTTTTCTGCACATAGTAATTAGGTAATTGTGATTAGTCATATCTTAACCTGGAAGATATTGCACGTCCGACGTTTTCTGATCTGCTCATTCATACAAGCCACATTTGAACACTTTCTGCCGTACTATACCTGCTGTGTGCTTCAAGTTCTGCATAACAATTCTGTTTTTTTTTTCGTAAAACAATTCATTGTGGTCAGTTGTAAACTACATTGGGATCAAGATACCGATATACTATGCTTATGGACACTTACCTTTATGTTGTTATGCCTACCATGCGTCCACTATTACTGTTGCATTACAGATCTTTACTGGTTTATACATGTGGGGTGGGTGATGATGACTGAATACGGATCCTTCCGGGCAATGGAACCAAGACAGGATTTTGGGTAGTCCTGGATGAAACCTTTGGTTCTGGCCTGTCCTGGTTCATATTGCATTCTGTAATGATATAGAAACCACTGTCAAGCAGGTGCTTGGTAGACAGGTTCCCAGATTCATCTGGTGATCAGGAGACAAAAACTCTGGTCCAAAATCAATTTGGGTTGTTGGAAAGAGTGAACTGTTATAGTTCACTTTAACACAGCACTGATCATTGTATCCACTTCATTTGTTGGCATAGTATAAGATTTGATATTTTTATCTCAAAAACATTTTTTGGTCTTCACGGATTCCTTCGATTGAGGATAAAGAGGACGACTACCGTGTGATGTTACTAAGTATGAGCTTCCAAAAAACAATTTCAGAGAGTATCATTGTATCAAGATTCAGGGTTGGGTCCCCAGCTTTGTTGAACAGAACCTATTTGAGCCCTAGTTTCTAAGGCTGGGCTTTTTAGCAGTAGCCTGGCCCAAGAATGAGCAATTCACAGCTCATCACAAACGAATCTGATCCTACTTTCATGATCCTTTGTTCTGTCTCTGATGTCGTTAGAAGGATGGTCTGCTTTGTTGCTTGATCTGGTGGAACTAAGTACTACAGAGACTTAGGGATAAGCTCTGGTCACAGTTTAAGTCACCATGTACCACATTCCTTCCATGTGGCAGCACATTTTAATCTATTTTATGAGTTTCCTGGTTGATTATGCAACTAAGTACGAAGACATTGATCATCACAGTTCATCTGTGGGCATTGTAAATTTATTCTCCTGTGAATCCATCCATCTAGGCCGAGGCAAGATTGAGCTGGACCAATATGGTATGCCGCTTTCATGTTTCTAACCATGTTTGAAGTTTCAAAGGCCAGGCTTTATCTGTACCATTTGTCCTCATGACTTGCCTGCATATGTGAAAAAACGTGTCTTGCATTTGTGCTACTATCTAATTAGACAACTGTAGCATTCAGGGTCTCATGTTTATCTGCCTCTGCAGGAACTTCATTTTTTTTCTGAAACTGTGGGTCATTATGATTGTTTATATTACTTGCTCCTCATTTCTCACCCCGGAAGATATTGCAAATTACCCAATTGCAATCAGCATTTGAACACTTCAAATTCTGCATAACATTTTTTTTCCGTGAATTCAGTGTGGTCGGTTGTGAACCACATGGGGTCAACTACACTGTATGTTTGTATGCATGCTTATGAGCGCTTACCCTCATCTTCACTTAAATTTTCATTTAGCAAGATATAAAGCGTTGTTTCCATATGTAGATGATGCTAAGTCAATTATTATGAATCAATTCTCTTCTGTATAAATTAACATTTCAGCATATCAAACATGATGATCTACGTATGTATGAATTCCTCCCAATGGGCGCCTTCATGAAATTCCCTGCTGTCGCTGCCCCACTGGAGTCTCATTCCTTCATATTGGCCACAAGACGACTCTATGTTGCAGATAATAGATTCACTTTGCCTCAGTCTAGTTGTTATAAAATACCTGTTACTTTAGGGTAACATGTTTATTTCCTACAAATGGACATATTGAATTTAACCAATCTATCATGTCATTTTCAAAGATATATCAAACAAAACAGATTATCCATCTACTAGTACATAGCTAAACGTCCCATCAGAAGATAAATCTATGCCGCGAGTCTTTCTAGTAAAAATCTAGGCAAACAACATTTCCATGTGACTGCAGAAGAAGAGGCCATCCGTCGATGCAAACTGCTGAATGAACTCTTCTGTTCCCAGGACAGCAGACAGACATCAATAAGAAGAGTTTTATTTTTTGCAACTCAACCTGAGTAGCAGTGAGTAAGACATGCCGTAGATAGGATCAAATGGTCGTGCAGACAAGCAACATTTGCAATTGATTAGCAGCTAGGGACAGACAGAAACAGAAGGGGTGACTGGTTGATGCAAAATGCATACTTATAGCAATGTGAATGAACATTTTTGTTCCCAGGACAGACATCAACATCACATAACAAATCTGAACAAGATGTAGAAGCTTATTTTGTTCTTTTTTCCACCGAAGAGGAAATGACCATGACCGAAATGAGGAGGAGGAGGCGTCCTACTCGGAGCGTGCCGCGAAGCGCTCGACCTTGGGGTCGGAGAGGTTGATGCCGACCATGGCCTCCCCGAGGCCGGAGCTGACATCCGCCAGGATCTCCGGGTCGCTGTAGTGCGTGACGGCCTGGACGATGGCACGGGCGCGGCGCGCGGGATCGCCACTCTTGAAGATGCCGGAGCCGACGAAGACTCCATCACAGCCGAGCTGCATCATGAGCGCGGCGTCCGCAGGGGTGGCCACTCCCCCCGCGGCGAACTGGACGACGGGTAGGCGGCCTAGCTGCTTGGTCTGCATGACGAGATCGTAGGGGGCGGCGATACTCTTGGCGTAGGCGAAGACCTCGTCGTCGTCCATGTTGCGGAGGGCGCGGACATCGCCCATGACGGAGCGGACGTGGCGGACGGCCTCGACGACGTTGCCGGTGCCGGCCTCGCCCTTGGTGCGGATCATGGCGGCGCCCTCGCGGATGCGGCGCAAGGCCTCGCCGAGGTTGCGGCATCCGCAGACGAAGGGGACGCGGAAGTTGTGCTTGTTGATGTGGTGGGCGTCGTCGGCGAGGGTCAGCACCTCACTCTCGTCCACGTAGTCCACGCCGATGGCCTCCAGGATCTGGGCCTCAACGAAGTGCCCGATGCGGGCCTTGGCCATCACCGGGATGGTCACGGCCCGCTTGATGTCCCGGATCAGGCCCGGGTCCGACATGCGGGCCACGCCGCCCTGGGACCGGATGTCGGCGGGGACGCGCTCCAACGCCATGACGGCGCAGGCGCCAGCCTCCTCGGCGATGCGCGCCTGCTCCGGGGTCACCACGTCCATGATGACGCCGCCGCGCAGCATCTGGGCAAGCCCGACCTTGACGGAGAAGGTGGCGGCGGGGGGCTTGGAGGACGCATCCACAACCTTCACCTTGTTGCCGCTGTTGCCGCCGTAGAGGGCGACGACGCCGCTGCCGTCGGAAGCCATTCCCCTCTCGGTGCGACTGCTGGGACGGCGCGGATTGGGTGTGGTTCTACTGGTGGCGGCGGGGGAGAAATGAGGATGGATGAGGCGGCGGCTGTGGTTGTTCGAGAATGGCCTAGTAGATTGGGCGTGGCTCTGCTGGTGGCGGCGGGCGAGAGATAAGGAGAGGGAGGGAGGGAGCGGGATGAGGCGGCTGTGGTTGTTCGAGAACCCTCTGGTGCTACCGTTCTCCCCGAAGACGACGGCCGTTTAATTGAAGATGGACGAACGCGATCGTTGTAGGTAGGCGCAGCTACGTTATTTTTGGCAAACCCCCCTAGAAAATACTGAAACATCGATACAAGTCCCACGTCCCGGTACATTTCTCGTTGTACCCCCTACAAATGTTCAACCTTTTATTTTCGTGACAATTCTTTATTTGGCCTAAAAAAGATAGTGTTTCCTTTCTTGGTTCTTTCCAAATCGAACTTCTCTATTAGAACCAAACAATTTTTCATTTCTCTTCATGGTCATTCCGTCAATTTTGATACTATTAAGTGTTAAGTAGAGGATAAAAAGACCTTTTTACCCCTAGTATGAAATGAACTTTATTTTTTTTAAATTGTTTTGGAAAATGTATAATTCACATTATATGTATAATTTATAATTTTTTAATTTAAATTTAAAACAAATTGAGATAAATATTTTAAAAAAAAATTTATGTGAATTATTTATTTTCCAAAAAAGAAATAAAAATGCAAGTTCATTTAATATCAAGGGTAAAAAATATCTTTTTACTCACTACTTAACACTGTTAAGTCTCAAAATTGATAGAAGGACCATGGAGGAAAACAAAAAATAGTTTTAGTCCTAATAAGGAACTTTGTTTTGAAAAGGGCCAAGAAAGAAAGCATTATTTTTTTAGGCCAAATAGAGAATTATCTCTTTATTTTAACGCCTTTTTCTGCATATGGAGATCTCACAGCGACGTAGATGGAGCTCCTGGCGTGTGAGCATCCCAGCCGAACTGCACGGTCCGCTTCAATTGATTTATCCCTAGTCTTGTTATTGCAGTTTTCGGTTGGTTTTTTCTAGTGAACGACCGGGTTTTGACGATAGAAAAATCAGCACGGCCTTGCTCCTCAATATATTGTGCTTTTTCCCGTAGTCAATTTGTTCCACTTATACGATTTAAATAGATCTGGTTGTTTTTAACCTTATTTTTTCTAGCTGTACGAACAAGCTGGCTTTTGTTCTTATATATCTCCTTTGTTTGATGCGCTCGTTGGAGCGTGGACGTCGAGGCTTGTGCGTCAGGGCTTCACTGCTGCGGTGGGAATTGAAGGAAGAAATCAAGGGACTTATTTTTTTTCCTCTGAAGGAACGTCATACATGCACCTTGATTTTTTTTTTCACGGTGAAGGCACAATTTTAGTGAAACCGATGGTATTATGATTTTCTGGGTACAGATTGAAGATTATTGATCCTTCCAACTAGAATGCTTTAATATCTTGCTATAGATTGAAGCACCAGATGATGTCATATTTGTTTTTATCTTCCTAAGGATTAAAGGGTGCAAAAAAATAATTAAAGTTCTTTTGTTTGATTAATCTTTTTTATTTATTGTGATCATCCTAAGGATTCTTACCACTCGACTTTCTAGTGGAATCTCTTCCATTTTCATGCATGTCCAAAAATAAAAAGTTTAAGCGAAATGAAAACGTGCCGACCACATAGTATCAACCTATCTTGGGGTCCATTCCATTTTCATGCACGTCCAAATGGAATCTCTTCAATTTTCGTGCATATCAAAAAAAAAGTTTAAGCGACAATTCTGCTACTTCAACCTATCTTGGGGTCCCCTTACAACACAGCCGAATTCATGCTCATTGCTCGTGGTCACTGACCATGATTATGTTATCATGGTCTCCGATGAATAATACTGTAGCAATTCTGGGTAAATCCTATGGTATTGTCTTGTGGATACCCACTCGGAGGGGGTCACTGTGGATTGGCTGCTGGAGGAGACGAGATGAGTCCTCTGCAAACTCCGTTGGCATCGCCTTTCAGTGCAGGCATGGATTTCAATCTGCTTCCTTCAGGACCTCCAAAATCTCTTCCACAGCTATCTTGCTCCCCTCTTCAGACAAATGCAAGCCATCGTTGAAAAAAGAATCATTTAAATCAGTTGTTGGAAAGCCCGTTGGCGGACCTCTTACTTTTTCAAGATACAGATGGTAGGAATGGCACAAACAACAAACAAACACATAATCGTAGACATGCACTGATATAAAGGAGGCTGTCATCCAGTCTTTCCTTTTCTACATGGCACTCCAAAGATCAACAACCTTCAGGTCCATCTCTTTACACAGAGGACGTGTTCGGTTGGTGCTCTGGCCTCAGCACGCTTCGTTAGACATCGATCGTGGCTTCAGGCGTTCAAAATGGGACGCTTCAGACGCCTAAGCGTCGTACCTGACTCAGGCATGTTTGACAGGGCGTCAACCATGACTCAGATTACACAGCGATACATAGGCGTTAGGCTATCTCCAACGGAGTACCTAGATGGGTACCCAAACCTAAAATGAGTCCTAAAACAACAAAAAACACCTTCCAACGGAGTACCCATTCACTTATCCATTTTGCACTCCGTCGATCTGCGTGACCTACAAATGAAGCACGGGCGACGGCGACCCAAACGCTCGCGCCTCTTTCTCCTTCCTCCTCACCCCCGACGCCAGCTCCTTCCTACTCAGTTGCCTAGTCTCCCGAGCTCCTTCGCCGTGCCCGAGCTCCTCCCTGCCACGCCCGAGCTCCACTTCGTCTTGCGGGTCGTGGCGGTGCGGGATTCAGAGGTCACGGCGGCGCGGGATTCGGAGGTCGTGGCGGCGTGGCTGAGGGTCGCGGCGACTCGTGAGTCGCCCGTCTCTGCATAGAGGTTTGTGGTGGCGCGGGAGGAGGTGGGGGCAGCGATAGGAGGAGGCCGCGGCGACGGGAGGAGGTGGGGGCGGCGACAGGAGTCGGGGGCGGCGGCGAGAGGAGGTGTGGGCGATGACGAGAGTCGGGGCAGCGACGAGAGAAGGCATGGGCGGGAGGAGGCGGCGACTGCAACAGGAGGTGGTGGGAGGAGGAGTCTTCAGTATTTTAGATCTCCTGTTGGAGAGCAATGTTTTTGACTGATGTATTTTTAACACTATAGTACTCCAATTTGGATTTTGGGTCACCTAGGCCGTTGGACAGCCTTAGAGTACAAACCGCAGTTCCGTTCCGCATGATCTCACTCAATATATCGTTTGAAAGGCAGTCGTACAATTCAGGACAGGACATGACAGGAGTAGCTTATTTCATTAAAATACTAGTATATATACATTCAAAACTAGTACTGTTACTAGTATATATACATTCAACACTAGTACTATTGTACAAGGTCTAACATACCCCCATTAAAAGAAAAAAAAGGTCTAACATACCTTCTTGAGTTTGGAAGCATCTCCTCGTTGAGAAGTGCAACCCTCTAATTATTTATCTCATCACAGATTACAAGAACTACAATCATGGCATCCTAATATTTTTCTAGAGAATGCGTACAATCATTTTCGGCCTGATCAAGAAAGTGGCCTGAGCATTCAAGAATTTATCGAAACATGAGCTCACACCTTCTACGCAGAAACTACAAGGTAAGAAAATGTTCGAGGAAACAGAAGCTTAAAACCTTTGGAAACACTTTGTCCATCACTTAAACGTGCCTTGTGTTCCAGCCAAAATATCCTCTAAGAACGATATCAGTCTGGATGATTGCAAATAGTCACATGTATATTAGTGAAGTAACAATGTTGTCAGTTAGTAAACTTGGTGTATGTTGTGTAATATAATCCCTTCTTCTACTAATGCAATGATATGCAACTTTCTTATGTATTTGAAAAAATGTTGTAAGTTATTTCTGAACCTCCACAAGCTTATGGACCTATGTAAACTATTGTATTTGTCTTAAACTTTCTCTATTGCACTGTTAAGTATGACTGTACGAGAGTATAGATGATTAAATGGACCGTCTGACCCGGACGACGCGGGCTTTAAAAGGCTTATTTTCGGCTCGATACGACACACCGGTCTTTTTCAGCCATGTCTTGCTGGTCCACGTGCTCAGCTATTGGCCCATGACCCAGCACAAATTTGATTATATGTGTCAAGTTGGGCCATTAAGCCCATTAATACAATGGTCCATTAGTAATTTTTTAGTCCATTAATTATATAAATGATGAAAAATTAAAAAAAAGAAGAAGATCACATGTGGGGTTTGAACCTCTAACCTCCTGGAATCAAAGTTATAACTTTCCCACTAGACCATCAAGCCACACCTCCGGTCCAAACACGACACGATGTCTCGGTCCGTGTTATGCCTGGATCAGACCAAAAAAATATCATGCCTCGATCCGTCCAGTAGGCACGACCCATTTAACCATTTATATACAAGAGTATCATGATTCAGCGTTTGGGCATCTTGCCAGGTCCATGGAGGCCCAGATTTGTTGGGCCAAACCTACATGGGTTCTACTTTTCAAGGCCGGGCTTCTCAGCTTAGGGACAACAACAGTGATTCTTAAAAAAAAAAACAGTGGTCAGTGAGCAGTTGGCCCGTGTCGCCTCTCCGGCTCTCCCCATCCCCAACTCCAACCCCAAAACCTCCTCCACGCGCGGCGGCCGGCGGCAGCCTCTATCGCCATCGCCATGAATAGGTTCTACTGGCCGCCCCCAAGATGTGGTTCCTTAAGTAAGGAATCGAAGCCTCTAAATCGGTGCCATGGGCTGGGCCCAACGACACTGCATCCCCGCCAGGATGCGGTGCTCGGCGTTCTCTATGACTCCATCCCCACGCCGCCGGTCTCCTGCGCCGCTACTTTCTCCTGCGCCACCGCTGAGGGTCTGGAAAGCGGCGACGGATTCGACCGCATCAGTGGCCTCCCGGACGACATCCTCCTCCGCGTCGTCTCTCGCCTCCCCGCCAAGGATGGGGCCCGCACCGCCGTGCTCTCCACGCGCTGGACCCGTCTCTGGCGCTCCGTCCCGCTCGTCGTCGTCGACGCCCACTTCCTTCCCCATCGCGGCGCCGAGGGTCGCCCCCCGCGCCGCGGCCCCCTCTCGCGCGCCGTCACAGACGCCGTCTCCGCCGCCTCGAATCGCACCCTGGTCCCTTCCCGTTCGTCAGCCTCACCTGCGGCTTCTTCAAGGCCGCCGCCGCGGACCGCGCCGTGCTCGCGCGTTGGCTCCAGCTTTTCGCCACCAAGGGCGTCGAGGAACTCGTCTTCGTCAACCGGCCCTGGCCACTAAGCGGCTTGCGCCTCCCCACCGCGCTCTTCAGCTGCGCCTCCCTCCGCCGCCTGTGGCTCGGCGCGTGGATGTCCCAGATACTGCCTCTCTCCCGCGCGGATGTGCGCTCCCAAAGCTGCAGGAGCTCGTCCTAGGCTGCATCGGCATTGAGGACCGCGACCTGGACTTCATTCTTGCCGCAAGCCCCGTGCTAGAGACCCTCACTATTGTTGGAGACATAGAGGCGCTCAACGCTCGTCTTGCCAGCCGTAGCCTGCGGTGCGCTCATCTGTGCTTTTCCTGCGTAGAGGAAGTGGCGGTGGTGGACACCCCGAGCCTTGAGCGCCTCTTAATGCAGAAGTGCTGGATTGGGCGTCGCAACGGGAGGAAACTGGTCACAAGGGTGAAGATTGGCAATGCCCCTAAGCTGAGCACGCTTGGATACCTGGAGCCAGGGATACACGTGCTGGAGATCGGCAACACCGTCATCAAGGTAAGTTTTCATTCCCTTCTTTTGATAATTTATATGAACGCGACTGAGATGTTTGCTTATCTCTGATCCTAATGCTGCTGAGATGATTGCAGTATGGAACCAAGGTGAGCCCAAACACCACTGTTCCGAGTGTGCGGATGTTGGCACTGCAGCTTCATTTCAAAGTCCGCAATGAGGTCAAGATGCTGCCATGTTTCCTCAGATGCTTTCCTAATGTTGAGACACTATGCATTCAGGTAAAACCGGCCCCTCTTGTCCCTTCAGTTGTCATCTGCATTACGATCACTGTGTGGCAATAGAATTTGGTTGCTGCAGCATAATCTATCAATATATAGCTGAATAGAGCACTGACTTGATTCTTTTCGCAGTCTGAAGTGACTAAGGAACCCACTGGCAACCTCGACTCCAAGTTTTGGAAGCAAACCGGTCCCATTGAGAGTGTCCAGTCGCACCTCAAGACACTGGTGTTTCGTGAGTTTCAGGGGGAGCAGAGTGAGCTTGATTTCCTCATGTACATTGCCGAGAATGCCAGGGAGCTGAAGGATTTGGTTATCGTTTTGAAACTCGGAAGGTATGCTGCGCCAGAAGAGGTGGGTCTCAAACTCCTGTCCCTAGAATCTGGAAAGTGGGCAAGTGGAGCAAGCAAGATGGGGTGCTTGATGAGCAGACTTAAGGATGGCGACATTATTTGGTCCCTCGAAGCAGGATCTGACCTTTCATTCAGTGATCCTTTTCTTTTAGGCCTTGACTAAATTTCTAGCAAGTGGGGGTATTAGCTAGCAAAGAATCGGAGTTATTTGAGCTAGCTATTTCTGTATTGAATTACTAAGTGTATGGAATGTTCCTAGTTCAATGTTGTAGTACCAAATTTTATCTTGTATCATGACTAATTATGCAACAAGTCAACTATCATTGACACAATCAACCTATGGTCTCTCGTTTTTCCCTTTTTGTGAATTCATTTTAGTTATGGCTGAATTTTGCTGGATCAGGAATGTCGTTTCTAACCTTTTTTGTTTAATATAAAAGCCAGGGCACTAAACTCTTTGTCCTCAAGTGTTCTCTGCATATATTTCTCACATGCATATGAACAGCATGATTATCTGCTTTTGTAAAGACTATTCATAAGATCTTCCGTTTTGCTCTAGCACATGTCTGGTCACTGTGCTTGTTTACTCCGTTTTGTGTCTTACATCGTAATATCTTTACATTTTGCAATGTTCCTTCTGTTGTTCATTTTTACTAGCAGTATCTGAACATCTGCTGTTGTTTCTGATGTGCTTGCCTTTGTACAACATTTCTGGCAATAGTTCACTGAGACGCGGTAAACCACCACTACATAGATGCCATTACTCTCTTGCACACGCTTTCAGTACTGCACTTCATATTGTTATGGCTCGCTCATAACAGTATGCCACTACTGTTGTCATTTGAAACTTGGAAGGTATGCAGCTCCAGAAGAGGTAGGTCCCTAGGTTTCAAGATCATAGCTTTACTGTTCTGTATCTTTGTATATTAAGATTTCCACATTTTGCAATGTTCCTGCTGTGCTTCAATCTTTGTAAACACATTTCTGGCAATACTTCACTGAGACATGTGGTAAACCGCCTTTAGATAGATGTTACTACTCTGTTAAGGGCCATTTTCTACTGTTAGTTCACTCATGCTTGTTTCGTCAACTCTAGCATGTCATGGTAATCTGAAAGGCTTGACTGGTAGCAGATTATTTCATTCAGTACATTGAACTTTAATACACTGAGGAAGAGGTCGGTCAAACCTTTCGGGTGGTAATCATTTATAGTATGTAGAATTGCACATGAATGCCATGTTCGGTGTGAAAAATGTTCATCTTTTCATCCTGTTGCGAATGCCATTGAAGCATCTTGCGCGCAAGCTTTTGATGAAATGTAATAGCAACACAGTAATCACAATGATGCAGTGAACAACTTGTTACTGCTGGAATCAGCCACAGATGTGCAGAATTTTACAAGCCGCAGGACAACCACACCAAATCAAATTGACCTTACAGACAGATAAGTATATCTGTGAACTAGGTAGGAAACCACCCAAATAATCTACTGCTAACAAGAATAACTCAAATACACTCAGATGAACACACTTCTCCCACATAAGGAAATCAGGACGCATGCTATGCTCTAGACTACCTTGCAGAGGGATCTGTCTCGTCTGAATTAACAGTATCCTCCATGACATCTGCTTTGGAGCTCTTCTCCTCAGTGATGCAATCTGAGCTATCAGGTCCGGATGAACCCTGGTAAGAGCTGGCCTGTTCAGGCTTGAACAGCTCATCATTCTCCAAGTTGGACAACTTATCAGCAGATTCTCCCTTCAGGAGTTCAACAACTTCAGACATTATTGGTCTCTGCTCTTTGTTGTTCTGAGAACATATTAGCCCAACAAGCACCATTCGCCTCAACTCATCCTCATCAAAAACATCTTTGAGCTTTGGATCAGCGATTTCCTTGAACTTCTTGTCACGTGCAAGTGGAAGAGCCCATTCAGTTATGGTTAGCTTAGTAGTGGGGTTTACCTTCTCAACTGGCTTCTTTCCACTAGCCAGCTCTAGAAGCATTATTCCGAAGCTGAAGACATCGCAGCTCTCAGAGGCCTTTCCAAGCATCGCATACTCTGGTGCAAGATAACCGAGCGTACCTTTCACCTTTGTGGTGACATGTGTAGCACCATCTGGAATGAGCTTAGCAAACCCAAAATCAGCTACTCGTGCTTGGAAATTTGAATCCAGGAGAACATTGCTCGCCTTAACATCTCTATGAATGATATGTGGTGTCGCGTAGTGATGAAGATAACTGCAAGATGAAGAGATTTTATATAAAAGACAGCAGCAGTATGATTAACATGGTTAAAAATGATTATGTGAGGCTTACGCAATGCCTTCTGCCGAATCAATGGCAATCTTCATCCTTCGTTCCCATCCAAGATGGTATTCAGCTGCGTGCTGTCCATGAAGATGAGAGTGCAAGCTCAGGTTCGGCATAAAATCGTAGATTATCAATCGTTCCTGGCCTTCAGAACAATATCCACGCAAGCTCAGAAGGCTTTTGTGCCTCACTGTTGCCAAAACCTTCACCTCAACAGCAAATTCTTTTTCCGCTTTGTTGCTCCAACTCTTCAGCCTTTTCACAGCAATCTGCATCATTAATGAACAATAAAGTGTTTAAGTTGCAGAGAAAATGAAATCAGATTCATATCCACAAGAATGGAGTAAATAGCAAATACAATGTATATGGCTCGTTATGATAATGCTATTCAAGCAAAGTCCTCAAACTGTGTGTCAAACATACCCAAAGAACCAACAAGATTAAGCTTTCACTCCCAGCATTTAAATAAATATACTATTGTCACATGAATCAGATTACCTAGAACAATTTCGGAGGCCTGAAAGGCACTTACATATCTGTAAATGACTTTTGAAAATAAACAAGGATTCAAGAAAGTTTTTAAAAGAGAGAGCAGATTGCTGCAATGTAGCACGCTCACGAGTCAGGAACCTCAATTTTTATCAAGTATTCCAGCAATGTCCATAATGGAAATACCATTGAATCTTTGATACATATAGCATGAACATGGTAAATCTTAGAACCATTAGCTGAGTATGAACAACAGGCACAAGGGTTCAGCAGGTGGATGGAGTACAACACTATAGACTTTTGTATAGACACATCCATGCAGACCCAGGTGCAACAGAAGATTTAATTGACTTCAATCTGGCAAGGGAGCCTTCATACATGGTGCAAATCCGCATGACCAAACTTCATCCTCAAATACATGGACTTATTGAACCTTCTAATTGGTATAAACCCTCATGAGCTTCCATTATCAAGTACGTCCCAATTTATATATTATCCATAGCTTACCATGTCATTGTTTCTTCTAGAATATTAGATGAAGAGAATGAAAACAAATACACAGAAGAAAGGAGAATTGTTGGTTGCATTTGTTAAGACTATGACTATGATTCAGTTATTGATAACTGACCTTCTGTTAGAGGCTATGTAGTTTTAGGGCCCTCAATAGTGTTTCGACATACCAATTATGATTCTATCTATTTATGTATGTGGTCACGTGATCTACAACAAGGCTATGGCTATAATCTTAGTAGTATGGAAAAGACATCGCCCTCCAAAAGTTTCTACTTGACATGGTCTCAAGCTCATATCTAGGCTGGATGGCTATCATATTCAGAAGAATATTCACAGGACAGCTTTGAAAAGTAAAGACATTGTAGATTTCAAATGCTATTAGAACCAGAAGCAACATTACGATGAGAAAATACATCAGCTAAGATACATTCATGAACATCACCAAGCCCTTCCTATTGCATTGTTCTAACGTACCCAAAACAGCAGAATCTGAAACTACATCCAAAAAAAGGGGTATGGAAAAAGCACAGTTAAAGAATTTTATGAATCCTTTTTCAGGAGAAGGATTGCACCTGTGATCCATCCCAGAGCTGGCCCCAGTAGACGCTGCCGAATCCACCCTCTCCAAGCTTGTTATCATAATTGAAATTGTTGGTTGCCAACTGAAGCTCCTTGAGCGAGAAGATCCGCCATGCCATATCCTTATTCTTCTTCCTTCTACCAGGCTCAGACCTAACAACATAACAGTGAAGCGACAGACTTGAGTACCTAGTAGATTATAGGGCAAGCAAAGGAAGATGCTAAGTTTTGTACTGAACCTTTATTTCTATTATTAATAGATAATCAGTAGGGGACCTTCCCCCTCCTGTTCATTGAAGAACCATATTTTGAACAAATTACATGAAGTTTTTATTATGTTATTTTTTCCAACACGGTTGAAAATCGCCTAAAAAACTGCCTGCCAATGAAGACATTCTCAGTGAAACCTAAACTGAGAGGCCAGTTCAAATATCCAACCATACGTCTTCATTCAGCCCCAGCAAGAAGTGATTACTCTTGCTACTAGTAACTACAAACCCAACCGAAAAGGGTGAAAAGTTAGTAGCAGGGAGTGATTGTTCTTGCTACTCACCCAAGCATACCAGTACACGAGTAATACATGAACCCACAAATTCATCCCACATCTCAGCATTCCTCCCCTAAAAAGAATCAATCGCTGCCACAAATCAAAGGCCTGGATTGACCTTCTTTTTTTTTTTGATAAACCAGACTGAATAGGCTTATGCTACCATGATTCCCACTGAAAAGAAAAAAAATAAATTCCTACCAAATCACCGCCACCGAAATACTAAATCGCACGAACCGAAGAAAGTGAAAATTGACTAGCAACAATTCCACCAGCTCCACTTAAAACCTCCAGTCCTCACCCATCCTATTCCTATCCTTCTCCCATCTCACCTAACCGAACAACCCAAATCACGTCCCTAAACCACAATTCCAAGACCAAAAAATCCACGGAGCGACCACTCACCCGTCCGACCGCTTACAGCAGGAAGCCAGCCCCATCGCCTGATTCCGAGAGGGACACCTCAGGCTCTGAACTTTCTCAATCCGCACGGCCACGCGCGCCTCCTCCTATCTGGCCTGACGGCGCGCTCACTCGCCGCGGAAACCCAGTCTCCGTCTTCCACTCCTCTCGACGCCGGCGACGGCAGCGAGCAGCGGCGGAGAAAGAAGGGAGAGAGGGACGAGTCTTCTCGGGGGCTGTGTCGGCTCAACTCTGCTGTGCGCACCACTGCTGCCCCACTATCATACGCAAAGCCAAAGCTACGACCTGTGCGCGGTCCAGTCACCGGTCTACTTCCAAGCCGTGGGCGCGTTCCGCCCACGTGGCGTTGTGCAGTTGGATGGTTTTGAAACGCCAGCGGTAACGGTCGGTTCTAAGTATAGCGGTAACATAACCCAGCCGGTGACCGGTTGCGGTCAGGTAGTGACTGACCTGTGGGCCAGAAATGATGACCTGGCGCTTGTGCGGCCCCCAGCTGGGGGAAATCAGTGTCGCTGGACCCGGCTGGGGCCTGGTTGTTATATGATGGCAACGTTTGACCAAAGAAATGATCCTTGATGAAGACTTTGTTGTGATAAGTCCAAAATACATCAAATTATACGGGGTGTTAGAGTACATATAAGACAAAGAAAAATTAAACAGGTTTCAAATGTATTCGTAGACAGCTGCTTGATGTATGAGACCATTTCAACGATTCCCTTCCTTCCTTGGACTTTTCCCAAATGACTTCTTTGTACTCTTGTGTAGATGTCGTTTGATCTGGACGCTGGCTGGTGGCGGCTTTGCCAAATAAGGTTGTACAGTACGAATTTTCAATGGAAACAGCCAGCAATATTATTGATTGAAAATTTTGTACACTACAAAGTATCATCGATTTATTTGTAAGATACAAATGCAGAATATCTTAATCCAGGGAATGCTCAAATTATTTATAGGGCTATTTAAATATATATTTTCTAGCTTTCAATTGTCTGAAAGCTTTCAGTTGATGGTTTATTACTTTGTGTTTTAATTTATTTTTTATAAAATTTTTGTATAATAATTATAAATTATTGAATCTAAATCTAATAGTTAAAAGAGGTGATTAAAAGTTGTCCAAACTTTTAATCAGTTGAAAATTAGCAACTTCCATTTAAATATGATGGTGTACAAGCTATTCAAATTCTGCCAAGACGATGGGGTCACTCCTTTGCCTATCTGTTGGTGGTACAAAAGCTAAAGAAAAAGAAAGAAAGAAAGATCAAACGAGGAGCAAGTCCACATGGACAGCACCAATACATGAAATAAAAAAGAGCAGGAAGGGAAGGAGGCATCACGAACAGCACCAATACATGAACAGTTGAACACATTGCTAGCTGGTCCCATTTTGTTTAGGCGCTAGTCAATGCAAATGCAATCAATTGTAAATCGGCACTCTTTGACACGCTTCCATCATGGACTTGTATTCTTGACTTCTTGCGGCTGCGGAAAAAGTCTCAAAATGCTCCTGAAGCTCCGGCTGCGGTTGACCTCCTCTCTTCCCACCCTTGCTAGTGCCATCACACACTCACATGATTCAGTTGCACGGCATATATGATAAAGCGTGACAGTTGATGTTAGGCGGATAGCACCATTTAGAAATGCCGTGAAATGGACACTTCAAATTTTCTTTCAAGTGGTTCCGTGAACTCTAGTCTTTGTCATGTTGTCCTAAGTAGTGAGGTCAGCCAGTGGATGGCTAGTCTGAGTTCTATCAGTCATGTTCGACATCTGTGTCATGTTGCAACGGAAAAAAAAAAATATGAATGGAAGCCCCTCACTCCCTGCACCAAAAATCCTGAATGGAGTAGCGCTACAGTGGGCCGAAACCTGCTAAACGGGCCTTGGGCTGCGCTACGCGTAAGCTATGCCGATGCACCAAAATTCCTAAATGGAGTAGCGCTACAGTGGGCCGAAACCTGATAAACGGGCCTTGGGCTGCGCTACGCGTAAGCTATGCCGATGCGTAACGCGGGCTGCGTATAGGAGGCCCCGTATTGTTTTGCTCTGGTTGAACCCCGACAAGGCAAACAAGGTCAATCCCCACTCCCACCCTCGCACCACCCCGCCTGAACCCTAGCCCGCGCCGCCGCCAATTTCCGCGTCGGGACGCACCTCGCGGAGACCACCGCCGCCCGCCACACACAACTTGTCTCTGCTCGCGTTAGGTAGGGCGGCCCTATTGCTCGGTCCACCTATCTCAGATGGACAGCGGAAGCGACTCCGACGGAGCCCCCGAGGAGCTCACCGCCGTCCAGGTACGTCGTCTGGTTCTCTCCGCTCGAACACACGACCTTTGCTCAATAGCAGATGAGGATTTCGTGTGATTCGCTCGTGCATAACACTTTGGAGAGCGGTAGCTAGACGCACAGAGTTCGCAAGGGGATTACGTTGTCAAACGCCATCCATTTGATTTGTCAAGCATGTGCTTTGAGTGGGTGGGTTAGTGTTGTTGGTCACTTAAGCTGCCTCTGCTACGCTGTTCATCTTGTTTCGGGCTCGTGCTTAGCATTGGATTGGAATCTGTCGGGATGGCGCTGAGTGCTGTCTCCTTTTCATTGTCTTTCAGGGTGTGGAGAAGCACGATGAGATCACGAAAGTTGAGAAGGATAGTGCCGTCAGGTGTGTTTTTCTAAGCTTTTTTACTGCCAGGATAAGAACTGTTCTGCTAATGTGCAACTTAAATATGTTACTCTTTCTGTAGTAGAGAGACTGTATGTCTGTATATAAGTTGCTACCTGATACTTGCCATGGAGATTATCAGATTATTAGTTACACTTGTATTCGTGAACATACTAGATACCTTATTCCCTGCCTTAACTACCCTTATCATTCTTGCTTTGCTAGATTTGTGTACTGGAACCAGAATGACTAGGCTAGTAGACATATGCCATTGCCTTATCAGCTATGAAGGATTGATGCATAAACTTAGAGATTTTGTCCATAAATTTGTTACTTTTTAAGTTCGTTGAGCTCTGTATATCTCATGGGGTGTTCTGCAACTAGCTAATGATCTAGTTGTTTTAGACTTATCTGTTCCGTCAATGTTAATCAGCCATGTAAATTCTATTGAATCTTGTAATCATCAGGGTGGTATCATCATTTCTTCTAGTTGAGGCCTCTCAGAGATAATAATATCATGTGTTCTTGCAGGGCAACACGTGAGGGAAAGGAGCGGAGGAAGCGATGGGCGCAACGAAAAGCATCCTCTAAATCAGAGAAGCGGTCACAAAGGAAAGTAGAAGATGAAGAGTCCAAACAGAACGAGGAGAGTGAGGAGACACATACTATACCTGGGATGCTCCCCGCTGATGTTATTGAAATGCTTGCAGCACGTGAGAAGTATGTCTATTACTTCCCTTGCTCTTTCGGATTCTCAAATAGTTGTTTCCCGCATGGTGGACTTCAAGTGCTTACTTTTCACTTGTTTCCCCAATCAGGCAAACCTTTGAATCAGACTCTGAGGAAGAATATGTGAAGCCAAAGGCTCAAAAGAGGAGGAAGAAACTGAAAACTACTGGGTATGCCCATGCTCCTGCCATCGTAAAATTAAATTTCTGAGCTGATATTTATGCCAATGTTCACTAATGTTTCAGGCCTGAAATGATTCTGCTGAAAGATGTCCGGGCAACAGAGCAGATAAAGAATGCCATTGATTTCTTGGAGCACAGGAAACACCTGGTGCCAAGATGCAATGCAGTTTTGAAGAATGCTCATACGGCATTCCGTCTCATGTCAAAACGCAATATATGAGTTAGAATATGGGGACCGAGACATGTCCAAATCCACACCCGGGCTCATCTGAACAACTGTTACAGTTAAGGGACTGCTGATTTGATGTTTTTGATAGGAATGAACTTGGCATGTTGGATACAGCACAGCCTATCTTTGGGTCTGTTCGAAAATGTATTCTTAGTATGCATGTCCCTTGTTCGAAATCAAATGTCTGTATGATTGATTGTTCTCGGGTTTCAGTTATGTATTTGTATGGATGCAAGTTTGAAAAAGAAAGCTCAGAAAGATTTCTGATTTGTTGGCCGATAGTACATTTTTTTTTCTTATCTAAAGCATGCTGAAAGATGTGTTGGCACCACAGCAAATAAAAATCTGATGTTCTGATGTGTTCCTGTTTGTCAACTTTCAGACACTTTCTTTGTATATAAAATTGCTCAAAGGAAAAAAAAACATTCTTTTCTTTGTTTGCTGGACATGTGAAATTGGATTTATCACAATATATCTACCTCTGTCTCTTTGAAGACATCCGATAAAATTGGAACAATACAGAGAATATATGTGCATCTTTACTTATTTTTACTCGGTTGCACAATGCCTTCAGTTCCGTCGGCTTTCCTCTGCTGCGGTCAACTTAGGCGTTGACTGGAAGCGTTTTCAGGTGTTATCCTCTGAGGCTTTGATCCGAGCACGAGGTGGAAGCCATCGGCCGTGGCCCTCCGATCGAGCTCTCGCCATGCTTGCTCTTCCTTCCTCTCCTTTGCCATTGGTCGCTGTTCTACGCAACCTCACCCGAGCATGATGGTACCGGAGTTTGCCACGGCACAAGTCACAATTTGCTCTGAAATGATTCCTATTTTTTTTTTTTCATTTCCTGAAATTACACTTTGTCCACCTCAACCATGTCCGTCATATCCCCTAGTAGTGTTGTGTCTAAACTCTAAAAGATGGCCTGGCCATGTGAGGTCGCACGTGCGGCTTTGGCTCGCGCACGCCAAGCTGATGCATTGCCAAAGCAATGGCGATGGGCACTGAAATCTGGGTGAAGGAACAGGAGCAGACCTGGTTCTCTCACAAGGTCCAGGAAATGACTTGAAGGTCAAGCTGATTTCTTTCACTCAAAGCCAACCGAGCTAGTTGCTACAGCAGATCAAAGCCGCCATGGTCGCCGACCTTCAGCTGTACTACTTGGCGCTCGTGCTCGTCATTGTCCTCCCCACCATCTTTTTCGGCATCAAACGTTCGGCGCCTCGTCGGCTCCCGCCGGGGCCGTGGGCGCTGCCCGTCGTTGGCCACCTGAACCAGCTCGCCGGTGCGCTCCCGCACCGCGCGCGGCGCCACGGCCCGCTCATGGCGCTCCGCCTCGGCGAGCTCCGCGCCGTGGTGGCCTCGTCCCCGTCCGCCGTGCGTGAGGTGCTGAAGACCCACTCGACCTCGTGTGTCATCCGATCCGAGCAAGCACGTGGCGCGGTGCACGGACCGACGTACGTGCCCCGCGCGCGAGGGAAGAGGAAAGCGCAGGCGCTGCGTGAACGCGCGAGGGTGAAGACTGTGCACGCGCGGCGTTGGCGTCAGACTTCGCCATGTATGTGAGGGAGTGGACCTTGTCGTGGTTGCAGCTAGCTTTCCCAACAACTTCCCATCAGGGGTGTGCGCAGGCTCCCTGTCCGTCGACGAGGAGCTTGGACACGGAGGAGGCGATTGCCACCGTGTCGCGGCTTGGCGTTACCGTGTTCACGTCGTGGAAGAGCAAGTTTTGGTTTGGGCTGGGTGCCCCGCGCGTGGTGCCCTACGACGGCCATTCGCGGCGCTCACGACCCCGTGGCGTCCGATTCATGTTTTCGTTTCAGAAAGCTTGAGTCGAGTCCTCGTTGCGGCACTCCGATACGTCCGGCGACGCGCCAAATGAATCGCAAATTGGCACGGCTACGGAGCTCGGGAACGCTGTCGACCTCATCCGACGCGTATCCGGCCAACTAGGCACATGCCATGCTCAGCAACCTCCCCATCTGAGACCGACAACACGCTAGCCGGCGACAGTGCGGCCTACTCGCGAGTTCCAGCCACTCTATGGAGTCTGGTCGTCCCAAGCGGCGCTCTGCTGGTGGTGGTCACGGCGACACAACGACGCTGGTTTAGGCCGCAAAGTAGTCGCGACATGGGAACCGCTGTCGGCCTACTCTGATTGCTTGCTGGCGTCGTGGCGCGCTGTTGCATGAGGAAGCGCGGCTGCCAAGATTTGTGATTCGGCGTGGTGCATAAGTAGACGCACGACATATCGCCATCGCCATGAGTTCTCCTATGATTTTTGTGCGTTGCAAAATTTGAGCACGTTTGGGATCATGGGGTACGGTGGTCGGTATTCCACTTACCGACCGCCCAGGACAAGTCCCTCTACGCACACGTACGTGCGCGGCATCGGGGCCAAACTGCGCCGTGTCAGCGCGTGGAGCTGCAGGACCAGTAGCTTCCATTCCATGCCCATCGGCGAGGAGCCTGGACATGGACTCGAGGGGATTGCCGCCGTGCCGGGGCCTAGGTTTACCGTTCATGACGTCTAAGTAAGAACGAGATATAGCCTAGGTGTCCTTTCACTGCGATGACGGCATGACGATGAGGACCGTGCACCGCCATGTGCCACACAATTTTCTTTCCTTTCCGTGCCCTGTATAGTTGGCCTTTTAGAAAGCTTGTGCAGAGTCCTCGCCGCAGCCGGACGCCAGGCGGCGTCGCGCCGAATCAGTCGCATAGTGGCGCATCAGCCACGGCAAGCGGCGAACTCGCTACGGAGCTCGCCGGCGATAGTGCGGCCTGCTCGCTGACCACTACGAGAGGGGAAGCAGGCAAGCGGCAAGGTTGAGCAGGGGCTACGGCGTGCTTGGTTCGCATGCGAGCGGGGGCCAAGACTCTGCTTCCGTGGCCTGGCGGCTCGGCAAGGTGGACAGGGGGTGGTCGGTCTTTCATTCCCCGACCACCCCCCGACCAACCTTCTCTTTTTTGTTTCTCTGGCTGCAAGCCACAACTAAGCCTGAAATTTCGCATGGTGTTTGGATACTATACAGACCGTACTTACAGATTTTGCACCCTTTTTTTTCCTGCGTCTTGATCGCCGTTCAGCGGGGGATCTTCATTCTTCAGTGGACAGGGGATGGTTTGCCAATTAAGTGTTTCGTTTACGACCACACCCGTGGAAACTTCACTTTTTTGTTTCTTTCTCCGCTTACAGAATGCACAGATGCCATGTGATCGTGAAGTTTTGTGTGGTTGGCAGTAAGCAGAAGTACCTGAAATGCAGAAGTGGTGACTGGTGACAGGCGTATAATAACTGGTCATAGTCGATTAAAAAGTATAACTGTATACTAAACTTCTTTTCGGAACATGCATTACTCGCGCAGTCAGGATAGAGAATATTGAGACTGGAGCTGGGAATTCTGATTGAAGTGGTCTATAAAAGGACAGGCCCATCATAGGTTTGCAGAATTGCAAGCCAAACATGTTAATAGCTCTGAAGTTGAGAGTTGTAGGGAACTGAACTCTTATTCCACGCATGTCTCCGACAGTTTGAGGAATTCAGTTGTTTTCTCCAACACCTTATCTTCAACGCCTCTATCAGTAGCCAATGCAAATCATATAGTGATATAGGTGTGATATTTTTCTTTGGCGAGGTATATAGCAGGTCTGATGAATTAACCTGCACAGAATGAGAATAAAACCAGACTTTGATTTCATCCCGTTCGGCGCCGGGCGCCGGGTGTGCCTCGGGCTGGCCCACATCGAGCTCGCACTAGCTGCGTTGTTGTTCCATTTTGACTGTGGAAGTTGCTTGGCGGTACGGCGCCTGAGGTGAGGAGCTGAACATGACTGAAGGCGTTCGAGGTCACGGCGCAGCGGCAGAGTGGCCTCCTGGTGGTTCCGGTCCCCCGTGTCCCGGCACCCTCGGAGCAACTGTAGGCACGGGTATTAGGGTGTGTGATCAGCGAGGTTAATTTGATCAGTCCCAGTGGAGTTACTTTTATAGTGACGGTTAAATAAAGAATCTCTCTCTCTCTCTCTATGAATCGTCAAAGAGTATAGAAAATCATGAATCTTTTCCAGGTGGTGAACGCTATCCATGCTTTGCATTCTTTAGAGGAAGAAGATGCTCCTGCTATTTTTTTCTTTCTTTAAAAAAAGATGCTTTGCAAATCAACTGCATATCGTGTGTGGCCCCCACGTGGGGCATGTACACGCATGCAAAATGAGGCAGAATGAAGGGTAGGTCCGAATGGTGGTCGCCTCGAACTCGAAGTCAAAGCCCAAGCTGCTGCTACATTTCTTCGGTTCCAGCCCATCCTAGCTTGGTTGGAAGATCGAAGCCGCCATGGCCATAGAGCTGCCGTTCTACTTGGCGCCCCTGCTCCTCCTCCTCGTGACCCCCATCATCGTCTTCTTCTTCACCAGACACTCGGCCGCCGGGCGGTTCCCGCCGGGGCCCTGGGCGCTACCCATCATCGGCCACCTCCACCACCTCGCCGGCGCGCTCCCTCACCGCGCGCTGCGCGATCTCGCGCGGCGCCACGGCCCGGTCATGGCGCTCCGCCTCGGCGAGCTCCCCGTCGTGGTGGCCTCGTCCGCGGACGCGGCGCGCGAGGTCATGAGGACCCACGACGCGGCGTTCGCGTCGCGGCCGCTCGGACGCATGGCGCGCGTCTGGTACCAGGGCGCCGAGGGCCTCATCTTCGCGCCCTACGGCGACGCGTGGCGCCAGCTGCGACGGATCTGCACGCTCGAGCTGCTCAGCTCCCGCCGCGTCCACTCCTTCCGCCCGATCCGCGACGACGAGCTCCGTCGCCTCCTCAGCTCCGTCGCGGCGGCGCCGCCGGCGGTGGTGAACCTGAGCAAGCGGGTGTCGGCGTTCGTCGCGGACTCCGCGGTGCGCGCCATCGTCGGCAGCCGGCTCGAGGACGGCGACGCGTACCTGCGGTTTATGCGGGAAGCGCTGGAGGTACTTCCCGGGATGAGCCTGCCGGACCTCTTCCCGTCTTCCCGCCTCGCGTGGCTCGTCAGCAGCAGGCCACGATGGGTTCAGAATCGTCGCGTACGCATTCGTGAGTTCATGGACAGCATCATCCGGGAGCATCAGGAGAATTCATTAGACGAAGATTTGCTCGACGTGCTCTTGAGACTACAAAAGGAAGCCGGCTCCCAACATCCATTGACAACCGAAAACATCAAAACCGTCATGTTGGTAAGTTGGACTGATTGATCTTATTACAAACCACCTCCTTTGGTGCTACCAAATCCTAGCTAATTAACCTCTTACTAATTCCATTCGTATATATGTAGGACATGTTCATCGCCGGCAGCGAGACGTCGGCAACGACGTTTCTGTGGGCGATGTCGGAGCTGATGAGGAACCCAAGCGTCATGCGCAAAACACAAGACGAGGTCCGGCAAGCGTTCGAAGGCCGTCCTACAGTGGACGAGGACAGCCTGACCAACCTGCACTACCTGCACCTCGTCATCAAGGAGACGCTCCGGCTCCACCCGCCGGCGCCGCTGTTGCTGCCGCGCGAGTGCAGAATCCCGTGCAAGGTGCTCGGGTTCGACGTGCCGGAAGGGGTCCAGGTGATCGTGAACGCGTGGGCGATCGGTCGGGACCCGGCGCACTGGGACAGGCCCGACGAGTTCGTGCCGGAGAGGTTCGAGGGTAGCGGGATAGGATTCAAAGGAACCGAGTTTGAGTTCATCCCGTTCGGCGCCGGGCGGCGGATGTGCCCCGGGATTGCGTTTGGGATGGCGCACATCGAGCTCGCGCTGGCGGCGTTGCTGTTCCACTTCGACTGGGAGTTGCCGGGAGGCATGGCGCCTGAGGAGCTGGACATGACAGAGGCGTTCGGGGTCACGGCGCAACGGAAGAGTGACCTCGTGCTGGTTCCGGTTCAACGTGTCCCGGTACCCTTGGGATGAGAATCAAATGGAGCCTGAGGTGTTTTACTGGCAAATGTATGCACAGGAAAAAAATATATTTGTTTCTGCCTCGACATTTATGCAGGATTTGTAGTGTCGGCCTCACAAGTGATGTAAGAAGTCAATGATAAGGACCAACCACTCCGAGGTTATTCTAGATCAAATATCAGGTGTCGATCTCAATTTTATATTGCTGAAGCATTACGCCAAGAGAATCAAAAGCATCCAAAGATTATTTTTTCTTTTCGAAAGACCAAAAGCATCAAATGATTATGCTCATGATTCACGCTATTGTTAAACAAATCCAGGCGCAGCTCTGTATTGTTAAACAAGTCAATGTTCGGTGCTTATCGCATTTGTTCTAGCGTCATAGCGCGCGACGCCATGACTGTGCCGAGCTCCCCTCGTTCCTGCTGCTTCTTCTACTCGTCGTCGTCCTACCTCTCCTCATCTAATGGTGGAAGACGAGTGGAAGAAGAGTGGGACGAGGGGATCGGCCGCGACCCATAGGAGCCGCGTTCCGGCCGCTGGAGCAGCGAAACACCGCCACGAAGCAGGCACCGTCACGGGCGGCGCCCGTCTCCTGTGCAGGCTGCAATTAACGCGCGGCGGCGCTTCCGCGCCAGGAACAAGGTGCGAGACGGCAGCCGCCGCTCGCCGGCGTAGCAGACTGCGACATGGATAGGCTCGGGCTTGGGCAGCGAGACGCGCGCGACGGCGAGTCCTGTCCTGGCGAGCGCCCAGAGCGGGCGGAGTCGGGGTCGGGGGATGGTCGGTATATCATTTCCCGACCACCCCAGGAGGCCGTTTGAACCGTTGGATGCACAGTTTGCGGCCGCGATTCGATTCTTTTAGGACGTGAGGTGGGATCGCCTGCCTTCTCTTCTGAGTCAAGCGGATGCGAGAGTTTGAAGCAGCCGGTGTACATTGCACGGCGTCGAGGAGAGGGTTGGATCGGGAACATGCATGCCCGTCGATGCTACTGTGGCATTGCGGCCGGTCATCAGCAAAGTGCTAGGAAACCTGCGTCATCTTCCTCGGGCTGTTCCGCAAGAGGCATGGCGGAAACCTGCGTCTCCCACCGGGTCCGTGGGCGCTGCCGGTCATCGGCCACCTCCACCACCTCGCCGGCGCGCCGCCGCACCGCGCCCTGCGCGCCCTCGCGCGGCGCCACGGCCCCCTCATAATGCTCCGCTTCTGCGAGCTTCCCGGTCGTGGTGGCCTCGTCGCCGTCCGCCGCCTCCTCGGCCCGATCGAATCAGCCGCCTCCGCAGGGGTCCCAATCAACCTGACCGGGCGGATCAAGGCGTTCGTGTCGGACTCCTCCTCCGTGCGCGCCATCATCGGCAACCGCAGCGAGCACCGCGACCAGTTTCTGCGCTTGGTGGAAGAGGCGCTCAAGATCATCCCGGGGTTAAGCCTGCCGGATCTCTTCCCGTCGTCGCGCCTCGCGTTGCTTGTCAGCCGCGTGCCGGGCATGATCGAGCGCCGCCGTCGCGCCACGCTTGCCATCACCGACCCCCTCGTCCAGGCGCACCGGGACAAGGTAAGCGATCAAGAAGACGACGAGGACTTGCTTGACGTGCTCTTGAGGCTCCAGATGAACATGGACGGCCAGCACCCGCTCACCACAGCTAATATCAGATCAGTCATCACTGTAAGAGCATCTTCAGTAAGGACATGCATCAAAGTCCCGATCTCAAAATTTACATGTCAAAAAAAAATCTACTCCAACAGAACCTCTATTTGACATGTATTTTGTATAGGTATGTAAATTACCCCCTTCCAGTCCTAAGTTTTAGAGTCTCCTATCCCCACTTCTAATGTGAGTCCTACCTATTTTTTTTATATTTTATTTTTTCTTTCTCCTTTTCTCTCTTCTCTTGCTTTTCTCTTCTCCCTCTCTTGCACCCAACACCGGCGCCGCTGGCCGCGCGCCGCCTCGCTCCACCCCTGTCGCGCCTCTCCCCGTGCCGCACGGCCGCAACCCTCCCTGCGCCACACAACCGTGACTCTCCCCGCGCCGCATGGCGCCCCCAGTCACTCTACCCACGCCGTATGGCCGCGCCTCTCCCTACACCGGCTGGCCACGCTCCAACTCTCCCGCGCCGCCCCGCAGCCACCTCTCTGGCGCCGGATCTAGCGAATGGAGAAGCTGGCGACGGTGGATTTGAAGCTCTCTGGCATCGGTGGCGGGCGGCCTCCTCGGTCGATGACTCCAAGATTCACGGGGGGTGGGGGGGGCATGTACGGCAGGCGAAGCTGCATGGGCAGGGGCGGGGCATGGCAGCGCCGGAGCGCAGCGGGATGGAGCTCGGGGCGTCGGGTGGAAGGAGGAAGAAGCTGAAAATTGTTGAGTCAATGACAGGTGGGGTCCACTGGTCAGAAGGAAAAATAGGGGCCTAGACTGAAATTGCCACTGGAGTTAAAAACATTTTTTAAAGACCCGTATTTTATAGGCCGGTCGGTCTGCAAATAAGATTTACGGGCTTATTTTTGCAGGCCGGACTGGAGATGCTCTAAGCTCTCTGCTTCACAATCAACATCACTAATCTTTCGTGACGAATCAAAATGCTCTGTACATACATTCACTCTATTTTTTATATTTGCAAAAAGGACTTGTTCTTTACCGGAAGTGAGACGTCGGCGACGGCACTGCAGTGGGCGATGGCCGAGCTGATGCGGAACCCAAGAGTCATACGCAAGGCCCAAGACGAGGTCCGGAGAGCCCTTGCCGGCCACGACACGATGACGGAGGACAACCTGGCCACCTGCATTACATGCATCTAATCATCAAGGAGACGCTACGGTTCCACCCGTCGGCGCCAATGCTGCTGCCGCAAGAATGCCGCAACCCGTGCCGAGTGCTCGGGTTCGACGTGCCACGGGGCACCATTGTGCTGGTGAACGCGTGGGCGATCGGCAGGGACCCGGAACACTGGGACGCGCCCGAGGAGTTCGTGCCAAAAAGGTTTGAGCAGAGTCGGAGGGACTTTCAAGGGGATGGACTGTGAGTAACTCACATGAGTTCATCCCGTTCGACGCCGGTAGGAGGATATGCCCCGGCATGGCGTTCGGTCTGGCACACATTGAGCTTACGCTCGCGGCGTTGTTGTTCCACTTTGACTGGAGGCTACCGGAAGGAATGGTTGCTGAGGAGATGGACATGACTAAGGCAGTTGCTATCAGCGTACCACCGCGGTTTGACCTCGTGTTGTTACCCGTCACTCCGATGCCAGTGTCAAAGGACTGGTTACACACTCCTGTTTTGGTTTATCAAAACGAAATTTTAAATGTAGATGTTAAGCATGTACTATCTAGATTATATGTTTTACGTTAGGATTGGTAAAATTTTGTCGTACTTCATCATATGATTTTTAGCATATAATATATATGATACGAATCTTAACACAATATAGATAATACATATTGAGCATGTACATGCTATAAGGTTTATATATAGTGTATATATGTAGTGTATATCTTAGACATATTTCCACGTACTTTAGTTAGATAAATCATACTATTGTCTTTTTTTTTACTATGATTTATGTGCAAAAACACTAGTGTCAAAAAGTCACTCAGCAGCATGTCATTTTGGTCAATTCATTCCGAGTTGTAAATTCAAAATTTCAAAAGAAAAAACTATCCTCGTTATTCCTGGATCTTAGAGGGGAAATATTATCATGGTTATATATAAAATCAAAAGAAAAACTATATGTATAGTGTACATTTTTAGGAATGGATTTTCAGGAGAACCATTCACGGGAATTTAGAGATCTTTGGAGAACATTATTCAATTGTATCACGATGAAATAATTGGAAAATATTTATCAATGTTTCCACTATGAAATACTTAATGTCATTTAAGAGCTTTACAGGTCATACAATGGAGCCAAGAGGGGGACTTGAGCCCCCACCCCCTCTCTCAATTTCCGCATGGATTGGCAACAATTATTGATTTTTTTCAAAATTTTAATATTTTATTTTGTTTCAGATGTTATATGCTATTAATCTTGGACTTGAAATCATAGTCTCTCATGAAACAATTGTTTGAAGTAGTTGATGAGATAATGGATAATAACCTGAAATCGGACAAGTGAGTAGCAGTGGTGGCATCGTGAAGCGGTATTGGTTTACGGTAGAGGGGAGGATACAGAGGAGGGCATAAACACCTTTTCCAATGGGTAAAATCTAAAAAATAAAGAGACTTGCTAATTTTCAGATGACTGAAAATTTGAATAACTTTAAATCACCACTTTGGGTCATTGGATCTAGATCCAATGATTTATAATTATTATACAAATAATTCTAAAAAAAATCAAAATACAAAATAACAAACCATTGATTGAAAATTAACTGAAAGTTAGGAAACATGAAAATGATCTAAAGGACAGCATGTAAAAACATCCAACAACACTTTTATTTACAGTATTTTAGCAAAGCCAACGATACATGTGTAATATCATCGAAGCCATTTAAACTGAGTCTATAAAAAACAAAACAAAACAACTTATTTAAAAATAACTTGTAGCCTAGTACTACCAGGAGAAGCCCCTCTAGTACTAAATTGATCTACACTGCCAGATGCGTAATACTAGATAGTCTTGTCTGCGTAACTAGCGTGAGTAAGAAGTCCTAAACGACTGTGAGAAGGACGATGCATCACCACACTTATATTGACTCTAGCGGCTAACCACGGGAATCTGGACTAAGAAAAGCCAAATAGTGTAAGATAAATTGGCGAAGGATTTTCACCCCTCACAGCAATTCAGACGACGTGGCCAGCCTCCGCTTTGAACACATTGTTTCGAACTGACTTGGATGCCTTAAGAAGTGAGTACGTCGCTAATGTTGGTTTTATTTTTGGTAGACCATAAGCTCACTAACAGAATTGAAAGGAAATCTAATCTTAAATGGATTTTGGATCTGGACCAATCTGGTTAGTTTTGATTCTGCCTTGATGGGGAAGTAAAATTAGAAATAGAATCGGATTAGAACCCTATGGCTACAGTACTATATAAGAAGGGGTCTCCCCACAGGACGCCTCATATTGAGTTCCACCTAAAACCGATCGCTTAGGGTACTAGAAGCCACGGAAGTCCTACGTTCAGCCCAGGGGCGTTGCCGCTATCGCCCCGAAGGTCTTCGCCCTCCCAAAAAGATCCTCAAGGAACGTCTGCGCTACATCCCCGATGATGTTCTCATCATCGACTCTGCCACCTCTGCATCGATACCGATGGACACCAATGCTAGCACCGGTAACAGATCGAACCAATTATTCTGCATCAGTTTTAGTTTTACCAGATGTGATCTTAATTGACTAGTTGATCTTATTAATTAAGTGTTTATTAATTCTAACAATTGATATCAGTTAGACTAAACTAATCAGTTTAGATCCTCTAGTTTAGTTAATGGTTCGGTTAAATTTGATCAAAGATGATCCAAAATTTTTCTAGTCATGTTCACGCTTAGATCAGTTTTCTAGTCATGTTCAAGCTTAGATCAGTAAAGATTACATGCTAGAACTACCAGATCACAGATCAGTTAGTTTTATTAGCTAATGTTTATGTTTTAGTTTAAAATTAATGATGCTAGGGTTTTCGGCTAAGGAAAATTAGGCCTGACTGACTGCCTATGGACAAGCGGCCTAGACGGCCCACGAGCTTGGCCTGTGTCTGGCTCTGGCCCTCGCTTCTCTTCTCCCTCGCTAGAGTTGGCTTGGAGGTGCAAGACACGGCGGAAGCTTGCCATGGAGAATGGGTGAGAAGGAGGAAGAGGTGCCGATGCGTGTAGGATGAGGCCTGCTGATGCGAGTGCTTGGGCCTGGCCATGGTGGTGCCGCTGCCGCGCGCCATGGGCGCCCCTCCTTCTGCTATCCGCTCCATGGTCTCCATGCGACTTGCTCGCCTGCTACCATGTTATAGACCGTATGTGCCCAAGCTTGCTCATAAGCTGCAGAAAGGCTGCTGAGTGCTGAATGAAGGGGTGTGCAGCGTGGATTGCATCGGGGAGAGAGGTGATTTCTCTTGAGTCTTCACCCAGTGAGAACCCAGAGAGAGAGAAAGAAAGGTTGGAGGAGGTTGAGGAGGACTGAAGAATTCGGCTTCGTTCGGGTCTAAAGGATAAACAAGGGAAACATGTGGGTAGGCTAACTCCACGTAGCGTGCTTCCCATCCACTTGTGTTTTTTTTTAAACTTATTTCTGCTGCCTACACTGGAGTAGTAGTGATATAGCACCGACACCGAGTCGTAGAGAGTCCAACACAAATTTCAGACCCTGCAGCTCGTGTTGAAATCCAACGATCCTAGAAAGATCAGCAAACCGGCCATGGCCGCGGACCTCCAGTTCTACCTACAGCTTGTCATCATCCTTGCCGCTCCACTCCTCCTCTTCGCCATCGCAGCAAGACGCGCGGGGCCTCGTCGCCATGGCAACGCCGCCGCCGCCGCCGCACAGCGTCTCCCGCCGGGTCCCTGGGCGCTACCCATCATCGGCCACCTCCACCACCTCGCCGGCGCGCTCCCGCACCGCGCCCTCCGCGACCTCGCCCGACGCCACGGCCCGCTCATGACGCTCCGCCTCGGCGAGCTCCCCATGGTGGTGGCCTCGTCCCCGTCCGCCGCGCGCGAGGTCATGAAGACTCACGACGCCGCGTTCGCGTCGCGGCCGATGAGCCCGATGCAGGAGCTGGCGTACCAGGGATCCTACGGCGTCATCTTCGCGCCCCACGGCGAGGGGTGGCGCCAGATCCGTAAGATCTGCGCACTGGAGCTCCTCAGCGCGCGCCGGGTCAGCTCCTTCCGCCCGATCCGCGAGGACGAGGCCCGCCGCCTTCTCCGCGCCGTCGCGGCGGCCGCGGACGCGGCGTCGCCGGTGAACTTGAGCAAGGGGATCGCGGCGTACGTGGCGGACTCGACGGTGCGCGCCATCATCGGGAGCCGGTTCGCGCGCCGGGACGAGTACCTCCGGATGCTGCACGAGGGGCTCAAGATCCTGCCCGGGATGACCCTGCCGGACCTCTTCCCCTCCTCGCGCCTCGCGATGCTCGTCAGCCGCGCGCCCCGCGTGATCACGCGGCATCGCGATGAGATGCAGCGGTTCATCGATCTCATTATCGAGGAGCATCAGAAAAGCAGAGCGTCCGGCGACGACGACGGCGAGGACGAAGACTTGCTTGACGTCCTGCTCAGACTCCAGAAGGAGGTTGACTCGAAGTCGCCGTTGACCACGGAGAACATCAAAATTGTCATGCTGGTATCCATCTCCTAGCGATCACTTTCTACCTCCTTTCCAGCTAATCTTTTTTTTTTTTGCGAGTTCCTTTCCAGCTAATCAGCTGCAAAGAGAACCGAACCTCCTTGGTACGAATTCTCTAATCATCTAGTATAGTAATATAGTACTCTGTTTCTCAATTGGAACCATACATAGGACATGTTCGGAGCGGGCAGTGAGACAGCCGCATCGACGCTGCAGTGGGTGATGGCCGAGCTCATGAGAAACCCAAGAGTGATGCAGAAGGCGCAAGACGAGGTCCGGCGAGCCCTCTCCGACCACGACACGGTGACAGAGGACGACCTCACCAACCTACACTACCTCCGTCTCGTCATCAAGGAGACGCTCCGTCTCCACCCGCCGGCGCCGCTCCTTCTCCCACGCAAGTGCGGCACCCCGTGCCGCGTCCTCGGTTACGACATACCCGAAGGCACCACGGTGATCGTGAACGCGTGGGCGATCAGCAGGGACCCAGAGCACTGGGACCGGCCCGACGAATTCGTGCCGGAGAGGTTTGAGCATGGCGGGAGGGACTTCAAGGGCGGGGACTTCGAGTTCACCCCGTTCGGTGCCGGGCGTAGGATGTGCCCCGGCATGGCGTTCGGGCTGGCGCATATTGAGCTCGCGCTGGCGGCGCTGCTGTTCCACTTTGACTGGGACTTGCCGGGCGGGGTGTCGGCTGAGACTTTGGACATGACTGAGGCGTTTGGGGTCACGACAAGGAGGCAGAGTGCGCTCATGGTTGTCCCGGTCATGCGTGTCCCAGTGTCCACTGAGTGCATAGGGTGAATATTGCGAAGTTAAGACCCGACGATCGTCAATGTACTGGCTGCAGAGCTAGCAAGCTGGATCAGGTAGGAGGGCCTTCACCTTCAGTGGTGCAGGCGGGCTTTATGCAGTTGTAGCAATTTATTCAGTAGCTCGCTTGCTTATTGTTGTCGGTTTTCGTTCAATTTATTTATTTTTCTCTAATCGGCTTCTAGCTGAGTTGTGGGTCGCGTTGCGAGGACTTGTCGTCCTCGAACTCTTTGTTTCTCTGTTTTCTCTGCCTCATAATGAAACAAAGCACGTTTGCAAAAAAATCGTAAGGTAGTGACTCAAAATCAAAACACAAATGACAGCTCGATAGGTTTCATCGAGAATTGGTTGCCGTGCGTACTTGATTGCTAGGTCGCCAATACCATCGTGCTGTATGTGAATTGGAGTTTTTTTTCCCCCTGATATTTAGAGTAGTCAGCTAAATTGTTTCGCTTGACTTGTGTTTTTCTTGCGTGTATAATGGCTCTAAAATTCAAAAAAAAAAAAAAAACTTTGAGCGTTGCATGCATTGATGGTGGATGTTAGTTAATTTTTTCTAAAAGCATAGGTTTAACAAATTGATAAAGCTGTTGGTGAAACCTTGTATAAAATTCAGGTAAAACTTTTAATGAAATTTATTTCAAATTATGAATGAATCAATCACACAATTTATTTCAAATTTACATATCAGATTATTGAAGTAAGTTTTTTTTTTATTTTTTGTTGTGTTGTATACCGTGATCTTTTTAAGAGGGAACCATAGTAAGACTACCTGAACAATATATTACGACGCATAACAATTGTATTTTATAAGTAGAATGATGAGACAAGTTGAAATTGGGTAGCGAATAAATACTCAATATATAGTACTTCTCCTGTTCTTAAATTCTTGTTACCCTTGATTTTTAAGTTATGTTTGATTATTTGTCTTATTTAAATTTAATAAATTAACTTTTTATCATGATCTGTTTTATCGGTAAAAAGATAAAACAAAATTTGTAATTTATATATCTAAACTATAATATTTTAAATAAGATTAATGCTAAACATATCATAAAATATTGATAATTTGAAAATAGAGAAAGTACTTTAACAAGAGACACTAATTTTAGCTTTGCGGTAGGACAACACAAAACTCAAGTTCGTCTAACTCTACATAAAGAACATGGCCATTTGCAAAAAACTAGGGTCATGAAACTTTTGCCCCTTAATATATCATATTTTGACTCCGGAGAGGCAGGCAAAAGCAGGGTGTCGCTAGCTTTACACCATTGGCTTTGGAACTGACACCGTCTAGACATTCCAATGCACCATCCAAGCACAACTTCTAAACCGGTGGTTTGAAGAGGGATACACGGACCATGCATATATGGGTGGTGCATCCAGAATGTGTGACGCGCCAGACATAACCGCGCAAATCAGGCACTTCGCTATCTAGTATCACCGAATGCAGGAGTATCGAGCTTCTGTCACCCGAGGAGGAGGAGTGAAGCAGCAAGCCATGGCCGCCAACCTCCCACTGTACTTGCTGCTCGCGTCTCTCCTCGTCATCCCCATCTTCCTACTCTTGACCTCAAGACGCCGCTCCGCCGCACGCGGCACCCGACTCCCGCTGGGCCCGTGGGCGCTCCCCGTCCTGGGACACCTGCACTACCTCGCGGTGGGGAACAAGCTCCCGCACGTGGCCATGCGCGACCTGGCCCGCCGCCACGGCCCGCTGATGCTGCTCCGGTTCGGCGAGGTCCCTGTCGTGGTGGCCTCCTCCCCCGCCGCGGTGCGCGAGGTGATGCGCGCCCACGGCGGCGCGGCGTTCGCGTCGCGGCCGCTGAGCCCGACGTCGCGGCTCTGGTTCCAGGGCGCGGGCGGCGTGAGCTTCACGCCGCACGGGGACGCGTGGCGCACGCTCCGCAGGGTGTGCGCGCAGGAGCTCCTCTCCGCGCGCCGCGTCCACTCCTTCCGCCCCGTGCGCGAGGACGAGCTCCGCCGCCTCCTCCGCTCCGTCACCACATCGTCGGCGTCGGAGAAGGTGGTGAACTTGACGGAGGAGGTGTCGCGGTACGTGGCGGACTCGACGGTGCGCGCCATCATCGGGAGCCGAAGGCTCAGGGACCGCGACGCGTACCTGCGGATGCTCAAGGGCTTGTTCGGGATCGTGCCCGGGATGAGCCTGCCCGACCTGTTCCCGTCCTCGCGACTCGCCATGCTCGTCAGCCGCGCTCCTAAGCGGATCCTGGCCTACCGATGCGAATTGCGACGGATCATGGACGGCATCCTCCAGGAACACGAGGAGAGGCGTGCCAAAGCAGGCGAAGGCGACGACGAAGAGGAGGACATGGTTGACGTGCTGCTCAGACTCCAGAAGGAAATGAACTCCGAGTTCCCGCTCACCACCGACAACATCAAAAGCGTCATGCTGGTAACAAATAGAGCTCAACAAGTAGCTGATCCATTGCAAATTAATCTCCACGTTTACGATACTCTGCTTCTCGCATAGTAGGATATATTTGGCGCGGGGAGCGAGACGTCCGCGACGGCGCTGAACTGGGCGATGGCGGAGCTGTTACGGAACCCACGAGCAATGAAGAAGGCGCAAGACGAGGTCCGGCAAGCACTCGCCGGCCACGCCACCGTAACAGAGGACAACCTAACCAACCTCCACTACCTTCGCCTCATCATCAAGGAGACGCTCCGCCTCCACCCGCCGCCGCTGCTTCTCCCGCGGAAGTGCGAGACCGCGTGCCAGGTGCTCGGGTTCGACGTGCCGGCGGGCACCACGGTGCTCGTGAACGCGTGGGCGATCGGCAGGGACCCGGCGCACTGGGACGCGCCCGAGGAGTTCGTGCCGGAACGGTTTGAGAGCGAGGGAAGCAGGGATTTCCGGGGCATGGACTTCGAGTTCATACCGTTTGGTGCGGGGCGGCGGATCTGTCCCGGGATCACGTTCGGCGTGGCGCATGTGGAGCTCGCGCTTGCCGGGCTGCTGTTCCACTTCGACTGGGAGCTGCCGGGCGGGATGGCGCCCGAGGAGCTGGACATGACGGAGGGGGCCGGCCTCGCGACGCGAAGGCGGTACGACCTGTTGTTCGTCGCTGTGCCTCGTGTGCCCGTGCCAACAAAGTAGTAATTATTAGACACCTCGGCGCCAAAAGAAAAGAAAAAAGATTATATATCCGTTACTTGTAAGGCTAATTGGACATTTGATGTGAAATATGATTGTTCACTTTTCTTCAAGCATAAATCATAGGTCTTTCTGACTTTCCATCAAGTAAGTATCGCGCAAACCAAATTTGAATAGCACTAGTCTCATGAACCCGTGTGAACTCGTCGCAGTCACGCATCCCCTTCCCAACCGCCAAAGATGGAGGATCCGACGTCCCTAGCCATCACGCCGCCGTCCATCCATTGTCGGCGACCAACACTACTCTTTCCCTGGCCTTTGTCGCGACCAAGAGCCGTAGATCCAGCACACGGCAAAACTAGAGAGGAGGATGCCATCCATGGACATGGGCAGATGGGCTTGGGCTGACAGACAGATCGAGAGGGGTCGAGACGTAACAAGATCTACATTGCGCTCAGGTCATCACGGCCGAGCTGCACCACCGTCACGCTGATGCCCCTGGTCGTCGCCGCAGAGCAGCACCACAGCCAAGTCCATGCCCCTTGTCCTCGCGCTACTCCCGATTGGTGCTCCCGTGGTAATCAGTTCTTTGGCACCGACAACCGAGTTATAGGTAACAACACTAGGTCAACCCATGGAGCTACGATGATGCCATCATGCCAACTGCCTCAGTCATGTCCACCTCCTCAGCAACCATTCCTTCCGGCATCCTCCAGTCGAAGTGGAACAACAACGCTGCAAGCACAAGCTCAATGTTCGCCAGGCCGAACACCATGCCGGGGCATATCCTCCTGCCAGCGCCGAACGGGATGAACTCGGAGTCCATCCCCTTGAAGTCCCTTCCACCAGGGATTGAAAAACCATTGATAACCAGTTGTTTTTCATGGTTTTTAACGGTTTTTGGTAAAACAGGTCCGACTTGGTTTTAGCAGACGTCCGGTTTATCGGAAAAACCAAACCTAGACACTGTAGCAAAACGGTTTTTGATAGATTTTTCTGATTTATCAATCAGTTTTCAGCAAGGAAAAAAAAATCGCTACTGTTATGGTTTTTAAATCCTTGCCTTCCAGTCTGCTCAAACCTTTCCGGCACGAAATCGTCGGGCGCGTCCCAGTTCTCCGGGTCCCTACCGATCGCCCACGCGTTCATGATCCAAGACCCGGAATTCAGAGCATGGTGCTGCGGTGCTGCCAGAGAAGTACACACGTCGTCCCTGTTCCTGCTCTGTAGGGCGCACCATCCCTTCACCATCGCTCGATCTTTCTTCCAGGCAGAACGAAAGGAACATCTCAACCTGATGGGTATACATATATTCCAACGTGGCACACGGTGCTCATTTTGTTATTCGTGTGTGGTGACCTGTCCCAGGCCCCGTATCCGATTTGTGGGACATATCCCGGCCGTGGGCAACATATGTGATATGCGACGTGTATTGTGTTCGATATGACCATATCTGATTGGCTCATTGACGAATGACGAAGCAGATTGCACGCAGTTTCTATCCTGTGGTGGTTATTCACTGGAAGTGGCCATAAGTGCAGCAGAGGCGCCCGCAGAGCAGTGTGCCAGCCATCGCTCTCTCCAGTGAGCACCTCGGTCCAGACAACTCGCAGATTCCTAAAGACAACAAGCTCAGCGCCATGGCAGTGGCAGCCACACCGTTGGCCACGCACCTCATCCTCGCGATCCTCCTCCTCCTCGGCATGTCGCTGGACGCTTCCACCGCCGGCGGCGACGCGCACCCGGGGTACGCGACGGAGGAGGGCGCCTGCGGGCTGCTCAACGACGACGCCGCCGGCGGCGCGGTCCCGGCGCTGCGACGGCTGGAGGAGGACCGGCGGCGCATCATTGACATCACGCATGCGTACGTGCCGGACATGCCGGATTTCGGCACCGGGGCCGTGATCGGGCCCGTGCTGCGGCTCAGGGAGTCCATGGAGAACGGGTCCGAGTACAACCTGTCAGAGCTCCACATGTCGTGCCACGTCGGCACCCACGTCGACGGGCCGGGCCACATGAACCAGGGTCACTTCGCCGCCGGCCGGGACGTTGACAAGCTCGACCTCCAAGTCCTCAACGGTACATGATATTTCCCTTGAATCAAGATCGAAGCTTTGATTTGTCATTGTACTGTTTTCTTTCAAGCAGATATTCCTGTAAAAAGCTTTGACTGACGATGACTGGTTCCTTCTCTTCATTTATCAGGGCCAGCGTTGGTGGTTGATGTTCCCAGGAACACGAACATAACAGGTACCATGATTTTCCTTTTTTCTTCCCCGAACTAGCTGCTCGACCAAACTGCTTTTGAATGATGCCTCAATGACCTCCTATATATCTCCCTCATAATGAGATAAACGTGTGACTAGTATTTGAGGTTCTATGAGTTACGTAAGATTCTTTCAGAATTTCGGGAAAGCATGAGTGCTCAATAGCAGTAGCATATTAATCCCAAATCATTACTCTGTTCAGCCGAAGCAATGAAGTCCCTAAGTATCCCTAGAGGAGTTCGCCGAGTTCTATTCAGGACACTGAACACTGACAGGTTTGTAGACTCCTTGAGTTTACACCATTCAAACGTCATGATCAGTTTGTACACTGTACTGAAAGTTAAAGCAAATGATTTCTAGGAAGTTGATGTGGAAGAAGGGAGGCGATCTGAGTTACGTTGGATTTACAGAAGATGGTGCACAGTGGTTAGTTGACAACACTGATATCAAGCTAGTCGGTAAGAAATGGTCCTGGCGCCTGGCGGCAGACAAAATAACATTTTCAGTTTGTTCATGGTATTTTTTTTTTACCGTGGTTAAGTGAATACTTAGTGACGTCGACAATTTTGCAGGGGTTGACGGCCTATCAGTCGCATCATTTGATCATTTGATCCCTGCCCACATCGTCTTTTTCAAGACCCCGGTAAGATACTCTGTAGCTTTTTAACCAGCTACCTTTAGCATGACTGCCTGCAATCTCATTCTGTTTACCGTCTTATTCTGCCCAGAAGATTTAATTCCCAGATTTACCATTTTCTGACTGTATTGCTCCGCTCCGAAAGCATGTTTTTACGGTGTCGATAGTTGACATGCTTAGCATATTATCGGTTCTGAAACTTATTCATGATATGCAACCTTTCGATGGCCATGGTCCCCCAAAGAACACCACACTTCATGTATTGTATAGATGACCAGAAACAGAATCCGTTGAACCGTTGTTTGATTTCCTTATTCTGTTCTACCAGGACATAATACCAGTCGAGGGTCTGAACCTTGACGACGTCGAGGCTGGGATCTACATGTTGCATTGCTTACCTCTCAGACTGGTCGGGGCGGAGGGTTCACCAACCAGGTGCATCCTCATCAAGTGATCATTAATGGCTGGTCTCGTTGAAGAGAAATTGTTGTATCGTCCATGGCTCCATGCCAGCCGGTGCTCTACCCATCACGTGTAAAATGTTTTGATGGACAGTGTCCAGCTCTGTATATGTATGAAAAAATAGTGCATGTCATGTAGATATGTTCTTTACGTTCAATAAATCAACAACAATCTTCCACAGTTCAATGCAAATTACCTTATAAGTCACTCTTGTCACGTAGTACCATTGGCTGTACTAGGTAGGTAGTAGGTGCAGTATCGCTGACAATTGTAGAAATCTTAAGCAGCATCAGTAGAACGTAAAACCGTCTGGTGGAATGGACGAATTTGAGATTGCAAACTATCGCTATCGCCGTCGGCTAGCAACAACCGAGCTGAGTCGCTGGCTCACTGATCTCTCAACCTACGCTAATCGCTATGCAGTGAGGCTGTTCTGACGTCCGGCGCAGTCGGCTCCAGCGACGAGTAGTGTCACCGACGTTCAGGCCTCAATCGATCCGTCTCGAGCTCTCGATGCCACCAACAAGCACATGCGGAGCAGGCAAACCATTCTTTGGACGCGTGTTTCTGAATGCACCTACTCCACGTTTACATAGGCAGTGCTGTCATTCATACCTTAATACAATACTGTAAGATAAGACAACACCACATTTACAAGAACACGCGTCGCGATCTCGGTGGACTATCTGTCAGTAACAGCATATGATCACTCTGTCACTGCACATGTCTTATATTTGTCAGATCAGAAACCTAGTAACCTCTACAATGGTTTAATGTAGCTAGCTACTACAACGTTGAGACCAATAGAATGAAGAGAGAGAATATGCAGAAAATATAGTTACTTTTACTGTTAACAGTTACCTATAGACAAAGGGTAAAGTGAAGTAATTTACTACCTCCGTCCCATGAAGAGTGTCGTTTTTAACTTTGAAACATTATTTTTGATCTTCTGTCTTTTAAAAAATTTATATAAATATTAAAATAAATATATTATAATTAAAGTATATTTATTGATAAAATTAATTATAAAAAAATAAATAATATTTAAAAAAAAAACTGAATAAGACGAACGGTCAAACACAATATTAAAAAGTTAAAAACGACACTCTTCATGGGACGGAGGGAGTAGCTAACTTCATACAAGTTGAATGGCTGAGTAGAAAGGGGTAGAACGAATTCAATAATCTGATTAGTGGGACATATGTAATCATAGGATAGCGTGCTAAAGTTAGATAATTTTGAACTCATATTTTAGCCTATCTACAATATACTAAAATTTCCTAAGAGCAAGACTAATGCAGTCGCCAGCAGGCCGGCTAAATGCAACTGCCATGTCATATGACATCTTCAATATAGTCAGTCTGTATAATAGAGCTAGCTATTCAATTGACTCAAAGAGTATTTGCATTAAAGATGTCATACTTAATCCTTGCATGTATATGTAATCTGAGTGGCGGGGGAGGAGCAAGCGCCGGGTGAGTCGCCCGTCTGTCTTGGGTGTGCCGTTACGAGCGGGCGAGTAGTGAGTCGTTAGCTTCTGTCTCTCTCTTCGTTCCTCTCTCGTCCACGTTGGATTAAGTTGAGCTGGATTGCTATTTCGCCGGCTGAGTCACCCGTATTATACTTGCTCTAATCAGTAAACCCTGGTTCCTTATCATTTTTATCCCCTATTGCACTGCAGAAGATTTCGATGCCAAGCGTCTCTGATATCATTCTGTTTATCCCCTGATTTAGAAATCATGTTATAGATAGTTGACAATGGTAGCATAATATTGGTTCAGGGAAACTTCTTAATGCCGAGTAACTTCTCTTTGGGCATGTTCGTTGAGTCTATTTTAGTGCTCCTTCACTGAACATACACTTTCATATGTTGGTGATCAACAGCATGGACTATACCATAAAAATTCGTGATATTTGATCCATTGGTTGATTTCCTAATTATGTACTGCCAGGATATTTGATCGAGGCTGGATCATGCACGCTACATTGCTGCTTGCCTCGACAATGGTTGACATGGATTCACTCACTGCTCTCAACTTCAAAGAGTGCAGTTTTAGTCAATGGATGCCCCGGGCCATGGATACCTTGCAAACGTGGATTGCGACAGGGAGACCCACTGTCTCCTTACTTTTTTCTGCTCGTCGCCGATGTCCTCCAGGCTCTGATCAAGCATGATGCGTCGGTTCGCCACCCAATTGCAGAAGATAGATGCTGCTCTGTCCTCCAGTATGCTGATGACACGCTAATTCTTCTACGTGCAGACCAAGGTGATGTCACGAGACTCAAACGACTCCCAGACTCCTTTTCAGACGTAACTGGGCTAGAGATCAACTATAGCAAGAGTACAATGGTGCCTATGAATGTTGCTGAAGACCTGATTGCAGAATGCATGACAGTGCTCGGATGCCGTAGGGAAGGCTTTCCACAGACATACCTGAGGCTATCATTATCCAATGAAAAGTTGCGGTTATCTGCCTTCGCGCCGCTGATTTGCAAATTTGACAAGCATCTTTCTGGATGGGAATCCTCACTTCTAAACCCGATTGCGCGCACTGTTCTTGTGAATGCAGTACTGGATAGCCTACCCACGTACGCCATGATGGCACTTGAGCTGCCGCCAGGCGTTGTAGCAGCTATGACAGCTCGCCGACGTGCATACATCTGGGCCGGGGACGAAAAGACTAACGACGCGGCGTGCATGGTTGCATGGGACAAGGTCACCACCCAAAAACACTGCGGTGGCCTCGGCGTTCGGAACATTCGGATGCAAAATCAATGTCTGCTCCTGAAACTACTTCACAGGCTGCACACGGCCACGAACTCGTCCTGGGCATCCTGGGCTCGTGAGCACGCCGACATCCCAATGATGAGCGGAGCATTGGAGGGTGAACATTGGACCATGCTTCGAGAGCTTCTGCCCATGTATCAGAACCTCACTGTTGTCAACATCGGTGCGTCACGACATCATTTTGGCACGACGATTGGCTCCCCATGCGCAGGCTATCAAACAACATGTCTGCGCTATTCAGCCACTGCACCAAGCCGATGGCAGCGGCCCGCACCGTCCTTGCTGACGGCATGCGAGCCTATCTCGTTCCGTAGCTAACACAGGCAGCCACGGAAGACCTGACAAAGCTTGAGGTAGCACTGAGCCAAATAGTGCTAACGACCGACCCCGACACCAGGCACGGCCCGCTCATCGGCGCCAACAACGAGCTGAAGACTACCTCCATCTACAAGCTGCTGGTCACCAACACCCCATGTCCGTATGCAGACTTTGTGTGGCGCAACAGTACCCCGCCCAAGGTCCAGTTCTTCATATGGCTTCTCTCCCAGGACCGTATCAAGAGCCGCGCCAACTTGCACACCAAGAAGATAGTCGAAGACACCACATGCGAGCTCTGTGGGCAGCGTGCAGAAGACTCGGACCACCTCATTTTTCGGTGCGCAACGGCGAGAGCGCTCTGGGCTGGCCTGGGCATTGACACCCAGAACGCGCACGTCGACCGCCTGTGGGAACTACAGCGCCCAAGCACTATCCCGACGCAGCACTTCGAATCCTTCATCCATCTATGTTGCTGGCAAGTCTGAAAACACCGTAAGGAGGTGATTTTCCGCTCCGAAGCGTGCTCGATTCTACGATTGCTCCGATACTGTAAAGAAGACGCCATGCTATGGTGCTGCCGACTCCCCCGGTGTGATGCTCACATCACTCAACTCTGGTGTAATCTTTTTTCTTCAATTATGTAATATAAGTTTGCTCCCTTATCCATGTCATGCTGTAAAATACTTGTGAAGTCATTGGCTACCATTATAATGGAAAAGTACAGGTGGGGATCCTCTCCCTCCGTTGACATTCAAAAAAAAAAAAAAAAACATTGCTGCTTGCCTCTCAGACTGGTGGGAGCAGAGGTCTCGCCAGTCAGGCACCCAGGTGCATCCTGATCAAGTGATGTTCTTTCTCAAGGAGGAATTGCATCCTGCGGTGCCAGCTGATGCTACAGGCCACATATCTTGGTGCCCTGGTGGAAAGCCAACTCTGTATCAGTATGTATGCAAATGTTGCATACCATATACTGTAGATAAATGTTTTCGTACACTAAATAAAGAAAGCAACAGCAAATACTTCCTCGATGTAGTAGTAGTAGTACAGTCTGGCGTAAGAGCAAGACAGATCTACAATTGGCCAGGAACGTGGCAACGTCATTGACATTTGACAATCGCAGCAATCATCGGCAGCATCTGATGGTTGAATGGACGAACGAGATTGCTTGGTCGCTGTCGCGCAGTTGCAGGGACCAGGGAGGCGACGACGACTCTGGCGTCTCGCGGTGGATAAATCCAGCAGAATAGTATGCCAACCATCACTCTCCAGTGTTCCCATTCCAAACCATACTGCAAACAGATTGATTCCGGACCACGATCTCGGCACGGCACCATGGCCGCCACGCAGGCGCAGGCGCAGGCCGCACCGCTCGCCTTCCTCCTCCTCCTCCTCTCCGCACTCCTCGGCGCCGGCGCCATAGACGCCGGCGGCGCGCACCCGGAGTACGGGGACCAGGCCGCCTGCGGGCTCGACGGCTCCGGCGTGGTGGACGCGGCCCCCGCGCGGCTGCGGCTGCTGGAGGAGCGCGGCCGCGGCGGCGGCGGGGGGCGCATCCTGGACATCACGCACGCGTACGTGCCGGACATGCCGGCGTTCGCGCCGGGGGCGGTGACGGGGCCCCTGGTGCGGCTCAAGGCGTCCATGGCCAACGGGTCCGAGTACAACCTGTCGGAGCTCAAGATGGAGTGCCACATGGGAACCCACGTCGACGCGCCGGGGCACATCAACCAGCGGAACTTCGCCGCCGGCCTTGACGTTGACACGCTCGACCTCGACGTCCTCAACGGTACGCGTCTTTTTTTTTCCCTGGATCATCAATAACGAAGCTCTGATTTGTTTATGTGCTGCCCTGTTTATCGTGACGTCCTCTGAAATCCCCGCGCTAGTAAAGTAGACGCAAATTAAGGGGAATTTTGGGGACGAGATTGGAAGAACATGTTGATGAGGACGAGATGGGGAATCGTTGATTCCAATTTCGTAGCCGGCCGAGCTTGTCCGTTGGTACAGGATCGTTCTAAAAAAAAAATCTTGCTCACGCTTTCGAGCAGAGCTCACCAGCCAGTCAATAGCATCTTTTTTTTCTTTTGAGTGGCAGTCAGTAGCATATTGCGTCGCTGATACCGGGTCAAAGTTTTCCCTGTCAACTCTGATGAGCTAATATATTTCAGAGAAGACTGCATTGCAAATCCTTGTACTTGAATGAAAGGTACTGGCCTTTTTGTTTCAAGAGATCACTCGGACTCGGCAAACATACTAGGAATTTCGGGCGTGGGGACGAGATTGGAAGAACTTTGTGAGGAGGACGACGAGATGGGGAACTGTTGATTCCAATTTCGTAGCCAACGGAGCTTTGTCCGTTGGTACAGGATTGTTCCAAAAAAAAATCTTACTCACGCTTTCGAGCAGAGTTCACCTGCCAGTCAATAGCTTTTTTTTAGTGGCAGACAGTACTCAGTAGCAAATTGCGTCACTGAAACCAGGTCAAAATCTGATGAGCTAATGTTTCAGAGAATGCAGCGTTAGAAATCCTTGTACTTGAATGAAAGGTACCGGCCTTTCTGTCATGATATCACGCATGGTTAACAAAACAGCGGTTAACCGGCCGATTAACCCGGTTAACCGAAAAACCGGTCCGGGCCAGCTATCCCGATCGTCCAGTTAACCGCCGGTTTTGATTTAAATATTTTTAAAATTCAAAAAAAATTATATATATTGAAACCAGTGAAATCGCCCAATTAACCACCAAATGTGAATTTAAAAATCTATTTTTGAAATTCTATGACAAAAACCAGTGTAATCGGCCGGTTAACCACCAAAACCGGTCGGTTAACCAGTGCAACCTGCCGGTTAACCGGTTACTGATCGCCGACTCTTCAAATCAATTTTTACTTGGTTAACCGACTGATTATTCCGGTTTTCCGGTTAACCGGTCCTGACCGGTTTTACTGGTTCATTTGGTTATGTAAACCTTGATATCACGCATAGAAGTACTAGGAAGAGCCCCCCTTTGAAAGTTAACTAATAAGTCATGCAATATTATTGGTTCTAAACACGACTTTAGACTGGAAAAGCGTTGCCTGTAGGGTTCTCAAACTTATGAAAATTTAGGATAACTAGAAATGAGTTGTTAATAGTGTGTCTTGGCATCTGCGGTGTTTCAGGATTGGGGCCCACGTTAGCCGTCTGAAAATTTCCTTACTGCTCAGTCTTATCGTTTCGGCAAGTTGCCATCTAATCCGGTCACCGGTGCCACATTTTTCTACAATGAAACCACAAACTAGTCAGGGTTCGTTACTGATCTTAATTCTTTAAGCGTGGGTGACAGCCAATATATTTGATGTCTGAGTTGAAACTGCTCGTTCCCACCACTGTGCATATCTCACTTTCTTGCCTGTGAGCTTATCGCCATGTCTCCTTCGCCTCCGATGGCGATGCTCCTGCTTGCCGTCACAATGCTGTCTTGCGCTCTCGTCACCAGTGTCAGTGGAAGCGGCCTTGCTGCCCACCCAGCTTACAGCGATGACGGCACCGGCACGTGTGGTCCAGTTGCAGGGACAAGGCTGGAGGAGTACGACGGTGGGCGCATCGTGGACATCACGCACGCATACCGGCCGGAGCTGCCGGCGGCTGGGCCAGACGGGCTGGGTCGGGTGGTGCACCTCATCATGTCCATGGCCAACGGGACGCTGTTCAACCTGTCAGAGCTCCGCATGGTGGTACACGCCGGCACCCACCTCGATGCGCCGGGGCACATGGTTCAGGAGCACTTCGAGGCCGGACTCGACGTTGACAAGCTTGATCTTGCTGTCCTGAATGGTAGCTTTTGAGAGTTTCTCTCGACCTATATCAGTCTCAGTGGTTCAGTCCAAAAGGCAATTGTTTAAATTGGTGCGGTATATATTTCTTGTTCGTGATGTTGTCAGATTCAGAGTAGATCCAAAGTAGACTAGCTATTAGCTGTTTGGACTTATTTTGGCATGTTATTCCTGGTTAGTACTCGTGTGATTCTTGCAAATTATGTGACTGAACTGACAAGGACTGATTCCTCTTCACTGAACAGGGCCTGCGTTACTGGTTGATGTTCCGAGAAACACAAACATAACAGGTAACTTGCATTCTTGTTTCAAGGCCAGCTATCAAACTATCTGTGAATTACCTCATTCTCATGCACCAACCTTTTAACATCATTTGATAAACATGTGTTCAGTTGTGTAAATCATATGTATGAGCCTGTAGGGGTTGGCTCCAGTCATATACTGATATCTGGCTTCATGCATTAAGACTTAAGTCTCTTTCAGAATTTACAATTAAGCATTAATTCTGTTTAGCAGCAGCATCTATAATAAAAGTCTATTAAACCATCAGTTACGCCCCTGCAGCACAAGCAATGAAATCTCTAAATATCCCAAAAGGAGTTCGTCGAGTTTTATTCAGAACACTGAATACTGACAGGTATGACTCTACATTTCAGGACAGAATTCAAGTAGACTTGTGAAGTTGCGTCATTAAACTATCAATAGAAAACCATTTTCCATTTTGAAATGAACATGCAATTAAATGATTTCTAGGAAGCTGATGTGGAAGAAGGCAGGTGACATGAGTTATGTGGGATTTACAGAAGATGGTGCACAGTGGTTAGTTGACAACACTGACATCAAGCTAGTTGGTAAGATATGATGGCCCTGACAGTGCTACAATACAAATCTTGATCTTTTTTTATGTGCAGGTTGTGTTCACAACCTTTTCCCTTGATCTAGTGGCTAGAGTTCTGGAGTTGACAAGTATTTGCTTATGATTATGTATTTGTGAATAAACTGACAGTTTTTTCTGTGTGCGTTTATATACTGGCAAATTAATAACTACTGAACATACTAATTGTGCAATTATGCAGGAGTTGACTATCTATCAGTAGCAGCATTTGATTACTTGATCTCTGCACATGTTGTCTTTTTCAAAAAACCGGTAAGATACTGTAGTTTTGTGACTAATACATTCTGATTCTGACTGTTTTTAATATGCCTGTAACATCATTACATTTATCCCCTAACCTACTGCAGAAGATTTACATGCCAAGTTTCATCTGACATATAAAAAAAAAATGTTATTACAGTGTTGATAGTTGAAAGTTGGCATAATATTGATCAGAAACTTGTCAATGCTAAGCAAACCTTTCTAGGGGCACAGCTTGCTTACTCCATTTTGGTGCTTCTCCAACGAACATTGCACTTCCATATGTTGGCGATCCACAACAGAATAGAAATACCATATAAGACATTCATGATACTTGAATCAGAAACTTATTTTGCTTGGTTTGTTCTGTCAGGACATAATCCCGGTGGAAGGTCTGAAACTAGATGATGTAGAGGCTGGGGTATACATGCTGCATTGCTTACCTCTCAGACTGGTCGGAGCAGAGGGGTCGCCAGTGAGGTGCATCCTTATCAAGTGATCAGTCGCTGTTCTCTCTGGAGGAGAATTGCAGCATGCCAGCTGATGCTACATCCCGGCTAATGTCTGCAGAGTCCACTTCTGTATGAAAGAGAGTGCTGCATGACATGTAATATATGTTTATAGGTTCAATAAAGAAGCAGTAGTTACTCGAGACGATGTAAACGTACTTTATAAACCACTGCAGTTAATAGAATAAGACAAATCTACATGCCGGGAACTTGATATTTCGCAATAATTGCATGAATTCGGAGCCAGAACTCGTGTCCTAATTTGCACACCTTGCAGAGCATGGTAATTCGTGCAATTGTTAGTAACTGTCCGCTAGCTCATATTCAAGTGTAGAGTCTGACGTTACTTTCACGTGTGCTACTACCACTCTCTCCTTGAAAACCTGTCAGCATCTGAATAATCTCCTATTTTCGTAAAGTAAATGCTGAAAGGAACTCGAGGGATATCAAAAGCCGCAGTTCAGTGTGCAGCCGCTCATTTTCTTGTCTACGAGCTTTCAACCATGTCTCCTCTTTTGATGATGCTCTTCCTCGGCATATCAATGGCGCCGTGCGTCCTATTTGCTCAAGGTATCGACAGCACCGGCCACTCATCCTACGCGGCGGCCGCCGGCACCCGCGGTCCTGCCTCTGCCTTCGACACGGCGGAGATCCGGCTGGAGGAGTACGGCGGCGGGCGCATCGTGGATATCACGCACGCATACCGGCCGGAGCTACCGGCGCCGGGGCGGGACGGGCTCGGTCCGGTGACTCGGCTCACGGAGTCGATGGCGAACGGGTCCATCAACAACGTGTCGGAGCTGCGCATGGTGGTGCACGCCGGGACCCATGTCGATGCGCCGGGGCACATGGTCCAGGAACACTTCAAGGCCGGCCTCGACGTCGACAAGCTCGATCTCGACGTCCTCAACGGTAAGCTTGTTCCGACCCAAGATCAATTCTGGTTCTAGGTTCAGTAGATACTAAACAAGCTAAGAAAGCATCAATGATGAATGGGTTCATTTCTCACAGACCCCGTAGGAAACAGGAATCATACAAAATCTCTGCATTCCACACGAACCTCAAAAGTGCGAGATTTTGCATTTAAGGATTAATTGGTTCTCATTTAATTCTTGTAAATGATTTGAAAGTGTTTTTATCCTTTTTATTCATAGGGCTCGCGTTACTCGTCGATGTTCCAAGAGACACAAATATAACAGGTATCATGGATTTTGTTTTTCTGACCCTGCTTCATTTTGGTGAATTACCTTACCTTACCTTCTCAACTAGCCTTAGCACTGGACAAAGATTCAACAATCATGAGTTGATTTGTACGGAAATATCTGTTTCTCTAGCTATGAACCAGATGCATGATTGTGGATGGTTCCAGAGCATAGGGCAACATCAGTTATCACTGATAAGTGATTCTTCTAGGATTTCAAAGAAGCATTAATGTTGCCTAGAATATTAACCCAACGCCTCTTCTGAGCAGCTCAAGTAATGGAATCCCTAAATATTCCCAAAGGAATTCGTCGAGTTCTTTTCAGGACACTAAACACCGACAGGTATGACTCTTCTTCAAGACATAATTCAAATAGATTAATAGAGATTTCAGCAGTAAAATATTATTATACAACTATTCGGTAGACTACTGAACGCATAAGCAAATGATTTTTAGGAAGCTGATGTGGACAAAGGTAATCGACACAAGTTTTGTTGGATTTACAGAGGACGGTGCACAGTGGTTAGTTGACAACACCGATATCAAGCTAGTCGGTATGAAATTATACCCTTGAGGCCTGACAGCATAAAAGTACCGTACTATCAGATGGTTGTGGCTGCATGTAGTTCAGTTTCTCTAACGCGCTGGGTGCCATCATAACATTTTTTCCCCTTAATTTAGAGTCGAAGGCTTCAACACATTGTGGATACGTGGTTTTGTAATTGACCTTTTGTGCTTCATGGGTCAATAAATACTCAACTTACTGTTATGACAATTATGCAGGCGTTGACTATCTATCAGTTGCGGCATTTGATCACTTGATCTCAGCACATTTGGTGTTCTTGAATAGCCCGGTAAGAAACTCCAGTCTCCTAACTAAAATGACTTCAAAGCCACCAAATAACCATTGCAAAAAATCCACCATTCTACAGCATAAAAATTCTATGTCAAGCGTCACTATGTCACTCTAAAAACATGTCAATTCATTGGTGCATGTAATTCTTTTTTGCTAAATATGGCTATGGAAAAGAGTATTAATTCTGAAGAATCTGGCTGGCTAAACTTTATGGGGCAATGCTTGCTTACTGTTTTCTTTTGCTTCACAAAGAACATTCCACTTCATGTGTGGGTGATGTGCAACATAATGGGCATATCATCTAAAAAGTGCATAATTGAATCATTGGTTGATTTGCTTACCTTGTTCTCTCAGGGCATTATCCCAATAGAAGGTCTGAAACTAGATCATGTAATAGCTGGACTATACATGTTGCATTGCTTACCTCTTAGACTGCTTGGGTGCGATGGCTCACCAATCAGGTGCATTCTTATCAAGTGATCACTAGCTGCTACTGATGAAGTTTCACTTGAATCATGCCACCTGATGCTACATCCTGGTTAACTCCTGGTGCACAGTCTAACTCCGTGTGAAAGGAATATTTCCATCAATGTATCACATCTAACTCAGTGTTGTAATACAGACTGACAGCACAAGGCATATTTCTAAAAGCATAAATGTCTTGCAGCCAATGTGTACAGCTTTAAATGTCATACTATGGTCATTGTTAAAATATTATTTAGTCATTGTTCTTCCTGGATATGAATATGGCTTCTATAGCTTTAAATGAATATTGAGATGCATACAAGACCAATGAAACCAATGGTCACCATTTTTTGGCCAAACTGGTTGTGATGGGTCATGGGTACCAGGAAATGCAACCACTGACCATCCTCCTGGCTATCCCAAACCAGCTACGTCCCCATTGTTTTGGGACCAACTCTGCCTGATGAAACCCTGATTGCAGCCATACCCCCTACATGTTTCTCAAAACTCAACTGTCTGATATAAGATAGAATTCTATTTCTCATCAATTGCATACACTAAGTTACAGAGTCACTACAAAATTTGCATGAGAGAACATGGGTCGACCATGTAGCCCAGGAAATAGAAAATAAATCTCGAGTAAGAACTGCACTTAGTGGGACACCAACTACTGTTTCCAGAAAAAGAAAACAATCCATTAACTAGGACAGCAGTTTCATGATATGCACTTGACCGTGGCCAACTTTCACACAGATGCTCTCCATTGCAATGAGATGCTCTCCATTGCAACCTCTGTAGCTGCCCACTATATTCAGTGACCCATCCAGCAGCAGGTTCTAATATCACAAGGCAGAAGGGCATATTCAGGGTAATATCCATCATACACCAGACATGGTCATATCTTTCTGATGGATTTGGCAATTTGGTTTAGAGTCATAATCACTGCTTCAGTACTTGATAACATGATGCCGTAGCCACAATTCATACATAATCATGTGGAATGCATCATAGGGAACAGGAGGTGAATGCCATACAAAGTGTTTTTGAACCTGTCATTCCAACTGAGATTGTTAGTTTCATAAAATCAGAATAAATTAAGCGTCTATTTTTCCTAAAATTGAGATTTCAGAAGCCTATAGAAGAATAGTGGCCTGCTCAGATGATTCACTAGTTACAAATATATAAAGTAAACAGATATATACTGTTGGCAAGTACTCCCTCCGGATTTTAATTGTTGACACAGTTGACTTTTTTAGCTACATTTGACCATTCGTCTTATCCAAAATATTTGGTCAAATATACAAAATTATATGATAGGTTTCAACTTTCTTTAGTGATAAAACAAATTATAACAAAATATTTGATAAATTTTTAAATTTTTTGAATAAGACAAATGGTCAAACGTAACTAAAAAAAGCAACTGCGTCAACAATTTAAATCCGGAGGGAGTAACTTGCTACCTTGTCATCTATTGACTGTTTTCTATTACGGTCCAAGTTCAATATTCGAAACTTCAAATATTAGACACTAACCTGACACCACATTTGTTACGGTTCAGTTTAATGTTTGAAATCTCAAATGCTCCCGATTGCAAATGACTTCTCTCTTCGCAGAATGAAGATGGATGCAAATAATTAATGGGTTACAAGTATTCAGGATCAACATACCTGAACTAAAGATTTGTGTAATGAAACAAACTCTTCTTGTGATATAGATTTCAGAATACTCTTTAGCTGATATACATCTCTCTCCTTAAGCACAACCGCAAACTTTCTCCAGTCTAGGACATCATTGAAAGGTAAGTCGTAGTAGTCTGACAAAATAACTAAAAAAGAACGGACAGCCACAAATTAGTGCATAGCAATCAGGAGGTTTCTGGGAGAAAAAAAACTGTTTCCTTATAAAGGTGTGACATGTATTAACCATATTAGTTGCAGAAATACTAACCAGGTACACAACCATAGTGTATTGAGTCAGAAATCCGGGCACTATTAACTTGAGATCCACCAGGACAGATACAGAACTTAGTACGGTAAAATTGCTTTTGATAAACTAGCTCTCCAATGGCCCTATTAATCCGATTGTTGCTGATAGCAAGCTCAGTGTCATTCTCCCATACTCGTGCTAGAATGACTCTTATTTTGGAGTTGCGATGGCCTGCCCAAAATCCAAGAATTGTCCTGTTCCCATTATAAAAATAACATGAGACAAGGGATTTCATAACAGTTCAAAAAATACAAAAGAAAATGGTTGCAAGAAGTTTCAGTTTCTGGCTGTGAGATTTTTGGTCTCTTACACCTAGGCGTTACTATGCACTAGACTATACTACCATAGCACCAAACATAACTGACAACCATTTAAACTTCTGAACTGATAGAGGAATGTGAACATCAAATTCTCATGAAATTGTGTACCTGATAAAGATTCTCATCTAAATCACAGTATAACTCTGCATAGCACCGTAGGCACATAGGTCGTATATCAAGAAACTGACAGAGTCTAAAAAACTCAGTCAGGGTTTCCTAAAAGTAAAGTAGGCAGCGAATAGACCAAAACTCTTTGGGTTAAAAGGATGATTCACCCGTTTCTACAATATGAAGGGAATGATCCTGAGCCCCACGCACCTTAAAAAGCCCTCAAGCATTAATATAACAGCGGAGTAGCCATTTAGAACAAACATTGACAATCCAAAGAAACTATTAAAGAATAAATCTACTAGCCATTTAGAACAAACACTAAAATGTAGAAGACTGTAGCACTTGAGGGAAAAAAAAGAAGAGGAAGTGTGATTTCGACCTGTTCTTGATATCATTCCCTCCTTCATGTAGAGCAAATGGTTGTAGCACTTGAGGAAGAGCGACATCCTTGTGCGGTATGAAGTTAACATTATAGCTTGGTGAACAGACAACTCTAATAGAATTTTTCACCATGAAAGGAAGGCCTTCAAATGCTCTCACACCAACATCATGGCAGGTAACAAAGAAGTGGTCTGCACCTAGTGTCCTGTTCCAGTAAGGATACTTGTTTATCAAGCCTTGTACATAGTCCTTACCTATCATTGTCATATTCTCATATGTAGTACCCTGGAAGGCTAAAAACATACATATATTAATAACTACCATAATATTTCAAAATTGATCAGAAACTATATCTGTAATGAACAAGTATATGTATCACAGAAAGTTTTCAAAAATTCAAGAGGGAAAAATTAATTGTTAGATCTTACATCAGAGTAATAACTAGCCAAATAACCAGTGATTTCTCTGTTTTTTTCTCCCTGAGAAGGAATTAATATGTATATTTTACAGATGTGTCCACAATGTCCAACCGTGCAATGACATGCAAAAACACACATGGACTGTCTGCACTTTTAAAGCATCAAAACGCTCGAGCTGCCAGCCTGAGAAAGGGATCTTAATTACCATCCGTGCAGTTCTCATGTATACTCAAAGCTGCTCTCCGCAATATATATACTAAAATTTCAAAGGAATCCAACTCTAGTAAACGATTAGTATTTCTCTAGCATTTACTAATCTTCGCATAGGGAGGCCACAACCACGCAGCAATTCTGGAACAGTACAACGTTCATAATGCACAAATGTGCCCAACAACTGGTAGCATCGCATGAGTAAAGCGTGACGAAAACAACAATAACGTTGAAGAGAGAGGGGTGACCTTGCCGCGCATCTTGTGGGGCGAGATGGGGACGAAGAAGAGGTGCGCCTCGTCGGGGTCATCGGTGCGGAACCGGCTCTCGCGGATGTTCTGGAAGAAGTAGCCCTCGCTGGCGTACTTGCCCGTGAGCTTCCGTGGCGTCTGGTAGAACGTCTTGGGGTCGCCGTCCGGGTAGATGTACACCTTGAAGTTCCGCTCCATATCCGCGTACCCCGCCGCGAAAGCCTCGGGTGAGTGGTACACCGACGAGGGGGGCAGAGAGAAGGAGCGGGATGTGTCGACGGCGAGCGAGGGAGCGGCAGCGGGGCGGAGGGAGCGGAGAGAGAGGAAGGATAGGGAGAAGAGCGCGAGCGCCGCAAGGAGGAGGAGGATGCGGGGGAGGGCCGAGGAGACGGCGGCGCCGGGGACGCGGCCGGCCATCGCCGGGGACGAGGGACTGAAGTGGATGGTGATGCGGGGCGTAGATCGACGCCAACTTAGAATTTGAGGGGGGTTTCTGCAAAAGTCGTTGGTTTGGTTGTGTAATACGATCTGCGTTTACGCTTTTTCGACGAGAAAGTGTACCTTACGGATGTACAGCGTGATTTCTAGTTAGAGTTATTCCCTCTGACCTTTTTCCCGTAACATCATCATCAAAACCTGCTTGAAAGAAATGTATTTCATAGAAATTTCACATAAATTTTTCGATTCCCATATCAGAACACATTTGATGATCCGATTGTAATAGGTACTGATCAAAATAATCAGCCAACAACTCTACCAGCCATTAAAAAATTTGAGCTATAACATGAAGAAAAGGACACCATCTGTCCATCAAAACTGCATCCGAATTTCAGTTTCTGTTTAAATTTCAGAGCTCTTCACAAGGTATGAAACAATATCAGTAGCTTGCATAATCCCTATCTGTGGTTCTGAACAAAGGGACAAGAAAAGAATATTGAAAAGAATCAAACATGTACAAGCCTATGTTGTTTACAAATCAAGGCAAATAGCCTGGTCATCAAAATGCCATGGGGATGTGGGAAGGGAGGACTTGTGGGCGTGCGTGCCCAATTGCCTCCACGCCACGAAAAGAATCACCACGTTCAGCTGCTGGACTTGCGTCGACGGAGGTAGAGGAACAACGCCGTGCATGCCGCCGCTGCATAAGGGAACATGGTAAAGATGCCCTGGTTGTAAAGTAAACATGGTTAGATTAGTAGGAGGGAGCCAGTGAGGGAGCAGAACTGTGGGATGAGAGGTTACCACGGCAGCTGCAACACTTGCGAGTGCCACCAGAGGCCTTTCTCTAAGGGCAAATCCAATTGCTAACTGCAGATAAGAATCATTATATCACAAAAACAGAGTGACACATTCTTGTTAATCTAACTACTAACTGCAGAAAAGTATCAGTAGTGTATTAAAGAGTGGCATCTGTCACGCTGCAGAACCGTAACCGTGTAAACAGACATGATGTGTAATTAATAAAGATGAAAAAATAGTGTCGATACCACCAGGTGAGCGAATAAGATCATCTTCAAAAGTGCGTTAAAACTTCTCCCTAAATTGAATAATAGGAAATTTTATCTAAAAAATCATCTTTAACAGTGCCACTAAATCATCCCTATATTTATTTTCTTACTAAACTCTCCTCACTTGTAGCTAGAAACAGGGGAAGAATTGGGAGCGCCAATCCACCTTTTTTCAAGGGAAAGTTAAAATCTGTAGACCCAAGTGCTAACATGGACCAATAAAAAAACGTTTTTACATCATTTTAGGGGAGAACTGTTGGAGGAGGAAAGAATTTTTTTTTCCCTAATATTTTTTAGTTTACTCCCCAAAAAAGGTTTTTGGGACCTAATTATTGGGAAGCTTTTAGAGATGATCTAACTGGCACATATAAAAGGACCGAGGAGGATATGTAGCATAAATACAACGTATAAGAAAGCTTTTTCTTGTAGCTAAACCCATAGTTAGAAGTTTTTTGTTTTTGAGGAAATTAAGTTAGAAGTTACATTGAACTAAACTAAACTACACGAAAGTTAGTTTACCTGAATTGGAAGTGTAAATAGGCAACCACAACAAACTCCTGCGAAATAACAGTCTGCTGATATGCCCTGTTTATAATGACCAAACATGTCAAGCGAAAATCACTCCTAAGCAATATACTTGGCAAGCTGCTGAGAGTTAACGAAACGACTCACCAATGCACCTGCTAGAAACGATGTAGGATTCCGAATACCAATTGAAAATCGCTCAACTGTAGTAAACAAAAAAATGCATTAATTATTTGAAGTGTATTCAAATCCAACAATCTAGTTTCTCTTCAAAAGTTGCTGTGCATTGTGTGCATGTTTAATGCTCAACAGAGTTTCCCCACTTGTTTTTTCACTCAGAGCAACAAATTCTTGAAAAATGTTGTGAGTTCAGATGTGTACCAAAGCCAATTAGGTTCCCATACTTTTGTACTCCGCGAGTTATGCTCTGAACTTTCTCCTTGCCAATTCCTATCTAAAATGACAAGCGTGATTACATGTCATGATGTTGCGAAAAAAATGGACAAGTATGAAACAGGTTAAACATCTAATCCGTGTGCTGAGATAAATCCCTGCTTCTCACCTTGTTGCCTATGTCTGCAGACACTCCGGTTTTCCTAAAAAGCTTCCCCAAAAAGAATGGGATCATATCGCTAATACAAACGCCCCTGCATGAATGACCGAGTAAAAATAATATATATAAATCATTATATTTTAGATACCAGGGACAGAGGATGCACCCACCAGTAAATCCATAGCACTGTAGAAATTATATAGGATGCATTTGCCGAGAATGAGTTTACAAGAGACTGACAAGTTCCATCAAAACAAAGTGTACGTCCTAAAGAAATTCCAACCTACATTATGAAACAAAACTAATTTACTTCTCAAGATAAACATGTGATGATTGATAGTGAAAAATAAATTTGTAAATTCAGTTGAGCATGGTCAAAATGAAGGTACCAGTACAAAGGACACACCCAAACGTTTAGAGCTTCTTCACTGATAACCAATCCAAATCCAGCAGCCATGAGCAACAAAAAGTAGACCCACCTGAAGAAAATTCTATCAGCTATCCAACATATCAGATAAATGGGGAAAATATTTAACATCTTAGATTCCACATTTACCAAATTGACCGCATTTTTGCATTTGTTCATAGAAATTTGAAGTCAAGGAAATATCAAACAGTATAACATTTTGCTTCTAAGAATAATAGTAGCCCATTTACCTTAAATGAAATAGAGAGATAAAACAGATATAGCCAAATTGACATACCCAGGAGTGTACTCCGGAATTATGACCTTTTTCCCGAACAGAGAAAATGTATATCCAACGGTTGCTGCTGCTGCATCAGACTGTGCGTCAATAATTTGTGGCAGACTGAGGGACGGACCTGATGGAGGCTGCTTCATCAAGAGCAAAATCACAGTAACCGTTGCTGTGATGCCAATAACAATTGCAACTTTTGCAAGGAACGAAGCACCCGGTGCGGTAGATTCGGTTTCTACTGCATCAATAATCTCATTTACATCTTCACCACCACCAGCAGCAGAAGGTCCTATGCTGGACACTGATGCTTTTGCAGTCCCGGAAACCAGGCAGGATAAGTTGCGCCAACTGTTTCTGTTTTCTAGAAATATTGCGTATCCAATGTGATTATCATATTCTATGAAGTGGTAAATGCCCCATCCCACACGCATGCACAGCCCTTAATTAGATATAAAAAAAATAAAAATTTACAAGCACATTTTTTTAAATGAATTTTACAAGCACATTACTAGCATGGACATATTGCTCAGTTTTGGAAGAAATTTCAGAAATCTTCAGAACACGTAACATATAAATCCCGGTGGTGAAGTCACAGAATCATAACAAGATTACAACTCAATGCAATGGGCACCTTTGCTTCAAATATGCAACAAATTAGGTAAAGTTGAACCATTTGCGCGCCTAGAGAAGATTCCCCACATAATTTTTTTACAAGAATTCCAGGAAAACCTAACCTCCTGACGCGACCCCGCGCCGCTACGGCGGGAAAGGCAGCGCGGCGACAGGAACGGTAGCGTGGTGGCGGCGCTGGTGGACGGAAGCCGAAGTGCGTGGCGACCGTCGCCATGAGAAGAAGAAGGTGCTGTGCCTATCGGCGTTGGTTTGCGTTTGTGTGGCGCCAAGTAGTTGCTTCAGTGGCTCGCTAGAGGATGATTGGCCACAGGGCTGCCAACGAGCCGAGCTCGAGCGAGCTTGCCGTGTCAAGCTTGAGCTCGTTACCATCCGAAGCCGAGCTCGAACGAGCCTATAGTCGGCTCGCGCTAGGCTCGACAAAAGCCTACGGGCTTGATTTCCTATCGGCGCTAGTTACAGTTTTGAATCAAAAAAGTAGTTACAGTCAGGAGTCTGGACTAAAATTTTCTGATCTGTATTTCTGTGCAGGTTAATGACAATGTATATATCTATTTAAAGATCGATTATGTTACAGTACATTTGTGGATGTGAAGAGAGGGAGGAAACAGAGCTGGGAGAGAAAAAAAACAGTGGAGGTATAAGAGAGGATCACTGAAGAAAGCTGAGGGACAAGACGGCAACCATGCCAGCCACCAAGAGGCTGCTGTCGGCGTTAATGCTGGCCGCCGATGTTGTGCTGTCAGCAGCCCCCGTCGGAGCCGGAGCTGCAGCAGTGCTCACAGCGAGAACAGGTGGAAGCGGCGGGTCGAGAACGTCGGCAGGTTCGAGCAAAGGTGCAGGTGCTCCGGCCGGAGGCAGCGCACCGGGGACGGCGATATTGACCAGGGCGCCAGGTTGAGCAGGCAGGATTGAATAGCTCAGATTCAAGTTCAGGTCACTGCAAGGGCTCTCTGCAGTAGAAATCAAAACTTTTAGTCTGAAAAAACGAGTTCAGAGTTCTCATCTGACAGATTAATGCAAATGTAATAATCTCAAACATCTCATTCAGTGTTCATTCATAGCTGACAGATACTCACTGAAATATGCAGCTGCAGTGGCAGGGAACTCGGTGATGAGGCCATCGGCCATCACGGCATCCGAGTACGTGACGACCTCGACCATCGGGTCCGCAAAGTAGTCAAACCCAAGGTTCATGAACTCGTTCTTGAGCACGCCGACGAACACGGTGAGATTGGCGGCGTGCAGTGTGCCAACCACGTTGGTGAAGTGCGTCAGGAAGTAGCCAGTGACCTGGGCGATCGAGTTGCGGTGGATCCTCACCCCGTCGGCGACCCCCTTGATGTCATCCACGGAAGGCTTGGCGACGTCGCTGATCTCGGTGTCGATGCTGAGCACTCGCTTCGACGCCGGGAATGGCTTCTTGAACGCCGAGAGCACTGACGAATCGTCGGACTGGATCAACAACTGCTGCTTGGTCTCCTTGTCGTAGCCGGCCTTGGTCAGTGCGCCGGTGACCGCGTCCACCACGCCGAGTCCTCTGGTCGCGAGGTAGGCAGCATGCTGCACGCATCCGGCCAACACAATATTGTTTGCTCAATTTGACGGACTGATTGATTGGTGAATGAAACAACTGTAACTGTCGATGAACTGAATCTTACTACTTACCTCTATGTCGATCAGTATGCCCGAGACATTACTGGCCTTGGCCATGTCAAGAAACCCAGGCAAAGTCATGAACTTGCCGGCATTCTTTGCTACAGGATTTCTTTTCAGCCCTGCCTGAGCAAACGGCCCAACAAGGTCCGCTGCTCAGATGAAAGACATAAAGCATCGTCAGCATGAGCACTATTGCAGCCTACGAAGATGCAAATTAAGAGATGTTCCTCATACGTTTCAAAGTCTGGATCTCGCTCCATGACAGATCAAACGAGAAAATGCCGGACTTGTTCTGAATCTCACGAACAGTGGAGCCTTTGTTGATGAAAGCGGTGCCGGCGGTGGTGCAGCTGCCAAGATCGGCAGAAGGCATGCAGAAGGCAACCCCGTCCTTCGACATCTGAACTGTACAGTCTATGATGTCAGCGCCATCTTTCATGGCCTGCTGGTATGCAAGGTCTGTGCTGCCAGGAAAGACGCCACTTGCGCCGTTGTGGCTGATGATCAGCGGCCTGGGCCCTAAATTTATGCACGAAAATAAGTACTCAAGAATAAAGATTAATAAACTGACAAGCGAACAGTGTGTATTAGTAAAGACTTGATAACTTACTTTGGGGAGGAGGCAGAGGATTGCCCTTAGAATGAGCCAAGCAAGCTGCAAATAAGTAAACAGAATAAATAAACTTGAGATTCTATAAAGAAGTGAAAGATAGTTAACTGCTATGAGCGCACAATTTACAGGTTTCTCTGTCATGTCAAAAGAAATATGGAGAGAAGTTTGTGCTTCAACTCCAACTTGGAACATCAGTTCTTACCAACAGCTCCTGATGCGGTGGGCGGGAAGTCTGTGAGTAAACCGTCAACAGCGAAGTCTGAATTGTCTATGAACTGCAAGTATTCTGCACTGGGATCATAACTGTAGTTGTAACTCAAGCCTACATCATTAGCGAATCCTGACGCGTAGACTTCCAGCCCCAGGGCGTGCGCGTCTTTGACCAAACTAGTAGATGGCGCCAAGTACTGATCCTTGTTCAGTGGCCAGATGTAGGTCTTGGGGACAAGAATCCCACTTGCGAATTCCTTGATAAATTTCAGGTCTTTCGCGAGTTCTCCATATGTTTTCTTGGTTGAAGGCTCGACGACGTTCTCATTGAGAAGCCGGAATACGAACTTTGTCTTGCTTTGCTTGAGAAGTCCACCCACGCTTTTTAAGAATGCAACCTCTGGAGAGGAGATGTAGGAGAAGCTAAATTCTTTAGGTAGCGCTTTTAGATAATCTTCAGTACTTATTTTGTGTTCCAGAAAGAACGAATTGTACTGCAGAAGGGAACAGAAGTTGTGTTAGATTAATAACAGTGTAATAACTAATAAGTAGAGGAAATAATTTCCTAAAAAAAAAAGAACAGGAGAAAAGGCTTGGTGGGTCCGCTGTTATGTCACCAGATCAAACCATACTAACCTCTACATTCAGCCAAATATGAGGGGGGCGGAGTTCAACAACATCATCAACCATGTACATTCCTAAGGTGCCATCAAATGTGCTTGGGCGAGAAAAGATGTTCTGGATCACTGAAAGATGATCAAGTACAGCATATTAGTACATATCATGATGACAAATTTGATGTTTCAACTGAAAGCAGTCCAGGTCATTTTCTGCTTACAGGTTACATTCTGAGTCAGCTGGTCTGTTGTAAAATCCAGAGAGAACCAGCCACGGACATCTTCTCCGTTCACCTTGTATGTCTTTTCCATCTTTGGGAAGACCTCGGAGATTACCGTCGAGTTGTCAAGGGTCAATCCTGATTTGCAGAAGCCCATGCCGTCGCTTGAGAATTGCAAATCACAGAATAGAGCGACATCGGGCAAGCTGGTAGACATGGCAAATTGGTACGCAAATTGGCTTGAGTCAGGAAACAAGCCAGAGAATCCTCCATGGGCTATGACTAGAGGGGGGCGACCTGTTGACGATCACAAGAAAATAAGAATTCTGTAATAACATGACAGTGCAAATGATCAGAACAGTGCTTGAATCTTGAAGTGAAAGAAAATCATTGCAATAAACAAATCAGAGATAGACCATGGACAATATCAAAGGAAATAGGTTTACCACTCAGAGTCTGCCATTTCGGCAATGGAGCGTTTGGAGCAGCACTGGCTCCATGAATCAGTAATAATAGAATCAAAAACATGTGAGGATTACTTGCTCCCATTTGGTCAGGAGGAGCACCCTGCACCGCAAACACAATTATGTGAGCCCATAGAAAACTCTCGACAAGAATTATCTGCTAGTCGTTTTCACAAATGAAAAGAGTATCATCTGTTATTTCAGAAGAATAAACTTAAAATACAAAGAACATGCATGTATGAACCAAGAATATGTTTAACAGCGAACAATTAAAAATGATGATCATGTCACAAAATCAATATGGAAGAATGCTAGTTAAAAATCAAAGGTGAACATGTGAAGCCTGAGGAGAAAGACGTACCTCACATGAAACTCCAAGAACAAAATTAAGAAAAGTTTTTCTCCGCCCCCACCGAGGCTAGGTCTGCAAACACTCTATATCTGATTGCGGAGAGGAGACAAAAGAGGAGGTTTCCAGGCAAAGAAAAAACGTCTAAAATTAGAGTGCTTCTGAATGATGGCTACCTTTAACAGGCTTAATTTAGAGCTCCAATTAACAAAAATGTGGGAGATGCAAGCGTAGTGCCTATATCTGTAGGGCTAACACTTTTTGACGTGTGAAACAAAAGAAGAACGACCACATGTCCGGCTATTATTGTTTTAATATATCTGTTGCTGTAACAGCAGGCTTCTCCTTCTTGTTGAAAGAACAAGGGAAGCATTAAAAATAGCATAGATACAATATTTTCCAAACATGTAACGTTCGAGATTTAACACACTCGTCTGTAACCTCTAAGTCTTTAATTGCTGCTCCATTAACAACATTTTCTCATAACCTTCCTTGTAGCGCTATTTTTTTCCTTCTTCTCGGAATTAAATTTTCAATAGACGCGAATTCACAGCAAGATTTTTCCTGAGCAGCAAAAGGGCTCAGATGAGTTGATGAACTAGATAGTGAGGCGCAAAGATAGTATAGATGCATAATTTAAGGGTACAGGAAAATTAGTGCATGATAGCAACATTGGCTTAGGATGAACATTTAAGGCAAAGTCACACAGGAATATTAACATTGAACTTTTTGGAATTCCAAGTACCCATCCACATTTGGATTAACAATCCAGTACACGGTACACTAGAACAAAAGGTCCTTATTATACACGCTGATGCTTCGCGCTGTCCTGATTGTATACACTATTTTTTTTCTGACAGCATTTCAGTTCTTCATATTAGACCCCATTGAGAGTAATCACAATCTTGCGAGGGTTGGCATGGTCACGGTGTTCACATAGCCATATACCCTGTAAAGCAAACCTTATTAAGATCTAGCCATTTCAATACAACCATTATACAAACTATACAGATCCTATCCTCATGCATAGCCATATACCCTGTAAAGCAAACCTTATTAAGATCTAGCCATTTCCATACAACCATTATACAAACTATACAGATCCTATCCTCACGTTGTTTGCTAGTTTTTAGCTAATCATGATACTATCATAAAAAATCAGGAACTAAGTTTGAATATAAGCTGATAAATTGTGAAAATGGATATGTGATTGCCTTACCTGCCAAGTGCCCATATTAAGACGCCCATCAGTTATAGGAATCCTGAATGGAGCAAGATTCAGCCCATTAGTTTTCACACACGGAAGAACTAAATGTAGGAGACACAACAAAGAGAAGTAACACATACGTCAGCGCACAACCAAACATTGAGGATTTAATATGTGCCGGCATGTCATCAGGTCCTGCAATTAGAACAGACATCTTATGGTCTCATCAAAAGGAGAGAGAGAGAGCAATACAGTTCTTACAAATCAACCACATGACATTCATATAAAAATACAGTATCCAGCCACAAGTTCTGTGAAAAATTGCAAAATAACAGTGTGAGGGCATAACTAACCTTCCATAGTGTGCTTCCAAGGAGCACCACGGCCCTGAAAATAATGAACAAAAATGAAAAACCATTTGAAGGGTACCCTTTCAAATATGAAAGAGGAATTTGGGTCACAGACCTCTGGGACAATTTTGTTAAGGAAAGTCTCAGTGTCAGCCTGCACATCAGAATCGTAATTCTCATTGATGGTCAGGGAAGCACTTGTGTGCTGCACTGCAGGAAGAAAACGATTTCAGTACTACTAAAATATAGTGTGAAAAGTTGTAATCAACAAGGTTGTCAGCTTATGAACATGCTTAGAGTGACAGAAATATCAGTCCAAGTCTTCGGACTTTAACTATGAACAAGAAAAGTTAACCGCATAAATGCATGGATACATCAAATCAATATTGAACTTGTGGGAGCAAACCACAGATTTAAATAATTCTGGCACAGTTACTCCAACTCTCTTAATACACAAAATCAGATAGAGTTCCAGCTGAGAGCATGGAGCTTCGGTTGCCTACAAATGACCCGAACATAAATTTTACTTATTAACAGTTAATAAGCTTCTCTATAAGACCCTAATGTTTCACTGGGTCAACCGAATGGAAACGTTGATTCAGTAGCACACACCTTGGGGTCATAGATTTTGATCCAGCTATTTCAATTTTCATCACTCCAATGATCCTATTTCCTAGTACGTATCTAGTGAACTTCTACAGGAAAACTCCTTGGCCTAATACAATGACCAGTAACTCATGGCGTCCGAGCAAGAACATGTGAACATGAAAGTGCCAAGGAATTGCGTGAGTAGGTGCGAATAAGTACATACGAAAGAAATGCGCGAGCCCGCACTTGAACCCGGCCAAGTCGCTCTCGATCTCCCTCAGAATCTGCAAAACCCAGACGAACAGCAACGGGATATCAATCAAGGCCCGGCAATTTTAAGGACGAGAAGGCGAGAGGGATAGAGACCTTGGGGGTGATGAGGTGGCAGCCGCGGCGCTGCGCCGGGATGACGACGGTCTTCTGGGCCCACTTGGCAGCCATGGAGCAGGGTGCGGCTGGGGTGGGGGAGGGGAAGCGAGAGTGGACGGCGCCCGTGCTCCGGTGGCGCTGCTGACGGTGGGGACGAGTGGAGAAGGGGACGGGGGTCGCCACCGGCGGGTGCTTGCGAGTTGCGACACGTCCAGCGGAAGCAGAACGCGTGTGGTCGTCCTGTGGTAGTGTGGTCGGTCACACACACCTAGTCAGAACAACTGGGCCTGAACGGGCCTCACAGACACGGTTACAGTTTTAGGTCACTTGAGCCTGGGCCAAGTTGTTTTTATTGGGCCGATGGTTATCTCTTCTCTTATTTTTTTCTGGGAATGATGGTTCTCTTCAAAAGTCAGCAAATTATAGGGGGCTCAATGCAAGTGAGCACCAAAAGGGGACGAAGGGGATAGCCGGCATCGCCATCGCAAATGCAGGCGCTCCTACTCCCCGCGCGGGCCGTGCCGCCGCCGCCGCCGGCGGCGATGCTTCGGCGGCGCGCCTTCTCCGCGTCCGCGTCTCAGTTCCACCGTCCTCAACTCGTCTCCTCCGGTAAGCTCAAATTTAGAGGCGGCGAAAGCGCTCGGCGGCGCCTTAACGTGGCTGCGGCCGCGCCGTCTTCGGCGGGTCCGCTCTACCCGACGCCTCCGCCCTCCCAGCAGGAGGTTGACCAAGGCAAGCTTGACCAGGTACTTCTCTAGTTCCTCTCCCTTTGATCTATGGATACCATGTGTTGTGCTCCATATGTGAGTGTAGGTTCAGTATCATGTTTCGTTAAGGATGTGTGTCCCTTGAGAGAGGAATTGTTATAAATTAAGTGAAAGCGACTGTTAAGGTAGATATTTCAGGTTAAATCTTGTCAGTAGCAGATCATTTAGCACAGTACCACCTGCTTTTTGTTGTCATGGAGTTGTCAGCATGTTTGTTGTTCGGTGACTTTGTCAGTGTGTTTAATTCCTTGTTGGAACTCAAGATTTTACTAGAATATGTGTTTAATTGCATCTGTTGGTTTTGAATGGAACAATTTGGTGGAACATCTGGCTAGTGAAAGCGATGTTTCAGGTTAAATCTTGTCAATAGCAGATCATTTTGCACAGTATCACTTGCTTTTGTTGTCATGGAGTTGTCAGCATGTTTGTTGTTTGGTCACTTTGTCAGTGGTTTTACCTGGTTTGAACTCAATATTTTATTAAAATATGTGTTTAATTGCATCTGTTGGTTTTGAATGGAACAATTTGGTGGAACATCTGGCTAATAAATATACTACCTATTTAGTGAAGCTTGCTTGTTGCAGTCTAGCATTGCCGTCATCAGGATTTCATCCTTTGATGGAATTTTTTGGTCGGCTACTTCATAAGGAAAATTGGAAAAACATGAATCACATATGTTGTACCCCCATGTCATTTGTCACTGCTACCTTAGTTATCTTGTTTCTAGTTTCATATCTGTCACAACATAGTTTTGACTTTATCTGTTGAAGATGCATCTTTCTATTTTAGTGTGCTGGTTAAACTGCCTTTTGTTTTCCTATGCTGTTTCCTTACATTTTTACATGCTAAAAGTGATTCTGCATTCTATGCCTGTACCATGAGCTTATTGATAAATGGCTAAATGGTTTGTGTGTGTGCCGTGAGTCTGGAATACTAAAATTTCTCGTTTTTTATATGAACAGGTTATTCGGAGACTAGAGAAAACGGCAAGGTACTTCAAGAATTTGGGTACCCTGGGATTCTGGTCCCAGTTGGTGTGCACAATCGTTTCTGCTGGCATTTTGTCATTCTCTACAGTTGTTACGGGGAAGGTGACAGCACCCTTTACATTCTATGCAACTGCTGCTGGCATTGCTGCTGCTTTCGTTTCAGTCTTCTGGTCATTCGGTTACATTCGTCTCTCTGAAAGGCTAAGAAAAACAGCAAAAGATCCTGCAAAGGTAGTCTCTCTCAAGCATGCCCTGCGGTTTACATTGTAATCAGAATAACCTGAATTTTGCATGAAGGAACCAAATTATTGCCTCCTTGCCAACTGATTTTTGTTTAATCCTTTTGCCTTACAACTGTCATCTCAGCTATTGTTAATTTGATAACTGACCTGGTGCTTTCACATGATGTTATAGTCATGATATTCTATAGCTGCCTTGGCTTATATGTTTGCACAGTAAGCTCCAGAGTTCAGATATGCTTTCAAATCAAATTGAACTTGTATTTTGTTTTCCAGGCTCCTCCACGTGCCGATGTTGTTAAGAGTCTGAAAAATGGCATCGTGGTTAATATTCTTGGGATGGGCGCTGCTGTTTTCGGCATGCAGGCAACTGTTGGTGCTTTGGTAGCAAAAGCTCTCACAACCTCTGCAGTACCCATTTATCAGGCTGCTTCCCCTGGCCAGAGTCCTGTTTTGGCTATAGATGTCTTCCTGGTTCAGGTACTGGATTGTTCACCAATATTACCGTTTCCATAAATAGCTGTCTTGCTAAAATTTGCACCTATAGTCAGTCCTTTATTGCCATACTCCCTCCGTTCGTCAATTGTTGTCGTTAAGACAGAACAAATGAACTACAATACAACTAACAGGTATTGTCTGAATGACAAGAATACAAGAATACAAGAATGGAGGTAGTACTCTTTTTCTTTTCACCATTATCCTGGTATCTTGATTTGTTAACATGTGGGTTTTAACTTCATTTTGACACGAAAAGAATAGATATACGGAATTTATAACATGCCTGGATAGTGAAAATAACATTTATGAATGAGGTTTTCTGTTACAACATTATATTCAAAACTTTTTCTATTGGTACATTTACGAATAGCCTCATGGGTTATGTGTTGTCTTCTACTCTCAAGGTGGCCCTCGCCTCTATGCATCTGGGAAATAGGAATAACACTGAAAACATTCAGAGGCATATCTGACAATCTGAATAATAGTTGAACTAGTAAGAAACTAGAATCTGCTCATTACCTTCTCTAGACAGTACCATGAGAGGCTTTTCCTTGATGTAAATTTATTCTGGTTGTTTTCTCTCTGCTATTCATTGCGCCCTGCAGTCTGTTATCATATAAAGTAATGAAATCATTATAGGCATCATTTTAACTATTGCTCTAATTATGACCAGGCTTCAGCGAACACCATCCTGTCGCATTTCCTCGGGATAGCGAGTTCGCTAGAGCTGCTACGCTCGGTGTCACTGCCTCCAGCGGAACCTGCCCCGGCCCCTGCACGAGCCTGATCCGCAGCCGCAGCATGTCAAAAATGACCTCCTCTTATTCTCACACCTGTTGTTTTCCGACTGTATGTAGAAGTAGCATCAAATTTGCACATGGATCTTTCTCTGGTTAACGTTAAATCAATAACTTGTCTGCATGATTCCATCTGATGGTGAGATTTGCATGGTATAATACTTGCTTCTTAATTCTTATTGGTGGGCGGTGGCCCATCATGGGCCGTTTGTTTGCGCTTTTTAAAAAAAAAAAAAAAAAACGGGCGTTCGTTTGCTTGTTTCACTCAACTCGGAGCGATGGACGCGTAGTGCGGACAGAAACGGTTAGGCCCCTGCACGAGCCTGACCAGCCCCCGCAGCATGTCAAAAGATGACCTCCTATGCTCACACCTGTTGACTCTGGTGTTCCTGGAAGTAGCATAAAATTTACACATGGATCTTTCTCAGCACAAGGTTAATAAATCAACTTATCTGCGTGATTGCATCTGATGATGGTGAGGTTTGCATGGTCTACTACTACTACTATTTGCTGATGGCCCATTATGGGGGCGTTTGCTCAGCACCGAACGATTGATACGCATATAATTGCATAGTGCGGACAGAAACGGTTAGGCCCCGGAGAGATCACGATCTCGACAGTGCGGGCAGCTGGACCCCCGCCCGACCTCCTCCGGCGCACGCGGAGCACCGCTCCTCCCTCCGTCCGTGGCACGGGAAACTGTTGCGAACGGGAAGCCAGCTGGAGAGCAACGAAGAATGAACGACCTCAACTGCTCGTTTTTACTAGTAGTACAGTGCTGTGCTGCTCCACTTGGTTGTCCGCTTGCGGGGCGCTGGAATCCAATCCAAGCCAAGCCACGCGCGTGTCCGGTCAGTACGGCGTCCGGGATATGCCATCGACGACGCGCTGATTTCCGTACCCGGCCAACCATAATTCACTCGCGCGGCGGCAGCGGCAGTGTGGCAGTGCCAGTGCCAGTGAGTGGCTTTACCCGCACGCGCAAGCGCGGAGAAAATCAGCAGAGCACCGAAAAGCGACCACCATCCCCGGAGCGGCCAAAAACATGCCCCGAATCACACACGGCACGGCAGTCGGCAGGGTAGATGCGGTGGGGTTACGTGGACGCGGCTCGTGTTCCGTACAAGGCGCCCCGGTCTCGGCCGGATGAGACCGCGGGAGAATAAACAAGAAGAGCACGGCCGTTTGGTGCGCGGGCACGGCAAATCTGGGAGGGATCTCTTCGCCCGCTTTTGCTAGTTCGGCGATAAACAATGGTAACCGAACATCTCCCCGTTGGGAGGAAGTTGCAAGGAAGCTGCTGCCCGTGTGGCGTTGTAACCGAAACGGGCGGGTGGGGAGGAGAAGGTTGGTTGTTGGTCTGGTCGCCATGGATCTGGATTTCCTTCTGGCTCTCACCGTATTCTATCGGTTGATCTCGCGTGGCGTGGATGGATCTCATGCAAGAGGACAGGAGAGAGAGAGAGAGGAGGGGAGGTGGCATATGGTACAGCACAGTACAGTACCGGCCAGTGTCGGTGCGGTGGGAGGGAGGCCGTTAAAGCCGGGCAAGGCCAGGCTGGCTCTGCCACCCGCCCACGCCTCCCCGGATCGATCCTGATGATGCGAATGCGAATGCGATGCCGCCTCCTCTGACTTCTTCTCTCCTGCTTTCATTTGAGGGTCTGTCGTATTCCGCGACGTGTCCCGTTGCTCCAACCGCATCGTACGGTGGGTGGTTTGGGGCGACGCATCTGTACGATTCCGTTTGATTTGCGATTGCCGCGCTCGCTGTGTTTTGCTCTGCTGCTGCTGCTCCCGCCGTGGTCGTTGCTACTACACTACAGATGGGGCATGGGGGGAGTCAATGCGCGCGTACGGTGGTGCTGCTCCCGGTCGTCGCCTAGCTTAGCTGTTCTCCAAACGGTCGCGGCTGGGCGGTTAACAGCTGGGGGCGCCACAGTCAGCATCTACCACGATTCATGGAAAAAAAAAAAAACTGCCTCACCAACCCAACAGAAACAGTACAGCACAGTAGGTGTACTAAAACTTTACTGATCCTTGTCACAGCGATTATCACGTTTGTGATCTCGCAACATGTGCTGCCAGCCTCATCAGTTGTAAAGAAAAACAACCACCAACGAACAAAAGTTAAGTGTAGTAGTAATCTTACTGTCACGGTGGTTAATCCAGCAGTCTCTCACAGTCTCACTCACCGGGGGTGTCAGATCCGGCCGTACGACCCATCATGGGGCCGCGTCAGAGCGGCAGTGGTGTTGAGCAAGCGCACGTCCACGGAGACACCTGGGCGGCAATGTGTGAGCTGTACCCATAACTGCCGCGCACCGATCCCTCCACGAAATCGCGCCGGTTTTTATTACCCGAGAGATTGCGCTCCAGCCTGGCCGCGGGCCCGCAGCGCAAACCGCCGCGCCATTCCCCTGTCGTTTTCCGCCCGAGCACCTGTGTCAAATCCTATCTCGCTGCCGCGTGGGACCGAAACTGTCTGGGCCCGATCTGTCAGTGGCGTAGAGGTGTGGTGCCAGTTGGTGGGAGAGCGGTGGTGCGTGCGAGCCAGCGCGAGCTCAAACCGTCGCGCACAGCGGTCGTACTGTCCGGCTTGTACACATGTACGGGCGGGCCCCGCGCGTTGTCAAGAGTTCGGCGGGATGGGCCGCGCGGGTACTGTGGTGCCGCTACCCTTGCATGATTCCATTCCTGCTCCAAGGGGAATGGATTGGACGCATGGATCCCCAGCCACTGGATGGATAGGATAACCATGTCGCCTCAATCTGTCGGTCTCTCCTTCCAACTCCTTTTCTCTTTTGACATCATTTCCGTTTCTCATGAAGAACATTTGCATCCTTAAGCCTCTGGTTAACTGGCCTCTGTTTAACTGCTTCGCAACCGGAGCTACCATCTCACGGGAAGCACCACCCACGCGATTCGACAGATTCTTTCGCCAGATTTTAGCTGGTCAGTTTCAACGGCCCCCTGTGCGTTTGACGGTACGGAACCCCGGAACCAAAAACAAAACAATTCAAAATTCAAACCGTCGAGGGGACCGCCCACGATTAAACAGCCAAACGGCCTCCCGATCTCGCTCTCCCCACTCACTAATAATCAACCACCTCCGCGTCCAGGCTGCCACGCGGGCCCGGGGACAGCCGCGAGCCCACCTGCCATCGGGCGCGGCGAACACGACGCGCGCCCACGAGCGGTGTCAGGTGGCGCCGCGCCAGCTGTACCCCGGCCACCAGCCCACCGGCCGCTCCCGGTCACCGCTCCCCTGCCTCGCCGCCTATATAAACCTCCGCCTCGCCTTCCCCTTCCCCATCGCCACCGATCGAGACGTCCCAATCGACCAAATCACACACACCGCCGCCGCCGTTGCCGCGGAGAAAGAAGAGGATCAGATCGGAGCAGAGCAGTAGTCCGCGATGGGAGGCGAAGCAGAGTGCGACAGGATAAAGGGTCCCTGGAGCCCCGAGGAAGACGAGGCGCTGCGGCGGCTCGTGGAGCGCCACGGCGCGCGGAACTGGACGGCGATCGGGCGGGGCATCCCGGGTCGGTCGGGCAAGTCGTGCCGGCTGCGGTGGTGCAACCAGCTGTCGCCGCAGGTGGAGCGCCGCCCGTTCACCCCCGAGGAGGACGCCACGATCCTCCGCGCCCACGCGCGGCTGGGCAACCGGTGGGCCGCCATCGCGCGGCTCCTCCCCGGCCGCACCGACAACGCGGTGAAGAACCACTGGAACTCGTCGCTCAAGCGGAAGCTCTCCACCGCCAACGCGGCGGAATCTGGCGGCGACGGCGAGGCCGTGGAGCGGCCGTGTAAGCGGGTGAGTCCCGGGCCCGGGAGCCCCACGGGATCGGACCGCAGCGAGCTCAGCCACGGCTCCGTCGGCGGCGGCGCGCAGGTGTTTCGCCCCGTACCGCGCGCGGGCGGGTTCGCCGCCGCCGCTGACGTGCGGGCCCTACCGCCGCCGCCGCCGCCGCCGCGGGAAGAGGACCCGCTCACCTCGCTGTCCCTCTCGCTCTCGCTGCCGGGGCAGCAGGACCGCCAGGCCTCCTCGGGGTTCCGCCACGACAGCGCGCGGAGCCACTTCCAGGCGCTCTCCCCTTCGCGGTCGCCGTCGCCTCCGTCCCCACTCTCTCCTCCGACGCAGCCCGCGGCGCCGCCGCAACAGTACCCGTTCAGCGGCGAGCTGGTGGCGGCGATGCAGGAGATGATCCGTGCCGAGGTGCGAAAGTACATGTCCGGCGCGGGCCTGCGCTCCGGCTGCGGCGCCGGTGCCGTCGGCGAAGCGTGCATCGTCGAGGGCGTCATGCGCGCCGCCGCGGAGCGCGTCGGCGTCGTCACTCGCCAGTAGTAGAAACGAAGACAAAAACTAAAAAAAATCAAATCAATGCGAAGCATTGTGTTAATTAAGATCGGAGTCATGTGTATTAGTACTAGTGCTACTAGTCGCAATCCGGCCCCTCTCTCTCGGCCTTGTACTTAGGAGCTCGTTGTTTATTAGTAGTACTGCTACTTCATCTGCTGCACTGAATTCAGAAAAGAAACAGAGCAGTGCTGAAGTTGGAAGGGGGGTAACGGAAATGGAAGAGATCGTTGGAAATAATCGTGCTTGCCGTTTCTGGATTCCTGCAACTTGCAATAGCAAGCATCGATTCGAGGTGTTGCAGATCTAGTATCCGCTCTGCTCTGGCTGAAACATCGCACTACTACAAGGCAACAACATGCAGCAACCGAACTAAACGACGGAGCGTGCGAAATGGCGACATCCCTTTGCACCCATCTCTGGATCGGTTTATCCTCAGCGATCGTGCCGAATATGCTCCTTTCGCGTGGCACGAACTCTGACCGCATAGTGAGCGCCGGGTTTGACGACAATTCAAATGGTGACTGCAGAATTTCGATAAGGCTCTTTGCCGTTCAAACATCAGTACTGTACAGTAGCGACTGCAAAATTTCGATAAAACTCTTTGCCGTTCAGCCATCAAGCGTACAAACCCATTCGAACCGATCGGCAGAGGAGGACTCTGGCTTGCAATCAAGCGGCTGCAGGACGACTAGTGATTGATTACGCTACCGGTCAGCAGTGAAGGTGACAGTGGATGCTAGCAACTGCCAGCTGTTCGCCTCATCATCGAGTGCGGAACAGTAAAGAGAGTACTGCTACGTGGTCACAATGCAACACTGCCAACGTCAGCGCTCCTTCAATTTTCCAGACGGATTTGCTGCAGCCTAGCGCCTAGCCTAGCCATCTGGTGGATGCAGCGCGAGTGCTGATGCTAATCGGCGTCTTGTCTCTCTTCCGGAGGCAGCACTGACTTCATGTATGGGCCTGAATTCAATATACGTTTCTAATTCGTGGCCTCTTATTCTTCCAGCCTGTGACTTGGGTCCAGTACTTCACTTCGAGCCCACTAAATTGTTCTACGGATGATACAGATTGTTCAACATAAATTTCAGGTGATGGTAGACTGAAGCTATATACGACATGGTTCTTATTAAAACCGAATACACATCCAAACCATCCATCTGCAACGCGAGCTCACAATCCTTTTTTGAAGAAACTGCAGACCCACAACCCTCGCACACACAGGTCACAGGTGTGGTGTGGCCACCACTGGAAACACCGATCACTCACATTCCTCACGCGGCAGCACCGTTGGTCTCCACCTCCGCCGCCTCGACGTTGCTGCCGGCGACGTCGACGACGAAGCGGTATCGCACGTCGTTGCGCTCGAGGCGCTCCAGCGCCTGGTTGACGTATCCCATCTTGACGACCTCGATCTGCGAGGTGAGCCCCTTGTCGACGCAGAACTGCAGCACCTCGGCGGTCTCGTCCATGCTGCCGATGAAGCTGCCCGTGATGGACTTGCGTCCCAGCATGACCATCGGTGACACGAAGCTGAGCGGCTCGCCGATGACGCCCAGCAGCACGAGCTTCCCGTCCAGCTTCAGCAGCGACAGGTACGGCTCCATCGGGTGGTGCACGGGCACCGTGTCGATGATGTAGTCCAGCGAGTCCGCCGCCGCGGCCATCGCGTCGCCGTCGGAGCTCACCAGGTAGGCGTCCGCGCCCAGGTCGTCCATCGCCTCGGCACGCTTCTTGTTCGACGAGCTGATCACCGTCACGTGGTGGCCCATCGCCTTGGCAACCTTCACGCCCATGTGGCCCACGCCGCCAAGGCCCAGGATGCCGCCGCGGAGGCCCGGGGCCGTCAGCCCGAAGTGCTTCAGCGGGCTGTACACCGTCACGCCGGCGCATAGCAGCGGCGCCGCCTGCTCCGGCGCCAGACCGGCAGGGATCTTAACCACGAACCTGCACGCACACGAATTATTAGTACACAAGTTAATCGTTATCAATAGAAAAAAAAAATTCTACTGCACCGGTACGTATCAAAAGTTGCATGTAAAGTAGCATATCATAATCCACACGTCAAAATCAAAATTTTGGTACACTCGGTGTCAGGTCGGATAAGTCGGCCCACTAACTGAAAATGACAGTCCACAATCCGTAGAAAAGATCCAACGATCCAATCCAGTGTCACTCATTTCTCCCAACAACCAGTTGAATAGTAGTGATCGTTACTGAGACCTACATATGGCAGAGTAGGTAAGGATACAGATTCTGTGGAGATGGTTCAACTTCACCAAGCTAACCAAAGCATACTTTTCACACACCCCTCCACCTGTCACCGCATCATGATTTCTTGCAGCTCGATGATTTTCTCAACGATCACACATCTATCCATACCTACAGTACTTTCGTGCCTTCTAGATGAATTGGTTTTCATCAAGTCCACAAAGTCCAAACTAAAGTTCCAGACCAGCTTTCTTTGTCCAAAAACATCTCTTTTTTTGAAAAAAAAAGAACGAACCATTTTTCTAGAAGATTGATAAGGTGAAGCTGAATTATAGTTGCAGCGGTGGCAGGTTTTCAGGTACTCACTTTTGGTCGACGACCATGGTGGAGGCGAACCCGCCCTGCGTCGGCCGGCCATCGGTGTAAACGTCGTTGTAGGACCAGATCCTCTTGTTGCAGTACTGCTCGACGTTGGCCTTGCAGGGGCGGCACTCACGGCAGCACCCCACGATCACCCCGACGCCCACCACGTCGCCGACGCGGTGCTTGGTCACCTCGGGCCCGACCTCCACTACCTCACCAACCACCTCGTGTCTGACAAAAATATTCAGTCATCAGCAAAGTATGCGATGAATTTGTTCTTCTTTGAGGAAATCTGGCCATGGATATTAGCATGCATTTTACAACACCATCAGTTCACAGCTGTGGGTTGTGCTGTCAGAAGAAAAAAGGTTGGTGAGGTTTGCTTTACTCCTGGTTTTCAAAATGATGTTAGCACTCTAGCTATCATGAAAATAACATAATGCTAGACAAAAGCAGAACAAGCTACAAATGGTGAATCATGATGCATTCCGAAGAGCGCAGTATAATTGACAGTTGCCCACTAAAGACTGACAGTGATGTATGTCTTTGGTGAATCTGGAATAAAAAAGAATCTGAAATGAGATCCGGCGAGCGGTGATGCTGGCATCCTAATACTAAATCAGGCGAAAGTATGACTATGTAGCTTTTCATTAGATTGCTAAAGCCTGATCCTTACTGTCATGTGTCGTGTCTGAAAATTGTGTATATGTCAAGTTGAATATGAATGACATTTTATTATGTACTGAGGGCTCCGCTAACTCGATTCCTATGCAATAAAAGTGACGATCAACAAGCATGACCGACCTTATCTTATCGTCATGGACTATCATGATGTTGTATTATCCAGTATGGATGTGCATGCTTACCCAGGGACCATGGGGTACTTTGAAGCACCGAGGTGGTTCTTGGCCTGGTGGATGTCAGTATGGCATATCCCACAGTACATCACCTTCACCACCACATCTTCAGGGCCAGTCTTCCTGTTGTCACCACAACAAAACATAGAAAAAGTAGAAGGATTATTATAGTCAACTCGTGTAAAAAATGACATGATGCTACTACAATATTACTATAGATGGCACTAGAAGACGTGACAAATCATTCATAGTCTTTATTCTAGACCCGGGAAGGAACCAATCTTTCCTGGAAACAGGAAACCATGGACTCTATCTGTCTGCCACTGAGTCATGCTGACAAATTATTAGCACAGAATCCGAGTTAACTGAAAACTACTAGAGCCGTCGAATCGAACCAGGCTGAGTCGGACGGCGCTTAGCACGACTGAATCAACTGTAGTAATGAAAAGATGAAAAATTACAGTAGCAGCAGTTGGTGGGACCAGATGTCGAACTCACGGGTGAAGAAGAGCCGTGGCAAAATCATTGCCCGTGGTTCAGACATGGACGTGCTCGACATGATACACACACTAGACCGAACTAGCGATGCAGAAGCAAACCAGAAACTTCTGTGTTCATTTTAATACATGACACAGAGGCATGCACGTTTATACTGCGCATCTATACAAATTACAAACTACTGAACAAAAAGAGACCAACAGAGTCAGTTACGAGATGACGCTAGACGAAGCAAACGAAAGGCATCACACGCTACATCACGCTACTTTCAGTTACGAGTAGAACAGCCGAGCAGAGGCTTTCAGTTCGAACTTTTTCCCACATTTTAAGGAACAACCTAATCCCCTCCTAAAACCATTGCTTCGAAGGAACTCTCCTAAACCAGAATCCAGAATACGGTATAAAAAAAATCCTTCGCATATCACCAGATCATGAACAGAACACGAATAGATCGACGAACTCGGGGCAACCAGATCGGTGGTTCGCGTGAGGACGTTCGTACCTGACGGTGTAGGTGTAGGGCGAGAGGTGGCCGGAGGCGTCCCTGGCGGCCCACCCCACAACCGTCTTCTCCTGCTGAGCGAGGCTCCCCATCTCTCTCTCTCTCTGGATGAGCAAACTAGTAGAGGGATTGCGATAGAGAAGATGAGTGGATTTGGGGGAAGAGGAGGAGGAGGATGGTGTGATTTATAGCCTCCGCGAATCAGAGAGGAAGCGGATGAAAGTAGTGCCGCCTCTTTTGGTAGGAAGCTATCGCTGCGGAGGCGTGCGGGCGCTATATATGGTGCGTAGTGTGTGCGCCAGGTGCAAAAGGCTGCTGGCCAGGCGCACCGGCTCTTGTGCTGTTCCAGGATCTTCTGTGGCAGTTCGTTTCAGTTTTTTTTTTTCAGATCGAGCCAGAATAGAACGAACTATAGTCGTTTCCCGGAGATTTTGAAGGATTATACGAATTTGGATACAAACATGCAATGCACCATGCGAATAAATAAATAAATGTTGGTTTTTACCATCATTATGTATATATATGCTCTTATTTCTATAGTATTTCTCATTTCTTTGCCTCAATGTTCTGGTGTCTGGGTCCCACTGGCATTGCAGAAGGCAAAGTGGCCAAGTGGAGCCTTCTTCCATGGTGATGGTGATGCTCACACCAGCCACGAGTCACCCCGCCGCCAAAAGCGAAGTCCACCAAACACACGTAGAAATATATAATACTCCTACTAGTTAATTCAGGATAATATGGTTATTTTTGTATAAAATATTATTTGATGAGTTGCATTGTTCATGAGTTGATTAAAATACGCACAAACACGGCACTGTTTCTAATTAAGCTTTGTTTTTTTTGGCAAAAAATTATAATTAATAAACTTTGCAATAGTTCCAAGGGCACAAATAAAAAATATACTCCCTCTGTCCTAAAATAAGTGTCGCTATGATTTTCATTCCAGTCAAACTTTCTTAATTTTAACTATATTTAGAGAAAACATTAATAATATTTTTGTATCTAAATAAGGTTTTTATAAAAATAGATTTAATAATCTATCTAATAATATTAATTATATATTATAAATATTAATATTTTCTTATATATAATTGGTTAAAGTTAAAAGTGTTAGACTCCTCGGAAAGCGAGAACGACACTTATTCTAGGACGGAGGGAGTAGAAACTATATATATTACCAATCAGACTCTTAGTTACTGAATAAATGAATAATAAACCCAATAATGAACGCAAAACAACTACGTAAGTAGCTGTTACACTACGAATTGTTCATTAAACTGTCAGAGTTCACCCATTAACAAATTAGATTATTGAAGTTATGCGAGTATTTACCTTTCGATCCTATTTTCCATGTATGTGTTACATTGTGAGAGACTAAGCCACTGTGGCCTCAGAGAGAGAGAGAGAGACTGTTAGTTGTAAGACACTGCATATGGTTCATGCTAGCTGAATCAAGAAAATAGCCATTACAATACGCCACGAAACCGTGTTGTTTACAAATTAGTCACAAAATATCATATCTTTACCATTTTTTACTCCGCAAGAAATGTTTACCAGAGAACACTGTCCAAAAAAGAAGCTCTCGGATGATCAAAGTCCGAACTCGCACCGCAAGCACAATTGACATTTGGAGCAAGGGAAGCAGGTAGGAATTTTTCTTCCTTTTTCTACATGCAATCGTTCCTTGGTGGCCGTTGCTAAGGTCATTTTTAATACGGATTTTTATTTCACTGTTATCAAGATTGTTACATTAGTTTTTTAGTTTTTTAGAAGAGAATGAAAGTGTCTTTCTTAATGGCTCATTTCATTTCACAATTTCATATGTTTGTTGAACATTAAATTGTTATATGATATGGTATTAAATGAGCCATACAATTTATGTAACCACTTGGAGAATGAAAGAAAGAGTTCTCAGTGTATCTTTCATCAACCTTTAATTGATTTAAAAAAAGTGCAACGACATTTTACTTGGATAAAATTTTTTTCCTTTTTTTATATTAAATATGTTATCATATTATTTTTTTTTCTAATATGACACCTAATTAAATATAAATGAAAGACACATTAAAAATAGCCTAAGAAAACCGGTTTGTTTGGTAGAACTAGAAGATCCTGCTGCATGGCGACTGGATTAGGAGCGACTGATCGAGACAGCACTCCGGCGGAATAGTAGGAGAAACAAGGATGAAGGAGCGTGCTCGCCAGAAAGTGACGTGGCACGCGGCATCGGATGGATGGATGGATGGATGGGGCCGCGTCGCCGCGAGGATAAAGAGCAAACGTGAAAGTGATGTTGGGGTTGTTGGGCGGGCGGAGTAGGTGAGCGGGGCCCATTTCCAACTGACGTTGGAGATACGTCACTGGAACAGATCAAAGCTTCCCTTTCTTTTAGCTGGAGTTTTTATTACGATTAAATTTCTGAGATTTTTTTTAAAAAAAACATATGGTTTGTATCGAAAGTTGTTGATGCTGAAAATATTGGCTCAAGCTGACATCGTGGACGAGCTGTGCAGTGCGTGTACTTGTATTCAAATTTGGTTCACTGCACACCTCGTTTGATTGCAAGAAAAAGGATTGAGGTAGTACTAGTGAGTGTGAGGTCTGAGGAGTCGGTACTTATGTGTGGTTGTTGGTTGGTATGTCCATCGGCATAAAGATTCAAAGGACTACTTCGGTCATCGACAAATTGTAAACTTACAAATGTCAACTGGATCAAAACAATCTAGAGAGATAAAGTCAAGTGTGCGTGCAAGCCTCACCTCAAATTGAAGAAAGCACCGAACACTGATAAGTACCCGTGTGTGGCTGATCGTGTAGAGAGCTTGGTTTCCTTGCGTCGAAAATTGATCAGTAGGATACTGGATAAGAAAAGGACAGATCACATGTTTATATCTTGACTACCAAAGTAACCGTACGTTGTCATGGGTTATTTGGATATTTAACAATTCTAATATAATATATTTTTTAAAAAATTGATTACTATTTGTTTATTTTTAGAGTAACCCGCTTATCGGTTTGGTGTTGGCGATGACAACATAGTAGCAGTTGTACCAGAAGTGTTGGTCTGGTTTGTTGAGGAACACAAGATTGTGTCTTCCATTTTTTTTTTACCGGTACATGATATGAGATGTCGGTGTGTTGCTACGGAACCAACATAGTTTGACATGGAAATGGATCAAATAAATCACCACATAATTTTTTTATATTTTAGATTTTAAGGAAAAAAATCATGGACTAATTTGTGAATTCTACAATTATTTTGATAACTGATTTTGCAAAGCACCTATGAGAATACAATCAGCTCATTCACTAAAGCACAAGTGATCGTCCCTTACTTTGGTCACTATTAGCATTTCTCATGTGTTGTCTATCTTTCAGACTAATCATTTGTATTGAAGAGGGGTCTTAAAAATAAGAAAAATATCTTGAAGCACCTACACGATTTCATCATTCAATTTTGTACCATTTTTGTAATATGTTTTTATTGGTTTGAACTGATTCTCCATTTTCAAACTTAATTTTTTTTAAAAAAATAGGATAGGTTAACATATGTTGAGAAATATTAGAAAAAAGTAAAATCTTGTAGTTCAAAGTGTTTAACGTATATAAAGTGTATAAAAATAAGGATCAATTAGGATTAGAAAAATCCAAATGAAATAAAAAATTATGGGATGTTGGTGGCTGCGGTCATGGGCCATATTGGGGTGGAGTCATCCTAATTGAGGTGAAAATTCAGTAGGCCCACATGCCCTTTGGTGGGCTGTCAAGCCGAGTTTGATGTATAGGCAGCCGTGAACTTTTTTTTTTTTTGGCCCTAACCCTTCATCTATCTCTTCTGTCCACCATTGCTGGAGAAAGCAAGCTTTGATTCAGTAGAGCCAAAGTGCATTTACATTCCTAGAAAATAAAAATGGAAGCCTATCCACCTCCTCCACCATTCCCCTTCATCAAAACAAGAAACTATCATCTCTACCTTTCAGGATCTCATGATGGGAGAAGTGGTAAAACCGATTTTCTTTCTCCTGTTGAACTAGATTTTCTTTATCAAACTCGATGGGTTGGACTCAATGTTGAAATGGATTTTTTTTTCTCATGTTGCTGAATTGGATTGGTGTTTTCTTCTCGCAACCCACTCGCTTTTAATTTCTTCAAAAACGGACATGACTTTTATGTAAGTATGAAAATAACGCTTAGAAGGGACGTATGGTAGAATGTGACGTGGTCACCGAATTTAATAAAGAGTAGAGAAGTGGCAGGTAATTTAAGGCTCCAATGGAAGTCAATAGTAGTGTTTTGAAACTTCTTCTTACAATAGCAGCTTTATTTCATATTAACCTAAATATATCCTTTTTTATAATGGGAAAAGAGTACCCAACATTTATCCCTTTTGGAGATTATGACCGTTAATTACAAATTGCAGCACATCCATTTGCATACCATACTTCAAGTAAAATAAAAGGCAAGCATCAAAAAATTCGGATGACAAGACACGTCAAGGAGTACTGTTATTAGTAAATCTCAATCCATAGTGTGCGAAGATTGGTATTGCCAACCCTTCAAAACGTTGACATGCTTCCTTTATTGTTGCTTTGGCTTCTTCATCCTTCTGTAGATGCGTCCAGAAACAAAGCTAATGCGTCCTCTAAAAAGTACCTTCAAATAGTTTTGACGGGAGATTTGTCAAAGACAATATCGTTTTTAGTTAACCAGATAGCCCAATAAAATGCTAAAGCACTACTAAACATTGTCTTTTCCTAACTATACTTATTCCATGTAGCCAACTACCAAACATATGAGTAATGCTATAAGGTAGGGGCAAACCATACAACATCGATGTGGACACTATTTTTTTTTAGTTTGTATAAAACAACATGGATGATAACTAAAAGAATACTTCCCAAAAATCCAAACATCCATGTTTACAAGTATATTTTTTTTTCAAATCAGTCTAATTGACGATGCATCGTTTGCTATAAGATAAAACTGTAGCTAATTCTATGAATAGAATTTTGTAGCCAATGATCATCGAAATTGGGCGAGGATAAATTTAAATAGCATTCAATAACGGAACAAAATTCAGTTGAAGATGGAACCAGGAACAGGTGCAGATGTATTGGGGCTTTGGATGGATCGCAAGTGTACGCACGTCTAACTCAGCCCAGATGTATTAGGGAACGAATCCAAGACCAATACAGGCCAGTAGGTTAGGCCGACAGAGGAAATTGGATTCCGGCCGTCTTTGGGAGAGAAGAAGTCCATAGCTGAGAGGAATTAGATCCAAAAACAATCGGAAATGCTTCACACACAGAGTACACGGCGGAAACGTCCGACTAAAACATACGACCTGTGCAAAATCAGAATTGCTTCAGTACGGCTGGATCTTCCGACTCCAGCGTACAACTAGTGCAAAACATGCACATGCCACCAGCTGATCCACGGCCACTTGCACTGGTAGTATGGCTAGGTCGTATGACCCAGTCGTGTGTATAGCACTACTCGTGCAAAATTGCCGAAACATGTGACTGCAGCTGTTAGAGCTTGTGTTGGTGGAATGGCAGTGCTAAAAAACAATTGGCTCAGTCTCCCCTAGACTTTAGAAATAAATTTTTAGAAAAAAAACAGAGTTTCGAAATATATAGACGGGCTTCTTTGTTTAGTTGTTGGATCTCTACTTTCATGCTCGCCATAAGTGTGTGGCAAATAGGCCCATGCATGGTGACAAAGGTTAATGACGCAGTCCAGCCCTCTTGGTTATGACCCAGCCCAGTAGCAAACGCCAGGAGGTAGGCGAGCAGGCGCCAAGGCACGAGAAGTCAACAACCGAGTGGTGCAACGAGATGGCGCGGACGTCGTCGAACCCGCGGGGGAGCGCGGCACCGGAGAGGGAGAGAGACGGTCGTCGGAACGGTTAGAGATTGAAGACGACCGAGCGCCCAACCGTCGCGCGATACGAGCAAATTCGACAGCGGACTGCCTACAAAGTGTATCTTCGCTAGTAACGTCTGTCATCTTAGTTGCAATCATCATTGATTAACATGATTAATTAACCCACCTGTCCCTGTCAACAGTGCTGCAGATCGAGCGGCACGGTGCAGTACGTTGCACACCAAGGTTCACAACTGCCTCCTGATTATATTGCTTCGAGCCTTTGAGCGGCACGTACTCGAATCTTCCAATTGCTAGGATTTGAATTGGTCCGCCCAGTCGCTCCGCCAACGTCCTCCGGCCGGCTTGTGTGGTCGGCGACGGCGCAGACGTCTGGGTGCCGGACGGAAGTCTCATCAATCGGCCGGTCTGGTAATCTGGTTTCCGCGCGCCGGCGACACGCCCACCTGTGTGTGTGTGAGAGAGAGAGAAAAGAAAAAAAGACCAGTAGATCGCAAAATACCCCGCGCGGGACAACATGCCAATAAAACGCTGTAGATGAAGAGTTCGAATCGGAGATTACTGTTGCGGTTGTTGAGACTGGAGGCGTCGATTTGAGCGTCTCGCCCTAACAACGAATTTAGGATCGTCGTTGGCTTCTAGTAGTAGGTACTAGTATTGGAGATTGCCACGGACGGGCCCACCATGAGTCAACTGTATTTAGTTGAATACAGATTATTTTGGACAAAAAATTCATATATAAAATATATTATGTATTTATATTAAAAAAGAAAAAAGAAAAGATAACGTTTCTAGCGTTCTGGGTCTGTTTTTATCGTTACCGGTCCAACAGAGGCTCATCCGAATTGTGAGAACGTGTCTCGACTCGGCGACTTCCCGTTCCTCTCCCCGACTCCCCGACTCGGTACTGCAGCCGCTAGCCGCCAGGGCGCAGGACTGCCCGCTGATCGTCGCCGCCACACAGCCTCTCGCCGCCGCCACATGGCCTCCCGCCCTGACGCCCTCCCGGCTTTCGGCTCGCTCCCGCCGCGCGCCTGCACCAGGACTCCCCGCCGCCCGCCGCCAGGAGTCCAGACTCCCCGCCGGCCCCCGCTGCTGTTGCCTTCCGGACCAGATCCCGCGTGCGCGACCTCCCTGCTCAGTTGGACGGCCGACGGCGGTGGCCACGCACCCAGACGCTGAGACGCAGCCGCCCATTGCCCGCCCGACGCCCGGCCCGACGCCGACTAGGCACTCGCCCCTGTTGTCCAGAGTCCCAGACTGACTGCTGCCGACAGCTCACTGCTGCCCTTGCTAAGACTAAGAGAAAGAAAGAAAACAACCAACGGTGCTAAATTTGATATGATTTTAATTGTTTTGTTATGATTAAGCTCTTCAATTGTTTGTATTATTGTATAATTAATTTTTATTTCACTCGAATAATTGTGGTTGGTACACGTTAAATTTAGTATGATTTAAATTTTAGGTGTGAATCATGAAGAGAAAGAATAATGGCACTACCAATTTAAGAGAATTCATGGTAAAAACTGCCGCAAAGAAGAAGCAATCTAAACCGGTCCAGCCGGTGAGTGAAAGTGTTACACAACCATCTTCAAATGAAAGCCAGATGCAGATGGTGGTGTTCCAAGATCAGAGTGACAGTGGAACAAACACAACAGAGACTCCAATAACAGAAGAGATCCCAATTACACAAGATGATGACTCTATACCAGTAGATGAATCTGAATACAGTGATGATGACAATTCTAATGAATATTACATTGAACATGATCCTGGATTGAGGGCTCCAATCTCAAGTTATCCTGTCAATGATCAAGATTCAGTTAGAAGAGCATATATTACAATCGGACCATGTCGATCACACATGAAGAAGGAGAATTTTTCACAACATCAGTGTGGAGGTATGCGTCGCTTTCTCTCTAAGTGGTTTAATGAATTCAAATGGCTTGAGTATAGTGTACAAAAGGATGCTGCATTTTGCTTTTATTGCTATTTGTTTAAAGATAGTTATAAATATGCTGGTGGAGATGCTTTTGTTGATGAAGGGTTTCAAAATTGGAATATGAAAGCTAGAATTCGTACACATGCTGGTGCTATTAATAGTGCTCATAGTGAAGCTGAAGAGAAATATATCTTATTCATGAAACCTAAATTTTTAATCCGTGAGTCAGTTGCATCAAATACTAAAGATTACAAGGCTAACAAGGCTAAGTATCTAGCCTGCTTGACATGGTCACTTAAGTGCATAAGATATATTTTACGACAAGGGTTGACTTTTCGTGATCATGATGAATCAAATGATTCGTTGAATAGAGGAAATTTTCGGAAACTTTTAGCATGGCTGACAGGAAACTTTGAAGAGGTAAATAATATTGTACTAGAGAATGCTCCAAAAAATTGTCAGATGATAGACCACAAGATTCAGAAACAACTCATTGCTGCTTGTGTTCATGAAACAACCAAATTTATTATAGAGGAACTTGGTGATGAGTGTTTTATAATTCTTGTTGATGAGTCAAGTGATGCATACCAAAAGGAACAATTAGCTCTTTGTTTACGTTTTGTTAATAAAAAGCGGCAGCCGGTTGAGCGATTTCTTAGTCTTGTTCAAGTTGAAGATATTACATCATTGACTCTTAAAGAAGTAATACAGTCTTTGCTTATGAAGTATCACTTGCCTTTATCCAAGGTACGTGGTCAAGGGTATGATGGCGCTAGTAACATGAAGGATCATGTTTCTGGTTTGAAGAAACTAATAATGGATGAGTCCTCTTCTCCTTATTATGTTCATTGCTTTGCTCATCAACTTCAACTAACCCTTGTAGCAGTTGCTAAGGAGAATATAGATTATGATTGGTTCTTTGGGTAACTGTCATATTTGTTGAATGTTTTAGGAATGTCTTGTAAAAAGATTCGCATGCTTCGCATAGCTCAAGCTGAATATATGATCGAAGCATTAAAATTGGGTGAAATTGAAACTGGTCAAGGTTTAAATCAAGAGATGGGCTTAGCAAGGCCAGGTAAGACACATTGGGGATCTCACTATAGAACTGTCATGCATGTGATGTCTTTATACCCTTCTATCAGAAAAGTTCTCTTTAGAATTGGTAATGAAAGTAAAGGCGCTGAGGCTAATGGAGCTCAAACTATGCTGACAGTATTTAAGTCTTTTGAGTTTGTTTTCTTGCTGCACTTAATGAATGAAATATTTGGATACACAAGTGACTTATGTAATGCTTTGCAAAGAAGGGAACAATATATTATAAATGCAATGGATCTTCTTGAATTGACAAAAGTTGAACTAAATGTTTTGAGAGATGATTCTGGATGACAGGAATTTCTTAATAAGGTCACTTCTTTTTATGAGAAACACAAAGTTAAAGTTGTTGACATAAATGACAAGTACATTCCTATGCAAAGATCAAGACAGTTCTATAGAGGTGCTATTAATTACCACCGATTTCATGCTGATATATTTTTGGGTGTTATTGATAGGCAAGTTCAAGAGCTTAATAATAGGTTTGATAAAGTAAATACTGAACTACTTAGATGCATGGCTGCATTGAGTCCAACCAATTCATTTTCTGCTTTTGATGTTGATAAGTTGGTTAAGCTTGCTCGATTTTATCCTCATGACTTTGAATTTGAAGAAATGAACCAACTTTCTTTTCAACTACAACTTTATATCAAGGATGTTAGAAGTGATGAAAAGTTCAAAAATTTAAAAAGTCTATCAGAGTTATCTATGATGCTAGTTAAAGAAGGGAAGGTTTCTAGATATGACATTGTTTATAAGCTTCTCAATTTGGTTCTTATTTTATTTGTTACAACTTGTAGCTGCTTATAAGCTTTTCAAATTGGTGCATAACTCCTTATTCTCTCTATTCCTAGGTATGACAAAGTTTATAAGCTCCTCAAATTGGTACTTATCCTCCCTGTTGCAATTGCTGGTGTTGAGAGAGTATTTTTTACAATAAATTTTATCAAAAACAAGCTAAGAAGTAAGATGGGGCAGAAGTATTTGAATGGTTACTTGATCATCTTCATTGAAAGAGAATTCTTCTTACAAGTCAAGAATGAGAACATCATCACTTACTTTCAAAGCATTAAGAATCATAAAGTTAAGTTATAATTGTAAACTCTCTTCTTATTTTCCTATTTACTTTACTTATTGTCAATTTGATATATTGATCTATATATTTGCACTTAATCATACATTACGGATACATAATTTATGCTGTAAAAAAAATTTAGACTATAAAAAAATTTTAGGGTGTTGATTTTTTTTTAGTGACTCAAATTTTAAATAACCAAGGCTCAAATTCTGGGCCCGCCACTGAAGATTGCCGTCGCTAGTTTCTGCTAGCAGTTTAGCACTAAAGCGATGATGGTCTTCAAGGGGATCTTATATATTACCTACCCGATTGGCAGTTTGGCATTGTGCGCTGACCATCGCAACCCCTCCGGAACGACCACTGCTGAGAGAAAGAATGCGCTACTGGCGTGCGACACGGCCGTGTAACATTATGCGTGCGTCGCCTCTTTTTTACTTTCGTTCGCGATGGAGGCCGTGCCATCAGCAACGTGACACACGTAGCTGTCGAGCTGGTATGTACGACGTTCCTGCTACAATCTCTCTCTGATTATGCATCGATTCAAGGGTACAAGTACAACAGCACCCGGGAAGGGGCGGTAAATTCCAAAACAGAATTCGGACCGCTCTCGTCTGGATGCAGTCTCGCTCTCGCCGCCGTCGCCGCACGTCACGGGGTCACCGCTTCTCGGGCGCGCGCGGCGGAGGCAGAGAGAGAGAGAGAGAACAAAGAGCCGCACACGCGGACGCGGTCGTCTCATCGGGGTTGGTTGCTAATGTTTCGGCGGCGGCGGCGCCCACGCTGATCCTCACTTCCTTTGTCTCCATCTGCTCCATGGACCAAGGAAGGGCGAGCAGAGAGGGACCGAATCCTAACTGAATTGCACCGACGACACGGCCCTACTTCGCAACTATAGTATTTCAGGAAACGCATCGACACGGTACTGCTCTTGCCGCTTTGATCCTATGTACTATTGCATCATCAGGTGCTATCAGCGGCTAAGCACGACACCTATGCGGTGCAATTATGCAAGCGAGCCTGTTTGGGTTTGAGGGCTGTTGAAAGCTGCCGTGTCCATGCAACACTGGTTTCCTGTGTCAATCACGAAACGGTATGAACTGGTACTAGACCAGTCACCGTTTTTAATTATTCTTCAAGGAAAGGAAGTCTATAGACCCTCGCCGAAACAAGTGCTGTAGCTTTCCTTCAGTTCCTGTTGGAGGGCGCGACAAAAGTGGTTGTGGGAATGTGACCTGTAAGTCGTGACAGCATAGCCGTGTGACACGAGCGTTCCGGCTTAATTAACCTGGTGAGGGTGAGCCCCGCGTGACTCGACGCCGGTGATGCCACGGGGCTACTCCATGACGCTGACACGGAGCCACTTGTTGTGCGCACGTAGCTGTCGAGACTTCGTGGCCCATAGTATGTAGTAGAGTTCCAACGGTGCTTGGACACAGATTCATGGGCATACACGCATGCAGACGGCAGAGCAGCTACAGTAGCACAGCTTCTTGGGCCACTGTATCTGTATGGTTGACATTTGCTAGGCCACAGCTGACACGCGTTGCCCAGCTTGTGATCCACAAATATACTAGTACTAGCTAGAGTTTCTCTATCCACACCCGCAAACAGTACATGAGGATGGAAAATAATAAATAAACGTTGAAAATACTGTATAAGATAAGAATTGGAATATGATTACTTACGCTTAAACTTCGCCACGCCCCCGATTATTAATTACCAAACTCTGCGTTGTAGGCCGCGACCAACACACACAGGACGCTAGAGTAGTACGCCGCATGCTTGCTTGATCAGTACTAGTAACCTTAACATTGACTTGTGATTGATGACTCATCAGTTGTACGCGACGGCGACTACACCTTACCCTCATCAGCCGCTGCTGTTTCCTCTCCACACGCCCGGCGCGTGACCTCGTCCACGAACGCCTGGACGTGCTTGTCCGAGGACCCACCTGGCGCGACGGCGGCCCGCGCCGCTGCGCTCCACCTCCTCGCGTTGGCCCGCATCTCCTCGGCTTCCGGCCCGCCCACGACCTCCTCCACGGCCTCCCTTACGGCGTCCCGGCCCAGCGGCTTCGCGCGGAGGCGGACCCCCACGCGCAGCTGGTCCACCAGAAACTTGGCGTCCGTGCACTGGTCCCCCCACTGCGGGAACGCGACAACGGGGACCCCCGCGGCCAGCGTCTCGAGCGTGGAGTTCCACCCGCAGTGCGTGAGGAAGCAGGCCGTGGACGCGTGGGCCAGCACGCGCTCCTGCGGGCTCCACGGCACCACCATCCCGCGGCCCTCCGCGACGGCGTCCAGGAACCCGTCCGGGAGGAGCGGGCGCGCGTCGGGCCGGACCACCCACAGGAACGGCCGGCCTGTGGACGCCAGCCCGTGGGCCATCTCCGCCACCTCCTCCGCCGACAGCACCACCACGCTGCCCACCGACGCGTACACCACGGAGCACGGCGCCTGCGCGTTCAGCCACTCCACGCACTCGTCCGCCGCCTTGATCAGGTCCCCGCGCACCTCCCGGTCGTCTGCCTCCTGCTGCTGGTGGTGGTGGGACCCCACGTCGATGAGCGGGCCCACGGGGATGAGCTCCGGCGGGCGCGGCGTCGTCGTCACGGCGGCCAGCGCCGCCACCACGTCGGGTTCCAGCTCGGTGAAGGAGTTGACGAACACCCAGGACGCCCTGTCGATGGTGCGGAACTGCGTGATGATCGCGTCGGCGAGGAGCTTGAACGGGTTGGAGGGGAGCAGGAACGACGGCACGTCGGCGACGGCCAACGGCGGGAGGCCCGGGAGCTCCACGCGGGCCTCCACGTCGTCCTCGGGCGGGAACTCCACGAGCCCGTGCACGTGGTGGTGGTACAGCGAGAACACCGTGCACGACTGCACCCACAGCACGGCCGAGGGGACCCCGGCGTCGGCGGCAACGTCCACGGCCCACGGCATGAACGGGTTCACCACCGCGCACGCCACGGGCCGGCCCGCCTCCGCCTGCCGCGCCAGGACCCGCCCGAACTCCACCCGGCCCGTCGTATCCAGGTGCCGCATCAGGTCGTCCAGGTCCGTGCCGCGGAACCCGTCGTCCATGAACTCGAACCGGACCCGGCCCTGTCCCACGGCCACGCCCTCGCCGCCGGCACACACGCCCGCCGAGGCCACCAGCTTGTCGCCGACGGCGCAGGTGGAGGTGAAGGTCACCAGGAGGCCCTTGGACGCGACGCGCTTCGCCAGCCGGAGCATCGGGTTCACGTGGCCCTGGCCCGGGAAGCAGATGAAGATCACGTGAGGCGGCGCGCTCAACGGCGCCGGGGCGGCTGGGACCGGCGCGGCCACTTCCCCCATGGCCGCCGCCGTGTCTTGTGTTGCCGCGCGCTCTCTCGCACAGTCTGAGCTGCAGTGCAGGTTTCTCTTTTGTTCTTTTCCGAGCTGGACAAAGCAATCTCACGCTGCACTGCTGCTGCTACATGAGTCATATGTGTGCGTTTATATATGCAAACAAAATGCTTTCCGCGATGACGTCGGGCCTGATGCTGTACCTACCCACACCACAAGACGAGAAGAGCGGGCAAACATATGTATGTATCATCTCTGATTCCCTCTCGCGAGCAGGGCAGCGCGGCATGTCAAGTCCGCTTCTCCATTAATTATCCAGTGTTTAATTTCTGCGGTGTCACGCACGATGCATGGCTAAAGACGGAGGATGGAGTAATTTGTTTTCGCCCAAAGCCCCAGACTTGGTCTCAACGATTGACACGGCTGGAAGGCACACAAAAAATATGCTTCCAAATGGCGTCCAGTCACTACTTCTGGAAGGCGCACATAAATACGTACCACGAGGTGCCGCCACGACGCCGAAATGAGGCGCCCTGTATACCATTTTAGATGCTCAACAATACTAATAAACTCGTGTTCATTGAAGAAGAAGTATGACAAGAAGAATGGACCAAAACTGCTATGGGTCATTTCTTTCCAAGCCAACAAGGCGCATCATCACAGACGTTATTATTGGACAATAAAAATAACATATCCCGAATTCAATTGGGCGCATCCGGTTTCTATCAGAATCCAAGACGACGGATGGGTGCAGACCAGCTAAGGTTTTTCTTTACTAGAGTTAAAAAATCATGGTCAAAACGACAAGTCCAGCGTTTTCTCGTCCTGCTGCTCAGGAATTACTATAATGTGATGATGAACAACAATACATCCGACTTGTGTCCCACCAAGACGTCAGAGATGGGCCCAGGTGCAATGCTTACTTTCTTTTCTCGTACTGTACGTGAGTGGGTGGGGGTCCAACACGGGGTCGGACGCACAGCACTTCCGTATAGAGTATCTCCGGATCGATTGCCGGGTCGGTACACGCTAAATCAGTGCCCTGGATGACGCAATTTTCTTGAGTTTGCCGTTTCGCCTTGCAAACAAGGACCATGCTTTTGCGGCTGTGAATGTCTCGCCGTGCATATGGGCATATGGCCTTTACGGCGCCACATATGAGTCCATCTCGTTGTGAGCCCAGCAATGACGCAGAGCCGTTTGGCCGTTAGCCCGGCGGAGGCTTCCGTGCCCGAATCCTCTGTCGCATCGGCCACCACGACTCTCTCTTCTATACGGAGTACACAACTACAAAAGTGCTTCTCGAAGCATTGTTCGTCCTGATCAAGTAACCTCGAACTGGTGTCATTGGTGCAGCTTTGGTCAATGGCGACTTCTGGATCCATCCTCTTAGTAGGATATTCGGCGGGCTATACATCAAAGCTGCTGGATGGCGACGGCCGATTTTGTCTGTTGCGTCTATACTCGCTTAATTAGCTCGGCATCCTAGAACTTAGCGTTTTGGAGGCTTTTGAGACGCCAGAGGGTAGCAATTGGAAGTTTGGAACCCGGGCTGAGAAAACAATGCTTGCGTGCTGTTCCTAGTCGTATGCTACGCTACAATGTGGAAAAAGCTTGGTGCAATCGTCCTGCTCTCATTCGTTACATGCATCTGTCGTGTATTGCTTGAGTTTGGTTTGGAATTGATATCGTCGTCTGCTCAGCTGCCATGCGTGCTCAAGGAAGAAAAGTAACTCATTACATATGTTTGTATATATTATTAACTGCATAAATGTATGTCAAAAATAGGTCGAGACTAGTAACTAATAACCAGGTGTCATGTGTGTCTGTCACTGTAGTTTCAGTGTGCAATCTGAATTCTGAAGAAGGTTGGAACCGTGGAAAGTCCTGCTTCCGGAAGTTTTAAGATCAACGGGGACGAGCGAGTCAACATATAATATACTAGGACTGCTGTCGGAAAATGCAAATAGGAGGTAAAGTATTGTATCAAGACCTTGGGGGAGAAGTAAACGACTTTTATACTTTCTTTGGATTTTAATTATTGATACAATTAAATTTTTAGCTATATTTAATCATTTATTTTATTCAAAATATTTGTTTAAATATATAAAATTGTATGATAGGTTTCAATTTTCTTTAGTGATAAAATAAACTATAATAAAATATCTGATAAAATATAATTAAAAGAATTAACTGTATCAACTATTTAAATTCGGAAGGAGTACAAGTATGCATTATCCCTAATGTGTTCACGAGAATGAACATGTTGAGACTTGAGTGGTCGTGTTTCTTTGCTGTTGATGATTAATTGCGAGTATGTGTGTTTATATATTCATGGTGTGATTAATTGCTGATGAGGACGGACTCTCTCTCTCTCTCCCCCACTAAACTAGTCACTAGGTGTGATTTGGTGGGCCGGGAGTACGCCCCATTTTGAAAAGGCTTTGGTCTTGAGTGCCCCGCCAGAAACAGATTGGGCCCTGGCAGACTAGGTGGGCTGAAGAGCAAGGGCACGGCAAATTTCCTATATACAGCGCCTGCTACGTGTAGCTTACACGTAGTGCGCGTATGTGGCGTCTTTTGATTGGTCTGTGGAGTCTAAGTTTATTTCAATCTTCAAATTGATTTTTTTAAAAATATAAATCCGTTTGAATCATCATAATCTTTAATATTAATACAACAAAACGAGATCCAACATGACAATAAAATTTAAAAATTTAATTTTGTATTTTTTTATTGTTCCAACTATAAAAACAGATTGTTCCAGTTTTGTAGTAAAAATTAATTGTTCTAGTATTTTTCAAATTTTTGAATTCTGAACTTCCTATTTATAAATTTTATAAAATTATTCTAATGATAACATCAATTGTTCTAGTGGACAGAATCAATTGTTCTACTAGTGAATAGTGATTGTTCTATTAATGAAAATTATTTGTTTATGGATTGTAAAATTATTTTCAGTTATTTTAAATTTATTTCAACAGTAAAGATTAGTTGTTCCAACTATGTATATGGATTGTTCCAAAAGCGTATATGAATTGTTCTAACAATGTATATGGATTAATTCCATGATAAACATTTATTATTTATACAAATTTTTTGAATAAAATAAATTACCAAAAATAATAAAAATATATATAACTTACTCCCATGATATTTTTTTAAAAAATTAAATTTATAAATAAATAAGCTATATATATGGCTCATGGACCTTAATTAACCGCGCTATGTATAAGCTAGGCCTAGATATAGGAGGTCCCAGGGCACGGTGTGAGGACAGAAGAAGGATCCGGTCCATCACGAGAAGGTATCGTCGGAATTGGCAATCTGTTACGTGCGATTTTATTATTATTTTTTTTAAGAAAAATCAAGCCGCCCTGAACAAAAGTATTCTTCTTTCTTTCCCGGAGGAGGCCTTGAAATTAATCTCCGTTTTCTGGACGTAACATTTTCGGCTGCAATTGAGGTATATAGTCCTTAACACAAACGTGCTGCAGAAACTTATGGAACGTCATTAGATGGGTTAAAAACTGCCACGTGGGCACCGGACGGGGGACGCCGCGAAACTTATGGAACGCACGTTCACACAAACTCACAGTTGCACAAGTAGCTGTCAGAAGAAAAAATCCCTGGATTTGCGTACGCGAGCTAGGTTCAAAACCCGACAGGCGACAGATGAATGATCGACGATCCTGCCTGCGAGATGCATGCCTACCCGAGACAGGCAGGCGCGCAATGCAAGCAGCACCGGGGGGGGAGTCAGCAGCGCCACACCACACACGTAGTACCCTGAAACGACAGCCGGTCAAAAGCCACGCCGCGCGGCAGGGATTAGACCGGAAGAGAGAGAGAGAGAGAGAGAGAGAGAGAGAGAGAGAGAGAGGAAATGGGTTTTTTTTTGTCAACGCGTGCGTGCCACCTTCCTCGCTTCCCCGGCCACGCAACGCAACCGATTAAAACACGCCGTCGGGCACGTCGATGCATGCGGGAAATTAAATCAGCCCCGCCTCACCTTTTTTTTTCCTCTCGATCCCGATCCCGATCCCCGATTGTAAAGAGAAAGAGCGAGCGCTTTTCCGGCGCCGCTCGGAAAGTTCAGGCCCGTAGCCGTAGCAGCCTAGCAGGTGGTGGTGGTGCGCGGGTGCCCGGACAGCATGGCATCAGTCAACCTGTGATGCATGGAATCTGAACCGTTCGATCGTGGAGCATAATCTAACTAACGGCCATGTACGAACCAAAGGAACTCTTTCTCTCTTCGCTCCGTATCCAACAAACGGAACGAATAAGATTTTCAAGATATGAAGATACGAGGATGACTACGACTGACTGACCAACTCGACTAATGTTGGAGGTAGGTGGCGTTCTTTATTTCTTTGTTCCCTCCCTCGCACTTGTTTGGCTTGGCCGGCGATCGATTCCACGACGTTGAACGGTCTGAACGAACTGAGTCTCGTCGTCCATCCGTATAAACAGAAAGTAAATCGAAAGGGCGGAAAAAAGAGCAGGAAAAATCTTGCAGCATTAACGACGTAAGTACATCCATCGGTGCATGCTTTTGCTACCCGGCAAGGCAAAGGAATTCCATGGATCGAATTAGCAAAAAACAAAAAAAACAAGAAAGGAATTCCTTGGCTCGATGGACGGAAGCAGGCGTAACAAGCACTCCACAGCCTTTGCAGTGCGTTCCGCGAACTAGCTTTAACGCATTTTAGCGCTCGAAAGATTTTTTGTTTAAATAATAATTTACAATATAAATTAACTTCTTCCGTCACAACCAAAACCATTTGAAAAAAAATTCAGATACTACATTTACACACGTAGCATTGCGCGCTTGTTACATATTGTCAACAATACACGGTTGTTCGTCATCAATGTCAAAAAGCTAGTACTCGTCCATATCCTTAGCTGTCCAACTGCTCTAAAAGTGCATCCTATTCAAACATCTCGTCATCATCCTTAATCAAAAGCACCGACTTATTCTAGCTAGGACAGAATACAGATCCGATCCATCATCAGGTTGATTACTAAATATTGACCGTGATCACTAATAAAGGATAAAACACCAGTACATCCCTAGGGAGCGAGCTAATAAAGAACCATGCGTTATGCTACTTTCTTCATGGCGATAATTGAATAAACCGATCAAGTAATCCTCTCTGCAAGCAAGTAAACAGAGCCACACGGGTCAAAAAATGGACGTGTAGATGCGACCCAAACGAAAAGCAAAGCAGCTAGATTTGGTTCACAACCCAAAGGTGGTTGCAGCCTAACGAGATCAAACCTACCCCCCATTTGTCAACTCCTCGCTCTTTCCCTCCACATCCACAGCACATTCAAAGGTCTTGCCGCACACGTCTTCTCACGCAATCGTCCCACCATTTAAGCCTTGCCTGCCTCCTCTTCATCGTTCTCGTCCAGACCAAGGCTACACCTCGCAACTCGGACGCAAATCGTTCTCAACCACAAGCCTGAAGCCAGCAGCTGCGCCAATCTCCTCCTCAACACTCCTACTACTCTCGTCGTCGAGCTTGCTAAGATGGCCATTCGGATGATTCGACTGGCTGTCCATATGGTGGTTGCAGTGGTGTTCGTGCTTCTCTGCGGCTATGCTCTAAGCACAGCGGAGTGCGCCAGGCCGTTGCAGCATGATCATGGCGCCAAGTTCGTCTCGACGGAGAACTGGTTCGCCGTTGCGAGGGCCGGGCCGAGCAGACGAGGTGCTGGCCATTAGTACAAGTCCTGTAGAGAGAGAACACCGCCTATATATGGACCTCAATCAAGTCCTCTCTTATCTCGAAGTGTTATATATTGAGCTTTTTTACTCTCTTTTTATTTCCCTGCTATTCATTTGTTCTTTCCGAAGGGATAGCTCACATAGCTTCTTGATATATATGGTGGCAAATTTTGTTAATACTTGGCTCTTTCTTATTCATTTCTCTTTTTTTTCCCCTGTTGCATGTAAACAAATTACTGAATTGAGCTTGTAAGAGCAATGTTAAGGATCCAACCCAAACGTGGGCTGCAGTACATTTCATAATCCCGGCAGAAAATATGTCAGCAGGTCAAGATTTACCCAGTTGTGAATTTTACGAGAAGCCAATTGTTGTTTCTTGCTCAACAGAAGATTCAATACATGGCTGAATCTTCTATGGTCATTGCACGCATAGTAAGATCGTTGATTTTTCAAGGGAACAATCAGAGCATGCACATATATACATTGAGATCACCTAGGCTAAAGTTAGGCATTGAGTCGTGTCATATGCTTTTCAGCTGGCCGTATGAAGAAACGTGTAAATGAACAACACCATTTCAGACCTTTGCCTACGTGAAGCAAAGCCATGTGAAGGACAGAGTTGATTTGTTTCGCCTTTAATTTCACCGTGCCTTTGATCTTTTTGAAGACAGCCACTTCCCCAACTTTGGCCGAGTATTCTTCTTCTCACAAGATAATGGCACAGTGTCTTCTGCGTGTGTCCTCCTGTTGCTCCTCAATTTTGAGTACGAGAACCAGCCACGAAAGAAACTTCTCTTCTTGCAACTTTCTTCAATGCACTGCTCATTGTGCTCATAAACACAAAGATCTTCTTCCAAGACACTTGTAGAAGAACGCCTCATATCAGTAAACTTCTCACCCCCATCTTCATTGAGTTCATCCAACAAAGTCCTTGGCCTGAAGCTGAAATCATCCAATGAAGTCATTGACCTATAATTAAATATCATTTCCAGTGTTAGAAGTTTTGAGCAAATTGAATTTCACACTGGTATTGAAGTTGTGAGACAAAACAGAAAAAGGCATTCTTGCGGCATTACAACATTGTATACCTTCTGTGGGATGCTGCCCTGTGGATTTTGGAAAGACTCTTGCATGGGTTGTAATCAATAGAGAGATGCTGCGCAAAATGAAGCTGCACAAAGGAAAAAAATATATAAGCAAAAATGTACTCAAAGGCATGGTACCCAAATCAAAGATATGGAACCCAACATTGTGAATTATTAAAAAAGGATTTCAAATTTACGATAACAGATGGCATGGACACTAAATTAACCAATAATATCCAGGCTAATTTGCTTATCTGAGCGCTGAGCAGACTCCAGTACACAGTAACAGATGGATATTTCTGTTTGTGCATCATGGTCTTGAAAGAACACAGTACACGGCACATGTTCTTCATAGTGACAACCTTATTTTTTTTTTATCATACAGAAAAGTATGTCATGGTTATGGAAGCTGTCTATGATACAAGAAAGTGCATCATGGTTATGGACAAGTTACTGAACATCTAATCAGGGATTTCAAACGGTATCAGTTCAATCAAGGTGAATTTTTAGGGAACTGAACACTGAGTTACTGTTCTGCACATGAATTTTGGCTGGTGGATTATGGTTCACAATAAAGCTTAACGCAACATGCAACTGTTTCTGCAAAGATCCCATAGTACAATCAGTGCCACATCTTGTATATGAACAAGTTTGTTTGGTAAATGAAACAAGATTGTCTCATATTCCCACAAGATGGAGCAGAATTAGTCGGCACATAAAGAGGAAAGTGCATCTACCTCATCACCATCTCTTATACCAAAAGCACGCAATGTTGCCTTGTCATCCGTCAGTTTCTCGTCCTTGAAGCATAAGCAGAAGTGACTCCACACGTGCTGCCTACAGCAAGCAAGCAACAAAATTGAATATTAAGTTGCCAACGTCAGGATTGCGTTAAATAACCCAGCATATCTGAAACCAAAACCAGAAAACGCTCGTTTTTTTTGTGTGATAACAAATCACAATCCCAACTAGGAGTATTTGTGAGTCCTTAGTCAACCTTGGACATCATAATGCATCAATTAACAACTAGCCAACTTTCAACATCACATGATCAGAATTCTTTGTAAAAGCGTACCAAGAAATGGTTCTCTCGGGGTCGTCGTAGATGGCGAAGAACACGTCCTCGATGGCCGCCTTGAGCTCCCACACCGCAGCCGACCTCGCGATTTGCACATCTGATAGGAAGAGGGAAAGGAACGGAAGCCACCAAATCAGAAATCCACAATCCCACGTCGCATTAGGAATCCACCACCAACCAATCAGCCAAGAAATCGGAGGGGGAAAATGAAAAGGGCGCAAGATTTGGGGGGTACCGAAGCAGGAGGCGTCGAGCTTGCGGACGGTGAGGTGGAGGAGCGGCTCCGGGAGGCGGCGGTAGGAGAAGCTGCTGCGGCGGCCGCAGGCGAGCGCGCCAATGCAGTCAGCACCGCCGCCCGATATGTCCTCGAATCCAAGGGCCGCGTCAATGTCGACGGCGTCGGGGGACGCCGAGCGGATGGTGGCCGTCATCGCACAGCATGGAGGGGACCCCAAGGAAAACGAAGAATCCTTCCTCAGCAATTCCAATGCAGCCTGGAACCAGCAACCAATTCCCCCAAGAATCTTGAACACGACAATCCCCAAAAAATCAACCAGGCGTCCAAAAGAAACGGAGCCCAAATGCTCTGAGCAACCCTAACAAATCGATCGATCTCCTAGTTTGTAGAAGGGGGCACGCCGGCAACAAACCCCCAGGATCGGTGGCAGGAAACGGCGGGGGTTGGTCCGCTCTCCTCCCGGCAGCGGCGCGGCGGTTGTCGTGTTGCCGAGAGGAGGCGGAGAGCCGGAGAGGATGAGGCCGGCTGCGCCTCGGGAGCAGCGAACGTTAGCCGTTGGAGGCGCCGTGGGTGTGGTTACCTTCGCTGGTTGGGCTCGGCCGTCCAGCTGGCCCGGAGTTCCAGGAATTTGGGCTGCCTCCACGTTCACGGATGGTCTTCGGTCCGTCCTTAGTTGACGGTCGTCGAGTTGGGCCCATTGCTTTCTTCGAGATGGGAGAAGTTCTCGGCCCAAATACAATTTGATGTCCAGTTGTGACAGAACCAGAACATCAGTACCTTTGGAACAAATGATTCCATACAAAATTCAAATCCACTTATTATTCTTGTGGACTAGTGTTGGTGGAACCCCTACTTTAAAATCATTTGTTGCACGCCTCTCTACTTGCAAAATCATACATAATTCTTTTTTTTGTGGGAAAAATCATACATAATTCATGTATGTAGGTGCAAGTACCTTACCTAAATGTGAGTAGTTTAATTCATGACCTTTAATGGCGTGACTCCAATTGCATGTGTGTGGGGGTGCATCTATATAGTACTTGACTAGCCTAACAGATGTTGGAATGTAATTCCATTTTATAAAAAGGTACTTGACTAGCCTGTTTGGCTGTGTAGTGTATCTGTGTATGTACCCTCATATAGATGCACCCCCTCATATAGATGACTAGCCTAACAGATGTTTGGCTGTCCACACCAGCTAGAGGTTGTACTACTAAGGACTTACCCGTTGCATCGATCATTTACAGATCAAAGGACGATCATTAAAGTTGTCAAATATAACTCGCTTAAAAACTTGCAAGTACATGCACAGTCTAGGGACATTAGCATGCCAGTGGCAAATCTACACACCTTTTGTTTTGCACAATAAATTCAAAGATGACTTGTTCTGTTTTTATCACAATTAGCAACGCACAAAAACTAAAATCCATAAATTTAATTGGTCATTGTTAATACCCGACCAGATATTTTTCAAACTAACTGCAGAAAGTTACATGTGTTTGGTTGAGTAATAACCTCCATAATGTCTATTAGGAAACATGCATGCAGATGCATAATTGTGACTGATCTCTACTAACTAACTTGGCAAATAAAATCACTGAAAGGTATACATTGATAAAAAATTACCAGTAAGAGCTCATTTCAAGGAAAAAAAAATCAGCTGTAACAGCCAGCCAATCGGAAATTAGCGGCTGATCTAGCCTTTTTTTTTTTTTTTGAGAAACTCGGCTGATCTAACCTTTTGACGAACAAGTAGGACTCTTTGGGTATATATGGTGGAAGGAAGTGATATTGGCGCGGCTCAATCAGATGGCAGGTTTACCGTCACCAGTAAAACCACATCATCGGATTGAACCTCGCCAATATCGCTCTCGCCATTCACCATGGTCATTCGTCAGCAGGTCGTTGCTTCTTCTTCTTCCTCGTGTTTTTCCGTCTCTCTCTCATCACAAGCTTTCTCTTATAACTAGTGCCCATCCACCATATGCATGACACACCTAGCTAGCTAGATCCCAAAACTCACAAGACACGATCTAATCGCTGGACTGGCGATCTATCTTTCACATCGCCGCCGTCCTGTTGCCAGCCACATGCAGGACAATCAGATCGGCCGGAGCTTATCAGAATGCACGATAGGATTTGGAGCAATAGGAAGTGGGCGAGGTTATAAAGCAACTTTGTTGGCCGGTGCACGCCGCTGACGAGATCATGGTGCTGTTCAGGCACCGCCTTTGCTGCAGGGGGAGTCATGTAGCACTACAAAGCTAGGCCTCTTCCCATGCTCAGTGACATGGTTGGCATTTGAGCAGCAGCTGCAATTAGCATTTTCCTTTTTTTTTTGTTGGCTAGGGCAAATATATGGAAAGGGAGAGTGAGGAGGGCATCGCATAATATAGGGAGAGACGGGGCAGTGCCAGCACGCATTGGGAGGGAAAAGGGTAGTGAGGGGAATGATGGGCGCAACGAGACTTTCTCACTCAACCTAAAATTTTAGTAGAAGGTGAATCATGCTTGGCTCTCGTTAGTCGTTACAAAATGATGTTCTATGCTTGCACTACCATGGCAAACGTGTAAAGTCGTCAACCTTGGCATTTGCTAACTAAAGACACCGTGTGCATTTGCACTGTGTGTAGAGATAATGTGACAAATTAAAACTGCCACGGTCAAACATAACAGCCGAGTTAGAAATATAATGGAGTTCTGCGGAGACCGGCTGAGATCAGGCACCGATGCCGTCTCAGGGTGAGGAATTAGAGGAGGAAAGAATCTTTTCTCCTTTGATCGAAGAAGGCCACCCTCGCCATCGGGAGCAGCAACGCCGAATATGTGGCGCCTAGACAGAAGCCTCAGAGGTACGTACAAACCATGCTCCATAATATATACAACAAGGTGTTTAATTTGCAAGTTGCAACCTACGTACATCTCTAATAATTCCTCTGCTGTGTTGTCTTAAGTGATCTTTCTAGCACGCGTAATTCTGACATCAAAGTAATCTTATTGTGTCACTGTCACATAATAAAAGGGTACTTTGATGCATTACAATTTCAATACGTTTTCTTTTTCAGAGATGCATACACAGAAAAAGCAGTGGCCAAACATGTCGAAAACGAACCAGAAACGACCATCTGCAACAGTGTCAATTTCTACTACATGCAACTCTCATTATGGCAACGCGGTCAAGACATCCTGAGTTCAATGGAAGAAAATATGGGAACTAACAGCTTTTTAAGTTCTGAAGGTCTGAAGATCGTTGTACGTACATTATCGAAAGCTTTTTTTTCTCGAACACGCAGGAGAACTGTGCGTCATTATATTAAGAAGAAAAAAGACCGTACAAACCGAGTTTTAACAGAGATTTACATTCACGCCAGTTACGAAAAAAACTACCTATCCTCAGAGATGGCAGAACCTATAAGATTGCCCTAAGCTTCTTGGCTCCCGCCAACGACCATACATAGGCTTCCTCCTTGATATCGCGCAACAGCATTTGCATTTGCGGTGGCTGCGCGTCGAACACACACTTGTTACGATATTTCCGTAGCTCCCAGGTAACAAGAATGATCAAGGAGTTAAGTCCCTTTCTCCTCTCCTTGGGAACCCTCAAAATCGTGCGCCTCCACTAGTCCTGAAAGGTTACAAGAGCGACGTTCTCCAAGTGTGACCACTGTAGTACCCGGAACCATGCTTCTCTAGCAAAGACACATCGGATGAGAATGTGTTGAATGTTCTCTTCTTCCTGATTGCAGAACGGGCACCGCTTGGGGTGTGGAAGGCCGCGTTGCGCCAACCTGTCAGCCGTCCAACATCTATTCCATATAGCAAGCCAAAGGAAGATCTTCGTCTTCATGGGTGCCCAAGATTTCCATAATCTCTTATGCGGCTCAAAGGTTGTCCCCCCCGATGTGATAGTGCTCATATGCTGATTTGGAGGAGAATTTTTCAGATGGGTATGGCGTCCAAGTATGTTCATCTCTTCGTTCCGGGTGGAGGGTTATTTGGTTTAGCACCTCCCAGAGCTGAAGAAATTGCCATGTCTGCAGCACTGGTTGACCTCCCACAACATCTTGTGTCCAGTCATTGTTGTGCAAGGCATCCTTGACAGTCCTAGCTCGCCACCCACGACGTCGGACAAACTGCATCAATGCTGGTGCAAGATCTATGATTGCCTTGCCATGCAACCAACGATCAGTCCAGAAAAGTGTCGAGACAACCTCTCCAACCATAGTAGTGACGGAAATCGCAAACATGGCTCTTACATTGTCTGGCACTCGAATGTTAAACATTGACCATGGCCTATCCAGCTCTGTCTTCTTGAGCCATAACCAACACATTCTAAGCGCCCATCCCAATATTTCAAGGTTTGCAATGCCGAGCCCCCCCCCCCCCCCCCCAAGGTGAAGTGGCCGTGTGACATGTTGCCATGCCACGGAGCAGTGTCCTCCCCTGAGCTCCTGTCTTCCCCTCCATAAGAAGCTCCTCCTCAATTTATCCACCGCCTTTATGAACCATTTTGGCACGTCCAAGACTATAAGTAAATAAATTGGCATGACAGTTAGGACCGCCTTGACGAATATGAGCCTACCCGACTTGGCTAGCAATGCTGCCTTCCACCCCGGTAGCATATCCGCTATCCCGATGATTGGTTGAAGGTCTCCCTTGGTTAGACGTCGGATAGAAAGCGGCAATCCTAAGTATTTGCACGGGAAGGAGGTGATCTGACATGGGACATTATGCTGCACTTGCTGGACGTTATCTTCGTCACACCACATTGGAATGATTGAGGACTTGGCTAGATTTGTGCGCAGCCCCGATGCTTGTCCAAACTGCGTGTGCTGTTAGTTCCCCTTGGTGCTGCTTCCAGACAAACCGCGTGTGCTGTTAGTTCCGAGTTGGAAATATGGGAAGCACCCAACCAGACAGAGCGGGGACAGCAGCGTCGAAGTGGTTCTTCAGTGCCACCACGGCCGGGGACAAAGGCCTCGCCTTGGTGCTGCTTCCCCTTTAGTTTAGTCTCTCCAGTCGTCTGCTTCTGCTTCTACTCATCATCACCATTGCTTATGCAGTTATGCTTTCTGCTACTACTTGTCTACTTGTTATAAAGCTAACACCCCCCTTTCCGTCTTAAAAGACATGCAGTCATGCAGAGAGATCTGAGGAAGGGAATGTTTGTCGCTGAGGACGAAGGCAGGCCCAACTGGAGTGCAAGAGTGGTCGTTCTGGAGCCAACTGAAGGAGTTGAAAGTAAACTCTCTCCCACATGTTGTACGCAGCGTGCGCACCATGTCCAACTTAGGGTAACTTAAAATACGCGCACGCGAAGTAATAACAGTCCACTGTAAACCTACTCGAGAGTGGAAAAGCACAAGTCAATAGTAGGATCGCTGAGCTCCCTATGATTAACATCGTAGGAAGAAATGAAATGAGTAACTTTAATCTTTGACTGGCTGACCACTCTTCGCGAGATCCTATAGAGAGAGAAAGCTCCGTTCTGTCTCTCCGGCAGGAGGGACGAGGAAGACAGAATGACAACCATGTCTTGCTCTCGCCCAAAACTTCTTTTTTTTTTGTTGGAAAATTCTGAATGTACCCTTGTATTTTAGGAGGGTTTCATATGTCCACACTTGTAGGTGGATACATGAAAACCTCTCTAATATGTAAAGTACGTAGGTAATTATATTTTTCTCCTATTTTTTTTAACTCGGCCTGCCCGTCAAACTACTACTTCCGGGCGCGCGCTCGTTCTTCATCACTAGCTAGTACGACGGACTTTGCCAACCCTTCGCCCACACCTGCATGAACATCAGTTTGTTGTATGCACTGCTACTTTCTGGATCAGCGAAGGTTCCTTTGTGTCGCATGCCCACAAGCTAGCTTTGCATGGACAAAACTTCCAAACCATTGGCTGCAACCGCAACACTACTAGTCTACTACAGCCAGTAACCGTTGCACGGTTCGATCCCTTCTTTTCAGAAAAAAGTGCCGGCCGACTATCATAGCACATAGCAGTGTGTGTACCCATCTTTAACCATCTGTCAGGACATACGGCTCAGATAATGGCATTGCAAGAAGACAAGATTTTCAACTTCAAGTCACGGCTAGCTTAATTTTTCTTTCTGGTTCATATTTAGGCTAGAACTCTGCATATTCTTCTCCAGAAAATGCTTAATAATGTATATGACGTTAACTACTGAATATCCAGCCTCCAATGACTGATCAGCTTAACTTGTCTCAGCACTTCTGAAACGAAGTTATTGCTACACACTCGGATTGTGGATATGTGGTCGGTTAATTGCAGTGCGGGCCACAATATATGGTGGGATTGCAGGCAGATTCAAGGCCCACTGCAAGCTGGGTGATCCTGATCTAGCTCATCCGTTCGATCATGATCAATGCAATTCTTCTCCCTCGATATGTAACTGCCTTCTATTTTACGGATTAGCCCAAATTAAAGAGAAAACTCAAATACGAGTTTGTCCTAAAGGATTAGTAGCTACAAGATGTACGTTTATATATCGAAAGATAACATCTCTCTCTCTAGGCCTCATGTGCATCCATACTACTACTTGTGTGTGCAACAAGGAGCATTCACTACCAGAAAAGTATATTTTCTCGTGTTTTAGAAACAGAAGAGAAGTGCGCATAACAAACTTGTTGCCTGCAACACGTGTGCCATCCATGGCCGGGTTATGGATCCCTTTCATCGCAGTCAATCGCTTAGAACCCAATTAATGTCTATCGACAATTCGTTGTCATAATCAGTTATATCACCTACTGGAGCAGGGGCTTCTGCTGATTCATCACCAACATAGCAAGCTTCAGGCGCCGCGGCGTTGAGATTTGTCGGTGCTGGGGACAAGGCTATTGAGAAGGCCCCCTGCTCCGTGCTCTCCAGAGTGCGGACACCATGTGCAGACGAGGTGATCACCGTGGCTACGGCAACGCCAAGCAGGACAGTCAGGAGAGCTGCGACCTTGGCCATGTTTCGTTGTTTGGGATGGCTTCTAGTTGTTGGAACTAGAGGGGTATATGATATTTATATGCGGAGATCAATATAACTCCATGGGGACAGTCGCTGTAACGTTAACTGATGTTTACCTTGTGTAAATTAATGTGCATAGGTTGTCTCTGAAGTTACTTTTTATGTTTGGTTCAGAACTGAAACTGAAACGGAGTAACTTCGTTCTGGTACTCCATTCACAGCTTCTCTTCCTGTGAAATAGATAATAATGCTTACAAAAGAGTTAATAATAATAATAATTTGTAAGAAGCATACCATACTCAGAATGGTTTAGTTGGACGTAACTGAAAATAAACTTTCTTGTACTCTATGCAAATACATATCCTGTAGCATGGTTGATTTTATAGCATCATGCGTGATCTCTGTATCTGATGTCCTGAATAATTATTACTTTATCACATGGTTTGGCTGTAGTGATGGACTAATGAGTGGAATGATCTTTGGAGGGAAACGTGCAGTAATCTGTTCTTGATTTTCTCTAATTTCAAAGAGACTGACAGTACACAGAGAATATATCATTTGCAGTGATCTGGGGAAGAATTGAACGACTCTCATCCTCATATCCTCATTTCAGTCCTTTTACCCAAACAAACAACAGAGATACACAATTACAACGCGAACGTCAAGTTTACTGTCAATTCAAGAAGACACACAACGTAAACCGAGACCACCAGAGCCACCAAGGGCTCATCAGTGGCCATGGCCAAGGATGTTGAAGTGAGGGCTGAACGACGGCAGCTCGTCCTCGTCGCCGTCGCCGTCGAGGTCGATGCCGCCACCGGGCAGTACCTTACACGCCTTGTCCGTCAGGGGGTTACACCCGAACACGGGGCCTTTGGACGGGGCTGGCGCGGCGGCTTCCGGGGCGCCGTCGGCTGACCTGACGAGCAGCACGCAAGCGAGCACCGCGGCGAGCAGCAACACGCGCGTGGACGCCATGGCGGCGGTGATGTGAACAGGCACACGGCAGGCTGTTGAAGATGATGGTAGTGGAGGCTGGAACGCACGCACGCACGTAGCAGGGAAAGTTCTTGTGGAGCCTGACGATGAGATGGTGCTTTTAAAAGGCGGCAATGGAGTGGTGCCGAGGAAGCGGAAGGTGCGGTCAAGCATGTCTGTTGGTTGGTTCTCGCCGTTGCAAGGAGGTGTGCGGCTGTGCTCGGCCTCCGCGGTGGCATGGCGACCGGGTGTCAGGGGAGGCGGCTACCGTGAGCCACTGCATCCAACGCAATGGTGGTTGCCTGCATCTATTTTTGGACAGAGAACTTGTCATTGTGATCGACAGATCGAGCATACCTAGAGCTTCCAGTTTTCTGTAAGGATTTGACAATCCATATACATAAAGGAGAGGGCATTTTTTCCCCTTGTTGGCCTACATATTTCCTTGAGAAAGATCTAATGTAATGAGACAACCTAAAACGCCGCCACGTCTATCATGAGACGCATGCGTACCTTAAAGAAGTTTGAAGAATGAGAGCTTTCCATTTCTTTCTTGGCACGTTTGTGATATAGAACACAAAAACAGAGAAGCATGAAGTGTTGGCTGGGGGGGGGGGGGGGGGGGGGGGCAGTGCCATGTTTCAGAGACGATATTCCAAAGCCACAAAATAGGCCTATAGCCATTACATACATCAAACCACAAATGTTCACACAAGAAGAAAATACATTCACAAGCAAAACACCTAACAACAATCATTCAAGTCACAAAATTTCAAGCTTGGATGGGTACGTCATGAAAATGCACACAATGTATGGCAACTCTGTGAAGATCTGTTGTACAATTTTTTGGGTGGCTAATAAAGAAAAAAGAAAGGTGACATGTTTCATTTGCATGTAAAATTTCAAGAGAAAAATCAAGTTCACATGTATGTATGTGCTTTTTGTTTTAATCTAGCAATTGTGCGGTTGTTGTTTGGTAGAAACTGTCAGATGTATTATGTACTCATAGATAGTATTTATTTGAGTATGGACGAAATATGTGAAATAAATACAAAGGTTCAATGAAAGGAAAGGATGTTGCATACTTGCATTACCTAATATTTAGTCATACATATGCAATTGTACAATTGAAGCAGAAAGGAACACTGCCAAAACTCATATAGCATTTGCTTTGCAGGCCAAAAAGAACTCAAATAGTTCAAACCATGTCTGAATGGTTTATGAACTCCATTGCTTCATAGTATGCCGTCAATCTCCCAGTTGTCATCATCCTCATCACGAGCCCTTGTGGCTGCCCCTGCATCTTCTTCCGGGAACCTTGGCTCATCCATCATACGCCTGCAATGTTTTTGACATGTATATTTAATTTCAAATGCAATTGCAATCACAATTCGTTAGAACTTGTAGGATCTACACAGATCACCCAAACAGGTTTTCCCACCTCAGACCCATAATCACTACCTAAAATCTTAAAGGCATAAACACACATATGGAATCAACATCTAGTATCCACAATGCAACACCAACAAAATCACACCAATGCATAGCCATGACTACTATAGTGCAAACAACAGACATTTTCTGTGAATTTTGGTCATTGTTGAGACTGACTTGCCATGACCCCAAACACTGATTCTTTACCAAGAGCTTGGCCATTGCCAGCAGATATATCGCTAGAAGAAACTCCTTCCACTTGCCAGTTTTATAACATTATTAAACCTCAGATCATTGTAATCCTAGAACTGACTCGGGTGCCCATTCAACAAAAAAAAAAGTATTCCAGTTTCCACACCAAGCTTGCATAATATTTCTTCTGGTGGGAAACATAACAATCTACACTGCAATGATGGTCTACCCTGTCCGTCACTTACAACCGTAGCAGAAATGAAAATTGATCTCAAGAATCACAAATTCCATCACCAAGCGCAATTGCAGCATTATATCGACGAACTAGCAGTGCACCAGTTAACCGTACAATAATAATTAATAAAAGACGGCGAGCTCAAGTGTCGCGATGTTTACCTGCGGCGGTTGCGGCGGCCGGCCTCGCGTTGCTTGCGCTTCTTCTCATCCTTCTTGCTCTCGTACCTCCGGCGGCGCTTGATCTCCTGAAGCACGCCGGCTCGCATCACCTCCCGCCGGAACCGCCGGAAGATGGACTCTTCCCCCTCGTTCTCGTCCACCAGGATCTGCACATTATATCCTTTCGCGGCTACCACCGCCGTCGGCGTCCGCCTGGTCACGTTCACCACTGACGGCGGCGAGCTCTTACCCGAGAACGGGGCCAGGGGCAGCTGGAGCAGCGTGCTCAGCAGGGAGGTCGTGGCAGGAGCGGCCATGTCCGCGGCCTTTGGTTTGGTAGCTAGTGGACGCTAATCGCTGCAGCTGCGTGCTCCCGGCTCTAGAATTTTCGGGTTTCTCGGAGGATAGGGTGAGAGGCTGAGGAAGAAGGGGTGACTTATCCGCTTATTTATTCGTGGATTTTGGAGGGAACAAAACAACTGCTACTAAACTAAAGTTCCTTCTGTGCTTTTCTTGATTCGTTCATCACTTTTTTTTTTGCAGAATCCTGGCTGTTCTTCATAATTCTGAACTCTTTTGTTTTTATGGTAGGTAGGTGTTTGGCCTTACTACTGTTGTTGGCAATTTCTGTTTTTTAGCAAAGATAAATAAATTATTTTTTTGATGTATTTAATTTCTGACTTGTGTATTGTCTGCAAGTTTGTTAGCAAAATTTACTCGACCGCCTGATATTGGGACTCTGATGGGCTCATTAGGAATGTTTGAATTTATCAAGAATATGCTTCAATTTTGCTGAATTTGGTCTAAATACTGCAACTTGGGTAAAAAAAAAAAAACAGAAGAAAAGTTTGTGTGCTCCAAGCGAAATCAAGCGAACAAGTTTACGCAAAGGATAAGGCTCTCGATATTGCTCATCCGAAATTGCCGCTGGAGGGCAACTAACATCATCTGAAAACCCGTCTTGGTTCTGACTTCTGAGCCTCTTATCATCGGCAATATCCCTCATTCAACCAGATAGTGCGTTGGCCATTCTGAAATAGCAGCCATCATATGAGTAGCAACTTCAGTCTTTAGCAGGCAGCAAGCACAACGTCAGGCAGGAGGACACTAAACTCCACAGCAAATGGAAAATCAGTCATGCAAATGGATCAAAACCCTTCTTGAAACAGTGAAAGATCAATAAGAAATCAATCATGTTGCTGTAAAACATTCAATGATCAGTTGATCAGTCGGTTCGGCTTCTTCATTTGACATCAGATAATGAGCAACTGAACCAGAGACACTCACACTTCATTCTTTACATATCATGTAACTAATTAGTTGATGCTCTGCATGATTAATCAGCAAACATGGCAATGGAGCATCTGTCCATCTCCATCAGAAAAGTCCCTAGGCATCCACGTGCACGGCTGCCCTGTTAGGCATCCACGTCCCTAGGCATCCACAAAATGTCACCTTATTATTACTCCAGTTCTGCCATTCCTACAATGCAAAAGAATTCTCAGTTCACAGTATCATTAATACAATAAATAAAACAAAAACACATATTAATACTAAGAGTAACATCTCTGGACCCTACAGGCTACCAAGAACATGCACATGCAAAACAGCCAATTTTCTGCAATGGCAAAAGCCTGCAATATTTGAAATGGACCTTGATGTACAATTGTGTAGCTTAGAAGTGACAAAAGTGGTAAACAGACTTAACATTATATGCTTACAAGTAATCTGCAAGCTTACATCAGCATTCGTTTTTTAAGATCAACACAACAGCATTTGTAAGGATGTAAAAGTGAAATCCACCTACAATGTGTCCATGGCTGGTCCCAAGCCCAAAAAGGCCAGGCCATCGCCCTATTCGCTGTTCTGTATATTGATCCTTGTCTGGTGACTGGTGATACATGATCAAAGATTGACTTGTAACTCTGTTAGTATGTCAGAGCAAAGGTTGTCACATTTTACTCATGGATGCAAAGGATAAGGAAGTTAGACGAGGCAAGAGGGGTTTGTTCACCCCCCCCCCCCTCCCCCCAAAAAAGGGAAAAACCGTGTAACACACTAATGGCTTATTTTTTCCACTGAAAATCCGTAAATAGGTACACATTTATTAAGTACTTCAAAAATATACACACCAAATACACATATTTACAATACGCTAAAAAGGATCTTCCGTTTCTACGCCGGCATTGCCTTTCATGGCTAGCTAATCATTCGCGCTGGACATATCCAAATTTTCAGCAGCTCATTTTTTTGGCACAAATTAAATCCTACCAAATATACGCACATACATAATTATTACCTGATAAAAAATGCCTTTGTTTCTATGCCTGAATTAGAAATCATGCCATGTCTATCCATTCCTGCTGGCTGTATCCAAATCTTAAAAGATCCATTTTAGTACGCGTTAAATACACACCCTTTATATCCTATACCACCCAAGCATACCCGTCTCTATATAAAGGCATGCGCATTGTCCCCATACACCATACAGTCTTTGCGTATTGTCTTTACAGAATACACTGAAGGGGGTCGACAGTGAAGGATAGCTTGAGAATGGGTAAGCAAACACTGATATCACCCTTATTATCTACTACTAACCATTGACATTACTGCTTTTAACCATTCCTGATTCCTCTATTTGCTAACAAATTCTTTCCAGGTGATGCTAACAAAAGCAAAGGTATCACCATGAAGGTTACTGTAATGCAACAGCTCCTTAAAGAGGAAGCAAAGCTGCAGAAGAAGATAAAAGCTGAGATACGTCAGGATGAGGAGCTGAAGGCTATGGAGAAGAACTGTGATGAAAAGATGATGCGCATGCTGAATGGTGACTTTGAGGGAGTGGGATCGGAGGATTTGAAATCCTTCTATGACAAGTTAGTTGAATTTGGGGCAACCTTAAAGAATGGGACCACCTAAATGCCTTACTTCGACCCTGCTCCTTGTGGTGATGTTAGATTGTTAGTGGAGTTGGGGCCATGAGGATTGTTCGAATTTGTTTTCCAAATAATGTTAGAAATCATGCTTAAGAGTGGTGGTCTATTGCTTCCATGAACATCTTTCCCAAATGCTGTGGCAACTTTACAAGTTATATTGGGCAATCATATTGTAAACGTAGATCTGATATGAAGATATATGAAATCAAAATTAGCAGATACGGCATGGTTGTGCAGTAGCCTTCTTATGGTGTTTTTTTTTTCTTTCCTATTATATATCATGTATGTGAGGCATAGCATGCATGTTTTGTGGCGGCAGAAAGTCCAACCGAAAAGATCTTCTTCACGATATTAAGACTTGCCAATCTGGACCTCGAGATCCAGATGAAATAGGAAACAACTATCGCGGTTTGGTTTTCTTTTATTACACACAATTTCATGAAATATCATGTGGCTACAATCCCCAAAAGGAAGAAAACCAAGAACACCAACCACGTGCAAATGCAATAAATCCTCTGTATAGGTCCACCCTAAGTCACAAAGTTCCCGGAACGGTAGGGTCAAGGAACGGGAACGTGGGACGTGGTACGCAACTTATTAAAAACTAGTACGTTTGGGGGTATACATCTTCGGAACGCTAATTTTGGAACGTGGAACGTGAACCAAAAAATTTTGGAACGATGGCTCGCTACAGATGGCTATTGGAACAGCTATTGGAACAAGGGAATGAGGTAACACGGGCTATTGGAACTACTACCTACAGATGGCTCGCTGGCGGCCACCTTCTTGCATAGGGACTAGGAAAATGGATAGCCCTCATCTTCCTCTCCTCTAAAATATCTTTTTTCCCCCTAGAATCCTTCTTTTTCACAGGGACGAGTTCCCACTAGTGACCCGAACGGTGACCCACATCGTTCCCGTTCCACGTTTTGGAACGAAGTTCCCGGGACGAGGAACGTGGTCAAGTTCCACGTTCCCGGTGACTTAGGGTCCACCTTCTGGTGCAGTATAGCAGCACGTTTTTGAAGATAGTAAACAGAAACAATACATTATGCTAATCTGAACACATTCAACGTCTGCCAACCATTTTTTTTCATGCGGCCTTCGGCTAAAGAGTAAAGACAATGAGCACAGTTATTTGTTGGGCTCTGGACAACAAGGATGACAAGAACCCTAGATCGTGGATACGGACAATAGCCAACTAGGATGGACAGGTGAGATAGGGGGGACTGACCACATGAGAAGTTAATGCAATAAGACATTAAGATATGCAGATCAATTCTCATAAGACATCACATATTTCCAGTCATGGCCGCATGGAATGGGTTCTCCATACATAGCTGAGGAATCTACTAAGTGAACCTTCAAACAAATTTAATCACTACAATGTATAAAACGATCTTGTTTGAGCTATGGTTTCTAGACAAGAAAAGACTGCATTTGTTCTGAATTGACAATGAATGACATTCTTACAGATAAAGTGAGATGGTAAGATGTATGCTACAGAAAATTAAAAAGCACACGACAAAGAGATAGTTACCAGATCTCTAACTCATTCAGGGTCTGATGACAGTTATTTGCATCTCCATCTACTCAACAAGGAGATGTTGCTCTATTCACTCACTGAAAAAATATGGATGAACATGATCAAAACATGCAAGAAGTAAGCGGAAAACCAACTAGTTGATTACTTACACCACCATCATCTGATTGGTTCATCAGCCATAGATTGTGGAAGAATTATACGGATGATTGCAGAATGTCCACTTCCTTTCCCTAATTTTCTGACAGCTTTCTGTGCAGAATGAGAGGCATCTGCGCAAAGCTGTTGCTACCTAGTCAGCAGAGGTGTTTTGAATCATCTCCCCTCACTCCTGCTACCAATGCTCTGGGCAGGGCAATCCAATTATCAACTCTGTCCTTTGACACCAATTACTTAATTTAGATTTATTGTGTGCTCTCCAAGCCTCCATAAAGATTTATGATACTTGGGCACATGAATGGAGGTCAAGGCTGCTGATTCCAACACTGCTTCGGCTACCCCTTCACTGTAACTTTTGCTTCATAACTTCCCAGGTCAAGTGGCCACAGTAGGTACAACAGTCATGTCCCTGTGTGAGGCCTCAATGAACTTTCATCCTTTCACCAACCAATGCCTTTTCTTTTAATAGCACCACTTTCCTCAATCTATTCTTTCTCTTCTAACTATACCCTTATGGGCGATGAGTCATTTTCCTCCCAGGGAGAGTCAAGTCACCAAAGACACTTGGTTTTCATCACACCCCTTGACCTCACATCCTATAAGATTCAATCCATGCCTTAATTCAATCCTTCCATCCTGTCTCCTTTTAATTGAGCATGTTGTTCACCTTCTTGGTGACTCAATTAAAGGAACAATATGCAAGAAGAGTTCAAAGACAAAACCACTCAGAAGCTCCATTGGAAACCTGATGACCTTGGACTGTAGTAGATGTCAAAACATCAGTACAACAAAATCAAAACACCATTTATTACCATGATTTATAAGTGACTAAATGAGCAACACAGGTCATGACTCATATATTAAACATCATGTTTAAGGAACAATGTAAGTGTATGCAGTGCATTCTGGAGGTCCTAGAAGAGTAAATTCTCATAAGCAAAATACACCGCCTCAATAAAGCCCTCATTTTAGTTCCAACTTCGAAGGATCCTAGTCCTATGCTATTCTGAAACACTGCAACTAAACTCCTATGTTCCAAGGATTCTTTCCCAGGCAAATGGACTACAAACATAACCACAAGTTACAAGAGCAAAGCTCCCTGCTAATTGCGAGTTGATTGGAAGTGTCGTCTACATTCCTCAGGTATGCTGCTCGAGATGTGCGCCGCTTCCAGGCCCAACCCTGAAAGTAATCCATACAGTATGTGTAAGAAGAAATCTGATCCCAGCTCAAAAAGTAGATATCTTCATGGATGAGTACCCAAAAAGGCCATTAGCAAGATAAAGAAAAAGAAATAACTTCTCCACTTTTCAGCACATCAAAGTATACAACACGACAACAGACCATATAGGCATATACTACATGCTACAAGAGCTGGCCACAAAATTATCTAAAATGTCATCTGTGTGTTTCCATAGGAGCATTTGGTATAAGAGCTATCACCTCAAACTCCTCACTCACAAATTGAGGAACAACTAGGTACAAGATTAAAACTAAGATCAAGAAGCAAATGCAAAGAGCTTTCAACATGATAAATTAAGAGTATAAAAAGGAGGATATCCATGAAAACACGTAATATAGAACTACTATATGGCAGGCTCAAAAAATAGGAACATAGGGTCCACATTCTAAGACTATATGAATTTAAAATAATTAACTAACATCTAAAACAGCGATTTTTTTTCTTTCCAAACAGTCCCTAGGAAACAAAATATAGAAGATTCAAGAGATAAAGACGTAGAGTGCATTGGGATTACCAATACAAAGTGAGCTTGCTAAACGTCATCAGTGCTTTGTTCAATGTTCTGCTGCATGGCATCTAACTTCCCAATTACATACTCCAGCTTTTTGACACATATCTCATTAGCAATCCTTGCGTTGTAGTCGCACTTTTCGAATGGACGATATTCACAAGCACTCTTGATTTCCTCACGCAATGTTGTTTGAATTTCCTAATCCAATGACAACAACAATGATCCAATCAGAATATGCATAATTTCGGGCATGTATATACGCTATAATGAAACTCAACTGAGGGACAGAGACAAGGATTTAGACAATTTGTTGGTTGAGTGTAAGTAATAGAGGAAAGAGCACATTTAGTTAACAAAATTTTATACCAAATTAGGTGCTGACACGAAGTGCACTGTACACATGATAAATTGTTTATTCAACCATTGATTCCCAGAAAAAACATCTCTAGCATGCCACTAGCTCCTCTTTGACGGCACAGCAACGCGCACAATAAGGGACGCTGAGAAAACGGCCCTAAGATCTGATGAGGGCATGAGGGCAGCACAAGACAGAGAGGGCAACTTACCTTAATCGCGGTCATGAATTCGCGGCAGTGGTTGGCGACGGCGTCAGAGCGGGGGCCCTGCGAGTTTCCCAGCTCCTCCATCACCGCCCCCGCAAGTTCCAGCACCCGCACTATGCGCTGCACAACAAGCACCAGTTCGGCGAATCAGGAAATAGAATCAACGACCACCCCAATCTGGGAGAGGAGAGCGGGCGGTCAGTACGGTACCTTCTCGACGCCGTGGAGGCGCTGCAGCGAGCTGCTCTGGCTGTGCGGTACCATCACCGCCGGCGACGACGAGAAAGAGAGGCGACTGCGGCGGGGGAAGGGGGATCGTAGTGTCCTCGTTCTAGCTGCGTCGCCTAGTTGATCCCGCGGCTTTGGGCTGGGTTGGGCTGGGTCGGGTAGGCTATCGTTTAGATTGTGCCATTGTGGGCTTGAGTACGTGTCTTTTCAATGGGAAAATAGCAATCGGCAGCGACAAATGGAAGTTTCCACTCAGTTGGTAGGGTGTGTTTAGTTTTCAGCATAGTCTAAAACTGATTGAGGAAAGATTAACAGCCCCCTCTTAATTTTGGCTAGCGTGGATAGACTACGGTGGCCACGTCGGTTTTAAAGTGACGTGTTCGTGTGCGCTTTAACCGCGTTGTTTCTTACGGTCCTACAGTTCGCTTCTCGTCATGCGTGAGCCTTCTGTTGCGTCATACACTGTAAAAAAGGTACAAAAATAGTAACTCAATTAGCATCACTAATCACATAATAGTGACACGTGAAAACTAGCCGCATCACTAAACCAAGTCCCTCAATTAAAACGCGCTACTAATAACTTTGTAATAGTAACGCTTCACGTGTCACTAATATAAGGTCTCTTTAATAAGTGATGTTGCTCAATCCAACGCGTCACGTATGTATTTGGACCCGGACCCGAAAATATCGTTAAACTCACTTCACAACTGCAATAGTTCACGTCCGCTGCGTCCGCCGTCCTCTCTCCGCTCCCCTTCCCAGTGACTTTTCTCTCTCTCCCTGTCTCTCCCGAGTACCTCCACCATGACTGCCCTCCCTCCCGGCGTTTGGCGGCGCCCCTCCCGACGGCCCTCCCGTGCCGGTTCTGTGTCCCCTCCCGGTGCGCTTCCTTCCGACGGTCGGTAGGGGTCCTCCTGGCGTGCCCCCTCCCGGCGGATCTGTGCTCCCTCCTCCCATCCCTCTCTGGCGTGACTGCCTCTTCGCGCATTGTCGAGCTCTCCTCCCCTCCCTCTTCGACGCAGATCCAGGCGAGTCCACCCCTTCTCTCCCTTCTCATGTGGCTATCGTTTAGATTGTGTCATTGTGGGCTTGAGTACGTGTCTTTTTAATGGGAAAATGGCAATCGGCAGCGACAAATGGAAGTTTCCACTCAGTTGGGTAGGGTGTGTTTAATTTTCCAGCATAGTCTAAAACTGATTGAGGAAAGATTGACAGCCCCCTCTTAATTTTGGCTAGCGTGGATAGACTATACGGTGGCCACGTCGGTTTCAAAGTGACGTGTTCGTGTGCGCTTCAACCGCGTCGTTTGTTACGGTCCTACGGTTTGCTTCTCGTCATGCGTGAGCCTTCTGTTGCGTCATACTGCTTCCTCCACATTTCTTTCAGTCGGTTTAGTCCATCAAGGCTCGTGTACGGGCTTGCTTTTGTGGCCCGTTCGTTGTTCGGTAGGCTGAGGTAGAACAAGAGAGCGGCGGTGATGCACGGACGACGCACGACATGGAGAGAAAGAGGCTAGGAAACGACAGTGGAGGCGAGATTTGGACACATACCTCATGATAGCAGTGGTCTTCGACGTGAGTGTTATGTTAGAGGGTGATGCAATGGAGCTTATTAGAATTAGAAGGAGGCTAAACTGGCTATCGGATGAATTTTTTATGTTGCATTTATGTGTGTGTGAGAGAGAGACGGTTCTTTTCTGACCAAAGGAATCTGATATGCTACCGATAAGAACAAGATCTCATTGTAATGCGTGGACATGGTGGCTCCACCTTGCTTGATTTCCAACCATGTAATGATGATTTACATGCATTATTTGTTGGATTGTCTCAGGCCCAACTATCAACAAAAGTGGCAATCGGCCTACCAATTAACTAAATACAGTTCAATATCTTGCATGCTCCCAACAAACATAAGAGTACTACAATACGGCCATCAAGTATTTTATAAACAAAATAGCTTCGTGAGTGCACCTCTCGAGCGTAGCGAAGCGCACCCTGCTTTTCTAGTTGTACCTATACAGGTTTAGCTAATGCAACAAAAGAAAGCCTTTAACCAATATCTGGTTTTCTTGGTAGCCCGTTTATGCAATGTAAAAGTAGGCCCTTAAGGTGGCTTGCTGGAAGCGGGGGAATCAACCGTTTTAGATAAGCCAGGTTAGGCTGTATAGGGCTAGCCCAACCGGAGCCAGGATATAAAATGCAACCGACACTTAGGTTTCCTTCCTTTCTCATCCGCTCCCGAGTTACCGCCACCTCTCAGTCTCACGCGCCTCCTTCACTGCTGCTGCTAGGGTTAGCCACCGCGCTGCCCAGGGTTAGCCGTTGCACCGCTCTTGAGCTGCCTGTCGTAGGACGTCATCGTCTGGTAGGTGCAGGAGGAATGACATCCTCCCTCCTCGTTCCCTCTTCCTATTGTGCTTCATTCATTCATGTTCTCCTTTGATATTGTTTCGTGTTCGTATTCTCTTCATTCCTGTTCTTCTATGTCTATTTCTTGTGTTACAATTAATCTCAATTTAGATTTAGTTCTCCTTTGGTACCATTTAGTTCTAGTTCTTGTGTCATGTGACACGGTGAGAGTGACAGATCAGTCCATAATGTAAAGCTCATTGTAGTTATAGTTCTGTTGTTAGGCTTATTTTGTTTACTATGCAAAAATTGTTGCTTTGATCATGTGGCTTGTAAATACTATCATTTTGATGTTAGGTTTACTTATTTTAGGTATGTAATTGTCTTTAATTGTACATCTGTTTTCTTTTGTACAATGCGATGACTCTAAACTTTAATCTGATGTTAGGTTTACTAATTTAGCATGTAACAATAATAAATATATGATAGTTTGACATGTTCAGGTTACCATTTTCTGAACGTCAAATATGCCTTTATCTTGCTGTTTGGTTGTTGAGCTATAGCACCGAGTTCTGGCAGATGGTGCATCTTATGATGTCGCAGCCGTGCCAAAAATTACTTGCTTTCATGGTTGAACCATCGTGACAACATTTGGTTTCTTGATGGCACCATCTCATCCAGGGTTAGTGGAATATTTCACTGAGATGTCAGAAATTATTAAGTATGACTGCACAATGTTTCCTTCACTATTCGTTACTCATTTCTTTCATTCTTTCCTCTCATTCACATCCAGTTCCCTAACCTCAGTCTCCCTCTCGTCTATTTGCACTATCAGTCATTGCTCTTTGTTGGTCCGTCATAGGGCGATCAGTCAAATGCCAGCCTGACAATTTCCTGTTAGAGACGGGGTGGGGCCAAAATTGGCCTCACAGGGCTTGGGGGGATTGCAAACAGGGCATGGACGGAGACAAGAGTTCTCGTAGAACCTGTGTGGAGAGCTGATAAGAAAAAACAGATGCAACCTATTGCCAAATTTAGGCCAGCAGCCCACTTATAATTGCTAGCACAGATAAATATTACCACTTCCACTTCCAAACCCTAGCCTTCTTCATTCATCCACGACCGCACCTCCCTTAATGGCCATCGTGGCTTCGTCATCGTTCGTTGCTGGTGTGTCATGCCCTTGTTGTCGTTCATGGCCGTCGTGCCTCATTGTCGTTTGTCGCTGCCCATGCCCTGACCTAAGTTCGTTGTTGTTATGCCCTTCTCCATTTCTCTCAAGTCTTATTTCTCTCAAGTATTAACCTCAGGTCTGTCATCATCTCACCATGGGTTCGGGATCCGTTAATAACAAGGACAAAGCGGGTATGCTAACCCCTCCCCTCCGTTTTCATTCCTTTGATCTTCCCTAGCAATTCACGCCCTAAAAGAATAAAATTTTTCTACTTCTTTTTTTTTTGCAGCATGATAGGGGATTTTGGTGGTTGGATCAGTTCTCTCACGTGCAAATCATGGTAAAGATCCAAAATCTCTCTTTGTTACTTATTTTTTTTATTGCTTGTGCGTATCTTCTTCTTGTTTGTGTGTACTGTATATGATTTTGCTTGAGTATTGCTGTTACTGCTAGAGCACATATTTTTCCTGCCAGAAATCGAGTTGCTTAATATACAAGATTAGCTTGCATGAATTTTGTTTTGTCTCTAATTTTTTATACATGTTCGGGGTTTGTTGGTCATGTAGATGGACAAGAGGAAGACTAAAATGAGAAAAAAATATTGATCCACCATATAAAACTATAACAATAATCATGTTTAAATTGAGAAAACTTCATATGGACTCAAGTTACCATTTATCAGAAGAAGGTTACCACACCATGACGTCCATCCAACCAAACTAGATCTTGTACCGCCATGTACCATTTCATCCAGTAATGAAACAAAATCATAGACATTTCATACAAGATACCAAATAATTTACTTTAACCATCCCATCTAGAATCAACCCATCAACTGGACCATCATCCCATATAGGATGGAGTTGATTTGAGGAACCGGTAATTTACTTTAGCGCGGAGTGTGGACTCTAGGGCATTACAAGTGGTATTAGAGCAGACCCTTGTGGATACGATGCTACATGATGGCCAAGAGATCCAAACATATGGTGCATGGCGTGTGTAGGACCATGCATAGGGCACAATATGTCATATGAGCTGGCACTGGACATGGGTGTATGCTTCATGTCCATTAGAGTGCTGCCACCCCAAAGGTATAAATGTTTTGGTGATTGGATGACAAACATGAAATGCACTTAATATCTACATAAGTGTTGTGCATGCAGAAAATTATCTATCAACTCAATATATGATATTAGTTATTGGTTGCCTTGGTGATTGATGTGGACACGGTGGATTTCCATGGAGATCTTGATAAGGAGTTGTGGTGATGTAGATAGATCAAGACTAAGTGCTGCTAGATCAAGTATGTTGTGATCACTTGGCTAGTATGTAGCCTTGAGTCCATAGGAAAAACTAGACTATCAGAAGGGAGCAAGTCATTCTCTTGTGGTGATGTAGATAGATCAAGGCTAAGTACTGCTAGATCAAGTATGTTGTGATCACTTGGCTAGTATGTAGCCTTGAGTCCATAGGAAAAACCAGACTATCAAAAGGGCACAAGTCATTCTCTTAGGTCTCCCTAATGTTAGAAGTGTTGTGATGCTCAATGAGTCTCTTGGACACTAAAAGAGGTAATGGAGATAGATCGACCAAGGTTTGGAAGCAAAGAAACAAGGTCAGAGGACAAGGAGTTTCAATTTCAGATCAAGTCACCATATAGTCTAGAAGCGGTCACCGTATGGTACGGTAATTGGTCCAGGAGAGATGGACTCTCTATACAAGCATGTATATGTGTGTCACCGTAGACTGATGAGGTTGAGTCACTATAAGCTATGGCGAGTGCCAGAAAAATGTACAAAGATGCTGCAAGTCTTTGGACAAGAGCACAGAGGTCACCGTAAGGAACAACAGGGTCACTGTAGGTTATGGTGAGGTAGATGTTGCAAAGACAAAAAAATGGACGTCTCTTTTAAAGTCACCATAAGGTACGGTGAGCTAGAGAGGAGAAGAAGAATAGAATGAGGATGGTTCAATTGAAGTTACGGCATTGTCGCCGTAAGCTATGGTGGACCAAAGAGGAAACAATGCAGAGAGCTGCAAAGGAGAAGAAGTCACCTTTTGCTACGGTGACCTAGCCATTCAACGGCTAGTGCTAAAGTTTGAATACTTCGAGGTCATGATACAGTAAGAGGAGAGGTCACCATAAGCTATGATGACTGATTCCTCAACAGTCAACTTTTTGGCAACAACTAGTGGAGTGATTAGAGCCAATAAATAGTTGTTGTCCAGCTCATGGAGATCTTTCTTGACCATTTGGATTGCTAGAGGAAATAGTAGAGGGTCAAGAGGAGAAGAGAGGATACTTGTGCAAGGATTTGAGAGCTATCTTTGAGTGTCAAGGAGAGTAACAAGGGCATCCCTTATCTCTAGCCTAGTGAGGTTGTAGAGAGTGATTCGTGTTGTTACTCTTGGTCTATGGCAGGGTCTAGACCAGTTAGGTGTTGGTGATCGAGCCTATCGTGATTGGTTATGAAAGTCATCACAAGTTTGTACAAGGTGAGAGCTTGTCTTTGAAAACAGCGTAAAGAAGAGAGCGCTCGTTCTTGCATTAGGAGAGTACAAGAAGTCCTTGATGGAGGCAAGCTTGTGACTTGGTGGCAACAATTATGTGACTGTGTCTTCACTTGAAAGTGATGCATACTTGTGTGCAAGGACTCCGCCATTGAGTGGCAGGAGGGATCGATACTCCGGTAGGAGTTGATCCAATGAGGATTAGGAAAGGCGCCATCCTTCTAAGACATCTAGCTAAAAATCAATGAGCCTCCTTTGATCCATTCTCCCTTACTACTCGCATTTATTATTCTACATCTTATGCTTGTAGTATTGGCCTTGCGATAGGACCTTGACCAGATAGGTGTGTTTGTTGGTTGATTGGTCAAACACTAGCTTGTATAGGAATTGAATGATGAGTGAATCACTAGCATGTGTAGGTTGCATTTATCTTTTCTAGCCTCTTATACCATGCTAGTATGCCTCTAGTAGAACTGCATAGAAGTTGCTTGAGTGCTGGGTAGATGAGTTAGAAAGTAAAGTTTGTTCCTGATTCATCCCTCCTTCTCGGTCATTTGGTCCTTCGACAAGCAGGTCCAAGAGAGAAACGTTCCTGGTAGCTTGCCCAATGTGGGTATAATGTGTTGGTGTTCCAATGAGAACGTTGGTCCCTTGGGGGGTGGGGGGGGGGGGTCCATAAGGGGGGGGGTGTCTAGAACATTTCAAACCATTAAGATTAAGCCCATAGTGGCCCATGAGCACTTGTGTGCATGAGGGTGAGAATTTAGTATCACCTTGCTAGTTCATTGAAAGAATTGGCAATATATAAGCCCAGATTGTCCACCACCACCAACCTTGTCTTAACCCTTTTACACAAAACAAGTACGAAAGCATAAACAAATTGGTGGGTGCATGGGGTCCACTCAAAATGCGAGTCACACCCAGTTGGGTGTGGACCCTTGGGCGTTACAATACGGAAGCCACATTGATCAATGAGCAAACTATATACTATATACTATATTTATTTCCAATTGGTCCTATCAGTGTCGAAACAACTGGACTAGTTTGGAGTACACATCCAAGCTAATTATTTTCGATTGTTCTATTTTTTATCATTGTTTTAATATTTAATTTATTGAGCAAATCATGCAATCAATAAAAAGAAATCCAACTCCTTTTTTAAATAATAGAGAATATAAAAATATATTTGTCGAGACTTAATCTCGGTAATAGACATAGGGTAGTTCACCTATGATGATTTATATGTAGGACATGGGTATGCGCGAGATCGAGAGATGATGGTAACACAAGATGCCGATTTATACAGGTTCAGGCCTTCTGGAGGATAATAACCCTATGTCCTGTATTCTATGGTATTTATATTGATATGTCTAGATCATAGATCTAGACGAGGAGGGTTGCCCTAGACGATGATGTCTAGTTCTATGTCTAATTATGCGATGCACTATTGCTTGTCTACTTGAGAACTTATCCCTTGAGGAGGACCCCTGCCCTCCTTATATATCTGAGGGGACATGATTACATGGCGGAGTCCTAGTCGGTCTACTATATATATCCAAGTAGGAGTCTACTTTGCTTTCCTTATCTGTGAGGTACTCTGATGGTATGTATCATTGACAAGCCCCCGAGAGTCTTGCAAGCTGGATGATAATCTTCAATAGCTTCCCGACTAATTCGTGCCATATGCTTCAGCTTTATATTAGCGAGCTTGTGAGAGTCTCAAAGATCTAAAAATATCTTTGAGAAATCAACTGATGCGTCAAATAGGTGCACCTAATTAGATGTAGCCCCCGACTCTTGTATCATTTGGAAACGAGTGATAAATAATTCAGACAAGTGACTTCAATGACCGAGTGGCAGCCGCGCTCAACTCAGAATATCATGTTCGAGAGGCAGCAATGCTCAATCAAGACAAGAAGGTCGAGTGAAGAAGGCAGGTGAGGTTGTTGTAACCGCCGACCGCTGATGTAGCAGAAATCATCATGATGACCGAATGACACTGATAGTCTGATATGTGGCCGATCGATGGTGGCAGTCGGAGCTGGTGTAACCGACCGATGAAGGCAGTCGGAGCTGGTGTAGCCGACCAATGGAGGCAGTCGGAATTGGCGTGATCGACCGATGAAGACGGTCGGAGCTGTAAGCCGACCGATAGAGGTGAGGAAATCACTCTGTGTCGAGTGGCGTATCCGCCTATCCATCATAAATGTTCCTGACAATAAAGGAAATTAGAATGATTAGTTATAATTAATATGGTTTGTTTGGAAATTTATTTTTATAAGACAAACAAATCAGTCGACTGAAAAGTCAAATCTATATCCATTTTTCTCCTTTAAGTACACCGACTGGCGCATAGCAGCATATTCGCGCGTTAGCAACCGGTCTGATCCATGGTAGAATACTTAGGACAAAATATAAAGAGCTCGGAGCTCGGTCTGCCGCAACAATATCAGCCATAATTATTCTTACGTAGCAATCAGAACTAATCAACACATGACCTCTCGCAACTTTGGCTCTAGGTTTAGTATAGTGGCAATCTGTCACATAGCAAAAAAGTTTTATGCCTTAGTTTCTTATCGGTGTAAGATCAAAAATAAGACCAAATTGCATAATAAGATGCCATAAATTGGTCGAGGCTAAAGCCAAAAAGAGTAGACCTAGAATGGACGACATGGATCATATGGTGTCAGGACTGAAGCACTACTGAAAGGTCACCGACCGACATGTGTACTGCTAGATTCACAAAAAGTGGAGGAACACATGTATAGATACACAAATAGCCCCTGGCTCGATTGTTTAATACAAATAATTAAAGAACCGAGGCAAAAAAAAAAGCCATAAACAAGAGCACTGATTAAAAAGCCCGACTTTACTCATTCAAAAACCTACGACCTTCTGCTTAGAAAATAGAGATAAACAGCCGTGGGAAAAATAGTATGAAGGACATAGTCCAAAACCTCAAAAATAAATCGAGAAAGCATAAAGATACTTAACTTTGATATTTGGCGCCCCTAAGCGTGCTGATGTTGTTGGCGAGTGGTCGGATGTCGAAGTCGAGGCATCATATCACCGAAACATCGAAGCTCGGAGTGGTTGACTTGTGTCATCAAGTAGCTGGATCGTCAAGACGCCGAGTGGTTGGCTTGTGTTGCCAAGTCGTCGAAGGCGTCGCCGATTAACCGAATGGGTGAAAACCCAAAGTGCCAAGTTATTGACGGTGTTGCTGAGTAGCTGAGTGGTCATCAAATAGTCGTGGTACAACGATGTCGCCTGAGTGTCCGAGTTGAGGCGATGTCACCGAGTGACTGAGTTACGGCAATGTCACCGAGTGACCGAGTCACGGTGATGTTGCTGATGCGCTGAGTCGTCGAAGGATCATCGAGACATCGAGTAGCTGACCGAGATGCCAAGTCATAGCAATGTCGCCGAGCGACCTAGTCCCTCAAAACACCGAAGCGCTAAGTCTTCGAAGGCATCATCGAGTGGCCCCTGGGCATATTGTATGATCTTCATGCCGAGCGACCGAACAACCGAAGAACCAAGTCGTCACATGCATCGCAAAGTGTTGACGATGTTGATCAGCAACCAAGTCATGACATCGAAGTCGCGAAGTCATGACGATGTTGTCGAGTGGCGCAGTCATCGGATCGTCGTAGAGTAGCCCTCGGGCATGTCCACATGGCTGTGAGCGGTCGAACCTTCGAGTCGTGGTAATATCACCGAGTCGTTGGAATCCGCCGAAGCATCGAGTTGTAAGAAGCGTCGTCATAATGGACGATGTCGCCTAGTAGCGATCGCCCTCGTTGAAGGTGTCGTCATAGTGCGACGATGTCATCGGAGGCATCATCGTAATGAACAGTGTTGCCGAGTGACCGGAGTCGTTAGGTTGATGATGAGCCCCCGAGCGTGTCCATGTAGTCGTCGAGCGGTCGAGTCATGGCGATGTCGCCAAGTCGTTGGAGGCATCATGTCGTGACGATGTTGCCTGAGTGGGATTCCGCCTTGACGAAGACGCGATGACTCATGCGCTTCAACGCTGGTCAGATCATGATCAAATCTTGAAGTAGATTGAGGCCATCGAACTCAACATGCCGACCGTTGCGCTAGCCCCTTCCTAATGTGCCAACTATCGAGACTTAATCTTGGCAATAGACATAGGGTAGTTTACCTATGATGATTTATATGTAGGACAGGGGTATGCGCGAGATCAAGAGATGATGGTACAAGACGCCGATTTATACAAGTTCGGGCCTCCTGGAGGATAATAACGCTACGTCCTGTATTCTATGGTATTTGTATTGATATGTTTAGATCATAGATCTAGACAAGGAGGGTTTCCCTAGACGATGATGTCTAGTCCTATGTCTAATTGTGCAATGCACTATTGCTTGTCTACTTGAGAACTTGTCCCTTGAGGAGGACTCCTGCCCCTCCTTATATATCCGGGGGACAGGATTACATGGCGGGATCCTAGTCGGTCTACTATAAATATTCAAATAGGAGTCTACTTTGCTTTCCTTATCTGTGAGATACCCCGATGGTATGTATCATCGACAGTATTTGTTTACCAAGTTTCAAAATCTAATGTATTTTATATTTTGAGATAGAAAAGTTGATAATAATTGTTAAACGTTCATGTTGTGCCACATATAAGAGTTCCCAGAATCATAATATGTTCAAGACATAGTTTGTTTATGTGTTTCAGATAATTTGTCCTTTTTATTTTGTGTGTGGCACACACATAATTTTCCAAATAAATAAAAGTGTATGGTACTGTGCCATACATACACTCTTGGATGGTGTGAGCAGCATGCACTTAATATTATTTATGAGTATTTGTTTATTGCCTAGGTCACTCATACACTAATCCGGCATGAAAATTCATCCTCGGCATCCACAACCTCCCACTTAAAGATGTCGTTAGCACCAACAAAGGTAATCAGTGCAGTGAATTGGATTAAATGGAACATGATTATAGATCTACCATTAATATCAATTACAATCTCAAACATATGGACCCAGAGCCCAGAAAGAATCTCCTGCTTTCACCATCTTGTGGTCACTACTATAAAATACCTCATCAGCAGCGGTTCAAAATCCCTCATTAGCAGTGGTTTTAGAACTGCTATTGATTAACCGTTGCTTATAATAAAGGTTAGCAGATAACCACTGCTCATAGTTGAGCATCAGCAGCGGTTCAAAATTATGAACCATTGTTGATACTTGAGCATCAACAATGGTTCAAAACTATGAACCGCTATTGATACTTGAGTATCCGCAATGATTCATAATTTTGAACCACTGCTGTAGTTTTCAATAATAAAAAAAAGATACCCTTATACATCTAATTTGTTTTGCTTGCACCCTTTGTATTGCTCTGTAGCAAAACTAAGGCACGAAGCAATACAACTAGAAGCATAAGAGTCTTAGCAAGAAATAACTATGTTTAGACAATATATTTTATTTAAAAGTTATTTGACAAATATTTCAATAATCAAGAAACTGTTTGTACTGTTACCATCACAATAATCAATCATGTTACCATCCTCTAAACCATAAATCGGAAAGAATGCACAAGTAAACATCAACAAAGAGCTTCCAAAGATCACGAACTAAAACCCATTACATAAGCTAATAATTGTAGCATGGTTGAAATACTTAAATATGCAATGGAAAAGTGAAGAATCAACTTGAAAAAATAGAAAATAATAGTAACTTGTAAGAAGTCCATCTCACGCTCTTGAGGACGCTGACAGGTCAATTTCAGTAGAGCAGTAATCTGTTTCTCATTGAGCCGCTTTGAGTAACGCTGACCTTCAACTATCTTACAGACCTGATATTACATAGCCATAAGCCTGCCGATAACTTAATTTTGTTAATATGCTGAAGCTGGATGTAGCATTCAGAAATCAATTGAACAGATGAGCTTATTCTAATAATCCAAGTTCCATGCAGATCGTTGAAGACACTAACCTCCATAGGTAGATAATTTGGTCTTTGCTGATTGCCCACTTGCAAGCAAGGTAAAGTGGTGCGTTGAATGTTGGACACATAAGCCTCCAAGAAGTGTTGTACCAGTCTTCACAGTACCACGATCATCAACAGGGAATCTTTTAAGACGAAAAAGAAACATGTGAATTCATTGTCCATTATGATGTTAGCTAATATAAGTAAGTGATGTCATGCGTACGATAGCTCTCTTGTTGCTTGTGAAGTGAAGCCACAAATACAGCTGAGGACCTGTTCAGACCGTGGTCAATTCCCCACCCACGACTGTGGATTCAGGGCTTGAGCGAGCAAATGCTTTGGCCGCATCGCTGAGAGGGAGTCCGCATCTACCTCTGTTGTAACCCTGGATTTGGACGGGAATGGGGACAAATAATGATGGCGCCACACAGTATTAAGAAAGAAGCAGCGTCCAACGCATCGTAGCAAACAGACAACACCTGTACCTTGTGTCCGGAGCACCGATTTTGCTCATGTGCATGCAAATCGAATCAATGAGGATGGGCAGTAGTGGATGCTGAGGCGGATAAAAAACTGAAATTAACTATAATTTTCTAATTGTCTCTATATTAGTATGACTCTAATTTGAATCTAACTCACGCATAATTCAAGCATAACCTAATTGCAAGACTACAAAACAAAAATTACCTAATCTCTCTCATAAGAGAATTCAACATGGAAATTTAGATTGAGCAAATAAATATAATCCAATCAACTTTTAAGAGTCCAAGATGGTAGAATCCTACAACTTTTTAGCCATCCAACCGCAACAAAGTATAGAAATGGCGTCCCACGATCTTTGGGGGAAGAACACTTGCAAAAATGATGGAAGAAATGATGCTCGGGTGCGCAAAAACGAAGATGATGGAAGTTATATACATAGACTATTTATCAGCAATGGTTCACACAAAGAACCGCTATCAGTAGCGGATATTATCAGTAGCGGTTTTTTGTGTGAACCGCTGCTGATAAGTTTCAAAATTATCAGTAGCGGTTCATTTAACTGAATCGCTGCTGATAATTTTGAACTTATCAGCAGTAGTTCATTTAAATGAACCGCTGTTGATACCCATTATCAGCAACTGTTCGATGGGGCACCAATTATTGGTCGGGACCCAAATTTTTTTGAACCGCTGCTGATAATCTTTTAGCAGCGGTTCTAGAGCAACCACTGCTGATAGGGTGCTGTTTATAATAATTTTTGTAGTAGTGGGTGTGAGTCAGAGGAAGCTAAAATTTATGAAAATATCTTTGCACACATCCACAGTGAAGTGGAACATGGCTGGGAAGGGAAGCAAGGGTCTCCTTGTGGCCAAGTCAGTATAGAAGGACAAATGGGAAGACACCCCCCCCTCTCTCACTCCTCCCCGTAAGGCTCTAGTTCCTAGTTGGCCATATCCACTGCCAACTAGAGGAGAGGACCTAGAGGCATTTCGTTGTGTTGGTTTTACTACAACATTGTACTCTACCACCATTCAAGGTGAAGCGTATCACTCTTCGCCACCTGTAGTTGGCCATCCTTGGAAATGAGGAGCTTAAGACTCTCATCAAGGGCACTACCACAAGTGGTGATGTCATCCTACACATCTACAAGTTCCTCATAAACAAGACTGGACTTTTGTGAGCTTATGTATCGTAAATCCTGGTTATCATGTAGGTTTTAGTTGAGCCATCATAATGTGGTCCTGGGTAAGTCTTTTATGTTACTGCTTCAGTCATTGGAATTTTATTTGTGTCAAGTTGTTAACTATAGGAGTGCAAACCAGGATGCTTTAGTTTTGTGACTATTATTTTGGATAAAAAATTCTCAAACATTGTGTATGGCACACAAATAATTTAAAAACAAATGGAAGTGTATGTGCCATACATACACTCATGGAAGATACGGGTCGCATGTACGCAATATTATATATGGATATTTTGTTTGTTGTGTAGGTCACGATAAACTAACTGTGCATGGGATTTTAGCCTCGATGTCCATCTTTAGAAAAAATGGATTAAGAAGTTTGATAAACATGATGATTGGTTCAAAGAGATCTTGTCCTACATGAACCAGTTTAAAGATGCACTTCATGGTTGTATGATGCATAAGGTTGGTTTCACTGTAATTTATTATTTACATTTTAAATATGGTATAATTGCTATATTATGTAATTTTTTAGTTCTCGCATTATGTAATTAAATAATAAAAAATTCTATAATAGTGTAAGTTCCTCATAGTGAAATTTCTATTCATTTTATTTAACCTATGATGCTCTGAGTGGACGGTTTCTCCCCGTATAACACATTTGCGTTGTTTAATATTTAATTTATAGAGGACACCATGGAATGAATAAAAGTAAATCCAACTCTTTTTTTTAAATAATAGAGAATTCAAAACATACTTGTGAGCCATGCTTTAAAATCTAACATATTTTATTTTGAGATAGAAAAGTTGTTAGTAATTATTAAACAGTTATAGTGTGCCAAATACAAGAGTTCCCGCAATTATAATGTGTTGTAGCTAAATTTGATTTTATTGGTGTGTTCAGTATGAAGCCACAATTTTTTGAAGTGTTCCAAATAATTTGACCTTTTTTGTATGACACATACATAATTTTCAAAACAGATAAAAGTGTATGGCACATTGCCATATATACACCCTTGGATGGTATGGGTGGCCTGCACTTAATATTATTTATGGGTATTTTTATTGATCATATATATGCTAATTTCACATGATAGTTCATCCTCGGCCTCCACGATCTCCCACTCAAAGATGTCGTTCGCACCAACGGAGGTAATTAGTGGAGTGAATTAGATTTAATGGAACATAATTAGAGAGCTACCATTACTATCAATTGCAATCTCAAACATATGGACCTAGAGCCCCCAAAAAAAATCTCTCGCTTTCATCTTCTCGTGGCATGTGTCAGAGAATGATAAAATTCATGAAATGGTCTTTGTGCGCATCCATAGTGAAGCGGAAGATGGCAGGGAACTAGACCCCCCCCTCCCACGCCTGTTTCTCACTCCTCCCATCCTCGGTTGTAGTTCCTAGTTGGCCATATCCACTCCGCTGCCATTCAAGGTGAAGCGTATCACCCCTCACCCCTTGTAGCTTGCCATCAGTGGAAATGAGGAGCTTAATACCCTCATCATGAGCACCATCACTGGTGGTGGTGTCATCTTTCACATCTACAAGTTCATCATCAACAAGACCAACCCTTTGTAAGCTTATGTATTGTAAGTCCTGGTTCAATCATTGGAACTTGTTTGTGTCAAGTTGTTAACAATAGGAGTGCAAACCTGAATGCTTTAGTTATAGTGACTGTTATTTTGGATAAAATATTTCAAATGTTGTGTATGACACACAAATAATTCAAAAAACAACTGAAAGTGTATGTGTCATACATACACTAGGTTGCATGTACATTAGAATATATATCGATATTTTGTTTGTTTCCTAGGCCACAATAAACTAACTCTGCATGGGATTTCACCTTGACGTCCTTCTACGGAAAAAATGGATTAAGAAGTTTGGGAAACTTGATGATTGGCTCGAAGAGACCTTGTCCTCGATGAACTGGTTTAAAGATGCAATTCATGGTATGATGCATAAGGTTGGTTTCACAGTAATTTATTTTTATATTTTATGTATGGTATACTTGCTACATTATGTCATTTATAGTTCACACATTACGTAATTAAACAATAAAAAATCTACATTAGTGTGAGTTCCTCATAGTGAAATTTCTATTCATTTTATTTAACATATGATGATATGAGTGGACGGTTGCTCCCAGGATAACATATTTGCATTGCTTAATGTTTAATTTATAGGGCAAACCATAGAATCAATAAAAGGAAATCCTACTCCTTTTTTAAATAATAGAGAACTGAAAAACATATTTGTGAGCCATGTTTTGAAACCTCACGTACTTTATATTTTGAGATAGAAAAGTTAATAATAAGTACAAAACAGTTATAGTGTGCCACAGACAAGAGTTCCCAAAATTATAATGTGTTCTAGCTAAATTTGATTTTATTGGTGTATTTAGTATAAATCTGCAATTTGTTAATGTGTTCCAAATAATTTGGCCTTTTCAATTTTGTGTGTGGCACACACATAATTTTCAAAACAAATAAAAGTGTATGGCATAGTGCCATGCATTAACTCTTGGACGGTATGGGTCGCCTGCACTTAATATTATTTATGGTATTTGTTTATTGCCTAGGCTACTCATAGATATATATGCTAATTCCGCATGAGGGTTCATCCTCGGCCTCCACGATCTCCCACTCAAAGATATTGTTCACACCAACAGAGGTAATCGTGGAGTAATTTAGATTGAATGGAACATGTTTATAGAGCTACCTTTACTATCAAATTTAATCTCAAACATATGGACCCGTAGTGCAAAAAAAAAAAATCTCTCACTTTTGTGAGTCAGAGAAAGATAAAATTCATGAAAGGGTCTTTGAGCGCATCCATAGTGAAGCGGAAGACAACGAGGAAGGGAGGCAAGGGCCAGCCAAGTTAGCAGAGAAGGTAAAAGGGAACAATCCATCGTTCAGTGGCATTCGGTTGTGTTGGTTATTTTACTACCACATTGTACTCTGCCACCGTTTAAGGTGAAGCGTACCCCCCTTCGCCGCCTGTAGGTTGCCATCCATGGAAATAAGGAGCTTAATACCCTCATCAAGAGCATCATCACCGGTGGTGGTATCATCCTACACATCTACAAGGTCCTCATCAGCAATATTGAACTTTTGTGAGCTTATGTATCAGAAGTCCTGCTTATCATGTAGGTTTTAGTTGAGCCATCATAGTGGTCCTGGTTAAGTCTTTTATGGTACTGCTTCTGTCATCGGAATTTTGTTTGTGTCAAGTTGTTAACTTCAGGATTGGAAACCTAGATGCTTTAGTTTTGTGACTGTTATTTTGGATAAAAAATATGAAATGTTGTGTATGGCACACAAATAATCAAAAAACAAATGAAAGTATATGCCATACATATACTCATAGAACGTATGGATATTTTGTTTGTTGCCTATGCCATGATAAACTAACTCCGCATGGGAGTTCAGCCTCGATGTCCTTCCTTTAATAGAAAAAAATAGATTAAGAAATTTGGGAAAATTGATGATTGGCTCGAAGAGACTTTGTCCTAGATGAATCAGTATAAAGATGCACTTCATGGTATGATGAATAAGGTTGGTTTCACTGTAATTTATACTTTACATTTTAAATATGGTATAATTACTACATTATGTTTTGTTCCTTGAGTGCTGCTTGCATACACACTGAGATAAAATCGAGTTCATGTCTGATTCATGACCGAGTTTGATGTCTGCTAGTGGGACTGTCTTGTTGCTATCGTTGGAGGAAAGGCATTGTAGATACTGATCGCTGTTGATTGAAAAGGCTTTGTGGTGTCAAGTGGTACCTATCGTAGTACATGATAGAGTGGCTTTATGGAGAAAGCGAACGGGGACGATGGCCGAGGTATGGGAGCGGGCGACATGTTCAGGAGTATGCACCTTGGGTGTTTGACGAAATGGTTCAGTGGCAAGCTTCTAGCAGAGTAGAAGACACCGTACATACTCATTCCTCTTGGTCTCTCCAATCAAACTGAAAATTGAGTTCATTCTATCTCTTCAAACAAACAACAGCTAGGA